>OX371224.1:543899-1936399 GCA_947310385.1 Nephrotoma appendiculata | reverse complement strand
TAGTAAAAATGTAGTTTGAATCTCAATTACATAAAAACTAAGCAATAAACGGTGTTTGAACCAGTAACGACACGTGCGATATGTTCTTTACAACATATGGACAAGTTCCACTTTCCAAAATTTAATTCACACTCTGAAAAATAATATTCATTATACATAACTCAGATAAATTTGCTGTGAGGTAAATAGTTTAAGGATTTTGTTGCTAACGAACTATGTTTGGTCAATAGGAAGTTAAATTCATTTTTTCTGATATGCCAAGTTTGACGCTTTGACTCAAACTAAAAGTTCAAAATGATATTAAGATGAGGTAGTCGATAATGGTCTGTTTACTGTGCCGATGAAATTTCGTTCGCTTATGTTTTCAGCGCTTGGTTATAAAAGTAAAATGTATCAGCAAATCTTTCATTGCTATAACGGTTAAAATAAATTTGAATTGTGCTATATAAATTTTATTGTTAATCAATGACATAAAATCGGTAAATTGTTGTTTAAAATAAAATAAAATCCTTCCCCAGCTGAGTTTATCATCAAAGTCAAAAGAAGGATTGCTTGAAGCATAAAGCAAAGAGGTTGAGTATATTCTGATTTAGATCTAACGAAGTCTGATAGAGCCTATAATTACTCTTTAGATTTAAACTTTTACTTCACATTTCACTTCTTGAAATACTTGAAAAACAAATCAATGACATATCGTATATTTGACTAAATGATCGCATTTAACTGTAAAGAACTTCGCCACGTGGCATATTATCATGTTTAAACTCCCATATTGAATGAAAACACTTTTGGAAAATTTCCATTTGGGTCGGGAAAAGGTACATTTTTTCATTTCAAAAAAAGGAGGGTAAGTAAGGCAGCCTGAGTACCTTTTGTTGTTGAGAATTTGTTATTGTACCATTAAGTTACTAACAATTTGACCATTGGTTTATATTACATTTTCCATGCGGCTTTAAGTTTTAAGTTTTAATTAAAAATTTTTTAATTAAAGCAGCTTGTTCATGAACTCGGCTTCAAGGTTAAACAAGATTATAATTTATATAATTAAACAAAAATACTATGCATGCAATTCTAATTATGTTTGTACAAATTAGGTACGTAGCATAAGGAATTTATTTAAATGTTTTTCGTACCATTAGTGTAGCATGAACTATGTGTTTTTCCAAAGAAATTCATTTCTAAGAACTCAAGTACAATAGAATTTCAAAACTTTTGTTCTATTATATCTGAAAATAATTTAATTTTTAATTATTTTTCGTATATTGTGTATGTACTTCAGAATATGCATCATACTTTAACACCATATTGTCGTCGTTCATGACACAACGAAATAATTATCATAAGCTATAAAAACAATAATAAAATAATTTTCTCTGGAAAAACAAACATCGGATATGCGTACATTATTACATACAACCCGAACACTACATCCACTCGTATAAAATAGAATTCTGTTTAATTTTAATTAATTAATTGTCAAAACAAACAAAAATAATACAAAAAGAAAAATATTTCGCCCGGAAGTGACTTCAGCGATATTTTTTAATTACTGCACAGCTTCGTACATACATAAATGCCTACTATTTTTTTTTTAAATTAATTGATTTAATTTAATTTTTTGTTTATTTATTTAAATTTTTTTAAATATGAGTGCAGACGAGAGTTCATTAATTAACACAAATTATATTGTATATGTGTAGCCGTATATATTTAGACATAGACACTTGTCTACTACACTACACATTTTAAAAAATTATTTTATTTATTTGCTCAGTATCAGTTATAAGTTAATAGCTTAGAAAATAAAAAAAAAATTTGGTGGAATTTTTTTAATTGGAAAATTAAATAAAAAAAACCATTAAATGCAGCAACAACAATTTTTCAATTGGGATTTTATTTTTTATGAAATATAGATTTTATGATTGAAATTCATTTTTAATTAGGTCATAAAATCTAGTATTTTTCATTTAAAATAAATACCCGAAAATTAGTTTATTTCAATTAATAATAATTAATTGTTGGCTTCTTTTTTCCAAGTTAGAAAACAGAACTTAATCGATGATTTTAATGGAGAACAGCACCACAAACATGTGCTTATATTTGTAATATATACATTTCTTTAGACATTTCTATAAATAATTAAGGTGGCGTGATATCGCATAGAAAGAGTATTTTCTAATGAAAAATACAAAGAGCAAAATAGCTTCAGGAATTTCGTTCAAAACATTTTAGTCAAAAAAAACAAAAATTCCTATCATAAATTAGAAGGCATCTTTCAATGAGAAAATTAAAAGGCTGGGTTAAACATCCCATTTTTTTTTGCTGAGTAAACTGTGTTTCACTAATATAAATGTTTTATATGAAATGTGTTTTCGCAATCAGAAAAAAATCGATGCAAACTTGATTAAATATATTTATTAAATATTTCCACAGAATAAAATATAAGTTTGCGTTGATTTTTTCCTGACTGCGAAAACAGATTTCATATAAAACATTTAACTGGCCGTTAGTCATTTTTCTGTTCAACCGGCCATAAGTATTTTAAAAAAAACCGGTCAAGTGCGAGTCAGATTCGTGGGTAAGGGTTCCGAACACTTTTAGAACAAACCTTATTTTCGTTTATTCGTAAATCCATTATTTTAGGCCTAACCTTAGTGACCCGATAAATATTTAAATGCAACGAGGTTTTGCATAATCAAAAACTATTTTGTGTTATGAGAATTGGAGGTTTAGCGATTTTCATATACTATACAGTCAAATTAGCATCGATAATCTGTAAGACACATTTACAATTTTCCTAAATTTTCTGGAATAATTAATTTCTTCTAGGAAAACAACACCAAAGTGACGTACACAGTGTGGTGCTACTATGGTGCTCAATGCTCATTATTACCTCAGCAATATTTAAAGCAACGGAAACGTAAGCGTATTAGGATGGCTTCAAATCTCAAAGATCGATAGGAAGTTGTAGGTGAATCATTGAATAATTGGTTAGAAATGTCAATGAAAAAACTGGTTACCATTGAAATAACGCCATCAGACAGACGATAATATTTACAACGTTCTACATGACTCGTACGCAGAAAAAATTAAAAATGGCCAGAAAAATGTGAGAAAAGAAGCACACAGTGATTAAAAAATTTAATTTATCTAAGCCTCTAAAAGTTGATTTATCTAAAAATTCATATAAAATCATTTTTGAACAAGCTCTTTCGCAATTTTCGGAAATTTTAATTTAAAATGGACAGCGGCGATATATTCTTTCCCTCCAATTTCATTCAACACCAATTGAACTCCCTTTTACTAAATGTTATGTATTTATATCTCATACACCATCAACAATTTAATGATTCTATTGCATACAAGAATTATGTTTATCAAACCGATAATTACACTGTGCTTGAATTGCAAACTTTTTTTTCGTAACAAGCTGGGCACCAGGGGGGGGGGGGTAAACCTAATTTGAGTATGCTGAATTCAACGGTGCTAGTCCCATTTTAAAGTTAGTCCCCATTTTTGAGATATCGCATTCGACATGTTTTGGCCCTGAGTCTAAATATACCCTCATTTTCACGTTGATAGCCCTTGAACCATTATGATTTTTGTAATACTTTCTTCAGCAAAGTTGTTGCGCAGGTCAAGACCAACAACTTTACCGAACATATCAAGAGATCTAATTTTGTTGCTTTTCATTTCGACGAAAAACACTGTTTTTATCATTTTTTATCATTCTGTTGAATTTAAATCGAGTAGAATCGATCGAATAAACATCGCATTGACAAATATAGATACAATAGAAACTATATAAAGAAAGTTAAATCGATTCAATTGATTTTATGGTGATTTTTCCTAAAAAAAAAATTCCTAAAAAATTATCATTTTTCTTCTCTTTGACAAAACAATGGCGTGCCGTTGCGATAGTAGATAGAAATCCTGGATTTTTCCAACCTAAAACGATGGGTCACCAATTTCATCACGTAAATTATACACAGTTCACACACACTCGATAGCAATTAATTTTTGATTCCTTAAACAATACAACTAAATATACATATTTTAATGTGTTAGTTTTAAACAAAAATTAATGGTAGCTACCTTCTCGCTGATATTCCATCTTCATGCATTTGTGCCAAAAAATGAAATTTTGCAAAAAATTAGGGTAGCTTTTAAGTTATGGAGGTCAATATCTAAAATATACGAGTTTTCTGGAACAAACGGTTGATGTCATATTGTAGGTGAGCTTTGTGGCTAATAATCCTGAAAATATGAACCAAAAGTTTTGGGCTAATTTTTTAGCAATTTGGCCGAATGTGGTCGGCCGATTTGGCATTTTTCAGTTTTTTGGCCAAAATGACAATCAACCTTAGTTTTTTGAATTTTTTTTATATGCTATTTGATAGCTGTCAATACCTTTCTAACAATATGCATATGTCCAGGGTATGTCAAATAAGTTCAGCGCTGTGGGCGTGGCTAAAATGACCGAAAATAGCCTTTCAGAGGCTGGCCGCGGCAACATGGCGGCCAAATCAAAAAGTTGTAGAACAAAAGTTACTTAGTTTTTCAAGTACTACAAACAAACAAACAAACATATATACCAAAGCAAGATTATATGGTGACGTCATAGAAAAATTTCCAAATGTCATAACTTTGGTCAAAATCATTGAATTGGTATTGACAATCATAACTTGCAAGTTAAAAATAATTGGGGCACTTTTTGGGGCAGTTATACCTGAAAAACTAATTTTTTGGGGCCATTTTCGGAAGGTCATATCTCCACTCAATATTGATAGAAATTCCAGCTTTTATCCATTATTTAGGTCTACTTTTCAAGACCTTTTCAATGGCTTATAACATGATCCTGGTGGGCGGTCTCATTGGAAAAAGTTCGAAAGTAGCTGTATATATACGAGTTCGACTTCCAGTACAGTAGGTGCTTTCGTCACTCGTTTGGACTGCCGTCCAAAGTGATAATTAACGTGATGTAATTGGTTAAAACGATGGGATGGAAAAATCCAGGATTTTTATCCACTATCGCAACGGCACGCCATTGTTTTGTCAAAGAGAAGAAAAATGTTAATTTTTTAGGAATGTTTTTTTTTAGGAAAAATCACCATAAAATCAATTGAATCGATTTAACTTACTTTTAAATAGTTTCTATTGTATCTATATTTGTCAATGCGATGTTTATTCGATCGATTCTACTCGATTTAAATTCAACAGAATGATAAAATTGATAAAAACAGGGTTTTTCGTCGAAATGAAAAGCAAAAAAAATTAGATGTGGTTTTTCGGTCTTGACATGTTCGGCAAAGTTGTTGGTCTTGCCCTGCGCAACAACTTTGCTGAAGAAAGTACATATAACAAAAATCTTAATGGTTCAAGAGCTATCAACGTGAAAATGAGGGTATATTTTGACTCAGGGCCAAAACATGTCGAATGCGATATCTCAAAAATGGGGACTAACTTTAAAATGGGACTAGCACCGTTGAATTCAGCGTACTCGAATTAGGTTTACCCCATGGGTGCCCAGCTTGTCACATTTTTCAACTAGCACAGTGTTATCATTAAACTTATTTGCAACAAATGTGTATTGTTGTTGAGCAATACGTACACAAAACACAACAAACACGCTTTTCTTTTGGCACTTGACATCATAACTGATATTTATATTCTTGAAGATTTAAGACAATATAAGATTCTTGTTTGACTAGCTCTGCTTATGCTATGGAGATATGCTCGACGTTACTCAGACATTACTTTATTTCAAAAAAAAGTTTTTTTACAAAGAAAGATAAAGTTAATTAGTTCAATTCGCGTTTATGACATTTTGGCGTACATTTTGACGCAAATGCTTCATATAATATTCAAACTATAAAATCAGTAAACATATAAAAATCGTGTTATGAATACCGTCAAAACAAAAAAACTAAAATTGATTAAAGCCAGATTATTTGCTTGCTTATTAGCTCGCTAAAATTTATTAAACATACCATAATGACAGGACCAATTTTTGAGTTCCTGTTGTCAATTTTAAAAATTACCTTAATCAAGCGCAATACTAAATACACAATAAGCCCTGAAGCACGTTTAATTCTATCGTGAGTACTATTGTTCTAGTTTTAATTTTATGTTAAATAAATATTTACACGTTTGTTTTTAGATACCTATCCCAGGCCGCATCCCATCGATTCCTTGGGTGGAGTTTTAAAATAGGCAGGTCAACAGCACGGTAATATGAAAAATTTTGTGTTCGTCACGCCAGCCGGAACCATATCAGCTGGAACCAAACAACTATGGCACAAGTAGCACGGTGAATTGTGCATCATTTAGCACTATATGCTTTTTCAGCCGGACCTTATAATTCCAGCCGGAACCTGATAAAGCCAGCCAGAACCATACAACAGCCAAACCAACTATGGCACAAGTAGCACTTTGCATTGTGCATCATTGTGCACTATATAATTTTTCACCCAGAAACTCATAAATCCGCAGTAATATACAGAACCATACCCTCTACAGCCAAACTAACTATGGCACAAGTAGCACGATGCATGTTGGCATTGTATTGCATAATGTTTTGATCGTTCCGAAAAAATCATATGTTCCACTATTTATGTAATCAACTGGATTTTTATGGTTCTGAATGGCAATATGGTTTGGCTGCAAAAACATATAGAAAACTACTATATAAAATTACATAGTGCACAATGATGCACAATGTATCATGCTACTTGTGCCATAGTTAGTTTGGCTGTAGAGTGTATGGTTCCGGCTGAATTTGTAAGTTTTTTTCCAAAAAATCTTATATTTATGGATTTATATAGTGCCATAGTTGGTTTGGCGGTTTTATGGTTCTGGCCGGCTTTATCAGGTTCCGCCTTATATGGTTCCGGGTTGCGTGACAGACACAAAATTGTATGTGTCCGAGCCAAATGAAAAAGATTACCGTCAAATTTCGAAAGAGTTTCACTATAAGTGGAGTTTGTCAAACTGTGTTGGGGCTATTGATGTTAAGCATATTCAGTGTCCTCCACACAGCGGCTCTGAATTTTTTAATTATAAAAAAAAAAATTTAACTTTATTGTAAGCAAATGAATTACCAAATTCTCAACAAAATTTTCCTTACTACTTTGTAGGAGACCCAGCTTTTCCTTTGAAAGAAAATTTAATAAGAACTTATCCTGGCAAAAATCTTACTCGGGAAAAGAAAATATTTAATTATAGACTGTCACGAAGAAGAGTAACAATTGAGAACTTTGGTATCCTAGTTGCCAGATGGAGAATATTGCGCACAACTTTAAATTGTTTGCCGGATAATGCAGAAAAAGTAAATACGACCTATGCAGGTATGAATTGAAGCAAACTCACACCCAAAAAAATAATTGCATATTATTAAAGAATCCCGCTATTAATACAAATAAATATTCTTAACTATGTAGCCGAAGAAAATTTCATTAATACGATGTATCAGATATTGTTAAACTTGAAAAAATCAAACAAGTAAATTATACTGGTTTTTAGTATTCTATCATAAACAATCAATTTTTGGTTTAAGTATATTTCATTGGGATAAAGAATTCGTTTTTAATTCGTTTAATCATGTCCACTGTAATTGTTCTTATTTGAGACAATTGTTAATTAGCTTGAGGAATATTACTACAGTAATTTTTTTTTATATTTACAAAAAATACTTAATATAAAGAGACTTAATAAAACTACTTTTAAAGTGATCTAGTAACTTTCTTTAAATTTCTGTATTGTTTTCCTTACAGTGAAGTGAACGTACTATTCCACATTATCAATAAACTTGTCAGTCAGTGAAAGATAATGTTTCTGAAATATAGAACCACTACAACAGTTTTTCCTTTTTATACAGAAATTTACCACTTTCCGAAAAATGAAATAATAATAGATAAATTAAACCATGGTCCTTTATTTTCGTAATTTTATTAAAAATTTTCTTAAAATGAGACACACATATTTTTTTATATAGTAAACCAGAATAATAAATAATTCTTCTTCTTGAAGAAGGTTTTACTTGATTTTTATTATGTAAAAAATTGGTCTTCATCTTGATCTTGGCTCGAATAGCATAACAACATAACAGACATCTGGGAGTCTATGATGGTATACTTTATCATTTTTTTTTTTTGAAGAAATGTCCATTCTTCGTGTTGCCTGTTTTATCATTACATATAAGAAAAATGCAATTATCGTGAACCTTCGTGCATCTAAATGTAAATAAACGATAAAAAAAACTTTAATAAAATACAATTAGGTAATGCATTTAGAGCCGTAAAGAATTTGCATGATGCCAAATACATACTCGATTATTTGCAAGCGCAGATAAGCAAATTTATTTGCGATTTTTCTATGGATACTTATTGTAGTTTGAAGTCACTTATCCTTTGAATATAATTATTATAAAATTAACTACATATGTAGTCGTGTAGATATATGTAGTGACCATAGTAAAATCGCAAATAAATTTGCTTTTTTTGCGCCTGCGCACTAATCGAGTATTTGGCATACTATGCATAATGCAAATCATTTACTGCACTAAATCGGTAAATGACATTTATAGTAAAAAATGCACATATTTATGCGATTCTTATATAACAATTATTTTTAAATATATTGATATTCAACACTTCGTTTAACGTCAAACTGTTTAAACATTTTGTACACACAACACTTTAATTAGAAAATGCACTTCCGAAACTTACCAAATTTGTAATGGCTGATAGTAACGCCAACGTTTGAAGAAAAAACACTTTTATGTATATTGTTATATATTTTGTCATATATACATGATGATTAAAATATATATTTTTTTGTTTGAGTTTACTACTCTGTATTTTATTAAACCGGCGAAACATTAAAAATTAGCTATTTTGTATTTTTTTAGTAAAAAAAAATACATACTTTACTACACACAATAGACCACAGTAGAGTGATTGAAATTGCAAAGAGAAATTTATTGGTTTTATTTTTAACACGAATTGCATTTCGTGTTACATTTATTTCGTATTTTGTGGAAAAATTATTTCGTAAAGAATGATTACTTAATGTAACAATTAAACGTTTATATTAAAAGTACATATTCCTTAAATTGTTTGAAATATAAATAAAGAATATGCATTTCAATTAAAGAGTCTTTTTTGTTTGAAATTTGGATAGTTAATGAAATTTCTTTTATAAGAAAATAGTTTTCTTTCTATGAATATAAGGTTTACTTACCAAAAAATAATTTTTATATTAACCTAAACATATTCGTTAATAAAAATAATAATAATTATATGCCATATAGCATTTAGAAACATATTACTAAATAGTATGAAATGTAGTTGTTTTAACAATTAAATTCATAACCAGGCAATATTTGTATTAATTAATTGAATTGTGTTATATTAACGAAAATTTGTAAAATTATAAAGTAGTAAACAATTATTGTTCCTTCGTATTAGAATAATTGCGTTGGCATAATTAATTTTTATTTATGTTAATGAATCGATTAATTAGTTTATGAAAGAATATGTCGTCTTTAATAGCATGTAACGATTTTTTTCGGTGCATTAAAATATTTTATTTTAGCAACAATTGCACTGTACAACTTTTGTATGCTTTAATAAAGTGAGTGTATTAAAATATTGCCCTTAACATCATAATGGTGGGCCATCATAATGCCATTCCAGTGGCACTATTCTGGTAATTCTCCGGGAATAGGGAATCAGGGAAAGCATTTATATGTAATTAGCTGACCCGGCGATCTTTGTCTCACCTCAAATTACTTTGTCCGAGCAAACACGTTTGACCTTCACAAAAATTGAATTTAATGAGAGAAAAATCAAACAACTCAAATCAATTCTCAATAGACGTTTGAGTTAGACAATTCAGTGGCCATTCCATTCACTTTTTCATCGAATTCAACACTAAAGGTAGGTTTATGGTTGCGTTCGATCGTTCGGTCATTTGTTCGACCAATCATCTTTTGTACAAAAATCCAGAATCGTCAATTTTGAGCAATATGATTGGTGGAAAAAATTGTCAGAATGCGCGAACGAACGCAACCATAAAGACGGCATACTGTATTGAAAAGTGAATAAAAGGTCGATTCAAACTTAGGCAACTATCGAAAATTTAGTTGTTTTCTGCAAATTGACTTTGTAATTTGTTAATCGTCATACCGAACGCCAAAAGAACGGGGAACTGAATGCACTTGTTTTTATATATAGAAGATAAGATTGCCAAAATTCTACACAACTTATATTTATAGTAGTCCGCAACCAACGCCATCTATTGAAAATAATCCAAAGTGGCTATTTAAATGAATGATCATTGTCAAAATACAATTTTCATCGGTGGTGTTAAGTGTATTTCCATACAAAATTCCTCTACAAAAAGCAATTCTCGATTTTCCGATTTATTTTTGATTTTTCGGTTTTCCATTTGGTTTCGATTTTTTTCGTGTTTACGGATTTTCCTTTGTTTTTCCGAATTTTCTTATTTTTTTAAGCCCCACTGTATTGAGCATCATTTTTATAGATATAGATTACAGTTTTGATGTACATCAAAAAGTTCTGTTAGATGTCACTTTTGATTGTACAACAACAAAATTTAAAGTTGAATCAACTTTTCTTCTGTTACTTCTGAGTCGCGTCGAGTATAATGGCTTTAGAAGAAACTTAAATATTTCAACTTTTTATTTTGTGTTAGTCACATCGGTCACGTCGAGTATATCTCAGGGGTTAAGCAAATAAAGCAAATCTTATTTATCATCGTTTACGTAAATCTCCGTATAATCTTATTGAATGTGATTCCTTTGATTTATATTTTATGCTGCATTACGTTATACTTGACCAAACATCTTCACCTTTGAACTTAGCCCATTATCCACGAATTACGAAATACAGCGTATAGATAACAAAAACTAAACTTTATTAAATTAAAATTAATCGACCAACTAAAATAAAATTGATTTTGTCTGAAAATTGCTCGTGTATTAAACTACTTAATTATATACAAGAAAAAAGTTTGCAACTGTGCTTTGAAAAATATAGAAAATTTAAAAGTCATTGTCACCATTAACAAGCATATTTTGTATACATAACCAAGAATTCTACAAAACGAATATATGCTCAACATAAATTTTTAATTAATGGAATAAACTTGTTCCAGTCATAAAAAAATGAATAATTTCATCTTACATGCTGAAACTATGTACATGTAGTAACACAACATAAAAGCTGTACATACACAACGTGGGTATGAACTCGTTTGTACAAAATGTACTTTATACTGGGAAAAAGCTTACAAATTTCACCTTCAAAAATATTTGCTTGATTAAATTATTTTTTGATATCTCTCTGCGGGATAAATAATGATATTTAAAATATGTATCGTAATAATACGAGTATGTACAGGATAAAAGGGATAACACAACAGTAATTTGAACTACATACACTTCCTTTTTTATTTAGGATATTGACTAAAATATTTATGAATGTTGGGTTCATTAATAATTTAACAAATTTTGGAGGTCGAAATATGTATGTATACGTAAATTGTAGCAAAAATTAAATTTTACAAAATTTTTGTTTGTAGCACGGAAAGATTTCTAATTTCTGAACAATATTTTTTTAATTCTAGTACATAAATATTAAATATTATAAAAATGAACATACAGGATGTTTATTATACTATATGCACAAAGTATGATACCTCATAATTAGGTCAATGGTATGCGCAAGGCCTATTTCAGTCAGTGTTCATCTGCCAATAATAATATGAAAATATCAGGTATGTACAACATCTTCACTGTAAATAGGTCATTAAAATATTGCGCAGCATAACGTTCAAATATTTTGCTACGTTGAAATTACGAAATTTGTTTAAGATTATTTTAATCTTAAACCAACCGAAATACATAATATGATAATGATATAATAAATAACCAAATCAATGGTTGGAGCTTTTATACAAGACTAAAATACATTATTTTTAAGAAGAAAGGCGATAAATCAATTTCTGGATTTATTTTATAACATCAATCGTATGTACGAGTAGGTATACATATCTACAATATCCTTTTAAAGGATAAACTTGAAAAATTTATGTGTTTACGCATAATGGGGAACAATGAGACTAGACACAAAATGAGAAATAGATACACTGCGGTTCACTTGATTAAACGCACTTGCAATTTTACTTTTAAATCCCAATTTTACTGTAATTTCTCGCGGAACCAAGAATAATTTTTTTGAGAAGAGAGGGAAATTAGTACTCAGTAAAATAGTAATGAATAAAAATTTAAATATAGCAATCTAACTGCACTTTTCTTTGTTTGTTTATATTAATTTTATCGGTTCACTTGAATAGACGCATTGACAAATTTAAGCATTTGTGAGTAAATTTCGGTATAAGTTTCAAAATTTCTTTAAGATTTTCAAAATGAGTATTTAATAGCTGATCAAGAATTATAATTTGTAGAAAAATATTTTTAATACGGCAGAAAGAGCAAAAATCGATCTACTACTTCAAGGAATTTTCCAACCGCAATAGCTCGTAAAATCAAGCTAGTGCCACGCTGCGCGAAATTATACAAGAAAATTTCATTGGCTAGCGTCCAATTCACCCGTTCCATCAACAAAATCAGAACGGCAACTGTGCTTAATGCCAGCAAATCAACAATTCGTAGTGCAATTTTAAATGCTTCATTATTAAAATTAAAAAATTAAAAATAACATCACTAAACCCTGTACACAAGCAACAAAGATTGAAATTCGCCAAACAGCACATGACTTGGGATGTGTATCCACAAACAATGAATAATAATTGGGTAAAGGTTGTTTTTTCAGTGGTTGAAAAAAAAATTAACTTAAATGGACCAGATGGCTATAATTACATATTATTTTCATGACATTCTTAAAGAAGAACAGTTTTTGGACTCGCCATCATGTCAGAAAAGGAGGAATACTGGTATATGAGGTGCAATTTCATATTGGAGGGCGATTAAAACGAATTTTGTTTCTAATTCGACTGGAAATTTATATCATATGGTTATATAAGGATTATATAAGCATCATATCTCTCTTTCTCTCTCTGGCACTATATCCCATCAACGGATTTGGCCACCTCAAATGAGGTTTCATAATCATATTTTCATTTCGGATAATGAGTGATTAATTCATAGATCCTACACCAGCCATGAAATTTTTTCCTTGTCACCACCGGGAATCAAACCCGGGACCTCCGGTCACTGGAGCAAGCATGCTGTCCACTTTGCCACAGGGGCTGTCCTGGATCAAAAGTAACAGATAAGCACAATTTCATTTAAAAATCTACCCAAGTGTTTTAGTATATAAAATTGATAATGAGGCAATTTGCGTATCGTATAGTTTCCCCAGCATTTTCCTTAGTCCAGAAAAACTGCTTGAATCGGTTCGTCAATGGTTATTGCTGGTAAAATTTCTAAGTCATGTTCATGTTCGGAGTTCGGGAAAATTGCGGAGGAGTGAAATACAAGTCCAAACTTCAAAAATTTATAAAATCTTTACGCTAAATTGTTATTTCTGGAAATGTCTCATTTGAATCGGTTAGTCGATGGTTATCACTGGAAGATTTTCCAAATAAATCGTGGACTATGGATAAGCTTTTCCGGCTTGTCGTAAATAGAGATAGTCGTAGAGAGTACGGTTGGTTTGATCTGTTGTTACGGCTGCATTAATCTTCATGAGAGATTTGCCTCAAATCAGCTGATTTTGATTTTTTTTACTAAATTGTTGCTTTTAAATAAATACAACATAAAAGGAATTCCCTATTACGTCATTTGTTGTTGATGGTTTTATGTAACATTGGTTTAGGTCAACGAACTCGAGAATTTTTTTTTGTTAATTGTGTCCATTGCATCTATATAACGCACACCAAGCTCCGTGCATTCAGTTAATTTGCATTTGTGTGAATAAACATAAACGTAGGTTGTACATAGCTTTTGGTTTTCGCTTAGGACGTAATTATATATAAACATCATTATAAATACGAGTATATGGGTATCGTATAGCATTATATACATATAACTGGTACATAGTCTCGGTGGTGTATGTGCGTTATGATAATCTGTGTAGATGCGCTACATTGCTACAGAGTAAATAGGTCGATAGATATGTATGGGAAGCTTATTATGTAATTTGGTAAATCAAAAGAATTCAAGTTTAAATAGAATTGTTCTACATTCAGTTGACCGTGGGATTTTCGCTAGTACTTACGTTTTATAAGAATTATAGTAGTATACCATAGTTCTCAAGTGCCGGTTAAAATAAATTAGTGATATATCGTTTGTGAATATTCCTTTGGGATTCTTACCAAATTGTAAGTGCCAGATATTGTTGATAAAAAAAAAAAATAAAGAATAATAAGTCGTTTTTTGTGTGGTAGGAAAAAATAGGAAGATTAATAAATAGATTACTAATAGTGATTATTTGGAGGTCATATCGGCAACCGAAAATTAAATTTTACCGCTAGCGGGTAAGTGGCTTTTAAGTTCTCTTGTATAATTTTCTATGAGTTTCTTATTCCTTACTTATGTGAACCCCTGTTTGCTCTCGCTATTTTAGAATCCCCTTTTGGACAGGTTGGGATAATATACAACCAATATAGCGAACATTCGTGTTCCAACATTCTTTAAGAAAGGCTGACTGCAAAGCGTTAAGAGTAGCGTTATTTTTCGAGCGATAACAGGTGTATCGCCACATGGTCGGACTGCTAAACCACGCCACAATCAAAAATAAAAAGAAAAAATAAAAATAAAATTATAACTTGTACTAATATTATTAATAGTGCGGTACCAAAGGAAAACAAGAAATTTTTTTAAGAAATTTATAAGTGTTTTAAAGAAGTACCTATACATAAAAATGGAATACGTGCATATAATCATAATTGTTATCTAGTTGTAATGTTCTTAAATATTCATTAATTTATTCATATTGCTTATGCTAGTTTATTGATTTTATATAGTGTTTATTACTAGTAATTTAATAGTCAGTGTATGTTAACTCAAAACAAAAAAAAACGCGTGGAACTTCCGAGGCGCAGTAATACAATTTCTTTTTAGGCATCCCATCTGATCAACCTCAGAGTACTCTCAGGGAATTTCGGATTGGTGAGTGATTTATTTAAACTATATTATTTAAAAAAAAATTTCAATATATATTTATGATTTATATATAATACATTCGTCGTATGATCCTGTTGTTTTGGGCTTCTTACACTATAACATTAAGATATTATATTTTTTGTTCCTATTAATTAACTGTATTAACGTATTATTTATAAACAGTTCTAAGATAAGAACATATACATATATATATGAATAATCGTCCTTTTATTTATTGTTGTGATGTTCCTTTTGAATCATTTAATTTTCAAGTAAAGTAAATAAAATTAAAAAAATGGAATAGTTCCTTTTATTGGATGGTGTTGTTGGTGCAGTGAGGATAAAAATGTGAGACGTGGTTTTATTTGTTTTTTTCTAAACTCACGTGTAAATTTTTTTGTTGGAGGCTAATTTTGTTGGTGGCTATGAACCCCCCAAGCCAGCTGCAACTACCCAGTGCAAGACACGTGCTAGCCGCCAAGGCCCCGTAACAAAATGGCGCCCGAGCAGGGACCTGAAATCGAAAGTACTCGATATGGTTCCGTTAAAACCGCATGACCACATGGTTTAATAAAGCATGATGGGTCATTAATTTTTGTTGTGTTCTGTTATTACGGTAATCCTAATAAGATATCCAGGCAGCTTTTCTGCTTATCCCACGTGACCTTAAGTACCGCTTAGAGTTAATTTTTTTTTTGGTCTTTTCTAATTCCTTTTTTTAAAGTAATTTTCATTGTTTTGTATCTAGCGGGTGGTCAACGTTTAATAATTTCATTTTTCCAAATTTCATGTTTCACTTTTGTTCATTACCAAATTAATTCTGTATAAATTATTCAGGATTGTGTATTGAGTACGAGAGGAGTAATTAATTGTCGAAACACGATGATTTCGTGAGTTCCAATTAGGTGCTTCTTATCGATTTCTACACAGGAATGCTTGATTAATCCTAGAATTGATTTTGTTTTGCTGAAAATGATTGTAGCGGATACAATGTTAGACTTGGCTGCGTGAATCAAGGGTTGACTACCCAGGAATACTGTTGGTTAATTTCCTTTTGGCTTACGTATGCTACATCTCGTTAGGCAGTCCATTGCTTTCATGATCATTTCAATTGAATAATAAAAAATTTTCTAAGTGCTCACATTTTGTTCAAATTTCCCAACACCACCATCTTTAGTGATATACAAAGTATAAATTTCGTTCGTTAAGAAATTGAATCAGTTTCAATTTCAGAATTATTAAATTCTATTATATAATAAAAAAAAATATTATTGATTTTTTGATTTTTTGTGATATTAAAAATTTTTGTTTTACTATATTTTTTTTGATTTTCTATACTACGTCACACTTATCGTTAACACATACTCGTACACGCTTAATAAAAAAATAAAAAATAAAATATTGTAATCTTCTCGAATATAATTAATTTAGCAGTATTTTCATTGAGTCTTGCCTCAATTGGTTTTTGTTTTTTCGCTAGATTTGTTCCTAACTTTTCGTCTTGTTTTCATAAAAATGGATGCTAATATATATTTCTCAAATTTGACACCTCCCGAATTAGAGGTTGAATTTCTGGTGAGAGGGTTGTCTAGTAAAGCAAATGATGCAAGACAGATTTTAATAAATAGCCATACTGCAGAACAAACAGACTCAAACCTCAAACCTAGAAATACCCATGTTACAGAAAAGCCCGAAATCGAGCTTGATGTGTGCCGAAAGAAATATGACGAACTATCGAAAGCGTCTGAAGCTGAACCTATGCCACATGCAAAAGAGTTCGTTACAATTGCCTTTGCCAAAAGTATACACTATAAAGACCGAACTAAACGGTTAATGAATTTGTTAGGGGAAGCTCCAGCACTCACCAAATTGTACAGCAATTGGAGACGCGCATTTAATTTCTACCACAAATCGTGGCTAGAATATGGAAACCCGACATCCGTACTTGCACCAATACAACCAAGATGTTCCCCACCAGCGACACAAACACAGAAGACAGTGTTAAATTCATTTGAAGAGAAAATTAATCACATGGTGCACAACAGCTCCATGTATAGCGACAGTCAACAAATGGTAGACAAAAACACAGTAGCTAGTTCACAAAACATTGTTACTCGAACAGAGCATATTCCAACTGATCAAACTAATCAACGAAAGGAATCTGAAAATTTTAAGATACCGATCGTAGATTATTTTTCCCAGCAGAACGCCAGGTTTTCTAAAAGTACGAACAAAAATAATAGATGGCATATCCCAATCCAATCTGATGATGCATTTAATATGAATTTCCAGCAACCGCAAAATAATCGGTATGGAGGCCAACACGAGCGTGTTTATGAAGAAGATTTTCTACGACAACCTTTGCGTCCTCCTACGCAAACACCCATGTTTCGTTCAGACAATTATTACAAAATTCGTCAAAGGTGGAATCTGTCATTCGACGGTACAAGCGCTACTAATGTTCATGATTTCGTGTATCGTCTAGAACAGATGGCATCTGACGATAACATTCCTTTAGAGTATCTCACAAAACTTCTATATCTCTTCCTTTCTAAGAGTGCTGAGGACTGGTATTGGGTTTTTAAATCCAACCACCCAGTATCAACGTGGGCACAGATGAAGTCAGCGATTCTTTCCTATTTTAGTAGCTATAATTTCGAGGAGGAAATCAAAGAAAGCATATTAAAAAGAGTTCAGGGAATTAAGGAATCATTTTCTGACTTCTCACTGAACATTCAGAAAATGAATGTCCGACTACAGAATCGTTTGTCCGAACAACAAATAATATACAGATTGTGTCAGAATATGTACCCCGCTTTGAGAAACGTGACCCTACCATATCACCACTCCGTAAGATCAATTGAAGAACTGCGAATTCTTTGTCGTGAGTACGAGCAGCTTTGGGAACAAACAGGTTATGACCCTAGGAAGTTCGTTGAAATCTTTCGACGTAGACCAAGCGTGAATGAGCTTAATATCGACATGGAAAACTTAAACCTTTGCTCGCCGAAAAATTCTCGATTCAGTTGTGAACGTCTTAATGATAGTGAGATAAAGGATCCTGTGCACATAGAGGCTCTAGACTCAAAATTCAAATTTCGCCAACACGAAGGCGCACCTGGTCGGCAGTCAAGTAGTACATTAGTATGTTGGAACTGCAAGGACCTAGGGCATAGATACGAAGATTGTTTAAAGCCATTTTTGGATATTTTCTGTTTTGGTTGTGGTGCCACAAACGTTCGCAAACCTAACTGTTCCCATTGTTTAAAGTTCGTTTCGGGAAACAGATTGTCGAGCGCGGTTCAAATGAGGGAATCACGCCTCGAGAAAAACCGGCAGTTGGAATTCAAGGAACCCAACAATCCACATTCCTCATAAATACACGTGACGCTACTAAGTACAGTAATACATATCATATTAGTAATGATGATAATAATGAATTGCTTAATGAAGCAAATAATTTGAAATCCACACCTAGAAATAACAAAATTATACGCGCTATTCGGTATTTCAGAGACAAGCGTAATCTCCTTAAAAATTGTGTAGAATCTCTTATAAAGTCTAAATCAATAAACGATCCACGTCCACACGTTGAAGTCACTATCGGACCAAAGAAAGTAATTGGGCTTCTAGACAGTGGTGCCACAATTAGTGTGTTGGGCAAAAACTCGATTGATTTCCTAAATGATAACAATATTAAATATCGCAAACTTATTTCCCATATTACTACAGCTGATGGGACTTGTAATAAAATTGAGGGATACGTTTGCTTGCCTGTAACTTTTGGCAAACGAACGGAAATGATCAGGTTTTGTATTGTGCCAACGTTAAATTCATTTTTATATTTGGGGATTGATTTTTGGCGAAAATTTGATATCACTCCGAAAGTGGCTATAAATGAAATTTGCGAAGAGCCATCACCTAAAAATAGAAATCGCCATGATTTGACCTTTAAGGAACAGAGCGAACTAGATCGAATTATCGAACTATTTCCGTCCTTCACAAAAAATGGTCTGGGTAGAACGAAATTACACGAGCACGAAATTGAAATCATAAAAGGTGCCAAGCCAGTCAAACAGCGGTATTATCCAGTCTCACCAGCAGTCCAAAAAGATTTATATGACGAAATAGATCGTATGATTGACCTAGGCGTGATTGAGGTGAGCAAAAGCTCTTGGAGCTCTCCGGTCACCATCGTAAGAAAATCGAACGGAAAGACGAGACTTTGCTTGGATGCCCGCAAGCTTAACGCACTAACAGAAAAAGACGCCTATCCACTCCCTTTAATTGACGGACTTCTTGCACGCCTTTCAGAAACAAAATTTATTACAGCACTTGACTTAAAAGACGCGTTTTGGCAGATACCGCTTGCGGAATCTGCCAAAGCAAAAACTGCATTTACAGTACCGGGTAGACCACTCTATCAATTCAGGGTGATGCCGTTTGGGCTGTGCAATGCAGCCCAATCAATGTGCCGCCTTATGCATAAGGTCATACCACACGAGCTCCACGACAGAGTTTTCGTATACTTGGATGACCTTTTGATCATAAGCGGAACGTTGCAGGACCACCTTGACTTGTTAGAGTTGGTAGCTGACTTACTTTGGACGGCCGGACTGACAATCAATTTAGAAAAAAGTAGCTTTGTAATGAAAGAAATTCGTTACTTAGGATATTTAGTTGGTGATCAAGGATTGAGGCCAGATCCGTCCAAAATTGAAGCAATTGTGAACCTCAGTCCGCCCAGTACAATCAAGCAAACCAGAAGATTGCTTGGCATGGCTGGATGGTACCGTCGTTTTATTGGAAATTTTGCAAGTGTGACCGCACCCATCACGGAATGCCTTAAGAAGGGAAAATTTACCTGGACGACGGAGGCACAGGCAGCTTTTGAACATCTTAAAATTGTACTTACCTCAGCTCCAATACTCGTAAGTCCATGTTATGATAAACGGTTTTACATTAGATGTGACGCTAGTACTGAAGGGGTTGGTGCAGTGCTCTACCAAAAAGACGATGACGAAAACGAAAGACCTATCAGTTTCATGTCACAAAAACTGTCTAAAGCTCAAAAGAATTATACGGTGAGCGAATTAGAATGTTTAGCCGCAATTCTTGCCATTAAAAAGTTTCGAGCGTACGTCGAAGGGCATGAGTTTACGCTCATAACAGACCATGCGAGCTTAAAATGGCTCATGAGTCAACGAGATTTAACCGGAAGATTAGCACGATGGAGCTTGAAGCTCCAAGGTTTTCGTTTCCTGATCGAGCATATAAAAGGTAAAGATAATGTAGTAGCGGACATGCTGTCCCGAATATATTGTGATGAGCTGAATGAATTTGTAGATAATTTTCCTAAAATATTTGGTCAGTATAATTTCGACAAGGTAGACTTCGATTACGATGAATTCGTTAAGTTCCGCGAGAAAATTTTTTTAGAGCCGGAAAAATTCCCCGCGTTCAAAATACACGATGGCTATATTTTTATTCGTCTCGAACCGAAGCAAAATAGCGATCTATCGGATTTATCCATCTGGAAACTATGGATACCAATTGGTTTAAGGGAAAAGTTAATTACCGCAAACCATGATGACCCTCTTTCTGCTCATGGGGGAATCGGTAAAACTCTGGAGAAACTACGAAGGTACTTCTTTTGGCCAGGAATGCCGAAGCAAGTTGCTGAGTATATTAGTAAGTGTATAGTTTGCAAAACGACGAAACCTACAAATAGACAATCACGGCCACCAATGGGAAACAGGTACCCTATCGAACGTCCTTGGCAGCGTATTTATATTGATTTGCTAGGACCTTATCCACGATCAACGCAAGGGAAAACGGTCTTATTAATTGTTTTAGACCATCTCACCAAATTCGTGCTACTCAAACCATTAAATAAAGCAACAACTCAAAAAATCGTAGAATATTTAAAAAATGAAGTTTTTTATGTGTATGGTGTTCCTCAAAATATCCACTCTGATAATGGTTCACAATTCCAGAGCAAGGAGTTTAAGGATATGTTAAATGAATTTGGGATTGTAGGATCCAAGACCGCCGTCTACTCACCCCAATCAAACGCCTCGGAAAGAGTAAATCGTTCTGTGATTTCGGCAATCCGAGCTTATGTAGATGGAAAGCATACAAGGTGGGACAAATACATTAACGAAATTGCAGCAGCCTTACGGAATGGTGTACATGAGTCGGTTCAGAATAGCCCCCACTTTCTTCTTTTCGGTTACCATAAGGTTAATCACGGGAACGACTATAATCTTTTAAAACAGATGGAAAATGTGTCAGAGGGTGAGATAATGTTGCCATTGCCCGCCAGATTAGCGTTAATTCACGAAACGGCAAAACAGAATATCAATAAAGCTTATGAAAAAAGCGCCAGGCGATATAATTTGAGATCACGACCAATTGCATTCCAAGTTGGTCAAACGGTGTTTGTTCGCACACACTCCCAGAGTGATGCAACAAAAAAGTTTTGCGCGAAATTCGCCCCTAATTATTTTCAAGGAGTTATTGCACGCAAAGTGGGAAATGTGAACTACGAAATTAAAGATTCTTCCGGTAAAATAATCGGTGTATTTCACGGAAAAGATATTAAAACTTGACATGATAAACCTGATGCTTTAAGACCAAATGAATTCTAAAACTTGTGTTTAGTCATTCAGAATATACATCCGGTATGTAATGTTTTTTTCAGCTTCTACTTCTTGTTCGAATAACTTCGAATAGAACCTGTGCTGTTACGGCTGCATTAATCTTCATGAGAGATTTGCCTCAAATCAGCTGATTTTGATTTTTTTTACTAAATTGTTGCTTTTAAATAAATACAACATAAAAGGAATTCCCTATTACGTCATTTGTTGTTGATGGTTTTATGTAACATTGGTTTAGGTCAACGAACTCGAGAATTTTTTTTTGTTAATTGTGTCCATTGCATCTATATAACGCACACCAAGCTCCGTGCATTCAGTTAATTTGCATTTGTGTGAATAAACATAAACGTAGGTTGTACATAGCTTTTGGTTTTCGCTTAGGACGTAATTATATATAAACATCATTATAAATACGAGTATATGGGTATCGTATAGCATTATATACATATAACTGGTACATAGTCTCGGTGGTGTATGTGCGTTATGATAATCTGTGTAGATGCGCTACATTGCTACAGAGTAAATAGGTCGATAGATATGTATGGGAAGCTTATTATGTAATTTGGTAAATCAAAAGAATTCAAGTTTAAATAGAATTGTTCTACATTCAGTTGACCGTGGGATTTTCGCTAGTACTTACGTTTTATAAGAATTATAGTAGTATACCATAGTTCTCAAGTGCCGGTTAAAATAAATTAGTGATATATCGTTTGTGAATATTCCTTTGGGATTCTTACCAAATTGTAAGTGCCAGATATTGTTGATAAAAAAAAAAAATAAAGAATAATAAGTCGTTTTTTGTGTGGTAGGAAAAAATAGGAAGATTAATAAATAGATTACTAATAGTGATTATTTGGAGGTCATATCGGCAACCGAAAATTAAATTTTACCGCTAGCGGGTAAGTGGCTTTTAAGTTCTCTTGTATAATTTTCTATGAGTTTCTTATTCCTTACTTATGTGAACCCCTGTTTGCTCTCGCTATTTTAGAATCCCCTTTTGGACAGGTTGGGATAATATACAACCAATATAGCGAACATTCGTGTTCCAACATTCTTTAAGAAAGGCTGACTGCAAAGCGTTAAGAGTAGCGTTATTTTTCGAGCGATAACAGGTGTATCGCCACATGGTCGGACTGCTAAACCACGCCACAATCAAAAATAAAAAGAAAAAATAAAAATAAAATTATAACTTGTACTAATATTATTAATAGTGCGGTACCAAAGGAAAACAAGAAATTTTTTTAAGAAATTTATAAGTGTTTTAAAGAAGTACCTATACATAAAAATGGAATACGTGCATATAATCATAATTGTTATCTAGTTGTAATGTTCTTAAATATTCATTAATTTATTCATATTGCTTATGCTAGTTTATTGATTTTATATAGTGTTTATTACTAGTAATTTAATAGTCAGTGTATGTTAACTCAAAACAAAAAAAAACGCGTGGAACTTCCGAGGCGCAGTAATACAATTTCTTTTTAGGCATCCCATCTGATCAACCTCAGAGTACTCTCAGGGAATTTCGGATTGGTGAGTGATTTATTTAAACTATATTATTTAAAAAAAAATTTCAATATATATTTATGATTTATATATAATACATTCGTCGTATGATCCTGTTGTTTTGGGCTTCTTACACTATAACATTAAGATATTATATTTTTTGTTCCTATTAATTAACTGTATTAACGTATTATTTATAAACAGTTCTAAGATAAGAACATATACATATATATATGAATAATCGTCCTTTTATTTATTGTTGTGATGTTCCTTTTGAATCATTTAATTTTCAAGTAAAGTAAATAAAATTAAAAAAATGGAATAGTTCCTTTTATTGGATGGTGTTGTTGGTGCAGTGAGGATAAAAATGTGAGACGTGGTTTTATTTGTTTTTTTCTAAACTCACGTGTAAATTTTTTTGTTGGAGGCTAATTTTGTTGGTGGCTATGAACCCCCCAAGCCAGCTGCAACTACCCAGTGCAAGACACGTGCTAGCCGCCAAGGCCCCGTAACACTGTGTCTACATATTTGTGTATGTAGTTCCTTCCAAGTTGCTATTTTTAACTCTAAATGTGTTAACTTCTTTGAACAATCTTTTCGTGCATTTTATTTTTTATCGTTTAATTTTTGGTTATTAGATGCTTATTGGTTGATTGATGTAACGTCTGGCTGGTTTTATTGCCCGGAAGAAATGTCTACGAATAGTTGAATTAGTGCCGGTGGGTTGCTAGTGAAGTTTATTTAAACTAATTTCAGAAATACAACAACAACACACTTACTTTAATAGTATTGGTAAAATTAGACAGTCAGGTGAAATTATAGTTTAAAAAATGTATACAACAGTGAAATATTTCTATTTTCAAAGGCCTTAGCTACATTCCAAAGCCATGCTAAGTAAGTTTTATGCATTTAACATGAACTTCAGTGACTTTGTGGACTGTTTAGGGCTAACAGCGTATCTCTAGAAATCTATACATATGTTTTTCCAATAGGTCTGACAGGGTGTCTCATGAGATTTTAAAATGTGATTTTTAATTGGTCTTAGGTACATTCCAAAGTCATTCAAAGTATTTTCTTTATTCAGCAGCATAAAGCAGCATTTATCATTTACTTCAGTGATATTGACAAAGAGCTGTTCTATAAAAGCAAACTTGGATCAGCATACATGACTAAGCTTACGTGAAAAGCTATTGATGATATTTTAGGGCGGAACTGACTCATACATCCAATTTATCGCGCTTTCAATCAGATAATGTACTCACATTTCTGCAAGAAATCTTACTCAACAAGTTTTTATAAACGTCATAGTGTTCAAAAAGACTACAGCGCATCTTGCTTCTTCGAACCTATTAATTCTACCAAAATTCTGCATGCAATCAAGCATAGTTAAAAAACAAACGATCTCAAGGTTTAGACGAAATGGATAATAATATACTATTAAAGACTGCTCCTATTTCTTAGTCGAAGTATTGAAATTCTTATTTAACCTGAGTCTAGTGAATTTCTAGACATTTTAAAACCTACATTTTAAATGCTACTGTGATTCCATTTTATAAAAAACACGGCCAATTACAATTAAATAATTATACACCAATTTCGTTTTTGAGCACATTCTCAAACATTTTTGGGAAATAAATCAAACGCAGGCTTAGTCTGTATCTCAGTAAAATCTATTTTTTGCATGTTAACCGGTTTGGGTTTACTATTCCGGAAAGTTCGACCGTATAAGCTCTTTTGCACTTTTTAGGCCCATGTAATCATTAACAACGCAATAATTTTATTGTTGTGCGTTACAATAGTGAAAAATTTAGAAAATTTTACATATGGCGCCGTTAGTTTTTTATAAGTTGCCAAAAAGTATTAAAATGCTTACACCGGAACGCAAGACACGCAGGACAGTGCTTTATGTTTAAGCATTCCAATGACTTTGCAATGTAAGACCAATTAAAAATCACATGTTTAAACATCAAGGAATACCCTATCACCCTTAGCTGTCCACTAATACCACTGAAGTTTAAAAACAAATATCAGATTTTCCGAGCTTACAATTTTAAAATGTGCCAAAATGTGTGAAATAGTATTTTGCTGTGTACTATAAAGGTAATTGACGAATAATTATTGACTATAGTCAATTAAACACCTGTATCGTCAATGTTATGTTTATGTGCTTAATTAATTTGTGTTCAACTTGGCCTAATTTGGCCGTAACATAAACAAATTTGTTGATAGTCTTGCACTATGGGATTTCCAGTTATTCAGGTTTGCACTAATCGACTTAACAAATAACTCAAAAACAGTATCACTACATTTACCACTCCCAAAAATTTCTACCGTCCGAAAACGGTACGAATATATATGGTGGGGTTTCCTACCCTATTTTTAAATGATAATCTCAAAGGCAAAAGCTTTTACAGTATAAAGATTAAAGTTTTGCAACAGAAGAAAGTTTCATTGCTGGTAACCCTGTTCAGTTATGGGTATAAAAATAACGAACCTTGATTTCCTTCTAAACCGTACCTGCACAGGTGACTTATGTCAATAATGAAAAGTTAAAGAAAATATCTACCTGTTGAGTGAAAATTAAATTATAAACACAATCTCTATACAGTTATTGTATAACATCTTGTAAAACTACTTTTATATTAAATATATTTTATTCAGCAGAAATAAGATAAATAATGACAAAAAATATATACAACTTCAACAAAGAAGAAGAAGAACAAGAAGCAAAGAAGAATATTATTATAAGCACAAAATATAAAGTCCTTAAGAAAAAAAAAATTTCTTACATTTTTTTTTTCTACAAAAAAAATGATGAAGTTTCTTTTTTTTCAATTAAGATTATGACATTTTGTTAGCAGAATGAAGCATAAAAAATTGCAAAAAAGATTTTGGTTTTATTTCTTATTTTTTTGTTATTCCTGAAATGAAAAATTATAACTTTCTTATTGTCTACCGTATTTTCTTCGTTTCTTTGTTACAATTTTATAGATGGATGAATTCGGACGAAAATAAGTTTGTGTGGATACAGAATCGTACATACGTACTAAAATGGCTATTTGATAAAATATCTAATTAAAATTATTATCGAAGGGTTAACTAGAAAACTTGTGAAGATTGATCGTTAGAAAAATTATAACTCAATCAATTTTATGCTATTTTCTTAATTAAATGTAATCTGTTTTGGTTTTCAATTTTTTGTTTATTTATTTCTGGTCTAGTGTCAAATTTATGACACCACCCACATAATTTCTTCTGGAACAATATATTATACCGACACGACAACGACATCCTTATTCGGGTGTATTGTTTAGTTACTAATCGCTGCGGATTCAAAGTAGCATATTGAGAGAAACCCTGTTCAGCTATATCCTGTTATGTTTGTTTATGTATCGAACAACCACTATTCAGAAGCCGTTTTGGAGTTCTGATCTAGAACGTTTAATAAAAACTGGGCCATGGGACAGCTTATCAGCTGCTCAAAAGGTTAACGAGAGAGGTTAAGATCGGAACCCAAATTCTCATGTATTCTCTATGAAGAACTTAATAGCTTATTTGATGTCGTTAGACTAAACAGATTGCTCGTTTAAAATGATAATTGTAGACTTGAAACACACAGAACGATAGATCACTCAAAAACCAGGAGATTTTCAAGGGAACTAACCTGTACATTGCGGGTGTTTTGTCGGGATAACCAAAGTTTGCACTCTAGGGTGTACTCTATTCATTAGTATGGCTTTTGGTCATTGAGAAGCTTTTTATAAAACTACAGAATTCTGGATTCGTCGATTCACGGTTACCCCTGATAATCTTAGTTTAACTGCGTTTCAGGTAAACATCTTATAGTGTTATATCTAGTAGTACTGGTAGATGTCCCCACATCAATCTTTCTAAAACTAACCTAGTAGTTTCTACTACACGTCATAAACTATATCAGATTCAAAGTATTATGCTAGTTAAGCTTATCCAAACTAATCCGCAACATACAACAACAACAAACTTATTGTCATAGTATTGGTGTAAGTAAACATTCAGGCGAATTTATATTGTGTAATTTAGACGAAATGTGATTTTTTAATTGGCCTTAGGTACATTCCATAGTCATTCTAAATATTTTATAAGCATTTAACATGAACTTCAGTGATATTGGTAGACTGTTTAAATCAAAACGAGTGTCCCTAGTAAATTGTATGACTTCCTAATGGATCTGACAGGGTGTTCCATAAGATTTAAAAATGTTTTTAATGGGTATGATTGCCAACCAATGTCACTGAAATTCATGTTAAATGCTTAGAAGATACTTAGAATGACTTTGGAATGTACATAAGGCCAATTAAAAATCACATCTCGTCTAAATTACACAATATAAATTCGCCTGAATGTTTACTTACACCAATACTATGACAATAAGTTTGTTGTTGTTGTAGTTTTTGGATTAGTTTGAATAAACTTCACTACCATAAAGCATCTGGATATTATTTTTCAGTCTATGTCTTATAGTGAAAATCTCATCTTGAATATGAACTTTTAAAAGCTTCTGCAACATTTTAGCAATATCGTAGGGCCTTTGGTATATCTGGGCATTTTTTTTTATGTAATGTACATGTACTACCTGTAATATCATTTATGACTGCTTTTAATTCCAGTATCAATTTAGACTCAATTGTGATAAACAGATTTATGTTTTTCGATCACTCTCTTTATGTGTTAAGAGCTTTCATATGAGTTTAATAATATCTTTAACAATTGCCTTTGATTATTTCAAGTGAAATTTCATAATCCTTTGGCTTGTATTCCTACCGATAAGCTATGCTTTTTCTAATTGTTAAATTTCCGGCTAATTCGCTGTAAAAATAATATTTACTAGAGGATTATTTTCTGTGGGACCCCAAAGCTGCTTCGCTGTAGTTACTCACATTGAAAAATTAACGTAACGAAATATTTCAAATAATTTATAGAAGCATTTTTAAATATGAAATAAATTATCGTATTTAAAATAAACAAAGAGTACACAGCCTATGTCAAGTTTTGGCTACGACATTCCTTGGTTTTCCTCTAGATTACCTTTCAGCAGTAAAACTTTGAACTACTAAAGCTATGAACTTATTTTAAATCTTTAGTTTTTTTCACTGGAGCTACATCCATTTACACAACAGCTTCAAGAAGCTGGGGAGGAGGTGATCCTATCTCATTCCGGTATAGCGTATTCTTCTTTGCAGTCGCATGCGCTTATCCAAATTTATATTTTTTTACTCTCGATAATGGATCCGAAACAGTTGCGAAAACTAGATTAATAATAATAAAAAAGTGGAGGGAGATTATGTCGTGAACAACAGCGGACTTCCTTTTACAACAAATGTACATAGAATTCGAATACATCACACTTAATTTCTATATCGTAAAAAAATGATTTTTTTATACCACACTTTGTAGATATGGAAAAGCTTTGATATGAATACTTAATCCGCCTGGACTGTAGGGATGCCGAAGTTTGGTGAAAAAGGGTTTTGATCAAATTTTGTCATATAAAATCTGTAAAATTTTAAAAAATATAATCTGGACAAATTTTGTTTGAAATTTAATAATAAAATTTAATTTCTCATAAATGCTATATAATTTTCAAAATATGTATTTCCAAAAAAACGATAGGCTCCTATGAGAGCTACTACTTCCGGTGAATCGATTTCGACCAAAAATCACTGGGATATTCCAATTTGTGGAAAAAGTTTCATGAAAGTTCATACTTAAGCCTTTCTCATAAATGAGGAAACCCAATGGTTTTTGGTTGAAATCGGTCTAGCGGATGTGGCAGCCTCCAATGGAGCTTTTTCAATTTTTGCAAATAATATAACGCGAAAAACTATTATGAGTTCAGGGGTATATCCTCTATCCGGTCGCAAATTAATTATTTGCAATCAAAAATATGGTTACTAGATTTATTTTGCTATGCCAATTCTCACATTTTTTTAAATTTAATTTTTTTTTGCGATTGTTAAGTAGAAATACATAAAAATATTGCGACCTCTGAAAAGGCGTAGCAGTCTTTTCGTAGATTTCTACTCTACAATCGCAAAACAAATTTAAATTTAAAAAAAATATGTCAATTGGCATGGCAAATTAAATCTAGTACCCATATTTCTGATCGCAAATGATTAATTTGCGACCGGATGGAGGATATACCCCTAAAAGTACTAAAGTAAATTTGCAACAATACTGTTCCAGATTACTTTTCCAAAATTTAAGCTGAGGTTTTTGTCAAAAATCATTTTTTACAAAAACCTGTTTTTCAACTAATACCCAAGTCCTCTACAGCCCAGATGAACTGATTGAACGAGATGAAACTTTATACTTAAACATTTTACACAAGTTGGAAGACCCCAGTTTTTCTACAAATTGGAAGATTTCAGTGAATCTTGGGCGAAAGCGGCCCACCGCAAGTGATAGCTTCCATAAGAGCTTTTACGTTATTTGCAAATATTTTGAAAAGTATATCATTTACGTGAAAAACGACTATGAACTAAAAGATTCCAAATTAAATTTGAAACAATATCGGTCCAGATCAGTTTTTCATCAGTTCGGAATGAAACTACATTCTTAAGTTATGTTTGTAAATTGGGAGATCCTTGCGAAATTTGGTGGAAATCTGTGTGCCGGAAGTGGCAGCTTTCATAGAAGCTTTTCAGTTCTCAAAATGATTCAAATAAATATAAAGATTAAATTTTCAACAAGGGTTGATGGTTTTCTCAAATTTAAGCAGAAATAATGATTTTTGGTTATCCAAGATGGTTTTACCAAAAGTCTGGTAAGTTTAAATTTCCACTTAAGATTTAATATATTTATATTTTGAAATTTTCCATTTTCTTTAGAAAATACTAACCGTAAAATGATACTATTAAAATTGCATGACATTTTGACATTGCGTAACAGTTGTTTTGTGGTGATATTTTTTATGTTCGAAAGTGGAACTTGTTCATAATATATTGGTGTTTGATGAAGAAAAGTACCGTTCAAGGGAGGTCGACCTTCCAGAAAAATGTTTTGAATATGCATGCGTAAATGAAGTTGTGATAGAAGGTGACATCATACAGATATCAAAAGAAAATGTTGGTTTTATTTTACTTAAACATTCGGATATTAGAAAGCTGGGTCTGGAGTGCGATCGAAAACAACTGTTTTAGCGCAATAAATCGGACGTTTTGGATATCACTCTTGAAGGAGACTATGCTGTGGAATAAATTGAAATTTACTCAAAAAAACGTGCTGTTAATTGATTGAGGGCCACAAAATTAAAGCACGACTTTTAATTGATCGATTTCTTTGGTCCTTACTATATTTATAACATAAAAAACGATATTTATTTCGTTCAGCCTTAATTATGAATTTTAGTCGCCATGAATTAAGCTATTATTAGCAAAAGCTAAAAAAGTAAATAAATGTAAACAGATTTTTTGGGTTGGTCGCTTGCCACTGATAAGGTCCAAGTCTTAAAAATTTAATCTAAACGTAATATAAGTTTTCATCCTGATATAAATCCAGATATTTGAAAATATCAAGGACCTATTACAGAAACAGCTATACTTTTGTTTTATCAGGTTCAATTAGAGGATACTGGGATGTTCCAAAATTGTGTTTGGAAAATATTCAAAGAGCTTAAAATGTTTCAAAAATCTTTAGATTTCGTTTTATAGCGGACGGTCTACTTTTAAATATATTTGTTAAAAGCAAAAGCTTCTTTTCCAAACTGTTGCACACAATTTAATTTCATTGATCTCAATTAAAACTTTATGTGAATTATTTTAGCTCGATCGGTTATCAACACCTTTAGTCCAGTAAAATATTTCGCCCAAAAAACACTAAAAATTGATATTTTGTAACAGATTTTCGACTGGTTTCAAATTAATTCATACTTCTCTGTGTGGTCGCCGTTTAGTTTTTTTGCTAAAAAAATACTGTGGACTAATATTAGATTAGTAATATACCTATAGAAGTCTCATAAAAAAATCGGTGGTGATAAACGATGTAGCTCAAAACTCTCCACCAATATTTATGGTCATTTCGGTCACAAATAAAGGACTGAATGCGAATCTAAATTATAATATACTTTCGTCATTTTGGACGGAGAACAACTTTAGTTTATAATATACATAACGAAGCAATAGAGTAAAAAATACTACATCCTTTTAAAATCCTTCTTTGTTACGGTTAAACAATAAAACATCTTAGGGATTTTAGAATTAGTCCCATCATCATGAAAATAACATTTTCAACTAAATGTGAACACCAAAATCCTTTTTTGTCTGTATACAGTATCTATAGGCATAGTGAGCGTAAATTTAGTTAAAATGGTTATTGATAAACATATTTAGTAAGTCCCAAGCGATTATCAACTAAGTTTTGGGTTCTATATCCTTTTTCATATTAATTTACATATGATATGTATGTGGGAGTATCGAATTTGTAACAAAAGTTTTTTTACCAAACCCAAAATATTTTCGCAATGTACCTGTTCCGGGAAAACCTCAAAATCTAGTTATTTTATTTTCTATTCAAGGTACTTAAACTCTCGGTTAAAGCAATATCTTAATGTTTAACTCATCTGAGCTGAGCACAATATAGTAGCAGAATACCATGAATAAAACTTGCAAATTTAACTAAAATATTTTATAAATTTAATTTTAACGTTTAATTATATAAAATCTACAGGTGACATTGACATTTATCATATTGCAAGAAAATTAAATCCCGAAATATTTTGGAACTCGTAATAATGTTTATTTATTTAAATTTATTTAAAATTATGAAATAAAATATTTAATTGTAACGAATAGAAATATTTTTGAGGTTTGATCAAAATCACCTGTTGTTCTGAGATAAGTAATTGTTTGTAACATACAACAAAATTATTGCTCTCGTCAGCAACAGATTACAGGTGTAATTTTTGATATACTGGAACTCAAACTATACTCTAGAATATTTAATTTTACTTAAAAACTTTTAACATCATCGTATAAAAACAATCTTGGATAAAAAAGAAACATTTTTTCAGAATTCTTCGAAAACTTTCACTTTTATAAATTATTTAAACTGAATAAATCACAAAGTATATGAATATTAAGTTATGAACTTATTTTGAAAAACAGTTGGCTTATGAAAACCCAAAATTACCACAAAAATATTTCTTGGTTTAATAGTTTACTTCCCGACAAAATATGTCCTGTTGTAAATGTTACGTTATGTTTCGAAAATTCAACATGTAGCTCTACACCACAATATAACATCCGCAATAAAATTTCACATTGGCGTTGAATTTGTTATACGACTATTGTTAAACTACTAGGTAGGTCAACAAGATGTGACAAATTAGCCACAACCCAACTGACATTTATTATACCACCCATATAAACATCACAACTCAAATTAATAAAAATACAAAATGTAAATTAGTGTTGCCTTGATTCCCCTCTCCTAAAGTATTAACTTCATCCTCTTCCACATTATCGTGCAGAATAATCATGAAACCATAACTAATCCCAACATAAAATGAACATACAAATTTATCAACATGGAAAATTCAATAAACCATAAATATTTTAATTTTTGTCATAGGCCCAAATATTTTATCCTTTATATAATTTACGACCCTTATTTTGTTGTTGTTTTTATTTTTGCTTTTGTCGTACATCAACTGAACAAAATTGAAAAATTATAAATGAAAAACATTAAATGGAAAAACTGGAAAATTGCTAAAATGAAAATCTCGCATATATATACAACAATATGACGGAATATTCGGAGTGCTTACATATACGAGTATATGTATGTCGTAACGGCAACCTTATTTGGAACAAGCTCTAATAATTACATGAATTAATAATTACTACAGAATTCATATAATATTTACCATGGTAGATTTTATATTATATTGGGTATTACGGCCTATTGTACGCAGGGGATATACACACAAGCTTTTATTCGAGATTTACACATTTTGTGATGGTTAATTAAGCAGATATCTGTTTTGTGCTCCGTTCGCAGACGGAATTATAATTTTTCCATTTTTTTCCTTCTTTGCACAAGATAAAAGATGAAAATGTAGGTTGCAATTTGGATTATGCTTTTGATATAGATTATCTCTGTAGAGCGGCTAATGATAATCTGACTTCATTTATTTCGATTCAATCACTTTTTTTTTGTATAAAAAGTGACAAATGAGTTTACAAGTGGATATATGCAGGGCGTAGAGAGGGTGATCAAGTTTGAAAAGTATTTGATTAAAACGTCAAATTTGATTAATGTTTTCAAGAAATAATGGAAGATGATGAAAGATTGAGTAATTTAAATATTCTTCTTAAACTGTATACTGACATCAAGTTTATCTATTGCGATAATTGTAAATATTGTAGATAAGATGAAGAGAATTATCAGATAAGGCCGTGTAATCATACCATCAATTATATAGACATAACCTAATAAAAGTTAAAAGATAGGTAAATCCCTTCGGCCTGAAAGTGTACACTTTCATCTTCTTACACACTATAATTTCTAGAAAATAGAGAAATGGAGAGTCGATGAGAGGAAATTATATACGCCAATATATGTCAACCCACAGCCACAAAAACAAAAACATAAAATACTGTCAATTTTTAGGTGACAAAAAACAATATAGATTTGACAATACTATGTAAGTTTTCCGACTAAAATTTCTTTTAAAATAACGCATCGATAAGGCATGTTAGAATCGTTTTTCCATCAATCTAGCTTAGTTTATTTGAAACAGGTAAAAATCTGCGGTTGGCGTCTTAACACTCTTCAAATTGGTGAATTATTATTTTCGGTGAGTTGTAGTTTCGGGAATCATTTTTTCCTCATTCAAAGTCCCTTATAAATTTATTGGTAGCTAAGTCATTATAAATTCCTTATATGGTCACGCACGGTAGAAACTTCTGATAAAATAAAACAAGTAAAAGAGCTACAGAGAATTTCATAGGGTTGTCAATATATGAATTTCGTAAGTAACTAACATTTATTTGTACAAGATTTTCCGTTATGAACAGACAAACCACCCGCCTATGTGCAAATCTGTCTAATTTATAACAAACGTTACAAGAGGCTAATTTTACTGATACGTTAATATGGTTTATTTGTAATGTCAAATTTGGAGTACGTCGTCAATATTAAACATGAGCAGAGTGCTAATTTTATTTTGTTGTAATGAAGCATTTATTATTTTATGCAAATATGTAACTAGGGTTGGGATTGGAAGATTCATTACTGATTCTGTCAAATGTAATATTTCCAGTAATAAGCCCGCTTGGGAACTCATTATTGTGACATGAGGTTGTGTTACTTTGATGAGTCAACGTCTGCACTTGCAATATTTTTACAAGTAATGCCCAGTACGCAGCTGAAGCCAAATGAAATTTTTCATATAAAAATTACACATGCGAATACGAAATTGAAAATTTCACCACAGAATTTTATTTGCGGTACGCAGCTTAGTTAGTAAATTTGGTATTTTTCGTAATAGAATAGAATAGTTTCACTCTACACATTTTCACTTCATTTTTATCTGCAGGTACGATAAAAGTAAGCTAAATTGTTGACTTCATCAATTCTTTGTATTTGTTATTAAACAAACTCATAAAATATATTTTGACATGAAGTTATAAAAAATTAATAATACAAAATGAGCTTGTCTGCGCTAAAATTTTAGGAAAATCGACAAACTTTTTCATGGCATAATTTTGTAGGCCAACGAAAACTTAGTTTCACGTTAGCTGCATACTAAACCATCAATCCAATGTTGTTTGCCACGTTGGTCAACACGTAACTTATATTATACCAACATAAAAATGTAAGTAATCTTAACAAAAATTGTAGCGCACTTATACAACATTTAAGAATCGAGCAATAAATATATAAGAGAAATCAAGTAGTGTTAATTTTAGAAGCCAGTTTTCCGAGGTTAATCTTATTTTATTCTTGTTAGGCTTATACAGATTGCCAATAGTAAAATAGATTAACCTCGGAATCTCTACATGAGTCCTCTTATGTATATTTTGCTTTATGATTTAGGCGATACTAAGCAGATTCCCAAAAAAGAAAAAAGTTTAAGAAAAGATATATTTTGGAAATGTTACATACGAGTATCAAAAGTAGTACTAATTCGAAAAATTATGCTTATATTGGTAATACTTATAATTTATTTGTATAATTGTTGTTGTTTTTGTCTTATTTACATATTCAATTTAAATTTATTTGTACGTTTTTCATACAACTCATCTTTGTAGTACACTTCCAAAAAGAAATTTTTAAAATGGTTTTTAGAAAGTTGACACCGTAATGGTGTCGAAAGCTCAATAAAGAATAAAATATTTTAGATAAAAATACCAATAAACAAATTGTAAAATAAAATGTATTAATTCGACCCATAACACAGCTACTAATGTTTTTTAAGGATAAGCCACTCATCCTATTGCAACGTATAATGAAAATTCTTATTTAATTAGATAGCTAACCAATCGCCATTTTACGGTGAACACGAGAACTAAAAATACATTCAATTGCCATTTTTATACCGATTTTATCCTTCAAATTTTACAGAAGAAAAGAAGTAACCATTTTTTTTCGTAAAGTCTGATATCATTGCTCGTGCCTCTTCTTTGAAACAACCCCATACTAAAAGTTTTTCACATAAACCAAAAAGTTTTCCAACAAATTTGATAATATGAAATGAAGAAATGAAAAGGATACACATTATGTTTATGCAAATTAGGTATATTGTCAAGAGCTTGGTAAAAAAGGTAAAATTAGAGATAATATTATTCATAATCTAAATAGATATCCAATTTAAATGTGCAGACACCCACAAATAAAAGTTATTCACAAGCACAGGGAGAGATACGATCAAAGCTTGCTTTTACGTTAAATTATTTTAGCTTTTCCATCTAATAATTACGAGATGATACATCATACGAGTATATTTAAAAATATGTGCTGATACAAAAAAAAATCTACATTTTATGGATTTTTCTCTAAAATGTGAATTCTGGGTAAAAAAGGAAAATAAATAACAAAAAAATGAAAAAATCTATACTTGGATGAACTGAAATGATTTTTGATACGAATTTGTTTGCTTCCCAAGAGACGACGTAGTAATGATTACAATAAAGATTAGATTAATCACTTGATTATAAAATAATCTGGATGTGAGGGGGTGTTGAAAGTGAAAACTAGACAGCATTAGGGTTTTTGATTTTTGTTTAAAGTGAATCTGGGTTATTATTTTTCTCGTTTAATCTGTGACCGTAATTATACAAGTTTGTGGTTAAAATTTATCGTCTGCCGAACAAATTTAACTTTTATTTATAACTCCAACATTATACTTTTGCAGTTTATATAAATTATAGAAATAAAATTCTAATTTATTATTTTGCGCTTAATTTGGATTTCTGCAATTTGCGCACCTGAGACGCGATAATTGATTTATTTTCCTTTTTTTGTGTTAGATTAATTACTTTTTGTTCGATGTAAATTGTTATACGAGTAGAGTTTTGTTTTAACAAAATATTTTGATAAATTTCGAAATCAATTTATAAATTGGCAAGAACTAGAATTAACTGGTGTGTTAAACAATAACAAATACAATATGTTTGGATAAATCTCTGTACGAACTATACATATTTGTACCGATGCGAAAATAAATGTTTAATTCTCTCATATGGTTTCAAGCGCGAGCCGATTTTTAAAAAATATTCGATTCGACATTCGATTTATAATTAGAATATCAATACTACGCTTACCATTTGATTTTTTTTATAAGAACTAAAATAAATACAATACTTACAATTTAACGACGGTAAATTTCTGGTAATCATTATTAAATTATTTATCTTTGAGGCCGTTTCTCTTATATGTAAAACCGTATTGCATATAAAATGGAGATTGGCAAATGTTCAAAATATTTTGGGTAGCTCAAGTGTATACAATTATCATAAAACTTTCATTACCCCTTACCCTTTGATCTTAGAGCAGCCAAATAAATAACAAATTTGAAAATCAAAACGCATTCCACGATCATTTATTTTGTTATGGAAGATTTTGCTCCAAAATTCAAACAAGACATGCTTATGACTGACTTCAACCCTCGTTTTTGTTAGTAGTCAGTTTCATGCACCTATATTTTTATTGATGGGATTATGATTAGAACAAAATTAGAATATTTATCTACTATTTGGCATTCTCTTATTTATGTTACCTCTTTGGAGAAAGTTTAGAAAAAATGTACAAGATCATTTTATAATAAGTTTAATATTAACTATGAATTGTATATCAATCACTTAGAAATATATTATTCAGCATCGTTAAGTTATAGTCGTATACTTATTGACGAAATGACATAGTTTAAAATTTTGAATAAGTTAACTAGGAATTCAGAATATTTTGATATAACTTACATAAATAATTTAATCTTTAATTCACCTCACCGTCCGTCCATCCATTTACAAAGAAATCATAATTTATTTTTGTTGACGTTTATTATTTTTATATTATCTGTTTAAGCATACTGTTTTAGCCATAAATTGCAGTTCCACAAAAAAATGAAAAATAAAAGAGTTTTTTGTTAGCAATCTAGTAGCTTTGCTTAATCGGACCTAATTTTGAATTTCTCTGTGGGAAATTATAACTACTTATGAGCAAATCAAGCAACGCGAATTTACCGCTGTTGTTTCTATTTTATATTTTACGATTCGCATTTGTTCAGCACTATTGCAGTTGGAAAGCGCAGTAGCTTTGTTTTTATGAAATGCATCAAAGTTATCGTAAAAAAATTACCGTACTTTGAAATGAAGTTAGCTAACTAATATCGTAACAGTCACTTAGTATTAAAGTATTTCGTTTTGTAGATTGGCGTTTCTGGGGCAAAATTTGACTCGAAATAAAAAATGTTTAGTTGTTTTTAGGACCCAAATTTATTGGGACAATATTGAAGCATGTTAACATAAATTAGACTTCACAGTGTTTACCAAAAAAGTCACGCCATTTTCACCGCGTATTCACAATTGAATAATTATTTAAATAAAATGTTTTCACAATTTCAACACGTTGTTGTGTGGCACTATTCTTGTTTTCCCTGGGAATATTGAATTTAGGAAAAATATTTTCATAGTATTTTTGTCTAAATTGTGTTTTCCTGGCCTACTGAGGAAATAGGTTTGGTGTAAATATTTTCGAAAGAAAGTAAAATGGGAAATAATTTTTCCCTATAAAAGTGTTGTGGAACAAAAGTTTCCCAATTTACTTTGATTTTAAAACTTTTGCACTAAACTTGTTCCTTCGGTAGACCAGAAAAATACCATTTGGACAAAAATGCTATGAAATTATTTTTCCCAATTCCCTATTCCCAGGGAAAGCCAGAATAGTTCCACACTGTTAGATGTCCCATAATAAATTATTATCAACCACTCTCTACGACTATCAAATGCGAATTGACAATTGTCATCTAAAACAAAATGGCGGCCAAACAAAATCGAACTGGAACATAAAAGCCTCTGCTGCCTGCCCACACAATTGTGAGAATGGTCAATTTTAGTCAAAACAAGCCACTTCGAATTAAATACATTTTGTATTTTCAAAAACGGATAAATTGAAATTTAAAGAACAGCTGTTTAATGACAGTTCATCTCAACTAGTTAAGATGTCGATTATTTGAGAACCACTTTATGAAATTTCCATTCTATACTGGGACCAAAATCCAATGTCACGGTTTTACTACCAGCAGTTTTACTACCCGAACCATTTGCCGCAGAAAGAAAAAATCGTAATTTTTGATGATTATGATCGAGCAAATCTAGTTTGTTTATTTCTATTCCGCCCATCGGGTGCAACTACGACATCAATTTCGGGCATAGTTGTCGTTCATTTTTATAATTCAAGGGACATGTCTATTTAGTTCCGCAAATTCCGTAAACCAACAAAAGCTCGTTTTACATGTTTTAAATAATTTAGAGTTGAATTGGAAATAAGCAATTGGATGTAGCGTCGAATAAACAATTAGTCTGCTTATTTTATTAAACACTTGTTTTCCTTTTTCGAAAAAATTCAGTTTTTGGAAAATTTTAATAAATTTTTTTTTTCAAATGTTTAAAAAATCACTCAATCGATTTCGACTTGTTAGGTCATCAGGAGTATCTACTGATCTATAAAAATATAAATTTAGTTATATATAGTAGACAAAAATAGGCAATAAAAATTAATCTATTGGTCGTCCCAAACATCTGTTGTTTATACGGAAAAATTGCTAATTAAAATGGGGGCCATAGCAGGTAAGCGATTAGTAATGGGCTGAGTAACAAAATTGAAGGTAAATTTAATTAATCGACGTGTTAGTCATATTATTACGAGCGTGAGGAACAGGGCGGCATCCGAAATTGGTGAGAAACGGATTTCTCTCTGTTCGTTAAAGATATTTTGATTACGGAATATGGATTTTCGAATTTCGTAAGATTCTAATGTACCTAAATTAAACATTTTTATTGAGTTAGGTTTTTTCAATATGGCTAAGGCGACCAAAAGAAAACAGATTTTCCCTTTTAGACAGATTATTAAACATAATTTACCATTTGAATAGAATATATTTTCTAAAAATTTATTTTCTTTAATACAGTCGATTCCGCTTAATCGGTATTGTCTCGATTAAGTGGCTGGCCCAATTATCCGAAGTTCAAAAAAATTTCTTATTATTTTTTGTTAGTTGGTTTTGTTTCTATGATTACTGTCCTGATTAAACAAAATACTGTCCCGAAAAAGCGAAGAAAATTTGTGTTACATATTTGCTTGGTTGTGTTTCCGGTCTTTAGGATTTGTCCCAATTAAGTGGCTATCCCGGTTAAACGGTTTCCCGATTAAGCTGAATCCGACTGTATTTGAGAAATTAATGAAAATTTTTTGTTCAAATTTAATTTGGTCATGATTTTTTCATTTTGTTCTCATTTACATTTTCTTTTTTGTTTGGTATTTTGAAGTAAACTAAAATTTTTAATGATAATTCGGTTACACCAAAAATTATAATTTAATAAATGTTTTACATAAATGTATGTACTTTAGATTACGAGATTATCATAGGACGTACACGTTTAAGCTTAAATGAGATGCTGTGTTGTATTTTGGTGTAGCCATTTAAATGTCTAAAAATAAAACTTCTTAAAGCATCAACGCCTTCAATTGATAAATAGATATTTTAACATTTTATTGTTAATATTTAAATTAATTTTGAATTCAATAAAAATATTTTACGTTTTTTATTATAATTTTTCAATAATCAGAACAACACAAAAAGTAAACTGAAACAGGAATGAGTGGCGGGCGCGGGCGGGAAGCGCTCACCATTCAATTGAAAGTAATTTAATTTAATTTTCTTTTTTTTTTCATTTTCATTCGCTTTTTTATTCATACTATTACCAAACAGACATTATAAAAATTGTACACGTTTGTGAAATGTGTGCAAAATAATATCCAACAATATTATAATAATTTATATTTATTGATCAGCATTTCAATTTTTAAATGCAGGGAAATTTCACAAAAAAAATTAAATTAGTTTCATTATCAACAAAAAAAAATTAACAATTGAGAAATATTTTATCAGAATATTCATAATTTTGCGGGTTATACTGGTATAATTAATTATAGATACATAAATATTATTTGGTGTGATATAAATCTTCTTTTGGTTTATAGATAAATTAAATAGTAAACCAAAAGTCTAATAAAGTTCGTAGCCAAGAATCTATTATACGAGTAATGGGAACAAAGCAATAACAATTTTACACGTTTCAATAGTCGTTTCGTGTACTGTTATTTCAATAATAAAATAAAATTAGCTCTAAAGTAGTTGTAATCACATCCTCACTAATTGTGACCCTTGCCAAACAAAGACGAAATTATAAAACGCTTCGTGGAGTTTAAAGAACAACATATTTAAGGACAAATTTTAGAAAAACATTACACGATTTTATTTCCAAAAAAAATTATCGAATCTTAAGCTCACCGTAGTGTGGAGTATAATATTGGGGTCGATTCTGGGATCTAACATTGTATGTTACTGACATCAATCATAATGCATGTTCGACGTATTCAAATACCGAAACCTTGGCAATTTACAATTCGTATTCTTACCAAACCTTCTATTTACTCCAAAGATACCATTATGGCTTAGGTTCGTTTTTTGTTTTAGAAATTATATTTTTACATGTTGAAGTGAAATTACGAAATATTTTAGACAAAAAAATAAGACAGCAAAATTATTCGGAGATTAATCGGAGATGTCCTTTCATTTATAAAAAAAATTCTAATCGACTATTCAAATACTTAATATTTTTGATATATTTGGATATCTACTTGAAGCGTCTTACTTTGCTAATATTACAACAATAATATTTCATTTTAACATGTATATGAAGTTGGCCCAAATTCTAACCCAAAACAAATCGATGGCAATACTAAAATATACAGACTATGACTATAGGCAAGTTTCAGCCCAAAAATGTTTAAAAATACTCTATTTTCTATATACCAACCCAAAAATTATTCTGTCAACAACAGAAAAACCGCCATGTTTTAATGTCAGTCCAAAATAAATCTGTCGTGATACTATCATCAAAGAAAAATATTACTGCCACCCAAAAAAGTAAAATAAAACAAAATATGCAATTTAGTTTTAATTCTGGATCGGATTAATTTGAGTATGGCCCCACATTATATATTGAGTATGGCCCCGCTTTTAAGTCATAAAATACATGAAAGAATTAAACGACATAAACACTTGTTGGGGAATCGGAGGTTTAAGGGCTCCCATAATAAATTATTCCGATGATAGTTCCATTCAACGAAATATGTAATTGATCTTAATTCTGTATCGGAATCATTTGAATATCCTATGACTTAAAAGCTATTCATATTCAGGGGCCATACTCAAATTAATCCGATACAGAATTAAAATCAATCACATATTTTGTTGAATGGTACTATCATCGGAATAATGACTATGGGGAGCCCTTCAGCCTCCGATTCCCCAACAAGTGTTTATGTCGTTTAATTCCTTGATGAATACTTTATCATAAATTTTTATTATAGTCAAAAGTTAAGTCTCAAAATAAATTGCTGCTGGGCTAAAATGTATTATTTAGAATGATTTATCTACAGAATGATTGAATTGATTTATCTATCATGCGGGTTTGATAGTTTTACGACATATTTATTTTTGGGCTGACATTGATATATGGCGGTTTTGCTGTGGTAACAGAATTAGTTTTGATTTAACATATCAAAAATGTTCGTATATTTTACAGAACCTTAATAGTTTTAGGGTTAACATTTTTGACCCAACAAAAAGTTGTTGTGGTTCCTTATGTATATGAATATACATAAGGAACCACAACAACTTTTTTAAAGATTTATCATTTTTGTATCTTAATATTTTCTACCACGATAGTTTAATTTTTTCCTGATACTTGCATTAGTGTTGCCAGCTTTTAAAACCGCCATTTTTGGGCTAGAATTGTTGGCCAACTTCATATAGGTCATTTTAACACGAATAGTTTTATTTGGTTTTTGTAGGCAACCTATGTTATCGTCGACCACTACAATTTATAATTTTATCGGTTGGCAGTTTCACAAGAAATGATAATTTTGAATTTGTCAAAAATGCAAGTAATTCTCACACTGCATTTTTCAAACAGAACTCACACGGGACCTACACTATGCAAAATCGCTGAGGTTCCTTCTCACGAGGCCAGATTTATCAATGTATGTGTAAGTATGTTATACAAAACCTTTCACTCTGGAAATTATCAGGAGACAAAAAAATTATCATGAAAAATCTTTCTCAAATCTCTGAATCTCTCGTATTTCTCACTCACGTAACGTCAAATTAAAAATCCGTTTATATTTTATGATTCGTGTTTAGACGTCGTAGTTTATTATAGCTTAAAAAAATCCATTTATTTAAAATGGCATTTTTAATACATTTGGATTGAATTTTTGAAAATTATCATGAGAGAGAGTAAAATGCCCAGTTATGATATTTTTTTGATAAATTGAGAACATACACAAAGATAAAATATCATGAGAGAAAGTTAAAAGATAAAAAGTTTTAATTATACAAACCTCCGATAGGGTTAAGTTCAAAAGCGGTAATTGCGGTAGTCTTAAGCTACAACAGAACATTTCCTTTTCTATCCGAAATAAACCAACCAATTGGCGGAAATGAAAGTTAATCTGGTTATTTCTTCTCAAACAAAATAAAAAAAAATAACAACATCAAATATGTAATCACTATACTAAGTACTTCTATTGTATCGTCCTTTATCTATATCGAGAATAACAAACGGAAAGTACAGGAAATTATTCTAATTCCATTTATTGATGTAAGTTTGATAAAAAAAAATCAATTTCATAAAAGAAATAATTGCGAGAACAATTTTATGCTTTTGTTGGATGCCTGGCTGGTACGCTAACGGTTAAGGATTTTTATGCTTCCTGTTTCATTACCATAATTTTGCATAGTAACCGCAGAAATAATATTTTTTGTTATCTTTAATTTCCTTTTTCTTTACTTGTTGCTGGAAAATATGTATTAGGATTTTGTTTTCTTTCGTTTATATTTCCATATTGAAAGTCAATTAGATAAAAATATAGTCCCGTCTCCGTGAAATAGGGAAAATTGTTTTATTTGATTATATCCACGTTGACGATGTGGGAAATGTATATTTGTTTCAATAATCTTTTACCATTTTCCGTTTGTGGTGTGTGAGGGTGTATTGGATTTCAACTTTATATAAGCCAATTTCTCACAAAATGTATTGACTTTTATCCATTTATAGGCTTACGTAAAAAATGTGTGTGCAATTGTAATGGTTATTTAAAGATTATATTATGTAATATAAAAAAAATGTATTTTTCCGATGTTCCCGATGCTGATTGTAAGCCACATGCAATCAAAATGACTTTGCGGAATAAAAATGCTTAACAGAAAACGCGTCCCCGTAAACCCAATCAAATAATGCTACAATAAACTTAATGTTAGATAATAGAAAGACACCAAAAACGTCATGTAAATAAGTGGGGTTTGAAAACATTGGACGTTTATTCTTTGTTTATTTGCTTTGAACGGGAAACTCGAAACCAAAAATTCGCGAAAGTCACGCAAACCATTCATATTAAATTCAGATGTGACTGTTAGCCGAAATTATTACCCGATTATCTATTAAAACTTGTTTAAAAATTGTTGAAATGACTGGAACCGGTATAGGGTACCGGTATAACCACATAGGGACCTCAAATTTAATTTTTCAAGAATAAACAGTGTTTAAGATATTTAATAAAATGTGTGAAAAATAGCCATACCAGCCTACCGCCCCTCCTCTAGCAGCAAACTACTAAACAAAAAATATCTCAAATAAGTGAGTAGTAAGAGATTTAGGTGAACCTTACAGGAAAACTATCACCGTGATCACCTAAAGTTCACAGAATTTATAGTTTTTAGAAATTAATTATAAAAATTAAAAATGTAGACTCTAGAGGAAGCCAAGCATCAATATATGCTGTTCTCCCGAAAGGGGAAAGAAAAAATTCCCTTTATGTAACATCAATTTTCGTATTTCGTCTAAACGTGAGAAGATGTAGTGTTGCGTTGCAATGTTTTTTTTCGAATTTCAAACATTTTTTTTTCATACATATTAAGGCTAATTTGTGTTAGTTAATCCGTGTTCACGGGAAAAAATTAATTCTAGTCCAGGAGCCAAGAAAATGGGGAAATAAAATTTCAGAGAAAACCAGAAATAATTTATGCCCAACTTTAGCATTTTCTAAACGCGGCTAAACGTGAATTCTCGAAATTTGTGCATATCATAAAAAAATATAATGAGGTAATCCGGAATTTTCCCAATTTTATTGAACAGCAAAGACCGTTGAATGAACGATTTTGTGGCATAAAGTGTTCTAGAATATAAGGAATTGGGCAGCTTTGATTACATATTACTATCATTTATGTACATTGCCAATCGAAAAATATAGTGGCTGCTCGGATTGGAACAAAGTGCAGTTTAAACCTATAGACTTCAGTATGATTGTAAATGGTAAGGACAATATGTTCCAAATATCGTACAAAATTCAGAGTGAGAGCCATCAGAAAAAAAATCTAGAGACCCAGACTCCAAATTATTAGAGTTTTGAGGCATCCATGAGTCGTTCGATGGACAAACCACCGAGAGCGAATTAACGAAGTAGAATTCAAGTGATTTGCCGGCAGGAACAAGAAAAAAAAACGAAATGCCTTGGTCAGTGATACGACTTACCAGCTCTGAGAATGAAAACAACTCTACTCCTCTACTCCTGTTCAAAGATTGTGGAATAGTTTCAAAGGCGATGTATGCTTGGAAGAGTTTAAGTAAGTGATCCCGAATGAAAAACTCTTTTTGTAATTCAGTAGCAAAACTCAGTAAATAGCCGATAGGTCAAGCTTCAATCGGGCGGATCAATAGTTTCATTGGATTACTCGGGAATAATAAAATCAGAAATGATAATGTCCCAATTGGGAAAGTGAATAGAAAGCAGTGACGACAATTTCCTTTTTGAAGGAGGTTTGCCTGGCGATTCCAGTAAAACTATTAATTTCTTCGGTAATCCAAGGAAGTTATGCGAGCAAGTCTTACATTTTTTAAACGTTTTTTTGTGCTGCTAAAAAGTTATTCCAATCAACCTAAACATTAAATCTTTTGGCCCTAATCTTAAGTCTACCGGATTTCCTTAATTTTTTAAAATTAGGACACCAAAAAAACTTGTTCCAAGTCTTTTGTTTAGTAATAACACCACTTTCTTTTTAATGGAAATATTAAAAACGAAGCTTGAAGTACGATGTCATCCGTCGAACGTATCTCATCCAGTAATTTCGGCAGAGGTTCGAATTCAATATAGAATGAGTCCGATTTGTTAGCCTCGCATGGCCTTTTAAGGATTATATTATTCTGAGGAAAGATTTCATTACTCAATTTCCAGATTATTAAGCGATTATTTTCCACATCGGAGGGGAATATGCAGATAACAATAGCAACTGTAATAAGCTGCAACAATCATCATGGAAAATATTGGTATTAGCAACGGCGTTAATCATGAAGATTGAGGAATTGATGACGCGGGAATTGAGTTGAGTTAAAAGCTGTAGAGCATCGGGCTTTCAACCGAAGGTAATAAAAACGAGCTGCTATCAAGACTGCAGAGCGCATCGATACCAGCACCATCAGGGATGCTGCCAATTACCCCAATCGCTGAGCAGAAATATAAGCTCTAACAAACAATCATTTCAGTACAGCCGCCTACTCCAAAACAACAGAAATCAACTTTTGATATGGCAGATGGAGTATGTCAGTGGTTCTTATTCAGAAAAAGGACAATACAACACGATTTTGTGTTGATTGCCGTAAATTAAACGAAATAACGAAAAAATACAGTTATCCTTTATCGCGCATTGACGACAAATTGAACACGCTGTCAGGGGCCACGATTTTCTGTACATTGGATCTGAAAAGCGAATATTGGCAGGTAGCAATCCATCCTAATGATAGAGAGAAAGCGGCATTTTCAGCAGGAAACGGTCTTTATAAATTTGTGGTAATTTTATTGTACTGCTGGTGCTCTTCGCATGCTCAATCAAAGCCGTTTTAATCGTGAAGTTGCCCTCAGTTTCAGCTCACAAAATGCGCCACTAAAATCGATGCTGGAAAGATAATTTGTACAGGTAAGATGACTCAGAATACTTCGGCTCGCTCTTTCACCTCTAATCGTTGCATACGATTGAGTTCTACGTTCATTTCTGCTTGGAGGTTTAGTGTTTTTGAATAGGCTATAACCTTTACAAAAGTGAAGTTCTACGTGTTTATGCAATGCTCAATCAAAGAATTGTATATCTCAGCTTGCCCGAAGTCGTCGACAATTTCGCAATAGCCGAGTTCAGGATATACCTCTTTGATTATCGTTACGCTCACGAACCTTCAAATATTTATTTTTGAACTCATAATGTATTCTATCGACCATCTGGTTTTAGATATTGTAACGATTTATTCGTTCTTTCTAAAAACCTCAACGTCTTTCGATTATCGTTAAAGGTTCTATCGTAAAATGAAAAGTTGTAATGATTTTAGTATGGTTGCATTTTTTGATAAAAACGTTAAAACAATAAAACCGAGGTCAGTCACACAAAATGTGTGTGGTCTAGTTTCTTATTCCTTTCCCGCAACCTGAGAGTTTTATGTGAAAATATGGCCTCTCAAAACTCCATTAAGTCAGGCATTTTTTTACCAGATTTAAAAATGCCCAACCAAATAATCTGAAAACATACATACATAATTAAATGGAATATTGATTCGATAAAAATACACATACGCACAAAATACAGATTTTCCAGTTTCATTGAGTAGATTGAGCTTTGTGTATATGGAAATATTATGTGTTTTATATGTAGTTTTAAATTTATAGGAAGCTCAATATAAATTATGTTCCATCACATCCCAAAATCTTTGAAAAACAATAAACGCGGAGATAAAATACATACCTGCGAACAAAATTTTCCGCCTCTTAATATTGTATGTATATCCGAGTAGAAAAGTCAATTTGGGTATTGAATAATACATGAAAAATTCCATTTATGTAGAACAAAATGTATGAACATAACAATCCTTTTTATGATAGATTTGTGTGTCAATAAATATTTTTACAGAAACTCCATGTTTTGTATACAAATTTTACTGACGTAATCACAATACATACGAAACCAAACCGATAATGATTATTGTAAAAATGAAGCGCATAAAGAAAATTTTTCTACGTAGTGTCAAATTTTTTTTGTTGTTATTCTCATTTCCCGGAGAAAATTGAAATCCTTATATTTGTGACTGTGTATATTCAACATTTTATGTTCGATGTTACGCTACACATTTTAAGGTGGTTCGCAATTCGATTGAATCTGTAGCGAGCAGAGCGTACCTATTCAGGTTTAACGCTTTAATCAATATTTGTATAGCATCAAGACCCAAATGAAATTGAAAAAAAAAATTTGTTTTTACTTTTTTACTTTAAGGATGTGAAATTACACGAGCGATAAGGTACATATATAGAAATTAAGTGATGAATTAAGATCCACTGGATTTTGCTATATTTCGCTTTTCCAAAGAATTTTCTTTCAATTTGTTAAATTGACTTATTAAGGAAGATAAGAAAGCAAAACGATAGAAAAAACTAAAGCTATACAGAAGATGTTGTTAATTTCTTAAAGAAAATGTCTTTCATACGTGTCCTTATTTGTCTATATGTTCTTAGAACTCATTATGTATATTATTAGAGTATATAGAATAGTTTTGATTTTTTGGTCTGCTAATGTCATTTTTATTGTTCTATTAATGGAGATAATTAGTCTTTATGTACTTGGATATGTTATTTTGGATGTCATTTCGGAGCCGCCCTCTCTATTTAGGTGAATGTTGATTTCGTCAGGGAAAAATAAGAGAAATCTAAGCAAAATTGTATTGATTTCCTACATTTTTAACCAGTAGTCTGATATTATTATTCCGTTTTGTGAAAATTTTGGCATATAATTTTGCTAATATTTAACACCAAGACCTTTTAAATAACTAAAAATTAAAGCAACAGACTTTTCATGTCAAATAACTGTGAATTTAAGACGAAAATAAAATCAACTGATCAATAGGAGTCAAAAATATATCCCTAAATACAAAATTGCATAGTCATTGTAACCCTTAGCAACATGGCAATTAGTCAATTTGAGCTTGTTTTATTTGAAAACACAGTCGATATTTTATGTGTTAGCCACCTGTAAACTACATGTTTGTTTAATTATAGCACCCATTATATACTCGTCTAATAATAGAATATTATGTACTTGCTACTGTTTATGGCTGTTGAGATAAGCAGAATAATCAGTCTATAAATCAAAACCTTTTATATAAAAATAAAGCTAGATCAATGATAATTAACAATCGTGCAGTTCTCACTCTGATTATTTAAACCCCACCAGCGGAAATTTAAATAGCCAGTATTTAACAAAATCAGAGCCGATAACTCAATTTTGAGTATTTTACTGATTCTAATCTAAACGGTTTTGTTGGGAGCTGGGGTTTCTTCAGTTTTAATTCGTTTCACAATATCTCAGCCACAGTAATTAGTTTGAAAAAACGGGCTGCACATTCTAGATGAATAATTAATTTTGCCTTTAGCGGCCTCTCAGTGCTAAATATACACAAATTTAGCGTGTGGGATCAATTAATATTCAATTGACGATGTAGCATAGTTTCGGAGTTTGAGCGGGGTTTCGATTAAATGTCTGATATCAAATCGAAATGCGAACGACTCATTAACGGGTTTCGTAGGTTTTTTTTCCTGATAGTAGTTATGGTTGTTTGTAGAACTTTCTCTTGTGTCTGATTCTTAAAAGGCTGACCGTGGTCTTTGTTGAAATGATTCTATTGCACGTTATTTATTTTTTTTCTGTTACACATTGATTTTTTTATGGAGAAAAGCCTACAACTATGGCTTAAATCCTTAGAAAACATACATATACATGACACATTAAAAATACCCAGCCGTAACTTTTTGTCTGGTCACAACTGGTCTGGTCACTTCTGTCTGGACACATAACAAACCAAGCGCTCTATAACCCTGCTATCGAGGGCGAAAAACTAAAGAACTCAATTCAAACAAACAAAATTTTGAATTTTGTCCGAAAATAATTATCTTTCTCTTTCTGTTTCACGTTTGTTTTCTATTTTTATAGGTTTTCTTGATTGTTTTACATCTTCAGTTTCGCGTGACCAGTCGAAGGATGAATACGTGCAATTTATTTTCGCAGTGATTTTAAATATAAAGTTTATAATTAAAAAAAAAATTATACCAAAATTTGTATGCCTGTATAGTAAAGAACCTCAAATTTCGAAAGATAATAATTAGTAACTCCAACTGAAAAGTGTCAAGAAAATCTGTTTTATTTTCATACAGAAAAATGTTCACTTCCAATTTGATTTTATCTCTTCCTAGTAGGGATCCAAACTTACACCGAAATTTTTGTGCCACTTTTCTCTGGCGAGTAGTATGGATTTTCGTGTAATTTTTAAGCTTCGTTCCATAGAGGGACTGTAGTTTTCGCAGGCGAATGTAAATGGAATTCCTTTTTCATTGTATATTGGGAATTAAATTGTTCATAGTTATGACGTAGAATAACTTATCCAGAAGTCTTTTCAGTACGACAAAGCTTTTTATTTAGTGTCTTAAAAAAATTCATTGAAAGAAGCTACATCAAAAATTAAATTAAACATCACATAAAACATATACGAGTGGGAATATTTAAATTTATAATTGCTTTTATCTTATTTTAGAATTATATTTCAAACATAAAAGCTTACAAGGAAAATTTTTTTAAATGTATAAATCAGACATTTTGCAAATTGATGTGCTGGGTCCGGAAATGTCTATATATAATGGTTTATGGCGTATTGTTCAACAAAACAACCTTAGGATAAATAACCACCCAATTTCTATTTGGATATCATCAGGATTATTGGAAGAAATTAATAATTGGCATATTTAATAATAATCAGTTTATTTTAATCAACGGAAAGCTGCGGAAATTCTGGAAATCTTAAGACGAATACAAGGGTTTATCAATTATTTCTAACAGTCATCCCCGTAATATCGTAATGAGATTTCGCTATCTAATTATTTAGTGCTACAGGATCCTGAAACTACTACCCAGTACAAATGAGGCTGATTGGTCCATTATCTTATTTGTTGATGAATTGTTTTTTATTACTACAGGACTATTTGATTATAAAAATATATGGATCGAGAGCTGCTGAATATAAATTGAAATATTTTCTCGGGCTGAGAAAAAAATTTCTATGTGAATTTATCATGGAAACACACGACAAAAGAAAAGGCTTTTCAGGATGGTTTTTACACGGTGGACTACTCTTATGTAGTCTCTTTGGTGATGATTTGTTAAAATATTTTTTTAAGTCTATATTTGTGCTTTTGTAATATGAACAAAAACCGTGTAATTGAAAAAATAATAAACGCGAAAATTTGGAAAGCATTCGTGTCAGTGTGCAGCATATTGTGTGTTCTAAACGTTTTATTCTTTTAGAGAATAACTTATCCGCAGTCAAATAAATACCCACACCTAACGGCTTATTTCACGTAGAGTTTATGTGAGTTTCAAAGATTTCATGTTCCCTACTCAATCAATTTTTCTAATTAAAACTGAAAAAGTTTTGTTACATTTTTCAGATTCTATACTTCATCGTTGTCGTTTTTCATTCATTCGCTAAAATGAAATAAATTTCCAAAAAAACAAACGTAATTTTCCAATTACATGAAGAAAATCTCGTAAAGTAAAACATAATAATAATTAAAACGAAATCAACTTTTTTAATTTATTTTAAGTAAACAATTTGAAATGTATCACTTTCATTTTTATTTTCAAAAGAAGTTAAAATTAAGACGAGCAATGTATTATGAATATAAATTAAGGCATGTATACGCATTGCAGAAATATTTAGAAAACGGGTTTTCCTCGGAAAATATATGTATCGTGACTTATTTGTTTTGTATAGTATCTTGAAATATCATCAAAGACCAGTGATTCAGATATTATTTACATTACATCTAATTATTGGATTAATTATGTATTAGTCAATTTAACCTAAATTATGCCAAGTAATCGTGGTTATTAATTTAAATTACGTGTATAGACATTTAATACACAGATGAAAAATCTACCTAGCCAACATGAAAATTTCAATAAATGTCAATACCAATTAAGCTTCAGCTTTGTTGTTGCACTCAAATATGAAAATTATTAATTATTATCATAAAATTTTTTATCACATCAAAATCAGAGAGGATAATATTTATAACACGATGGTACACCCTCAAAACAGCAACATATTTTTTCTTACATCTATCTCGGTGTTTTCTTATCGTGTACATTTACAAGGCATTCGTTTATATTTCTGTAATCTTTCAACACCTTTTGATAATACACAACCTCTTATTATATTTCTACCGTACGTGAATATATCTTTTCTATTATGTTGCGAAAGGTACGAATATTTAATTAAAACATTGTTTTTATAAATAAAATAATTTCCTTCACTAGTTTTACTCTACTGTGGATGTAAGTTGCTCATTTTCACCTTCGATTTTCTCAAACATTAATTTTCTTTTTTGTTTTCTTCCGCATTTTTGTGTTTTGGGTGTATGTATGTATGTGTGTTGGAAAATATTTTAAGTATACAGATAAATTAAATTAGTTCAATTTAAATCTAATATCTTAGAAATTTTATATTTTTTAAATGAGAAACATTTTCTGTTTTTATTTATTTTTTTTTATTAAGACACAAATTAAAATTGTATAAATTTATTTCAATTTGTGAATGTCTGCAAATTTTAACAACGGCGATGTGTGAAATCGTATGTTTCGTCTCAGACGTTTTTAATAGATCTGACGATATAAATGTCAACGAAATAACCAATTTGGCCGGTCGGTCGTGTTGCGTGCGTGTACATATGTGATTTAGAAATTAATTTATGATGATTATTTGATTATATATCTGGCATATAAGTATGTTTTATGCATAAACATAAATCAAAATTCCATCTGACCCTTGTCATTTGTAAATTACGATACGATTTAGTGAATGAAATATGGTTAGGAAAATATTTTATTTTTCGAGAAGTTTTCATCTTCAGAACTTTTTTATGTATAGTATATGCCAATGCGAAGAGAAGAAGATTGTTTGAATTATTTTATGCTATCGAGTTTGGTTTGGAATAGTGATGTTTGTTATAAAATCGGCTATTTATCTTTTGATCATTAGTTATATTGGAATTGTGTTGAATTGAGCTGATTTGTTTGAAATTTATTTTGAACTTTACAGTAATTGGACACAAATCGTTAAACTAATTTGTTTTGGTATTGTGTAACAATTTGTCCTAGAAATTGTAACAAATATTTCAATTTGTATATCTTGATATTTATACAAATCCTCGGTTTCTTCAAAAGTCCATATCTATGAAACTAGCAAGACAAACCATTCTATTAAACGCATTAGTTGTGTTCTTCTTTGGTAAATATATTTTTATTTTGCTTTTGCTTTAACAACCTTTTATAAGGGTAATCAAACATGTAAGACATATATAAGATATTAATATAGTTTTTTTTTTATTTTAGTCATTGGTTCATGACATTTTTATTTGAAATTGATTTCACCTAAATGCTCGCCTCAGGTTTTTTTTAAATTCGATTCTGGAACACCAATTTTCACATATCGCTTCAGTCACTTTTACACATACATATATCTGTTCACATCGGAATATTACACGCTCATTAAATTTTTCTCTCAATAAATTGATTATGTCATAATATTGAAAATCATTGTTAAGTACCTTACTTTTAGAAAGGGTTATAAAAATGTGATCTATGGTCGCGATATGGACCAGTGGTGCTCAAGATGCCTTTGTGCGACCAAAGATAAATTCAAAAAGTTCAAGCATTTTGAAGATTGTCCACGTAGCGGTATACTAAATCGACTTTCTCGATCAGAAGTTAGATGTATTGTGAGGGAGTGAAGAAACCCCGGCTACAAACGCAGTAAAAATATCGGAATATAATGAAAAGACATCAATATAGTTACCATAACCGCAAGTACAATTCGACGAACGCTCTATGCTAATAGACTGTAATGTAGAGTTCTACGTAAAAAACCATTAATTTCAAAAACAAATAGAAAGCGACGCCTCATCTTCGCTAAAAAATATAGAAGCAAGGATATTTCGTTTTGGAAAAACGTGTTATTTAGTGACGAGAGCAAATTTGAAATTATCGGAAAGAAAAAAAACCCCAAAAATTTGGAGAGGCAAAAATCAAGCTTTTTCAAAAATGTAATAACCACAATAAAGCATATGGTGGGGGCTCGGTAATGGTCTGGGGATGTATGGCGGCATCGGGTGTTGGAAATCTGTTGTTTATTGAACACACCATGAACAACATTTACTTAAATATTTTGAAAGGAAATTTGTCATCTAGCGTTGCTAAATTAGGTTTAGATCAGTCATGGGTCTTCCAACACGATAACGACCCGAAGCATACTGCTAAAATAGTCAATGAATGGTTGGCTATCTCGATTGGCAGATTCGGAAAAGGGACATATCCAACAAAGATTCCTTAAAATCTGTATGTTTGGAGGAATGGCAAAATATTCCAGCTACAGTAACCGCAAAGTTGGTTGAGTCAATGCCGAGAAGTTTGGTAGCAGTTTGTAAATCGAAACGGAAACAAACAAACTGATGAAGTTTGTCATTGAGGTGTACACTTTTTTGAATTTTACTGTAGTGATTGGGAAAACTTGAAACTTTCATAAGGCCAGTTCATTCCATTTTAAAATAGCATTTTAAATTTTTAACCAATCTTTATTAAAATGTGTAAATTCGAGAAGTCGGAAGGAAATTGTCTGATGCAATTTCCTTAACTCAATTGTTTATGACTCAATATCAAGGGAATGCGTTTGCATCAATATCGAAGCTAAGTAACCTAATTTTTGTAAAAATATTAGGTTTCTTTTAAAGAAGTTTGTCTATTTTTATTACATTAAATACTCGTATACCGACGATAAATTTTTGCTACCGAGTTAATCATTGCAGATTCGTTTTTTTAAAACGTTTTTGTGTGTTTTTTAGTTACATATCTATAGTAACCCATCTACTTAAGCCCCTAGGGAGTAAAATACATCATTATTAACTTTTAATTATTCTATGCGATATACACGAGGTCTATGCAAAATCACCAAGACTTTCTCTCATGATATTTTATGTATGTGGACGTTTTTTTTAATGTATTGATAAATAATTATCAAACAAATATCATAACTGGGCATTTTAGTCTCATAATAATTTCTTTAAATGTCAAAAATTTCGGAAATATTGTCAACCAATTTGTGGCTTTTTATGTTAAAACAGCAGGGAGTCAATTCGCGTTCCCTGAAATAATGAAAATGAAAAGTTTTTTCATTGGCAATCTAGTAGCTTGAATTATTCGCAAGTAAATTTTAAATTTTACTGTGTGAAATCAAATTTTCTTATGGGAAATGCAAACCTACTCGATTGCTAATGGAAAAAATTTTTCATTTTCATTATTTCACGGAATGCGAATTGACTACCAGTATTGCATTGACAATTTCCTTAGGTACGAGTATAAGCATTGACATTTCGGTAAAATTTCATGACAATTTGTTCGTGAAATAGCCTCCTGATAATTTGCTGATAATTTCAAAATTTGTACAACATTCTTACACATATACATTCATAAATTTAGTCTCGTGATAGAAAATCTCAGCGATTTTGCATAGTGAAGACCCCGGGATAATGATGAAATTACTTTCGTTTTTAAACAAATAAAGTCCTTTTTTTAACCGTAAGTGTACGAACATAAAATTATTTGAAAAAAGTACTACTTTTCCCCGTAAAAGTTGACAAACGCATATTTCAAATAGAGGCACATGCTCGATCGGCCATTAGCAATTTGCTTTCCGAAATCCTGGCTACTAAATAATTTTAGCAAGCAAATCTGAATATGGAATTATTTTGTTTGAAATTTTTTATTTAATGAGATGTAAGCTGCATTTTGTTGAGAAATAAAATATTTGAGGCCAGTTTTGAAATTAGCAGTATTTATTTCTGGATTTGACGCAGGAAAAGAAAATTCTTCATTTTTGTTGGCATATTTATCAATAAATTTGATTTTGGTTAATGGCTTCTGCAATGATAAATTCAGAAATCAACATTTTAATTTCAAAACTGGTCCAAATATTTTAATTCTCACCAAAATACAACTGTAATCGTAGAAATATACATAAATTAATTTAAAATTCCAATTGAGCATCTTCCGCTTAAACAAGATTTCCAAGAATTCTTATGTTGCTATACGACAATTATTTCTTCGAGAGATCTAGTAAGAGTCATTTTCAGGATAGTATATTATTTATAATTCTATGTTTAGCTGACATTCAAATGACTTCCATGCTTTAATTTAAACAAATTAATTTGCCAAATAAACAAATTAATAAACACCCAATATTTTCCCAAATTATTTCATTTATTTTACGCTTGTCGAGTTGCCACTTTTACTTTGCGGGCAAGGCATGTACAATGGCATTTATCTATAATAGATTTCAACAATAATTGTTGGCCTATTTTACTCGTTATCTATGCTCGTTATGTCTGATTTTCTACAATTCGGTATATTATAGTTCTAGAACAAATAAATTGAAATAATAATTAGAAATTGAATGAAAATCATAAAATAATTGTTGTTATGCCGAAGAACTCAAACCATTGTTTGCTTTTCAAAGTGGAAATAGTTTGTGTTATGATAAAATATTGTTTTTAAATATTAAACAGGATGTAATACACTGGGAGAACAAGCAAGTGACAATGTTTACCTTACCTAAACATAATTCTCTAGATAAGGAAATATTGCGAGTAAAAGTTAATTTAAATTGAATTTTTTTAACTTTACAAGTACTTACGTATGTATATGTGTTCCAATAATGGTACAAAGAAAATTTAGCTGGATAAATTTTTAATTAAAACATCTTAGATAATTGGATTAATTATTAATCGATTTTAAATTACTATGAATTATGTAGTATTCGTAACAATGACTTTTTCGGGAATATGCGGAAATTAACATTTCTATCGTGATCATCGATTACACACCCTACTGTCTTACTGTTCAATTCAGAAACACGCGAAATATGAAATATTATAAGTAAATAAATAAATTATTTTTATTTTATTTTCTAGAAATATGTTGTAAGAAAACGTTTCACTAAATTATTCATAATGATGTTTTACAGAAGTTATATGATAAAGAAAAAAATAACTGTAAACTCAGTGTGTCGTAAAGCTTTTCATAAGTTATTCAAAGTTAATCAAATAAATTTCTCAATTGCGAAGTTCTGTTTATAAAACCTGCCTACACCTTTATACTTTGGAAATCATTACAAATGTGTACATTTAATTCATCCTTTGTGAATTAAACTTTCGTTCTGCTTATTCTCCCGATATGACTCACCTATATTTCGAAATTTACAAAATGGCCCGCCCATAGTTTTTCCAATTATTTAGACCAGGATTTACAAAAGCTTTATGTTTCTACTTATAAATCAAGAATAGCAATTAGAACACAGCTGCAGCAATTTCATAGAAGTGGTACGAACTAATATTGAAAATAAACATGTTATTGAACCGTTAAAATATTTTTCATGATTACCGTCTTCCCCGCTGTACTCGAGACTGTACAATTTTTAAAAGTGAGGCAAAATATTTGAGTAGAATGCCTATAGCTAGCATTAAAAAAAATCATTTAATTTTACTATTGTACATAATTTATGTGAGTCTCGCACGCTTGGCAGAATTGTATTGAATAAAATACAAACAGTGACAGTTCAGTTCGTGTGTGGCATAACAAATGGTGTCGATTGGAGAATTCCAATTGCCAGTCGGCATTCAATCACAAAAGATAGCATTACGAGCTTTAGAAACAGAAGAGTAACGGAAAGCAAGACTTGAAGCCAATCCGGTATCAAACTCGTGTACTCTTTGCTCTGTCCAGACGTAAACTGCACGCTGATATAATTCTCGGGTCATTCTATGATGATACTAATTATGATTACAGTGAAGGAACAAAGTGTTATTTTTGGAAAAATGAATAAATTATGCAGTGCCCTCAAATTTAAGAATGAAACTCCAGGGATGTGCTGCATGGGTGGAAATGTAAAATTGCCAGAACTAGATTCACCACCCAACCCATTATCAACGTTGGTATCAGTTGGTATCACAAAAGCTGTTGAGATAAGCTCAACATGGTCAACAACACATGTTGAGAATAGAACGTGCGCGGAGTAATCCGTCTTAAATATTTCCAGAGATCCCACATCGATGCAATAAAAATTAAGTTTTCCTAATTTGTCTATTTCATATAACTGTTTAGACCCCAGAAATTTTATATGTAAATAAGGCGTTTTAAACAAAAATAAAGCAGAAATAAAAATAATTTACCACAATATAGTTTTCACTCTGATTATTTAAACCAGGTCAAAGGCCTGATTGTGCGCAAGAAATGCATGCCAACAATTAAATCGCAAGGGCAAATTTATCATCATGCAGAACTACTATACTACCACTGCCAAACTTGAATTTTCTTCAAATTTATTTCATGGAAAACACTAATGAACAACTCGAACGACGTTATCAATTCAATAGGGTGATAAACGAGAAACTATCTCTGCGTTACAAGCATTATTCGATCAACAAAATTGAACAAATGGCTCTGTCAGCCAAAACGAAGGACAGTACAATCCACCAACTATGGTGAACTGGCGACCGTTATAGTTGGTGAATAATTTAACTCTCGTGGTATAATTGTTCATCACAGCAATGGTGATGTTCAGCGAGTCTCCGAAACTCAACGCTCGAACTTTGATATTCGTGTAATTCACCAAAATCTACCACGACTTAATTGCACTATGTAATATGTCTGTACTTTTTAAATTATAGTCACTATGGGAGCCAATCTATGTGATTCGTTAAGTTCGACATAACCTACCACGCCGTGCTTTCATATAAAAATATGAAACGCATATCCGCTCGACACAAAGTGAGTACTGTTTTGCTGAAACAATGCGAATTTTGAAAATTTATTAGAAAAAGCAGCAACCACGCCTTCTGTACGCACCACTACGCTAGTGAACAACAAAGCGGTTCCTGTGCCCCCAACGCGTGCAACTAAGAATATTACTGCTGTAGCTGAAAGTGTGCGAATCAATCTAAGAACATCTACTCGCTCCAGAACAAAGATAATCGATTCTTGTGATCACAAATTGAAGAGAGGGGCTTACACAACCTTTGGTTTCCACAGGATGGCGCGACATACCACACCAAGCATTAGACAATTGATGTTTTGCGCACTAAATTCAGTAATCGGCAACTGCGATTTAACCCCGTAAGACTAAAAAGAAGGCAATTCAATCACAACTTTGCTTAAGTAACTCAAGTAATAGAACCCGAAACCAACGAAAATGCGAAAAAATTGGGTTCACCGGATGTGCGACTATCAAGCTAGCCGGGGCAGCTACTTGAATGTAATTGATAATTATATTTCATCAATAATCGACGGGTTTGCTCTTACCAATCTTATAAAATGTTCAAATGCCTTGGATCTCTGTTAATTTATTTGAGTGGTTCATTTGGAGTAAGAACTTGATTTTTAAAACATAATTTTAGGCGTTGCAATTAACAGAAGAAATGGATGAATATGTTGTAGCCTACTCCCAACTTTCTTTTGACTCAAATGTAGTTATAGATACATCTAGAATACACCACTTAATTTCTAAAGCAGAGAATTAAACTTAACGGAATTTGGATAAAAACTTGCCAAAGTATCTTAACGATCTCCTAATTTAAGAAAAAAGCTTAAGTATGATGTTTTATCCCGATCAATCAATCTGCTAGGACTCTTGAGATGCCGGATTTTGGTGAAATATCGTTTTTTTTTAAATTCGCCATTTCTGGTAAAATTTAAAACAATAGTATTTTCGTAAATGCTATATACTTTTCAAAATATTTGCAAAAAACAAATATCACTCACTTCCGGTGGACTGCTTTCGGTCAAAAATCATCTCAAATTTATGAAAAAAGCTAAAGTATGAAGTTTCATCTCGATCATTCAACCCGTCTGGGCTATACTGGGACCACACTTTTAGTCTGCACACACAGAGATATATTTTGAAAACTACCTTTTTCACTACGATGATAGTGTTACTCGTTCGTGAAAAGTGTTACCCGTCATAAAATGTTCTTCATTTCGCTGCCCGAAAACTGTGATAATTTAAAAAAATATCCATCATCACCAAACATCTTATAATTATATTCATTCATTAAACAAGAAGAAAACCTGCTTACGTTAATTTCGAACACATTAAACTAACACGTATCTGTCAACAATTATAGGGCCAGTTCGGTATTTTCATAAAATTACTACTAAAATCTATTTATCACCAAATTAGGATACAGTCTAAGAGATTATTTATCTCTGAGGATATACATCAGTATTCAACTTAACACATTGTAATACTGCAACAGTAGACGTCGGAAATGGATTGAACTGACTTTTGAAGAAATTTGGCAACAGTAATGAGAAATAAAGATTACCAATACTTTTTTGTTTTCAGTTCCAATCTACTTTCAAAATGTTTTAGTTTTTGAAGAAAATAAAGGTACGTTGTTTTTTTTCTGACGGTAGCTTCTTATGCTTTCTACTAGAAAAGCGCAAGTCAAAACCAATTAATTATAACTTTAAACAGAGACCAAAAGGTTATTATTAGCACTCCGGTTTGTATCTGATATCATATATGCATATAAAGTATTAACAATTACCTTAAACATAACTGACAAAACTACACATGCACTGACTAGACAATTTTCCAGTATTTTAGTATAAACCCAACATAAAAATGATTTAAAATAAAAAATTAGAAACAAAAGAAAAATAATTATTTTATATAAGCTTAAAACAATACAAGAAATGAAAGCTAAAAAGAAAATTAACGAGCACATAATAATAAAATATTATAAAATAATCCAAAAAAATAAATTTCCTTTTTTTGGTTAACATTCCCATTCCGAAAATTTGCTGTATACATATTTTCCACCTTAACTTTTTGCGACGACTTTTTCTGTGCTTATTATTTTAAACCAAATTGTTAAATTTGCAAAGGAGTAATGAAAATATTCCTAGTTCTACCTTCTATTTTCAAATGCTAAAATATTACATATTGCGACTTCTTCACGCTCAACGTAATAAATCGTGCTGTGTATACGACACCGCAATTAGAACCATGTCGCGGATATTAATTATATTTGAGTCTTTAATACAAAGGCAACAACACGAACCAAATTAAAACCATTAAGTACAGCACATTCCAGATCGTTGAATAAAAACAAAATATATAAACCACCCTCTTCTATCTAATACATTAACAAAACGGATCTTCAAAAAATATCCTCGTACATCATTCTGAGTGTTTGCCATTTATTCTATCCCTAGATACCCGCATGTGTGTGTTTTGTGGGTTACAATAAATTAAGTCGATTAGTAGTTTTTGATTCGAAAGTGAATATACAGTTGCGTAAGTCTGGTTAAGCAATTCGCCACATAAATATGTTTTCCAATTTTCTTCAGTTAATTTTCTTTTATGTTTCCACGCGAATCTTTAAAATGTTATGTACGCGTCTATTAATTTTATACAAAAAGAATTAAATAAAATATTCCTATATTCAGGTACTATGAATAAAAATGGAAAATAATGGGTGAGGAAATTTACATTTACCACTCCTCGCATTTTCTGCGAGCTGTATACGAGTATAATGTATTTCTTAATTTAAAAAGGATGTTTAAAATGACTTTTAATGAAGATATATTGTTGAGAATTTCATTTCAATACTTATACGACAACATCAAGAGAAATATTTCAAATTCTAAAAATAACATTGGGATCTAACTGGTGGAATTTAAGGGAAAATTTTTTATTTCATGCAGAGAGACGCTTTAAGTATTATCAGATCAATTTTCATTTGTTGGATGTCGTTTCGTTTTTTATATTTTTAGGTAAAAAATAACATTGCGTTGGGAAAATAATTTGCATAATTTTTGAATAAATATCTAGCCATAAAAAGGCATATTATTCCTATATTTTATATATAGAAATGTTTTGATTCATTAATAAAAAATTTACATCTATAATCTAAATGTGCGTCTTTGTAATTTGACTTTGATTATTATTTTGAGAGATTTGAGCAATTACAGAAATTTATTCATGTCAGCTTAGTTAATGTGATTTCGCAGTAAAGTTGAGAGTGATTTAAAATCCCGAATATTAAATAACTGCAACATATAGGATACGAGTTTTGAGGTTATGCTGGTTTAGGCCACTTATTTCTATTTGAATGTTATTGCTAACCGATTAAAATTTTTCTAAAGCTTAAAGCTTTTTACGGGTTAGATAAGATGAGAAAAAATTCCCAATGATTTATAGTTAAAGGGACAATTCGAGTCAATTCCAGTCAATGAAGCGAAGAAGAATATTTTTTCAAAGACGTTACTTTCCACGACTAAACAGTAACTTAAGTGGTTCGACTGGAAAATTAAAAAAGTATAAGTAATAATATTAGTACGATTTAGTTTTTGCTCCAAAACAAGGTAATATTTTTATTTACTATGGATTATCTTACAAATAATATTGTGCTAAATATAATATAAAAAAAAATTAAGTGATAAATGAAAAAAATAAAACAAAATGCCGCAAATTGACCAAAAATAACGATTCACCTCAAACATTATACTGAACAAAGTATAAAACAATTACTAGATTTTGATAACCGTTTATAACCATATTTGGATAAGATAGCGCCAACATTTTTTTGGGATGCTGATGGAACTTTGATGATTAACTACTAGGTCAAATCAAGCAAAATAATATTGCTCTTACATGACAATGGACCAATACATGAGGCAAATGATGCACAATAAGCAGCACGGGATCGTGGGTTCAATGAAACATCGCGTTCACCTTACATATAGTCCAGATCTGGTCCCAAGTGATTAGTTTCGTATTACAAATGAGAAAATTCCGCAGTAGAATAGTATTTTGAAGAACAGCACAAATCATTTTATTTTGATCGATTAGCGTGGGTGGAGATTATTATGAAGAATTAAAATATTTTTGAATAAAATTTGATATCAATTTACCCGAACTCCCCCCGTATTTTGAGAAATTATGTATAAGATTGGGCAATAATATTGCTGGCAATAAACATATTGTCTGATACAGAAGCAATTGTCAATGAGTTCGGTAAATATCTATTTTCCTGAAACTGTGTATATTTTGAGGCTTGGAAGGAGTCTTGGGTTTCAATTCTAATCTGGTCAATGCGCTTTTAATGTGACCGTCTCATTTAGGTTAAATTGATTAACTGGCGAATTGTTAATGATGAAATTATTGATGCGTTGAAAATAGTAATTGTGGTTCCTATATTTAATAAAGGAAAGAACGTGAATATGGACCACATTCAATATATTCCTATACAACATACAATTTTATTTTGTGATATTGTGGATCATAAAATATTGTTGTTCAAGCCACAGTTTCTTGAACTATGGCAATTCATTTTACACTTCGTTTAGAGTTGACTATTGTGTTTCACAGGGTTCAGTGCTGGGTCAACAACAAAATCCGTATTGGAGTTACAAGTCACAAGTTTTTATCATTCACCAGTTTGTGTGACATGAGAGCGCAACCTAAAGAATTTTGCATTTGATGCTATCATATGCCTGTTGAATGGTTATGTCGTATTCTCAACATTTGTCCACTACACCTGCGCTGTTCAATAACGCACTCGAGCACATGGTAAGAAAGAGCTGTATTAAATCTTCGCACTGCATATTCAATAAGTCAGGCCAAATTTTGGATATGCACATGATATCGTGTTTCATGACCGTGATATCAAGGATAATTTAATACCGCTCATCCTCCACGCAAAATCGACTGGGTCCGAAAGTGAACAGCAAAAAAACTAAATGTATATGAATACCAAGGAGGATACTTACGGTAAATATCGGAACGAACGACCATAATTTTGACAACGTAGAAGACTTCAAATATCTCCGGTCAGTTATAAGATCAACAAATGATATCCATGCAGATATTAAAGGCCGCATAACACAGCCAAGGTTGTTGCGATCATAATTTTTTTTGTGGCCGTGTATAATTGCTGTACAAAGCGATTATAAGACCTGTGCTAACTTTTGGAAATAAAAGTTGGACCTTGACTAATAACGATTGTAGAATATTATCTATCTTTCAAAGAACGACCATTCTATCCATTTATGGTCCAGTTAAGGTTGCGAACTAAGAATATCGGATTCGAAATCAAAAGTATCCTTGGAGATTGTGACATTATCGGATTAGTTAAATCCGAGCGAATTTGTTGGCTGGGCCACGCTAAACGACCCCCATCACACCGAATGATAAGAAAAATGTTCCAACAAAAGCCAGTCAGTTACAGGCGATATAATCCCTTCATGGGATGTGAAAGCTAGATAGATAGATAGAAGTTGTGATTTAATGAATTCATTTAAGTACTTAGGTGTGAACTTGATGTCAATTTAAATTGAAAATTATAGTTACGCTTTCAAATGATGTTCAACTCAAATTAGGCTAGTTTTTTGTACGCTTGCGTTCAATTTTGTTCGAATTATGGTTTACTGTGTTAGGGTGGGGTGAAGCCCTCATAATTTATTTGCAACCATATTTTGAATGTTATTTTCTTTAAACTTCGTCGACAGGCCCTATTTTGGTTATTTGCAACATTTTAGCACTACAGCATCTTAATATTTTTACAGTTTTAAAATTATTTTATTCGTACAGTGAGTTCCGGTTACTGCGGTTCATTACTGGCTATGATTACGCAACAATTATCGATGCCTTTTGACAACACGTTGGTAGATCGATTTCCTACACCCTACTGTGAAAGTTTGTTTGCTTCAAAACAAGGATGTTGGTTTTATGGTTATATACATACATGTACTAGGTAGGTACGGATAATAGTTAAATTCGACCATTATCACTTGAATTCGGCGTCACCGTATGGTAAAAAAATCCCAAATTTGAGCCTAAGGCCAAAAATTTAAACATCGAAGATGGGGCTTGAAATTTTGCATAATGCCTAAATAAAAAAGCTTAAGCCTACTGATTTGTTTTGGGCTAGAGTACTTGTATTTATATAGACCTAAAAATAACAAATATAAAAGTTTGAGCCCAAAAATTGATTTTCGGCGCACCAGCGTGTTCTTGGGACAAAATTTCGTTGTATTTTTCTATATAATACGACCCCAAAAACATTTTCGATGTTAAAACTGTATGGCAAACTATATAACCTGCGGTATATTGAGAACACAGTTAAGGGCTTGTTTTAAAATAGTGGCGTAGGCTATTAAGTTTGAATTAACGAAACCACGACAGTGAAGTTAAATATACAACTTTTCACGGAGCACGATTCTTAATTTTGTTAAGAACAACATGGCCTTCGCTTTCAGTATCAGCAAGAAAATAATCCTAAATACGGCGAAGATGGTAACAGATTGGTTCCACACAAAAATATTGATGTTGTTCAGAGGGCAGGTCAACTACCAGAATATCCTGTGAATTCTTTTTCAGTAAATGGTCGTGGAACCATTTCAATGTCCTTCAAAATGCACATTTAATAATATTGTACCTTGGAATTATAAATGATAAAAAATAGCGTGTCGACAGTGCTAACAATAATCGTATTAAAATAATTTATAGCGAAACGTGGTTCTCGATGTTTAAAATATTAAAAAATGTGTTTAGAGTTAACGATATTTCTTATCAAATAAATGTTTCCGTTTATTCCAAAGTAATTTTTTAAATTCAAACAGAAAATTCTGAGATCACGTGATCAGTTTTCTATTTCTTTTGTGAAATAAAGTACAATAAACGATAAGAAAGGGACCACCAAAAATTACAACTTTTGACTAGGGCACCGTTGCAACGCAATGAGCTGGCTAGCCGCAATTTAGATACAGTATCGCTATAAAAATATAATCAATTTTGTAGCCCAATATCACTACCATCACTAATTAACCTTGTCCTTGGCCGAACTTTTTGAAAAAATTTCTAATAAAAACTCTTACAAAATCTGTTTGTACTGAAATGTTATAAAAGATGGAAACGAAATAGACCTTTGTGAAGTTAGCCCGTAAAATCATCCCGTAAAATGATTATAGTTAAGTATGGCAACACCATTATATATTAAAGAAATTATAATGAAACTATAACTATCACGATATAAAAATATAACGATAGTAAGAAAAATTATTATGAAAAACAATACACGAAATGGCGGCCATTATAAATAAAAACCGATTAACAAATATTAGCTTGCGCTATATATAGCTATAATGTATAGCTGACATGATGACAAAATAAAATATTACATAATTTGAATATGAACGAGTGGGTTTGTTTATATAATAAGTAATAATTAAATTTCTAAACAACAACAATGTCAAAAAAGTTTGGTTTCTTCTAAAAATTGTCAAAATTCCAGATTAATTAAATAATAATTAATTAATTAATAATTTTTTTAAATAAAATAAATTAATTAAATAATAATAAATACACTTACGCATATAAATTACTATGCACTTCAAAGTACTGTAGTACAGAGATTGACCTGTTTATACAAAAAGTAGCAAAATAATTCTATGGTTTAGAGCCTCGCTATAGTAGTTTGAATTTAAATGACAAGAGGCAAAAAAATTCTTTGATTTAGAGCTCCGCTATAGTCATTTGAATTCGTAGAAGAAGTCCATTACCAGAAACCGGACTATATGGGTTTTGTAGTTCAGGGATTGGCCTGTTTAAATAATAAGAGGCAAAAAAAATTCTATGATTGAGAGCCTCGCTATAGTAGTTTGAATTTAAATGACAAGAGGCAAAAAAATTCTTTGATTTAGAGCTCCGCTATAGTCATTTAAATTCGTAGATGAATTCCATTACCAGGAACCGGATTATATGGGTTTTGTAGTTCAGAGATTGGCTTGTTTAAATAATAAGAGGCAAAAGAAATTCTATGATTGAGAGCCTCGCTATAGTAGTTTGAATTTAAATGACAAGAGGCAAAAAAATTCTCAGATTTAGAGCTCCGCTATAGTCATTTAAATTCGTAGACGAAGTCCATTACCAGAAACCAGATTATATGGGTTTTGTAGTTCAGGGATTGGCCTGTTTAAATAATAAGAGGCAAAAGAAATTCTATGATTGAGAGCCTCGCTATAGTAGTTTGAATTAAAATGACAACAGGCAAAAAAATTCTTTGATTTACAGCTCCGCTATAGTCATTTGAATTCGTAGAAGAAGTCCATTACCAGAAACCGGACTATATGGGTTTTGTAGTTCAGGGATTGGCCTGTTTAAATAATAAGAGGCAAAAAAAATTCTATGATTGAGAGCCTCGCTATAGTCGTTTGAATTTAAATGACAAGAGGCAAAACAATTCTTTGATTTAGAGCTCCGCTATAGTCATTTAAATTCGTAGATGAATTCCATTACCAGGAACCGGATTATATGGGTTTTGTAGTTCAGAGATTGGCTTGTTTAAATAATAAGAGGCAAAAGAAATTCTATGATTGAGAGCCTCGCTATAGTAGTTTGAATTTAAATGACAAGAGGCAAAAAAATTCTCTGATTTAGAGCTCCGCTATAGTCATTTAAATTCGTAGACGAAGTCCATTACCAGAAACCAGATTATATGGGTTTTGTAGTTCAGGGATTGGCCTGTTTAAATAATAAGAGGCAAAAGAAATTCTATGATTGAGAGCCTCGCTATAGTAGTTTGAATTAAAATGACAACAGGCAAAAAAATTCTTTGATTTACAGCTCCGCTATAGTCATTTGAATTCGTAGAAGAAGTCCATTACCAGAAACCGGACTATATGGGTTTTGTAGTTCAGGGATTGGCCTGTTTAAATAATAAGCGGCAAAAAAAATTCTATGATTGAGAGCCTCGCTATAGTCGTTTGAATTTAAATGACAAGAGGCAAAACAATTCTTTGATTTAGAGCTCCGCTATAGTCATTTGGATTCGTAGAAGAAGTCTATTACCAGAAACCGGACTATATGGGTATTGTAGTTCAGGGATTGGCTTATTTAAATAATTGGAGGCAAAAAAAATTCTATGATTGAGAGCCTCGCTATAGTAGTTTGAATTTAAATGACAAGAAGCAAAAAAATTCTTTGATTTAGAGCTCCGCTATAGTCATTTGAATTCGTAGAAGAAGTCCATTACCAGAAACCGGACTATATGGGTTTTGTAGTTCAGGGATTGGCCTGTTTAAATAATAAGAGGCAAAAAAAATTCTATGATTGAGAGCCTCGCTATAGTAGTTTGAATTTAAATGACAAGAGGCAAAAAAATTCTTTGATTTAGAGCTCCGCTATAGTCATTTGAATTCGTAGAAGAAGTCCATTACCAGAAACCGGACTATATAGGTTCTGTAGTTCAGGGATTGGCCTGTTTAAATAATAAGAGGCAAAAAAAATTCTATGATTGAGAGCCTCGCTATAGTAGTTTGAATTTAAATGACAAGAGGCAAAACAATTCTTTGATTTAGAGCTCCGCTATAGTCATTTGAATTCGTAGAAGAAGTCCATTACCAGAAACCGGACTATATAGGCTTTGTAGTTCAGGGATAGGCCAATTTAAATAATAACAAGCAAAAAAATGCTATGATTAAGAGCTTTTTGGCGAAAACTATTTGTGATACCCTTGACAGACTAGGGTTTATCTAAACGCGTTTAGTTAAACTAGTTTGGTTAATCTACTATAAAACCAATTAGATTGACACAAAATGAGGCTTAGCAAACCCTGTTTCAATAATAAAATACGGTAGCGCTATGATTGTCCGGAATCGGTATTAAACAAATGTCATTGTCATTGCTCAGTTCTAACATATATTATAAAGTATATATATACGCTACTAAGTGGACCAAAAAAATATTTGACTCTACCCTTATTGAATGTAAAAAAGTTCAGTGCACAATTTTTTTCACTACTACATTCTACCCTTTTCCATACAAATCAAGGATAAAAATAACGGTCGAAATTTTTCCATAGAAAAATCGGGTTATGTCCCTTCTGTTTGTATTATATATTCTGTGGTTCTAAAGTACTCAGTTATTATACAGAATTATACAGAACAACGATATTACAAGAAAACCATACAACTTTTATAACTGTTTTTTTGGTTATACATACATTTCTATTAAATGAAAATTATTTAATTTAAAAAAATTAAATTTTAATTTTAAATTGGACCAATCAGAAAATAGCTATCGCGAACTCTACTCGATTGTTTTAAAAAAAAAACCCAGCTTTTATTTGTCATGGTATTATAATATGCACTCTACGGTAAGTGGTATGCACAAATGTGTATGTTGGTCGAAAACACATACAAAAATCAATTTTTGACATGACTCGTTTTCGTTACCCACACAATTGAATTGATTGATCATTTTTATTTCTATTTTTTATTATAAGCAAACAAAACAATCCGAACGATTTTTTTGATACACCCTTTTTTTTACTATAGCCTTTCTTTTTTTATATATGTGCGTAAAATTATATTTTTTGATTTATTCACCCACACTTTAATTCTTTCGTCGTGATTCTCTGATTTAAAAAAATCAATAGACGTTCACATTTGATTTCTTTGCGCATTTCTTTTTTTATGTAAGTGCGTAAAATTATGTTTTTTGATTTATTTCGTATAGTAAAAATTATTTATTATTTGCTGCGAAAATTGCTTCCTTGGTTGAAAATTATATTTTTTTCACTTGAAGCAAACATTAAACTAAAATTAACCCAAAAACGACAAATAAACAAGGTGTCCTTGAAAGATTTATCTTTGTCGTAATGCGAGAATCAAAAAAAATTATTGACGTGAAAAGAATCCAAAATTTACCCGCCAAAAAATTAGTTTGTTGGTGAAGGTGAAAGAAACGAAGAAAGAATCACGCTGAACGAATTAAAGTGTGGAACCGCGGAATGTTTTAGCGAGAGCGCCATCTAACAATGAAGGTCATTTAGTGCTGTAATACAATGATAGATGCCGCTTACTTTTTAAAATTCTCCTTTTCGAGCTCAGTTTTTTTGGCTTCAATTTAAGTTCAACATACACAAATGTGTACGTAAATAATGACAGGTTGCAATGTCTTCCGTATTTTAACGGATCTTAGTTAAATGGGAATTCTTAAAAAAGAGCATAATAATTTGATAACACATAAATTATATAAGATATTAATTATTTGTTTTTGATAACATATTAATTATTTTATTATTATTATAGTTAGTGTTATTTTTCTGACCAAAACAAAATTAGGCGGTATACACAAATCTGTATACTGGTCTTCAATTTATACATAATTCTATGTTTGACACATTCGTTTCTCGTAATCAAAATTGGCATACACAATTTTGTATACTAGGCAGGCTAGGTGCTATCCCTTTTCCTGCCTGCCACCACAATTGTGTGGGTAACGAAAACGAATCATGTCAAAAATTGATTTTTGTATGTGTTTTCGACCAACATACACATTTGTGCATACCACTTACCGTAGAGTGCATATTATAATACCATGACAAATAAAAGCTGCGTTTTTTTTAAAACAATCGAGTAGAGTTCTATGTAGATAGCTATTTTCTAATTGGTCCAATTTAAAATTAAAATTTAATTTTTTTAAATTAAATAATTTTCATTTAATAGAAATGTATGTATAACCAAAAAAATCAGTCATAAAAGTTGTATGGTTTTCTTGTAATATCGTTGTTCTGTATTATTCTGTATAATAACGGAGTACTTCAGAACTGAGCAATGACAATGACATTTGTTTAATACCGATTCCGGACAATCATAGCGCTACCGTATTTTATTGTTGAAACAGGGTTTGCTAAGCCTCATTTTGTGTCAATCTAATTGGTTTTATAGTAGATTAACTAAACTAGTTTAACTAAACGCGTTTAGCTTAACTCTAGTCTGTCAAGGGTATCACAAATAGTTTTCACCAGATAGCTCTTAATCATAGCATTTTTCTGCCTTTTATTATTTAAACTGGCCAATCTCTGAACTACAAAGCCTATATAGTCCGGTTTCAGGTAATAGAATTCTTCTACGAATTCAAATGACTATAGCGGAGCTCTAAATCAAAGAATTTTTTGCCTCTTGTCATTTAAATTCAAACTACTATAGCGAGGCTCTCAATCATAGAATTTTTTTTGCCTTTTATTATTTAAACAGGCCAATCCCTGAACTACAAAACCTTTATAGTCCGGTTTCTGGTAATGGACTTCTTCTACGAATTCAAATGACTATAGCGGAGCTCTAAATCAAAGAATTGTTTTGCCTCTTGTCATTTAAATTCAAACTACTATAGCGAGGCTCTCAATCATAGAATTGTTTTTGCCTCTTATTATTTAAACAGGCCAATCCCTGAACTACAAAATCTATATAGTCCAGGTTCTGGTAATAAACCAGATGGCTATAGCGGAGCTCTAAACCAAAGAATTGATTTGCCTCTTGTCATTTAAATTCAAACTAATATAGCGAGGCTCTCAATCATAGAATTTTTTTTGCCTCTTATTATTTAAACAGGCCAATCCCTGAACTACAAAACCCATATAGTCCGGTTTCTGGTAATGGACTTCTTCTACGAATTCAAATGACTATAGCGGAGCTCTAAATCAAAGAATTTTTTTGCCTCTTGTCATTTAAATTCAAACTACTATAGCGAGGCTCTCAATCATAGAATTTTTTTTGCTTCTTATTATTTAAACAGGCCAATCCCTGAACTACAAAATCTATATAGTCCGATTTCTGGTAATGGACTTCTTCTACGAATTCAAATGACTATAGCGGAGCTCTAAATCAAAGATTTTTTTGCCTTATGTTATTTAAATTCAAACGACTCTAAATCATAGAATTTTTTTGCCACTTATATTATTATTTTGGTTTATTTTTTGTTTACCTACTCCTGTACTTAATTTTCCTATATTATTAACTTTATATATCATTTCATGTTTTTTTGATATTATACACGTTTTTTGTTTTCAAAAATTATTTATTTTCTTGTTAGAAAATTTATTGTGACATAATCTTTTCCGGGTTGGCAGCAGTTTTCAAAACAAATTGTTTATAAATTTTTATGAATTGATACAGTAAAAAACTGTCATGACATTTTTTTTCCGGGATGACATTCAAAAATATCGTGATATTTGTATGTAAGTGTTGCCATCGCGTTTTTCCGGGATCTTTTACGGGCTAACTTCACAGACATACGAAATAGAGTTTAACACATTTTAAATTACACCCATTATGTGTTTTAATGAGAAATAAATATTGGCCCTTAATGCATTGAGTTTAATTTCTTTTTCTTAGTAAATAAAAAAAAACATAAAAAGTAAATCGTTGTTTGTTTTTCAGAAAAACCCTGTAGACCAATTTCCATAAGTAAACACCAAAGAAAATTGTATAACAATTAATCTTCCAGCACTATAATTATTCCAGAAAACCATGTACGTAATTTTAATTTCTCGAAATTAATTTACTATATACAAATTCCGAACAAACAAATTTTGTCTATGTATGAACTCTGTAATTTTTTATGTATAAGCAAAGAGTATCTTATGTTATGAAGAGTAACGAAGCATATGCAATTTAAACGGGCACTTTTTTACCATAATTGTTATCGTTTCTATCAATCGTTGTGTAAGTCTAAGTGTATAACCCATTTAAATTGCATAGCTCACGCATTTTTTGATGAAAATTTTTCCTCTGTTTCGTTACTCTTTATACCATTAATGACTCTGTGGTATAAGGCGGGGGTATAGGAGTGGAATATTGACTTTCTTAAATAATAATATTTATTTATTTATTGATAGATGAAAGAAGTATATATTTTCCACTTTATTCACGGATTTTCCGTGAAGTAAAATAAATATTTATAACAAGTTGTGCGCTATAATTTATTTTACTTAACCGTTCTCTGCATTTGAATACAAATAATCTATACAAACTAATAAAGATTTATGTACACGTATCACGAATCTAATCGACTTTATCACGCTCGATACGATACGATACGCAACAAGTAAAAAGACAAATATTTATTTGTACAAAAAATGCGTATTGTTGTGTTGTTGACTAAATCCTAAATCGATGATTTATTTTCCCGTCGTTTCTTAATTCGATTACGAATTCACAAATTTTCCTCCGGGTAATAATAATAAAAATAATAACTTAGAAGATGTTAGAAGGGTAAATTTATGTAAATTGATTAGTTTAATAAATGAAAAAGCTCGTAAGTGACATAAATACGTCTGTCAAATATATTTAGCGTATTCCAATTTTCATATAAATACCTTTTCATTAGCTCTTTAGAGTAATACGAATGTTGATTGACATAATCCTTTCATTGAACAAGCTGAAAATACACAAAAATAAAATAAAATAAATTTTTGCGTTAGATCAATGGCGCTCGAATTTTATTTATTTCGTATATAAAATATGCAAAAGCCTCGAAGCATTTTATGCTTTTTTCGTAATATACATACTTACATAATATTCACGACTAGAAATGTAATTTATTTATATGTTTTATTTCCATATTTTTATGTTTCAAAGAACACAACAGGAAATCAATAAACTGCGTTTGCGCAACCCGAAAAGGATATTAGGAAATTTAAATTTCATTTCATAAAAATCATGTTATGTGTGCGTGTGGGTATATAAATACCATTTTGTGTTAACCTTTCTGTATTTGTATGCGGTCCTTAAAATTTATGCACGGTTTGTAACTTAATTTAAAGCTTTAAAAATTCCATCCCATAAATTTTGGTTTTTCTGGACCTATCTACAAAAAGTTGTCGTATAGGATAATATAACTCTACACTAGTTAATTTTCTGCTATAAACTTAAATTATAATTGTTACAATTTATAGTATAGCTGGTGCTCCTTACATGTGACTCTTCTTCTTTTAATCTAATAATTGGCTGCTACAACGCAAAAAAAATATATTTTTCATTCTTAGAAAAAAGTTTACGTCAAAACTTAAGCAGCCCATTTATTCGCGGTTGGCACAAGATTTCTATAAATTCGTGCCAAATTCTAGGAGCAATGCTCAAGGCATAAGATTATAAATTGAAAGGTTAAGTGCAAATTTCAATCTTTCGTAGCGAAAAATAGATTCGTCTCATTTTGTTTTTGTTCAAGTTCATAATTGTTATATAGAAATTGGTAGATGACAACTTTTGAGATTCGAATATATTCCACAAATTTTCATACGAGTAAACTTCAAAATTGTATCGCACGGCTCAAAAAAAATGGGTATGTTAATATGTTGTGGCCTGAATGTATACATGTCGGTTTAGAGATCAAGTATGATGTCGAATACATCATACTTGATTTCTAAACCGTAAAATTAAACTTATCGAAGTTTTGGTAAAACTGTCTTGTATAAACAAAAAACATTATCCCTGGTTAAATTTCAGAAAACCGACTAGGTAGGTCAACCCTTGGTTGGTTAAAAATTTATTTTTTTAAATTTATTTAAATCTTTTAATTCTTTGTCGTTTTTATGTGAAATTTTTCAACATCATTACAAAAATTTAAAAAGCTCAAATTTACCATTCGCTATATCGTCCAAGTTTTTTTTAAAAAGTGATTTTAAAAAAAAAATCTCTGTGTGCGGGCATGTATGCGTGCGTGCATGAGTGGTTCCGTGCAGACTAGATGTCTGTAGCTTCTTTACAGCTTAGACGGATTGACTGATGAAGATGAAATTTCATATCTAAGCTTTTTATAAATTGGCAGGTCCCACCCAGGTTGTAAATAAAATTTCACACAAAATAAGTTCAGTGCATTTTTAATTTTACCGGAAATGACGAAGTTTTGATAAAAAAAAAACTTTATTTCACTGAAATTCGGCATCTCTACAGTCCATACTTAGACTTTTTCATTAACTGGGAGATCCTTGTGAAATTTGACGAAAATCTGTGTACTTGAAGTGGTAGCTTCAATGGGAGCTTTTTAATTTTTGTGATGATGATGAAAAGTTTAGCATTTTAGAACGACAAAGAATTAAAATGCTTAAATAAATTTAAAAATTAAATTTTCTACCAACAAGGCTTGACCTTGAATATTAAGAGTTAAGCTGCAAACTAAGTTGATATTTATGAATCGCCGATTCGAAATATTTCAACAATTGAACAACCTTAATATTAATTAATCTTCAGACACGGTTTATTTTATGCCAAGTATGAATGGCGGATATGAACTAACCAAATTTTTAGTTAGTCAGAAACTTAGACAAAACATATCGAAGTCAGACACATGGCACCATTTTGATCAGTGCACGAGTAAATAAATTTTGTTAAATAGCAAAAAAGTGTATCTGGTAACTGGCTTTTAAATGGGCGTTATTCAAATTTAAACTTTATCGGCTAAATGAATTTACTTCAAACGGGCGACTCCTCTGGAAATAAATTTTCTAAAAAAAACACAAGAAAGTAGTAGTTAATTAATTTAATCAATAAATTTTGCCCGAATTATCCCACTCAAATTTTACAATTATTAATTAAGAGATATCCGAGTTCTCTCCAGTTTAAAAACTATTTAAATCGTGTAGAATGTACACGTGTCCATTTTTCATCTAAAATTTGTATTTCAATCAAAAATCTAGAAACCAATTTTCATAAGGATTGGTTATGAAATGGCCAAGTTTAGTCCAGCATGAACAGGTCCTAGAATTTTGTCCTAAACTTACTTTAAAATCCCCGATCAATACTACTATCCAAATTTCATCGTAATTCTTCCAGAAATGACGGAAAGATGGAATATTGTTAAATTTCAAGATTTTATTTACCGAGTTCCTTTACTTCGGAGATCAATCAATTTGTCATTTTGAATATCATTTTTAGTATTTTATTCCGCTGGGAAGTTTTATTTAGTGAAAAAGAGATAGAAAATGAATAAAAAATTTCCGCTGGTAATTAAATTCATTAAAACATCATGTTCACAATATTTCGCTTATGTGAGATCTCGAGGGAAATATGCTGTATTCGAATTGAAATCCATCAAAAGAATCGAAAGTGATAAAATGTGACTCGCTTATGGAGATAAGAATCAACAAACTGCAAAGAATATAATATTTGCATCCTGCAAAACAGACGCCTACTTCTAGATGCCACTGTCATCGGAAACATCCTAATTGGTGCCATGGATTCAACCTACATATTTGAAAACATTTCTATTTATCTTGCAAGCAGGACATTGCCTAATCAATAATGGCATAATTCTGTTTTATTTTTTGTTAATATATAAGAACATAATTTTATCAATTTTTGTGTGTATTTTAATTTTAAGTTTGAAATCTTAACTGATTACTTAAAATAATAATCGTCTTCTTGTATTAAACAAATAAATAAATAAACATTTAAGAAATTAACGCGGTTCCTTCTTTCCTATATATATATATTTATATTTAATTAAACCAGACTATGAAATACGTTTTGCTCAAAACGTGTCAAACCAGTTGTGAACGTATAATTTCAATAAAATTTCTATTTAACAGAAATCATGAACGATTTACCAAGCCACAATGAATTAATATCAAAAAACCATTTAAATTTCTGTTCACTGTTATATAGTTCATCTGATTCATTGGGTGAGGATTTAAAATTTTATAATTAAAACAAATTAACGATTTGACGATTGTTAAACGCCAAGATCATTAATCTCAATATATCATTACTGTTGAATATTATTATCTTTATGGGGTAATGAAACCACCAAATGTAGCACTTTCCAATCCAATTAAAAATATTTCTATAAGATGCTTCCATATGGCGCTTTTTCGTATTTAAATAGTCTTCAATGTACAATACATAAATAAACAATTTCTAAACAAAAATAAATCATTAAGAAAATTTCCAATGTAAGTATTTGTATAATGTTTAGAACACAAAACTCCCACAAAAATTTGTGAAGCCCAGAGCACATATAACACGTATTGGTCAAACCAGATGCGATCGGCAAGGCAAAAGTAAAAAAAATTTACCCAGCTTATATGGTTTCTGGCAATCGGCCAAATATGAAATATTTTTTAGAAACATTCACCTCTAAATAATACACGAAATATTCCAATGTTTGATTTTGGGTTCAAAATACCAAATATTCCGGAAATTAATTTTTCCGTCACATGTTTATAGTAGTGCTCACGCACAAGATAAGTCAATATAAATTTTATTGAAAATTTCCACGCGACTACCTAGACAATTTCCCATATTAATGTTGCCTCTATGTATAACACACGTCGATATAATTTATATGTATGTATATTGAAAATGTTTATCTTGAACTGTGTATTAGAGCGATATGAAAATCGAGATACGTAACATCATGACGTCATCGCAGTTATTTCTACAATATTTAATTTACTTGTTATTTATAATAATATTTATTAAAAACTTAATATCAATTAAGATTATAGCTTGTTGTTTTTCGATCGAAATCTAAAAATACGAAATTCTACCAAGTTCGAATAATATTATTTACAACCGAATATGTTTACTTCTTATTTAATTCGATCTAATGTTTTTTGTGTCTTGTGTTTAACAAATTTAATCAAAATAATGTTAAGGAAAACTATACGAACAAAAAAAAAGAAGAAGTGGGAAATTTATTTCGATGATGAAAATTTCAGTTTTTATCTTAGTTTTATACACCATCGCTTTTTTATGTTATCATTTTATGATTATTATTACAAACACTATTATAAAATAATCGTAGTAATAACCATCATGGACAAATCGTAATCGATATCATCACTCCACTGCTGTACATGTTGCTATACAGACACACACACACAGCCACACGTATGTATGTATATATTTTATGCTGTGGGTGATGATCAATATGTAGATAATATGACTGTCGATATGATGTGCCGGTTAATTCTCGTATCTCTCAATAATGAAAATATTTATCTATGATGATACAGGCAATATTGGGAAAATGGAAAATGTTGTGTGAAAGATAAATGTATGTATATGTTTTATGAACAGTTTGAATACATAAATTTTCTTATTGTGTGTGTACGTGTGCGTTCGGAATGTATAAATATTTATAATTTTTTGCGATTACTGACTGTTGGGTGGAAATCAATGTTAATTTTCTTGTTATTCTTGCGAATCTCTCGTTATTCTCGCAATCAATTCCTTCGTAGCCCATAAAATATTTTGTCTTTGTAGAATCATAAGCCTAAATTATGCACAACGGTACTGCACACAAAAGTTAGTTTAAGCGCATATAGTTTTGAACTACGAGTATTTATACAAGTTTTTTTTTATTATCTCAAGCTTTTAATTTAACTTTAAAGCTGCGAGGCACAACAAAAATAATGTAAAAAAGAAAAACTTCTAAAATAATGATAATCATATACCGGCACACAAAACGGTAAAAGAAAAACTAAAATATTTATTCCAAATGGTGATTGCTTTAGAATGAAACAGTCATATACGACGACTGCGGCGGTATAAAATAAAACTGGGGCTTTTCGTAACGTTGTGTGCCGTACTGAAACAAAATGGGTTTGGGTGATAAAATCATCAATGACTGTATGAATGATTATGATGACAAAAAAGGCAAAAACAATAATATGATGATGTGGGTAAGACAAATGACGAGCGAACACACAAAAACATTAAAAAGTATAAAAAGTACATTTCTGATTAACCAACAAAAAAAAACATTCACTTGAAAAAGGAAGATGGCTATCCTTAAAGTACAAAATGAAAATGAAAATTTTTATGGATTATTTTTACAACTTGTGTAGTGGGAAATTTTAATCGAAAGGGATTTTGTTTCCATTGAATTTAGTGTGGTTTGAATACTCGGATTTGCATGTAGATATATAATGTATTATTGATAATATTGATGGTTGTCATTTCAAAATTTTATTGATACCAATTTGTGGCAGTTCGAGATTAATCAAAGGAGTCAGTGCGCAGCATTTATAAGACCAAAGCTTATTTAATTAAAAATAATTTTAGTTAGCTTCAAATTTTGACATTAAGGATATCTAATATCATTTTCGTTCGATATGTCAGGCAACAAAAACTTACTCGGATTTAGCTGTCGAATCACACTTTTTCATCAATTTATTGGACACAATGTATTTCATAATTTTTTTTTTTTATGATTTCGATTTTATGATTCGTCTGCGAATATTTTGCTTAAAGTTAAATATATTTTTTCTTTTATGGGCGTAATTTGATTTGTGGAAAAGTGTGATTCTAAATATTCGCACTCGAACAGTCGCCTGCAAGAACTGATAAAATTTTTATATGAGAAACATTTGACAACACAATATTGTGTGTGCGAAATCGTGAAATCTGAAATTCTTCTAAAATATTTCAATGAACAGAGAGAAAAATGATAAAAGTTGGCCATTGGATGACCCACGGATTACCATGTTGTACATGTTTCTATAAAAATTTTTAGTTTTTAATATTTTACGCACTACGAAAATAAAACTTTTTTTAAAATCCTAATCATCTAATCCACACTAGGACTTTTGAGCCGGGTCTCATTCTTCGGGTTTTCCCTCTTTATCTATAAAACTTTAACCTATTAATATTCCAAAAACGTGCTGTAGGACGTTTGGTTTGGTGCCCACCGATAATTGTCATCTCCCACTTTTCGTGGAGACTTTTACTGTCATCTTCAACACCAGCCATAGTAGTTAACGGCTTTCCTCCCTAATATTTAGAGATAGAGAGGGGATGAGTATTTCCTTCGATTTTTTTTAAATATTGTGAAAACTCTTTAATAGCAAATGTCTCAAAAATGTATTTGAGATCCCTAAGAAAGAAGAAGAAGTCCTTTTTATTGACACCCACATGACTAAATTTTAATTAAAAATCTAGGGAGTGGCATTCTTTTCTACTTCCCAAATTTAAACGAATAAACGTTTTAATCTAGAATGGTTAGAGTACCTATGATATGGAGTTACTAAGTTTTATGACCATACCAAATTGAAGCTTGAGGTACAATTAAGTACGAAGAAAATCGTATATTTTAGACCTACGATGCAAAGAAAGTGATAATATAAATTCGGTTCCGTTTGCTGGCATCTCTTTCTTTACTGTTACGAACCGAAGCAAAATTTTTTAAAATGATAGATATTTCTGTCAAGCCATTATTGTTTGTATTAAAGTTTTGATGACAGCATGGAAAATTCACAAACTCAAGAGAAAAATAAAACGAGATGGGACCATCCAATCATCCTGCCAATTTGCCTTATTTTTGACCGAAAATCACATGCTTCAATGAGGCGAAATAAATCCAAATGTAAATTGTAAATCAAATATAGAGAGCAGCGGTACTCAGAATGGAATGTTTCTGTGCTGGTCACGAATTTTGCTACAAAAACATATGTGAGTATTTCTGTTATTTTTAATTTTATTTTTTATTACTTTTTCAGAATAAAAGGCGGTATACAGGATTGAAGACGCAGATATAATATGAGTGGTGCAACTGTATTGTGAACTAAATTCTCCATTTTTGATACAGAGAGCATTTATCATTCAAACAAATCGGGATAAGCATTAATATCAATCCTAGCATTTCAATAAGGCAAATCAACAACTGGCCTTCAAATCAACGATGTGAAAACCAAATATAAGGTTACCGCTGACCGCAATAACACAAATAAGATAGAGTAGTGACGAGAGAGTAACAGAAGACGAAAGAAAAAGTACGAGAGAGAAAGGAACATAGTTTAAATATAAGGTATCGGAGCTAGGTGCGCCGCTTGATATCGAGCAGTGTACATAAAGGGTATCCAAATAAGAAGTTCAGATTTAAAAATTAAATAAAACAAAGACGGCTTAATATATTTCTAAATTTATTTTTGTTATTTGAAAGTACAATCCTCCTGGTTATTTATGAAAAATGACTTCATTCAAATGAGAGCCGCGGCTGGCCTTGGAATACTATATTCGAAGAAATATGGCCCAATAATGCCGCCACGCCACAAGCCACACCAAACAGTAACACGCAATGGATCCTTGTGGATATGTGGATCCCCAAATGCGACAATTTTGTTTGTTTACGAACTGACCGAGACGAAAATGCGCCTCGTCCGAAAAGATGATTTTTTGAGCAAAATCCTCATCTATTTCGAGTTTGTCGCAGGCCCACACAGCGAATCTTGTTGAAGCGGTAAAGACGAATTTTGCCCGACAAAAAATACCTTAAAGTGATTATAGTTTAATATGGCAACCTTGATATACATAAATGAAACTATCTCGAAATAAAATTATCTAAAAGAAATAATCCTATATTTTCACGATAGCAAATTAAAAAAAAATTTTTTGTACAAAAATAAAAATTCACGTATAAATAATAGAACGAAAACCTAATCGATTTAAAAGTTTTGTCAAAATAAATATGAATTAACGAGCAGAAATGGATACACTAAAATATATTAATTAACGAGCATGGCTTTATGCGGCTTTCGTAGATAATGAAACCACTTTTGAAATAGCAAAGTAAGAAAAAAATTCTATTAGCCGTTTGTCAGATACAGTGCCCTGAATTCAACTTCAGAGCCCTATATCTGACAAACGGCTAATAGAATTTTTTTCTTACTTTACCATTCCTTAGTTGGATGAATTGATATGAGTTGATTCTCTACAAACAGTTAATAGTTTTTTTTGTGGATATTTATTTCTTTTGTCTAATCGTGGATTCATTTACTACACAAACTGCATAAAATGTTACTTGTTAATTAGAAATTTCAAATAGTTTTTGTATATAGTTATGAATTTTTTAATTTTGCACTTATTTTTTTTATGGTGTGAACTATCGTGACATATTTTTTTCGGGATGACTCGGTAAAAAATCTATTGCGATAGATTTTTTTCGTGCTGATTTTGTGTCACGATAATGAAACTTTTTCCGGGATGATATATAAAAGATTAGTGATAGCGCCGGAATTTTCGGGATTACATTGAAAACTGTCATGATATTAGAATTTTAGTGTCGTCATCGCGTTTTGTCGGGATATTTTCTGGTTAAAACCGCAGACATTACTGAAATTTTCTGTTTTGGAATTGTTTTTTCGGGATAACAACAAAAATAAAATTCGGGATGACACTCAAAACTAGCGTAATATAGTAAATTTTTCGGGATGACACTGAAAAATGTCGCGATATTCGTATTCGCCATCGCACTTCTTCGGGATATTTTTCGGGCTAAATTCACAGACATCGTTAAGCGACTCATTTCGTCAACTAGGATTAATATACTGTGCTTCTGTCAAAGACAGAATGACATTAGTGTTTTCAGAGCCAAAACAACCAATATATGAAATCTAAAAAGTTTATTGTGACACCCTTTAAAATTTAAACTGCGGGATGTAATGTCAATAGTAAGTAAATAATTTTTTTTAAGTAAGTAAATTTTCACAGTAAATTGTTACGCCGTTTAAATAGTTTTCATTTGCAAAGGATGAAATATCAACGAGACCGAATTAATAAATAACTGTTTACGCGTGCCGCCATCTTGGTTGATAACTCTTAATTCACATTTTTCCCGTCACTTTTTATAGGTAGGTACAAAAATATTAAGCGTGTAATTTGTGCGCGGGAATTATAATGTTTATCATTCTTTCTCAAGTATAGTCCATTCAATAATAAAATATGTATAAAATTAGTAGTAGCAATAGTAGTAATAATAAAATTGAAATATTTAAAATACAATAATTAGATAAATTCAACTTGTTGAGTTGGAGAACATAAATTATAATTTTATAAAAAGAAAATTGCTAAGTCATTGAAACGCAATCAATAAACATTTTTTTTGAAAGTTTATTTATAGAATGGTGTGTATGGTTATAAAATTTGAACGAAATTGACACTCACAAATTAACTTGTTTTTTATCATATCCCTTAGTTGACGTGTTACTTGAGTTGTCTACCCAATAGTTTGATTTTATGATGACGAACTACATATTTGTGTTGTACAGGATAACAAAATCAATACTCGTGTGGGATGACCCACATAAAAGACAACCTAAATGACAAAATGCTTAACACAGGTTTTATAAAAGCTTTATAGTTTATTGCAAGCTGAACCAAATATTTTTTTTATCTATAAGACAGTTTTTATTTCTTTCTATCGCAGGTATTGTTGGAATACCTACATCACAGGAACAATTTTATTATTCATTTAAAAAGTAAAATCCGTGCTTTATCTATTTATACAGAAAGATAAAAAACACAAAGAACATTGTCTGTGCATCAATATTATAAATCGATAGTATAATAGCTTAAATCTATCTTAAATTGTACATAACATTCGGAAAACACACAAAGCATCTCTCTAAAATACAATTGGGATATTTGTTTACAACACTCGCAAAACCGTACAATTTCTATTTGTGGTTCATTTAATTCGGTAAATTTTTCTATTTTCCTATAACAATTTCACTATACGGATATACACACACACTCAAGTATACATCAATTTATTTACGTAGTGGGGAATTATTTAAATTTTTTAACATTGTGATTTTTCTTTTTATTTTTCAAATTTTCTAGTTGAAATAAATTTCATTCTTGTGGGAATAATTCATGGGTTGGTTTGGTATTTTATATTTAAATAATTATTTCAATCTAGTCTCTAGATATTCATTGTAGATAAGAAATGCAAATTTAATTGCTATACTCTTTCCTCTTAATGTTGGTGTGTAAAACCAAGTGAAAACATAAAATACGAGTAGCAATCGTTTGCTGGTATTGCCGAAATGCAGTGGGTGATAGAGAATTATGAATTTTATTAAAAATAAATTATTATAAAACAACTAAGATAACTGGCAATCTTACAATTTGCGTTTTTCTATCAAACTGAAAAAAGCAGAAAAGTTTGGTTCACCTTTAATAATGTTGAAAACGATGCCGCTAAGATGCATAATTTTTCTATAAGAATATATTTTTTCTAGTACTGAAACATAACTAATATTAATTTGTGTTAGAATTGATAAAAATTAATTATCTTGAAATCCATGAAGGTACGAAAAAAACTACTTAGTAACCAAGGTCACTAGCTACAAACTTAATGAAAAAATACGAACATCAACTACCTCATTTACAAAATACTTAAAGGAGAACACAAATCCTTAATATTTGTTTCAGTATTTTCAGTTGGATTGTTAAAATTATAACTTTTTCCATCAATTCAATTCCAATTAAACATTTATTAGTTAAAAATGGTTGTGGATCAACGATTATTATAGATTCTGCCATGTGACTTTAATTTTTCAATTAAATTTTCTATTTATGAATAAATAAAATATATCAACAAAATGTTAAGTTAACATAATGTTAATCAAATAATAGATTAACATTATGTTAACTTAACAAGACGTTAAATATTCTATTTATTCATAAATAGAAAATCATCCCAAAGTAATAAATTTTACTTTGAGAATATACATATTTGTATTTATAGTTTACATTTTATCTTTTGTTATTGAAAGTTTTTTATAAGGCCTATCATCTTTTGTAACACTTGTACGTGTAGTTCCTGGTATTCTAGTTCCACCGTTTGTTGTTGACTGTGTTGTACTACTAAGTGCTGTGGTTCCTCCTGTTGCAGCTTTACATTTTTCACCAATTATACTCTATTTAAAATTATACAAAAAAAATTGAATTAATTATATGTACATATATGTATGTATATTTTGCAATTTAAATTCGGTATTTTGTTCATTGAATAAATATTTACCTTTATATCAGAAGTTTTCAAGATTGGAGATGGGTTTATTCCTATTCCAAATTTCGTACTCGTTGTTTTTATAATGCTGTATCCGTTTTTGATAATTGCCTTTTGATTTGTTCAGCAGTTGTGGTAAATTTTGTGGCTTTACTATCATCATTTGTAGTGGACTTTGGAGTATACGATGAGCCCGTCGTGTCATCTGTAACCCGTGTACGTGTAGTTGTTGCTTGTTTTCTAGTTACAAAATGTTGTTTGCTAGCATTCACGTCTCTGTTCCATTTGATACCACATTTTTGGCAAAATTGGTACCTATGTGGAAACAGAGACGTGATATGCTGGCTATTACACTTTGCACATAGTTTCGTACTATAAAAAAAAAAAAATTCCCGCAGAAATATGATTCCATAAAATTTTTGTGACATTTTTAAGACTCTGTAATTAAATATAACAAAAATGAGTCATCGAATTCCAGGTGCTACCACGAATAATAAGTTCATTCCCCGGAGTGCGAGTTGGGACATGCCACAAATGAACTAATCAGACGAGGATCCAGCACTGCAACTCAACAATTACGAAACCTTTTCCGTGTGTGTGCAACCCAACATTGTATCTGGTCAGTCATGCCAGTAAGGCATGACGCAGCGACACACACACGGAAAAAGTTTCTACACTTTTCAATATTCAACAATTATAGAATAGTGAGAATTGTGAATGTTAAAGGGATACCACAGCAGAAAGGAAACCCGCGTGCTTACGCAACTTCCGAGTTTCCGCAACTACCGAGTTAAGTAATGCGCTGTCCACTGGTGAGGGCTTGACCATTACTTAACAACCACTAGAAGTTAATATTAATTATTACTTACCACTTGGTTTATCCGATTGCAAGTGAAAATTACACAAAATATGCTGTCCTTATATAGTAAAAAATTTGAAAAAACCACATACATAATATTATGTGCTGCCATCTCTTGTTAAATATTTAACCACGAAATTATGTATATGTACACAAATTTTACTACTACTAAAGCCGCAATTCCACTACTGCGGCTTTTTTTTGTGCAGAAAACCAGAAAGAGATGCAATCAAAAATCTCTATGTGTGTGAGCGGCGCAACAGGAAAATTTATTATACTTAAATTTTTTGTTGTTGTAGTGATTTGGTTGCTATAACTATAAATAAAAAATACAAATCGAAGTATTTTTTATGGCAACCAAAATGAAAAATACCCCCCACTCTCAGCAAATTTTAGTTTAGTAATATTTTTATGGTGAGCACTTGGCTCATACATTTTATATGTGTGGTGGAGTGTGATATAAATCGCGTTTACATTATAAATTTGTATTAATGTTCAAACTAAAATATTTTACAATATTTAATTTTTATTATTTATTCCGCATTAAATAATTTTAATGCATGTGATAGTTTTTAGGTTATGTTACAAACGCGGTCAAATATTCCCCTAACTTTTTTATAGGAAAGCGTTTTCTTAGTTTTTAATTATTGAAAGGAAATAATTAAAAAACTTAATAAAATGATGCCTACAAATAATATTTAGGTTTTTTAGTAATGTAGGGATATAAATGAAATTGATTTAACAATAATTTACATTTTTCAACTAATTTTTGTTAAAATTTCGTAGTTGTCAAATATGCCCCTTAAAATTTCGCTATAAAATAAAAATAGTCTCTCTCTGTCGGATTTTGGATATTATCTCTTTCTGGTTTTCTGCACAAAAACAAAAGCCGCAGTAATGGAATTCCGCCTTAAGCGATTTGAATTTTTTTCAGTTATTCCATGTTTAGTTATTTATTTATATAAATTTCAATAATAATTATTGAAATAAATTAAATTTACATTTATAATTGTCTTATATATAATTATTTTATTAAATTTCGTTATTTCTATATAAAAAATATACAAAAAATAATATGTATTTGACTAGTCATATGGTTTTTCCCCTATTTACGAATATCAATTTTCTTTTATATGAATAGTAGCGCTATCTATACGGCGGTGTTTTTTAAAGGGATAACCGAAAACAGATTGAAATAAATTAAGAAAAATTATCGAAATAAAGTAAGTTTACATTTATAATTGAGTTACATGTAATTATTTTATTAAATTTCGTTATTTCTATATAAAAAATATACAAAAAATAATATGTATTTGACTAGTCATATGGTTTTTCCCCTATTTACGAATATCAATTTTCTCTTATATAAATAGTGGCGCTATCTATACGGCGGTGTTTTAAACGGGAAAACCGAAAACAGATTGAAATAAATTAAGAAAAATTATCGAAATAAAGTAAGTTTACATTTATAATTGAGTTACATGTAATTATTTTATTAAATTTCGTTATTTCTATATAAAAAATATACAAAAAATAATATGTATTTGACTAGTCATATGGTTTTTCCCCTATTTACGAATATCAATTTTCTCTTATATAAATAGTGGCGCTAACTAACGAAATAAAATATGGCTGCCATTTTGAATTCGTGGTGGATTGGTCGTTATGTAAACTATTATTATAATTATAATTATAAAACAGTTTACAATGGTCGAGTTAATTAACCAAATCCGCAATGAAATGGAAAGTATTCTCGCTGAGTCGACATCATTAAAAATTGGTAAGCCTGTGTCGAGTAGTGAGTCAAGTGATGATGATAATGGAGCTGCTGTACATATATCGCCGGTGAAACGATCTACTTCGTCGAGTAAAAAAATAAAGAATCATAAAAAATTAAAAGAAAGATTTCGAAAATTATTTTCGAGTAAAGGTGATGGCGGTGCCAAAGGCAAAGGCCAAGTGATGATTGCTGATCATTCAGAGGATGTACAACAACAACTGCAGCAGCAGTTGCAGCAAGTTAAAGAAGATGTGATAGTACCTTTTGAACGTATTGTTTCACTAGCTGTGACTGCACCTCCGCCGCCCGTTATTGTTGATCTTGATGGGTTAGCAGAAGTTCCATCATCTGACACATTTGAATCCGATGAAATTGAAAGTATTCTCGTTGAGTCGACATCGTTAAAAATTGGTAAGCCGGTGTCGAGTTTTTCAGATACCGATGATAAAATGCTGGACGTGTGCCGCAAAAATAGAAAACCTCGAAAAATTAAACGGTGCCCAGTGTTAATTGATTTAACTAATGGTAGTGAGTCAAGTGATGAGGATAATGGTGGTTTCAATGCAAACGTACAATTGCGTCCATCCCGATCGAAATATCGAGATCAAGAAAAGAAAGCCGCTGTACGTATATCGTCGCCGGTGAAACGATCTACTTCGTCGAGTAAAAAAGTAAAGAGTAGTTCAAGTTTAACAAATAGCGTAAGTAGTTCAAGTTTAACAAATAGCCAACAGTCGCAAAAAATAATTTCACAATAAAAATCACAATATTTATTCTAGGTGGATACAGAGCAACACATTCAACCATCAAATTATGATCGGTTAGAGCCAGTATTGGCGCAATCAACTGTTAAATATAAAAAAGTTTATATTTCGTATTTTGAACATCAAAATGATGAATTAAACTATTTATCTACTAATAATGATATTTGGTATGTATCGATAAACGGAATTTTTGCCAATATTTTTATTTTATATACCTGATTATTTTTTTACAGTTTTTTGATAAAATTTGTTGTTATTAAACAACACTCCCCTTGTTTGAACTTTCACTTAGTTCTATTGTAAAATAAATAAAACTGATAAAGATAAAAGTCGGGCTAAAGTTGTCGCTTAGGTTTGTGGTACCATCTTTTATCAATAATATGCACATTTATTTAGAAGTTGGCTTGAAAAGAAGAAGTCTTATAAATAAATTTAAACTTTTAAAATGAATCTCTTAAATAACATTAAAGATTATTTGTTTATTCGGTTAGCGCATGATAGGTTTGTTAATCTCAAATTCAATTTATTTAGAACATAGCGTGTTATTGGTACTGATTGAGCTGATATTTTTGATCATTTTCGTCAATTAAATTGAGTTTTGAATTGGGACGTATGTTTATATGAAAGGGATTCCCCTTGACCTGAGATAAATCCAAGTGCAATCTTGGCTATAATATTTGAACAAGTCACTATAAAAACATTTGGTATAATAATCCGCCGCCAATATAGCGTTCTTATTTATTTACGGCACGGCGGATGTAATTGAAAAAATCCCGCTGGTCTATATTATTAAGATATTATTAAGATGGTATACAATACCGAAAATTCGGATTAATAAAAAGTTTTTTTATTACTTTTATAAGTGATTAACAGGTCTATAAACTTGCCACAATAATAAGAATATATTATTAAGGTATAAACGCAGTTGTAAGTAAAATCATTCTTATACCTGACCATCGTACAACCTTTGCTTAATTAGTTATTTATTGTCTATAACGGTCTTCGTTGAGGTGTGGTGTGTGTGGGTCATTTTATCGTCTCTCTAACCTATAGTATATATGCGTAGACCTTACAGAACATGCTGTATAATTTTATTTCTGTTGGCATTAAGGTAGCTCTCTCTCTCTCCTTTGTCTACTAAAATATATTATGTTCTACCTAGGAATCGGTGCGTCTTCTATGCCGTACTTCTAAGCTGCAATTATTTTGAGCCCCCCAGCTAAATCATTTTCACCAATAATGTGCCTCTCTTGACTCCCGCTAACATCTTCAAATTTTTTTGCAGGGAACAAGATCGTTTCCTTATCGAGGCGAAGCGGTTGAGACGCGCAGCTTATAAAGAAAGTGACCATTTAGCACAAGCAATGCTATGTTTAGAAGCCATACTGTATTATATTCTTACCGGTATTACAATGGAAAGGAAAAAGATTACAAAGAAAGAAGCACACACTATGTATCGAAAAACGCTTAGCCTAATAATGTAAGTTATCGTCCTTATGTCTTACATAAAGTATTCATTCATTTAATGCATTTTAACAATTTTTTTTTGTATTTTCAGATTTAAATCGTCGATATTTCATAAGCAACAACAATCTTTTACCATGCACCATACATAGCAAACTAGCAATATTAAGGTAGTAATTATATATATATAAAAAAAGGGGTTCTAAAGTGTGATGGTCACTGATAATTATATTCCGTTTACAGTTTAAGATGTCAATCAATGCTTTATCTCAAATTGTATAAAGTGCGTAAATTAGATGTGAAAGAAATACAAAAAACTACTAATGAATATTGGAAGATTTTTAAATTTCCAACCAGGAATACCTCATCCACGATTTCGCCGACAAATTCGATTGGATCTCAACAAGTTAGTACAAAAAGAATCACGTTTAGTGCGATCGATAATAGGACACTCATTGTTGTTTGTTTTATTTTAACTGTTACAGAGTTCAGGGCCGCCTAATTCGAATATGGTGCCGTTATATGTAATTATCACTTAAAACATTGAGTTTGTTTGTCACCAAATATTAATAAGGGATAATTTTTATAGGTTCATTGTGCACTAAAAAAGCAGGGGATTATATTTAATTATTTAACTAGCAGTCATGATGTATGGGACGAGGCTGATAGTCTTGTTGAAAAGGGGAGCCATACAGGTAATTATTTAATATACAGTAAACATTAGTGTGTTTCTCAAATTTACTATACTAGCTAGATTATCACTGATGTGATTTATACGTTTCTCCGGCTTTACATAAATATTCATAATCTTCTAATATCAGTTACAGAAATATTTAGAATTATGTATCTACAAATTATTTAAAAAAAATGTGAAATGTGCAATTCCTTTAAAAAATTGTGGCATAAAATTATTGTTTTCCAATTGAACTAAAAAAAAATCAGGCCTCATTAATTAAAACGCATGAAAGTTATGGACGCCACACTAGTGTCTCATCATGACGTAGAAATTTATATATTTATTTATTTATATTTATTTATATATAATTTATATATTTATATTATATAGAAATTTATCAGCAAATGGGTTTAATTTTACTTTGTAACATACATATCTAAGGTGAATTTTCTATGAAGAATCTTATGTGACGTCTTTCGATGAATCTAAGATGAATTGTACGTGATAAACTTAATGACCATGTTGTTACTGACATTTATTTTCGGATTTACTAAGGCAAGTGTGGCACCCCAGTGGTCGTGTGGGACTGGCTTCATATGCCGTGTGTGATAATTGCTTGATTCGAAATTTATAACATTATTCATGTTGGCGGATGCCTTTCCATTTGAGTCCTATGTTAGAATGCAAAGCCTTGTTGGTCCAAGTCATTAAAAAATGGCATTTGGACTATCATCATAAATCATTTCCAAATTCATCTGTTTTGGATCAAATTTACATTCAAATACGTTAATTGGGTTACGCTGTATTTAAGTCACCTGTAATATCTAAAATCGGAAATAAGAAGTATATTTCTTGTTTAAGTGACATTAAAATAAAAATATAATTAATATAAGGAAGAGAACCAAAATAAACAATTCCGTAAACTATCTTCCACCCTTTCGTTAATAGTTAACGTTTCATTGTGAGATATGAAATGTTATTGAATAATCTATATTTATAAGAGTCAACATCTTTCGTCGAAGACTAATTGACGTCGTCACTGTGTTCTTCATTATTCATTAAGTTTGAGAAGCATTACTTTAAATTAAAAATGTACATTTAATCTGAATATTTTTTTCTCTTAGATTTTTTTATAGCTTTAGATCATGAAAATGGTCCAATAACTCTACACAGTTCATTGTATAACGTTGTTAAATACGTTCAAGCAGGAATACAAAAATTAAAATTATAAATTAAAAAAATGTTGTAATTCATTCCGTTCCGTCTATTATTAAAATAATATTAAAAATTAAGTTAAAAATTAAAATAAATATCGCACAAAGTTATTTTTTAATTAAAAACGAAATAAATGTAAAATAAATGTAAAATAAATGTAAAATAAAATTGAAGTTAATAATTAAAGTTTTAAATATATAATTATATAATTGTATTTACGTTTAACTATCGTATTTACGTTTAACATGCTCTTTGTCGTTGCTTTAGAAAGGGAGCCCATTTTTATATTAAAAAGCTCCATTTATATTTTTTGCCAAAGGCCTTTTGCGTTTAGCCCCTGCAAACTAAAGAGAAAATAAAATAAAAATTTAAACTAAAATATCTTACGACAGAAAATGTAAAGCAGCTGTGATTCATCTTTCATCATATAAACAGGGAGTAGCCCCTGCAAACTAAATATATAATTATATAATTGTATTTACGTTTAACTTGCTCTTTGTCGTTGCTTTAGAAAGGGAGCCCATTAGAAATTATATAATTATTATTATATAATTTCGAACAATTTCATTTTCATCTCGTGCCCATAATTATATTTTAGCTCGTTTTGCTCGATAAGCAAACTTTCATTCTCATGCAAAACAGGGGTTACTACAGCTTCCTTTACGCAACGTAACTTTCCGATTCCAAGAATATCAAATTTATGAGATTTACATGAGGCTCCTTATTTATTAAGCTGTAGAAAAAGTATATACTTTTGTATACGATACGTGTAGTTATATCGAATTTGTTGTTGTTATTATCGATTTGTTATTAAAAAATATTGATAACTCTCTACGACTACATCCAAGAACATTATTAAAAAGTAAGAGAAACATACTTTACAAAAATAAAATATGTATGTACTTATGCAAGTTGCACTTCAAATAGATAAATAAAAATTATCGGTAACAACATTTATTAAAGGACATAAAAATTATTAAATAAAAGGACACTTATTTTTCACTGAACGTACAAAATTAAATTGAAAATGTCATGTTTTGTTGTTGATTCGTTCGTTTTAGAATATTTTTTATTTGTATTCGAGTTTAAAAATTCCGGCGTCACTTTCCTAGCGCCACTTTTTATATGAGAGAATTTTTACATGGAAAAACCCTCAAAACTAAATTTGTTTTGTATATTTTTTATATAGAACTAACGAAATTTAATAAAATAATTACATGTAACTCAATTATAAATGTAAACTTACTTTATTTCGATAATTTTTCTTAATTTATTTCAATATGTTTTCGGTTTTCCCGTTTAAAACACCGCCGTATAGATAGCGCCACTATTTATATAAGAGAAAATTGATATTCGTAAATAGGGGAAAAACCATATGACTAGTCAAATACATATTATTTTTTGTATATTTTTTATATAGAAATAACGAAATTTAATAAAATAATTATATAAAAGACAATTATAAATGTAAGCTTAGTTTATTTCAATAATTTTTTTTAAATTAATGTAAATAAATAAGTAAACATTGAATAAAAGACAGCAATTCGATTCGCATTGAATGCATTTTGTGCATGTATATGTGAGCCATGTAATAATTATTATTTTTTGTATATTTTTATTTAAAATCAACGAAATTTAATAAAATAATTATATATAAGACAATTATAAATGTAAATTTAATTTATTTCAATAATTATTATTGAAATTTATATAAATAAATAACTAAACATGGAATAACTGAAAAAAATTCAAATCGCTTAGTAGTAGTAAAATTTGTGTACATATACATAATTTTGTGGTTAAATATTTAACAAGAGATGGCACCACATAATATTATGTATGTGCTTAGATTTGAAAAAACAAAAAATCACCAGTAAAATGTAATATATAAAAAATGTTTTAAAACAAATGAATAACGGTTTTTTCAAATTTTTTACTATATAAGGACAGCATATTTTGTGTAACGTTCAATAGTAAGCAGATAACCAAACTGGTAAGTATAATTATTAAATATCAACTTCTAGGGGTTGTTAAGTAATGGTCAAGCCCTCACCAGTGGACAGCACATTACTTAACACGGTAGTTGCAGAAACTCGGAAGTTGCGTAAGCACGCGGGTTCCTTTCTGCTGTGGTATCCCTTTAACATTACATAGTATTAAAAATGTCTAAAAAAATTTATAGAATCGTATTTCAGCGGGAATTTTTTTTTCCGTGTGTGTGTCGCTGCGTCATGCCTTACTGGCATGACTGACCAGATACATTGTTGGGTTGCACACACACGGAAAAGGTTTCGTGATTGTTGAGTTGCAGTGCTGGATCCTCGTCTGATTAGTTCATTTGTGGCATGTCCCAACTCACACTCCGGGGAATGAACTAATTATTCGTGGTAGCATCTGGAATTCGATGACTCAGTTTTGTTATATTTAATTACAGTCTTAAAAATGACTGAAAAAAATATTATTTCGGTATAAAAAAATATTATTTCGGGTATGTTGAATGGAAATGAGATTTCTAAAAAAATCCCATATGAGAAAGACCTAATATTTTTAGGACCATACCCAAAATTTATATATATATAATTGTTTGTTTAATATAATGTTATATTGTTGTATTTTTTCTTTAATTTATAGAAAATAAAAAAAATAAACAAATAAATACAATCAACACAACAGTTATCAAAATTTGACAAATGGCCAAACGAAAGAGTGAAGAGGAGGTAGGGGAATTAGAAAAAAACTATTCAAATGTAAAATGTGGGCTAAGGACGAAGTGCCTCAACAAAGAAGTTTTTAATAAAATACAAATAGATGTTGAACAGGTTTCCGCTCTTAGCATGGAATGCTCACGGTATATTCATTTTTCTTTAATGAAAAAATGGGCAGCCGGAAAATTCGAAAAAATTAAATTCCTGGATTATTATTATCATTTATTTGAAAAAAAACTCCCGAAATATAAGTTGGATACAGAATACGCAGATATACGCAATAATAATAATTTAACTTTGTTCGAAAAGTCATATAAATCTAACTTGGTAATCGATGCAGCTAATAGATACCAAACTTTATTCCATAACAATATATGGATGCATAGTTACCGCCGAATTAAAAAGTTTCTAAACCGGTTTGACAAAAATAATTACGACACCATGCACTTTTTATTTTATAAAACTACCGATAAAATACCGAATGATTTATTATTGGAAAAAATTAAAGATCATTTAAAATGGAATGGTAAAAAGTTTTATAATATAACAAACAAAAATCAATATTTCGAACATATAAAATTTTTCTACACATTACAACGGTACAATGAAGAGAACAATTTAAAAAACTTTAATTTAATTCCAATTTTAAAATTTGGTCGGCACCATGTTTGCTATGATTCTTTTGCTTTATGGCAACTATTGCGATCATTAAATTTATGCAGGGGTAATTGGGAAGAATTTAATCAAAATGAGCAATGGAGGGAACATTTCAAATTGGTAGAAACAAAAAACAAAAAATTTGAAAATAGTATCATGACAGATGGTGTATCGATATCATTTTTAATGGGCAAAAATGAAAAGACAAAGTCAAAAGAGTGCAAAAAGCAAAAAAAACAAATTATTAATGAAGATGTTTTTGGACCCTTATCAAAAATTCAAAAAATATTAATAATTATGATGTAATGATTGGATTAGATCCAGGGCTCAAACTAATTGTTGGCGGCGTTAAAAATGATCAGCCAATGAAAATAAAGCGTAGCCGATTTCGACACATGACGGGCGTCAACACTCGCAATTTAAAATGAAAGAAATGGACCACAAATTCACCAAATACAATGTCTCCAATGTCCAAGAATTTTGAGGAATACACAAAATTTGAGTTATCAATATTTAACTCCACCCAAAATGAGTTCATGCAAAGAAAAGTTGCCCGTTTAAAACTACAAAAATACATTTGTGTGGAAAAAGCGGCTTACAAATTAGCAAAAGAAATAATAGGAGATGATAAAAATACAAAATCCCTAGTTGTTATAGGATCGACTAAAATAGCGGTCAAATTCGCCCATGAAAGGATACATAAGAACGCCACAACCGAAACTACTAAAAGCTTTAAAAACGTATGCGGATGTACTTGAAGTTGGAGAATATCGTAGTACGAAACTATGTGCAAAGTGTCATAGCCAGCATATCACGTCTCTGTCTCCACATCGGTACCAATTTTGCCAAAAATGTGGTATCACATGGAACAGAGACGTGAATGCTGGCAAAAACATTTTATATTTAGGATTATGCAAAATTAACGGTGTAGAAAAACACGAAAATTTTAAAAAAACTACAATATTAAATACGACATCCCGAAAAACAACAACTACCAATGGAACTAGAAAACCAGCAACAACTACACGTACACGGGTTACAGACGACACGACGGGCTCATCGTCCACTCCAAAGTCCACTACAAATGATGATAGTAAAGCCACAAAATTTACCACAACTGCTGAACAAATCAAAAAGCAATTATCAAAAACGGATATGGCATTATCAGAAACAACGAGTACGAAATTTGGAATAGGAAACTCATCTCCAATCTTGAAAATTTCTGATATAAAGGTAAATATTCAATGAACAAAATACCGAATTTAAATTGCAAAATATACATACATATATGTACATATAATTAATTCAATTTTTTTTGTATAATTTTAAATAGAGTATAATTGGTGAAAAATGTAAAGCTGCAACAGGAGGAACCACAACACTTAGTAGTACAACACAGTCAACAACAATTACCAGTGGAACTATAAAACGAGCAACAACTACACGTACAAGTGTTACAAAAGATGATAGGCCTTATAAAAAACTTTCATTAACAAAAGAAAAAATGAACATGTAATAAAATATATAATTCTTGTAAATTTCTTTTAATACATTGTGATTTTGTATTTATAAATAAATAATACATTTAACATTTAAAAATTTTATATTCAAACAACTAGAAAACCAGCAACAACTACACGTACACGGGTTACAGATGACACAACGGGCTCATCGCCCACTCCAAAGTCCACTACAAATGATGATAGTGAAGCCACAAAATTTACCACAACTGCTGAACAAATCAAAAGGCAATTATTAAAAACGGATACAGCATTATCAAAAACAACGAGTACGAAATTTGGAATAGGAAACCCATCTCCAATCTTGAAAACTTCTGATATAAAGGTAAATATTCAATGATATAACGATAAAAATATTCAATGATATAACGGTAAATATTCAACGATATTGATTTTTATTATTAATTAAAATTATTTTTTGTTCGTTTTTAAGTTTTTATTATGTATTATTATTAATTATTAATTACGTTTGTTTTTAGTTTATAATTTATACATATTATTATTTTATACAAACAGCTATAATAAAATAAAAAAAATTCTAAATTTTAATATTTTTTATTTCTGCTTTTTATTCTGCTTTAAGTGTTTTAGCTACGAGTTATGTAATCCATTTAACTAGATCTTACCTGGTCCATATGCTTTGACTATCAGTAAAATCCCTTAATAGAGAATATTTAAGTTTCATCTACAATTGTACTCACATACCAAAAATAACTTTTTTTTTCATAAAAACCACAACAGCTCCTTTTTTGTAGAAAGACAGTTCTATATAAAATTATTAAATCCATTTAAAATAATGAGTTCCGTTTATAATAATAGAACAATATAAAGTTATATATTTATGTTAAAAGTTTTGATGTAACTGTAATATGTACAGGGTATCCCACAATAAAGAAAGAGTGAAAACTTAAATATGTATACGGAATTACGGATGTATGATGTTCCCACTCGTTTAAATTTAATTAACTATAAAATTTATTATATAAAGCAGCAACAAGCTACTTTTAATAGTAATCAAACACATTGGGGTATAGGCATGTTGTACAGTTTTGCAGAACCATCTTTATTCAAACTTAAATCGTTTATCTTGACGGATGTTGCCAACTTACCCTAAAAACTAGATAAATTTCAATTAAATGACATTGCGGTTCTGTTCAACGTTAACGTTAATTACACGATGTAAAGAATACGTTTCGGGACTGTATTTTGTCTGTTTTGCTGTTAAGTATCCACAGGAGATTAATTAATTTATATTTAGAATATCAGATACAGAAAAAATTGCCCATTGGTCCCGGAAATAATTTCGTTTAATTTTCCACCAAATTACTATACGGTTTTTATAGATGTATACGATTTGTTTTTCCAATATGCGGCCCAATTCAATTAACATTACATATGGATATATATCCAAAACAGCTTTAATTTTATTTTCTCTCAAATTACTGCAAAATATTTAATTTTCATTTTCTTTTAAAAAATTAGATCACCCAATAAAATAAAAAATTATCGAAAATCGCTTTGTACGAAGGAAAAAAATTCATTAATGAATTTCCATTTGTTGATTTTCCATTTGTTGTTTTATTAATTCTTATTGTATATTTACAGCATACGATCGAATCGAAATATATTCGAGCATATTTATTGTGAATACATATTATATCGGGCCTGGTTATATCTGCGAGAGTAGCAAATAACAAAAACATATTGGAATACTTGAAACAAGGTAGTATTCAGACCTAACGCGCAACACATCACACAGACAGACAGGAAATTTGAATTTTATTACGCTGTTTTAATAGCGAAGTTAAACTATGCGGAAAAATCAATGGCATGCGAGATATAGGTACGTACACATTATAATCAAATTTATTACATCAAAAAAAAAGCGTGTAAAGAAAAACTTAATTGGTGGAAAATTCTTATCGATTCAACTCAATAAACGAACGCAAAATAAAATATGTATTAAGTCTAGCAAATTGTGATATTTTAATACTTTTAAATTGAAGCCGATCGATTTTGATGATAATTACTTTGAGTATTTAAATAATGCTCACTATTTAAGTAAATTGTGTATTGACGTGCTCTGCTATGCTGTCATGAAGGATTCTCATTCTTTCCTAAATAGTTGTATTTAAAATTTCGCGCAATTTTGACTATCGTAACAGTCGCATCGAAACTCTTCACATCGCAACATCTTAATTCAAGGATTTCAACTAATTCCCAAATTTACGAATTTTGACTCCGAGAATATTGGTCTAGTTATATAAAAGAAAACGAAATGGATTGAAACGGAAACGAAATGAGAGACGAAATGTCACTGATTATAAGACTAATCGGTAAAGTTTTGACGTTTCGGTCTTTTATTTTGACGTCTTTAAATGAAAGAAAAATTTCTTTCTTTGTAAAATGGAGGTTGGAAAGTTAAATGAAATCTGTAAAGAATTTAAAAATATTGAGCATTCAAAAATGGCATAGATTTAAACTAATCTTTTAGAAAATGAGAAATCTTCAATCAAATTTTATTCTAATTGGAAAATATAACGCAAAATTCCATTATCATTAGAAATCACATATCATAAGAAATTTACTTAAAATTGACTTTTACCTTAAGTTGGCACACAGCCTTAGTAAAATCAAATTTGCTAACAAGTCAAAGAAGAATTGATTTTATTGATTTTTATTTCTCGTTGCAACGAAACAGTGTTGGAACTTAGAGAAAACTGTTTTGCTGTAATGCAGATCAATTTTTGCTTATATCACTGAAACCATACACTTTACAAAAAATTTTTCATTTACAAATCACAAGGTTCACTCAGAAGTATAAGTTCTAATTTCTAAAGAAATTAACTTTCGTCAACATTGCCCAAACTAATTAGTTTCAAAGTCATTCAAGATCACCACTAAACGTTTCCCTCGACTGTGAACAATTTTTATGGTCAATAATTTTCTCCTATCCAGCACAGTTTCCGAGATAAAAGCCTTGTAGTAAAATAAACTAACCCTGTATAATGTAAAATTGAAATAAATGAAAAATATAGAATAACTAATCAAAGCAAGAAAAAAAGCTTATAGGTGACTACCCTACTCGAACTCGAGTATACAGCACGTCCCTTAAGCTAGCAGAACATTACAAGATAGTATGGATAATTATAGGCTAATTTTAGGCTAATTAAATGCCCTATTTAAATTTTTTTTTTGTAGGGCGGATACTACATCATATACTGATCCGCACAGCTTGACACATGAGTAAAAACAACGACCGACGCATCACGGATTGGCTATAATGTACACCCAATTCTGTTTTTACACGGTCTTTTTTCGGCCCGTTCCCCGTTTGCCTATACAACCGGTTTTAATTGTGACTCATTTTTCAACAAACTTTTCCGGTGAAATAGCACTAAACCAAACAAAAATGAAATTAAAAAAATTCAAGGCCATTTTTACATGTAGATTTTAGTTTAGATTTTATTTTCGAGAGAGCACAAAAAAATTATATGGCTTAATATAAAAAAAGGTTTGAATTTTTGACTCATGTAAAATTTGTTAGAATTACAAAAACAGTTTCAAACGGATGAGATTATTGATTTGCAAAAAACAGGCTCCTCATCAGGACGACTCACGGTGTATATTTACATTGGAGTATTGTCTATATATGTATATAGAACAATACCATGTAATCGTAGTACTAGCAAATTACTGGCCTGAAAAGACCGAGGACTAGTTAAACTGGTTTAGCAATATTTGGTCAAGTACTCTAGGAAATAAAATTCAATTCAGTTCGACACACTACGAAAAATTTAAAAATCTACTAGCAAAGTCAAGTTTCTCCTTAGGGTGTTTGATTGAATTTTGCTAAATCAGTTTAACTAATCCAATTACAATCGAAATATCAAAGTAAAATAAAATAAGTTTTTAAGTAGCAATAAATAAGAGAGAAATTTAACTAGGGAATTCCCCTTTCTAATTTATTTTCATAGCAGCTTAAGATACTTTAGTCTTTTGTTTAGTTTCAATAAAATTGGACGTGCTTTTTTATAAGCTGTTGACGAAATAACATAAAAAAGTTTAAATCGATAATAATAAGGGTAAGCCATATTTATATAACATATTCGAACTTATTGATATCTATATTAAATTTTAGGGCCCTCAGAAAAACTTTGGCTTCAACTCCGAAACTAAAACGGAAAGTTATTTCTTTGGAAACTAAAATTTAAATTTTAAACCGGCTCAAAAATGGAGAAGGTTCAGCGTCTTTAGGTAAGAGTTTTGGTCTGAACGAAGCCACAATAAGGACCATTAAACGAAATGAAGATGCTATTAGGAAATCTGTAGTATCTGGAATGAAACTATTTGCCGATGGTGGGCACAGTCCAGATCAGGTTTTTAATGCGGACAAAGCTGGCCTTTTTTGGAAAAAATGCCAAGCCGCACATAGAAGGTCTTCAACTTGCTAATAAATTAGGAAATCATTTCGTCACAAACGATCCTATTGGCCAAAGGGCTGCACAGTTTCAACGTGATCTGAAGTCTATGGCTCGTTACCATGAATTATTCAAAGAGCTATCCAAAACTGGATCACAACGGCTAATAACCGATTTTGCTGTCAAATGCAGTGCTATCCAGTCGAAAAGAGAAAGTCATAATCTTGTTGAAGATACCACAGAGAGATCACAATTGGAACGTGATAATGAAATAAACTGTACATTAATGCACGTAAAAATTTAATTTGGCTTTTAGAAAGACTCTCATAATAGTTTTATTTTGTTGTATGAATCATTTTATGTTAACTATTTTTTACAGGGTTGAGGGATATGGAACTAATCCCCTTTTTTAATATACTTCATGTATTTTTTTTACACGGTTTTGTCTGGGACGTATCTACCGTGTAAAAATAGAATTAGGTGTATAACCTAACCGTATCAATGATACGGTCTTTCGTTTCAACATAAGAAAATCCATAAAAGTCGCTTGACGATCGAATGATGGAAGAACGAAAAACCAAATTCATCATGTCATGATCTCAAATAAACATTCCACTAGCACAACACGGGATGAATTGGGCAAAAATGCGAACCCTTGAAAAATCTTTCGAAATATTGAAAAACAGCAGAAATCTGACAAATAATCTTAATCGTAAAATTGTTCCTCCAAAATTCTGGATGAACTGAAATTTTGCAATTTTTCACGCTATTTCTACTCTCCCAAATTGTGTTAAAGCGTCTACCGCCACTGCAAGGTGAACGTCAATGTTTATATTTTACACAATACAAATGATCGTATTATTTAATGATATAAGTCATTTTATCAACGTTGAGGCAACATCCTACAATTATGGATAAGAATTTATAGAACATTTCAACACAATATTATTCTGCACAGCTCTCGGCAATCCTTGTTGGAATTTGTTATTTTGTTTTCCGTGAAAAAAATGGAGGAGTGGAATTATTGTGGCCAGCTTTCTTTTATACGACAAATGTACATAGATCTCGAATAACTAAAACTTGGTAAACATTTAACCTTCATTGCAAGAATTGATTGAAACAACTCATACGGAAACTGCCACTTGTTGTACGCAGAGGACCACTACATTTCGCATAGCTCTGAACCGATATTGTTGCGAATTTAATTTAGAATATTCTAATGCATTGTCGATTTTCTCAAAATTGAGATACTTTTCAAAATATTTGCAAAAAACGAAAAGCTGCAATGGAATCTACCAATTCCGGTCAATCAGTTTCAGCTAAAAACCATTGGGATCTCCCAATTTGTAGAAAAAAGCGTAAGAATGGATGGCTCCAGGTTCGTGAAAAAAAACCCAATTCTATTGGTAATATTATTTTAGTCTAAAGTAAAGATCCCCATCGTGGTTGATAAATCTACTTACGCTCCACAAAACTGGTGCCGAAAGACAGACAATAATTTTAATGATTTCTGGGGTGCATGCAATTTTCAGATTTTGCATTAGTTCAATACAAGAAAAAGGAAGCACATATGGTTGTTCGGCCTATAGACAATCAGTTATTTATTTACTTTATATAGTAAAGCAATATGCAGACATTAATCGAATTGTTTGGAGTTTACTTGTTAGAGTTCCAAAAATATATTCACTTTCACTTTATATCGCTGATATGATTTAAATGTTAAAGGTAATTGTGCCAAAATAGAAATTAATGTTGCAACGTATAAATATCGAACAAATTGGGAATCCCACTGCATGGACAGGATGTATGCATGTGTTGACATTGGCTTGCAAGTTGCAACATGTAGATGATATATTGTAAAAGTGTGGAAGAAGATTATTACAACGCCAAAATATTTAGTGCACCCCAAAAGGATATCAAGATTATCCAAGGCGATTTTAATACAAAAATAGGAACTGACAATAAACAGGCATTCGATTCTGCCACAAACAATAATGGAGATAGTTTGGCTCAAGCAACAGAACTCCAATCTAGAAAGCACAGCACCAACTGGGTATCCCGACGAAGACAATCGATCTCATCATGGAAGTATATCGGGATGCTAGAAATAGAGTTCAATGCACATCATGATGATTAGAAAAGGATGTTTATCGTTGCCTTTAGTATTCTTCACAGTACTACACAACGTCATATGCAAATTAGATACCACGACACCAAACGCGATCTAACAAGACGACTAAATGATTTTGACTCCGTGCAAGTGTTATCACAAACACGCCGACATGCAGCGAAAATCTTTCAGATTTGGGACCCTTTACATAATGTGTCTCAAAGCAAATATGTAAAAGACAAATAGAACAATAAGACACCAATTAAAGTCAACTACGGAACCATAGAAGATGTTAGGAAGTTCGTATACCTTGGTTCGTGTACCTCCACAAGATCTGCACCTCAATTTTGTTGCCTTTTCGAGACTACGAGAATACGGGACTATGAAATATTTTGTATACGTACACTGTGTATAGTATTAATTTGTGTTACTGTGTGGTTTCATTTTTTTATGTGTATTAATGTAGAGTATGACGATAAGCATGAAAAATTGTCGAATCGGTTTAAATCGGTAAAATTGTTGGTGCTTACATCCATTTGTCTCGTTGTAATTTGATGGAGAATTGAAATTCAAATTTAAACACATAACACAAATGACATTAAAATTATTTGAAATTAAAAAAATTATAATTTAATTGAAGCATAATTGTATGGTTTTATTTATTTTATTAATTTGAATTTTATATATAAAAGAAATAACCAATAAAATAGTTTCGTATTGGCAATATGTCAAATTATCAACACAAAAGAAAAAAACATAAACAAAACGAACAGCGCATGCGCCCTACTACACTCGCATTCACTAATATTATTATTTTCCGGTAATTTTTGTTCTTGTAGTCTCGTAGTCTCGAAAAGGCAACAAAATTGAGGTACTGAAATGCTTCCGTAAGGTTAAAAAATACTAAACTAATGGTAAAACACGCGGAATGGAAATACAATCAGAAGATCACCAGAAAACAAATGTCTTAGGCGGCCAATAAAATTCTTCTTGTAAAATACAAGACGAACTGAAAATGTATATGTAGATTTAAAATGTAGATCTTTTGGACCAAACACTGAGAAAGGCCCTTAGATACATAGTCATGTCACTATCAAAACTGGGAATCATTGTTTTACAAATATTTTAATTACATAGAAAGGTCTTACTTTTGCACATTTTTGTTAATTATTTTGAATTTAAGAACCAATGCTGAATAAACTAAACCAAATTTATATTCAATTTTAGTCCTCGCATGTGAGAAAACTTCCTGGTTTTATAATGAAAATGTCCAAAATTACGGTTTACAACATTCTTTTAACGCACTCATTTTAACCACAATAAGTTCTATGATGAAAGCCCATGAAGTAAAATTAAAACCAATCTAACCCAAAAGGGCAGGATGACAATTGATATTCAGATTTAACCCCTTGCGATACAAAACATATAAGTTCTATCTGGACTGCTTTCCATTCTGTTAGTATTCTTGAAATGAATACTGTCCTTAACTGGCCAATATTTTACGAAACTTGTAAGTAGTACCGAATTTGAGATGAAATTGACTAAAATTTAATTCAGTGTCATTAAGACACCTAAATCTTGAAAATAAAAAAGTCATTCTGTTAAAAGTTAGGATGAGTCAAAACTATTTTATTCATATCATGCATGTATCCAAGTTTTTAAACTGCGTTGGGGCATGCCCAATGTCACTGTGAAGAAGATGAAGTTGATGGCCTAACGGAGGACATGATATTTGTGGTCCTTATAAAAAGAAGAACATGAAATGTTTGAAATATTCATATGATGGTGTAAACGTTATTAGGACCAACAAAATTATTATAATCTCGTGTATGCCAATTTAAATTTCTGTTCAATCAATATATGTACGTATACTAAGGTTATCAAAGGGTAATTGATGCACACAACTCTTCACTAAATAAATATGATTAGTAACAACAACAAAAATACCAATTCTTTATACACACAGCAAACATCACGTAATTTTCCAATAAAAATGGACACATTTTCCTGAAGATACGGATGGTTGTAGAATAAATTTGAACGGAAAAGTGGAAAATTTCCAGATTTGAACGTATAGTTAAAAAAAACTCGGTTTCACTATTTATCCCAGGTATATTATATTCATTGACCATGACCACTCTATCAACTCCCACAAGGTTTCAGCTATGTTATGTATATTCGTCTATGTTGTATATACAATTCTTCAAAATTTTCTTATACAATAAATAAATAAAAAAATATAAACTAAAATATTTCTTTGCTGTATTTATTCATCACACACTGACTGATGACGAGTTCGTTCGTTATAAGAAATCAAAATTTTTCTGTTTTTCATTTATGTATACAGAAATACATGTTAGTCAAATCAAAATGGAAAAGCACAAAAAAATTCTATAATGTGAATTCGTATATGTACTGTACAACATATATGCATACATATATATATATAGTATATGCGAGTCGAGTATGTACTCGTACGTACATAAGCAAAATGAAAGAAAATATACAATTTTTACTTGAGTTATACTGTTTCTGATTATATTGATTTGTACAGGTTGTTTTTTCGCACTTTTACCTGATTTTTAGGTAAATTCATTTTCTTCGACACAAAACGAGAAAACGTAAAAAAAAATAATTTTCCTTCACAACAGCACAAAACATAATATAAATGTATATTAGTTATACTTCTTGATAATAATAATATATACAACACAATATGAAGATAAAGATGAAAAGGGGAGATGCTGCGGCGTTGGGAAAATGTAAGAGCCAGGAAAATGGGAGTTATTGAATTTACCAAAAATAAAATAAAAATGAAATGAAATAAAATGTATTGGAAATGTGATGAGAATATTCAATAATTTTCCGTTTCTGCGAAGACGTACGTAAGCCGAGGTGGACTAAAAAAAATATTTCGTAAATGACGTGTTTCGATCCCAAAGCGCTTTGGGTTTTCCTTATCATTATCAATTAATTAATAATGTTACATACTTGTTTTTTAGAAAATTTATATTTTTTTTACCTCTCTGTATTTTATTCAATTGTACATGAATTTTGTGTTTTATTGATGAAAATGGAATTCTGTTTTATTGTATATCCCTTTTTAAAATTTAACAACAATGTAGAAAATTTATTGTGGTGCTTTATACCTTGGAATCCAGCACATTTATTTGATTAGCACATTTTTTTATGGTGTATCCACCTGTATGTTATACGCTTATATACACTTTCACAGCTATACATGTAATTTTATTTTATTTTATGATTCACCACATTACATTTGCGAAATTAATTTTTGTTATAAAAAACATTTTTCCAGAGCCAAAATTTTAATTAAATAACCATTATGATAAAACAAACGAATTAATTTTTTAGAAAATTTATTTCCTTTTATTTCAATATTTCACTTGTTTTTATTTTTGCTACACACACAGAAACACACGAGCACACGAAAAAGAAATTAAAATTTATACACAAATTATTTTAATTAAAAATTTTCGTAAAAAGCAAAAAAATTAAGTCAATATTTCTTTGTGATTTCGTTTCGTTTTACACTCTCGCGCTCACTAAATGGTATTTTTGTTATAATTTATAAACAATAAAAGAACGAAAAAATAAAAATAAATTAACCGCACAAAATAAATAACATCTAGATCTGTTAATTAAAAAGAAAAATTAAAAAATAATAAAATTCAAGAAAACCAACATAATAAAGAATTTAATTTAACATAAACAAATTCTACAAAATATTTTGATTTATTTAACACACAAAACAATAATTTTTATTTTTATTTTAAAAATGTGGAAAACTAATTAACCATTTTTCACTTTAACCGAACATTAAACATAAAACAAATACTTGTTGGTTGTACTTTTCGTTAAAAAAATAATTTTAATTTTATTGATAATTTTATGTTTTATTATCACTAATTTATTATTTCACTTGATTTATAAGTTCAAAAATTACTGGTGTAGGTTGTGTTAATTATTGTATTTTAGTAACAGTTTTTTTTTATATTTTAAATTAAATTTTCTTTTTTTTTAAGAGAAACGAAAAAAAAAATTAATTATAATTCTTTTTCATTGGAATTATTTCTACTGACTAAATGTCGAACGCAGAAAAGGAAGGAAAAATGTATCATAGATATGTTGTGAAACATATAGAAAAGCGATTTTCATGCAAGTGTTTTTCAAATTTGAAAATTGTTTCGTTTTAGCTTATGAGTGTGATTTTTTCTTAATTCTTTATTAATTCGAAATGTTCGTCAGACGCAATCGGCATTTCACAAATGCATATACTGCGTTCGAAAGAATCAATATTTTGGTGAAAATTATAAATTTTTAATGCTAATAATGAATAGATAAACAACCAAACGATGGGTGTGCTTCAGTTGCGTATATGCGAACGAAATAGGTAGGTATTCAATACTTGGCATTAATTAAATAACCGATGAGGATTTGCGAACCTTTCTAAATTTATGTCTTAAAGTAACTAATTTTTTCATAGAATCAAGAATATTTTGCCTGATAACATTTAGAAAATGTGGCACCCCTGCTTCACAATTAATTAATTTAATTAAAAATAAAATACCTTATTTAAATATATTTATTTAAACTAAACATTTGTTTTATTTTAGATGTTTCAGTTGACCTAGTTCAGAATCAAAAAATAGGCGTTTAATTTTTACTCTATACCAAATTTTACGAGACAGATCTGATTGGTCAGTTTTTTTTTGTAAAAAGAGATATAAACAATCGGCGTTCACCGATCGTGAAATGAACTTAAGAGCGTTCATAAATAGGTGAATGGTGAAATGTACACTTTATTCGATGTTTATTCTGGTGAATGTAATGATGTCCTTATTAACAATATGTTTACAAAAAGAGTGACATCTTTCGGCTCGTTAATGAACTAGCCGTTATTTCGCCGCTCATAGCGCTAACGACATCTGTTAAGTGACATAAATTCAGTATTATATTCCCCGTGAACGCAATAAGTCGATATACGCTTAATCAACGTTGGCAAATATTGAAAACTTATTTCCAATGTAGTGAATCAGTTGGTGAAATTTGCCGAAAATTTATTAGAAATGAAGCACCAACTGAGACGGTTGTCAATCTCTCTTAATCGATCGAAATACGGGAGCGTTTATTTTCTATGTCATTTGCTCTATAAGTGGATTTTACTTATCTCTTCTGTTTTATATGCCCAATTTTCAACAAATAAAATCAAATAGTTATTACGTTTATTTTCACCTAGGTGGATATGTGAACAAGCAAAATTGCCATATTTGGGGCACAGAAAATCCACAAGTGACAATTGAGAAGCCATTATACCCAAAAGGAGTGACTGTTTGGTGTGAAATATGGTTCAAATGCATCAAAGGGCCATTTTACTTCGAAAATGAGCAAGGAGCCGGGCTAACAATTGATGGCGACCGTTATCGTGCCATGTCGACTGACTTATTATCACCTACGATTAAAGGGAAAAACTTGTCCGATATTTGGTTTCAACAGGAAAGCATCACTGCTCACACAGATAACGATACAAACATTGCGCAATAGGAGGAGCTGTCAAGGACAAATGTTATGCTAATCATCCGGCGACGCATGAGGTTGAAAATATACTGAAAAATTGGGTCAACGGAAATTGGTACTGCCGAACCAGCCGAGGCCGTAATTTCAATTAAAAGAAGAAAAATAGTAATGAGGAAATAGTATTCCATTATTATTCGGAAGAACTCTCAAAAATAAGGTAAAGAACTGCACCTCCATTTTGAGCGTACGACCTCATTTATATTGACGTATGCAGTTCAATTAGTTTCAAACGAATGCATAGTCCTTTGAGACTACATAGAAATAACATAAGCACCAAACACAACTGCTCACAGATCCTCGTAACCATCGCTCTCCAGTGCTACATCCAAAACATGAAAGCTTCTAAGGGTTCCTTCATTACATGCGACCGACTTTCTTAAAATTAAAAACAAAAATTTTTTTTTTAGTAAAATACGGAAAAGCAAGGTATGATATCAAAGGGCCGAATGTGTCGAAGGGCCAAATGTCGAATGGCCGAATGTCGAAGGGCCGAATGTCGAAGGGCCGAATGTGTCAAAGGGCTGAATGGGTCAAAGGGTCGAATGGGTCGAAGAGCCGATTTTTTTTTTTTTTTTTTTTTTTTAACTTTTAGAAATATATTTTTTTTATTTTTTTATTTAATTTAATTATTCTTTTTATTTTTTGTACCATATACCTATTATCAGAAGGCTGACATAGGGCCTTATATGTCTCAGGGGGCGCATGACAAAATGTTCCTTCACCAAAATGTATCGCTGACTTGCGCCCATTCTAAAATCAAAACATCTTGTTGATACGAAAATCAAAGGCAAAGTTGCACCACTATCTCTTCGCTACCGTAAAAATGTTTAGGCATTTATTAATAAGTGATTTTCAGTTTACCAACCGCAGTACCCTGACCCTCTAGCAAACTGCTAGTGGAATGGTTTTCGTATTTGCTAAGTGAACTAGTCGCTACTGTTTTTGGTATTTTTTCATGAATAGTTAGAAGCAGTTACGCAAACCTTAGCCGCTAGGTGGTTGACTTTAGAACCGCTTGTTGTTATATCAAAAATACAACAATTTATTTAGCGCATTTTTGTTGTCAATTAGTAACATTATAAAATAATTAACAAAATACTATTACCTGATCTATCATGATATCACAGACAAAGATTTTGTAGGTTATGATTTACTCATGAAAACTTTTTGAGTGTTCCAGTTAGTCAAAGCCATTACAAAATACATTTTACAGTTTGCTAGTGGGTATACTGTCGATCGCTTAGTAAACTGGAAAGCACGTAATGTTGTACAACAAATAAGCTTCGAGGAAAAATTCCCGTTTGCTAGAGTAACATTACAAACTCCTAATACCTTCTATAGTGAGAAAGCAAGATGCGTCTTATTACGTAAAAATGCTTATCAGAAATATTTGATCAGTGATGATTCGAATGAAATTCTATGATGTTTGAATTCTATTTGAGGTTCAAAGCAGATTTACCGCAATAGTTATCACAATTAAAACGATCTCCTTCGCTAAGCTTTTTCAACGATCAAGGCAGAAAATGCAATTTCACAAAGCCTCCTCTGCGATTATCAAGAGCTCCGAATTATTGCAGTGAATCGTGTGAACAGATTCCAAGTGTCAATCCCACGAAAGATTGACCCTCATACAAAGTGGCCAGGTATAAAATATTCGGTATACGAATCGTATCGAAAGTTACATGTAGTTATTTTTATCTCTTTCATTTGATTTAGGCCACCCTGTACATCTTAGCAATCTGCAAAGTGTTTCATAACACACACGTGAAAGAAGCGTGCAATTTATTCAGATATTTTCCACTTTGGGATTCTCTCTAGATTTCAATCCCATACCATTTTTCTGTTTCTTTGTATAAATTAGCTTGTTTGCTGTCTTAGCAACTACATGTTATAATTACACCTTGCGATTTCAAAATGTTTGCACTTCATTATGGACTGTATTTTACTAGTCATCGCAAGGCGACACCCTTTAGAGAGCCGAATATTCTTGAATCTGACTTACAGTAAACTTAAATGATGAGTCACACACAGGTGTGTCAACGCTTTCAAATGAATTTGTTTTAGAGTAAGTAAATATAATGTTAGCTACTTTTAGAGATTGGGAATTGGGAGTCCAGCAAATCTTTATTTCCACGTTATTAGTTGATGTGAACACATCATTCCCTATTACACACATAATTCACAGATATAATACATGCGATTTTGGTTTGCAGTTTTCAATAAGTTTTTGTAGCTAACATAAGCGAATTGAATACCCTTCAAAAGATGTATAACTCATTTATGTCCAGCAATAACTTATAGTTTCCTATAGGCAGATGTATCGATTAGAAATAATTACCAGCAAATTATCTAACTATTTTATTAACATTCAAATCACCTTCGCAACCGTTATCAGAGTATTTCAGGGACCAGCAAAATAATTGTTTTGAAAGCCGTTATTATAAGACATAAACTTGTTCACCTAAAATCTTACTTTTACATATATTAGTTTTAGCAGCACACATCTCCGATCCAAAAAACACCAAAAATCTATAGAAATAAAAGTTCCGCAATTGACCTTTTTGATCACAGATTAGTTGATCTAGTTTTAGTGGTCTTATTCAAGATCAGCTAATTTTGTTCTATTTTTGTATTAAAAGCCAAGTTTATCTTGAATTTTAAGACTAGAACATCCACCATTCGTCAGTAAAAGAGCAAGAGGTGAACCGACTAATTTAAGTTTTCATTATAAAAATAGCAAACCCCTAATGCCTCATATTATTATTTATTTTTATTTCGCAGCATTTAACGCACTCAAATATTTTTTTGTTTTTAAAGGCGCGTTAATCAACAGCCGTTTAAGAGAGAAATGACGTCTAAACCACCGAGTACGTAAGAGATTAAGATGTACGTTGTTTGGCCTATTTCGATTATGTATGGTACGAACACGAACATATTAAAGGCTTCTATCGAAATTTATAGTATCATCTGACTTACAAACTGTTAGTGGTCATACTGATCACCTATAAATGGTTTAAATTGAGTTAGGTATTACATGTTTAGGCGCGAGGCATTAACTGTTTACTAGTCTCTCTAGCCTAAAATTACAATTCAAAGGTAACATCGCATTAACAAGGCATTTTCGCTGTACTATTTCCACCTATAATTAACCGACACTCTTGAATTTGTATTATTGCTTTGCGATAGTACAGGAAAACACAGGAGAAACGAAATACAATTTCATTTTACAGCTTCTCGTTTTGGTTTCCAAAACTCAGAGAAGCGAAACATTGTAGATAAACCTCAGATCAACCTAATATGTAAAGCAATATATTTAGATGTTTTATTTTCGTCTTGGAACTGTGGTGAATATATAAAAGGTAATAACTCGAGCTTGTTACATTTTATAACTCTTCATTGTAATGGAGTCTCCATAAAAAATTACATTACACTAATTAATTTTTATTTAATTAGTGTAAAAAGAATACCCACCATTATCCAAAAATCAAAGTTCCTACGATTGGCCACTTTTTGTAGAAACACAAACATTTTAAATACGTACTACTGAACAAACAATTGAAGAAAAAACTTCACCACAGAAATAATTAGCTAACATCGCTGGGAAAATGAGCGACGCGAGCTATGTTTCTACCCCACAGATTTAAATATAGAAATTAAATAGCGCGTACGAGTGGCTAAGCTCCACGAATTCGGTCCCACTTTTTTCGGCTTGGAAAAGTAAACCAAGAAGCTGTGATCTCAAAACATAGCTCACTTCATAGCTCAAACGTTTTTGCCATATATTCTAATCAAAATATTTATGTAATTCTAGCTCGTAGAATATTTTGTACAGTCATATTATGTGGTTCTATCAGTAATTTGATTGATCCCTCCATTTCAGGGTCCTGATCCGTCTAAAAACTAACTAGTTCTCGCATCATGCTTATTTCACTCATTTGCTGCAACAGTGAAATAACTCAAAATACCATATCAGCTGCTCCATTAGGAAACAAACAATTATATATATATATAAATTTTGGGTATGGTCCTAAAAATATTAGGTCTTTCTCATATGGGATTTTTTTAGAATTCTCATTTCCATTCAACATACCCGAAATAATATTTTTTTATACCGAAATAATATTTTTTTCAGTCATTTTTAAGACTCTGTAATTAAATATAACAAAACTGAGTCATCGAATTCCAGATGCTACCACGAATAATTAGTTCATTCCCCGGAGTGCGAGTTGGGACATGCCACAAATGAACTAATCAGACGAGGATCCAGCACTGCAACTCAACAATTACGAAACCGTTTCCGTGTGTGTGCAACCCAACAATGTATCTGGTCAGTCATGCCACTAAGGCATGACGCAGCGACACACACACGGAAAAAGTTTCTACACTTTTCAATATTCAACAATTATAGAATAGTGAGAATTGTGAATGTTAAAGGGATACCAGCAGAAAGGAAACCCGCGTGCTTACGCAACTTCCGAGTTTCCGCTCCTAATGGAGCAGCTGATATGCCCTACTATATTCTACCATGTGGTGTAATTTTTCAATTAAATTTTCTATTTATGAATAAATAAAATATATCAACAAAATGTTAAGTTAACATAATGTTAATCAAATATTTGATTAACATTATGTTAACTTAACAAGACGTTAAATATTCTATTTATTCATAAATAGAAGATCATCCCAAAGTAATAAATTTTACTTTGAGAATATACATATATGTATTTATAACATTTTATCTTTTGTTATTGAAAGTTTTTTATAAGGCCTATCATCTTTTGTAACACTTGTACGTGTAGTTGCTGGTATTCTAGTTCCACCGTTTGTTGTTGACTGTGTTGTACTACTAAGTGCTGTGGTTCCTCCTGTTGCAGCTTTACATTTTTCACCAATTATACTCTATTTAAAATTATACAAAAAAAAATTGAATTAATTATATGTACATATATGTATGTATATTTTGCAATTTAAATTCGGTATTTTGTTCATTGAATATTTACCTTTATATCAGAAGTTTTCAAGATTGGAGATGGGTTTATTCCTATTCCAAATTTCGTACTCGTTGTTTTTATAATGCTGTATCCGTTTTTGATAATTGCTTTTTGATTTGTTCAGCAGTTGTGGTAAATTTTGTGGCTTTACTATCATCATTTGTAGTGGACTTTGGAGTGGACGATGAGCCCGTTGTGTCATCTGTAACCCGTGTACGTGTAGTTGTTGCTTGTTTTCTAGTTACAAAATGTTGTTTGCCAGCATTCACGTCTCTGTTCCATTTGATACCACATTTTTGGCAAAATTGGTACCTATGTGGAAACAGAGACGTGATATGCTGGCTATTACACTTTGCACATAGTTTCGTACTATAAAAAAAAAAAAATTCCCGCAGAAATATGATTCTATAAAATTTTTGTAACATTTTTAAGACTCTGTAATTAAATATAACAAAAATGAGTCATCGAATTCCAGGTGCTACCACGAATAATTAGTTCATTCCCCGGAGTGCGAGTTGGGACATGCCACAAATGAACTAATCAGACGAGGATCCAGCACTGCAACTCAACAATTACGAATCCTTTTCCGTGTGTGTGCAACCCAACATTGTATCTGGTCAGTCATGCCAGTAAGGCATGACGCAGCGACACACACACGGAAAAAGTTTCTACACTTTTCAATATTCAACAATTATAGAATAGTGAGAATTGTGAATGTTAAAGGGATACCACAGCAGAAAGGAAACCCGCGTGCTTACGCAACTTCCGAGTTTCCGCAACTACCGAGTTAAGTAATGCGCTGTCCACTGGTGAGGGCTTGACCATTACTTAACAACCACTAGAAGTTAATATTAATTATTACTTACCACTTGGTTTATCCGATTGCAAGTGAAAATTACACAAAATATGCTGTCCTTATATAGTAAAAAATTTGAAAAAACCACATACATAATATTATGTGCTGCCATCTCTTGTTAAATATTTAACCACGAAATTATGTATATGTACACAAATTTTACTACTACTAAGCGATTTGAATTTTTTTCAGTTATTCCATGTTTAGTTATTTATTTATATAAATTTCAATAATAATTATTGAAATAAATTAAATTTACATTTATAATTGTCTTATATATAATTATTTTATTAAATTTCGTTGATTTTATATAAAAATATACAAAAAATAATAATTATTACATGGCTCACATATACATGCACAAAATGCATTCAATGCGAATCAAATTGGTGTCTTTTATTCAATGTTTACTTATTTATTTACATTAGTTTAAAAAAAATTATTGAAATAAAGTAAGTTTACATTTATAATTGTCTTTTATATAATTATTTTATTAAATTTCGTTATTTCTATATAAAAAATATACAAAAAATAGTATGTATTTGACTAGTCATATGGTTTTTCCCCTATTTACGAATATCAATTTTCTCTTATATAAATAGTGGCGCTATCTATACGGCGGTGTTTTTTAAAGGGATAACCGAAAACAGATTGAAATAAATTAAGAAAAATTATCGAAATAAAGTAAGTTTACATTTATAATTGAGTTACATGTAATTATTTTATTAAATTTCGTTATTTCTATATAAAAAATATACAAAAAATAATATGTATTTGACTAGTCATATGGTTTTTCCCCTATTTACGAATATTAATTTTCTATTATATAAATAGTGGCGCTATCTATACGGCGGTGTTTTAAACGGGAAAACCGAAAACATATTGAAATAAATTAAGAAAAATTATCGAAATAAAGTAAGTTTACATTTATAATTGAGTTACATGTAATTATTTTATTAAATTTCATTATTTCTATATAAAAAATATACAAAAAATAATATGTATTTGACTAGTCATATGGTTTTTCCCCTATTTACGAATATCAATTTTCTCTTATATAAATAGTGGCGCTAACTAACGAAATAAAATATGGCTGCCATTTTGAATTCGTGGTGGATTGGTCGTTATGTAAACTATTATTATAATTATAATTATAAAACAGTTTACAATGGTCGAGTTAATTAACCAAATCCGCAATGAAATGGAAAGTATTCTCGCTGAGTCGACATCATTAAAAATTGGTAAGCCTGTGTCGAGTAGTGAGTCAAGTGATGATGATAATGGAGCTGCTGTACATATATCGCCGGTGAAACGATCTACTTCGTCGAGTAACTACTCGACTATGATTTGCTATATTATCCTCCTCATATGAGTTGTTTCCGATAATAATGTTAAGCTCACTATCTTCCGCATACGGGTTGTCTCTAAATTTGAATTACTCATACTTGTTGTTCTCTTGACCCGTGCAACACATAAATATTTCTGCTTCACCTTATACCGGCAGTTAATTTGAAGATGCTTTTAAATTCCATCATTCACAAGGTTCCAAAATCCTTTATCTCTCGTGCTTTCAAAAACACATCTAATCCGTTTTCGAATGGGCACCATACATCAATTATTATGATGACTTTCCGAAGCTCATCCGTTGTCACTATGTTGGGCCTTAACGTTGGTTGCAACCCAGGAATACATTGATTAAGTATAGTTGTAGATCCGACCAATGGAATGACGGTTACCAAACGATCTTGAATAGCATTATGGCAATGTTTCATTATTGTAACCACAAACTCCTCTCGAAATCTTTGGTTACCGTTTAGTGGTATTATGTTTAGCCGCAGGAAGCGATTGGATACATCTGCTTGGCCTGAAAGTTGCATAACCTTACCTTGATCAGGTTTGTAGAGGATGAGCTATAACTTTTGTTTTTGAAATGTTGTTTTTATCTGGTTTTGTACCAATTTCGTGTGATGTACTTTTTCCGTTGACCAATAGCGATATTTACGAACGAAGAATTCCCAGGTAATTGGTATCGGCTTAGCCAAACGACATAATACGTTGCGAGCACGAGACCAAACGTTTGAATAGTCCCCATCCTTAACAAAGTCTCCATGAAGCGAACCATTCCACAATTTTCTCTTGTGTGGGCTGTCGTTTTATTTTTGATCTAACAGCTGCAGTGGGGTATTGGGGGCAAGAATGATTAACATTAACTTGTCCAAATCATTAGGTGGTTTCTTGCGAACATTCCCGTATTTCAAAATGAAGTCTAGTTGTGGTATTATAAAAAAATTGACTGCTTCAATTTTTTGCTACGGAGCCAGTAAACAACGGTTGATATCATTTACGTAATGCGCCAAAGTCTCCGTGTTCGGAAAATGTGAAATACGGAAGCCAGAAGGGATACCCAAGTGATCGTACGAGTTTGATCGTTTTAAACCATCAATGGAAAGTGACGAACATTTAGCTACGTTAAACTTTAGTCCGGCTTTCGTGGCTTTCTAGGAAACAAGCTCTAATATTCTTTTGAGATCATCCGGGTTGTCATTAATTAGCAAAAGATCATCCGCTTACGCCAGCACTTTTGATTCTGACTGCGAATGTTATACCCGCCATTACAGGAAAGTACAGCACGTAATATATGCTCAGTTGTCAGGTTGAATAGTATTGCACTTAACGGGCACCTTGTTTAACTAGAGTTTTTATATTGAATGGCCGTGAAGTCCTCGACCTATTCATTTTTTTTTAAATCATATTCAGTAATTTGTGTGTATTATTTTGTTCCGATCATTATAGGATTGTGAATATCATTATAGAATTGGACGGTTACAATACCAGTTCTCGTAAAGTACACCCTTCCGTAATATTCGCGAAAATACCGGAAATAATCTTTGAATAATTTCCAAATATTTACGTCACTACTAGAATATTCCGACAATAGTTTTCTCACTTTCATTTTACCTATACTAAATGTGAAAATAAACCGCGGATCCGATTAAAAACTTAATTCATTGATGTTAAGATAACACTTTAAGTAACCTATAAGTCAAATTGATATTCATTCTGTTTTCTCCTCTTGTTAAATTAATCAGTTATATTATAAACTTTAAAAATCTACCAATAATTATTCAGTTTAACGAATTTCTAGAGTTTTTTATTATTAGTTTTCTGTCGTGATCAAACATTCTCCTTTTCTGCTTGCTTGGATATCACGTAAATAAACCTATCCACGTGTTATGTGCTAATCCATCATTCAACAACATCAAAAGGGCATATCGAAACTATACTGTGCATGATCTTCCAATTGGGAGGGAGGAGTGTATTTCCTTTGTTAAATTAAATCTTGATGAGCTGTCTCCTTCTATATATTTATTTATTTAACCATTCTACTAAACTTAGTTTCTGTCAGTTTCATGGTCATCTTTGGTGCTTCTTAGTTCATGGTCATCTTTGGTGCTTTACAACCATCAGTGTTGTGTCACAACACAATCTCGTTACAATTAGTTGGCACTAAGTCATACTGTTATAGGGCACAGCATCCATCTAATTTTGCAAGTGAGCCAGCTACATATGTGTGCAATTGGGAATTATTCTAATTGCATTATATTCCAACTCAACTAGAATACTACAGTCGGCAGCTGCTTTTAAGCCACTAAAAAGTTCGTGGAATAATGCTGTTATGAAGTGGATATGTAAGAACCCCAACAAACAACTAACAAAAGAGTTATTTGGTCCATTATTGAAAGAAATTGTAGATAGATCGGTTTCTTCTGCTACATTACAAAATGGATTCAAAGCCTGTGGCTTATTTCCATGGAACAAATACGCCGTAAATATAAATAAATGCTTAGGTCGGTCATGATCATCGAAACTTAAAAACATTAGCCATTAAGACACAGCTGACGCTTTTCAGAATTATTGTAGCATTTTAGGGCCTCAGCAAGTTGAAATATTTGAAAAAATTGGCAACGCCATTCAAATTACGGATAGAAGAGAGAATTTAAACATCCAAATAGATAAACTTCTTCAAAGATAATAAATTCGAAAGAAAGATACAACAAAATGTAAATAACAAAGCTTCGCGTAATGATCTAATGGTGTGGAAGCTTATGATATTTTTCATGGGCACCACCTCTAACCATCTTGTTCATGCATGTAATAATTTCTAGAAAATTAAAATTTTAAGATATTGTAAACTATTCTAAGAAAGTTTGCAAAATATTAAAGAATTATAACAATTAAGGAATAGAAAGAAAATTATTTTACTAATCAGAATGTATTTTTATTTACTTTTAAAAAACACCGTTTTTACAAATAATTTTGAGTGATATTTCCAAATCGCTCTACTGAAAAATTAAACATTTTGAGTGTCACTCTTGCAGCAAATGGCGATTTATAATTTTTTTGTTACATGTTCTCCTTGATTTTAACTCTCAAATGACTGAAAAAAAATATTTTAATTTTAATGATTAGTACCTACATGCATTTTGTATGGAAACTTATTTTTTCCACGTTCGTCCAAGTTGTAACATTTCTTATTTTTAAGTAATATCAAAATCTACCAAAATTTAACTAGAAGTTGTCATAAAATTTAGTTTTTATTGGAAGTAAAACATACAAAAATAAACGTCTAAAAGTGTAAAAGGTACCCGAGTACCCACGTCACTCACATTAGGGTTAATATTGGGTCAACCTCTCCAAAGTAGAAGTTTTGCCTTCCATATGTTATTAAAGCTTTTGAGTTTGTAAATGTAATTGGTTTTCTGTTGTTTACTTTGTTATTTTGCGAATTTGAATTTAATTTTCTAGAATTACACTGGATAATGGGAAGTTGTATGTTATTTTTTATTCTTTTTATGTAATTTTATAAAATATTTTTATTTAAAATGATTTAGTACAAGTTTCACAGTTTCATAAAAATGCATGCGAGCGAAATTTAAATATAGTAATTTTGTGTTACTGTAGTACAAGTTGCTGACACTTCAACAAATCTCGACTCATATGGAATAAGAGCTTAACTTGACATAAGCGAAATTTGAGATTCTAGAAAATTTTTATCAGAATTTCATATTTCGCTTAGTCGAGTTAAGACCGTATTTCTTATGAGTCGACACTCGAGGCATGAATAAGGGCTTAACTCGACATAACCCAAATATGAGAAATGTATATTAGAATCTCATATTTCACTTATGTCGACTTAAGCCCTTATTCCATATCAGTCGAGAAATGGGATGACGACTTTCAATTTCAAAGCGTCTACGGATCGCTAACATCTCGAATCGTTTTGGGTATTTAATCATTGTCACCATGTTTTGTCGTCCACAGTTTAAATTTGAAGCAGGATAGTACCTGTTTTCCCCTAGAAAAGATAATAATATTTGTTTAATTTCTTCAAATGATCGGAGGTTATAGACATCGCACGTCTTTGCCTTACACTCGATTTTACTTTTTGCAGCTTTCAGATACATAGTATACTGCGGAGCTGTTACTGTTTGTATAAAGCCATTCAAGCAGCTAAGCATTTAGGATTCTCTTAAGTTGTGGTGGGATCAAACATTTTGTTGGTTTTGTTCCATTGTTTCAGTAAAATGTAAATAGCAAGTCATAAATATTCAAAACCATTTGTCAGCTTTTTTGCAATCGAACAAAAGTTTTTTGAAACAACGAATGAAAACTAACTAACTAAAATTTCCGCATTGTGTTGATGATTCCACCCCTGTTTTCGATTTTCATGGCACGGTAGTGGCAAATCGTTTGGTTAACTCTTCCATTTCGAGAGAATTAGCGTTGGAGTAGTCACATATGTAGCACAGATTTTTATTTCTAGATCAGAGTTTTCACTTTACCACTAAATGGAAAAAAATATTTAATAATCTCAAATTTGCATACGTTTAGTTTTTTGATGCCTCGTTCTGAGTTTTGGAGCAAGCGTTAAATAGCGGATTCACAAATCCACTTTCGCGAATCCGAAGGCCAGTAGTCGGTTATTTACAATTGTATGTAAATTTTTCTGTAAACTCATTTATTTTTCAAAAACTCTATGGCAAACTGATCGACAAATTTATTCTTAATCCGATTTTTACCATAGTAAACGACTTAAGGATGAAACACACCAAGCAGGAGCGAGCAGCAAATTTAAATATTGGCTTATTCGCTTATGTAATGATACAAAATCGTATTTTGAGTATAAATATAAGTATTTCCAATAAAAGAAATCAAATATTTTGTTGTTTTAATACATCCTTAGATGCAACTTCATTCAATATAATTTTTTTAAATTAAAATTTTTCTATTAAAATTACAAAATATTTGATTTTTCTTGTTGGAAATACTTATTTTTACACTAAAACTATGATTTTGTATCATTACATAAGCGAACAAGCCAATATTTAAATTGGCTGCTCATTGCTGCTGCTTGGTGTGTTTCATCCTTTACCCGACTTCTGGCCTGCAGCCTTAATAAACGTAACATAAAACGAAGCCGGTCTTTTCAAATAGTAGAGGCTCTGTATATAATACGTGAGTGTAACATGAACTACATTTGAATTAGACTACAACAATTATTTGCATATAACCCATAGAAACCAAATTTTATAACCAGGTTAAAATTGTACATACATATTTAAGAGAGATTCAAGTACACAATCTGTCGGTTGACGGATTTGTTGAGTGAGCTTTTATATTGAAAAAAGGCAAGATAAAAAAAATCGAAAATTAGAAATATTTCCGTTGCTCGAACGGTATTCATTATTTTTCCACAAACTATATACAGTTCGATGATTGAAACGCATGCGTCCTTCATGCACGTTTTATACGCTGGCGCCTAAATTTAGTACATTTTCAAGCAACAAGCATATTTATGTGATCTAGAATCTAGATAATAAGCAAAAAAAAAAAAAAAAAAAATATTTTGATAACCATAAAAACTGAATACTGGTTTATGTACACAGATGATACATCTTGCAAATACTAAAAACGACGGTGTATATAATAAAAAAAAACAAATGAATTTTTCAGGAAAACGGGGAAAATCATTTTATAAATAAAATATACACGTATGTGCAGGTGTAATGTTCTCTCTGGGCGCGAATGAAAACCGAGTATACATATCTACGTAGGTTTCCAACATAAACATCCCGTATTCTTGTATAAATTAACATTTTTCTTTTACCTACCTTTACCTTTTTCCGGACGTAAAGCAGATATTTTGTTACTCATATTAGTTTTAGTTTGCGTAAATATATTTTTTTTTACTCGTTACGTATTAAACGCCATCAAGTTCAAATGCAAATAGACAAAATGCTTAATACAGTTTTTGTTGATTTTAACCTGTTGTAATGCCATTTACATACATACTCGGATATACTCGTACATCGTACGGTACCACTACCAACAAGTTGCTCGATTTTTTTAGTACATACGATAGAAAATAGGAAAGGAAAAGCTATATACTCGTACATATTTAGGTATGTAGCTACAATATTCTTATCTCTACCTACATACTATATACACAAAAATCGTATTGATACATTTTCCTTAACCTGTTGAGTTTTATGTCACTGAAAAATGTCTATTCCATTAGACATGTTGTATATTTCCTTTACTACTTTATTTTGCTTGTTGAGTAAGTATTTCTATTTGTAAAATTACAACTTGTTAAACATCTTAAGAAAATTAAATTACCGCCAATAAGAGTGTACGTGAGGTAGACAAATTCGGTAATTAACTTAATTTGTAAATCTGATACCCAAAATTTTTTTCGATTTACTTACTTTGCAAGAAAAAATATTTTGTCGAACTTAGATTTTTCGAATGTATAAACTTTGTTGAAATAATCATTTAATATTAATAATAATATTTATTTAATAAGAATATTTATTTACATTTTGTATTATACTATTTAAGATATACAAAATTATTATTATTAAATAAAAATACAATAAACTAAAAGAGAGGCAGGCAGCTAATGAAGTTAATATCCTTTTAAAGCAAACCGGTCCCTTCTAAATAGCACGAAACAATGGTGGTTAAAAAAATATTAGTTAAAGAAAAGAAAACAAAAATATTAGTTGAATTATTAAGTTTAAGTTTTGATAAAAATACAATTATAGATCGTCGACAGAACGATGATAAATGAGCTTTTAGCAATTTCTTAAATTTGTAAATATTATTGGCACTTTTAATTAAGTCCTGTAGTGTTATACGTAAATGAACCAATGTACGATATTAATTTTCTGCCATGTTCAGTTTTAATTCTCTGACATTGCAATTAGCCATGAGTCACAACCTCCTGAACAATATCCTATAGAGCTGATGGCGCATGATCAGCCATGGGGCGTTTTCCATGGTAGTCGTAAGGGATAGTAGTTTCTATCACATCAATGAAATGCTTTCGACATGTTTGGAAATATGAAAAAGTCCCAATGAAGAAAATGGCGGATGGACGCAATTCGAAGCTTAATTCAGTTAATTCTTGCTGTGTTTTTCATGATGCTTGTGATGTGGTGTTTCATTGTCATGATGTAATAGCACTTTCTTTCTTCAAAAGCAACCGTTGCTCCTTAATTTTTTCATTCAAATTGCTTAATTTAGGTTGTGGTTTTCGGGTTCACTCTTCTCAAGATATGTAGTCGAGGAATATTATGCCTTTTGAACTACTACTGTTTTGACTGTTGTATTGATTCTGGCGTGGAGTGATTCATCCATGTTTCATCAAATATTTTGAATTGACGTTAAAATACAGTTGGATTAGGCTGAAACATTGCTTAGAAAGGGCAATTCGATTCAATTTTTCTGACAGCATTTTCATATGCAATTGTTCGCGTATAATGTTGTGTACACGTTCATAGATGTTTACAATGTTAGCAATTTCGGGTCATTCGTTAAAATTACAAAAATATTTACTGGAAAATAAACAACTAAATAGTGATTAAGCGATTAATTTGTGATACCTCTACACAGACTTTAGTGCATGTAAAACAGTGAAGATTAAAAATAGTGAGACACATAAACATTCCGTGTTAAACAAGTGTTTTTTTTTTTTGCTTTATTTGGTTTATTCAGTGTGTACAGTCTAGTTTACAAATACAATTGAATACAGAATAGCTCTTTCTTAAACTGATTTTCGATTTTCATTTAAAATTTTGAAATTTGATAGGAGGACGGTTTTAATATTTTTGTTTTTGGAGCCCTGGATTAAAATGTTATTTTATGCACGTAAGAGCCATCTGAGATTGAATCTTCAGTTATGTTATGCGATATAACTGACCTAAAAGTATTTCAAATTTTTTGAAATGCTGTTCCGATATTAACGCTAAAAATATTCCTGAGTGTTGTAAAGAGTTTCACTTGCTTTTTTGTTATTGCTTCTCACACAATAAACTAAGTAAATATATGAAAATACAAAACGAGTTTTTGCAAAATTGTAGGTCTGGTTCATTATAGGTCAATGGTTCAATTATAGGTCCTTCATCAAAGCCACCTAATAACGCCAGCTTAGAAAATTAAATATATTACAGACTAGATCGGAGCTCCACAAGGCTTTCACAAAGATCTATGATGCAAACCTATAACAAAATGAGATTATTAGTAAATTATTGAATCGCCTACAATGAGCGACTGGACAGAGTGCACGAGAAAAATTTTTAGACTTTACATGCGAATCTAATCATTGCTAAAGCTAACAGTGTGCTTAAGCTTTGGCATTAAAATAATAAATCTATGACCATGTGAATATTTCATATTATTGTTTAAAAGATATTCGACGATGTTATAACTGACCCGAGAAATTTAAAGTTTTCGAAGGCCATCAAAATTGTGGTCGCCAATTCCGAGATTTATCATGAAGATGTTCCTGGGTGTTGATACAAATTTGGTTTTGTTACTGTTCACCTTCAAACCAAGTCTTCTTGTGCAGCAATCGAGCGGTACAAAACTGTCTTTTATATCGCTAGATCTTCGGCCAAGAAGCACGATATCATCTGCATATCCAAGAATTTGGCCTGATTTATTAAATATACAGCGTGAAGTTTCGATGTTGCTTTTCCTTACTACGTACTCAAGCGCCAAATTGAACAGCACAGGCGCGAGTGCATCTCCCTGTCGAACACTAGATATTTTTTCAAAAGAGCCTGACACAGTTCCTTCGATTACGATTCTACATACTATTGTAAATTTTATTTGTGTGTAAGTATGATTTTGTTATGGTTTATAATTGTATTGATCTTTATTTCTTTGTTATAAATTTGTGAGAGTTAATTTATATAGTGTTTGGTCCAGGGATTTGTATAGTTCAGTAATGGATTTCTTTATTGGGTTATATTTATATAATAGTAGTTATATAATTTATATTTAATGAATTATTTAATAAAATATAATAAATTTAATGAATTTAGATTTAATATGGTGAAATCTTACCTGGTACTTATTTTCACTGTCGTTGCTTTTGTTCGGAGAAATCGATTTTACTAGTGATCAAATAATAACACTATAATTAATTTAATCTTGATTTTATAAACTTTAATTTATTTAGAACTTGATTGTAACTTTAGGTTTATAATATTTCGGTTTCGATATAATTACACTTTGACTATAATTAATGGATATTCAAATTAATTTCGGCTAGATTGAATTTTCTGAACTTTTAACTTTATTTTATTTAACGTACACTAAATTAAATGCTTTTGACTTTACATGAGCTAAAATTATAACCTTTATAGATATGAACTTTAATTTACTCTAAGTATTTTGGATTTCACACTTCGATTATATTTTAATTAGAAATATGACTTAATTTTGGAATTTTAGGATTACACACAATTTTATTTATAATTGAAAAATTTTAAATTAGAATTTAGATTTTACACGTATAAATTATGGTTTCATTTGTAACTATAAAATTATAAAACTTAAATTGATTTTAGATTGCACACATTGATTTTCGATATCACCGATCATTAAAATTTGCAGGTTAGACTTATTTATAATTACACGTATATTAGGATTTTCACTTTATTAACATATGGATTGAATTTTTTTTATATTACACACATTGGATATATTTTTAATTATACTAACTGATTTATTTCGTAGAGAAACTATTTTGAATGTTTTTTACCGATTGACGATTTTTACTGATTGACTAAAAAAATATTTAACAATTTTTTGGTTTATATACTAGCCCTTATTATTTTTTGTTTTCGTTTCAAAATGGTGCTGAGTGGTAGTTTTCCACTCGTAAATTTTTGTGTCACACATTTAAATTGTTTTAAAAATTTTTAATTAGATTTTGGGTCAGAAAATTAATAACTTGTTTGAATTTTAATTTGCATGAAATTACATTTTTTCTCATGTGTAAGGTTTCTTTGCGGGTTTGTTTTTAATGTTTGTAATTTTCTCAAATTCTTTACGCACACGTGTTTTTGTGTGTTGCGCGTGGGAATAGAAAAATTAGAACATTGTTTGCTTATGATTGAAATGTTGATTGAAATGTTAATAGATCTATGTGCTGTTTGGGGTGGTTATTTCGCAACAATACAGACCCAGAAGTTGTTAATTTACACAGAGAAACGAGTTTCCCTGGAATTCCTTGGCATATGAGCGCGGCCCATAGGTTATCGCGGTTTATACTGTCATATGCCTGACGGAAGTCTATATATAATTGATGTATGGTTATGTTGTACTCCCAACATTTTTCCAAGATCATCCTCATGGTGAAACACTGGTCAGTGGTCAATCGGTTGGGACGAAAACCACATTGATAGTCACTAATGATGTTTTCGGCGAAAGGGATGAGTCTGGCAAGTACAACATTAGCCAACACTTTACAAGCAGTGTTCAATAGAGCTATGCCACGAAAGTTTTCACATTTAAGAGGGTCGCCTTTTTTATGCAACGGACATATTTGAGTGCGGTCTTCCAATTCTCCGGCAACTCTTCTTGGTCCCAAATATACATACGATGAGATCGTATAGACTTGTTGCAAGAGTAGAGCCTCCGAGTTTAATCAATTCTGCGGGGATTTTTTTTTTTTTTTTTTTTAAAGGAAGTATTAATTGTCCAGTGGATTTAATGTCCTTTGAAGGTCAATTAATACCCCCCTTTCATTCACGCACAGACCACCCATTCACACAATTACAGTATACCACCTGCACATTGCAAGCTCCATGTCAACCTGTAAACTGACATGGACGGTGGGTTGGCGCTGAATTCTGCACTCCAACAGAGGGTCTTAGTTGTGTTTATTAACATTACCGATCGTAATCGATGACGAAAATTCGCTTTGCATCCAGCCTCTGATGGGATTCGAACCCAGTACCTCCCGGTCCAAGTGCCGAAGCTTTAACCACTGCACCACTTGTCCGGATTACATCGAAACGCGGCCTTGCCGTTTTTCAATCAGCTAATAGCTTCGTCTACTTCCTCCACTATGGGATATTTGACTAAGACCGCTTCACTTGGCAGAGCTATTGCTCTAATGGGGGGGTCACTTCGTTATTCCAATTTAGCAGATTTTGAAAGTAGGTTTGCCATACTGAGAGAACATCAGCGATCACGTTTGTTCTCACCTCTCCATTACCGTCTTTGATGGCTCTACTTCTTGAGTGGAAGTCTTTAGTGAGATTTCTGGTGTTAGCAACACAGTCCCTTGAGTTTCCAAGTTCCGCTTGGAAGCTGATATTTTCAATTCATAATCTCATATGGTCGCGCTTCTTTTGTCGAAGGTATTTAGTCGTGGCTGGCCTAGCGCGGAGATATTCTGCTAGAGTGCTTCTAGTGTTGCGAGCCAACCATTTTTCACGAAGCGTTCGTTTATTTTCGACAACCCTTCAGCATTGATCATCGAACCAATTACTGCGGGGCCTTGGAGGTCTTCTTCCGATGGTATTTTGCGCCGTGGTGTTTATGGCTGACTGTATAGCGTGCCAATGCACCTGCATGTTAGGAAGAGCTTTTTCGTTGTTATGGAGCCGGTCTAAATAATTGATGACAACTGATTGGTGACTCTGCAGTGACGCTTAGTCTTTTAGAGCATCGATATTTCATCGAACGGTCTTTTGTGCTTGTCTGTTAAACGTAGATGACAGTTTGCACTTATACTTAAATATGACAAGCATATGATCGCTGTCCATGTCTGCACCTCTGCAAGATCTAATGTCTGGTGGAGTGTCTCTTATACACAATGACATGATCAATTTGGTTTTCCGTTCTTCCATCATTCGATTTCCACGTTACTTTGTGGATTCTCTTATGTGGGAAAAACGTACTTGATACAACTAACAGGGCATACCCAATAGAACTCCTTATGACTTTTTACTTACAGAAAAGTATGAAAAAAAATCTTGAGAAAAATAAATTTTTTTTCTCAAGTTTTTTTTTCATACTTTTCTGTAAGTAAAAAGTCATAAGGAATTCTATTGGGTATGCCGTGTAAATTGTACGTGCGGTATGTTATTGATGACTTCCTCCAGATCGACAAAGAATAAATCTTTGATGTCATCAGATTTATCTTCAGTGGGTGCAAGCACATTAACGATCGTGATGTTAAATTTCTTAGTGCGAAGTCTGACCATGCATATCCGCATGTTGATAGGGCGAAAATCGATGATATGATGCTTCACGTGCCGATGGAAGATGAAGCCACTCCAAATTCTCCTCCGTTCTGATGGCCGCTGTAACGAAGAGTGTAACCATAGGTTGTGTCACGGATCTCACTCCCAGACCATCTAAGCTCGTGTATAGTGCAAGTACGTCCAATGTGTAACTCTTTGCTTGGTTCGAAAGGTTCTGAAGATCTCCAGGTCTTAAAAGGCTAAGTACGTTCCATGTTCTCGTTTTTAAAGTGTTGTCCGTGTGCAATTTCCGGGGTCGAGTTTGTAATGAATCTGATATGGTAATCTGAGGCCTTTGATTAGTGTTCATAACTTAACTGTTTTTATGAGGGAAGGTTGTTGGCCTGTCGCTCAACCCGCTTGTTACGTATGTGGGTCACGTATTGGTGAGAATCTTAAGACATCCAGTCCTACCTTGAACACATTTATAAAACGAGCCGCTTGATACAAGACAGACGCCCGCTTCAGCCACTCCTATATAACCTGAAGAACAGACGCTGGTTTGGTATTGGCGCAAATGGCCCGCCCTGACGTGTAGTGTCCATGACTATAAACAGGATTTCCCCTGCCCGTCTCCACTACATCGCCTGATTCATTTAGAGTTACCCAGGGAGCACCGGCGAGTATAGGTATGAATTTAGGACATCGCCCCCCGTGAAGTCTTGCTGGTAAATTTTAATGTGTTGTTCTTGCACCATTGTTGCGTAAATTTTATCTCATCGAAGATGAGCGATACTCATCTCGAAATTAATCTAGTAATATGCGGGATACTGAATAAGACGGATCGAGTTTTACACTTTTCCTGCTCCGTTTCATTAAGATAGGCCCACGCTTGTTCGTGATCATCCTGTGTTTTTTAATTGAAATCAGTTGCTCTAAGACTAGAGTTAATTGATTCAAAAGTTGATCTAAATCAGTCATTTCAATTTCTTGTAAAACCATGTTCGGATTTTTTATATAAATCGTAGAAAGCTAGAATGCATCAGATTTTTGCGTATTGTTAGTTCCCAGCAGAAAAGATATTGACGATACACTAATGACTCATTAGCGACAGCCAAGCCTGACACGTATATAGAAATTTATCAGCAAATGGCACTAATTATCATTTGTGACATGTCTGAGATGTATCGTTTATGAAATGAATCGTTTGTGATAAATCATGAATGAGTCTCATGTGACCTGTCTGAGATGAATTAGATGTGATATATCTGACATGAATCCTTATCCTATATGAGATTTCTGAGAATAATTTATGTATGTATTTATATGGAGATATGTATATAATAAAAAAATTGATTTAGATAAAGAATAATCTTCCTAATTTATTTGAAATATTCAGAAAATAAATATATAATATTGGGCTGTCGCCTTAAAAAATATTACAATCATCATCAATATTACTTATCACTCATCCGGTTCCAGATGTGTTATGTTCCAGATGGCTGAAATTTGAAATTTCAAAGAATATAAACAAAGTTAAAAAAATGTAATATGTTCAAACTTTCCGAACAGAACAATTACAAAATGTTGACTTACCTAAGCGACGATTAATAATAACAATTAATTACTAAATTGCAATCGCGGTGAAATAGTGAGCATGAAATGAATTGTAATTTTTTCCTTTCTCTCGATTGTTTACCTATATGTCATTTTAAAACTACGTTATAAAATGGGAAACGTCGGAGACATGTCATACATGTTTCGCTTAAGGCATTGTCATGAAAGAAGGACGGTTTTAGGCGATGGCACATACTTATCGTCTAATGTGGACAGTAAGTAATTGGACGATAATGTGACTTAGTAATATAAATTAGTCATTTAGTCAACATACCATCAAAAATCGACAAAACACTATTTTCATTCTTTCTCTACATATTTGGAAAAAATGTAACTAATATAAACGAATGTCTTTCATAAAAAATACTTAACATGCATATGTTGACAAATTTCCAACTGGGTTCAACCAAGTCAGATTTCTTTCCAGAATATGATATATAATTTAAATTACCAGAGTATACTTAATACCAAATCAATCAGTCATGTAAAATATTTCCAAGTAGTATTGTCCAATTTTCCTTTACAGTAGATACATTATTTACACAGTATTTTCAAACATTATTCGACGTTGTCTCTGGGGCGGGGGAGGTCTATTTAGCAGGTAAATAAAACATTTATAATTTTTTTACAATTATTATTTTTAATATCACATTATAAAGAAATTTTTCGTTTAAATTGTCCATCAAAAAAGTCACTTTCCATTCGAAATATAGGCCGGACAAAATTAACTTGTAAATTTTTAGAATTGCAAATATCAGACTCATGAACGAAATCACAATTAATTTGCAATTTTTGATTGCAGCTTATAAAATTTTTTAAAAATGATTCATTTATTCCCGGGCATGCTGATATGTTCAACAATTTTAAATTTCTACAGTTCTGCACAAAGTGACGTAATCCTTTACTGGTCACGTGATAACAAATGTGTAAATGTAATATTTCTAAATTATTTTTGTGCACCAAATTTAAAATATTATCAGTTAAATGTGAACATATATTAAATTTTAAATATTTTAATTTAGTTAAATACGGTAAATTTAGTAGGCCGTTTGTTGTAATTGTTCCTTCGAAATACTCCAATTGATTAACCCGTGCCAATTCAGCAAATAAAATATCCGCATCGTAACTAGGTAAACCAATATTTACGATTTGTAATTTTTTTAGGTTTTTTAACCCCGCCAATTTTTTAATATCACTGTCAGTTAAATAATTATATTTATTCGATATAATTAAATCGTCTAAATTAATTAAGTGACGAACTATGTCACGAATATTGTCACCGGTTAAATATTTAACACGATTTATATATAAATATTTAAGTGTTTGATTATTTTTTAAAAAATTCGCAAAATTATGAGGTTGAATGTTGGTGCAATAATTTAAGTTCAGACCTTCTAAATCTTGTAATTTTAATAAGAATTCACCTGTTAGCTCATTATTATACGAAACATTTAATTTTGATAAATTATTTGCCGAACACAGTAATTGGCATAGTTTTTGTTCAGTTAAATCACAACCCACTAATTCTAAAATATTTAAATTTTTATAGCAGTTTTTAAACTCTGGCAATTCTAGGAAATTTATAAAATTTATCGTAAAATTATTCAACGCTAAATTTTTTAAATTTGTACAAAACTCTAATATGATTAATAGTGATCTAGTTGGTACAGATAGGTTTTCTGATGAAATTTTCAAATTCTGAATATATGGTCCAATCTGCTTGAAGATTTGTTTGATATCAACCAATGATAATCTGCGCCTATCGTTTAGGTGGTTTAAATTAACCGTTTTATATTTCTTATATGCAAGATTCGATAATTGTTCAAATAACTGGCAAGTTTCCTTAACGTTGTATAAATCATTCAATCCTAAGTAGGAAAATATATAGTACAGGCAGTCGAAGTTTAAATCGAAGATATTTTCATTTTGTTCTGGTTCGGCTTGATACACTGGCAACCTACTAGGTTGGTTGGAATTATGTAACGATATAACGCACTCTTGCATTATGCACAGCACCACTCCGTTAATAAATATAAACCTGCAAAATAAAAATCTGTTAGTCTAATCCAGTTCTAAAATGTGATGATAAAATAACTGTTATCAGCAGCATACTCTATCTACTCGCAGTAAGAAATCAAATATCTATAAATAAATACATATATGCTAATTGATTGATAATTTTGTGACACTTCGAGTAAAAAAAAGATGCAAATTATTAAAATGTGATGCACGATTATCAGTTCTGCTTAAAATAATTATTTGCAGACTCCAATTTCTTAAAATATCGGCTAAAATATGCCAAATGCCAATAAACTGAGTTAATAATATTAATTATGAACGTGAAATCGATTTTTTTTCGAAATTACTTGATTAACACAATTCGAGATTTACAATTTTTCTCACCTTTTTTTACACAAACTTTTCAAATTTAAAACTTAGTTTACACTAATAACAATAAATAATACGTAATAGATTTTTTGTTATTTTAGCGCACTTAATAATCAACAATAAATTGACTGTTGAATAACTTATAAGATCAGCTCAACTGATCGACTAAAATAAAATGTCGCACTATTTACAAAGACACAAATATTTATATAAATTTTTTAAGCGCGCAGTATTAACCAGAAATGATCAAATTCCAATTAACACTTTATTAATTGAATATGTCATGTATAAATGTTTAAGTCACAGCTGTTCCGGTATTTTATAGTAGTGTCATGGGCGCACTACTTACACTCAAGTAAGATTGCAACTAGCGTAAAAACATCTCAACTTGCCATTCAAATGTGTAATCTCTCAAGCAAAAGCTTTTTTTTTTGCTTTAAATTTAAATTTAGCTAATCTACTTTGTATTATCAGCATTTTTGTGGGCAAAATTTTAAAAATAGATTCCAAATAATAAATTACTAGCAGATAATTACAGTCAACGATTTGCGTCTTTCCATTAAATAAGATGTTTTCGTTATTATGTATGTACATAGTAATTTTCCAGAATAAAATGCGTATACAAATCGAATAGCTGATACTTGTTTATAGAATACGTTGACGACGGTACGTTTTAATGATAATATAGACCATAATTGCCGTTTGTTCTGAACTCTGCCTGCAGATTACACATTTTTTTCCACTGTGAATTGAAATTATGATTGAATTTGACGTCGCTCTAATTTCTGATTTTTTTTATCTATGACTACATGTGCCATAACACGATCGAATGATCAGTCCATGTCGTGATCAATGAGCACTCATACATCTGAAATGTACAATCAAATTACTGTGATTCTTAAATTATTTTGAATACGTGAGCTTCCTGCGACTTATTAACACAAAAGTTCTGATTTAAATTAAGTCCTTCAAACATCCTCAGGTAGTAATTTTTTGATTTTGTTATAAAACGGTTATGTCAAGGAATTGCTCCACATGCAATTCAAAATATTTCTTTCCCAAGACCTAACTATTTTCTAAAAAGTTTTACTCACATTTATTCACTTTTTTTAAATCATATTCAGTGATTTGTGTGTATTATTTTGTTCCGATCATTATAGAATTGGACGGTTACAATACCAGTTCTCGTAAATTACACACTTTCGCAATATTCGCGAAAATACCGGAAATAATCTTTGAATAATTTCCAAATATTTACGTCACTACTAGAATATTCCGACAATAATTTTCTCACTTTCATTTTACCTATACTAAATGTGAAAATGGGCCGCGGATCCGATTAAAAACTTCATTCATTGATGTTAAGATAACACTTTAAGTAACCTATAAGTCAAATTGATATTCATTCTGTTTTCTCCTCTTGTTAAATTAATCAGTTATATTATAAACTTTAAAAATCTACCAATAATTATTCAGTTTAACGAATTTCTAGAGTTTTTTATTATTAGTTTTCTGTCGTGATCAAACATTCTCCTTTTCTGCTTGCTTGGATATCACGTAAATAAACCTATCCACGTGTTATGTGCTAATCCATCATTCAACAACATCAAAAGGGCATATCGAAACTATACTGTGCATGATCTTCCAATTGGGAGGGAGGAGTGTATTTCCTTTGTTAAATTAAATCTTGATGAGCTGTCTCTTTCTATTTATTTATTTATTTAACCATTCTACTAAACTTAGTTTCTGATCTATGATATATTGTGTAGACGTAATAGCATTTGGAAAAGCGTTCCATGATTGACGTTGTTTTTGTATTCCTTGCTCATCTATAGGTATGCAAATGCAAATCCCGCGGCGCATCATTGTTCTCTGTAGTCGGTAACAATATCTACGCCCACCTTCAGTTCCTAGCCGGCAAACGTGCACTTCGTCACCGATGTATAGGACTAACTAAATTGTTGCGTGACAATCCCACATTATGTTACGTCCGCGGGACGTTCCATGCGCAATTCAGAAGGAGTGACAATTATAGATTTAAACGCTAAGGTTTTATTCGATATTCGAATTGAATACGGCAATACCACCTTTTTATGATCAACACCTTATTTATGATATTGAAAAGAGGTAACCACTAATTGTTTTAATACGCTAAAATTTTGGCGGGAACGAAAAAAAACCGAGAGGACGAAACACAAAAAATTAGGGCGAGGCAGTAAGTTTCTGGGTCTCGAATGAGACGATCAGCTGGAAACGATAGCTGGTTCCCATCTATCTTTTACGGTCAGCACAGATTTGTTCTGGATTCCCCTCCCCACCTGCTCCTGAGCCCTAGCCGGCGTAATCGACCGTTCCAGAACCTCTAGTGGGATAATACTTTCTGTTAACGAGTGGTGAACCATGGTCATCTTCGGCGCTTTACAACCACCAGCGTTGTGTCACAACACAATCTCGTTACAATTAGTTGGCACTAAGTCATACTGTTACAGGGCACAGCATCCATCTAATTTTGCAAGTGAGCCAGCTACATATGTGTGCAATTGGGAATTATTCTAATTGCATTATATTCCAACTCAACTAGAATCCTACAGCCGGCAGCTGCTTTTAAGCCACTAAAAAGTTCATGGAATAATGCTGTTATGAAGTGGAGACGTAAGAATCCCCACAAACAACTAACAAGAGAGTTATTTGGTCCATTATTGAACGAAATTGCAGATAGCTCGGTTTCTTCTGCCACATGACAAAATGGATTCAAAGCCTGTGGCTTATTTCCATAGAACAAATACGCCGTAAACATAAATAAATGCTTAGGTCGGTCATGAACATCGAAACTTAAAAACAGTAGCAATTCAGACACAGCTGACGCTTTTCAGAATTATTGTAGCATTTTAGAGCCTCAGCAAGTTGTTTGAAAAAATATCTGAAAATATTTGAAAAAATTGGCAACGCCATTCAAATTACGGATAGAAGAAAGAATTTAAACATCCAAATAGATAAACTTCTTCAAAGATAATAAATTCGAAAGAAAGATACAACAAAATGTAAATAACAAAGCTTCGCAGGCAGATTTTAATAATATATCTGGTGACGTTACGTGCATAGACATTGGAAGTATTAACGAGTTTATTTACTGTGAACAAGTAAATCAAAATATAAGTGATGACCATTGCTCTGGAATCATCGATGACCACCTACATATACCAGACGCTGTTCCTGCAGAGGATCTTACAGCTGCCTCCATTTGTACCCACCACATTTTACAAATTCCGGGTGCTTCATCTGAAACGCCAATAAATGCCATATTTGATTGCCTTTAGGAAAAAAAGGAATCGCCGATTACTCCGTAGTCAAAATGCCACATTTTCCACACCTAGCACATTTCACCCACTAGCTTTTAACCAATCTTATACGCCCATAGAAGATATACTGAAGTAGCCTGAGACACTGCTAAGAAAGGGATGTAAATCTCAGAAAGGCAAGAAAAGTTTCGTCATTACCAACACATTGTGAATTAAGGACGAAGGAAAAGCAAAAGGAAGAACGCAGAAAAGTTGAAAGTTTGTTGGTCAAAGAAACGAAGAAAGCGCACCGAATTGAAAAAAAAGTATTGAATGAAAATGAACAAAAGGAAAAGAAATTACACAAAATGATAAACAAAACCTCCAAGGAAAATAAACAGAAACCTAAAAACGTAAATCCGAAAGAAGTCGTGGCCAAACGAGTAATATCAAAAGTACACAACATAACATCGCAGCAAAACACAACAGATACTAGAGAAGAATCCAGTTCATCACACACAAATGTAATCCAGTCCTACAGGACACGTGAGAAATTTGTTTCCAGTAGAACAGTTTTATGAGGACATTGGATCAAATATTCTTTGTTTTGGGGGCTCTACATATACAAAGTACATGCCGTCTAATGTAAACTCGGAAACCTGTTTTATAAGGTGTAACAGTTGTATCAGAGACAGGCGCGTACGCAGGGGGGGTTACTAGGGGTTTAACTCCCCATGATTCAACAATAGAAACAAATTAATTAATAAATGGATCAACAAGGGTCTAGCAAATGTGTTAATGCAAGCTATGCGTAATCTGGAAATAAATTCAAAATTCATAATTGGACAAGGTTATGATGGAGCTTCAGCAATGCGTGGACGATTTCATGGTGCACAAAAATATGTACTAGCTTTATATGTACACTGTGCATCTCAACCTCGCTATTTGTGATGCTTGTGAAATTTCATACGAAATTGTATAGGATCACTCGGAAGTGTATACAATTTCTTTAACACCCCAAAGCGCCAAGCCCTGCTAAAAAATTGTATAGATGAAACGGCACCTGAATCAACAGTAACGCGACTACAAATATCTCCCACGCGATGGATTCAACGCCACGAGTCTGTCCTAGTAGTTCTGGAGCTTCAAAAAGCTGCAATCTTTGCGATGGAAATTATTTCTGATTGGGATGACAAAACAACTTCTTCTTCTGTGCTGTGATTCAGCTTCTATCTGTTATTAGGAGTACTGAATTTTAAGTATCTGTTCATGCGCTTGCCAAGGTTTTTGGTATAACCCTGCCACTAAGTCGTTCACTACAAACAATAAATCTGGATCTGGCCGCTGTAATCGAACTGGCAAAAGATGTTGAAGATGTGCTAGATGAAATACGATGCGAAACAGAAATGCAATTTAATGCAATTTTCAGTGACGTCAAGAAAATATGTGACCAGTAGCCGGAAGACAAATTCATCGCGGCAACATTGCAGTTGAAAATCCTGAAGAGTATTATCGTATTGCCATCTTTATACCTTTTCTAGATTCTACAAAGATGCAAGTTCACGATCGGTTTCTGAAACATAAAAATATATTGCAAGTTTTATGTGTCTTTTGCAAATGAACAAAAATTTTCATTGGAGTACGAAAAATCTGCAAAAATCCTTTTTGAAAAATATGAAAGTATTACGAACTGCAGCATAGTTGAGGGCATTGGTGAACTGAAGCTATGGTGGCGCCATGCTATAAATTTTTCGAATACACCAAAAAATGCTCGTATTGCATTTTTATCATGCGACGAATCAATTTTCCCAACTGTTCGAAAATTACTTCAAATATTTGTAACACTACCGGTTGTTAATATTTTTAATAATTCCTTTTTCTATATGAAAAACCGAATCGAGCTGCAGAGTTTTATATTTAATAAAAACCGAATGAATCCTTAAAAACAAATATGTAAAGACGTACGAAAAATGAGAGACATAAGTAGTGGTTTGGGCCGACAAAGATTATAGAGCGCTATTGTTTAGTGTCCATACTCTATAAAGTGACACTGAACAACAGCGCACGGAAAATCAATATACCAGGGGTGGGATGTTGTATACCATCACATTTTTCGACTTTCCATTTAGTTTATGTCTCACGTTTTTAGAGTTAAATGATATAATGTTTCACCTTTCCAATGATTATTTTTTTTGTTGTGGTCTTAGCATGCTCGAATAAAACATCATTCTATTTCTATTGTACGATGTCTACAGTTACTCGATTTGTTTATTTATACATCACATGAAAATTTTGTTGGTGATACGTTTGTCGAAGTGTGGAAAAGGAACACAAAACAAATTTATACTGAAAGGTTGAAATCGCAATTGTAATGTCTTCCGGATTTTAACGTATCTTAACTATATTGGAATTCTTTTAAAAAAAAGCATAATAAATTGATAGCATATAAGTTATATAACATATTTATTATTTGTTTTTGATTATATATTAATTATTTTATTATTATTATAGAATGCACAAATGTGTATGTAGGTCCCAAATACATACAAAAATAAATTTTTAACATCTCTTTCGCAACCCACACAATTGTGACGGCAGTTCAATATCCCTTTTCCTGCCATACAAAAATTGTTTTGCTTCACATTAAGTCCCTCCCACACAAATGTGTGTGTATAAAATGATAGATTGTAATATCTTCCGGATTTTAACGCATCTTAGTTAAATCGGAATTCTTTTTAAAAAACATTATAATTTGATAACATAAAATTATATTTTACTATTATTATCCATAGTTATTGTGTTATTTTTCGGATGAAAACGGTTTAGTGGAATGCACAAAAGTGTATGCTGTTCCAAAATACGTACAAAAATAAATTTTGACATGACTCGTTTTCGTGACCTACAACCCATATATTACATTATATCCCTTCTCCCGCCTGTCACGCAAAAGTTTATTTTTGTATGTATGTATATATTTTGACCCAATATACACATTTGTGCATACCAATTAATTTGTTTTCGTCCTATTTTTATAACTATAAAAATAGTAAAATAATTAATATATTATATAATTTATATGTTATCAAATTACAATGTTTTTTTCAACAATAATTTCGATTTAACTAAGATCCGTTAAAATCCGGAAGACATTACAAACTGTCATTTTTTACTCACACATTTGTGTGAGGTGGACTTAAATGAAGCAAAAAGTATTTCGTCTGGTAGGAAAAGGGGTAATTGTTAAGTAGATATCCGTTAACGTAAACTTTTTTCAAATTGGAAATTTTGGAAAAAAATTTTGTGCGTAGAAGGGATATATTTTGTGTTTTGATATGCCTCATCGCACTAATTGGATTTTATTTTTGATCCAAAATCAAAAAAAAAGAGACAAAAAATGTAAACAAATCCATTTTGAATCAAAAATATTTGTGTGCCACAGAAAATAGTGTAAGAAAATTAAACTGTCAAAACATAGTCCAATAAACCAAAACACGTAATCCCAATAATGAAATGACGACGGAATTCCGTTTAACACTAAACCTACCATGCCGCGGTCAAATGACCGTTTTAAATTTCGTTTAACATTTCTCGCATACAACGTTACTTTATCATCATGTGGCTTATTATCTTTTCCTAAAATATACAAACAACCTATTTTACAATGTTTACAACTTTTTTTATTGTTTAATTTCCGAAAACAAATTATATTATATCTAGTCTACTTTACTAAAATACATGTTTTTTAAAGCGGTCATTTGACCGCTCATGGTAGGATTACGTATACATGGAATGTCGATAGGTTTAGTGTTAAATTCGACTGCAAAAACCACACTTTCTATGGAAAGAACCATGTAAAGTACACAGAAATTCATACTATTCGGCAAAGAAAAGTATCACAAAAATTCCAGTGTGGGTGTGATTCCCGACTAAAAATAAAAAAAATCAAATTGGAAATTAGATGGAAAATTTATTTTTTTTTTTTTTTTTTTTTTTTTTTTTTTTTTTTTTTTTTATAAATATATATTCGAAATAAAACGAAATTTTTTCATTTATTATAAAATAAATATTAATTTTTTAAGGTCATAAATATACACTCAATAATAAATTTAAAAAAACCCATCCATATTCATCCATAAGCGCCATCCAGTTTTACATCCTCATATGCGCAACCTTGAAAAATAAAAAACGATGATTGATCGGAAATTTCCATCGTCTCATTTATTTATGACGACGCCATTTTAAAATTATTTTATTACCATTTTTTACACCCAAATTTATTAGTCACAAATACATAATACGATTATTATATATTAAGTAATTTTAACCAATTTAGATAGACACAAAAACACACGTTAAAACATGATAAAAAATAGAAATCGCGGAAAACACAAAAATGTTCACGATACCCTGTCAAATTCTATATTAAACTGAAGATAAAAAACTAACAAAAAAAAATTACAAACTTCGCGAATGAATGAGAATGAGTCCAAAATCAATAATTTTGTGTCTCTGATATTTAGCAGTACGGAATTTAGTATGGAATTAAAACAATTTTTTTCACACAGTGGAAAAACGCATTACCAATTAACTTAGCATACAACACTCATGTCAGCTAAATAACAGAAATAAATACACTTGAAACTTATTAGAAATAACATAGAATGCAACATTCTTTTACAAAAGGCCTTTAGAATTTTATTTATGATGAAAACGCGAGTTGCAAATAAAGAAACCGCTTGATCAAAAATGTTGTAACTACAATCTTCCCTTGAACTCTCGTGTGTTTTTAAAATAATAATAATATAATAAATTCTTTTTTCAACTTATCCGTTTCAACTTATTCGTTTTTTATAACTTGCAACATTTATAATTATATCATCCATAAGAAACTAACCGATAGTTCTATTTCATTATTTTTATTTCATTATTTGGTTAAAATAATCCTATCGTTCTCGCTACTCGCTCTTTATGTGTAGCGGCCATAACTGTTTTAGTAATTATTTGCGGAAAAAGAATTTATCACAATTTTAACCAATTGGTGTATTTTCTTAGCACAATTATAAATACACCACAATGGCTAAAGCAATTTAAAATTTTGATTTAGCTGGATATGAGAATAAAGGAGAAATGCTTTAGCTGAATATCCACTAGATGTCAAAATATACTTTCTTCATCCACATATTATGAATAATATAAAAATTTCTATAATTATAAAATGTTTAATATAATTATTTTTACAATATACAATATAATTGCTAAATTGATGAATACACAAATTTAATTTCATAAAATTAATCAATAGAATTTTAAATGATTTTTGCAGCGCCATATTTATCCAGCGCTAAATAAAGCTAAAGCAAAGAAGATTTATTTCTCAACAAAATACTCCAAATTATGTTTCGAGACTTGTTAACATGTGAAAACTACACAGCTTTAGTTGCAATTCGGTGGTATACTTGGTGATCACATTTTTTGGTTATCGGCGATTTCAAAACAAATATTTTCTGTAACTACTAGTATTGGCTTTGCGGACGCTGATAATTGGCGAGAGAGAATACCCCACCCATTCTATTTGAGAGAGAGCAGAGAGGTACTCGACGAGCGATATAATTTCGCTCGGTATTTTCTACTTCTTTTCTTATTTCATTTCAGTTCAATTTGTTTTTTGTCATTGTTTGGTGTGAAGCGGAATCGTAGAGGAACAATAAATTATAAATACAATTTATACATATCAAGCTTGTCTTGTAACTTGTAAGTGAATAATTTCGACGCAGATATGACGTCTACAGTGTTTTCGATATGCATAAAATTGGGAAAAATAACAGATCAAATCATTGGTAAACAACGTGAAATTGTTCCAGGAGATTTAATAAAAGAAATAAACGTGAATAACAGCATCAATCCCGATCGCACAGTCATTAAAGTGTACGATCGCGATAATAAAACATTTGGGAAGCAAATTTATCAGTGTGATAAAGAAAATATAAAATTGGTGGACAAAGAAGTTTGGACTTTTGTAAGTGAAGCAAAGGAAGGTACTGTTGTTACCCTAAATGTAGGTGATCAAAGGAAAGTAAATTTTCTAATTAAACGTGTCTGTGATGTACCAACACTTGGTTTTGGCCGATTTTTTGCGCTGGACATTATTGTAAGTTAATATTTTATCTTATCTAAACACCTAGATAACGTTCTTTTCGCACTTTACTTAAACGAATAACATTAAAAATATTTTTATGTACGTGAATATTACATTTTTTAACGTTACTAATTTTCGGTGATTCCCATTATTCTTTAGAAAAAAATACGTTTTCGGTACTACAATAGCCGCGTTCCATTGGGCGTTAGCAAAGTACTCACAAGTACATCCTGTTACTCACAACTAAAACAAAAATTATGTTTGAGTTTTAAAGTGTTCCAATAAGTTGGTTAAAAGCGTAAATTGAATTTGTGTTGAACCTAACCTAAAAATTAAATTTCAATATGTACATTTTTCTTTACCATATCGTTACTATAATATAAATTTTAAAAACTAAGTAGCCACGAGACTGGATTTAACTTTATTATTATTAACTTAAAGGAAAAAGTAGGCACGAGTTTTCCATAATAGCTATTGAATATCAAAAAACTAGAAAAATTTCCCACAGCCACAGATGCTTATCGAACCTGTACACAACACCGCCTTACTTTAATAAAGAAGACTTAAGGATGAAACACCAAGCAGACGCGAGCAGCAAATTTAAATATTGGCTTATTCGCTTATGTAATGATACAAAATCATAGTTTTCCATACCCAGAAACAATTTACTGCTCTGCTGCACTCATCAATCCATAACCTCGATATAAATTGACACAGGTTGGTTTTACCATTAAAATAATACAAAATGTTGCGCTGCTAGATGTGCACGCCCATACACAGCCGTTATTGTGGATTGTTTGGAATATCAATTGAATCTACTCTTCAATTGAAGTATCGCGAATACCACAACAAACACAAATCAAATAGAGAAAATAATTGAAAACCTGAATAAACGAAAGTAGCAGGTTGGCATTTATGTCACAGATCTGGTAATTACAGAGTGCGAAGATTTCCTAAATAATAATAAATGAAACAATTTATGAAAAATTTCATGAGATTATGTATTTAATATCCTTTTTTATAACCAAGCCATTTATCCCACAAAAACAAATGACATTATTTTAACCATTTTCAATTTGCGCCTTACAGTTAAAATTTTTAATTTTTCTTTTTTAACATCTACTCACAAATCTAGCAAGTACTTTGGTTACCCCAATGGAATACGACTATTGACAAAACTACAAAAATTAATTTGTTGGCGTCTTCTTCGTTTGCGAGATTCATTATGACACAGTACCACAATACAAATTAATATTTGGTTATTCTGTGACCACTGAATACCTGATTTTTAATCTCCTACGTACATTTGTTTTAAATTATTTATGTATTTATAGGATAATCTTTCAGAAGACGAAAAATTCCCAATTAGAATGAAGTACTACAATAAAGACCAGGCTGCTTATTGTGTACGTGTTGACAAGGTCATCGACATTCTAGAACAGCCATTAATAGTTAATAATTTTTCTATGCAACAAAAATATCAAACGCCACCAAAATTGGATCAGTATCCTCTTTCGGCTACAGGTCCTAATAGGGAATCGAGAACAGTACCCGAAGTTCCTGAACTTTCTCTAATCGATTTTGGTGATGAAACTCAGAGTTTTACCTCGCTACAAACAACATCGAGTATAGAGCAAGATCAAAGTACACCTGATCTTGAAATAAGAGAAGAAGGGATAAATCAAAGTTTTAACCCGTTAAAAACGTTTGCTGTGCCTCCCGTCTTTGTTGACGTAAATCAAATGAGAACAGCTAGTCGTTTTGATTACGTCGATCCACAGCTGCAATATTTGAGAAACGGATTAAGCGACTTGCGTGTATTAACAGAAAATTATAATGGGATGAATGAATACGCTAGAACTATTAATGAAATCGACAAGAACTTGAAAGATTTCCAAATTGAACGAACTAATTTAGTTGGATCAATGGCGCATACGAAGCATAGCACACCACCATCACATAATTATTATAGTGACCCCAGTTCCGCCATGCAATCAACCATTAAAGACTTCCGAACAACTTCAATACGTTCATCCCAGGGCACTGGTAAGTAACTAAAAATAAAATAAGCTTGCTGTATTTAATTTTTATACCTTATTAATTTAGTTCCCCCGGTTATTATGCAAAAAATAAATAAGCAAACTAGTAAACCGTCGTTGCCGGACCTAAAATTTACTCCTTTTGAATTACCAGCAGTCCAGCGGGAATATGTAACATACAACGTTACTGAACCGGGCCAAGCGCCTTTCGTTGCTCCAACAACACCACCACCAACAAATACAGATGAAATAAATGTTACGAAACAAAAATTCCCTCCTAGTAAACCGTCGTTGCCGGACCTAAAATTTGCTCATATTAAATTACCAGTAGTGCAGCGGAAAAATGAATCATACAATGTTATTGAACCGGACCAAGTTCCTTTCGTTGCTCCAACAAATACAGGTCAAATAAATGCTAAAAAACCAAAATTCCGGAAAAATAACAAAAAAAGTAATAACTCAAATATTACAACTAACTGCTATAAATGCCATAAATCCGCCGGAAGTGCTATTCAGTTAGATTGTCAACATGTCTTCTGTTCGCAGTGTCTATTAAGTTCATTGTCATCTTTAGAGGATGCATGTTGCCCATTCAAAAATGGAAAATATTCATGTCAATACAAATTGCAAATTGATGATGTGAAGTTTATAATAGAAGCCGTAAGTAATACCTTGTCAGAGTCTGGCAAGAATAATACGCAAATACGCAAACAAAAATTAAATAAAGAAAATCAACGAGAAGTTTTTAAGAAAACTGAAGAGGACGCCTTTGTATATAACGGTGATGAATCAGATGAGGTTCTGTACGCTTGCAAACAAGCAAAATGCGATGGAATGTGGTTTATTGACCGAAAAGAAGGTAGAAATACGTATCCTTGTCCATTGTGTGGTACGTATAATTGTTTTAAATGCGGGGTAATACATGATAATATGACTTGTGAAGAATACAATCAGCATAACCCCGGCCGCCGAATATTAGAAAATCGTCAGCCAGCAAATAATTTTAATCAGCATGATGTCAACAGGCACACTTGGAAATGTAAATTTTGTGATTATGGCGATAATCTAATGGACACTGCGATTTGCGTATTCTGTTCTCATACAGATGGCGAGATACTGAGTACTAAAAATTCTAATCGTGGCCCAACAAATGATTTTAATCAGCATGATAATACCGGGCACACGTGGAAATGCAAATTTTGTAGTTATGGCGATAATATAATGGATACTGCGATTTGCGCGTTATGTTATCGTACAGATGACGAGATATTGAGTAGTAAAAATTCTAATGCTACTGAATATTATCGGCTATTAGAGCTGGAAGAAAATAACAATTTTATACCAAATTTCGACGAATTTGAATGCGTCATTTGTGTCGAGATGATCGAACCAGCAAACGGCGTCCAATTACGCGGATGCTTGCACAATTTTTGCCAAAACTGCATACGTACGTATATAGAGGGTCGCGATGAGCCCGATATTAAGTGCCCATTTGATGGATGTACGAATGTACTAGAAGATCGGGAAATAAAAACACTCGTACCTCCACAAGCGTATGCTAGACATTTAGAGATATCGCTTCGTGTTGGAAAACAACAAATTAAAAATGGATACCAATGCTGTATTCCGAATTGTCAAGGGTGGTGGGTTTTCACCGAAGGCACTTTTAAGTACAATTGCCCTGCCTGTCGGACAGAAAATTGTATTTCTTGTAAGGCAAGCCACCCAAATGTCGATTGTAAAAAATACCAACAAGATTTATTCTATTCTACTGATCGAAATGGCGTTGAAACAAGACAGCGATTGGAACAAATGTTGAAAAATGGGGAAGCCGAGCATTGTCCGAGTTGCAATGTAAGTAGAACTGTGAATAATAAACAAAACTTGCTCATTGTTATTTAAAAATTATTTATTTTTAGATTATTGTTGTTAAAAATGGAGGTTGTGCACATATGGTTTGCAGCATGTGTCGAACAAACTTTAATTGGGGGCAGAAGGCCAACAGAAATTTAAATCTTAAGTGATTTGTCTTTAAATTTTATATTTCGCCAAGTAATTTTTTTTTATTGAATTATGTTTTATGATTAAGTTTTTTTTATCCATCATATGAGTTTTCATTTTTATTAGTTAGAAATCAAATTTAGATAATGTGTAAATTTAATAAAATAGACTGGACATTTTGTCCCTCTTACTAATTTTGAGTAATTATTTTGCGTTGAACAATTCACCTATTAAAAATAATAAATAATTAAATTGTAGGTTATATTAACAACTTAAAATATATGAATTGTATGTAAATGATTTTTACTATTAATTATTCACGATTTAAAGTTGCGAATGTGACATCTAGTGCATTAAAAAAGCTCATGGCGGGTTTTTTTTTTCCATGAAATTTTAGCACGCCATATTTTATGTAAATAAAAATTAACATAAAAAGTTTTTCAAATATAAGCTGCGTGGCTTTCGCAAATCCCTCTTAGCTTTAATATTAGAGGCCAATTTTGGTTTCAGCAATATTTGTTTATGAATTTCCAGTAATGAAAATAATTGTTCATCATAGTTGGCGTATTTATCAGTAGTAATTAAAGTAGAGTTGACTTTAAATAAAACTAAAAAAAAAAAAAGATTTTCATAAAACCGATTCGGATTAAGCCGCAGCCACACGAATGTAAATACATACCAACATTAGCTTATTTGTCCAAATAACAAATCAACGTAACAAAGGTTACATTTGTCCAACATTGGCGCACATTCGCTCAATACGTGGTTTTTTAAAAAAGATCAAAGGAAAAAACAAATACTACAATCGTGTAGACAGTAGAGTTTGTCAATTGTCATATTTTACCAATATTTGCCAAACATAAATATGCCAACGTTGGTCGATATTTGCATTCGTGTGGCTGCGGCTTTACAATTACTACTGACATAAAAGTCAACTATGATGAACAATTATTTTCCGTTACTGGAAATTCACAAACAATTATTGTTGAAACCAAAATTGGCCTATAATATTAAAGCTAAGCTGGTCTATTATGAAATTTATTCGCTTTCGAAAAATTCGATTCGCGGCGAATATTGGTATTATAATTTTTATTTAGCTTTCGGAAAATTCGAAATCGAAAAATTCGCTCTATCATGAAACTTAAAAATAAATTCGATATCGGATTTTACGAAAATGTGACGTCAAAATTCGACTGTTCTTTAGGTGGCGAATACCGTATTGTGTCTATGTTGTTTTAAAATAATAATTTTTTTTATCGTGTTAATAAATTCGGTCGTCTATTTTGATATTTTTTAATTAAGGCAATTATTATTATTGTTTTCAATTTCAATAGATATATTTACCAAGATGCAATTTGTAAAATAATTTACTACAAATGACGTATAAAATTGATTTGACAGATCCACAACAAATGCAACGATTCGCTTTTTTTCATAATAGCAATATTCGAGGCGTATCGAATTTTTAGATATCGAATTTTTCGAAAGCGAACAATGTTTCATAATAGACCTCCGGCTTTGCGAAAGCAAAACAGCTATTTTTGGTGGTTGATTGGTGATAATGTTCATGCATATTATGATTGGCAATAAAATTTGCATATATTCACGGTATACTAATTTTGTTAAAATCTAAAGGGCAAGAAAATGTAATGTAATGTTTTATAGTGGTCATTATCGACGCGACAACCATAATTAATATGATTATGATTGTCGCGTCGATTTGAATTGACTCCTTTTGATGTGGCAGTTACACCACAAACTCCATAAAAATTTACTTAAAATTTTTTAAATCCAAATAAGACTCATTAGCTTCTAGTTGTAAACTAAAATGTAATCGAAAATAACCATTGCCAAGACAATTGACAAATATATGGGTGATTACCAACCGTTATATGTATCAACTTTCTTGCCTGGTAAGCAATTTGAACGAAGAATGAATAGTATTAACAAGTTTGCTACAGGAACTAATAGAAAATACAGGAATGTAATAGACAATATTCGAACACGTTGAACGCCATGGGGGTCACCGATGACCGGCACTGAGTTTGTTCGTAGTGCCACGGGGGTCGAGTAAATTTTTAATGCTTTTAATTTCAGCGCCGTGGGGGTCACCGGTGACCTCAGTGAATTAAATGCGTCACGAATGATTACAAAAATTAACTGTTGTTGTAAATAATATTTCATCAAAATACACATACTAAGAAATTAATTTTGGCCAGAAGGGCAAGCCATATAAAATTAGCGTGGCATTCAACGTGTTTAATAGATACAGTCCATAACAAAATTATTCCGGCATCGCAAAAATTTGACAAATCACTCGAGTAAAAAAAATTTTATTTGTTATTCGAAATAACATTCATTTCATTAACCCTTTAACTGTTTATGTCGAGTATACTCGTCAAAGCAAAACGAAAAATTTTCGCATAATGTCGAGTATACTCGTCATGAAGATAAAAAAAGTTTAAAGATAAAAAATATTACATTCGTATTATTATTCAACGAATCAATTTTATTTTTTTTTCCTGAAGAAGGTCAAATATAGATCATTTAAAAAATATACATTTTAGAATTGTCGTTGCTCTGGTAACTTTATTTATTTTAATTCGCAATAGATTATATTGTCTTCGCTGAAAAATAATTAAGCAGGGAGAAAACGTTTTTCGAAAAAAAAGTAAACAGTTAAAGGGTTAAAAATAAAAGCAAAACAAAATTACATAGAAACCTCTTTTATCCGGAATAATATCTAATATCCGGAATAAGTTTTTTTCGTATTCTTTCATTTTCTCTTTTATTTACCTTATTTTCCAAAAATGAAATAATTTTTTAAATATGTAATTAACTAAAATAAATCTAAAATCTTCATAAATGACACTGAAGTTTAAAAAATATAAAAATATTCTGTTGTACTATGAAATTATTAAAAAAATCTTTTATCCGGAAAAATCTTTTATCCGGAATTGTTTCCCCCGGTCGTTCCGGATAAAAGAGGTTGCACTATATTTGTGCATACTACAAATAAACGATAAAATTGACTAAATACGATGAATAATGATTAATTTTAAATTAAGTCAATATGAAGTATTCCCACTATTTGCAATCACTTCATGAAGACGCTGTGAAATGGATTTCACGAGATTTTCTAGCATTTGTGTTGGAATTTGATCCCAGATATTTTTTATTGCAGCAAGTTTCATTTGGCTGCCTTCCAATTTCTACTGGTATTTTTTGCTTTAAATAATTCCACATATTCCCAATTGGGTTTAAATCCGTACTTTGCGGTGGCCAATCAAGTGTTTGTTTGATCCAAATCTCTTAAAAACCTCGTGATGATTTTACTTTTGTGAATTACAGGATTGTCTTGCTGCAACGGAAAATGCTGGCCGATCAATTCACATCCGGAAACTTCAGTACGTACTTGAAATTGCGTTTTGAGGTAGATTATAAGATTACCAACGCCATTGTAGCAGAAACATCCCAATACCATTATTTTAAACCGTGGACAGACACAAAAATTATCGCGATTTCTTCCAATCGCGATTACATGTCAAACAAATGAAATCGCGAATTTATAATTATGGTGACAGACACAAAGCCGATTTTGTTATTCTGCAAACGTTCAAATTCATATTTAATTAATGAAATAAATCAATTTCAATGCGTATTTGATGATTTTGAATTACATCGAATCAGTTACAATAAGTTAATATAAACTAAGGGGTAGATACTCGATCGGCTAGCAAGCAAGCAATTTGGTAGCCAAAATCCTGGCTACTCAATCAATTTTACCAAAGAAATTTGAATTTCAAATTATGTTTTTCAAAATTTTTTTGTTTTTTTTTTGCGATTGCACAGTAAATTTTGCGGTTTCAAAAAATGAACAGCAAATTTTTGCGTTGTTTTACTGTGCAATTGCAAAAATAAACAAAAATTTTATAAAAAATATTATTTGAAATTCAAATTTTCTTGGTAAAATTGATTGAGTAGCCAGGATTTCGGCTAGCAAATTGCTTGCTTGCTAGCCGATCGAGTATCTACCCCTAAATGTATAAATTCTATAATTTCTGTCACAGTTAAACAATTTCAAAATTTAATTTACAATCTAACAATTTTTCTGTATACATTCAATGAAAATAACTTATGTTCCCCACCGCCATACAATCATAACGATTTTTTCTTATATTTCGCATTTATCTTCTTCCTACAACCCGATTGTAGTAATCTTGTTCTATAAACGCAATAATCTGTTTTGCCAAAATCGTGTGCTGACAGAGTGAAAAAATAACTACGTAATCTCGAATTCGTGATTAGCTAGTTTGTGTCTGGCTAGGGTATTACCGCCACCACTATGGCGAGTTGACGGTGCGATTTTTTTTTATTCGGAAGTCGAATAAAAATATTTTTTACCGTAGGTTCCATCCAAACTAAAACATGACTCGTCTGTCCACAAAAAATTACGCCAGAACTCCACAGACTTTGACTGGTATTTAGGTGTGTGCAAATTTAAATCGCTTCCTCTCATTTGTTTGGCTTATGAACGGCTTCTTTTGAATAGTGTATAGGCTTTGACATTTGCCTCGTGTAGTCGTCTTCGTACAGTCATCTGAGAGATTTTGAATTTTCGAGTGATATTTATTTCAGTCTGAACTTGTTTAATTTTTTCCTGAGGGTTGCGTTTTAGGAGATTCACTATTCTTTTAAGGTTGTAGCTCATTTTCGCCCTCTCCCTTGCACATTTTTCAAGTTGCCCCTAATACTTTATTTTTTTATTTGATAAACAATCAAATTTCGATGACAGTTGTACATCCGTGCTAATTCTTTTAGAAGAATAGCCCCCTACAATCTCGGCTCTGACCTCCAAAGACAATTCCTTTGTTTTACCCATTTTAAAAAATATCGACTACAAACTTGTAATAGAAAATAATAACTAAAAGAATAACCTGTAACATTTTTGTTAAAACCATTAAAACATTAAAAACAATCGGGATTCCCGTTATGAGAGAAGTTTTTATTGCGATGCACAAATAGTTTTGTTTTGCTTTTGTTTTTAATGAAATTTAGATAACCCTCCAAGAACACGGTTTCGAGGAACACGGATACCCATTTTCTTAAATTACACGGTTTCAAACAACACGATTTTCGTTATTCTCTTTTATTTTGTTTTTTGTATATCATAAAAAAAATAAAGCGTAATTTTTTTTTTATTTTTTGTAGTCTCGAACAACACGGTTTTAAAGAACACGGAACGAATTAATCATGTTCTTGGAGGGTTTCCTGTATTGAATATTCTTTAATTTTTTTTTAATCAAATGTCATTTCGAATAACAAATAAATTATTTTTTTGTTTAAGTTAATTTTTGGGTCAAAATTTTATATTATTTTTGCGATGCACAAATAATTTTGTGAAGGACTGTAAATTCGTGCAACTTTTTTAACGTCAATTATTGTATTCGTCAATGCATGTAAACTACTTTGGGTACTTTGAGGCATACATTGGGCGCTTTCAAGTGATTTAACAGTTGACCACACTTTGAGTAAAATCACGGTCAACGTTATGAATATTTTGAAATAATTTCATTAATGCCCACAGGTGGTTCAGGTTCTAGAGTTTTGTTTTATTTTTTTATTATCCTCCGTAATAGGGGGCCTATTATGAAAATTTTCGATTTCGGAAAATTCGAAATTGTGACATTCGATCCGCGGCTGATATTTCTATTATGAAAGATACTTAAAATGTCATATAATATACAAACCAACATAATGAAATTATTCTTTTATGTTTTATGTTATTTTACATTTACTATAACTGTTAATATTCAAATTAATTAAAACACATTAATTATATTTAAATAAACTGGTTTATCAATTTTTATTTTAAAACTTCAATAACTATTCATAAAACCCATTTTACAGGTTCGTATTTTAAGAGGTTCGTCATCTAAATAGTAGGCGGATATTGCCGTTAAATTTGAATTAGTAAATATTTCGAAAAATGATGAATTTTCTTGAAATCAAAATAAATGTTTTATTTTATCCGACTATTCGTTCGAAAAGTAATGCTAATCGTAAGCCGATTTTTAGTCCAAAATCAAAACTCAAAACCCTGAGGTGTTCGCGATCTTGCCTCAAATTTCAGCATTATTTTTAAAATTAATTTAATTTCGTAAGGATCCACGGATGTAATTTCTACCAAAAATAGTTTCCTATTAATTTTAGGGCTTCCCATGAACGATAGTTTTTGTATTCTAAAAACTATCGTTCATTTTATTCCTATACCTATTCGAATGACTGTAAAATATATAACGGTAAAAATTATGTGTACATACTTATATAAACTTAGGAAAAACCGTCGCTGCGTTTAGTGTTGTGAAAATGATACACTGGTCACAAATAAGTTATTAAGATTGTTTTAACACAATATTTATTTACAATACTCACATTAACAATCAGTTTTTATTCAAAGGTTTAATCGTTTTTTTTACTTAATATTTTTAATAGCTACAGTATATTTGAGTTAAAATATAAAAGCATTACAAAGGCACATTTTATTTTTATTGAAGTTGTTCTTAAAGCTAATAATATTATAAATACCTACCATAAATAAATTAAAATTTGTGTTGAATCATTATTTTTATAAAAATGACACAAATGACCAGTAGAACATATTAAAAACTAGAAATGCAATTGGAAATAAAAATCGTGATCGTTTATCGATCCACGTGGAAATTTGTTGTGGCGTCATTGTTGTCCAACCAATTGGTAGAGATTGTTGCGACGGCGATGGAGTACATATATTATTCGGATTGTTGTTATTATTGTTATTGTGATTGTTTACCGGCAGCGTTGTTATACTGGACGATGGTTCCATATTTATACTTATATTTGTACCATTTTCGTTCATAAAATCATCTACACTTTGTGTTGTTATTGTGGGTAAGTTTGATTTGGATGGAAAACTCTGAAAAAGTTTCAAACGTTTTAGTTTTTCAATGTAAAGTAGAATTAGTTAAATTAACTCACATGTACCGTTAAATAATTGTTATAGTTCGATGATAAATGGCCACCATTTGCTTGTCCATCTAAACTAGAGCATGAATGGGATTTTTGTAATGAATTGTTGCTGTTGCCAATTTCACGGCGTTGAGGTCGCGGAGTTAGCGTCGATTTTAAAATATATTTGCTATTGACTTTTTTTAATTCGACATTTTTCTTTCGACGCCAAATCGTGTTTACAAAAGCAAATTCAACTAGACTTCCAAAAATGAAGGCGGTACAGCCTAAGAACCAGATCTCGGATGCTTTTATGTAACTGACTTTCGGGAGAGTTTTGCCTTGTGCTGATGCCAGTGTTATAAATGTTAACATAGTACTTGTTCCTAACATAATACGAGGAGCAGATTGATCAGCTTGAAGCCAAAATGATACCCATGAAATGGAAACTATCATCATAGATGGTAGGAAGTAGTCCATTAAATAGAAACCAATTTCGCGTGCTAGATGTACTGTGAAGCTAAGGGAACTATAATTTCCAGCTAAAGATATATTAAAAAAAAAAATTAATTCCTTGAGTTAGTTTAATTTATCTATTATCCTACCGAATGCACCATGTCTCAAATCGCTTAGATCAGCATTAATAATTGTTTCATTCGTTATCATGCTTAAAAGTGCGTATTCTGTCAAATGAAGTTCTGGTGCTAATGTCACAGGCGATTTCTGTTCCCAATGCAATAACAATTCCGTTGTGTTGTACATCCCTGCAAAAATTATTTATACATACAAAAATAGGCACAATTGCTACGCGCGGCACGTAAATAACTTACAACTCTCTAGAATGGTTGAACATCGTTGCTCATCGAATGGAAATTTTTGTAAGTTCATCCAACAGTAGAGAGTAGCTTGTATACGATATGATATAATAACAGTTCCATCCGGTGAAACTGAGGTTAATACATCTTTTTCACTTGTACCTAATATGCTGGATGAACGTTCATTTGCAAAAAATACATGTGGCACCCATAAAGCCTCCTTTAAACTATTTTCACCCATAATCGGTTCGGTTCGTCCTGGTGAAACCCTTTTAAATACAAGTCGGGGATCAACGTATCGTAATTGTAATAGAGCGTGAATTTTAAATTGCTGCAATGATAAAATAATGGAATATGTGTAAGTAATTATGTAATAGTAATCAGTTCAAATTTATGATCTATCGGTAGTGCCTTATGTTTATTAATCAAACAATTTTCGGAGGTGTTTTCAGTTTTAATATTTTTCCAATAATGGTTTAATCACTTTTAAAGTAAACCATATTTCTCAAACACGTACCATTTCATTAATCATTGATGTCTACAGACGGAATTTAGTCAATTCAGAGCCCATTTGTTTATACAAACAATCAGCACAGTTTTGTTGGCACGCCCTTGCTGATCAGTTTCTCAATTCTTCTAGGTACTTGGAATCGGTAGGTGCGTGACTTCACGAAAACCACAACCAAAAGTTACATGACGTCAGATCACACGATCTAGAAGATAATTCTGGTAGCCATTGCTAGAGATAATACGGTCCGGAAATCTCTTGCAATGTCGATAACAACGTATTGATCAGATTCATGCCAAGCAATACAGTAGCGAAGTGTTTCCTCAGAACTTTTCCCGTATTTAAAGTAACCTTCCACAATTATAATTTATAACGCGTATAATAGGATCTTAATTGTTGACAATATGTCTTGCAATTCTACTATGGTATCTGAATTAAGAAGTTTCACATACAAATACAACGGTCTACAAGCCTCAGATAAACTGGAAATCACAAGAACGAGATGGGACAAAATTTTAAAAGTGTATTCGCAAGAAAAGCCTCCATCAGGTCTTTGAACATGCATCACTATACAAGGTAACAAACACCAATCGGCAATAACATCTCACTAATTACCATCACAATTAATAAACCCTTTATCACCCAGAAGAAAGCAAGTCAGCGATAGATATTGCGTATTCTACGCAAATTTCAATGAAATTTAATGGACTTTTGTTTAAACAATCAATTTTTGGAAAAACAGAAGGTCAGAAATTAAAATATATTGTAATAGTACTAGTTTCGTACTTGGCCGTATGATAAATGATGCCGGTTTAAAGATTCCAATGTACAAGTTCCATTTTAGCAACTCGCCTTTTGCCCCTTGTGTAGGTTTTAAAAATTCCTTTTGGGAAGTTTCTTTTTTGAAAACCGGGATCCATTATATAATGCTTAACTTTTCATCAATTGTTTAGTATTTTTGTAACCAATTTTTCGCATACAGTTGCAAAAGTTGTCGTTAAATTGTCAAATTCGTCGACCTCCAAGGGCAACAATTTCAGTTTAGAGAATTTTGGAATCAACATGCTAGAGGAAACGGTCATTTCTCAACGAATATTATGGTTGCGATCTGTGGTATAGGGGTTGTTTTTCAAATTGTGGGATCTAACTATGCTGGATGAAATTTATTTTAAAAAGTTTTACTGGAACTCTATTTAGATAATATACGATGTACTTTAGATGAGATACGAAATGGTGGAGTTGGATCTACTCACCAAAACTTCGTTCAAAAGACGATTGGTTATAGAATAACAAAATATAAATCTAGAAACGAAATTTCACCATTTGATTAACAACATTCATCATATCTTGGCCTGAAATTCCACTGAGCTTTAATAATGGCAAGAAAGCTACTAAGAACTACGTTCATTGTGCAGCTAACCGAAATGGCTTGTTTACCTGCTAAAAGGTGGAATAAATTATCGTTCAACCTAATTTGAGGTTAACTAAGTATGGCTCTGTCTCTCAGGAACGACCAGCTACAAGTTTCGGTTGCTATTCTTACGGCATATCGCCGTTTTAATCTCTTGAAGAGGCGTTTTAAACTCTTGACTTTGTCTTGAAGAGGACGACGACAGCATTCACTTTGTTTACTGTGGTTCAGCCTTGAAATCAGTTAGGTCCCGGTTTCCTGAACACAAATCTTTGAATGTTGATCGGTTGTCCACAATGGTTTTGTTAAAGCTCTTGCAGTTTCTCAAAGCAGTAGAATTATCAGACTTCGTTACCATCCACACATACACTTTCCCATTTGGTCCCAAGATTACTTACAGTGCGTTACAGTAAATTTCATCACCAACCGGAAATGTTGTTGAATTTCTTATTGGACAGCTGATAAACCATAACATTTTGGGTTTAAAGTGTTTAATAGCCAACGTGGCACCTTATTCGAATTACATATTTTTAGGAAAAGATTTCACAGAAGCCGTATTGATATTTGTTGCAATGTGAATGTTTGAGGTTTGGGTTCCAGAGATGCTGTCACTCGTGAGTATATATTTATTCAATCAAGGCAAAAGCTGAAATTAAATTTTTTGACCAACTTACCAAATCATGTGCCTCTAAACTTTGCAAAAAATAAATATAGGCTCTTGCGTAAACGTTGATGGGAATACGGTGTCCAGTGTCATTTACTAAATTGAAAAATTAAGAAATATTATAAGGTATAAAAATTAATTGATAAATATTAACATAATTCGTTAGTCTCCTCTTACCAGAAATCGGTCGTTCTAATCGATCATAACGACATTGATGTGTCAATCTTTGAAGAAGCTGAGTCTGTGATAAAGTGTCGGCCTCATCTAATGATGGACAATCTGGCTCAGAACTGAAATATTCCAAAAACAAAAACGAAACATTTTGTTAAAAATTTCACATTCAGTTATCTCGCTTAAAATTAAATTTGCTTTTCCATTTTTTTCTCTTGTGGTTTAATATTTCTATAAAATATTCAAAATCATGTGGTTTCTTCAAGGTTCTCTTGTGTACTTTTTGTGATGAAATTTATTTTTGTCTTCGTTAAAAAAAAAACGGCTTGTTAATAAAAGTAAGTGCTGCATAATAAAATTGCAAAAACTCAATGAAACGAGGGAGATACCGGTCGTTGATCACATTTTATTAAATTTCTTATTATATAAAATTGGACTTAATATTTACTCAGGCACGCTTTTTACAGTTTACAGCGAATGCTGAACATTTGCATATAGAATCTCCTTAAAATATTTACTAAAATAAATTAAATTGTTTTGAAATCGTACATATAGTAAGTCGTTCGTGTTTCATTGCGCTTATTCGATCACATCGATCGATGTAGAATTATAATAGACGTGACAAATTTTGATTCATCAAATTGATAAAAGCGGAATTAATTAAAATTATAAATAGTAATACTTATAAATTAAGCATATTTTATCGATATGTACTTAACAAGCTGAACTTATTTACGTGTATGAACTGAAAAAATTGGAGCCGTAGCACAACAAATTACAGATAAAATTAATTAAAGGTTAAATAAATTTATTTATTATTATAAAATTACGGTTTGCGATAAACTGCTGTATTTTTACTTTTACGACTAAGATTCCCACCTTTTTAACCAAACCATTAACATGGGAAAAATGTTGTTTTTATACGAATTTGTGCGACCTAGAAACGGCGATTCTGCAGAAAGTGAATTCATATTCGCACATAAAATTCAATCGGCCTCTATCTAGTTAATTACAGCAAATTATTTTAGTAAGATGAGAGGTGAACTTTTTTGTCAATCCGGAAGCGCTGATTTTAAATTTAATTAAGATTATTAAAAATTATATTTAAGTATGAACATATCCATAAGTCACGTTTCAAATTATAATCAATTGCTGAATAATATTTTTAATGTATCTTCCAACACTTATTTGGAGTTCTATAATGGATTTCGATCGATAATATAAAAATTGCGTGCAAATAAAATCTAAAAAAGTATATTGGTTTGCAATAATATTCGTTGCTGTATACAAAAGTATATAACCTTTAGCAAGCAATACTTACAATAATATATCAATAACAAAATCATTTTAAAATACTTATAGCAAGCAGCAGCATACGAGTAGCCTATACTATATGTATATAAAAAGCTTTGAACTAGACTACATATCAAAATAGAAAAAAGAGTTGTACACAATCATAAGTTAATGTTACGACAAGGTTATGTAAAAATTATATTCTTATGGGTTAATTGTTAATCGTACATGTTATTTTGATTTGAGTGTCAATAGTAATTGCATCTATAATAAGGTTCGATGATTTCTACATTATGCTCTCAGGTATACCTAGCCTATCAAATATGTTGCCTCAAGACTATCTTTTGCTTGGCATTGCTTTCGAATTTATATTTGTTTTAATTATAATGTGAATTACTGGAATCCAAATAAAATAAATAATCAGCCACAGACTTAGTATACGAGATTCACATTCACCACAAAAATTAGAAACGACAGTTGGAAACCATACATTTTTTGACAACACTCCTAAAGTAGTTCCTACGTACGCCATAGATGGCTCTAATTTATAAAAAATTCAAGTTGTAAAAATTAAAACTTTTTAGAAGTGTAAAAATAATTCTCTCTCTTCGACTAAGTGCCAAAAATTGTTCTGTCTTCATTTGTTACAAACAGTGAGCGAACAGCGAATTCAGTATCAATGACGTCCCGGAAAATGGCATTAATGATATTTCGTCGGAAAAATATGCGTTATGCAAAATATGTGATACAACTTTTACACAAATCAGACCGCTTCAAACGCATTTGCAGAGCCATATGTAAATTCGTTTCAAAATGTGACTAAACCAAAATTACACCGAACATCGAAGATTATGATACATTAATCCGATACGTTATTAATGATATCAAATGCAATACTTTATCACGTTTTTATCAAATCACAAATCCAAATGGGTACGAATATGAATGAACCGATTCCGAGTCTGAAGCCGAAGAGATAAACGAAATGTATTTTTTTTGACCGAAAGAACCATGTACAACCAGTACAACATCAATGTCCTGAGAGTGATGAGATATTTGCTCGATCGTGTCAATTAAAGTTACATTGAGAAATTGAACACAATAAATATCAAAATCAATTTTTTTGCATTGTTTGCGGACGGAAATTTTCAACCGAATGGCTTCTAAATCGTCACTTTAAACGCCAATATGTAAAAATAAACTGAAGCAATACACTATGCAGTTTCTGTAAATGTAAATTTATGTGGCAATACAGTTACGATTTGCATAACGAGAAATTTCATTCGGGCAAAAAATCAGCGTTCAACAATCGCGTCTACGTTAGAATTAGAACCGGGCGATAAGAAATCAAAATCGACAAAAGAGAAACGGCATCAACTACATTTTCGTAATTAAGCCAATAATATCAAGGCGTTCCATACCAAATATAAAAAAAATATCTGAGTCTAGCGCTCCATCGCCATTCATCAATATAGACTTCACCAAACTTAATGCAACAACAGCAGCCTCAAATGAACTCACGAATGCCAGTAAATCATATAAATGATTTACCAAGATCCCGACTCTCATCTAGCTCGACAACTCCTACTCCGACCGGGAATCTCCAACCTATCCTACCACCACCTCATCCCACATCATAAATTTCGAATTACACATTTCGAATTCTACCAAATTCCCATATGCTCCAAATCTACAAATATTTGTAATTTTAGAACTGTAAATAATACACAACTTACAATTACATATTACGACTATTGAATAAAAAATAAAAAAGTGATTTTAATGCACCAAACAAATAAATTTTTAATTTAAACTTTAATTTAAAACGTGCCCCAACATTTCAATAGTAATTGGGAGTGACCGAACAACTTTAATACTTTGCTGGCATATAAACTTCCCAGTGATGGAATCCCCTTCGTAGTTCGTTCACCTCAATCACTTCCTTTCTCAATCATCCCGCCTGTCACAATGAACGGACTACCAATCCCTCAATCAAATGGAGCAAAATATCTAGGCGTCCATCTAGATCAACGGTTAACTTGGCGAAAATATATTGAAATGAAACGGACCATATCAAATTGAAAATTGATAAAATGGGTTGATGGGGAAATATTCAACTATTGACCTAGAATACAAACTTTTGGTTGATGGGGAAATATTCAACTATTGACCTAGAATACAAACTTTTTCTGTATAATACAATGATTAAACCAATTTGGTCGTATGGGCGTCAATTATGGCAATCAACCTCAAATTCGAATATCGACATTGTCCAACGAACACAGTCAAAAATTCTGAGATGGTTACAGGTACCCTGGTTCGTAAAAAACAAAAATATACATAAGGACCTTAGCATCCTAACTGTCAAAGACGAATTGAAAAAGATGCGGATCAGCTATGCAGGGGAACTGGTATCTCATCCGAATTTGCTGGTGCGAAACCTACAAGATATACCTACGTCTTCGCGATTAAAGAAGAAAATGATGGCTGTAATAGCATAAATTATAAAATTATTAAGTTTACTTATTGAAAAGAAGCAGATTCTGCTCCCGCAGATTTACGCTAGCTATTAAGATTTGAAAACTTATTGTTATTTTCATGTTTGAAAGATTCAATAAATAAAGAAAATTGTTAAAAAAAAAATCACTTCCTTTATATAGAACACGATTTGGTTCCAATGTGTTGGTTTGCGGATTCGGTAACGCAAAAAAATGTATCAAAATATCCAATGATTGCGGTTAATTTTCCACCTTTCCAAACATTTAATTTAAACCGTCATTAAATCAAAATCCGCTATAACATTCGATGAGGTAAGAACACATTCTGGTTTACAGATTTCTATGATCGCCTCCTTTGGAACTTCTCATGCACGACATATGAAAGGAGTAAACATTGTGTCAATAATCGATAGATTCTTTGTATCGATTTGTGTCACCGTATGGTATCTCACAATACAAATGTTACATCTATTCGGCAGCATCTATTTCGTCTTTTGAATGCCGTTTTCGTGCATAAATTACGTTGTCGAGCATCCCATCGAATAGTAAAAAATATCCCACCCACTCAGACACAATTATATCAAGTTTATCTATAGGAAGTACTTATCAGATTTAAATCTATATAGCAATGTCTTAATTTTACCAATAACAGTAATACGTTTGATACAGCCAAAATCAAAGTGACAATTGACATTGAGAGAGCCAATTGAGAGGAAATTTTAGTTGTGCACTGCGAACATTTTATAATCGATTATAATTTTTTGAAAACTACTAGCGTTATCTATTATCTTTCTATCTTAAACTATTTTTACCACTCCTATTTTGATGTAGACGGTCAAATATTCGAGTCGAAAGAAATTCATACAAAACTGGAGTTATGTCGCTTTTGTATATATTCTGTGACTGAACTACTCTATAGAAAATGGCACCGTTTAAAGTCCGAGATTCTTCTTTTGGGGAGATTAGGTAGACCTTACACACCATACTTGGTATTTTAACGTGGTCAGTGCCAAAATCTAAACAAAACTATTTACTTTTGCTAAAAATTTCAGGTTTATTTCAATTGTTTGTCTATAAAATAGTATGCTGTGTGAAAACCATGGGTGAGCAGATAAACTTCTTAAGGGACTAGATAGTAATGAGAAGTTGCTGAAAACATCAATTCTTCTCAGTAAAATAAAGTGCAATGGTATTTCTGAATATGTGTATTTTTGATGTATTTGTTATTTGAATATGCTTCCAACTCGCGAGGATCCAAAAATCATCTGTCAGTGGCATCTGTCAAAAAAATAATAATAATGTTGATTATGACTCCCCAGAAGCGGTCAGGGAGGAGAAATTGAGGCCGTTGGAAATTATTATTATTATTCACTCAAGCATCCAATATAAAATGAAAATAATTTACACATATACATAGACACGTGCCGCACTTGAGTTTTAATGGAAAATGCTGTACAATTAGCCGCCATCTTATAAATAAGTGTGGAAATATTTAAATAATTTTGATTACTTATATAGTTGGCTGTGAAATATCAATACAAACAGATTCGTTTTGTTTCATTTACAAAAATGTTATTATATCATGTAGGTTGTATTCTAATACTAGACTCACGGGCAAACTTTATTCAAACTACATATTCAAATAAGTAATCGAGGGCACAAGCACTAACTTCATTTTAGAAAGAGCCTATATTTTTTCTTATTTTCTGAATATTTATATTTGGATTTTATGCAGCACATATAAAATGTACAACTGAGACGCTTACGAGTTCAACTTACGATAAATGACGTTAGAAGGTTTTTTTATTTAAAGCATTTTGGATAATCTTGACATTTTGTTGGTTTAGTCGTAATGGTTGCTTTTTCTTGCTTTCCATAGAAAATTGGTCAAAAATAGTTTCAAGTTTTAAATCGTATTCGTAATGCTAACATAGTCAGCCCCGTGATCTCATTGTATTGAATTTGTCCATCTAGCCGGTTCATACATTTTGCGTTCAAATAAAATGTATGCACCACTTGCCTGACCGCCACCACATGTCGAATAAATTATTTTTTTCTAGTGAACTTCATCACCACAGCTGCAAAGCTAACAGTCGCCTGTCACGAGCGTTTAAATTGGCATCACAATGACCACAACCATAGCTCTGTAGCAACTAGAAATAATGTAAAGCTTTACAACGAGTCCTAACTAACCTAGCGCAAACCTCTATAATTGTTCATCGAAAGACGCTGCTATAATTAGAAATAACTATTTGGGAACATTTTGGGGAGGTTCTGGATCACTTCGGTTGTGGGTTATGAAAGCCAAAGCACTAGAACAAGAAACTAGAGAAATAATGATCGAGAAAACCTTAGTCATATCAAATAAAGATAATGGAGTTAGAGACTACGATAGAGCTCTAAATTCCTCCAAGAAAAGAACAATCACCGAAAAATGTGAAGAGGCATCTCTTTGGTAAAATACAATAACACCTTAATTGAGACGCCGATTTGCCAAGCGTCTAGAAGATAATTCTGAATCAAATGATTAAAAATTTGCGAGTGGAAGGAGTTCGAATCATCAAGCAGTACGTCGATAAGAAACATGGTAGTATGAGATTTTGCGTTGAACATGGAAAACTTTATGTGACAAAAATTCATTACCAAGAATTGGTGAGGCTACTGGTAAATACAGATTCAAAAGGAAGATCGTGAGTTAATGTAATGCCATTTGGGTTATGTAATGCTATAGTGACTTTTAACGATTGGAGCGGGTGCTAAAAAATACATTAGAGAACGTTTCTTGAATATTTTAGCGACATTGAAGCGAGGCTTTTATGCTAGTTTTATCCACCGGATTAAATATAAGCCCAAAGAAATGCCTACTCTTTAAACCAGAAGTTAAATATTTGGGTCGCAATATAATCGCGAATGACATTCACATGGTAAAGAAGTGGCCAAGACCCTACAATTTGTGTACCAGTTAGGAAACATTAAAATTATATTTATGAAAAAAAGCCGACAACTATGGTTTGAGATATTATGAAAACCAGACGTAACTTTTAGTCGTGTGACCACCGGTTATCGACCCCGGACCCCCCGAGTCAAAATTCCCTTTACGGACAAATCAGGAAGCCTTACGTTGATTGCTAGTTCAGGAACACAGAAGGATAAATGAGCATATGTTGGATCGAATTTCTGCAAAGCAACGATTTCACCATCTAAAATCCTAAAGGAAGCACACGTGAAAATGCTAACGCATTATCAAGACGGCCAAGTCCAATTGAATGTAAACACTTGGATGTTGCTGCGGTTAGATGGATAGGACGTTATAACCGCAGTATGACCTATGATCGTTATTCTCGATGAGGAATGAATAGAGTATACAATCCGGAAAGAACAGTTATTACAGCCGGCCGGGTTTTTCGATGATACTCCAATACAAACAAAAGGATCGGTAACCAAGGGATAAGATAACGCTTGCTAAAGGCATCAAATACTAGAGGAGTATCAGGAAAATGCAAGAGGAGTGATCTGAAAGTAGATAGTCGATGATCCACTGATGTGAAAAAAGTGCTTTAAAAAGGGCCTGCACCAGAAAGCCGAGGAACAATGCGGCAATACGATGGGGCCAGTTCTTATTACGACTATAACGGCAATAGGTACGTAGTATGTAGTAATTAATGGACTATTTCAGCTATATACCAATTAGAGATGTATGTGGTATCAAATCAGGAAACAACAACCCTCGCTGATGACATAATTAACAAGTGAAGGAGCCGCTTTGGAGTCCCGATGGAAATTTTCTCTGACCAAAGAAGAAATTTTGAATCAGATAAATTTCAGAAGATTTATCAGTTGTTCGGCATAAATAAAATAAGAATAAATGATTTGCAAAGCTACTATAGAATCGACTTAAGCGACTGTTCCAACGGTATAATTTTAAAGAGCAACGATTACGATTATCGGCAGATCTTAAGTTTAGTGCTACCCCAACATCAACGTTCTGTGATCAATATTACGTCGATAGGATAAAAGAAGAAAAAGTTATTGAGTAGTCAGGAACAGACCTTTTTCTTGTACATTATGGTCATATCTCTCATATTCACCACTATTCATAGTAAATGGACACTAAGAGTAGACATACAGGAGATTCGGTACGCGATAGAGTAAATGTGAAAGTGAATTGTGGAAAAATTATTTGATTAAAGTGAAAGTGATTGTTCATTGTGTTAAGTGAATTTATAAATAATTGTGAAAATTCTGGTTTTGCAGCTCTAAGAATTATATATGGATTATTATGAAATATATTTATAGATATTTTCGGGCGTATTCCGGAAGTTACAAACAAATTATCTGTTGTTGAATTCGCAATCCAGTGATATGCACTGAACTCGACAAGCCAAATTCGTAACAATATATTTTGCTGATCTCTTATTTAAATTAATGTAAACGGAAAAAATAAAACTAAAGTAATAATGTATGTTAGGTTCGTTTCAGGTACGTTGGAGTACCTAGCTTTACAACTTTTATAGGCCTGTTGCGATTAAATGAAACCTATTGAGGAGCATTATGCAAAATACATCATACGATTTTCGTATACTAAGTGTCGGGACTGTTATACACTTTGACAATATTCTAAATGCATCGGTATATGTTGCATTTTGGCGTAATACTTTTAAACACCAACTAATTCGAGGCAAACATTATCATATTTCAGTAGTTTCCAGCGACAATTTATAATCTTGTTTTGTTTAATTTGACTTTTATAGAAAAGAAAAAGATTGAATTAAATAAAATAAAAATACATTTTTAATTGAAATAAAACTTTTTAGAAAACATTTTGTAATAAATTATACATTTCAGTTCAACGCTAAAAACGTTGATCACTAAACGGTAAAACGACATAATATGTATAAGCTAATTAACTTATCCTATTAAAAACATATAAATAATAATTATTTGTAATAAAATGTGTCAACTAATGCACAGAACATTTTTGGTGTACAAGTAAAGCCTTCAACTATGCCAAGCACTTTTTCTTGATATTGACGTTAACCATGACCTTATTATGGTACATCTCGGTACATAATTAAATTACATTGATAAATCACAACAGCTTTTCTAAGTGTCATAAATTAAATGTACATTAAACGTGCAATAAGTCATTAATAAATTTTATAAAATAAAATAAACAGGCGTCTAAATGAAAATGTGTTTATCAATTAATTGAAGATTATCTGATTGATTTCACAATGGGTTTTGTTGTTTGGATTTTTCAGCGGTCATAATAACATAGACAAAGAAATGTTATGCACGATTTTATTCAAACTTTAATTTGAATTAATGACCCCATAGGGTCGAGCGGCTGCCTTACATTGTTGATGGAAATATCTAGTTTGTACCGATACATTATGGTAATGAACAAGTGTTTTTAACTACTATATTAAGGAAGGTATTCTTTGCGTTTCGCTGGGTGGTAAAATAGATAAAGTTTTGTTGTTAAATTCATTTTAAATTCTAAAACGTCCCAGCAGTTTTAAAATAAAATTTAGAATTTGTTATTTCAAGATCAACTGAAATTATCGTTTTTGAGATTTACACATACATTTTTAGCCATCGTGCCTCTGTAAATCGTCAAATGAATGATTTAATCTACTCGATTTTCATTAAATCATTTCAATTTCGTTTTGTTGTTACATATAGGCATAATTTATTTGAAAGTTTTGCCTTATTATATATTTAAAGAGAGAAATTTATAATTTACTATTTTATTAGGGATATTTTACTATACCCCGAAACGCAGGCTAAAGGGGCATTTTTGCTTATAATAAGCGCTTGCTGGCTTATTGTTCAACGCCAGTTGTCACAGACGCCATATAGGCGTAATCTTATTAGCTACTGGTATGTTCCGAATCAATTCCAAAATGATTTGTGTTTAGTTCATTTCTATTGCTTTCTATTGCTTGCAGTAAGTCCGAATATCCCTTCACAATATGCGGACAAATTCAACTAAAAATTTGATTGCATAACGAAAATTTTCGCAACAATCTAGTCCAGAGTTGACGCTTCGATAGTTAAATTTAAGAGAGAACAAATTTTTTGCAGTATTATGGAACCTCCGCAAATGTCAAAGCACATCTGTAATTTGATTCGCTTAAATATGTGAATTTTAATCTGAGTTGCTAGAACTAGAAATGCAAAATAAAAGCTTTTCTCATACTTAATTTTCCAGTAGTAAATCCGTTTTGGTTTCCATAACAGTGCGGATATATTTGCTGTTAATTCTAATGGAGCTCGTATGCCTAAAACGACAGTCTTATGACGCTCGACATTTCGTAGATATTTCGATTCTGAAATGTATCTAAAAATTTTCACCAATCGGAAAACTTATAAAACGGATAAAAACGTAAAGCTATAAACCGAAACCTGCAAATTACAGAAAATCCAAAGAGGCTAATTGTGCATATAATTCACAATAATAGTTCTTCTCAATTGCCATAACATCGCGCATTTCGCTGTCATAAGGGTGATGGTGATTTTTAAAAACTCAACAGTGCAACGACGGAAATTTCCGTGACATCTTAAAGTATACACAGTTCACGCCAGTGATAAGGAACTAAAAGAACATCTTAAAACTTGTAATTTAAAGGCCACTTATATCAGCAAAACTACACAAAACGAGCTCATAGACCGCTGCGGTGCAGAAATAGTATCTTAACAAAAAGAGAATTGTACATTCATCAGATTTCTTAAGTATATAATATTTGATGAAACTACCAACATATCTCATATATCACAGACGTCAAGTCATTATCCGATACGTTTATAAATGTTTATAAATCACAAAGATTTTATTACGTTCTTAGAAAGCCATGGGAGAAATGATGATACCGAAAATGTATTTCCCGATGACTTGGTTCTCACTAGAAAGAAAATTGGAGGAAACTATCCTAAATTTTCTCAAAGAAAACACTTTTAATACTTCGAATTACTATAGGATTTAGTACTGATGGCGGTAGTGTTTAGATCAGACCCGAGCGGATGCGGAAATCCAGAAAAGACTTACTACATGATATTCTATTGGAACAATGAAAGAAATGATAGGCGATCTACGATGGGCCAGTAATATGGAACGATAGGAAGAACTGCACGACTCTGTAATATTATTGCAATGTGGAGTTTATTACGGTTCTCATTCTAGCTTTTATACTTGCTTCAGTAAATTAATGCAAAAAGTGATGCTTTATAAAATCAAATCGAGAATAATGAAACAAAATTTTCTATAATTTTCAAAGAAGCGAACACTTAATTTGAGAGTTATAAATGTTGATGTTCCCTTGCTAAGGGGTGGAATTCATAGTTTAAAACTTTATCAATAGCACTCGAAAAATGTCAAGCAGACTTTTCAACCAATTGTGACCATCGCAAAGTTTTAAAAATGATAAAGGAAGCCTTTGAAAAGGGTTACTTAAATTGTAAAGCAAAATTGGCCAAATTAGAAGATGAGTCAACGTCAATTGACAAAAAACCAGCAATCAGTCCTATATTGTCAAACAACCAACATCTTTGCGTAAAACTTCCCGAACCAGAACTACCAATTTTCGATAGAACCTACACACAGTGGATGAGTTTTAATAAGCAGTTCGAATCCAGAGTAATGCAGCATGTGACTAATAATAGCGATAGGCTGGAATACTTAAAGGGATCACTAACAGGCAAAGCAGCACTTACTATAAAGAGATTGAAAGGCCGGGACGAATATGTCACCATTGCCTGGGGGTTATTAAGGCATACGTATCAAAACGAAAATATCATAAACAACGGTCACCTCCAGCAAATCGATAATTTGAAAATGCCGGAATCTGAATCCGCGTCATTTCTATCAAAATTTATCGACAAATTTCTATGCCACTACGAAGCTTTAAAAGTTATGGATACTCGAGTCGAACATTGGGATATCATCATACATTGGGATGTATATGAACATCTTATCAAAAAAATTGATTGAGATTGAGATTTAGCAACACGAAAAGAAATTGAAATAAAAAGCCCACAAAATAATGTACTAACTTTGGACGAATTCATCAACATTCTCAAAGTTCGAAGAAGTATACTAGAAACATTAGCAAATACATTGTCAAAAATAAAACCAAAATCGTTTTCCGGAAATCATCCAACTTCATTATCATCAGTTGCCTTATCAAGCAATACTACACACAAATATACCAGTGCTGTATCAACATCAGCACCGGAAGTTCAACAAGTGTCACAAACCACTGAACTGAAGTCAACGTCTTGTTCGAGTTCTTTGGTTAGTCAAAAACAGAAGAGTCATATTTGGTTAGCAACCTCATTGGTGGATATAGAGGACAAATTTGTAACCTTTTGAATCTACAGATGTCTCTTGGATTCCAGTAGCCAGTCCAACTTCATAACAACGACAGCCAGGCAACAATTAGGATCAAAACAATAAAAATCAACACAACAGTTTCGGGATTTCATGAATCAAACACAAATATTCGTCAAAATTCTTGTGTTAAAATCAAGTCAAAGTGCAAATGATTCAATATATGTACATCTGGATTGTCTTGTAATTGAAAGAACCACTGGTCTAATACCAACCCATAAAATAGAGTTTGTGAATTTATCGAAACCAAATAGCATATACAGTTAGCAGATCCAAATTTTAATTGTCCAGGAAAGATATACCTTTTAATCGGAGTAGAACAACTAGTATTATTCGTCAATCAATTCATTTCCCAGCATTATGTAACAGTGAATTCGGTTATATCGTATTTGGCTCAACTATAATTTCACAAACTATTATAAACCATTGCCATTTATCAACAGATAATCTTGATCAATTACTGCAACACTTTTAGAGAATCGAAAATTGCGAAAGCCAAGGAAAATTATTATCTGTCGAAGAAACCTATTGTGAAGAGCATTTTAAAAATACGTGTTCACTAGTGATGGAAAATTTTGGATTGATAAATCACAGCAATCATTACAACAAATACTATATACTGGAGATCAAGCCATGAGCCATAAAACATTTTCGTTGCAAACGGTAACCTATGGATTGGCATGTTCCAGCTTTTTGGCCGCAAGAGTACTAAAGCAATCAGCAGTGGACGAAAAAAACAGATTCCCGGAAGCGGCAAGAATAATTAAAAGGGACTTCTACGTAGATGACCTCATGACAGGTACCGATAATTTAAATCAAGCTATAGTTTTGAAGGAAGAAGTCGAAAAGCTACATATGTCGCTTGGGTGAAACGACGAAAAATTAATAATAAATCAAGAAGAGAAATCAATAGGCATGTCAATGAAAAAATCACCACACATAAAAGCTCTTGGACTGATTTGAAATCCAAGCTATGACGTTTTTAAGTATAAATTCCAGTCAACATCAAATCCCATAATGAAGCGCTCAATTCTATCGGCTATAGCTAAGGTTTTCGATCCAATAGGATTACTTGGTCCCGTAATTCTCATTGCAAAATTACTAATGCGTGATTCGTGGAAGCTGAAAATAGATTGGGATGAAAAATTGCCTTTAGATATCATCAAAAAATGGCTAGTATTTCAAAATCAAACGTGTGGCATACAGAAATTAAACATTAAAACGCTTATGGAAAAAGCAGCTTTTGGAACAGCAGTTTATATAAGAACAACGGCTGATAAATGTACTCATCATTCTCGGCTACTTTGTTCAAAATCATTTGGCATTAAACTATGTCTCAAGTTTGCCACATTTTATTTGTATTAAACATTCTCATTTTATTTGTCAAATATTCCATTTAAATTAGAAAACTAGGCTTAATAGTTTCGGATATTAAAATAAAATCATAAAAATATTGATTTGAATAGTTTTATAAAAAAACAAAATAAATTACGTGAGTTCTAACCTCAATTTTGCCGAATGCATTATATGTAAAAAAAATGTCATGCCAATTATCATCAACAATGGGTTTGCATCGGCGCTTAGATAGCATGCACGGCATGAAGAAAATATTAACTCGAATGCTGCCTAAGCCAGTTACTTTATCTTTAAATCGTATCCGAAGCATGAACAGGAACACGCAAAAATAGACAATTTTTTCGAAAAAGAGAACACCATTAGAAGAAATAGTGTAGGAACTAGCTGCGTATGATAACATCCCTATATTTACAAAATTTTCACATGTGCTTTAATACAAAGCAGCTTGAACCTACAAGGCCATCAACTCCCTAAATATTCAACCGATATAATGTATCTAGTTTATAAATTTTACGATAAAATCAAAGAGAAACTATTAACAAAATCAATGATATAAAAGCCGATGATTGTAAAGTTTCGTTGTTCATAGATGAGTGGACCAGTTTTCGACAAGATTGTCAATCAAAAACTAAATTCATTTATGAATTATGGTGAAGTTTGAAGCATATTTACAATTAGGCTACACACTTTGCTGTCATTAAAATATTTTACGAAAAATCGGAAAATGCCCATTGGTTAGAATCTCAATCGGAAAAAGACGGCCAAAACTGTTTTCAACGTGGAAACGAATCCGACGAAGAATTTATTGTGCGTAATAATTTCGAATTTACAAAACATAAATAGAACAATATAATGAAAATGACAAAAAATTGTGAACACTTTTAAGAGGTCTTCTGTGAAAAATTCTGTTTTACAAAACATGGTAACACAAACTGAAAATTTTGAATTGAATATAATATTGTATTGAACAACTAGCTGGATCCGGTTTTAAAATCGTTAGAAGAGCTAAATTCACGTAATATGTATATGGAATAGCGACGACACCACCACTACCAAAAACATTTTAGAAGTTTTAAATCCTATTCAAATTGCCATGGAAGCTCTATCACGCCTTGATGCGAACTTATTATCTAACGAGGGATTACTAGAGTTTCATTCTGAAAAGCTCCAAGAAAATAATTGTTGTATTAGCCATGAACTATTAATCGAATTTAAATTACAAATTGCGAAACGCTGTAATTCCCCACTAATTACTCTACTAAAATTTTTGAATAACCACAATAGTGTAAAACCAAATCAAGGTTCTTTGAGAAGTGCTGACGATTTCTTTCAATCTACATCAATGAACGAAATCGTTAAAACCACTAAACAATTTTTGAAACAATATAATATCTATACTGAAATTACGGATGAAAATGATAATGTCGATAGTGATGACAATGGTATACGGATAATGAACACAACAAAAAGACAGAACTTAAAAGAAAAAGTGGATGAAGCAATAAAAAGATCTACGTTCACGGTTACAAAAGCAAGACAACAAATCGAGCCTCAGACGATTAAGGAAGTTAGTTTATATAAACTAACGGGGTAATTAACGCCAAATTTAAAGATGCTGAAAGATGCTTTGTATATCTTAAAACCGACATCAACCCAAAATGAGCGCAACTTTTCTATAGGAGGCAACCTAGTTACCAAAAATACAACAAGATTACAAGAAAACACAAAATTACGCTAACTTTTATCCTAGCTACGCGGATTATAATTTTATAAAAAGTTTTTTTTAGAGTTTTTTAAAAATTGAATTTGAAAATTTGATTTTGTAACAATGAAATATTTGTTTATAAAATTATAATTAATACATACTTAATCTGTATTTTTCTTTATTTTTGTAAATTTCATGAGACTCTCGGAAACCGTTAAAAAAATTTCTTTCCCGAGAAATCCCAATCGCTATACGATTTACCCGCTTTCACTCGCCCGCGCCTATAATATGAAAACAATCATCATATCTTGAACTCCTCTAATAACCAAGCAATGTGGGATCCCAATCCCAAGCCTAATGTTATCTACAACATATATCACTAAATTATTACAAGTGCTCTTCTATTCGATACTAAACATAATTAATCACCTTTGCCGCAAAGTTTTAGAATTAAATTGTTACCAGTTAGAGATTGGAAAACAGCAAAATGGAATTGCAACCGATAACTATTGACCTACATTGAACGATATGTGACTTACCTTATAATAATCTGTTGTTTCTTCTTAGGCGATTGTACCATATTCGCAATTGTGGCATTCACATCAGCTGGCGGAATTAGTTCATCTAATTCATTTGGTTTTTCACTGCTTGTTGCATTCGGAGTTGCTGTCGTAGTTGGTAATTCACTAGTACTATCAATTTTCATAATCACGTCACTTTCACTTACACTAGCATTATTTTTATTACTATTATCACTATTATTTGGCATACTATTTAAATTATTACTATTTTGTAGTACACTGTTTGTTGTAACTTCTATGAATTGATTGCCGCTACTACTATCGATTAATTTACCACTGACGCTACTCGATGGTAAAATCGCTCGTGATATGATGGGCTCCTTATTTCCTAATTTATTTTCTTCGTTCTCCCGCGATTCAGTTTGATTGTTGGATGCTGCTGCGGGTAATGTACACACACTTTGAATAAAAATTACACTTAATATTAAATAATATATCAAAATTTGTATTTTTGCCATTATTTTTGTGTTGTTAAATTAAATGTTTCGTTTATAAAAAAAAAAATTAAGTTTAAAATATTTTATCACAGACAATTATTTTAGCATTTCAAAATTAATTATTCGTTTTAAGGAACATAATATTACAAATTTTTAATCAATATATTTTATTTTTAATTAATTAATTTTTTTTCAAGGTAAATAATTTAAATATATAGTTTTAAATAATTTATTTATTTTTGAAATTTAAGCACCACCACCGCTTTTCATTGAAGACAATTCACAACTGAGAGTAAATTCGCGATGAACAATTACTCTAATAGTTTAATAATTTTGCATTTTACTTTAATTTTTAGAGGTGACAACAACAACAAATATAAATAAAAAATGTAATAAAAGTAATATATGTAATATAAAAGTGCACACAAGCACAGACTATTTATAAGTAAGGTGGTGTTACAAGGTGTCTCTTAAAAGATAAAACAATACGCTACATTTTATTTTGTGTACGTACATTTCTCGAGTCGCTTTATCAGGTAATTTAATTTTCTTAAATATGTACTTGCTCGTAAGATTACTCATAAAATAAACATATTATAAAATGCGTATTGTCTTAAATTAAAATTTAATTAATTTTTTTGTTAAAATTACTTATATGGACGCTATCAGAAATATTTTAGGCACTGAATTTTTTGTTCAATCAATAAAAGCGCGGCTCCGTTTCGTAATTTACGAGGGGATAAGGAAGAGAGCTGCAAATTAAGTATAAAGTAGCTCGATTTAATAAAAGAATTTTTGCTTACCGCATATTACAATTACTTAATTATTTATGATATTTATGTTGTTTAAATATGTACCTATGTAGCAAGAAAAGCGTTGACAAATGCAGAAGTTGTATCACTCACCAAAACTTACGGATTACAATGAAATATGCCATGTACAGGTGGAAACTGTAATTTTATGTTTAGGTGGTTCCATCCATCGGAATGAATATAGATCCGTGAAAAATACACAGATTTTATAAGAACATTTGTTCTGCCCACATTAAAATTTGACCCATCCCAGTGAATATAGCTTCTACACAAAACTACCATAGATAAAATTAATTTACATCCTTATACTTGAAGGAACGGGGTTGTGATTATCCTTTTCAATACATAAATAGTTACCAGCCTTATAGTTTGGCTAATAATAGCGAGTGATATTTCTCAAGATTTTTTTTGATAATTTTTTTCAAGATGTGTTGTATAGGTACCGCAATGCCGGGATCCTGCGGTCTTACCAATTTGATTACAGAGTTTTTTTTTTTTTGACAAAAATAACAATAAGTTTCAAATCTTAATCACTAAGGTATCCGACCAAATTGGTTTAATCGCATTGTGTTATAGAGGAGTTTGTTTACGAGAGAGACGTTTGTTTAGAGAATTTCCTATATGAAGTCAAGGAGAACAAATACTGAAACAATAGTTTAGGCTGGTTTAGATACACCAACATTTTTTTTCTGCAAAAATGAAAAGATTAGCAAATAATAATTTTCATTTGAGAAACAGAAACATAAATATGCAAAATTTTGCAGATATTTTTTAGAAAATGTTGTAATACAATATTATCTGGCTATCACCCAGAATAACCCAAAATTTGTTATAAACGATTTTAAACACGTATTATTATTAAATGTATAATTTATTACTTCTGGATTTGTAAATTTCCTTTATATTGTTATCATTTGTCAAAAAACCACTATATTAAGGGGATGTTTCCGGTTTTCTCTAAATTTGTTTAATCAGCCTTTATTGGCTAATCGTGCTTAGTTGTCATCGATTTGAATAAATTAAATTATTGGTATTAATAATTTTTGAGCAAGATAAATCTTTGATAAAACTATTTCAGTGAATAGTGAATTAAGGGATAGATATGAAATACATTGGTCGTCAAAAAATTCCGGACACTTGAATTTCTTCATAAACATTTTTCTAGAGCAATTATGCATTGTTCAAAGGCTAGCCAAATGCCTTGTCATCTAATTAGTGACGTGCATGAATGGATTCACGGGATTCCCACTGTCCCTATCTACTATCTAGCGAAACCATAGCCAAGAGAACGGGCATGGAAAAATTAGCGGGGAAAGAAGACTTTGGCACTGTGATATTAAACAGAACATAACCGAAAAATAGGTGTAACAGAAACCGTATTTGTTTGGCTCTTAATCCAATCACAGCAACAAAGTGTAATAAATAAAAAATATTCAAAATTTGGATTGCTACGTTTCTAAATAAATGAGCATCACTACCGGTTCATACGACGGATAAAAATCTCGGATTTTTCTATCCTAGATTTTTATTTAATTTTTTTCACCTTTTTTGTATGAAAAGAGGCGTGTCTGTTGTATAATTTACGTGATGTAATTGGTTTAAACGATGGGATAGAAAAATCCGAGATTTTTATCCTTCGTATGAACTCGCTGTCAATCAATTGTTTTTAAACGTTTATGTCGTATTCATACGACGAATAAAAATCCGGATTTTTTTTATCCCATCGTTTAAACCAATTACATCATGTAAATTATACAAAAGACACGCCTCCGCCTCTTTTCATACAAAAAAGTTGAAAAAAATCTGGGATAGCAAAATTCGAGATTTTTATCCGTCGTATGAATACGACTTTAAAGTCGCATTTGTTGTGAATAACAAAGTACAGTTCAAGATGCTATTAAACGATATTGTGGAAATGGTCAATATCTGCGAAAGGTTGAACGAGTTCGAAATGAAATCGATTTATGGTATCAATGGTACTACGAGTTCGTTTCCAAGCAGCTAAAATCATCGCTGGTCGATTGGCACAGCATCGCGAAGATTAAATGAAAATGGACTGCAGTCCAGGAGGGCTGCCTACAGAGTCAGAGGTTCTCCCAACCCATCGAAAAACCTGTTTGACTTTTGCCCATAATCACGTTAGTTGGACTACGAATCGATCTTGTTTTTCAACCTCCCCATTCATTTGTTTATTTAATTCGTTTACTATTTTAAAATATCAATTATTTCAAGCATCAGTTTTGTTCAAAATGTTCACTTCCATATAACAGCTATAAAAGTCCGCAATTACCGGCAAATAATATCGATTGTCGATTGGTCCCGTAAAAGCTGTAATTAGGTTATAGCCACCAAATTTTTGTTCGCAATTCATTTTTCATCGCAGTTTATTGAAATTAGTGAACGTAAGTAATTTACTTAATTGAGTTATGACAGGTTTGACACATTGTGTTTATGTGTACCGTGGTTGTAGGCTCATCCTATATACAAATTGTAAGTCTCGCTGTATTTTAGTTCGTATTGAATTCAACAGGTTATGAGCCAAATTATAAGAAGCGTCGATAAAACAATAGTATGCTTATTAAGATTTCATCATCGTGTGGAAAAAAGAATTCGGAAGACGACAGGCTTTCTTGCGATTTTTATTCATTTTGACTTCGCTACAAATTTCGAAGCGAATTAAAATGGAAGGCGATCGGGTGAATATTGAAAAATTGAAATGTATGGTGGAAATTTGTTAACATGGAAATTACAGATATACGCCAGAGCAGAATGGTTGTATGAAACATGACAATCACACAACCCAAGTATAACAAGACGAAACTCAAAATTGAGCTATCGTATTTGCCTTCGAAATATTAGAAAAAAGTCGAAGAATCAATACTTTAGTATTGGTGCGTATGTGTATACTGTTCCAAGTATAACAAGGTGAAACAAAACAGAGCTACGTTCTACGTATCGTATTTATTTTACATGTTCACGACATGAGTTTTATAATTTTCTTAAAAAAATTTAAAGATGTGCGTTAATTTAAATAAAATTACACCAAAATATATTTTTATATCTATTCAAATTTTTTTTGTATAAATTAATTAAATTCTAGTTCAGTTTTAAATTATTAAGTGGAAAACAAATGCGAAATAATAAACTTGATATGAGCTATATGGAAAATATTTAAACTTTTAATATTACAATCAAGGAATAATATCATCAAATCATTGTTTAATAATAAAAAATAATTAAAAAATTAATTATAATATAATTTAGATGTGTATATATGTATATATTTTTTTTATACAATAAAATCACAAAAATTGTTCTAAACCTAAATTTTTTGTTTTACTTTGCATTTGGACGCCATCTTTTTCCTCTAATATGTATTTTCAATTATAGCCTTTTACATATTTCGTTGCACAAGATCGTTCCCGCCATATTGTTTTTTGTTGTATTGTTCACACATACATGTATACAATTCTATTTATTGAGTTTCGTCCAGTTTCGAATAATCGCGACACTTTTCATATAGGATCTTATTCTAAGTCGAAAGCAAAACTATGTCAAAGTCGAAACTAAATATAAGTTTTTACTTCGAAATATGACAAAAAAGTCGAATCTTGTTATACTTGGGAATTCATGCGAAGCAAATGGGCTACAAATTCTAGGTGGAAGTTATCAATTTGAAAGTGCATGTACTGAATCCAACGGGAATGAGCACAGTGCCAGAGAAATTACCGTAAAACTTATAATTATAATTCTCTCGGTAAAAAAGCGAAAATCGATCACTTGCAAATTTTCGAGTCATTGGTGATTATGCACACTCCAAAAGAAAACCGCCAAAAACTGGATCAAAATGGATATGATATTCATTCGAAATCGTATCGAGTGTAGATTCCGCGAATAATATTAAGATAGCACGTGACGTGATTTTTCTTCCGCAAGAATCAACGACTGCACTGGACATTAGTGACAGATAATGGATCAGAGATGAACGATGCAACCACTGTAAGCAGTCAAACGTGGTGCAATATGCGATCTGGATAAAAGGAATATCATTGAAAGTCATTTGCGCGATCGCGCAATTTGACAATATTTTTTCTCAATGCCTGATAAATTTTTATTCGCATATTAATCTATTTACGGGCCGCTTGGTAATTGTGATTTCTTGTCGAACCATTCGATATCTTTGTTTGTTCATCGCTTTTTTATACTTATTTCTCCAACTGAATGGTTCAAATATTTTTATTAAATATCTTAAATCAAACGTTAAGGAGCCAAATCCTGATAAATTTCGCAATACGGTTTATTGGGCAATCAAAAAAGTATTCGAACTTGGGTAAGACTTTTAGCTATCTAAACTGTGCTACAGCTTTTACCTTCACCCGCCAGTATTTGTTTCATAATTTTTATCTATTTTAAAAATGTTTTTGCGATGTGAGGTAGAAAATCATCAAAAACATTTTAATTGAGATACTCAATCTGTTGAGTATTTTACTGGTTTATAGCTTCCAACTTCAGCAATTCTTCATTTAACAATTTGTGGCATTTTCAAATGGTACTGGAACATGCCGATATTGTTGAATGGCCGATTTTTGCTGATTTTGGGTGCCCTCAAAAACATTTTAACTACTCGTGTTTGAACCAATGTTTCAATTATGAATTTGAATGAACCTAGTATATTGAGTATAAACTGACTGTATAATTTTAGTATTTCGCCTACATCTTATTGCATGTCAAATACCTCAATATTCGATTTGTTCATGTTCTCTCAAGGAGGAAACAGTAGTGAATCATTTATTGCTATTGTATAAATTATTGTGAAAACTACCTCCAAACCATTCAAAAATGCAGAATAGTTTTGCAAACGATGATTGATGAATGACATGGGGTATCTTCACATGTGGGAAATGCAAAATAAATTTAACAGGTCAATTAAAACTTAATTCCTTATCCTAACTTACATAATATATTAATAAGGTATCTGCACGTACTATATACGTACTATACATGTCAACGGTTTAACCTGTACCAGGCATAAATAACGAGTAACCATATTGTTTTATAGATTTTCACATAAATCTTTAGTTGTTGGGACACCAATAAAAATGTTGTAAACTTAAATCAAAATTGACAGATTTTGTAAGAGACTCTATATTTTAAATGCAGCGCGTGGTCTTCGATGCATATTAAATACTGATAATGAAAATACATATGTACGTACTCGTCTCGTACATATATTTAAGATAAAATATTTATATCCGATTAATAATAGGTGTTTGTACTCATTTCATTTAAGCTTTTATTAGTTTTCCAGTAACTTTGTTTTGCTAAAATTAATTACGCAAGACAACAACATAATGTTATTTAAATGTTTGTTTAAAGACAATTAATTAATATTAAAAGGTATATATAATTAAGATAATGAACTAAGACGTGTGTTATTTAATTAATAGATTAATGAGTTTGTATGAGAGGCCCACATGACTATGACAGAAGCTGTGTACATCCATATTATTGTATTTCCGTGGCTTATGAGTTATTTATTAGATTTGATAAAGCGGACGAATGTCTGAAACCGGCCATCTGACCATGTATTTTATTTGTATCACTATAATGAAAGTATTAATTCCATGTTATTAATTTTAATAAGTTTTTTAAGTTTTTAAATAAATAACTAAAATTTAATATGTTATATGATAAACTAAAAATGAACGTTTATATTTTTAACTGAAATTATCAAAATTAAGTAAATTTACAAATGAATACTAGATGTGATTTTGACAATATTCTGTAATTTCTAACAAAACATGAAAACAGTAACTTAAAACACTCAAAATTTATTTTCGAATCTTTTGATTAAATTATTATTTGTTTTGTCGCAGAATTCCAGTGAAATGACAATAGGCTCCATCAATTTGTATAATCTCGTCGTCATTATTTGACTGTTTTTCTAGATTAAATCTATATAAAACAAAGATAACAATGTTAACAAATTATGACGAATTACCAAGTTTCTATAAATTACCTCTAGTTTATCTTTGCTGCGGAACTGGAACTCATTTTGTAAATATACTCGAGTATTCACGTTCTTTTATTTTTACAAATAAATAAATATACATTCAAACACTTATGTCTCTTTATGCATTACAGTCATGCTTGAGGATACACCCGGCATGTGAAAGCGAGGTCAAAAATTCACTCAACATATTTAAACATCACTCTTTATCAGCGGTTTCCAAACTTATTTTGCCACGGAACCCTTTTCCGATTATTCAACTTTAATGGAACCCTACCCTCAATCTTTTACAATTATAAACATAAAATATATTCTTATAACGTACAAACTATAACAGAACTTGTAATATAGAAATATGCACTGATTAATGCACTGAATGCATTTGCTTTTTGGATTCCAGTATTCTCTGAAAATTCGGAATGATGCTGGATAACTGAACTCTCATATCTGGTTAGCGTCCACTCTGTTGCGATATTTAGTTTTTGTAGCAGCATATTTGGAAAATCCTGATTCGCATAAATATATTTTTTTAAATTTATTGCTAAAATTTGGATATTTATCAAATATATTACACCAGAAAGTTGCTAACGGCACCTTTCGAAGCTAGCTTTTAATTGAGTATCGGAACTAATTTCAATTAAATTCTCGTATTCTAATGATAGTAGTTTCGTTGGTTTTGAAAGCATTTTGTACCCAATAATTATTGTTATTGTTTAATTTTGGAAGATACTCCGTTAGAGATTCTAATAAACCGCAAGTATGATTCAAAAATATTTCGCGTTCTACAGCTGAAATCAATATTCCACGAATAACGATGCCAATATATTTTTGGCTTGGCAAATATTTATTTCTTGCCCTTAAAGACTTAAACAAGACTCATTTAGTTTGGCAAACATGTCAGCCATGTATCCGATTCTTAATAACCATGACTTATTGGCTAATTTGTCTGATAAATGGAATTTGTATTCGGAAAAATATATTAACAATTTTTGTCGCAGTTCAAACAGCCTTACAAGAATTCTACCTCGCGATAGCCATCTAACTTCGGTATGTACAAGTAAATTGCTGTGGGGACTATCCATATCTTCACACAAGGCTATAAAAATGTACGTGATTGCAATGGTCGGCTCTTAATGAAATTAATACTTTTTACTGCTTCATCTAAGGTTGCCTTTAAGTTAACTGAAATCTTTTTTGTGACTAATGCGTATCTGTGAAGAATATAGTGGTTAGAGCTGCAGTTGTTTGCAATATTCTGAATTCGTGTTACAGACCCAGCAACTTTTCCTTCCATTGCCTTTGTGCCATCGCTACATACTGAAATACATTTATTCTAGTTTATTTTATGGGATTTCATAAAACTGTATAAAAGCATATTTTCTTCAATTTTTTTGTTAAAATCCTAACGCACAAAAACAAGTAAAATTGCTAACCCAGCAACATCTATCGACTCATCTAACAGTAATGAATAAGCGTGACATAAATGTAATCGTGAAACAAGCTCGATTTTAATGTCATCTGCAATATCGGTAATGAGCCTTGATACGGTAGTATGGAAAGGAATACAGCTTCAATTTGGTTAATATACTCTTCGCCAAAAATACATGAGATAATATCCTTTACATTCTGGCGTTGAGGGAAATTGCAGGGCAGATGAATTAGCAAGGTACGGTGCGACTCTTCAACTGGAACCAGAAAGAGAATGTTTAGGAAAACCTATGTCTATGCTGAAAGCTGCAAACCATAAGAAAGCAGTTGCTTTTGCAAATGCTAGGTGGTTTGCCAGTAAAATTGGTAGGGCAGCGAAGCAAGACGGCCTGTGCTGGACTTGAAGCGCTCCAAAATTCTAATCATATCATCATCAAATGACTTCTGGTGCAGGGGGCTGAGGAGGAGGAGACTCTTGTTCACTTTCTATGCTCATGCCCTGCCCTAGCTGGTAGCAGACATAATTACTTCGGCCAGTACACTATGGACGGAAAGGATCAGCTTCTTCTTGAAGAACTTCACGTACTATGCTACTCGCTTATCCATCAAAGAAGTCTAACGATTGATAGAAATGTATCCAGTAGGGGAGACGTGGATGCGTTCATAAAGAAGATTAGAAGCAATGATAGGAAGGAAGCTCACATGTTTGTGTCGACTTTGGCAGATACGGCATCTATGTGATTGATCTGCGATCAACACAATTTTCTGTAAAGTTCAAGAACTGCAGAGAGGAGAATGCTTCCACTAGTCTTATGCTGGGGAGTGCACACAGAACAAGATACAAGGAACAACGGTCGATTTTGTGGTGCACTATCTGGGAAGAAAATTATTTGCAAACGATCAAGCATACGTGAAATTAAGTAAAGTGCGATTTCCGGAGGGAGTTCGGATCATTGAACTATATTGCACAAACCTTACTGGATAGAAGCCATGCAATGTGGAAGCAATTAAGGAAATTGAGCAAATACGGTGCTTTCAACCCCCTGATTGGAATTAAGCGCTAAGTATATAAGCATACACCTCTCCTTACTTACACGCGGTTCACTTGGGACTCTAAAGAAATTTGGAAGCCGAGAACATAAAAGCTGGCTTAATACGATGAGAAAATGAGTGAAGTGAAAACTCTTAATATTTTTATGATTCTTCATATTCCATGAGAAAATTCTATTGCAAGATTTAACGGAAAAAATCAAAAAGTAGAAAATGACTACTTTTATTATTTGGCTTCTTTTTATTTGTTTCTTTTTAGATTTTAACACGAAGTTCTGTGATCTTGGTTCTTCCTTTTAAGTATTTATGTATATGAAATTTTGTATGCATGTAAGTATTGTTATTGAAGTGCGCCACGACTCGCGATGCCCACCGAGAGCATTTATTTGCCCTCGGTTCTCTTAAAATGTATGCTTCGGACTAGGTCCAACATGTTTAACGTGGTTAGTTTGAATGTTCAAAGCCTTACTTTGAATATTGACGAGCTTCGTCAAACTTTTAATGGGGTCCCAATTGATGTTATTTGTTTATCGGAAACATTTTTGACATCTAATATTTCTAATTCTGCGTTGGCCATTAGTGGCTTTAATTTGTTCAGGCGGGATAGGGTTAGTCCACCGGTTAATTATGGTGAGGTATGCATATATGTTAACGAGCATATTAAATGTAGTGTTGTATCGGTACCCCCCTCAATTTCTCAAAGGCTCGTTTCTGACTTTGAGTTTCTTTTTTTAAATGTCTTCGTGAATAAGCGGAAATTTCTTTTAGGTGTAGTTTATAATCCTCCTAAAACGAACAAGAGGTCTTATGCTCGATTCAAGAAATCCCTTTTAGACATTGAGTGTCTTTTTAGTTATTTTTCCTGTCGGTATGATGAGGTTTTCATTTCGGGTGATTTTAATTTTGATATTTCTCAAGAGTCTTTATTTTCTCGTAGCTATTTGAATATCTTAAATAGCATTAACCTTTCGGTTTATAATACTGTAGAGCCTACTTACTCTTGCGCTACTGTAAGTGGTGGTTCTTTTTCGCTCATTGATCACGTCGTTGCTTCTGCTGATAATTCCATTTGTTTTTTCAATCAATTGTCTCTTGGTATTGGTTCTCACCATGATCTTCTTGTTTTTTCTGTTAATTATTACTCTCGACCTAGACCTAAAAGTTTCAGCTTTAGGGATTTTTCTAAAATTGATGAATCTCACCTTTCATCAACTTGTGGCTCTATTTGTTGGGATAATATTTTTTCTCTATCTACTTCTACTGACCAAATTGACTATTTTAATTCCTCTATTAACTATGTATTTTATAATTGCGTTCCTCTCACTACTATTTATTTTAGACCTAGATCCCCCCTTTGGATGACTCAAGAGATTTTGAGTGCTATTTCTGTTCGTTTTTCCAAATATCGTCTTTGGAAAATTAGCCCTAATTCTTTGTCTTATCTAGCTTATAAGGAATCTCAAAATAGAGTGGTAGGTTTAATTCGTATCCCTAAGCAAAATTTTTTCAAGGATAAGTTAGATCCCTCACTTCCCTCTAAGATATTTTGGCGCAACGTGCGCAACTTGGGTCTTGGTAGTTGCAAAGGGGCTGCTTCTGTAGATTTCAAAGCAAATGATTTTAACCTTTATCTAATTAACTCTAGTCACACTCATGATATTTCCATTATTGATTTAGTGTCCGTCGAACCCCTTAATTCTTTTTCGTTTACAAATATATCTACTGTTGATTTGCATTCTGCTATTTGGGAAGTTAAATCGCAATCCACTGGCTTAGATATGGTTAGTTTGAAATTAGTTAAGCGCATTTTTCCTATTGTATCAAGGTATTTGTTACATATTTTCAATTTTATTTTAACGACCTCTTCATATCCCGCTCAGTGGAAGATGAGTAAAATTATTCCTATTCCTAAAATTAGTAATCCTTCTGAGCTTTCCCATTTCCGCCCTATTAGCATTTTAAGTTCTCTGTCCAAGGCATTTGAATTGGTAGTAAAAAACCAAATTCAATCTCATATTGATAGCTTTAATTTGCTTAGCCTTTTTCAATCAGGTTTTAGAAGGTTTCACGGTACTACCACTGCTTTACTGAATGTTTGTGATGATATTCGTCGTAGTATGAGTAAAAGAGAAATGACTTGCCTTACTCTGTTAGATTTTTCTAAAGCGTTTGATTCGATTAATCATCAAATTTTGTTTAATAAGCTTATTTCAAACTTTAATTTTTCTCTCTCTGCTGCTAAATTGATTTTAGACTATATTTCGGGTCGCTTTCAGGCAGTCTTTTATGACAATTCCTTTTCTGACTTTTTACCTGTCTCTTCTGGCGTTCCTCAGGGGTCGGTTCTTGGCCCTTTACTATTCTCAATGTACATTAATGATATTGCATGTTCCATTCGTCATTCTTCTTTTCATATATTTGCTGATGATGTCCAAATATATAGGAGTAGTCGCTTAGATAATGATTCCATTCACTCTAATATTTCTTTAATTAACGATGATTTGGAAAGTATTTATAGTTGGTCATTATCTAACCGACTCGCTCTTAATGCTAGTAAATCCCAGTCTATTATAATCTATAAAAAATCTTTAAATACTTCCTCTTTTCCTGGAATTTTTCTCGGTGATTGTTTAATTCCATTCTCTAATACAGTTAGAAATTTAGGGTTAATTTTTAATAAAACTCTTACTTGGGGTGATCATTTAGTTAAGGTTAGTAAAAGGATTTTTGGAATGCTTAGTTGTTTATATAAGGTTGTAGGGCTCGCTGATAGTAGTTTTAAAAAGCGTATGTTCCTCTCGCATTTTCTTCCACATTTTCTTTATGGTGACGTTGTTTTGTTTGGAATGCTTCAGGATAATATGAATGTTCTCCAAAGATGTTTCAATGCTTGTACTCGTTTCATTTTTAGTATTAGGAAATATGATCACATTTCTCCTTTCTTAAATTTGACTCTTGGCTGTAGTTTGGTTAACTTCTATGAACTTCGTGTGTGTCTTTTTATTTTTAAGCTTCTCAGATCGAAGCAACCTCCCTATTTATTTAACAAGTTATTGTTCAGTAGGTCCCATTCTTCAAATTTACGTTTACTTCCCCCTACAAATCTGTGTAGGTCTTTAAATACATCCTTTTCTGTTAGGGGTATTTCTCTTTGGAATTCTATTCCACTAGAAATTAAGAGGTCAGCGTCGCCTAAATCTTTTAAAGCGGATTATTTAGCGTGGCGCGCTTGAATGATAATACATGTAGTACTATTTTTGTAATAATTTTTTTCATTTGTATTATTTTTGTATGTAGTATGTAAGTATTCACTTCTTGCAGTGTTCTCTGTAACAAATGAGCTTGAGCTCAATACGGAGGGTACTAGCATGGAGTGGATTTGTTTTTTGAACAAATCTGAGGTTTTTATGCCTAATGGAAGTATTTTTTTTTTTTTGTGGTTGTTGTTCCTCATTTATATTGCTTCCATATGTGTTTTTCCTTTACCATAATTGTAATGCCAATGAACAAATAAATAAATGATATTTACATAAACTTTTTAAGATCCACGTTTTTCAATAAAGCAGAATCAAGCAATAGTTTCCAATAAGTGAACAACCCACAATTTTAGTGGCAAATTTTTTAGAAATTTCTACCAAATAAATGAGGATCATTCGGTCTGAGTCTGACAAACATTTGTTTTCTCCTTTTCAGTACATTTGAAAAATGTGTTCTTAAAATGTTTTTTTATATTAAAATTATTTTTAAATTAATTATTTAAATGTTTTATTTTCGCCTTGGAAATAAATAATTATAGCTTACATCACTCAGATGCTATCTATGTTTCTATTCCACTGGTTTAAATAATAAAACGAAAGGATGAAATCCTGGAATATTTTCAATTACGTTACCAACCGGCATATGGGTTTTAATTTTACAATTATGAACAAAAGTTTTGGAATGTACGTAGCTTTAAAAATTTACTAACAAAAATCAATACAAGTCAACATGTTTTTATACTACGGACGAAATCACCGAAAATAAGCTTGTTTTGTGGAAAAAAATTGGAAATTGGTCTACTAAGGAAGGTATTCAAATTATGTAGTGTTAACCAGTCTTTCTAATACAATACAAGCAATTTCGTATTACTATTCCTAGTTATCAGGAATCACATCTTAAAGTCCAGGGAGCCATTAAATTTCGCTGAAGTTACGACCAGATGATTTATCCACTACGTAAAATGACCCATTAAGTAGATTTAAGATATCTTTAAATTGAAAAAGAAACAATGCTTGAATTCGGACAATTCCGAAATCTTTAATAGCATTAATCTCAGATTTTTTAAGGTAGCCCATTACCCATAATATATAAAAAAAATCGGTGTCACGATAGTAAACCATGCCATCGGTAGTTGATCGAGCAGATTTAATAGTTTTTTTGATAATAAGCAGGTTGAAGATAAGAAATAAATGTTCATGCCATAACCCAAAAAAAATTAAACATACAATTAAAATAAAATTGCAATAAACTATTTCGTGTAATTTTTCGTACGTGTTTTATATTTATTTGTATAGATAAAAAGTACAAAAACGTTTTATCAAAACGTAGAAAACAATCATTTAAAGTTTATTCATAGAACATTCTGAAAAACTGTCTTCGAAAGTATAAAATTATTATGTTTGAATTCGGCTTGTATTATTCAGTCACGATATCTCTATTTTGATCAGCCTAAAGCACAACTTTTAGGGCTTTGTTTATAAAATTTGTAATATTTTATAGGTCATAGTCATAATTCTACCAAATTGATAGTTTACATATATGTAATGTGTTGACGATAAGACAAAGAATGTATGATGATTTTTAAACATGCGATGAAGCGAGTACACAAAATTCATTATAATCCAATACATTAACAATCAATTTTACTGTTTTTAAGTTCAACAATTTACATTGATAAACTTTGTGCGCGCGACAATCATTTCATAACATACGATCAATAAAATACACACCATCAACGATTCGGCCAATGTCACAAATTTGTCGCGATCATCGATAATAAAATATGACCCAATATATATTAAATGGATATTGAACCGTTTTACGTTGTTATCTAACCAAATTCGCGAAGTTTGCAATTTTGTAGCCTTCACTGAGTTTTTGTTTTAATTTGGAAAACTCGTATAAGCAATTTCTTGTTAAACAGCATTGAAATTATATACCGTGTTATCACAAGTATAATAAATGTTAATGTTATGACTACTATTAAAGTTTTACTGGCGCTTCTGATTATTACTCGTATATCGTAAATGACCGATTTGGACGTGAATATGCAAGCAAAAAGTTCATCAATGAAATAATCATTCTAAATGAGATAAAAGAATTTTCTACCTCCAACAGTTGAGTGACGTTAAATTAAATGCAAAGCATTTCTAAACCGGGCACATCCAAAAATAAAACAAAAAATAATAATACGAGTATATCAACTATGGAACCCAAAATGATCATCAATCGTTTAAATGAATTTAAAATAGTCATATTCACGTTTTTGAAATAAAAATATAATTATTAATAATTTAATCGTTAAATTATAATTAAATTTAATTATTATTTTTGCCTCATAATTATTTAAGTTTTTCCATTAAAATATTTGTGACAAGGCATGTGATGGAGTGACGAAACGATAAAACTATTTAAAAAAAAAATTGGGGTGCCACTTATAGTGAATATAGTTTGTTACATTATGATTAAGCCATCATATTTGAAAGATCAGAGTGACCATCAAAATTCTTTAAGGGAGAATGCTTGCATATTTATTGTCGTTAAAAATTCTAATAACATAAATCATGTTAAACGCTGCAATAACTGATCCATCATCAATCACAAACTGAAAGTTTACCTTCAAACTATATACATATGTATATAGTTAGGTTTATAAGTAAATTATAGCTTTTATAGTTTACTATTGAAATTTTTGTGCAATAAACAAATAAATCTACAACCGACATATTTCGACAATATTGTTTATTTACTTTTATACTTATGTACGCGATAAACTGGATGGAAATGAAATATCGCGCGACTAATACAAAATCACATATTTAAAGTACAACTCAGTAATTAAGACGCCATAACTAATTAATTAATTAATTAAACAAAATACTAATTATTTTATTAAGATATTTATTGTTTATCCGCGCGCAAAATAGGTTGATCATGTGCTCATGCTTATGGATTTTGTCGTTTTTAGATAATATTAGTTAAAAAATAATAAAAATTCATTAATTTATTGTACATATAACGATTTTGTTGTTTAATATTTGGTATGGCTTAAGTCACGTTTAAGAAGTATGTACAATTTTCTTACGAGAAATATTTACTATGTGTATAGATAATTTTTTAAAACAGGAACATTGAAATTATATACATACATAAAGCTATTATTAGATACTTTAAATCTGGATTAAATTCAACATTGAATGGGTATAGACAACAAAACTAGGTTCTTGAAACGTGAACGCTTTTCCTTCGGTATTTTCTATTAACTATAGTCATAAAATTAAGAACAAATACTAAAAGAGCTTTACATAACGTCGTTATCTGTACAAAATTACAAATAAATACCGAGTTCGATACGTGCGGTATTTTTTGTTCAGCACCCAGGTAATCTTATTTTTCAAAGATGTGTTCAAATATTAAATATTTACTGTAAAAGATTACAAATTAATTGAGTAATTTTGCTTTTATGTTATGTGTATAACACTGAAAATGTTTAGCTGCAGACACATGGTGCTTAGAAAGGATGTGCCAACTTCACGAACAGGACATCACGAAACAATAGATATGTAGTACACTAAAGAACGAGATTTTTATGGAAATTTTAACTGCAACTGTTAAGTGAAGAAAATCTTTACTTTAACTTAAAGTCAATCTTCAATGAAAATTGGTGTATAATTATTAATACGATTTATTTTGCAAATAATTAATTAAGATAATTATATATATATTTATTTTGTATAATTTATTATCCCTTATAGTGAAATAACGGTTTTCATGCGCTTTTATAGCCTGAAAAACATTTCACAGTTGGGCAACGTTGATGTTCCACAAATTTCGAATTTGTATGGCTTATACTGTACATTTTCTAATATATGGCCGTTTTTATAAATTTTGAACTCCCCATTTCGGTCTAAATTATCGCTTTTCTTCATTTTATTTAAAATTATCAAGTTTTCATGCATACCCTCATAATTATGTAAAGTGTTGTTTATATAACATGGCAAAAATTTGAAGTATGCACAATTGATTTTCCGAATATGTTCTTTAAAACGAATTTCGAATGATCTGCCGGTTTTTCCTATATAAAATGAAGGACAATCCGAACAGTAATCCATTATTGTACAATGTTCTATATACTGTTTTGTGATGTAGTAAGCGGCTTCGAGGCAAAGTTAGATTTCTATGAAAAATTCAAATTGTTTGTAAGATGTGATTATTGCCAGATTTTGTGTTGCTATATCTGTCACTAGCGGTTGTCCATTACATAAAATAACGGCGGGTTATCGACTCATTTCCATAAATGTAAGTAGTAGCAAATCTACACGAATTCGCTACTACTTGCATTTATGAAAATGAGTCGATAAGATCGAAATTTAAACTGTCCTATATTTTAATAAGGAGAGCATGTTGTAGTCTGACATCTCCTGTGCCATCTTAATACGCAACTTCAGCCATATCACGCCGCCACTTGTTGGGAGCAACTGATGGAAACTATCTCGTAACTACAGTAGGCTAGAGTGTGTGAGGACTATCATAGGACCATAATGGTCCTGCTACAGAAAGTTTGCGTTGGTCGACAACCCAACCTGACAAAACAAAACGATTGTTACGGAACTTGAACAAAAGCCTCGGATAATTAAATAGGATTTACAACATAACGACCTTGAACGCGAAATAAGAATCACGATTTGTAATATGAAATGTATTCAGCTTAAACCGCCTGGAGAACCTCCACCAATTTTTCGATTAGGCCTCTCAGTACACTCTCGATTTAATTGCACACAAGAAACAATTGTCTTATCGGCAACAAAATCGGCAATCACGGGGTAGTAGCCAGCACATACTTCGCTTATAACAGAATCCATATAAGTCCCAGTGTCCAAAGGCCATTTTTCTAACATCAAAGATATTAAAACTAAATGTGTGATGGCCAACATCGGTTTTAGCCACTTTCTGGTAGATGCGAGATACAACGTCCATCTATCCACCACATGTATTAACCGATTCCAACGAATCTCACGTTGAAATACTGAAGCATTGGACAACAAATTAGCCGGGCCAACTTTGAAGTTGGTGCATCGGAAACCCTGGATAGCCAACCACTACCCTGTTCTGTGAAAGAACAATGTAACATAATAAAATCTTCCTTAACAAACGTTTCGACGACAAATCTAGGTAAAAATATATCTAAACCCAGAAACACATGGCTAGATGAGAATTTTAAATCTTTAATTTAAGAATAGGATCGCACGCTATTCCATCCACAGGCTAATGGAATAATAGAGAAACGGCGGCATAGAACGCTAAAGGCTACAATAAAGTGTCAACAGAGCAACGATGGGGTGAAACTTTTTCCCACAACTTTATTGGAGTTAAGAGCATCATTCAAAGAAGATATTGGTTTGTCGCCTGCCGAGTTCATATTCGGAACAATACTTTGGATACCTGGAGTATTCTTCACTCCTGGGAAAACAAAGCTACGCGATACTGTTAATTAGTTAATTATAGGCTGTAGCGAGAAGATAAATAGTTTGATAAATATCAACGACAACACTTCAAAGATATTCATTATGAGACTAAAAACTTTAAAGTTGTGGCTCTCACCTGGCGAAGCATCAACATCAACGGCACGGGCAAATCGCTTCGGAAAGAAGACAATGCTCTGCGTTTGGTGGGAAAGAAATTGTGAACCATAACCTGCTGAAACAGAACGAAAATAACAATGGGCAACACTTAATAAACACATTTTTATTAATCACTTGTTTTTTGTTTCGCAGAAATTCTGCGAAACAAAAAACAAGTGATTAATAAAAATGTGTTTATTAAGTATAAGTGTGTTTCGCCAAGTGCCTACGGCAAATAGCGTAAAAAGTAACAATGGGCAATGCTACCGACAACAACTCATCAATCTGTACCTTGCATTGCTCGAAAAATGACAAGAAGGGACACGAGACACGAACGAGTGATATTGCAGCACTACAACACTCCATGCCATCGCACTCCTATTGTCCAGGACACCATCAAAACGCATGAGATGGGATCTGCTACCGCACCCGCTTTATTCGCCAGACCCTAGCCCCCTCGGATTATCACTTGTTCCGGTCGATGGCGCATGGCTTGGCAGGGCTACATTTGGCCAGTTTCGAAGAAGTGCAAAATTAGTTGGATGAATGGTTTCGGTCTAAAAGCGCGTCGTAGTATTCATGTATCGGCCGAGAGATGGCAAAAATGTGTAGATAGCGAAGAAAAATACTTTGAATGAATTTTTTTTTTATATTTCTATTGAAAAACTCCATTTTTTTCAACAAAAAAAACGGAAATTTAGTTGCGCACCTCTAGAGTAACTAACTTTTACTTTAATAAGTACATATATATATATATATATAACTAAAGTAAAATGTTAGCGGTAACATTTTGAATTGAACAAAATTAAATTGGGAATAATTTTTCTGAGAAAGAAAGGGCCAGTTTTAAAACGGATAATTATTACTTTATAAAAATATACATCAAACTTGTGACCTAAGTAAACTAGAAAAAAATAATTTGGGCAGAAATTATATACACATTTTTTTTCCAACTCCCAGGGAATTACAGAATAGTGCCACACTGGGAGGCATTCCTCGTAAGGGGAAACTAAGCACAGAACCGGGCGATCATGCAAAACCTAGATAATGTAACCCCGAATCCCATTTATGCCATACAGTAATCATCTGGAAGGAAAAGTTTCATCTAGCTGAAGCGAATAGAGTAAGATGGTCAACTTTCATTAGACTCAATGTCGAAGGTAAAGTAAAAAATTGTAAAAATGGTACCATATTCAAAAAGCATTTTAAGCTATTATTTTCGTTATCATTTGGAGCGGATTTTGATATAATTTCGACGTTGATATCTCAGTTCCTAGGGTAGTGTTAACTGTTTGTTTAAACTTGAGTCAACCGACCAAATGGTACAGTAGTTAAAGCTTTGGCATTTGGATCGGGAGGTACCGGGTTCGAATCCCGATAGGGGCAAGATGCAAATTGAAATTTCATCAACAGATTTCGATCTATGGTGAAATATAACACATCTAGGTGTACAAAATCCATGAGCCGACGCATCTTCCACAATGGGCTGGCATGGAGCTTAAATGGATCCTACAGCCATACGCTCGAGTTGGCTAAGCAAGGTCGTTAAAAGCACAACCACGAAAGAGCAGGGTGAGCCTTGAGCCAAAAACAGATTGCATTGTAAATACAGAAAAATAATAAGCTTGAGTCCATTAAAATTGTTCATTTGTGACTCGAAATTCTATTTTAGCTGAAGCCATTCTTTTTATGCAACCGTAACTGCATCTTTAATTAGGCTAACTTTCCGCAAATCAACATCGAAATAAAACAAAACATTACCTGTATCTAATTTTTATTATCAATCGTTCCATTAAATGTTGGTTGCATACATTTCATAGTATATTCTAAATACTTTAGATCCTTAACAAATTCTGTCACACGATTAAAATGCCGCTCCGTGTACGGAATCAAATGTTCAATGTGCTTTTGAAGCCCGTTTGGCTGGAATTCTCCACTTAAAATGTGACTCAATAATATATTGATTACCAACTGAGCGGGTCGACAATTTCGACTATTCGTGTTCCATGTAGCTGCGTGCTGAAATAACGTTTCCTTATGTAAATCCTTAAGACTTGCTATTGTTTCTTTAAGACCCCTTTCCTCTTTAGAATTAATAACGTTTGTAATAATTTTCAGGGTCAGTAATGGCCGCTCCAATTGAAGTGCATACTTTAGAGCCTTTAATAATTTTTTATCATTTATTAAATTGTTCAGTTCTTGTTCTTGAAGGATATTATTTTGTTGTTCTTGGAATTTTTTTACACGATTTTTTTCCGACACATCCTTCCATTTAATTAGTTGTGAATCGGAACCGCCACTATATAAATAACTCTCGTTCCTTGCGATTGCCACCGACCAAATTTTACAATCATGTTCAAACGTTGTATTGCAATCCGAAGTTTTAATATTCCAAACCTTCAAGATACCGTCTGAGGATGCGGATAAAATTTGTAAACCATTTGTGATAAATTCACCACGCAACACAGATCCATCATGTCCTTCAAACGTTTTAATGCAAGTTGTATCGGCCAACGACCATAATTTAATAGTTGCATCGGCAGCAGTTGTGAGCAAGACTTGATCGATTGGTGAGAATCTAACACACCATACACCTCTTCGATGGCCACGACAAACCCCAACTAGTGACAAGTTGTTTGCATCCCATATTTTAACGGTTTTATCTTGCGATGCTGTAGCTATTAAACGATCATTTGGAGAGATAGTGACACAATTAACATCTTTTTCGTGTGCGATCTGCGTGGCCATACATTGTAAGTCGATAATTCCTTCGGATGGCAAAATTTTAGGAATCTTCCATATTTTTAGGCACGTATCTTGGCTTACTGAGGCACACATTAAATGAGATATTTTTCCAAAAGCGACTGATCCAACTGATGCTGTATGTTTAGCACCAACTCCAATACAACTTGCACTTAGATTATCAAAATTGATTTTCCAAAGACGTATTGTATTGTCTTTACTTGATGAAAGTATCAAATTATCGTATGCAGAAAGACCAAGAACAATATCGGTATGACCTTTCATTAGTTTGCAGTTCATAGTAATGGCATCATACAGTTTGATATCCTTGCTGTTCGTAGCTAAAGCGATGCAGTTATCCTTCTTACCAACTAATACAATATCTAAAATTTCATCGTGATGTCCAACAATTTGTTGTGTACAGTCAAAACTAGAAATTTCATGAATAAAGATGTTATGATCTGCTGTGACGATTGCCAATTGTGAGCTAATTTCATTAACTAAAAGTTGGGTGATTACTGTTTCTTCAGAAGCCGTTATTGGTTCAATAAGGCTATTAGTTTGAGTATAAATTAATCGCCCTTTTATCATTTCCCAAATTTGTATAACACCGTTGGCACCACCAACTGCAATATAGACGTTATCCGTTTTACAGATATAACCATTGGGCAGGCGTGTTCCAAATTTCAAAATAACTCCACTCTCGACCGACTCGCATATAGGAATCGTTTTGATTTGTTGATAGGTGTTGAAATCCCACAAAATTACAACTTTATCACGACTTGTGGACAACAAATATTTGTGGTTTTCTGATATGCATAGGCTGGTAACTTTTGAAAAATGACCAGTCAACGTGAATATCAATTCACGTTCTCCGTAATCCCACCCAAAGATTTTGTTATCATCTCCAGCTGCAATTAAAATTTTCTTGTTAAGATCTGGGTGAAATTCTATGACATTTACAACGCCCTGGGAACCCTTTAAGCTTGCCAGGCACATTTTATGTTCATAGCTCCAGACACGGATAAACGAATCCGATCCGCCAGATGCAATAACTGATGAATTCGGATTAAAAACTAAACGTAAGACAGGTCCGTTATGTATGCTGCGCCACATCTTAACAAGACAACCATCATTTTTGTTCCAGAGCTTCAGCAATCCACTTTTATGTGCTGTTACAATCGAGAGATTATCGTTACTTATTGCAAAACTGTATATCGTGTCCTCAGCATCCAATTCATCGTCGAGGGTTGGTTCACATATTGACGAAGTAACCTTGCCTAGTGCAATATTAAATATATTCAATTTGTTGGATTCTTGACATAAGAACTCCTCGCCATTTGTGATCCACTCGATTCGACCAGCGGTGAAAAAAGGTCCATATCGCGTATCAATCTCAAACCTGAAAGTAAAACAAAAATCAACCATAGTATTGCGTACAAATATAATAACGTTACACTTACGAATCTTTTAAATTCGTTTTGCTACCCATTTATATTAATTAAGTTAAAATTGTATGGTCAAACATGAAATAAATAAAAACACGGTTGTTTCGCACGTGCTTATTTAAGCTGTCAAAATGGCAATTAGCATGTTTTGGATTTGGTTCGTTCACGTACAGAAAAATAGTTGTCTCATTAGCCGCGTAATACGAGGGGGCAGTAAAAACTACAAAACAATAAAAATTATACAAAAAATATGTATAAGCTTACGATTTTATTAATAAAGTAATTGAGAAATGTATTATTTAATTAGATCCCAATTACCTATATTTCGTAATTTATATAAAAATAGTGTAAAAAATTATTTGAAATGTAATGTGAGGTTAAGTAGCACTGTACGAGGTGTTAAGCAAGTGGATATTGCGAGTTCTTCAGAATGGGAACCTATCTATTTCTTCCGGCCTATTAAGATGGCATCAGCAATTAGTAATTTAAAATTGATTCAACTTGGTTTTACAACGCTGGGTATACCATTTTGTTATGTACTAGAGAGTATGGCCCATTTTCCTTCTGGGATTACCGCAATATTTAGTGCAATCGGTATTAAATTCCAGTCAAAGGTTGTCACATAATTATTTTAATTTTTTTTAGGCATATCTGGAACGATCACATTATTTCTTTTCTCAAAAGTGGCTTCTGGATTAGTCGGTTATATATATACAAATGAGGAATTGGATCGTATAAAAATCTCTTATATCAACTTCTGGGGCAAACGGGAAAATTATCAAACCGCCTTAAACGATGTGATGCCATTTTCAGAAATGGAGACTTCCAAGTATAACATCTATATGCCATTGCAGTTCTACAGCAACCAATGCCGCTTTAAATTGCTGCATACGTTTGGAGAGATATACGATTTCAATAAATTTAACAAAGTTTTTGGTGGCTAAGCCAAGCCGCTTGTATTTATGCTACTAGTAAAATTATATAACTCAGATATTATACATAATGGTATTTTGCCTAGCTCCAACGATAATGTGCATATGCTCGGTTTGCCTCGCACTGGCGATGTAGATCCTGCTTTCGCTTAACTACTCGTCCTGTATTAGCAGCAGCATCCAACAATTCCCAAGCAAATTTATCAGGAAAATGAACACCTTTCTCTTTTTCACGTGCTGCTTCTCGAAGCCACTTCATAGCTACGAAGTAGGAACGTTTCTCGGTTATGGGTACTGGGACTTGATAGTTCACACCACCTCGTTTTATTGGAGTGACTTGCATTATAGGTCGTGTATTTTCAATTGCACGATGTAATATCGTAACGGGATTCAATTCAATATTGGGTTTCTCATTTTCATCGGCGAGATGGTAACGTTCTAACTGGATTCGTTTAATAGTTTCGAAAGACTTCTCAATCAAAGCACGAGCTAATGATTTTTTCCCGCCCATCATTATATAATTTGTGAATTTGCTATAAAATAAATAAGAAGCGATTACTGCGAGTTAACTTCTTTAGACGGCTGTCGGCTAAATTTACCTTACTCTATGATCATGGAACACTGAAGAAGTATCATTATTTCTAGCCGCTTTTATTGGTATGTGAGCAATCTTAGCAGCTTCACCCGATTCTTTGATAACATTAATTTCATGTGGCTTGAAAATAGGATCTATAAAATGAGGCCCATAAGAGGACATAGGGACACTAGGTATTCTGTAAAGAAATAAGGTTATGAACACAAAATTCAGTAATCATTAAACCATAAACTTTTAGCAAATACCTTAATGTCCTAAATAAACACAAATTTCGCAACATTTTTACTTATTATATTTATAATTTCAATCTGAAGTTTTACATATTTTCATAAAAACTTCAAACTCCTATTTTTGATCAAATACCAATTTGATGAAGGTACTGTCACTGTAAAAAGTGACATTCACCCAAACGACCAAAATTGTATATATGCCCTCTCGACAATAAAGTGTATTCATTAATCTTCTAGCATGCGTATCAGAATCGTAGAGTTTACGCGGGCTTCTTACAGCACATCCCGGGATGCGCGATTATGTTTATTCCAAAGAAGGTAAAAGTACAGAATGAGCCTAAGAAACTGTCAAGTGTCACAAATTCGGAGAGTAAAAGAGAAAGCACCTAAATCAAAGGAATTACAACAACAAAACAGTTTATAAGAACCCACGCCAACAACCAGAATTGTTTTCTTAATTTTTTCTGATTTATAACTTAAATTAAGGATAAATTTACCACAAATCACTAGCTTCTTAACATAATTTACATTTTATTTTATTTAAACACTTGGTAAACTTGCTGATGGTAAGATATTCCTTTCTGTATTTTTTAGGCGTATTTTGTCATTTTTCACGATACACTTCATTTTGCACAAAAGTTTGTAATTTTTGTTATGATATAATGCACCACTACATAAACAAATAACTATTTGATAAAGTTTTTATTGTTTTTATGTATTATAATTAATAATTTTAAAAATTTATAATTTTAAAGCGCAAAATTAAAACGTCACTTCGTACAACAACAAAAACTGGTTTGACGGGTTTTTATAGCAAAATATGAGTAAACCATATGGATTTTTTATATAACCATCCTGTTCTGGCTTGTGACAGATGAAATAGCAAATTTTATATGGGTAAAATATTGCCACCTATTCTCCAGTATTTTAACTTCTTTGGTTTATTCAAAAAAAATTCTTTCGTATATGTAAGTAATAACATTAACTTTTTGCACATGTGAGACAAGAAAAGAAAACATTTATATGGGATATATTATATCGCAATAAAATTTTGCAGCTGCCTACTATAAAATGTTGCCATAAAAATAAATATTTCCATAAAATATATTCGAACCGAGTATTTCTATGACAATAATTTTAAAATTAACTGCGCATCCCCAATATAATTCCTTAAACTTTTTCCTTACAGAAAGCAAACAAAATTTTTTTTTCTCAATTTTTTTTAAACTTTTCTATAAGGAAAAAGTAAAAGGAATTCTATTGGGAATGCGCATTAACAAAAAAAAAATTATTTATAAATGTTAAGGATTCATAATAAAAACAAACGCCGTAGATAAAAATGTAAATTTCGCTTTTGAATTCATTACAATAAAATAAATTAATGACCCTATAAAAAAATTATGGCATTCTTTACTATATCCCTTTTCCTGCGAGACAAAAAAATTTTGCTTCCATTTTAGACAAATTCACACAAATGTGTGTGAAAAGTAACATATATATATGTAAATTGTATAACATATTATTTTGCGATTATTAAAGTTAAGTTAAATATTAGTATAAGTTATTTAATATATGCTATAACTACATATAATAATCATAAAATAATTAATATGTTACCAAAAACAAATAATTAATGTTATATAATTTATATGTTCAAAAAGAATTCCCATTTCTAAGATCCGTTAAAATCTGGCACATTACAATCTGTCATTATTTATATACACATTTGTGTATACTGAACTTAAATAAATTGAAGCAAAAAAAAATTATTTGTTGAACTCGAAAGCGCTATATGCACCGGCCTCATATTCGATAGTATTTATCCTTTTTCCGACCAGACAAATTTTTATTTTCTTGAATTTAAGTCCTCCGTACAAATGTGTATGAAATGACAGGTTTTAATGTCTTCAGGATTTTAAGGGATCTTAGTTAAACCAGAATTTTTTTACAAATAGGATTATATCCTTTTTCCTACCACACAAAATTTTTTTTGTGATTCAGTTTAAATCGAACTCACACAAATGTGCGTGTATAAAATGACAGCTTGTAATGTCTTCTGGATTTTTAACGGATTTTAATTAAATCGGAATTATTTAAAAAAAAAAATTATAATTTGATAACATATAAATTATATAACATACTAATTATTTTTTTTTTTGATAACATATTAATTATTTTATTATTATTAGTTATAGTATTATTTTTCGGACTAAACCACAAATAGGTAGTGTGCACGACCAAACGTTGTAACGTTGACCAAAATAGATACTAAAATAAATTTTTAACATTCCCTTCGTTGCGTGCGCAAATGTGATTGCGGGCCGGAAAAGGGTTATGTTACGTTCTCGTTGAGGCATTTTTTGTTGAGACTGTACATTCATATTTGAATTTCGAAAAATTCGGCGCAACAATCTTGAATTAACTTCATCATTGTTATTGTTTGTTTCGAATTTATTGTGGAACTGTCAGAAATGGCGACGTTGAACGAAGAAAACGTTGAAAAACATCCTGCTAAAAAACGAAAATTAGATAATATTAAATCATTTAAATATGGAAACTACGATCGATATTATGGATACCGGAATTTACAAAATTATCAAGATGTTCGATTGGATTTGTTAAAACCACATAAAGCATTATTTGAGCATAAAGCCGCTCTTGATATTGGCTGTAATAATGGCAAGCTTACGCTTAGCTTGGCTAGAGAGTTCAACTGTGATTCAATAGTTGGTTTAGATATTGATAAAAAACTAATTGAAATTGCCAGAAAAAATTTAAAGTTTAACCATAAAAACGATTTAAAATTGAGGTCGTGTAAAACCCGTTTTGAACAAGGAGATTACGTGCTTAAGGATGAGGCCCTATTAGAACTGGAACGAGAACAGTACGATGTAATTACATGTTTTAGTGTTACAAAATGGATACATTTAAATAGTGGTGACGCAGGTCTCAAATTAATGTTTCAACGCGTTTTTAAACAGTTACGACCCGGCGGTGCTTTCATCCTTGAACCGCAGGAATGGAAAAGCTATAAAAAACGAAAAAACCTTTCAATCACTACACTTAAGAATTACGAAAATATTAAGCTTCGGCCAAATCAGTTTACCAACTATCTTTTAAGTGATGCAATTGGATTTCAAAAGGTGCTTGATTTAGGTGTTTCGAATCATTCGGAGAAAGGATTTCGTCGTCCGATTACAGTAAGTATAACGCGTTATGTAAAATTCGATATTTATATTTTCCTATTTCTTTACAGATATATTTGAAGGCATGTCTGGCTGAGTCGTGCAAGTAATTATTAATGGTAATAAAAGTTTTGTTAAATTAAACGTAGATTTTTCCATTATTACGGAACTGGGGAGACCATAGGTTCACCGGCTAGTCCTTTTAAAATATTTTGAGCAGCTAAAATTGCCATGCAATTTGTAGTGTGTACGGCTGATGATCCCAAGTGTGGAACTACAATTAAATTCGGCAGAGATAATATTTTATCATCAGCTGGTAAAGGCTCTGGAGTCATAACATCTATTCCAGCAGCGAAAATTTTATTAGTCACCAATGCGTCGTACAGATCATCTTGATGTACAACACCTCCTCTAGCAATGTTGACAAAAACACTAGTGGATTTCATTTTATTAAAAGATTCCTTATTAAACATACCTAGAGTTTCATGAGTAAGTGGAGCGCTCATAATAACAAAATCGCTATTTTCTAACAACTGATCAAATGAAACAAATTCGGCTGCATATTTTGCCGCTTCTGGTTTGACACCATGGCCACAATATAAAATTTTACTCACATCGAAACCCAATAATCGTTTCGCGATTGTTTGTCCAATTTGGCCGAATCCGACAATTCCAACTGTCGATCCGCGAATATCTTGGCCAAGTAGAAAATGAGGACGAACTTCCCATTTACCACTCAAAATGGTTAATTGTCCTTCGTGAAAACGTCGGGCCGCGGATATCATAAGACCTATCGCCAAATCAGCAACCGCATCCTTTAAAACACCAGGTGTATAACCTAATGCAATTTGTCTCCGTTTCACCTCAGCCACATCGACGTAATCTAATCCAACAGTCATTACAGAAATAGATCTCAATTGTGGTCCAGCTGCATCGAGTACCTCCCCGTTTAAAGAATCATATGTTCCCCAAAATATCCCATCCACTCCTTTTGATTTTTCAAGAATTTCCGCACGTGTTGGGCTTGGTTCACCTTCACATATCGTCACATCACAGCTAAATTGTAAAGATAATTACCTAAATAGAACTTATGACGTTTGGAAAAATATACATACTTTTCTCGAAGTAAATCAATTCCAGCCTTGGGTACATCCCAATGTGTTACCAACACTTTTGGACGAATATTTGTCGACATTGCTCTAATTAAACTAAACAAATTATTGAATTTTAGCATATATTTTTATTAAAACCCTTTATTTAAGCTGATCTTTGCCTTTAATTACTGCAATCTTTCGAGACAGAAAGCAAATGACAGTTTAATGTTCTACACATGCAAAATACAAGTAATGAAATGTCATATTTTTATTTCTGTGGTTTATCTATTCTATCAAGCGGTTGGCCACAATAATCGTAATAGATTACAAATTTATTGAAAGTACTTTCCGAATTAAATTATATTTTGCTGGCCGCAAATTCTTGTCGGTTCGGGTCAACATCGAAATTTTTTTTGGAGACCTTTAGATTACAAGCCAAACTTTATCCGCCACGCCAACAAAATTGTGTAACTGTGGTAACTTAACTGTGGCCCTATTCTGGCTTTCCCGGGGTATTGGGAATTGGGAATGCTTTCTAATTATAATTGCACTAATTCCCAATTATTTATTTCCCGTCCCCAAATTATATAGACCGGGGAATTTTTTTTATTTAGGTTTTTATAAATTATTTTATATAACATTTATTGCGTTGCGACCTAATTACAAGTTTAATTTATTCTTAAATATAATAATAATAATAATGTTTTATTTTAATGCATAAGCCTTAGCTTTTGTACATGAATGTTTACAATAATAACAAAAACAATTATGCAACATCTTAAAAACTATGGAAATAATACATACAGAAATAAAAACAACAAAAAAATGATTTGAAATATTTACAAATATGTGCAATAACAATTAATTATTCATAATTAGCAAAAATTAATTATTCATAATTAAATTAAATATAACTTTTTTAAAATTATCAACAGAGGTTAAATTTTTTACCGCAGGTGGCAAGCTGTTCCAAGTGACAATCGCATTTGTTAACCCCGAATTATTATAAATATTAGTTCTGTTGACGGGTAAGTTAATATGTTTTGTTCGTAGTGATTTGGAGAAATCCAATTTATCATACAAATACAAAGGACAACCTGATTTAATAACACGAAAAATAAAAAGAGCAGTCCTATAACGATAAAACTCAAACAAATCACAACCAAGAACCGAATGTTTAAAATCAGAAACGTGATCAAATTTCTTTAGGTCGTAAACATAACGTACACAATTATTAAAAGTAATCTGAAGCAAACGTTTTGACGAACTATCACAATTTGAAAATATCACATCACAATATGAGAAATTTGGTATAACCAAACTTTTCACCTACTATATCCGTAAGTCAACTGGACAAATTTTTTTAATTAGCCTCAACGAGTACAAACTATAATTAACTCGCTGACACAATAAACTTACATGATCACTCCATCCCAGCTTAGAATTCATGATTAGCCCTAGATTATTAACAATTGGAACAAATAAAATAGTATCATTATTTAAGAAGAGTTCAGGTACAATACCATGGGAGCTATTTTTGGAGAAAAATAATGCTTTACTTTTAGAAGGATTTATGGTAAGCACTTTATTCTTAGACCATAGCGAAACACTGTTAAGATCATAATTCAGAAATCGCACAATTTCATCTAAATTCGACAAGTCCCCACCAATATACAATTGCAAATCATCAGCATAAAAATGATAACGACAATTTAAAATAAACCAGGGAAGATCATTAATGTAAATAGAAAAAAGTAAAGGACCTAAAATTGAACCTTGTATTTATTTTATTAAGTAATTTATTTGTTCATTGACATTACAATTTTGGTAAAGGAAAAGCACATATGGAAGCAATATAAATGAAGAACAACAACCACCAAAAAAAATAAAAAAAAAAAAATACTTCCATTAGGCATAAAAACCTCAGATTTTTTCAAAAAACAAATCCACTCCATGCTAGTACCCTCCGTATTGAGCTCAAGCTCATTTGTTACAGAGAACACTGCAAGAAGTGAATACTTACATACTACATACAAAAATAATACAAATGAAAAAAACTATTACAAAAATACATGTATTATCATTCAAGCGCGCCACGCTAAATAATCCGCTTTAAAAAAATTAGGCGACGCTGACCTCTTAATTTCTAGTGGGATAGAATTCCAAAGAGAAATACCCCTAACAGAAAAGGATGTATTTAAAGACCTACTACCTACACAGATTTATAGGGGGAAGTAAACGTAAATTTGAAGAATGGGACCTACTGAACAATAACTTGTTAAATAAATAGGGAGGTTGCTTCGATCTGAGAAGCTTAAAAATAAAAAGACACACACGAAGTTCATAGAAGTTAACCAAACTACAGCCAAGAGTCAAATTTAAGAAGGGAGAAGTGTGATCATATTTCCTAATACTAAAAATTAGGACGGAAATATCATCACCGTGCTTTACAAATTGTTTACGATTATCAAAATATGAATGTAACAATAAAATAGCAGGATTAGAGAACTTATAATACAACTTAAGCTTTTGAAGCAACTGTGTATGATTGACACAGTCAAAAGCCTTAGAGAAATCTAAAAGTACTAAAATCACAAATGAGTTACATTTATCCAAAGTATCTTTTTTGTGTTAATTTTATAAGTTAATAATATAATTATTGTAAATATTCATGTATAACTTTTGTAAATATTCATGTGTATAAAAGCATTAGCTTAAACATATTTAATAAATATTATTATTATTATTATTAGCAGAAATATCATCAACTATATGAATAAGTGTGGTTGTAGTACTATGACCAGATTTGAAATCCGATTGGAATTTGCAAAGAAAATCAAAACAATTAAGGTGCTCAAGCATTTGTATTTGCATAATTTTTTCCAAAACCTTAGAAAGGGCAGGCAAAATGCTTATCGGACGAATGTCAGAAACAGTAGAAATAACATCCTTCTTACTTAACAAATACTTATTTATTAGAAAAAATAAGGTTTAATAATTCAAAAATGTACGAATTACAATTCCCCAAAAAATAATGGGGAAAAATTAACGTTAAACTGCTATAAAATGGAATTATTTTTTCCCAATAAAAAAAATTCCCAAACGCCAGAACACACTTTGAGGAATAAAAAAATCCCAACTGCTAGAAATACGTCACTAATTCCCGATTCCCGGGGAAAACCACAATAGCGCCATAGGTGAATATCAGCCGAACAACACACTTGTGCTTTGCTTCACCTTTCCCAGATCTCAAATGTCTAGAAGAACGAAGTACATATAACGAAGCTACCTGAATAATTTTGACCACGGCCTAGAGTTTCTTAATTCGAATATATATATATTGACGCGACAAAATAATACCTTCAAATTAAACATTTTGAATATAAGTGAGCTTGAGGCAACAAAATTGCATTATCCTATTTAAATCTTAAGCTGAAAAGAGTGAATATCATTTAAAATATAAAACTGAAGTATATTATTTTAATGAAGAACAGAACATATACGACGCCAAAAACAAACTATCCGGTACACCGTAATAATTGCAGGAGGCTCAGAATAAATGTCGGCACCACGTGCTGGTTTTCGATTTAATAAGACAAATTTCTAAATTAGCATACTTATCAAATGTTTCAAATATGAGGTATGCCATTTATAAAATGTTCTGTGGCTATGTCGTCACATTTATTTATTTGTTCATGATATTACAATTTTGCACAATACAATGCCGTCATATGAATGGTGTTTTGTACAAATGTTGGCAGATTGGTTATTTTTCAAATGTGAACTAACAGCTCACACGATACCATAATCGACTCAAATTTGATAGAATATTTGACAATATTTTATCCATACAGTTTCGTTGCACGCGAAATTGCGAATGTGTGCCTACATGTACATACTTTTACTGGTAAATAGTTCACATATTTATACTGTCCTTTCAATTGGTTGAAATTATTACGTAAAACACTCGATTGGTGATTTGTACTAATTTGGCCAATATTCACTCATACATATTTGTACAAATAACTATTCTTATAAAGGAGACTAAAAATATGCGAAGATGAATGCAGTAGAATTTTATTGCGGTCCCGTAAATAAAACAAAGGATTAGAACTGCTTTAAATTTATTTGGAATAGTATTAATTTCGAAATGACCGTCATCCCCAACAAACAGAATCAACCCTATACTATATATGTACCTAATATGTATGTATATCTAGGTACTCAATAAATATATAAAAACTGAAATGACTATTTTCTCTACTAACAAAAGCGGTTTCTGAAAAAGATCTACGAATCTTCTACTTAAGAATAATAGAATTTGTAAAATTTATCTGCATTTCGACTGCCAAATAAATCTAGGAAGAATACAATGGGCTTATCGTTGATCATACGAACGACTCTGTTCTGAATTTTACAAAGGTTGGGATTTCCCAAAATCTATAGTATGGCATAGACTGGCAAATCCCAGCCTTGGTAAACAACAAAAGTGTGGTATTTCTTTCAGTTCAAAAAGATTTTGGTCTTGTAATCCTCTGATTTTGAATCTGATCAAATTAATCTCGCTCGGTAAATCTATGAATATTCACGAAAGTTAAAAGGGCGCTTTTCTCATACATCCGCTGCTATCAAACTATGTGTACCATTTCTGTTAAAGCTAAAGAAAGCAGTATGATATTTTAAAAATTGGGAACATAACAAATATTTGATTTGGTTTTTGGTGGTATTTTTGTCTATTAATGGAACGTTTTGATATAACCTAATAACCTATATGCAAATTCTAATGATTTTGTTCTTATGTATATGTTTATAAGCTTATTGTTTCGACGTAACAAATATTTTGATTTAAATAAACCACCAAAATGTTAGTTAAAGTACAAAGGAGTATGTATAGTACAAAACGCGGTTGTTAATTTAGTTTGAAATTCGCTTATAGTAATTCTAGTTATTCTGTTCGCGTTGTTGTTTATGTGTATTGTGTACTATTGCGAAAGCGGTATAGTTTAACTTGGGTCGAGAAATACGACTACCTATATCAAATAGTTTCCCACTAGCACTTGCACCATCCGCGCAAAGTAAGGGCAATAAATCCAAGGTATATAGAATACCTTGGTATTCTATATACCTTGTAATAAATCTAACAAGTTCTTTGCGGGATACTGATACTGAAAGTTCCTTCACTTTAAATAATAAATGTGATTAGGATATTATAACAATGTTCATGAAAACCGAGTACATATAAGGAATATAGAGCACATTATGTACTGAATAATGAATATACCTACTGTAGCTTTATCTAGTTGACCTTGACAACAGCATTTCTTGTTTAACGATTTTATATGAGTTCATTTGTAAGCAGTGTATGAATAATAAATTGTTTTACACAAATTGTTATATGTAGTCAGAAAGATTTTGTTTTTAGTTTAGTTCAATAAAGAATTTCACCAAAGAAACAACGCAAAGCGTTTTAATTCGATTAAAAATATGTTGAAGAATTGTTTAAGGTCATCGGTACTACATTTTTTTTTGTAAGTTGTAATTAAAACAGAGCTAGAACTGTGAGACTTTTTCTGTACGTGGTGGCTTAACTTCTCGGGAATAAAAACTGTGAAATTCGAACTTTGAGCATTGCCACATACACATTCATCTCTGATCCACAATTAAGGAAATTTTTAATTTTGTATTTTATATTTGTAGCACAGTATGTATAGTAGCAGATTTTACAACAGAAAACCCACCGAAAGTTTTAGTTACTCATTGGAATATACCGGAAGCTGGATTAAAGATTTTACGATTTAAGTAAGTATTGTATATTGTGAAAAAATGCCATTCTCAGTCTCACATGTTTAATTACTTACCAATATATTCATTAGATGTAATGTGACATTATGTGAGGGTAAACCAGCCCCTACTCGTGCCGAAATATTAGAAAAATCTAGAGGGATGGATGGAATTTTATGGGTAAATCATAATGCATTAAACGCTGAAGCGCTTGACGCCGCTGGCCCACAACTGAAATCCATTTCAACTATGTCAGCCGGTTTAGATTTTGTTGATATTGCAGAGATTAAACGGCGTAAAATTCCACTTGGATACACTCCCATAATTCTAAATGACGCTGTAGCAGATATGGCAATCGGCCTAATGATTTCAGCTGCTCGCCGTTTTAATGAGGCTCGAATGAAAATTTTAAGTTCAGAATGGGAAGAACGACCGCAGTTTTTACTGGGGCAGGATATTAAAGGCGCTACGATCGGCATTGTTGGATTTGGTAGAATTGGGGAAACAATTGCTAAACGTTTACAGGGGTTTGATGTTGCGAAAATCTTATATTCCGGCCATCGGCCAAAACCAGCGGCAGACAAATATCAAGCCGAATTCGTATCTTTTGACGAATTATTAGCCAAAAGTGATTTTGTGTTTTTGAGTGCCCCACTTACAAATGAAACGCGCGGAATGTTTAATGAGGTAGCATTTGGCAAAATGAAACCTACCAGCGTTTTTATTAACGTCGCCCGAGGCCTAATGGTCGATCACGATGCGCTTTATGATGCTTTGAAAAATAACATCATTTTTGCAGCTGGTATTGACGTTATGGTACCGGAACCTTTACCGGCTGATCATAAACTACTAACTCTCTCAAATTTAAGTGAGTTTCATCGTGAAAGTTTAGTCCAAAAATAATTATTTGGTTTTTTTATTTTTAGTTATTACACCGCATATTGCATCAGCTACAGTCAGAACCCGAAACGATATGTCAGTAATTGCAGCCCACAATGTATTAAGAGGTATTGCAGGTGAACCAATGCTCTCACCAGTACCATAGTTAACATCATATACAGAAGAATATATGCATATACATGCATATGTTGATGCATCATGAAACCGAAAATAAATGAACAATGTTAAAATAAAAACTTTCGATATGTAAATTATAGAAACGAGATATGTATGAGTTTTTAATCCTTCATATGTAATAAATTCCTTATAAAAATACCTAGTTAAAATTAGAGAATCAGTTTAGCTGCTGATTCTTACATAATTCGAGCTCGATAATATGTGTTATTTGAAGTTAGTTCGGTAGTCCTGCAATCTGTCATTAACAATTACCTATGCATTTCGGTTTTTTGCTGACATTTTCATTATCTGATACCGATTTCAATTTATTGTAACATTGGTTTTAATAATAAAAATAGTAATTTGCATCTGTTCATGCAGATAATTTCATTAAGAGAAACAATTTAATAGAAAAATCTTGAAATAGCCGAAAGGCCCTTTTAGTTAGCTGTGTTCATATAAAAGTCATTTGGGATCGCTGTTAGGTGGTTGGTCATTATATTTGACTGGAAATTTATCATTCTGTTAGAACTCTCAATTAGGATTATAATTTACCACAATTTGAATTTAAATTTTACATTTAATTTGAATTTTAATTGAATAATAAAACAAAAAATTGCCATAAACCAAGTTTTTATTCTGTGAAGTTAAAATTAAAGGACCGGAGAAAACATCGGTTCGCCAGCAAGTCCACACAGAACATTTTGTGCTGCTATCACCGCCATATCATCACGAGTTTTTATTGTAGCAGAGCCCAAATGTGGAACGATAACGGCATTTGGAAGGCACAGGATTTTATCATTTGGAGGCAATGGTTCTGGGTTCATAACGTCCAGCCCGGCTGCAAAAATTTTATTACTTTTTAAAGCATTGTATAATGCTTCTTGGTCAACTAAGCCTCCCCTAGCGACATTAATGAATACACTTGTCGCTTTCATTTTGTTAAATGCACGCTCGTTAAACATACCGCGCGTTTCTTCGGTTAGCGGCGCACTTACAAAAATAAAATCACTTTTCTCCAGTAGTTCATCAAATGTGACAAATTGAGCACAATATTTTTCTGCTGCTGGTTGTGGACGATGCCCTGAATAAAGTACCTTCCCAATTTCAAATCCGGTAAGCCGTTTTACAATTGTTTGCCCAATTTGTCCAAATCCAACTATTCCAATTGTGGCACCTTTAATATCTTGTCCGAGTAAAAATTGGGGACGCACTTCCCATTCTGAGTTTATGATTGCTAAACGACCTTCATGATATCGACGTGCGGCCGCAACCATTAGTCCAATAGCCATATCAGCAACTGCATCATTTAATACGCTTGGTGTAAATCCTAGAGGGATATTGCGCTTTTTTACTTCCGGCACATCAACATAATCAATACCAGCTGACAAAGTGCTAAGAGATTTAAGTTGAGGACCGGCCGCATCTAACGCCTCCGCGTTTAGTGGAGAGTGAGTTGCCCACAAAATACCATCCATTCCTTTAACTTTTTCCAAAATTTCTGCTCGGGATGGTTGTGGGTACCCTTCACAAAAAGTCACATCACATCTAAATAAACAAAAACTTGGAAATTATACAAATAAAATCGAGATAATTATACAATACTTTTGTCGTAGTATGTTAACTCCAGCTTCTGGAGTTTTTGAGTGGGTGACCAACACTTTGGGCCGATTTGTTTCACTCCAATTCGACATTGTTCTTATATCCCACTTGCAAATTTGCAGCACCAAGCGACTAAAATATCTATTTGCAATTAATTGGTTATTGTGAAGTAACATTAAATATAGGTTTATCGTTATCGTTACGACACTTATGTCTTATCATGTTTTAAAATAAATACATTGATAAGCGAAGCACGACTACCTACTTCATATTACAAGCACAAAATAATTTTGACATTTTGCGGTATAAAAATGTGTACTGTTTTGATATTCTATTAAAGAAACCGCGAAACAGCGATGTTCAACTTCTTTTTGATTGCAGCCACATTTCGCGGAAATTTACTGTTAAATTGCGAAGAGCAGTAGTAAAAAATTTGAAATAATATTTATTGATTAGAAATCGTACATGTTCCCACAACCATATAACATTGGATTTTCATTATTATGGCACATGTTACCAAGGTTTGATTCTATTAGGGCCAATTATAATAATTCGCAAATACGACTAAATTGTTTCTGGTATTTTTTAACCACAATAAGGCGATGATTCATGTAGAAATTTTGTCTGACAGACATAAATAATAATCGCTCTGATTGGTTAATATTTTTTTGTCTTATACGATCAAAATGAAACTTGTGAAAAGCGATACACGTATAAAATTTTGTCGTATGGAAATATTTTGACATTTTATTAAGCAAGCAACCTAAAAAGTGTTTTTATTTTTGTTCGTTTAGAATTTCTTTTTTTATTATGTATTCTTTTATTCTCACTGACGTCAAATCTTATACAAAATTGAGCAATGTTCAATTTTTAATTTTTGTCGTACGATAAAAAAATATGGCTGACATTCAACCAATCAGAGCGATTATAATTTATATCCGTCAGATAAAATTTATACATGAATCACCGCCTTTAATTGACACTTTAAAGTGATGACTAAAGTTGTAGTCGTGGATATCGACGACTATAATCGATAATTCTATTTACGTTTAATTGCGAGTTTAAACTTCGAATTTCAAAGTTTAGTGAGAGGCCAAATTATATAGCATTCATAGTCCATGGCATCCAAGAAGATATGGCATCTAGTCCATGTAGAATTCTACAACTGAGGTTAATCTACAATTGAGACATCTAAATGTAGACGTACATGGGCTGGATATACCCACTGCTTATTTGTCACTGTATGAAAACTTAACACTACAATATAAATTAATGTTGGGGGCATTCAGAAAATTTGAAAATCGGCAGAGCAAGCTTAATCAGGCTAAGCAGAAGTAAAATAAAAAAAATACGGTTTGTATGTATATTGTATATGCAGGCCAATGTCATGAAAAATTTTAACAAAAATAACTTCCATAGCATTTGTATGAATATTTTTGTGCCTGAATACATACAAACCATATTTTTTATATGCCTTCTACTTCGCCGTATCAATGCCTCCTAAACTACAGGCCGCATACACCAAATGATGACGACACGCTATGTCTACGTTGTTATTGCTTTCTCTAGTTGTTTTGTTAGTGTAAATATTTTAATATTATTATTGCGCAGTCTCGGTTTAGACATAAATTTACGTCATGCGTGCAAAAAATGAGAGTAGTAAGAGGCCTGTAGTTTAGGAGGCATTGGCCGTATACATATACGCAATGATTTATGCTTGTGTGCTGTTGAATTCGATATTCTCTTTTTGAGAGAAGCCCGATTATTTCCGTACTAAGTAAATAACTAATTCAAGTGTGTGTGTGTGTAGTGTTAAACGAAAAAATGGTTGTTTGGCTATTCGAGCCACACATCAGCTATCAATATTACAGATTAATATGATAATTACATGTACAGTAGACTCCTCTCAAAGAGATAGAATAGCTATACACAGAGAAGTGGCAGTTAAATAGTACATATGTTCCAGGTTCCAGATAGTTAATATTTCGAGTACTAAGTTTTGTGCGATATAATTTCGGAATTCTTTGAAATTTGATCTGCAAAGATGTATAACTAAATAATAAAACATAATTCAATAGGATGAGTATAAGGAATGCTCGAATCGTTAACTTAACGTTCAATTTGTTTGTTGTAGTACTATCTTAATAATAGGGGAGAGGGAAACCTTAGTTTGCTAGTCATTTTTTAAATGAATTATATTAAATCACAATTAAATACTATTCGACTAACGAAATCATGATGTGAGACAATATGGGCATATAGCAGAAAATTGAACTTCTACAAAACGACCGTTAAATGGAACATACATGATTATGCATTTCAATTATCGCGATTAGCATATACATAATATGCAAATGGTATATTTATATTTTTATCTATCTCATATGAAATTAAATTAAATCTTATAACTATCCCCATTATCGCCTGTGACGTTCACCAAGTATGTACTTATTATCTATAAAAGAGTAATAAAATTATACCGATTATAATGTATTCTATATTATGTCAATTCAATTACCCAGCTCATATTATTGTTCTAATCCAAATTATTTTTAATTATAGAAACGTTTAATGTTTACAAATCAGTTAGATTTTAGATATAATTTATTTGTATACTTCAAGGGCGGATTGCGCACAGATCAGTTATACTTCGGATAAAATCACATAAAACGATACAACGATGACTTTGAAATTATCAGAAATAAAGTTATTTTAGCCATTTTGTTCAAATACAAACTCTAATATGATTCCGTTTATCTGCACGTTGAGAATTTTATTTTTTGTTCATCTTGAAAATGTGAATAGCTCGAGTTTTTTTTAAAAAAACCACACAATCTATCATCGGACCTTTTTTCCATTCACTGGAATACACCCATTTAACTACACACACATGTACAGTAACTATATGTCACCCTTGTACACTGTTATGGTAGATCGGTGGTTATTGATAAGATCTACACTCCGTCAAAAGGACGTCTATAGACTTGTTTAGTAACACCGATCGCAAAAGTTCATTTTACAACCGGTCTCTGGTGGGAGTTTTAACCACTGCATCTGCATCACTTGTTCGGTATCTCATTGCTTAACATAAATAGAAGTATTTTGTTGTACATTATATATTTACAAAAAAAAAACGTTAAACGAATCGTTTTTTGTGCAGGACTATACTTGCAAAGACGACTGCTGAGAACATACAAGTTTTTGTGGTTGGGAGTTTATTACCATAAATTAAGGAATAAAGTTCATTAGATAGAGATCAGAATAGTTAAACTGAGCGTCTATTTTAGTGGGAATATATTAATACAGGTAACTTGCAATGTTTGTCGTGGCGATGCTCTGGATATGCCCAACTGAGTAGGATGTCGACGAGTAGACACAGATGGATCATGATTGACATTCTGTCGAACAGATACGACATCTTCTTCATTGCGGACAGGTTGATGGAGGTTTAGTCGTGGCTGATCGACCAAATACTGCACCCTTCTCTTCAAAGCGGTTGATTAATTCTATAATCATTTTAGCACTGGGGAACATTAAAATGCAAAATGCATAATTATAATTTATAATTTTGACCCGTTCTTGCACTGAGTTGCATTTTTAAAATATTTTATAATCTGAAAAAAGATATTTAAATAAAAAATAAACTGCAAAAGTTATTATCATTTAAAACAGTCAGTCCGATTGGCCCACCCTGTCCTATCAAAATATAAATAGTAATTTATAGTAAAGCGCGAGATAAAATATTTAGCCATTTTAGAAGATATTAAAGCTTTTTTGCAAGTAAAATTCATTTGATATGCAATTTTCTATTGAAATAACCCACATAACCTAACTCACATTATTTTGATAGATCAAAAAGCGGGTTAGTAAATTAGTGGTATTGACGATATGATGAAAATTATTCTAATCGTACTTTCTTTAATAATATTTGTTTCTTATATACATAGAAAGAAATCACACATTCATTCATAATATGGTTTAGTTGAACCCCCACTTTATCAGATTATAATCGGCCGTTTAGTAATTTATAAGAAGAAATTACTAAATGTTTATAACAGAGAAAAAAAATATTATTTAATTAAAAGGGTTAAATTTATTGACCCTGAAATTTTGAATACAATTTCTCATATACAAATACTTGTACAAATGTTATCGAAATTAAAGTTATGCTGCATTTGAATTCTTCCTGTATTGCAGTTTGACTTACTGTGTCACATATAAGTTTTAAATCTTTTCTTCTCTAGTCATAAATCATAATAAATATTTTTATTGTAAAAGAAAATATTTAATTAGGTTTATGAGTGAACTCTACTAATCCTCGACGTCACTGTTGTAATCCTGAGTAAGGATGCTTATTGTTATAAGGATTATTATTAAATAATATACATTTAGTTTGGTTTAATCTGTTTATTACTATTCATGCGGCCATCGCATTCCGTGCGGTGTATTACAACTGTCACACTCATGTACTCAAAATACTCTTTCCTACCCGTTCCCACCCTTTCCACCCACAACATATTAGTGTTACATCACGGCAGCCCATCTCCGACTCCATCATATACTCATTATTACTCATTATACCGTGAAGCGTTGACATCTCGTCTTCTTAGGACAACCCCAAAATTGGATACTACAGGTCCATACTGGTTCTACCATTTCCAGATATAATAGTAATTAGTTATACATACTATATATACATTAGTAAGCTCAGAATTTCTACCCAACCCAGTACATTTTTCAGTTATTTGAAGTGAACCCTATTTACAATGTACTTTACTTTATTCACAACGCTGTTTACAGTTTGTGAAATTGACATGTACTGATTTTGATTTAGTAATAATGTGCACCATTTTTTAGTCCACTTACTCACTGTGTTAAATGCTTTTTGTACTATGTTTGTATCTGCGTTATGTATATTTTTCCAACTGCTATATGACAGCTGTATCATCCGCAAATGATGTTACTGTAAATAACCTTTAAACTAAGACAACAACTATGATAGTCGTCACTTACTTATACACAAATCAACTTCCCAACCAACCACCCTATACTTTTCTTTCCCTTAACCACTGGTTCGCGGATAAATTTGAATTTTGATTTATATATGGAAAATGTGTAAGCATCACAACACATAAATCTATATATTATTTTATTTATAAGTTAATGGCAGAAAACTGAAAAGGTACAGCGCCTTCGTTACAAAAATATTCCTTTAATAAATCACGTAACCTGAAGCATCGTCGAATGGCATTTTTTGAGCTCATACTAACCGAACTTAATACTTCAACATTAGTCCTCCATTCACCAGGATGTAGGATTTTATCGTTATATCTTCCCAATCCATAAAATTTGGAGGACAATATTTTGAATCGGAGTCTTTCATTTTGATAAAATTATGCAAGGCAATCGTAGCTAAAATGACCCTTGAAGCATTATCTGGTTCCAAAGCCAACGTGATTCTCAAAATACGCCAACGAGCTACTAATATGCCAAAAGCATTTTTTATTGTTCGACGAGCTCTTGAGAATCTATATTTGAAAATTTCTTTAGCCTCGTCGAAATTTGAACCACCAAGATAATGCCTCATAATATTAACAAGCAGTGGAAACGCTGCATCAGCCACAAAATAATGAGGGAATATTATGTTTCTATTTTCTTGCCTTGAGTTATCAGGCAATGGCAATGCACTTCTTAATAGTTGCTTCCCAAATTTTGATTCTTTTAGCACACCCGCAATACATAAAGGTACTATAAAATCTTAAAAGTAGTGTTTAAATATTAAATATTATCCCCGTCGTTTTGACTTCCATATAGGCTCTTATATATATCCCTTTTTCAACCAAGAAAATAAAAAAATTGGCTCAAATTTAGTCCAACCCACACAAATGTGTGAGTAAAAAACCATAGTATGTAATGGCGTTGTTGATAAAAAATTTCGCTTGATTTGTAGTAAAACCAACACAATTGTATGTATAGATATAGTGTTTTTTTTCGGACGAAAATAAGTTAAAAATAGGAATTCACAAATGTGTAAGTTGGTTCAAAAACATACAAAACTAAATTTTTGTCATGGTACTTTTGCCCTACCCGCACAATTGTGTTAATAAAACACAAAAGTGATATACAAGCATGCGTGAATGTATAATTAGCATCGCATGCAGCTAGTAGAACTATATGCTAAAATTTTCTTTTGTAGTTAAAAAAATTTGACCCACTTCGAGATGGGCACCGGATGTTGATATGCGTACCATCGATTGAGCCAATGCAATTGGGCATATTCCTATTGGATGCAAATTCGTTAGCTGTTTTTTTGTATTCCTCTTTATTTGGTTGTGGGACATATACTGGGGATAATATTCTCCAAATAATGTCACAGGTTTCTCAAATTATATATATTTCGAGTAGTTGTTCTACCCATTTTAAAGGCCATCGACAGAAACTTTGGAGTTACTCCTTGGGATAAATATGGAGAAAATGTTTTAATAGGGATAAACTGACTTATAAGATTTAGATATTAAATACTTAATACTTTCTTACTTACTTGTAACAAAAAAAATCTTCAGAATCCAATTATTTCATTTGGAGAAAACTAGTAACGAAATATCCAGATTCGTCCCTATTCATATTTATTGGTCGCATTCACCATCTTCGCTTTTTCCTTTTAATTTTTTATATAAAATATACAACTCGACGAGGATTTCTAAATTTTCAACAAGTTTGTAGTTCCCCATTTTAGATGTTTATTTTGTTTCATCCCAGTATGCAATTTTTCCACTGTGTGGAAAAAACTGTTTTAATTCCATTCTAAATTCAGTACTACAAAATATCAAAGACACAAAAATATCGATTTTGGAGAAAAATAATTGTCTTACTATTTCTGTTTCGCGGTAATATTATTTTCGTTTTATAAGTTTCGATTGTACTTTTATTTTCAGTTTCTTCTGACAAGTCGACATGCACGGTTGCACTACATAATTAGTTTTGTTTTCTTTAAAGTGTTGTGTTTCATTATAATGTTTTCTATTTGTTAAAGTAAATAATTTTAAATTTAAGTATATAATAATAATCATTAACTTGTTTAGTGATCGCGATGTACAAATTTGGACTAAAAAGGTAATTGAAATCTATCTCACAATGACGTCGGCGCGAAATACATTTACGTTGTAAATTTTCATTGTATTTTTTTTTTCAAGATCTCAATATGCTGAAGATTAATAATCGGGTAGCACGTGGCGGATGCAATACAAAACAGTTTATGAAATTTAAATATATAAATAAATTTTCTATGTATGTTTAATTAAATAAAATATAATAATTACCTTCACAAAACCAAATGATAATAAAATCTTTTATTTGGAATACAAGTTTTATGTGAAAAATACTAACCAAATCTGCTCTTTTTCGCGCAGAAACTTATTGGGAATCAGTATAGAAAAGTGTATGAAAAAATCCCAAGTTTCCGACGAAATTCGACCTTCTTTCCAATTTACTTTATTCTCTTTTTAGTCGGGATTCGCACCCACACTGGAATTTTTGTGACACTTTTCTTTGGCGAGTAGTACGGTTTTCCGTGTGCATAACATGGTTCTTTCCATAGAAACAGTGTGGTTTTTGAACGCGAATATAAACGGAATTCCGTCGGCATTGCATATTGGGATGGTCAAATGTCATTTTAGACTGACGCCGGATGCAATATAACCAACAAACGGGTTAGACGGAAAGGTCGTCAGATTTTTCGATTTATCTTGCTTCTTACAAGTGGGATGCAGGGTTTGGTCATAATCATAATTGTTGGGTTATTTTTGTCTTCGTAGTTACACCATTCACCTGTTTTATGGTAACTTGCTTTACAGTAGCGGGGGGCCACTTAGTAGGAACAACACAATCATTTCCATTAAATAATTGAAGTGTTTTTTTAAAAACTAACCAAAAATTGAAACACCCTCATAAATATTTAACCGCAACAGTGTTTCTATGATTTTTGTAATACATGTACTTAAACTAATTATACCTCTTGGTTTATGTAAACGCATGAACAAGAAAAGTGAAAGCTCTACGTTTAAAACAAGCAACTTCTTAGCCTCTATGTCTTATCGAAGTTTTATTTTTATATACTTACAGTTAGTAGTTAGCTATAGTTCTATATACAATTTGTATCATTATGAAAGTTTATATTTTACCAATAATCGATATGTACCATCGCGTATTTGTTAACATAATATTTTTTATTTATTATAATAAAACAAAACGGAAAGTAAATTTAATTGCATGGAAATATATTTATAAAGAGTATGATATGGTAGATATACTAAATAGATAGATATAGTTGTCGTGAATTTATTCGTAATTTGCGATTCGATAATAATCGCTCGTATATAAAGCTACAAAATATAATTATTATGACCTTTTCAACTAGAATTTGTGAGTTGACGTTTTGTTCTGAATATCCTATTGTTACCAGTTGAGTGCCGCCCAGGGAGGGTGTAATTTTACAGTTTTATTGAATCTGATAAATCTCTTTTTTTTGGCGTACGAAATATTTGATATGGGTCTGTTAACCCAGCTGATTTGCTAACATTTTATTATTTCACATAAATTTTATCCATTTAGAGAACAATAGCTATAATGTTATTATCCATACATTTTGTTGTGATTGCGTTTGTCTTACAATAACAATAATGTTTTACTGTGTTTAATTGTTTGTTACGTCTTAAACATTTTGCTTTTCTGAAGAAAACCTTCGTTTTGTTTATTGTCGCCTTATTTGATTTATAACAAAACACTTGTTTATTTGATGTATATGAGTACCTTGAACATTATTTAAAAATTGAAACTTCCATTTGTATGGAATACTTATAGGTCAGGTTAGGACGTTATTTTCTGGCTGGTATTGTGCAAACGTTTGTCGACATAATCGATGCTATGGTTTTGTTATCGGATTGATAAAAATTTACGTTATTAATTATTTTACTTGTATTACTTACTATAATAATACTATGCAATTTTGGGGTTTCACCGCAGAAAATTACAACTAAGCCGATTATTGAAATCGTGACACTCATTGCGACGAGAATCGAAAAACGCATAGTAACTATTCTTAAAAATTTTAATACAATTTTTAGATTAAATTTTTTAACAACGATAACACTTTGGGCGTGTTTATCATAGAAGACCATACTGACAATTGTTAGAGTCTACTTGTCGAAAATTGTTGGACGCACAATATCTCAGTAAAAATTATGTAAAGTTTAGAAGTTTATGAAACTAAAAATTCTATTCTAACTTCTCACGTTGCAGCAAATGTAATTATGGTTATCACTTATCACCTTATGGAATCTACCCATTAAAAATTGCAATGAAACCTGCAACCAATCCATGTTTTAATCTCGGTTTGTGGTGAGCCATTATTTATCATAATTTGACCGCGTATATCTTAGAAGGTGCAAAATGATTTTTTGTTACTTTCATGTGTTAAATCAGCGACGAAGTAATATACTTCAAATTAGTATAAATTATTTGTATTCCTTAGTTTATTTATGTACACTAAAATAGTCCAATAAAATGTGAAATAATTTTGCCATAAATAATATTGCTTATTTATTGGTATATACTCGTATCTGCTTCGCACCACCCTGCAAAATGTTGTCTGCGCCACGAAGGCTGGTTTTATTAAAATACATGCCTCTCGGACTAGGTCCAACTTGTTCAATATTGTTAGTTTAAGCATTCAGAGTCGGGTTTATACATTGACGAACTCCGTCATACTTTTAATAGGGTCCCAGTTGATTAATCTGGAGTAGATGTCAGCGAGATAGAGCTATAGAGTTGTGTCGGTACTCCCAAATTTCACAAAAGCTCGTGTCTGACTTTGGGTTTCCAAGAGGTCGTACGCTCATTGATTAGTTGATTAATTGGACTGTATGACCAATTATTTGAGAAGTGTCCCGGATAAAGAGGTTTCAGACACTTAGTGATCGTACGGCACAAAACAACACAGTTCTAATCTACTTGAACAAAGGATACGGATTCTTATGTGTTTCAAGGGTATTGTTTTTCATTAATTGCTTTTGGCAGAAACCTTTATTATTTCGTATGTATCTAGAGAATTCCTGAAATTGAATGCTAAATTAATACTTTTCGGCTCCCTAAACAATATGAAAAAATTCATAATTAGTACCATAATACTATAAGTTGAACTGAGCCAGCTCGCAAATGATGAACAGTTCAACCGGGATATTGGCAAAGTTTAAGAAGATAGAAAAGAACTACTCGGGATTTTGGAGATGCTCTCAACCGGATACAGAACCGACGTCTCATTGTGAGCCATTTGTTGGTCAGCGGTGGTGTTCATGTGGAGGTGAAAGTGATAATGTTGATACTTGAGGTGTTGAGGTTAACGTGAAAATCAAACTTCAAACTGCAACGCACGGATGATGTCAGTAAGTATGATTTACACAAAAATAGGAAACTGGTTGCAGGTGCGACGATGCTCTCGGATGATGCTGAAGTGCATATGGGGCAGATATATTTGGACTGATATCACTTTAACGAATGCTGAAGTGATCGCCATGAGATTATTGGAGCAGTTATCTTAGGATCGGATGGCATAGGAAAGGTTGCATTTTTCTAAACAAGACGAGAAATTAGTTACGATTTGTAATAATATTCTAAAAAATATCTTTGGTTGTTACTTTGAGCACAATATTAATTCCTAATCAGAATGGGAATTGCTTGCACCAAAGAAAGATCACGAACATGTTGCGGTAAGGCAAGGTTACTCTATAATTTTGTAGATTAAATAGTAGCTCAAATGATAAAAGTAATCGATCTATTCACTGCTAGGTGTTATTTAAGTCAACCAATTTACGGCTAAAATCACGAAAGGAAGATTTTTCTCGGAACAATTTTTTGGCTTTATTTCGATAAATATCGGTCTATCCAATTTTAAATTTACGATAAACAAAATCAACAAATGTATATTTAACAAAACCAAATTTTGTTGATCAATTACGAAAAAACTATACACCAATCAATCCTAGAACTAAGTAGTCCAATAAACACTGACACACGATAAACAAACTACCGCTGCGGAAGTCAGGGTGATCATGTTTTAGTTACACTATTGGTGTTCGAGAACCTGTATTTGAAAGTGAGCTGAAAGGATAATAATTTTGAAGCAACACTTTTTTGAATTGTTTCCAGAAAAACTTCTCATTATCCTTGCAGAAGTAGAATACGAACGCTAACTATATCCGATGGAAATTGCGAATAACTTGTCCTTTCCGTTTCTCAATGGTTACGTTGAACAAGACTAAAAAAAATTATGCATTGTATCGCTCTTCGTTCCTTTTTTAATATTTCCTGTCTAATTATTTTAGATGACTCTAGAAATGTGTTATAGATACTTATTATTAAGCCCTTCATCTTAATAATTATTACGCTTTTAGAATCTTTAAAACCTAAATAAATTTATTTAGCTATTAAAGATCCTAAAAGCGAGCCAGTCATTCATTGATTTTAATTTGCCTTACAGATCCTTGATTAGCTGGTTTTACTCAATAATCTTTATATTTAAATAAAATATAATATATTGTTTGATTTCCGTTTATAATTAATTAGACGTCAGTAATCGGACCAACTCTGTCATAACTTACTACTCCCTTTCGGGCGATTTGGTTTTGTTAAATAATAAAAACGTACATATGCTTGATCGCAACTTATACATATATAATATGTGGTATTCGCTCAAATTACACAAAGCTTAACGATGATCTCCTCATATCGATATCAGCGACCATATTCATGCAATCGCCTTATTTTCAATAATTGTAGGTTTAACCATATCTATTTTGTATTCAATCTTTCAATTCAGCATAAATATATATGCTGGCTATTAAATTATCAATAATTGGTAAATTATCGATGGTATAACTTTCCAGAAAATGATAAAAGTCATAACCATAAACAGTTAATATATTAATTATTCATGTCATATCTAACTGATAGCAAATGACTGTTTTTACTACTGGCTAGATCACTTAAATTTTGATTTATTTGTTATTCAACTCAATTATGTACGAGTATGTATGTGTTAAGGTTATTAAATTTTAAACCACAGAAAAAATTGTACTGATAGAGCACCTAAACTCCCACTTATACATGAAATTAAATCGTAAACATAAGCCGATGACATATTAAAATTAGTTTAGTGAAGAACGGCCATAATTAAGGAATTTTGCAGTTAATTTATGGCAAATACCTAAACATAACTAAGTATCCATTATTTTAATAACGTTGCTAATGTCACCAAAAAGTTTTGGGCGTACCCTGCCATGCACATAAAAATAAATATGAACAACGTGAAAATTATATGAGCTATAAATCAAAAATTGTTTGACAGACGAACACTAATTAGGCCATTTGACCAAGAAAATTCGGCAGTACCCCCTTATTTATATGCTATATACAATCACCACTTTGATAACTCGAAGTATCGCAATAATCTATTTAAAATGATTTTTGTTGAAGTTTGGATTATTTTTAACTATACTTGAGACAAATTAAGTGGAATACTACTGCTGGGTTATTATAGTCTCTTTATAAATTGGAGTTAGACATAACATGTCATTCCGACATAAATAACATTGAAAACTTATTTCTATATATGTATAAAGATAAACACAAACGTTAAAATTGATACATTTATTTAAAACTGAAATACATTATACGCGAATTACTCTACGGTTAATCGATCGCTACCATAAGCATTGCAATTTTTGGGAAAAATGTATTTACCATAATTTTTTTCTGTAATCTCCTAGTTTCACCGGGTTTCACTTTCTTAATTTAATAAAAGTCAAATGTGGTACTTTGATCGATAAGAGCAGAATGTTAAAATCTTAATTTTAAATTGATTATTACCTTTAGCAGTAATGGTTTGGTTAGAGAATGGTTCGGTTACATACGAACAATGAAAACTGTAGGGGACCAATATGACCTGCTTGCGAAACACTAGCGGTGATACGAGATAAACGAGAATCAGCACATGGATCTTACTAAGTGCAGGTGGTATACTGTTACAATGTAATAAGAATTGGCATGGGATGGCGGCATTCTCAGTTCCATGCGGATGCCTCTTTGGCCGTGAATCCGCCGTGAAGATAATATAGTTGAGTGTAGTTTCTCCTTTGAGAGGTTTTTGGTTGGTGTGTATCGCCCGGAAATATTTCACGGCTGGTTTAGGATCAATGAATTTATCATTCATTATCCGAAATGAAAAAATGATTATGAAACCTCATTTTGAGGTGGCCAAATCCCTTGATGGAATATAATGCCAGAGAAAGAAAGAAAGAGAGAGAGAGAGAGAGAGAGAGAGAGTTACAGCATTTCGCCAAATTAACCGTTACCAAAATGTATTTACGAATAAGTATTTTTAATAAATAAGAAAATCATAATAAACGTAATTAAAATTTTATTACAATTTTTAGAAATGTTGTTGGTCCGTTTCATTCTGGTCGGTATGATGATCATCGATCATTCAGGTCGGCATGATGCGTAATCAGACTATTGTGATGCTGATTCGTAAAAACAACATGTAGGCGGAACTGAAAGAGCACATTATAATTCGGAATAACCCAATACTCCAAAAAGTCGCATGTATATATGCATTAGGCATTTTTCAATCTAAACACTGACGGCCGAATATTTTGATGTAAGTATTCGACATCTCATTAGCCCCAACCAATAACCTCTCTTTATTATTTATAAACATATTTTATTGCGCTAAAGTATAATCCACGGGAAATTTCACGGACAATATCCCGTTTTCGAACGGTCGCGTAACAATTCTGCAATATTAAGCGATATAACAACACTTTATTATAGTTGCAATCCCTAATTAGAACATTGGATTGAAGTCTTTGCGAGTAGTATTTAATTGTTTTGAGTCAAAGAATACAAAACATGATGAGAAAATACCACAATTTTTAACTTCGAAAAGAGTAGTGCAAGATAAACCAAAAGTGCAAATGGTAACCCTACCGAGATGGTGACCTGAGAAAACCTAGTAGGAAACACTTATGGAACACTGGACAAGTTGAGAATTTTCAAGTTCTTATTCACATATAAGTTAATCACATTCGATGTAACCTTCAATTCCTACCAAGGGTCAAATTGAGAATAATATAGTTTTTCATGTTTTGGTAATTATTCTGGAAGCTTAATAAATGTTGTTGTTTTGTGACGCGTTTTATCCACAATCCAGTGATTTGAACCTTGATAGACAAGGTAAATTCGTGTTACAGCATTCATGATTGATTAACAGTTTTACGAACTCACTGGTATGGTGAGATAATGCGTTATAACTTCTGCACCCAATACACTCAGTTTTTAATTTAATTGTGTACGGATGGGTGCAGAGGTAACTCATTTTCCTCCACCGTTGTTGCAATGAGTGATGCAGCCACAGAAAGCCAGTAAGCTTTCATAAAATCAATGCGTTGTTACTTATTGTTTCGAATTGCAAACTAGTCTTAATAAAGCATTTTAATGTATTTGTGTTAATATTTCTTACCAAACCATATCAACAATATAAAAATAATGATTAACATTTAAGACACTACTACCATCGATATAAACTATTTTTTCGTTGTGGTTGTACATATTTCAAAGAGACTATACAACATAATAACCGATAGTATAACGATTCGTATACAGTCAGTTGAATTTTTTTTATTTCTTAAACACACGCGTGCTCTTGCTCAAATTTTTTCCGTTTATTTGCTTTTTTAACGAAACTTATAAAACAAAACCTGAAAGATTTTTTTAAAGCTTTAGTTGCTAGTTAGACAACCTCCAGTGAAGTCGTGAATATAAGAAGTACAATAAAAAGGGTGTAAAGCTTTATTTTTATAAAAAAAAGTGAATTTAATTTAATTAATTTGTGGTGTAATTTAATTTTTTATTAACAATGGCTAAATTTATGCTTATTTCGGCGATCGTAGTTTTGACGGCGATTATGAAAGAAGGTAAATAATTAAATTTCAAGATTAACAAATTTTTAAATGATATTGTTATGTTTATGTTTAGTTTACAAAGAAGAGTAAAAAAAAATTGTTTTCAGTTTTGTTGATGTAACGCGCGGGAAGTTTTATTATGCGATCTCTTCGCAATCGCGTCATTTTAGTGTTGTGTAATATGATGGTTTGTGCTTGTGTACAAACAAAAGTGTTATGTCTTATTTTTTAGAGATCTGAGTGCAAAAGAATTTAAAATTAATTATTACGTCTACCCCATTCTGGTTTGTTTGCTATATTGTGTGTAGAAGTGAAGTTGAAAAATGTCTTAAGAAGTTATTGGGTTATATATGCTTGGTGTTGTGGTATATAGAAAATTACGTATTAGGCAAATAGCTAGTAATTCAGTAGCCTTTTATGAAGTCATTATAAAAGTTGCCTTGCTAATTGCTATACTAACCGCAAATTAATTTGGAATTTGAGTTTTGACCCAACACACATGTGCATCAAGTGTAAAATTTACGTAATTTATGTAAATTATATTACTGTTCTGCCATTCATTTGTTAATGACGTAATTACAATCTATAAAACAAATGTTTTATGAATACGTAATAACCCCCCTGTTAAAAATAAAAATAAAATCCAGGTCAGAGGTGTGTGTCCTGTGTCTCATTAATTACTCCTCGTAGGATTTATAGACTTCCGTTGCGTTTTACCACATATGTTCTAACCTCGCACCCTTTAATTAAAATCCAAGTAATTCGGTTGTTTATCGGTTGGTATAAACAAAAATTTCAGGGAACTAATTTCTGATACGATTGATACATGTAACGCAACAACAGAAGATCTAATTATATAAATAGGTGATCTAATTTTTTGTGTTTTATATTTTCTTATGAAAAATGAGACAATTTAATTATTTTTATTCTTTTGGTTCGGCGCGGCGTAAAGAATTTTTCGTAAAATTTATTTTAATTTATATTTTAAAAAACCAAAACAACATACAATTATGATTCTTAACTAAAAGAAATCGAAAGAGTCTTGCTTATTATGCAAGAATAATTTCGTCTCATTTTTCAATTTAGTTGATTTAAAAAACGGTTTATGTGCAAATACCCGCTCTTATAATTCAAATTTTAAGTAACTTCAACGAACATTTTTCCAACCCCTCCTTAAATGTATCTACATGTATGAGCGTCCCATAAATTGATTTCATAACTAGCACGAATCACCGCATGTAACCTTCTAATTAAATTATAATAAATAATGCTACTGTGTCTACAGTAAATGCAACCGATCGGATACTTAATAACATTTTATATTAAATTAATTATTTTATCTTATGTGGAAATGCGGGAAGTTTACAGGGTAAATTGTAGAAACAACATGTTTTCGATAAATACATATGAGTAATACATATATGTACATACATATATTAAGATATGTAGTGTACGTGTAGGGGAAGCTATTTCTGTGATATACATATGCCAATCATGCGAATGGCATGTCGACGTGGGTATTGTACACTAACTTTCATGGCCAACTTTATTTATAAACAGTTTTACCCAATTTACTAAAGTTTGTTACATCACACGTATTCATTTCAGATCGCATAGACATGCGGACGCCTTGCTTTTCGCGAATACCGTATAATAAATTTTCGAATTTTATTTGAATTTTGAATGACACCAAACTAAAAAATATAAAAATGTTTTGTCGATATTAAAACTTGCGTATATTTAGATATCTGGTTTTTAATAGTCGCGATATATCGATATATTCTAATTTTATTCATATTATTATGATATGAATAATTTAGAATGCTAATAAGTTAGTTCAAACAGTATATTCTAGATATTATGTAAAATTAATCGAAAAATGGAATACCGATGCACTCGCGACATATTTCAGTTCATCATGCTTATAGAAAAGCTTAATTAATTTATTTCTATATAGTTTGGAAATATTTTTAAAATTTAGTAACAATATAATTAATTTGGAGAAAACAGTGACACCGATTTCGATATATTGTGTGCAAATTGATATATCCAACACGTTAAACGGTTACTGAACTTTCCGAACAAAATGACTGTGTAATTGTGGTCGGGGTATATTAGCAAATTAAATGAATGAACCTTTGTAATATCGAATATGCGCAATTCCGCAGCACGACTTAATATGTTTTGTAAAGAAGAGGTTCTTTGTATAATACAAAACTGACAATGGTTCAACTTGTTTCTTACAATTGAGTGGAAATTACATATTAATATTCTAAATGCAAATAGTTTAATTAGTGTCGACTAAAATTTAACTATCGTTGTACATGATATCACTTCACTAAAAACTGTTGCCTATAGACTGACTTTTCGTAAAACTTATTCTATAAAATATAGAAGCTAACTAATTTCAAGAATTAAATTACTGAATATCTTAACATTTTAATGACCGTGAAATTTCAATTATTCATCTAAGACATGTGCCTAATGATCAGTTGTGTCCCCTAAACTTAACATCACGTGTCATTTCAATTAAAAACTTATATTTATTTGAATAAACAAAATTAATTCCATTTTAAATTATTAATTTGTGTGTATTATAAATTTTGCGCTGCTTAAAAATGCAAATTAGTTAACAAGTTTCTAACTTTTAACGATCACTTCTTCAGAGGGATCCAGTTTTTTTTGTTTGGTAATATTCTTAAATTTTTGTATAATGACTTATAAGAACGTGTTTTTGTCATGTTTCTGTGGTATGGTCTTATTCTTAATATTTGTTTATTGAACTTAACAGTATATTTATGTGTTCAGTCTTAAAACTTTTAAAATCGTTTAGAAAACCATTTGAAAATTATTAAGACTCACCATTTTGCATTTTATATATTGAGACATTCTACTGTATATGATTATCAAACATTATATTTAAATTTTTGTCATGCATGCAAAATATATTTAGTAAGAGATTTGAATTTAATTTACGTAAGCATAACTAATTCGAATAATTAAGCGTAAAACAATAGAAATGATTAATTTACTTATTATGATCACCTTGAAATCGTTACGATCGTTATGTGTACTGCGTAATTTTATTTACTTGTTCGCATTTGAAAAGATCAGATGAAACAAAAATTATAAGTTATTTGCGATGTTAAGCAACATATAGTAAAGCTTTAATACTTACCAAACTCCAACAGCAAGAAGTATAATCGTACGTAATGTAATCGATTTCGGATATTGTAATAACATCTATATACAATGTTGTAGAAAGTTATTACAAATGCAATATACAAAGTACAATGATTCTTACAAAACGTGTTGTGAAAAATGTTTACTTTCACTTTAATCTTATTTTACAAAAGGTTACTTACGTACACGTATGTGTTTATCGAGTACGTATTATTTCCACATATACTTATAATATCAAGTAAAGCGAGGAATTTTGAATTTACAAATTATGTATTTCAGAAATGTTCGATATCTAACCCGAATTTTTTATTTTATCCAATTATATAATGAATATTATCTCGAGCAGCTTATATTTGTGATAAAGGATTGTGATATATTATTGCGTGCGATATAAACGGAGCAGAAGCATCACAAAGTTTGAATCTAGCAGGCTGATAAATGATACAAAAAGTGATACATTATCCAATTTTATTCTAGAGAAACGTAACATACTCATTACAATAATAAGAGTATTTGTTATTTCTATGGCAAATTAAGGCTGTATGGTATTCACCTTGTCAAAAACGGTGTGCACTAAAAAATTGTTTTTCACTGCAACAAATTATTGGCCTAATTTTTTCTTTAGGATAAAGTTAATTAAATAATTGAGGTATTAATACATGATTATCCAAATAAGAATTTAGTTCAAAAATATTAAAAATTTCGATTCTGATCGATCGAAAAATTACGTAAAACGATAAGGTTTTATTTTTACGCCGCAATGATGATTAAATCAGAATATGTTTTATTGTCCCTAGATGGGAAATTAATAAATAATGAATGTGATCAAGATTAGTGATATTAATTTATTATAATATACAAATGTTTAAAAGCAAAAAATAATGAAAATTAAGAAATTAATTTAATTGATCGAAATTTATTAAAGATAGAAACCAGTTTAGACACATTATTTGAGCATTTAAATATCGACAGCAAATAGAAATTTGTTTTAGACTGTATGTTAAATAAAATTTCATAATTTTATTATAAAAGCAAAAAACTGAACAACTGTAATAAATGAAGAAATTTTCTCTCGTATAGATACTTTAGTGGCCCTATTCTGGCAATCCCCTGGGAATAGGGAATTGGGGGAAGAATTTATATATGTAGCTTTTACCTATAAATCTGTTTTTCTGGCCTACTGAAGAAAAAGCTTCATATAAATTTTTATAAAATTCGATAGCGAAAGTGGCAGTTATATTACCACGGCAAATATTACCACTAACTTTTTATCGTAGTATGCCAGTGACGAGTGGTAAAGTGATTTCAGTGCCATCTTTCATTAAATTTTCGAAGCCTCATTTTGATACAAAATATGTGACACCATATGTGAAATTTAATATTATTAAAATGTTTGTTTATTTATTTAAATCATATTTTAACAGATCTTATCGTCTTTTAAAATTGGTGTACTTAGGTTAGAAATAGCACATACAATTGTTATAATATTATTTAAATAAGGAAGTATAAATAATGTGACCTTGTCAGACAACATTTTAAACTGTTTAATCCGAGATATGCGCCTTTCTACGTGAACGCGAGCTGCTGCTATTATAGTCGATCGTTATGTAGAAATTGCGGACGAATCATCTCAATGCGAGCGTCTGTTAGCTCATTACCGATCATAAGCCCCTTGTCTACCATCATGGCATCTCCGGGTATTACCTTATCTAGCAATTTTGTTAAATTAAAGATAGGTTTATCTGATGTTCGACCGCCTTCTACTGTTCTTATAAAATTAATACGAACTCAATAGTTTAATTGTATGGATGCTTTTATAGTGGGAATACGTGCAGGTTCTACAGTTAAGGTATTGCAATTGAATGGTCTTTATTTCCGTAAATCTAAAACGGTTATTGTAGTGGCAAACTTCTTAAATTTTCCTCTTTAGTTTGCCAATAAATGCAACATTCTAGGTCATTCGATAACAGTTGAACACAATCATTAAAATATTTTTTACAACCGACTATAGTGTTTAATAATTCTATGGTTGGTATTCCCGTCATTAAATTCAATTCCTGGTTTGTGTTAATTTGAAATGGTAGTTACACTGAATATCCTTAGTTACTTGTATGCCTTTATGGAATGTCTTAAGGTCATGATGCACTCCAATATAGATCTCTATTCTGTCTGAGGCTTTGTACAATCGCGTGGAACCTAAATCCATATGCTTACCATCTATTTTCATTTCAGGGTCTTCTTTCTCTTGAATCCGTTGAGAACTGGAAATTAAGTAGAAACGGTTTAATACTAATGAAGGTGCAAACTAACATTTTATTCTAGATTAAAATATTTTCACCAATTCGTGTAATATAAATTCAACAACACTTGTTGTAAAAATGATTATTAGAATTTTAATATGAGCTGTCAATGCTTGTCTATGAACTTCTATCTAAATAAAGCTTAACGCAAATCCGCTAGACATGTTACCCATCGTCAATTCCCGAAGAATTATCAGAATAGGGTCACTATAAGTAAAGGTATTATTGTTATTTGACATTTATAATTGGACCATCTTAGGTTGGCTAGAAATTATGTTCGTAAAGATTGTTTTATGTCCAAATATCATAATTATATTATACTAGAAGCCTCGCGCAAAAACCGTAATTCGCAACACATTTCTGCTGTAACATGGCAACTATTAGTTATTTTAGGTGTTAGTGAATTTCCTAGGATGTTGGATTGAAATTTGTAAAAAAAAGATCATCTGCAGACTTTATTTTTTCTGCTTACCGAAAGTAAAATCAGATGATTTGTTAATGCTTTTTTTTAATCAAAATTAACATTAGAACTTGGTTTATGCGTCCATCGAATTCATAATTTGGCTAAAACAGTGGCTTATGAAAACGATGTGTAGAACAGAATTGCGGAAGCACACCATTCCTAGTTTTAACTTTTTAGCAACGTATAATTTTTAAATAGATGAATGGAATAACATACAATTTTACAAAATGTCTTAATGCTAGACTGCCGATGCCAAGGCAACCTATACATGTTCTATTTGGGTAAAACGGGGAACTTCTCTTATGTTGGTTATATTAAAAATTTAATCTTTGTTTATTAAATAACAATTTTATTTATATGTTGGTTCATACATATCTGTTGTTTATGATATGGTCTTTCGGTCCAGATCAATTGACCTACAAAAGCATTTCAAGCCGAACTTGCTTATACTTCGTTACAGGTATGAAATGAACACGGCTCTTCAAATTATGCTCACATTTTATTCCCGTTAATTAATTATTGTTGTACATGGGCTTGTAATACAGAGTATCTGCTGTAATCACACAGTGTGTGTGGCCTTTAAATTGAACAGAACTAGGCGAGTTCATCTCGCTATCAAAAACCAGATGTTATTTTGGAGGAGTCTGTCTAACAGTTTCTTTGATTACGATACCACCCAGGCGATGTTTTTACACATAGAAACGAGTTTCTCTGGAATTCCTAGACATATGCACACGCGGCCTTTAGGTTCTCGCAGTTGATATGCCTGCCGCTCTACCGGAAGTCTAAAGATGGTGATATTATAATCGTAACATTTTTCCAAAGTTATCTTCATGGTTAAGCGCTGGTGGTGGTTGATCGGTTGAAATGAAAACCACACTGATAGCCGCCAATGGTGTTTTCGGAAGGAGGGATGAATCTGACAAACACAACACTAGCCAACACTTTGTGGGCAGTATGCAGTAGAACTATGATACGATAGCTTTCACATTTAACTCGTGGCGACTCCATTTTGCAATTTAAGGAACGTCTACTCCGGATTATTTTAAAACCAAATGAGAAGGCGAACTAAATTGTAGTGTGTTTCAGTTCTCATTTAGGAAATCATGATCCCGAAGTTATGAATCCGAAACTAGTAAACTAGTAATGTGTCGATAGTATAAGTTTCTTTGAAGTTGACAGAATTTTTGATCTGTGATTACTTAAATCATATATATATATATATATATATATATATATATATATATATATATATATATATATATATATATATATATATATATATATAAATATCCTACTACTGTCCTTAATAATAATGACATGTTTATAAATTTGTTACAAATAAATTTGAATTTGCGACCGATAAAATATGTTATTAATTATATCAAGCAGATGCTTTGAATTAATTTATGAAAATAAAAAGTAGCTTATAAAATATATAGCCATACAACTTAGACACACACTCAACTACCAAACATATAAATTAATAGATGAAGCAGAATCTGTGGAGTCGGAAATTCCAAAACAAGTCGAGATTCAAGGCTATATAATCAATGCAAAAACAGGTTGAATTTGCATATTACACATATTAAATTAACATTTTGTTAAACCAAGAAGCGTCCGTATGTCTGTGCGACCAACAAAATTTTAAAATCAATAAAAGTTAAAATATCATATATCGCGTGGCTATAATAAAATTTTCAATTGTTGATATACTGGAACGTTACTGTATATCCTGATAATTAAATTAACCCCACGCTCATTTTGCGAAACATCAAAATTTCAGAATTACATGATTAGAGGAATACTATTACCCAAAAGTATGTACATACATATTTGATTAAACTTATTATATTATAATTGAATCTCGAATAACATAATATACAACAAGCCTTTTGAAGATAATTTCGTTAAACCAACAGAGCGGGTTTTTTCAAAACTATTTACATAACCGAAATTCAATAAAACACTGAATTAAAGCATATTTTACAAGTCGATGGACTTCTAATAAGTCTCATGCGTGGGTTAATTACTTAATTACGATACCACTGGCTTATCACAACTGATCGAAGTACAATGCTTAAAATATATAGTGTCAAGGTTTATATATTGAGAATATCTTTAAAAATTAATCGTACTGCGATTTATAAATATTTTTATTTCAAGTACATCAACAACGTCTCTATAGCGAGTTTTAACGCCGCTAACAGCTCTGAATTACTAAATACAAGTCAAAGGTGTAGGTTTTATGCGGTTGCCTTTAGCAATGAATAAATTTTAAAAACAACAAAACTCTACAAATTCGTCACGATCGCTTAATTTATAGACATGATTATGTAATTCATTCAGTAACCAACATTATGTCACAATTTCCACATTATGAGATACAATTCAATAATTACGATACATTTAACAATGGTGCCAAAACAAATTTAGCTAGTAGACATAATTAATTAGCCGAATATTCGTAAAGATCAATTAAACTTCTGTACAAGCTAGCGCCATTACTCCTAAATATAGGCTGTTTTACGTAGAACCGATTGCCAATTTCACATACAATCGCGTAGTATTTATTATGTTTTATTTACCAATTGCGTTAATTCAATGTACGAGTATGTACAAACAAATATGTTTGTCATAAGAATAAGAAGTTGTTTTCATTTTATCAATTTAATATAAAAATTTTAACTATTTGCGATATTACATCACCGAACAGGTTTTATTGTGTATCGCATAAGGTAAGCTTAAATTGAATTGATTTATTTCTCCGCTTACAAACGGTATGATATACGCGCTTAATGATTACCAAAATGTTACGACTACGAGTAACATAAACCTGTTTCGAACCAATTACGTAATCATTCATTCATTTTATGGATAATTTTTGTTTATACATATGTGTATTACGATTTTACGCAAGCATATTTTATAGATTCAGAACGATCGAGATCTTACAGTTTCGTATCGCAATGATGTTTTCGTAAAGAATGTGTAATAAATCGTGACCTTGGTATAAATAATGATTTGCGAAAATGTGAAAAATGAAATCATTTTTATACGTGAGAAATATTGAATAATAATTGCATGTATAGTTAATTTAAAACGCCTTAATTCAAGTAATAATGTTGCCAATGTTGATTACATGTAGGTTTATTATCACACCCGCGAAAAATCAGTTTATATAGTTTCAAGTGATGTTTATATACCAGTGCAAGGTTTAAAACAAATTTGTTGGATTTCAAACCGTTTTTAACCGGACGCCATCCGAAACGTTCGTCCCTATTTTTTCCACTATAAATCAGCACTTAAGTAAGGTGAAAAAAGGGAGCAGAAGGAAAAAAAATCTTATATGGACAACATGTGTCAAATTTTGGTTTAGATTTCAATTGTACCTACTAAAATGGACAAAGTCACTGTACAAATAAAGCAAATTATACTCAATTTCAAAATTATTAACATCTCGGGTCATGCCTAAAACTTTCGATTACTATGTAGAAGTGGAATAGAAGTCGGTAATGGATAAATACACAATTAACTGGAACATGTTAATGTACACCAATACAAGGTAAAACGTTAAAAGTATAATATGGCTTCAAATTATGATTTCCTTACACAGTACGAGTAACTTGCTTGGTTAATCAAGCTTAATGGTTTTGGATGTATTGCGCAGCTTGGCAAGGGTAATTACTATTAGTTGCTAATAAATATATTTGGGTTGAGTTCGTCTTGATAAAACGAAAAGAGTTGGCTATGGCTATTGAAGTCACTGGAACATTGCATCCAATTTCATAAATTTTTTTCAGTTATTATTTACCTACCAAAGAGTGAGCCGTAATTAAATTTTCTACCAAGGTTAGGTTAGGTTTCAGTGGTTGACACTTAGGCAATTTTTGTCCCATTGTGATACCACGCATTCACGCCACATCATTAACCCATTCACCTATTCACCCACTCACACAACTGCAGTATACCACCTGCACATTGCAAGCTCCATGTCAACCTGTACATTGGCATGGACGGTCGGCACTGAATTCTGCACTCCATCAGAGGGTCTTAGTTGTGTTTATTAACATCACCGATTGTAATCGATGATGAAAATTCGATTTGCATCTAGCCTCTGATGGGATTCGAACCCAGCACCTCCTGGTCCAAGTGCCGAAGCTTTACCCACTGCACCACTTGTCCGGTTCTACCAAGAAGTATAAATAAAATTTTCTACCAAGACGTATAAATAAATTCCATTGAAATTGTGTGAACTTATCAACAAATACATTATTGGGAATGAACTTAGTGTAACAAATCAAACTAAAGTGCATAGTCATCAAGTGCAACAAACGAAAATAAAATGACGTCCATCGTCATCAAAAAATAAAAACAAATTTTAGGTCGATAGTATACACCAGTACTGTGCCTAGCTTGCGGAAATTACAATGAACAGATACATAACAGTTCAACACAGCCGACAAAATTCCTAGATCAGTGGTAATCGTGATAATTCATAAATTCACAAGGATAACCACTGTCGGGTTATCCCATGGATAAAAGTTTTCTAACCTTATAAAACCGACACCAATTTTTACTATTCAAAACAAAGCCAATCAATCAAGCTACACACAATTTCAACTTTTGGTTTCAAACTAAGTTGTAATAGATTTTTATTGTTAATTTAAACACTTATTTTATAACACCAATTTTTTTTTTTGTTTTACTCTGTTCTCTCGAAAATAAAATTTAAACAAAAATCTATGTACATCTCAAAAATGCTCTTAAATTTTTTTATTTTCATTTCTATTTTTTGATTTCGGATTCACCGAAAAATTTAATGTCGCAGTTAAAACGGATTTTGTAGGTAAAAGGGGAAAGAAAGGAAGGTGAAGCCAGTCTTATGAAATAGTGTGTAGCATGGCTCAATCGGGTTTAACGTTAACATCAGCGAAGAAAAACAATCGTAAAGTTGACTTGGAAGAACAGTGTTTGAATTATTTATCAACCGATCACTCTTTGCACATATTAAAATTCCTGGTCTTATAGTTGCACTGAACTTAAAAAAATTGCCGACACGAAAAATTACCCTAATTGAAATGGAAAATAAAACGAGCTATACTTAAGGCTAGTATATACTGAAGTAAGAAAGCAAGTCAAGGTGTTAAAAATTACTAGGAACCGAAAGAAGTAACTATTCTTCACGTTATGAAAAGCCATGAAGAACTTTTAAATGTCGGCAGCAATAAATTCATTTAGATCCTAGCTCAAGACGAGAATGCATTGCTTCTCTTCCAGCAAGAATATCATTTCGCGTTGAAGTAGTATGAAAAAATGAGAAGAGGTTATTATAAAGATAAATTACATCAAGAGTGAAGAGAGGAGATTGATCATAAATATAAACCTGCTTGCTATATTTTTTAAGAAAATCAAAGGTGTTCTGCCAAGCCTTGTTTTATTGGGAGAAATTTCACTCGCACACGGCCCAAAAAGTAATATGGAATGCTAAGAGGTTTTATGCCTTGGTTTCAGTTATCAGCAAATTTTTTGACGAGTTGCTGCCCTGAAAATGATCTAGATCTTGCTTTGTCTTATTCATATCTGAAAATATACAATAGATGATTTCACGGGGAATAAAATCATTTTTGAATGAAAGTGCAAGCAAGTGTATGCGTGGGCGGGCGGCTTTTAGTTATTTTTTAGGCAAATATATATTAAGGCTTCTAACTTTTTTTGAAGAAAATAATAAACAATTTTATTTCTAGTTTTCCATCATTCAAATTTCATGAATTTTATGTTGTTGTTATCTCAGAACTTCTTTTGTATAGTAACACTGTATACACGACATATTCAATTAATAAATTATATCAAAGGATCGTTTATAATGTGGCTTCTATATAGGAAGTAATAATATTTCTCTATTTTTAACCTATTTCTGATTGCATTTTTATTTTAGAAGCAAGTGTGGAACCTTCCTCACTCAAAATTGTGTCCTGGATTTAATAACCAATTTTACACAACAAAATCTTACACCTTAAGTTAATTTTGGAATCTTTTGGAAATCCGTTGTAGTAAGACACTTGTTATATTTCAACAAACGAACTAAATTGTTCACCAATCACAATTTTGAATGTTTGTTTTACTTCTTGTATTTCAAGTTTAGTTAATTGGAATTCAACTGTATTGTTTCTCGCAGAACGATTTTGAATATCTTTTCATCTGTCTTTTGAAACTCACTTCCTTTATAGTACCAAATGCTCTAATGCTTTTAAAATGTAAGTATTACATCAGATCCGATTTTCTGTACATCTGTGTGCCATTCATTTTATAATGGATAAGTTTTCGAAACGGCATTCTGGCGCTTACGTTATGAAGCTAGATGGACCAGAACAATTTCAAGCGGAATAAGCTGAAAATAACAAAATATTTTTTTATATATTGGCCAGATAGAGCGAGATTTGATAATAAAGAACCTAATCAGCGCATTACTTTCCGAGTACTTCAATATATTTCGTAAACGTGTTGTTTTACGACTTCAATACAATTCTAATAATATTATAACCTTGGTCTGATGTACATTTTAAATTTTTATATTTCTTCAGTTAGTCATTCGAATTGTATTTGTTCAACTAATAACGAAACATACAATAAATTAAAATGTATATGTTCACTAATTTAAATATTAGTTAAATAAGAAGATAATTTAAATAGTTTACTGTGCAATTGCATTGATCTTTTAATAATTGTATTATTCAATTGTGTAATTAAGTATATTTAATTTAATTTATTTACAGGATCTGCGCTAAAATGTTGGAGGTGTTCATCCGATTTATCAACCGCCGCATTCTGTGCCGATCCCTTCGATCCAACGTTAATCCAGGATGAGAAACAACGTAAATGGGCCTATGTTGATTGCAATGTACCACCAGTACCTTATACACCAAATGCACCACCACAAAAGGCCGTATGTAAAAAAGTTAAACAAATATGTAAGTATATACTCTTGTAACTATAAATATTTATAAATTTATCGAGCACAGTCATTAATTATTTTAATTGAGGATTTTTATGCTCAGAGACCAATAAAACAATTATCATAGGTTCTTAATTAAAATAGCAAAGTGTTATAATTGTACAGTACCAGCTAATTACATACCATAAAGTGAATATTAAACATAGGTAGTATGTTTTTGTACGCCGGAGTGCAAGTTTACTATTTTTAAATGTTTTCTGTTTATTCGGATCATCAAAACTGTGCAGAACGGCGGCTTATCAGTACCCTGCACAGTTCCGGAAGTAATTAAAATATACATCGACTCACATGAGTAATTACAAATGTACAAATAACAATAGGCATTAATTAGGTTGCAATGCAAGCATAAGTGAATTATGTGGAAATGTAATCGGTAGTTTTTTATAATACCTCGCTTTAACACGAAAACATTAATTTGTTATGTACTACACCAAGTACAAAATAATTAACAAAATTACGTACTATGGCTGTGTGCCAAACTTAAGGTAAAAGTCAATTTTAAGTAAATTTTTCGGTAAATCCAATTATTTTTCAAAAACTCTATGGCAAACTGATCGAAAAATCTGTCCTAAAATCGGTTTTTACCGTAGTAAACGATTTACCTTAAGTTTGGCACACAGCCTTAGTATACATACAGACAGACAACAATAGAACAATCGACTTGGTTCTAAATATGTTGTAACAATACAAAGAATTGATCGTTAATTTAATAAATGAAATGGATTGTTTTACTTAAATTTTTTTTATTTTTATTTATAGTGAACAACCGTGAAATCGTCTCACGTTCATGTGTTTTCGAAGATTTTAATACACCACCAAACCAGTGCTCAACCGATTCCCTAGTGGCATACGCAAAAACAGAATACTGTCAAACATGCTCGACAGATGGATGCAATAGTGCAGGAACATTTGCACCCGTTGCCTTTTTAATTGTAGTATCAGCCTCGATCGCAAAACTGTTATCGTCATAAATACATTTTTGCATTGCATATATTTAAATGTTAAATCTTATTATTGTAGAAATGTAATTTAATTAATTATATATTAATTTAATTTTATTATCGTTATTAATAAAATAAAATACAAAAAACAAGCACAATAGTATTTTTAGTTTTAATTTGTACTTACATAAATAGCTTATTTGTAAAGGTCACTATAAGTTTTGTAAAATTTTGCGAAAATTTATCAATTTTGTAGAAATTACATAAAATTTTGTGAAGGAATTAATAAAATTGTAAATAAAGATTCGTGTTCAAAAAATTATTTTTAATGATCTATTAGGTCCACTTTTGTTTATAAGAGATATTTGAAGCGACTCGTCATTGGGTCACCATTTTAATTGAAATCAACTGAAACATAACAATTATTAGAAGGTTGAAGATTCTTGTATTACGAATGATTAAGTACGACCGCATATAACCAAATTTGGTTAACCGTTTGTTATACTATTTTCTAATTGCAAATATGGTCATTACCTTCCCTAAATAAACCCTACTATATACTGTCGACTTCTGAAGTACCATTATTACCGCACTGCATATCAAATATTACACTAATTTTCTGTAAGGAATATAGAGCGAAACGAACTGTATTTTCCAGGCATAAAAACCATGTTGGCAATTCAACAGATGCCTTTTATGATCCACAAGAATTTCGAATAACATCATTGATGTGGTGGCTATTTGTTTTGATGATTTTTCATAATAAATTCCACGCCAACCGCAATCGCCTCCAATTTCTCTGATTGCATTCTATAAATCGCAATGACTGATATAATTCCATACACAACTTTTGCCAGAGTTATTGCAAGTTAAATTCTATTGGGTTTCGAAGTCCTGGATGTCTTCAAGTTTACAGACTAATTGAAGTAAGTAAGCAAACATACTGGCACTTTCTTTAGGATTTGATGACTAAGGTCCTGTCCGATTTCTGATAGAAATAATTCTTCTGTGATAAATATGACATTATACTGAACGCAGCCAAATTATCACAGCCATGGTGCGTAATAATTTTGACAATCCCGAAATAATTTTTGGATTTTTTTTTAGTGAGTAACGGCACAACAAGAGAAACGGACTAATTCGTATACTTTTTTGCGATTAAAAATAAAAATAAAAATGGAACCTAACCGTTATAGAAGAAGTATATTAAATATTAATTTTAATTAATTTGTTTATTAAGTTTTTTTGTAACAATTTATTTGCAGTGACCGACGAAGAAATTAAAAAATTAATTGAGGCGAGAATCAAACACGATGATTTATTTAAAATCCAATAATTTATTTTGTGTACTATATCACAAATAGTGGACCTAGATATGTCCATTGCTGCACCAATCATCCTATAGCTCGTACCGCTAGCAATCCACAATAAACACATCATCAGTTCCATTTCCGGCCCCCAACCATGGTTTTTATTAGGTAAAAACTTGGCTATTTCAATAAAAGTTGTGGATGAAATTCGTAAGTGCATCCTCGTTACGGCATCATTATATGTCAAGATTGCATTTACTAATGTATTATTTGATGGCACGGTGTATATTGTTGGTCTCTGTAAAGAGAAACGTTATTGAATAATTATTCAGTATCAGCTTTATTACTGTTTTTGTTAAATACATGATGTTTAAGTAATTTAATTTTAAAATAAAATAATATCATTATGATTAATTTAAGAAGTAATACTGTCTTTTATGTTTGCTCCCGTTGCCTCTTAAGTGATCGCGCAAATGTTCTCGCAACTCAACAGAAAACCTGAACGTTACATCACATTTTGTGCACACATATGTATTATCTCCATTGAAATATCGACCTCCACAAAATTCACACGGAACAATTTACTAATGAATATTTACCAAACTCTACCTGTGCACGTAACAATTCTGTTATTATAGGGCTGGCGTAATTCTGTCCTCTCCGTATTATATATAAATAACCCATTATTAAAATAAATAGAGTCATATTTGGGTCAAACTCATTTCCTAGCATATTTTTATTTAAATTTATTATTTTTATTTTAAGTTTAGAATACTTTATAAAAATAAACAAACGTTTCTGCTGTCAAATTTATAATGTCAAAATTCTTTCGCTATTCGGACAACAAATGAACTTGCTTAAAATATGGAAGCGATAATTATTTCACGTACGTCAAAATTATAACAAAAAAAAATATTATCACAGAAATCGGACAGGCCCTAAGGGTCTATTAGATGCATTGTTTCGGAGCCTTTAAAATCGGAGCTTGAATAAAATAAAATATTTTATTACAATGTGTTTAAGTTTAGTTAAAATGTTGTAGCACATAAATTTATTTCAGTCATATCATATATACGATTCATTTTAGATATATCACATACGATTCATTTCAAAAATGTTACATACGATTCGTCTATTTCTTTTCAGATACGGCGACCCATCTCAGACACGTCATAAACGATTCAGCTCACACTTGTCACAAACGAAAATTATTCCCATTTCCTGATAAATGTCTATATACATGTCATGGTTGTTTGTCGCTGATGAGTCATTAGTGTGTTGTCAATGAATTTCGTGCTGGGAAGTGTAATCATTTTTTCCCCTATAAAGGGGAAGAACGAAAAGTCATTTGGTAGATCCAGAATTGACCCACTGGAGGAGAAATCTCAAAAGAATTCTTATAGCGTCACCTTTACAGGGCATTTTGACAAATTGTTGGCAAGGAGGTTATTTTTATGAGCACAACGTCTTCTAACGGACACTTTTTAGCCACATGCTCAATATTCTTTAAAGGTCGAGTGCACTGTAGCGGTTTCTCCATATTGGGTCTATAACCGTTGAATCGTTTGAGTATTACCCGACAAACAATTTGTAACCGTAGACTATGCCTCGGTAACAATGTTACTGATGTATGGTAACAATATTTCGAAATTGTTTTAAATATTTTGTTTTTACCATTTCCCATGTACAATTTTTTGTTGAAAAAGCGATTTTTATTTTCGATTTTTACTCTAGTTCTTCTTTCTCGTTCGTTCATTCGCTTTCTTTTTCTTTCGCGTTAAATAATATCAGTTGTTTATCGGTAATTATTCGGAAATCTTATATATTTATAAGTCGGTAATTTTTAGGATACAAAAACCGTGTTATTTTCAGCATCCGACATTTTTTTAACTAATTTTTATTTTAGTTCAGTGTGCTTGCGGTTGTTTTCTGTGCATCAATAGATAAATTTACTAAATAGAAATTGTCTATTGATGATTATGAATTATAATTGGCTAATAATGTAAATAATTGTAAGTATCAATTTATTCTTGATCATGAAGTTTAATTAACTTAAAAAGTTTATTCAATTTTTATTATTTAGTTTTAAATATATAATTTTTTGGCAGATTTGCGGTAACTGTTCCTGACGCATTGGACAAAATTTTTTCAAAATGGATTTTGAAGGTACGTGTTCTTCGACGTAAAAGAATTTTTCATTTTTATATTTTTTTACAATTCTGTGTCAGTGTCGTTTCTAATGTGTTAAGAAACTCATATAATTTACTTAACAATAGTGATTTGTAATTTGTTTATTTCTAAATCATATCACGTTAATTAAACAAAATAACATTATTCGTGCTGGTAATTTACTGGTAACCTTTTATAAGTTTTAGCATGTACATCGGTAATTTATCGTAAACAAAGCGTATTCATGTGTTTAAATTTCTGGAGCATCGTTTTATTTTTTATATAACCCAGTTATAACTTAATTTGATAATTTTTATCTTATTTCAAATAACCTTTACTATAGCTACAAAATTCCATTTATTTATTAAAATTTTATTTACAGATGACTTCCTGCCTGCTGGAAAAATGATGTAAGGACAAAATACCACTTGGATTAAAAATTGAAAATTTAATTTTTATATGTAATTTTGGTAATTTTTTTCTAAAAATGTAATCATATAAAATAAAAATAATTTTGAATATATTAATTTAATTTAAATTATATTTTTGTTTGTTTTTTATAATCTAATGTATGGTATATTAACGTCTACACACTTGGAAACAAGGTTCTACTTTGGTCACATAAAATTCTCTAACAAAAAGCATGGGAATATAATTAGTATTTATATACAAAATTTTCATGTAATTTTGCGATATAAAATAAAGAGATTAAGACAGTAACTATTCCCCTAAAATAACCTAAATATTTCACACGTTTAACCCAGTGCTATTGCGTTATCTTTTTCTAAAGATTACGGGGAAATCTACATATAAATATTTTGGTAATTGTAGAGTAACAAACACCGCAATTTAACCGATGGTACCAAAATGGTAACTGTTCCAACCCATTGTCTGCCAGAAATAGGTAATTTTATGGTAACCGATCGGGTTCGTTACCGAATCGGTCCCCGGTAACAGCTAGGTTTTTTTTGGTTTCAAAATTGAAATTGTTTGTCGGGTTAGGTACTTGTTGTTGGTGGTATTAGCATTAATTCGCGCTGGCCTGACTACAGCCGATCCATTATTTCTGGAACGTAATAAAGCTATATAGTAAATCAATGCTAGAGTGTGCAGCTACGTTGTTTACGTTTAAAACAAAATAGATTAGTTTACTATGCATTTCTAGATAAATTTCCGAACTGTGTTTGCGCATCCTTTGATACCTATACGAATAACTTTTCTTGAGGCTGAATTGTATAAGAGAAACCGATATGCTGACATCATAGAAACCGTTAGAAAGAGATGATATCGAATGGGTAAAATTAAGCGTAATTGTTTCTAATAATCTGACTCTACTATCTACAATTGAAAAACTGTAAGACTCACAACGTTCCGATCATTTCGTCAGTGATTTAAAAATATCAGTCATCTCATTAGGCCATGGCGACTGACGTTGTGTTCCTTAAATTGGAATATTTGTTTTATATATGAAACAAAACCTTGTGCATGTAGTACTTGCGAATTACTATATTTTATTTAATTATTATACATATTTTCCATCTTACTCGTATATGAAATATAGATGGAAAATATGAAAGAATCGATTTCGTAGGCTAGAAAATAATTCGCTAGTATTACATTATGTACATGGCTGATTTGTTCAACACCCTGATCTTATCGGATCGACACTGATTGTTGTGATTCTTTCAGACTTTCCTTGTATATAATAGAGTCAAATTATTAAAAACAAATTATCTGCAGTACAGACGCTAGGCTATGAAAGGTTGAGTGGGCGGTTCGTTGGGAAAGTTAATGTTGAGTTTGATAATGTGATAGTTATTGCTCTTGCCACTCAGAAGACGCTAGATGGAGCTTATATTCCCACAGTTGTGCATTTTATCTAGAGTACTGAAATATACTAATGCACGGAGCAATCACTGGTTTGGGTGTGTAACCGTGTCAGCTTTGCCAAAATCCCGGTTTTTTTATAAATCCCGGTTTTAAAAATCCCACAATCCTGGTTTTCATGAAAATCCTGGTTTTATATAAAAAATATCCCGAATTTAATAAATCCCGGTTTGAATTTTTAAAAATTGACATGTGGGAAAATGGGGCTCTTAAATGATTTTTTGACAAAATTCAAAAATGAGTTTGCGATAAAGTTGGCCATTTCTAAATCGATTTTGTTGAAATTCTACACGTGCGATGGAAATGAATTTCTAAAATGATTTTTTGATAAAGTTCTGAAATATGGCCATCGCTATGGAACTAGGCAATTTCTTAATCGATTATGTTAAAATTCTTCACGTGCGATGGAAATGGGGTTGAAAATGTTGCAAGTACAAAATCTTGCTATTACAAAACTTTGCATAACAAAATGGTGCCATTATTTTTCTTTTTAGTAGGTGTCATTAATAGATTCTATAATCCGCTCCTACTTTGGCAGCCTTAGTTTTTTATAGTAAACTTTTGGACAAGATATCTTATTTTTATGTTAAAATATTATTAGTCTGGCTAGCCCGAATTAATATAAAATATTTTTTTCAAAATCAAGACTTTAGAACTAGAAGAAATAAAAGAAACCGGAAATTTGAAAACCGGGATTTTGAAAACCTGGATTTTGAAAACCGAGATTTTAAAACCTGGATTTTGAAAATCGGGATTTTGAAACCGGGATTTTGAAAACCGGGATTTCGTAGTACATCTCACTGCAGTTTAAGTATAAAATAGAAAAATATTTGATCGAAATTTTTTATTTTCATTTCATCATAATGCATTACTCTTGATGAACCACTTTCGCTTTAAAATTTGAGACCAAGAATATATACGACTAATTCTTAATCTGTAAGATACTAAATCTTGCGAACGATTGCTGGAGAAACGACGAGTCTGGATAGGATACCGCTATAGTTCAACGTTACAGTTTATTAAAATTTACGAAATATTAAATTCAAATACATAGTTTCTTTCGTCAATCTGTGGTATCTAAGTATTAGGTGATTTAACGCTGCTTGCTAATAAGCTGGAAAAATACACATGTTCGTTCTTCGAACGTGATTAGTATGGCATTGAACCATAAATATACTCGTTCTAAGCCCACTTGACTTAAACCATCAAACGTTAATGCAGTTATACTGAAGAACAAAATTTTGTTTTGAAGTCTCGAACTGTATATTGTTACTTAGGTACTTCCTTTATTAATCAAAAATAATCCCGTCGATTAACATTACAAATCAAGGTAAACTCCTTTGGTAAACTCTTCTTATATCGAGTGTTATAGATTGGTTATTACCCTGCAAATAAACCAAATGAACAATCTTCGTAAGTGTGCTTCAATCAATTTCCAATCTGAATTTCCGGATATCTAACCAAAATTCATGCATCATCAATTCATTCTTAATAAAATAAATCTGTGCTCTAGATTTAAAATAAAAATTTATCGAAATTTAATTATAGATTAAATTAGATCCCTTTAGCGATCTATTGTTGATAACGAATGTCGCAGTATCATCTTATCAACAGTTTTTGTATTTTTTATCAAATGTAAATTAAATTTTTGGCAGTCAAATTTTATATGTCGAAAATAAGGGTTAACATAAAATATTATTTGCAGTGAATTAGTTTTATTTGTAAGTGGATGCAACATTTCACAATAATTGGTTGGAACATTTCTATTCTAATTTTATGTGTGGTTGTTTTGAGTGATTTTTTATTAAGTGTTTAATCCTTTGGATTATTTTATGTGATAAGAAAATTATAGAACGGATATTTCTGTGGCTATTGTATGGATGACTGACTCATTATTCATTCGTTAATTTAAATTTCAGATTTCATAATCTAAAATATAAATTCGATTTAATAATGGCAGCATCGCGATGGAATAAATTTACTCTCCTGATGTGGAAAAATTGGTTACTCACCTGGCGTCATAAATTTCAATCCATAATTGAAATAATTATTCCATTAGGATTTTGTGCTATTCTTGTACTAACGCGTAGTCTAGTAACGCCAGAACATATTAAAACTCCAACAATATGGGAACCAATAGAATTAAGGAATATACTCCCGTAAGTATTTTCCATCTTTATTAGATGATGTACTACATTAACCACACCTTCAATCAGTTTTACAAATACCGACAATTTTATATTAAACTGATATACAATTTTACAAATGCTTGTGGGTGTGGAACTGTAGTTCTTGTGCTGGCCTTGTAAGAACGATCCTTAAAAGATTATTTGAGTTTCAGATTTTTCCGCCTGAGAAACGAAAATGTAAGTTTTAGCTTAAGCTTTACACCACCTAATCCACATTTGTATCAACTAATACATAGGACCGTAACTGAACTCGAACTCGATTCGGTAGTATCAGAACAGGATGCTGAGGCACTTGAACAAGGAATATTAATAAATAATTATTTAGCTGGTATTGAATTTGATGAATCATATCGAGATATTGAAGAGTTGCCGGACCATTTAACCTATACAATTCGATTCCCCTCTGAGCTTCGTTTATGGGGTTTTAACTGGAATCCTTTAACATTTAATTGGCAGACCGATTTACTATTCCCTATGTTTCAAATGAATGATCCGCGTAATAATTATTCGCGTTACGGTGGAGCACCGCCTGGATATTTTCGCGAAGGCTTTTTGCAAATTCAACATTTAATAGCAGAAACGTTTATAAAAATGAAAAGTAGCGAATCAATTCCAGAAATCGAACTTAGACGATTTCCATACCCACCATATATCTTAGATGTATTGTTACGCGGGCTCGAAAGTTTTATATCATTGATCATATTGCTAAGCTTTGTGTACCCGTGCATTAATTTGGTGAAATTTATTACCAACGAAAAGGAGAAACAGCTGAAAGAAGCAATGAAAATTATGGGATTATCTAATTGGCTGCACTGGACTGCTTGGTTTGTAAAATCGATAATATTTATGGTATTGGTAATCAGTTTAATGGTCATGATGTTAAATGTACCATGGTACGGAACCGAAGTATCAGTTTTTACATATTCACACTGGTCTACGATATGGATTTTAATGCTTGTCTACAGTTTCACAACCATTATGTTTTGTTTTATGGTCAGTGTATTTTTCTCGAAAGCGAACACAGCTTCTGCACTAGCAGGACTACTTTGGTTTCTATTCTATACACCATACGTATTTACGGTACAGAATTACCAAACACTGTCGTTTGCAGGTAAAATATTGGTCTGCCTCTTTTCTAACACCGCCATGGCGTATGCTTTTCGTGCAATCTTACGATTCGAAGGCACCAGCGCAGGACTTCAGTGGAATAATATATGGACACCAGTGGCACCCGGTGATGATTTAACATTTGGCATCATTATTATGATGCTTTTAGCAGATGGAATATTATACCTTGTGATCGCACTGTACGTAGAACAAATTATTCCAGTAGAATTTGGTGTACCACAAAAAATATATTTTCCATTCACAAAGACCTTTTGGTGTGGACGTACAATTTCAAATGATCTTCCAAAACCAGAAATAAATCATGATGATACTTTAGAACCAGAACCTGTAGACAAATATGCCGGGATACAAATAAAAAATTTGCATAAAATGTATTCAAATAAAAAAGTGGCAGTTAAAGGTTTAACACTTAACATGTACGAAGACCATATAACTGTCTTACTAGGACATAATGGTGCCGGGAAAACGACTACTATGTCAATGTTAACTGGAATGTTTCCACCTACGTCGGGAACCGCTACTATAAATGGCAAAGACACATTGACGGATTTGAGGGGCGTACGCAGTTCTTTAGGGTTATGCCCTCAATATAATATACTTTTTGATGAGTTAACAGTCCGCGAGCATATAATCTTCTTCAGTCAGCTTAAAGGATTAAATAAAACCGAAATTGACCAAGAAGTAATAAAATATGTAACTTTATTGGAATTACAACCAAAAATTGATAGACCATCCGCAACTCTGTCGGGCGGAATGCAACGGAAACTATCGGTGGGTATAGCTCTATGTGGAAATTCAAAAGTTGTGCTATTTGATGAACCGACTTCGGGTATGGATCCGGCCGCGAGACGTGCTCTATGGGATTTACTGCAGAAGGAGAAAAAAGGTCGCACAATCCTACTATCCACTCATTTCATGGATGAGGCAGATATCTTAGGTGATAGAATTGCCATCATGTCGGATGGTGAACTAAGAGCATGTGGTTCGTCTTTCTTCTTGAAAAAACGATTTGGAATTGGTTATCATTTGATAGGTGTGAAAAGTCAATCTACCGATGTAATTGGTATAAATCAATTGTTGCAGAAATATATTCCAGGTATCGAGTACCACACAAATGTTGGGTCTGAGCTTTCATACGAACTTTCCGAAGAGTATATCGACAAATTTGAAGCGATGTTCAGAGATCTGGAAAATAACTCGGAGAGGCTTGGCTTGATTGGATATGGCGTATCACCAACCACGATGGAGGAAGTGTTTATGAAAGTAGGAACTGATCTGAAAAAACCTGGAGATGATCAAGATATAATAAGCTTAAATATTTATGACCAAATAAATCCAAATAATGATATGGAAAATGATTCAGTTGCGTCAGACAATATACCTCTCCTTGGAGGACGCAAATTATTTTGGAACCAATTTTTAGCCATGTTTGAGAAAAAGTTGTGGTATACTCTAAATAATTGGGTATTTTTTATAATCCAGGTGATATTGCCGATGGTTTTCATTGTAATAACTGTCTTAATAGTAAGAGCATGGTCATCTGGAGACGATTTGCCATCTATGGAGGTGTCTATATTGCCTTACACGAGCACCACTACAACTCTGGAACGACGAGAATATATTAACAAATCTATTCTAGAATATTCAATAGCGAACCACTATGAACAATTATTTAGCGGTCTCCCAAATTCGCATCATATTTCAGTTATTTCACGGAGCATGATATCTGAAATTCTCGAAAAAAGTGAACGATATTTAACACTAGTAAACGCTCGCTATATGATTGGTGCAACCATATCTGGTATATCACGCATTACGGGTTGGTTTAATAATCAAGCCTTTCATACGGCACCCCTCACTCTAAATAAACTGCACAATGCAATGGTCAAAGGAATGGGATGCCAAAACTGCGAAATCACAGTGATAAATCGGCCACTTCCATTTACAGCTCAATCAAGAATGGTTATGATGCAGGCAGGAACTAATATAGGATTTCAGTTGGCGTTCAACACCGGGTTTGCATTATCACTCGTAGCCGCATTTTACATCGTATTCTACATCAAAGAGCGAGTAAATAAGGCAAAACTGCTTCAATTCGTGAGTGGGGCAAATGTTTTCATATTCTGGCTGACAGCTTTTATATTGGACTACATAACATTTTTAGTTACTACAATATTCTCAATTGCTACATTAGCTGCATTTCAAGAACAAGGTTTTGCTACTATAGAAGAATTGGCCTGTGTATTTGTAATTTGGATATGCTTCGGTTTCTGTTTCCTACCAATCACCTACCTCATGTCCATGATGTTCACAATTCCATCAACTGGATTTGTACGGTATACAATTTATAATTTATTTACGGGATTGGGTTTTTTCTCGATTGTGTTCATCATGCGAATTCAAGAATTTGACCTTGAATATGTTGGAGAAGCGCTAACATGGTTTTTTTTGCTTTTTCCACACTTTGCACTCAGTGACGGACTACACAATTTAAATCGGATTACATCAAGTAAATGGGTTTGTGATAATTTTGATTTAGATCCGAGTACAATGTGTGAAGTGCATCCGTTATGTTGCAGTAAGTTTGTCATAAACAGAGGAAGAATATAAAATATTAATTTATAAAAATTTTCAGTTGACAACTATTTCCAGTGGGGAACACCGGGTCTTGGGCGAAATATTACGTTTATGATGATATCAGCATTAGGTTCTGTTATATTGTTGTTATTGATTGAACTACAACTTATATCGGGCGTAATTTATAAGATTCGGGGTTTCTGTCGCAAGAAAACTATCCCACAGCTTGTGCTGAATGAAGCGGAAATGGATTCAGATGTTCTGGCCGAACGTCTTGAAATTAATCGATTAACGAAGAGTGAAATTTTGGAACGAAATTTGGTGCTACAAAATATGACGAAATTTTATGGAAATTTTCTAGCTGTAAATCAAATTTCACTTGGCGTTAATCAGTAGGTTGGAGAGAAAGGAGTAATCTTGTATTTTTACCATTACCAAATATTATATTTTATAGTTCTGAATGCTTTGGGCTATTGGGTGTTAACGGGGCTGGAAAAACGACCACATTTAAAATGTTGACTGGAGACGAATCAATTTCGTATGGTGAGGCATTTGTTGGTGGCGTCAGTTTAAAGACGGATATGAATCGAGTAAACGAGATTATTGGATACTGTCCTCAGTTTGACGCACTAATTGAAGATCTAACAGGACGACAAACACTAAGAATCTATTGTTTGCTGCGCGGGGTGCCAAACCATCGAATAAAAAGTGTATCACTGAAATTAGCCCACGATTTACATTTTATCAAGCACATCGATAAAAAGGTAAAAGAATACAGTGGTGGAAACAAACGAAAATTAAGCACAGCAATTGCTCTTATTGGGAATCCAGTTATTGTGTACTTGGATGAACCGACTACAGGAATGGACCCGGGGGCAAAACGTCAATTGTGGGACATGGTTTGCAAAGTACGAAATACCGGGAAATCGATTGTATTGACGTCTCACAGTATGGAGGAATGTGAAGCACTTTGCACAAAACTTGCTATTATGGTGAATGGAGAGTTCAAATGCATTGGCTCAACACAGTATTTGAAAAACAAATTTTCCAAAGGATACTTGGTGACGGTGAAGATTAAGAAATCAGATTTGGGGGCTGATGAGACTGAGATTACAGAAAATATTAATTTAATTAAGGTGTTTGTGAGAGACAATTACAATGGGGCTGTATTGAAGTAAGTTTATTTAGTTTGTTTGAATTTAACCATAAACTTAAAGCATTCAAATTATTTTATTTTAGAGAAGAATATCGTGGTTTATTGACCTATGACGTTCCAAATATCGGCCAAAAGTGGTCACACATGTTTGGAGTTTTGCAAAATAACAGGAACAAATTAAACATTGAAGATTATTCCATCAGCCAAACTTCATTGGAGCAAGTGTTCTTGTCGTTCACAAAATATCAGCGAGACGAAATTCGGAACAAGTAGCCTGTTTAGTAGTCATGAAATGGTCTTTTACAAACACGTTGGCTTTAGACTTCTTAACACTTGTTATGACAGGAATCGAAAAATCTACATTAAACTATTAAAATAATCAAATTCAATCGATGTATTATTATTCCCAGGACACTCGATAGGGTTATCGCTGAAAATGATTTTACAAAATATGTGATTATGGCCAATTAGCAGGGACAACGGAATAACCCTCTAGTTTCGGTGCATTTGATTCAAATAAATGTAAGGAATTTGATTTTCAATTAAATGCTAAATAAACCAATTATTCCATTGTACGAGTATATATTCAATTTCATGCGTTGTTAATTAATAGTCTCTGACTTGGTTTGCAGCAAAACGGCCGATCAATTTTGAGATTATCCGACGAAACTAATGAGCATACATACACAAAAGTGAATTTGTAATATCACCGTTATTATTAAATTTTTCATTTTATTCGCGGTTTTGATACTTTTAAATAATTTATAAAACAATTTTGCATGTTAATGAACTTTATCGCTATAGCTAATAAGCCCATTTAATAAACACATTTTATTAAACACTTGTTTTTTATTTCGCAAAAATTTACTTCGCAAAAAAACAAGTGTTTAATAAAATGTGTTTATTAAGTGTAAGTGTGTTTCGCCAAGTGCCTACGGCAAATAGTGTAAAAAGTGATAAGCTCATATTAAAGAGTTGGAGCTGTAAATGCCAGTGTATATCTAACACTCTTTCTATAGAAAGAACCATGTTAAAGCACACGAGAATCCATGCTACTCGCCAAAGAAAGTGTCGCAAAAATTTCGGTCTCGGTGAGAATCTCGACGGCCCCTAAGACGATCCTGGGGGCAATGGATTGTATTTATCCTTTATGAATTGTACTTAAGTATTTTCAAGTATAGTCAGCAAAATATTATACTTTTATAATTTTTCAATGTTTGTTTAAAAGTACCTGAGGAAAACACACGTGGACACGTAAGACTAAAAGAGCCTGGAAGAGAACTTATTCAAATTTAAGGCTACTCCTTCTCGTTTAATTACGGATACACCAGAAAATAAAATATGTTTGATTGTGTTCAATTGCACTCATACCCCGCTACACGAAATTCACAAATCGAATTATTAATTAAAAAAATTAATTATTTTCTTTGTCATTTATATTTATTGTAGGTACCGTCTTGGGAACGGATTGCTTATAATTTCTACGAATTTATATGAAAAATATTGATTCCTTTTCCGGAACGGATCCCTTTTGTAATGCGGGGTATGAGTGTATTTAAAGTGTATATGTGTATTGCAAAGAACTAGACGTTCACTTTAGATATTTACCGTTGAAAAGTACGCGCAGCAATCAAACAAAGACGGCCAGAATTGGCAGATAGAATTGAATTGTGCTTCACCATAATATGCAATTCAATAGAGCTTGGTTGGAAAATAATGTCGCATCTTTAATACAGCTCTAAGCTGAGCTATCTGATTACCATTTATTTAGAAGTTTGCAAAACTCTTTCGATGGTAAAATCTTCACCAATGATAATGTTCAGTTTTTTGCTGATATGGACCAGAAGTTTTATGATAACGCAATTATAAAGTGGCCAAAAAGCTGGCAAAAGATCGTCAAACAGTTGAATTAAAATTTATATTACAAAACCGGGATTATTTCTTACCAACTTATTAGAATCATGTAGTGTTATACACTGCCTGAGTTGAGAGTTGTGTTATCATATGGGCTCTTATTAAATTAAATTAAGTCACGCTTTGTAAGCCACGTTTTTTATAATATTTCGCGTTTTGCTTATTACTTCAGATAATTTAAGTTATAAATTTACAAAAAGTAAAATGTGACAAAACAATTTAACTGAGCATTCACCGATTCTGGATCTAATCCAAATGACCCACCTTCGTAAGTGTGCTTCAATCAATTTCCAATCTGAATTTACGGATATCTAAACTAAAATTCATTCGTATAATAACAAAAATGTCTGTGCCAAATTCTAAATTTAAAATCAAAATTTATCGTAATTTAATTATAGATAAAATTAGAGCCCTTTAGCGATCTATTATTGATAACAAACGTCGCGATAACATCTATCAATAGTTTTCGTCTTTTTTTAACAATAAACAGTAAATTTAATTTTTGCAGTCAAATTTTAACTCTCGAGAATTACGGGTTAACATAAAATAATATTTCCAGTGAAGTGATTTTATATGTAAGTGGATGAAACATCTCACATAATATTGGACCGGTTGGGGCACTTCTATTTTGTGTGCGCTATGCGTGGTTGCTTTTAGTGGTTTTTATTTCGTTTGTGAAAGCAGTGTTTAATCCTTTGAAATTTCCTTATCTGATAAGAAAATTATAGAACGGATTTATTTTTGTTGCTATTGTATGGATGACTGACTCATTATTCATTCGTTAATTTAAATTTCAGATTTCATAATATAAAATATGAATTCCATATAACAATGGCAGCATCTCGATGGAATAAATTTACTCTGCTGATGTGGAAAAATTGGTTACTCACCTGGCGTCATAAATTTCAATCCATAATTGAAATAATTATTCCATTAGGATTTTGTGCTATTCTTGTACTAACGCGTAGTCTAGTAACGCCGGAACATATTAAAACTCCAACAATATGGGAACCAATAGAATTAAGGAGCCTAGAACCGTAAGTATTTTCTTTAGATGATGCAATTACATTATGCACACCTTCAATCAATTTTACCTACGGATATGTTTTAATTAAATTGATATAAAATCTTGTATTAAATGCTTTTGGGTGTGGTGAACTGTACTGGTGATGTAAACACGTTTCCTAAAATTTTATTTGAGTTTCAGATCACATCGTCAGTCAAACGAAAATGTAAGTTTTAGCTTAAGCTTCACACCTCCTAATCCACATTTGTATCAACTAATACATAGGACCGTAACTGAACTCGAACTCGATTCGGTAGTATCAGAACAGGATGCTGAGGCACTTGAACAAGGAATATTAATAAATAATTATTTAGCTGGTGTCGAATTCGATGAATCATATCGAGATATTGAAGAGTTACCGGACCATTTAACCTATACAATTCGATTCCCCTCTGAGCTTCGTTTATGGGGTTTTAACAGGAATCCTTTATCTTTGAATTGGCGCACCGATTTACTATTCCCTATGTTTCAAATGAACGAACCGCGTAATAATGATTCAAATCATGGTGGAGCACCGCCTGGATATTTTCTCGAAGGTTTTTTGCAAATTCAACATTTAATAGCAGAAACGTTTATAAAAATGAAAAGTAGCGAATCAATTCCAGAAATCGAACTTAGACGATTTCCATACCCGCCATATATCTTAGATGTATTGTTACGCGGGCTCGAAAGTTTTGTATCATTGATCATATTGCTAAGCTTTGTGTACCCGTGCATTAATTTGGTGAAGTTTATCACCAACGAAAAGGAGAAACAGCTGAAAGAAGCAATGAAAATTATGGGATTATCAAATTGGTTGCACTGGACTGCTTGGTTTGTAAAATCGATAATATTTATGGTATTGGTAATCAGTTTAATGGTCATGATGTTAAATGTACCATGGTACGGAACCGAGGTATCAGTTTTTACATATTCACACTGGTCTACGATATGGATTTTAATGCTTGTCTACAGTTTCACAACCATTATGTTTTGTTTTATGGTCAGTGTCTTTTTTTCGAAAGCAAACACAGCTTCTGCACTAGCAGGACTACTTTGGTTTATATTCTATACACCATACGTATTTACGGTACAGAATTACCAAACACTGTCGTTTGCAGGTAAAATATTGGTCTGCTTCTTTTCTAACACCGCCATGGCGTATGCTTTTCGTGCAATCTTACGATTCGAAGGCACCAGCGAAGGACTTCAGTGGAATAATATATGGACACCAGTGGCACCCGGTGATGATTTAACATTTGGCATCATTATTATGATGCTTTTAGCAGATGGAATATTATACCTTTTGATCGCACTCTACGTAGAACAAATTATTCCAGGAGAATTCGGTGTACCACAAAAAATATATTTTCCATTCACAAAAACCTTTTGGTGTGGACCTACAATTTCAAATGATCTTCCAAAACCAGAAATAAATCATGATGATACTTTAGAACCAGAACCTGTAGACAAATATGCCGGGATACAAATAAAAAATTTGCATAAAATGTATTCAAATAAAAAAGTGGCAGTTAAAGGTTTAACACTTAACATGTACGAAGACCATATAACTGTCTTACTAGGACATAATGGTGCCGGGAAAACGACTACTATGTCAATGTTAACTGGAATGTTTCCACCTACGTCGGGAACCGCTACTATAAATGGCAAAGACATATTGACGGATTTGAGGGGCGTACGCAGTTCTTTAGGGTTATGCCCTCAATATAATATACTTTTTGATGAGTTAACAGTCCGCGAGCATATAATCTTCTTCAGTCAGCTTAAAGGATTAAATAAAACCGAAATTGACCAAGAAGTAATGAAATATGTAACTTTATTGGAATTACAACCAAAAATTGATAGACCATCCGCAACTCTGTCGGGCGGAATGCAACGGAAACTATCGGTGGGTATAGCTCTATGTGGAAATTCAAAAGTTGTGCTATTTGATGAACCGACTTCGGGTATGGATCCGGCCGCGAGACGTGCTCTATGGGATTTACTGCAGAAGGAGAAAAAAGGTCGCACAATCCTACTATCCACTCATTTCATGGATGAGGCAGATATCTTAGGTGATAGAATTGCCATCATGTCGGATGGTGAACTAAGAGCATGTGGTTCGTCTTTCTTCTTGAAAAAACGATTTGGAATTGGTTATCATTTGATAGGTGTGAAAAGTCAATCTACCGATGTAACTGGTATAAATCAATTGTTGCAGAAATATATTCCAGGTATCGAGTACCACACAAATGTTGGGTCTGAGCTTTCATACGAACTTTCCGAAGAGTATATCGACAAATTTGAAGCGATGTTCAGAGATCTGGAAAATAACTCGGAGAGGCTTGGCTTGATTGGATATGGCGTATCACCAACCACGATGGAGGAAGTGTTTATGAAAGTAGGAACTGATCTGAAAAAACCTGGAGATGATCAAGATATAATAAGCTTAAATATTTATGACCAAATAAATCCAAATAATGATATGGAAAATGATTCAGTTGCGTCAGACAATATACCTCTCCTTGGAGGACGCAAATTATTTTGGAACCAATTTTTAGCCATGTTTGAGAAAAAGTTGTGGTATACTCTAAATAATTGGGTATTTTTTATAATCCAGGTGATATTGCCGATGGTTTTCATTGTAATAACTGTCTTAATAGTAAGAGCATGGTCATCTGGAGACGATTTGCCATCTATGGAGGTGTCTATATTGCCTTACACGAGCACCACTACAACTCTGGAACGACGAGAATATATTAACAAATCTATCCTAGAATATTCAATAGCGAACCACTATGAACAATTATTTAGCGGTCTCCCAAATTCGCATCATATTTCAGTTATTTCACGGAGCATGATATCTGAAATTCTCGAAAAAAGTGAACGATATTTAACACTAGTAAACGCTCGCTATATGATTGGTGCAACCATATCTGGTATATCACGCATTACGGGTTGGTTTAATAATCAAGCCTTTCATACGGCACCCCTCACTCTAAATAAACTGCACAATGCAATGGTCAAAGGAATGGGATGCCAAAACTGCGAAATCACAGTGATAAATCGGCCACTTCCATATACACCTCGATCAAGAATGTTAATGATTCAGGCAGGAACTAATATAGGATTTCAGTTGGCGTTCAACACCGGGTTTGCATTATCACTCGTAGCCGCATTTTATATCGTATTCTACATCAAAGAGCGAGTAAATAAGGCAAAACTGCTTCAATTCGTGAGTGGGGCAAATGTTTTCATATTCTGGCTGACAGCTTTGATATTGGACTACATAACATTTTTAGTTACTACAATATTCTCAATTGCTACATTGGCTGCGTTTCAAGAGCAAGGATTTGCTACTATAGAAGAATTGGCCCGTGTATTCGTAATTTGGATATGCTTCGGTTTTTGTTTCCTACCAATCACCTATCTCATGTCCTTGATGTTCACAATTCCATCAACTGGATTTGTACGGTATACAATTTATAATTTATTTACGGGATTGGGTTTTTTCTCGATTGTGTTCATCATGCGAATTCAAGAATTTGAGCTTGAGTATGTTGGAGAAGCGCTAACATGGGTTTTTTTGCTGTTTCCCCATTTTGCCCTAAGTGATGGACTGCACAATTTAAATCGAATTACATCAAGTAAATGGGTTTGTGATAATTTTGACCTTGATTCGAGCACAATGTGTGAAGAACACCCGTTATGTTGCAGTAAGTTTGTTGTACAGAGAGAAGGTATAAAAAAATTCATTCATAAAATTTTTCAGTTGACAATTATTTCCAGTGGGAAACACCAGGCCTTGGGCGAAATATTACATTTATGATGATATCGGGTTTATGTGCTATTATATGTTTATTATTGATTGAACTACAACTTATATCAGGTTTTATTTATAAGATTCAAAGTTGCTGTCGGAAGAAAACTATCCCACAGCTTGGGCTGAATGAAGCGGAAATGGATTCGGATGTTCTGGCCGAACGTCTTGAAATTAATCGATTAACGAAGAGTGAAATTTTGGAACGAAATTTGGTGCTACAAAATATGACGAAATTTTATGGAAATTTTCTAGCTGTAAATCAAATTTCAATTGGCGTTAATCAGTAAGTTGGAGAGAAAGGAGTAATCTTATATTTTTGCCATTACCAAATATTATATTTTATAGTTCTGAATGCTTTGGGCTATTGGGTGTTAACGGGGCTGGAAAAACGACCACATTTAAAATGTTGACTGGAGACGAATCAATTTCGTATGGTGAGGCATTTGTTGGTGGCGTCAGTTTAAAGACGGATATGAATCGAGTAAACGAGATTATTGGATACTGTCCTCAGTTTGACGCACTAATTGAAGATCTAACAGGACGACAAACACTAAGAATCTATTGTTTGCTGCGCGGGGTGCCAAACCATCGAATAAAAAGTGTATCACTGAAATTAGCCCACGATTTACATTTTATCAAGCACATCGATAAAAAGGTAAAAGAATACAGTGGTGGAAACAAACGAAAATTAAGCACAGCAATTGCTCTTATTGGGAATCCAGTTATTGTGTACTTGGATGAACCGACTACAGGAATGGACCCGGGGGCAAAACGTCAATTGTGGGACATGGTTTGCAAAGTACGAAATACCGGGAAATCGATTGTATTGACGTCTCACAGTATGGAGGAATGTGAAGCACTTTGCACAAAACTTGCTATTATGGTGAATGGAGAGTTCAAATGCATTGGCTCAACACAGTATTTGAAAAACAAATTTTCCAAAGGGTACTTGGTGACGGTGAAGATTAAGAAATCAGATTTGGGGGCTGATGAGACTGAGATTATAGAAAATATTAATTTAATTAAGGTGTTTGTGAGAGACAATTACAATGGGGCTGTATTGAAGTAAGTTTATTTAGTTTGTTTGAATTTAACCATAAACTTAAAGCATTAAAATTATTTTATTTTTAGAGAAGAATATCGTGGTTTATTGACCTATGACGTTCCAAATATCGGCCAAAAATGGTCACACATGTTCGGAATTTTGCAAAATAACCGGAATAAATTAAACATTGAAGATTATTCCATCGGCCAAACTTCATTGGAGCAAGTGTTCTTGTCGTTCACAAAATATCAGCAGGACGAAAATCAGCCCAATTAGCAGCTCAATTATTTTTAAGTTTATGTAGTTATTTACAATCCCTTCGATTGTCGAATTCACAACACTACTGTAGCAGAAATCGAAAATTCGAAAGAATTAAATAATTTTAAGCGTATTTTCCTAGAACCCGTTAGGATTGTGATACAATTCATTTAGAGCTCTGCAAAGTAAAAGCAGTAAAATGTGATTTTGTCCCATGGGGGCATGTTTTTTGGATTCTCGCCGTAGAAGTGTCACAAACTCAACAAGCGATTTTAGTTTTGTTTCCTTTTTATTTGCTTATTTATTTTTAATTTATTATAAAATATAATAATAATAAATAAAAACTCTTTCCTGGTATATAGCCCTTTTATTTTGTTTATTTATATTTTTATTTTTTTAACAACGACGTTTCGAACAAAATTTATGTTCATCATCAGGAATGTATATGTAAATAATACAAAATAATTAATTAAAATTGTTTTAAAAAACATACAAAAAAATAATATTATAACTCACTATCACTCAATAGAGGAAAAAATTCTTAATATAATTATAAATTCTTATATGTACCAGGAAAGAGTTTTTATTTAATAATTAATAAAGCCCGAAAAAATACTAGAATAATAATATAATTTATTATTAAATAATAAATAATTATTGTAAAAATGTTAACTTTGTTCATCTGATCAACAAAATATCTACTCTCACCTGTATTCATATAACGGAATCACTGGCAATGAAGATTCTAAAATGAATGTTTGATGATTAAGAAGAAACTAGTTCAACAATTTCCAAAAAGACAATTTCTATGGGATTAGAGTAAACAAATATAGATGACCCTGTCTCTGTGACTGTGAGACACAGTTTTAACTGAAAACAAATGAATTTTTAATTTTTTTAATATTTTTGTATTTTTCTTGGGTTTTTTCAAAATATGTTTCCTTAAAAATTATAATAATTATATATAAAAATAATTATAAATTAAAAAATTAACTTAATTCATTCAGTTTATAACTCAAAAACGGGATAGTTGTTTATCTATAGATGAACGTTTAATTACGAGAAACCAAAGAAAACAAATTATTCAACGCACCACACAATTACAAATCACTTCGAGTGTACTGAGGTTTCAGTTGCTCTATTCTACTGATAAAGTCTGTCTTTTCGATGCATCCGTCACAAGTTTCGTCCCAATCGTTAAGAATCTTTTTTAAATCCCGTACTTTTAGCTTTTTCAAATCGACCGTGTTAAGATCGATTTGCTTGTCATACCGGAGATCACAGATTTGAGCATCCATCTTTTTTAGTTTTTCGCAGATTTTCTCTGCAGGCATTGACCAGCTTAAGGGTTTTGATAGTTCGCCGAGAATTCCAGTTGCTGATTCTTCTAAACCACCTAAATAATAACACTAGAATGAAATTACAGATGATTAATCATTATACTATGAGGTTTTAATTTAGCAAAAACGAAACTTACAAATCGATTTTCCTTCCCTTTCGAAACCTTACAAAAGTCCCTAAATTCATCTTCTATTAGTTTTGGATCTTTTTTTGTTGTTTCATCGAGTGATTCTCCGAATCTTCGAACAGTCTTTACGCATACTGTGAAATAAATTAACAAATTTCAATCTGTGGACCACTAGTGGCTGGTGTTTACGTGTGTAGTAAAACCAGAATCTACTTAAATATCGGATTAAGCAGATTTTGAGTAAAACCAATATGGTAAATAATATTCATTTTAACTTGGTTGAGCCACTGTGTAAAGAACCACGTTCATTACATCAGACACGTAAACGAAGTATGTTAAACTTTTACACAAACATATATATGAATGAAAACCCTTATCATTATAATTAAATCTTATCGAAAGCTAAATAAAAACTGTAATAAGCAATTTAGTAAGAATATTCCATTTATATTACCTTCACAGTCATCTTCTTTCAATGCAAATGATGTTGAAAAAATCGCAATACATAATAAATATTTTAAATACTTCATATTTGATCTACAAATAAAGAGAACTAATTCAGAATATCTACCAATTGCACTGAAATGGGGCAAATTACCTGTTTCTGAATTTAGATTTTAATTCGAATTTTCACGTCAGCAATCAACCTGCGATGGATCGATGAGAAATAAATACTAAATTAAAAATTAATTTACAAACAAAAATATTTTCGAAATACTGAAGACTGTTGTTCGTTTTTACCGGGGTGATATTATTGTGATTGTTAAGGCCTTTGCTGCTGATTGGATGATCAGCCGAAATACTTTTCCTCGACTTGTGTAGTTGGCCTATTGTATTGTTTGAAAAACTTGTCGATTTTCTATTGGGCAACGTTGAACGTAATCTGTCAAATTTAATGGTTGCGTACCATATTATAAAAAAAAGTTATAATACTGCATTTTAGTTAATGTGTTCATTTCTAGATGGGGTTTCTGATGATTTGTTTTCGAGTTGGCTTGAGTTGGAGAAGCTGTTCAAAGAAACATAAACGTTTCCATGACAGAGTTAACCGGTCTTGACGCAGATTAGTCATCGTGGAAATCAGTCGAATTTAGAGTTAGTAGTTGGGTTAAATGAGATTCTATCTGTCAGAAGAAAAATATAGTATTAAAGAAAAAATATAGATAAATTTAACACGGGTTAGTAATGAAAATATTCACAAAACAGATAAAAATATAAAAAGACTGACAAAAAGCAACACCGCCTGAACTGTCAAAACATATTTAGCATAATGGAAACGATAAGGCTTAGCGTCGCCATGTTATTAACTCGACGAAACTCAACAAAAACCTTACCCTGGAAATATACTCGACGTGACTTAGTAAAACTAAAAAGTTAAACTATGAGAATTTATACTAGCAATTATACTTGACGCGACTCAGACGTGATAAAAAAAAAGTTGATTTAACTTTAACTTTTTGTTGTTGTTTAGTACTAAAGTGACAACTTACAGAAATTTTATGAAATAATTAACCAATTTTATTGGTTATCTAAGTAACACGGCTTTATCTTTGTAACACGAATGCAAATACACACCAATATTGGCGTATTTTATATTTGGCGAATATTGGTAAAATATACCATTCGTGTAGATGATTGCCCAATGTGAATACCAATGTTGGTAGTTTCTTTTGATCTTTTTTGGAAAACCGCCTATTGAGCGAATGTGCGCCAATGTTGGACAAATATAACCTTGATTTGAATTTGTCATTTGTTTTGTGGCTACATCATTTGTTATTTGGACAAATATGCCAATGTTGGTGTGTATTTGCATTCGTGTGGCTGCGGCATTATCCATGCCCATGGAAATGTAGTAAGAGTAGAGTTGAGTTTTCGTTAAATTATTTTTTACTCGACAAAACGAATGGGAATAATGAACAGAGTTGTGTAGTGATTAAATTTTCATATTTTATGAAACACAAAAAGGAAAGCCACTACAGTCACTACACGTACTTTCGTGTTCGGTGGTTTTTTCATCAATTTTTAAATACTCGTTTTAGGGTTGAAGAGCTAAAATAATATATGAGTATCCATAGTATGATTCAGTGCCATCTATAATTCAAATAATAAATAAAATTCAAAATTTAGGTACAACATTCGGCCATACCTGATATTTAAATCGTCTCGATTGTACATATAAATAAAATGTATACATACAAAATGAAATGCTTTATTTAATTTCACCATAATTCTATTCATACAACTTCATATTGAATGGTGCATAGAATCCTCTAAAAGGTTTATTTGATAATTGTTGACCTGGAACATCTTCGCATTGATACCGTTCATTCAGCAGGAATTTCGTTATGATATACGAACCTTTAAACCGGAGCAAAAGTTTCTGGCTGATTGCAGCTTCACCGGAATTATTTTTTAAAACACTAGATCGCCAATACAATATCTATGAGCAAAATTTGGTAAATGTTTCAACTACGACCAAAATATTTTTATATTTTTATGGGTGATTTCAAACGGACCAACATATAATCTATGTGTAACGTATGGAAAGATTTGTCAATCCGTTCATATAGATTCATATAACCTTCCTTTTTACCATCTTTTTGGTTATATACGATACATTTTATACATTTACCAAATAACGAAATAATTATGTCCTTCATTAATGGAAATTAGTTAATACAGACAACTTATTTGTTCGTGTGTGTTACTAACACCAATATATCCTATTTCATGGAACTGGCGAATTATATTTTCTTCTAGCGACTGTGGTACATAGAATAAAGATTTATTCTATGGTGGTGCTTTTTGAAGAAAAGATTATTTCTAATTGTAAAAGCTTTACTATCACCATTTGTAGATTTTAATGATTCTTTAATATCAACAATTATAGGATCGGATAATTGATTATTTAATAGAGTTTGGGACAGCGTGTATTCTGTAATATTCATAATTCCTGGAACGCAACACTGAATCCACCTTAATAGGATAAAAACGGTTACTCGAACAACTTTGATTTCAACGGTTTGAAAGTGTCTAATTCTGTTGATTCAAAACAAAATATTGGGCCTTTCTTTAAAATGTCATATAACGGTTTGGATGCATGAAAATTTTAAAACCAATTTTCTAAGGAAACTGACTAAAGAACAGAAAGAATTAAAATGAATGAGATAACACAATTTTTCAAATGTCATGTTCATTTTGTTGGTAAACAAACATTTTGTGTACTAATACAAATGTTAAAAATTATCTGAAACGGTTATCAAATCACTTCAAATAGTTTTAGAATACCATGTTTTTGTTTAATTTGCATAATAATATACGTTTTGACTGAAAAAATAATTCTTGTCAAAAAAAGAATCAAAATTGAACTCTTTTTGCTCGATTAAGTGCTAGAAAATATTGAGCAACAACTTTTTTGTGACATTTCATTTTTTTGTCATGGCTACTGTGTATACACTCACTTTCATTAAAATTATTTATACCAATTATTTTTCTCCTTTCAATTGGATTTTTCGACAGCTGAAAAAGTTGGGAAAAAGCCAGTATCATAATACCATTAGCATTATTTTCATATTCTCAAAAACTCAATTTTTGACTTTAGGAAATGACATTTTCTTATAGACAACGCTAAACAGTTTTTGTGACATATATCTATTTCCAAAACTTCGAAATGTGTGTCAACAGTTTCGGTTCTGCCGCAAAAATGGTATTACATATTTTAAACTTCCGTGGTTTTATATCAGAATATAACACAAATTGTTTAATAAAAAACGTATATATTCATAAAAAAATTTTAATAAACAAAAATAAAATTTATTATTATAAAAAAAAATATATGTTTTGAAGTACTTTCAAATTTAATGTGATATTACAATTCTTTTAGTATCTGAAGTACCATCATTTTCGTCCTGAAAATAACACTATAACTATAATAATAATAAAATAATTCATATGTTATATAATTTATATGTTATCAAATTATAATGCTTTTTTCAAAAAGAACTCCGATCTACAATTGTGATCGGTGGACGTAAATTTAAGTAAAAAAAAAAGAAACACTTTGATTCTTTCGTCGTGACTCTTTCGTCGCGATTCTTTGCTGATTTCCTTCCCGTTCACCAACAAACTATGTACATATGTACCAATAGTTTGTTGGCGAAGAAGAAGGAAACGAGCAAAGAATCACGACGAAAGAGTCAAAGTGAATGGAATGGCGGAATTAAGCTCTGAGGCAAATAGTTTTCGATTGGTTCCGATTCGCTTTAGCGTTTTCAATATGTTTTATAAATTCTCACGCACATAGCTTTCGTTTCGTTTTGAGTTATTTTTGTGTTATTCGATAAATCGGTTTTTTTATTTCTCACAATATTGTTTCAATTCAATCAATTATTTATAATATCATGTCAAATAATTTAATAATGAGTAAAGATTTACACATTGACAAAAAAACGATAACCATAAACGCCAAAATAAATAATTTGAGGTTATTGTTTAAATTTTTATTGAAATTTGATCAACTGTTTCGGTTTGGTTCAGCCTTTAAGTCAACATTTGTGGTGTTTCCATGACAGAGTTAACCGGGATTGTCTCGGAATATCTCATCATGAAAACGAGCCGGATTTAAAGTTTTTCGTTAAATTTCTTAATCCTCCTTAACTCGACGTAAGTAGTTGGGTTAAATGAGATTCTGTCTGTCAAAAGAAAAATTATAATATTCAGAAAATATATATATGGCATTATTATAAAGAAAACGTATAGTTAAAATAAACACGGGTTAAAATATTCACGAAAAAGGTTAAAATAGAAAAAAATACTGACAAAAACATAGTACGGCCTGAACTGCCAAAACAAATTTAGCATGGAAACGATAGGGATTAGCTCGCCATGTTATTAACTCGACGAAAGTCAACGAAACCCTTAACTCGGTCCATGGAAACGTAATATGTAATTGTGAGCATGCTTTCGGTTTTCCATACATTTTGACATATTCAATTTAAAGGTCGGAACGAAACGAAAACTATGTGCCTCGTCCTTAGGGTAATCGAGTTGCCAAATAATTAGGTTGCATCCATTTAATATTTTCTTTTCTGGCAACTCTAGTTATAGTTCAGTGTATGGCATCTAACAATATTTTGCTTTCTCTTTTTAGTCTTTTTATCTGTCAGTCTCTGTGATATATTTTTGATGTTTTGGTGTGTGTCGATTTAATTAATTTTCCTGTGTGTTTAATTTTTTGTTTGTAAAATGTTTTTGTAAAATAGAAAATGTTCATTACTTGCCTACCTGTAAATTCTTCGATTCTATTTTACATAACAAAATAAATTAAAAAGAATTCTTAATGTTTTAATAAATATTTTGTGTTATTTTTGTCTAAAAATAATACATACAATTCTGTTTCTGCACCAATAAAGAACGATAATGTTTTTTTTTGTTATTTTCATCTCGTGTGATTTTTTATTATACAATTATAAATTAAAAAGGTTTACTTAAGTGAAATGAAAATTAAACTAGTTTCGATTGCAATTTCGAATATAAAAATGAAATATTGTGTAATTTGGTTATAAATTTTGTGTGTAAAAGTGACAATCCGATTCAATTACTTTGTTGAATTGTGAATATTATCCAGATTGATAATAAATTATATTTTCGTAAAAGGTGAATATAAAGTACAATTTAAAATTCCAGTGATTTTAGATAAAAAAAGAGGATAGTAGTAATTTTACAACCGCCGTGAGCCTTATTTAATTTTATTTCAATAAATCTTCATTTTACCATGTTATTAATGAAGAGTCTGAATATGAGTTCCGTTCTAGTTCACTTGAGCGACCGGAATTATTGAATATAAGGATAATCCGATTTAATGAAAATCTCAGTAATTGCTTGCTTAGAATTGTAGGTTTTGTTAAATCATAATACCTTCATTTTAAAAATTATAAACAACTTAACTTAACATTTACAACAAAAGAGGATAATTAACGAAAATAAATTGTTGATCTCAAAGTGGTACGTTTCGATTTCCAGTCCAAAGCCATCCAGAGCTTCGGATTATTCGGATTAGTTAAACCGATTTAGTAAAATTCCATTAAGTACCTACCCTATGTCAAAAATCGAATTTACTAATTGTTTTTCCAAATTTTTCGTAGTGTATCAGCTCTATTTATTTAAAGTACTTGGCCGAAGTTTGCTAAACTGGTTTTACTAATCCGTATTCCGTCCTATAGCCTTGACAGACTGTGATTTAAAAAATCCGATTTAAAAGTTGTTTCATAGTTTTTAATTTGCTTTGTCGGTTTTATCCGTAAGAAAATACCCAAATCGGGTTTATTAAATAGCAGTCTCTAAAGACTATTATAGGCTGAACAGACTGCGTAGTAGTTTAACTGGTTTACCAAAATTCGGTCAAGTACTCTGGGAAATAAATTTCAATTCAGTTCGACACTACGAAAAATGGGAAAAACGATTATTAAATTATATTTTTTGCACTAGGTATTTGATTGAATTTTTTTAAATCAGTTTAAATAATCCGTAGTCTTTCCAGACTGGTTTATTTTTTTATTCAACCCGAGCAAGCAGTAACCTGAGTAATTTTACTCTGCGCACTGCATTTTTATTTGTGAACTCATCGTGGAATAAATATATAAGAGAAATCAAGTAGTGCAAATTTTATAAGCCAATTTCTCCGAGGCTAATCTTATTTTATAGCGTTGATATATTTATATACACAAATTTAATTTTTTCTATATTTAATCCATCTATACCTATCTTATAAAAATATCGGCATAGTTATTTTATAGTTAATTGTTCTTGTTAGGCTTATACAGATTGACAATAGTAAAATAGATTAACCTCAAAATGTCTACATGAGTCCGCTTATGTATATTTTGCTCTATAGTGCACTGCTTACCGCGCATACTCGGCTCTTCAAATTTTACTTTGAAATTAATCAGTGAGTCAGTCTACGAAGAGTATGCAAAGTAAAAGCCAATTATCACTATATGCACACCGGTTCATTTAGAACTGCAAAACCTTTGCTCGGTGTACAATACCCAGAGCAAGGCTACATGCTCGAGTTGTATTAGAAAATAGACCCTATAACAGCCACTTCTAAAACTGTTTAATGTTAGATCACAGATCAGATACAGACAACAAAATATTATGAAAACGTTTTTGGTCCAAGAAAGTCCGGTATTCGCAATTTCATTTTGTAATGTGATGAAACAAGAAAACACGTATAGAGACACCCCGATTACGCTAGTCGGGTCATTTGTCGTTTCAAGTGACCCTTTTAATATGAAACCATAGTCGCCTGCCTTGTCAACATATCTAATATGTTTATTATCGTAGTCACTTCAAACGACAATCGGCGTATTTTATGTTTTTTCTAGTCACTTCAAAATTTCACACGACTCGAAATCCGCAAGGGAAGAGGAAAATAGGAGACCAATATTCCTAAAAAAACGGTACTGGCTGAAGCGAAACAGCTTGTTTAAACGTGAGGGAGGGCGGCTGGGTTAAAAGCAATAAACCCTAATAGAGTTACATGGTTCAAACTAGCAGACACAGAGATGCCCAATTTTGATAAAATAAAGTTTTGTTTAGAAACTTAATTCAACAATCTTTTTGTTTTTAATCGTGTTTTCGTAATTGTTATATACTTTACAAAATATTTATATTAATAACAACGAAATTAATGGATATAACGACCATATTAATGGATATAACAACCTCCCAATTTATGGTAATCCGGATAAATAAACCAAAATTCAAAATTTGCAACAAATCGCATCTTTAATCTGTATTATTCGCTCTTATCTTGATTCTTTGATTTTATCAAGATTGAACCCATTCGGATAAAAGCCTATCCATAGCCTTTGAAAAATGCTATAAATGAAATGAATCGAAACTGGCATTGATCAATTGCTGTGACACACACAACATAAAATGACATATCACGTATTTTTGAACTTATTTTTGTGTTGATAAAACACATTTTTAATTTTTACAATCCAAAGTACACTCCAGGCTATAAAACTTTAATCTTCGTAATTTAATTATAATTTTGGTTAGTTTCTAATTGTCATGGAAGTAGAGTGCCTATAGCTCGCAAATAAAAATAAGTTGACGTTTGAGATTATTAACATTAACTAGATTTTGTTGGCTTAAATAAAACCCAGTATTGAGACCTTTTTTTATTTATAACTTTTGCCAAAATCTGGAAGTATTTTTATTCACACGCAGAAAAATTATGTTTTAATTGTTGTTAACAACAAACTACCTATAATTTGACAGTGTATGTATATTCATACATTTACGTGATATTTATAGACTCGTCTAGATCGAGATTAACGACATTATTAAAGCATTTTCTGTTTTACTTTTAAAATATTGTAATAAAAATAAACAAAAATATTTCCGGGCATAAAAGCCAATTTATTATTTGTGTTTAATCAAAAAATTGTTGCTATATTGAACGAAGCTACGGTATTTATTCTTTATTTAGGTCAAGGTTTCGTATGGAAATTTAATATTGCATGTCCAGAAATCTCATTCATAAAATTTTCTCGCTCATGAAAGTCATTACCCGCTCGCATCTTATCGTTTTCAAAGTCAGTTTATGACCTTTGAGAGTAAATACGCTGTCGTAATTTACATTTTTCTACGAGTTTTTATTTATAGACGACGAAGACGATTGGAAAAAAGAGTTTCGATCAATGTTTATAATTGATATGCAATGCTGTTTGAATGGAAATTGGAAATATTCTGAGTTTTATTTTATATCGCAACCATGAGTAACTATTGTTGCATTCTTACTATACTAACAAAAATATGGGTTTTGTACATATAGTCGCAACGATTCAGTGGCGGCGTATATAATTAATTTTTTTTTTTGTATAATCAAAATAAAACTGCCAGAATTGTCCGTGGATGAGTTTTCACTCGTGCGGAATCTAATCAAACAAAAGAATAAAATGTTAAAATGACTAACACCCCGATTCTAAAGCACAGTCAGTGGTTGAAAAATGGTTTTAGGTAAGACTTTTTGTCTTTATTTAGTCTATGACCAATAAAACCACGAAATATGTATGTCTTACGTAAGATTTGTTTTAAGACCAACGCAAACTAACAGCAAATTCGTTCGAAACAAAATTTTGATCTTAGATCAAAAAAATGACTGACAATGCAATGCATTTCAATGACATTTCGATCAAATTTATTGTATTGTCAGTTATTTCTTTGATCTAAGATCAAAATTTTGTTTCGAAAGAATTTGCTGTAAGACGGCGTAGAATACGAAAAGTGTCATAATTAAGACTATAAACTCAAAATAAAGACAAACAGTCTTACCTAGAACATTTTTCTGTCACTGACTGTGCTTCAGAATCGGGGTGTTAATTTAAATGCTATGGATCCTTCTTTATAAACTAGCTGTACACAATAAAATTTGAGAAATACTTTGCAAAAAATGAATATTTTATGAACTTGATCAACAATTTGTCCCAGAGAGACATTTGGAAAATTATGAATCAGTTTATGAAAACTTGATGATAATAATTATACAAAAAAATATGTTTAAGGACATTGATATATCGAGGCTAATAGCATAGCCTAATTCTGTTTTTACGCGAACTTTTGTTGCGCGAATTTGATTTAACACGAATCAACAAAACATTTTGTTTCCTTTTTTACGCGATTTTATTTGATTTAACGCGATTAAAAAAAACATTTTTAGCAAAATCAAACATCTTTGTACATGATTTAAACCTCGTTCACTGCCATATGTCAGTCATTCTAACAATAGAATTACCGACAGATGGAGGTGAACGTGTAAAATCTGCGTGTATAATCTACGACACAATTGCAGGGAATTTCCCTAATTATCCCTTATTAGTCTTGATAAAAGTATAGTGCGGGTTTTCAGTGTGATATTAATATGTAAAGTGGCAAATTTGGTATCATTTGCGTGTGAGATTATAACAAGAAATTTATAAATTTTTCAGATTTCAATAAACGGTACTTATGTAATTTATAATTTTAAGTGCATTCATTTATTACGGGCAAACGAATTATTTTTATAGGAGAGCTCATGGTACAATTAAAAATGTCAGCTAAAAAACAAATGAAAAGGAAAGCTATTTCTTTGGAAGTTAAAATCAAAATTTTGTATAGACAAGCCATCGGAGACGGTACTACTTCTGTAGGGAAATATTTCAGTTAAACGAAATCTACCGTAAAAACTATAAAACAAAATGAAGAAGGTATTAGAAAATCCGTGATTGCTGGAATAAAAGTGCTCATACATCATCATACACAAGAGACATAGTAAAAGAGAAAATGGAGAAGGCTCTTGTAATATGGATGGAAGATTGCTCACAAAAACGAATACCAGTTGATTTAAATATCATCAAGCAGATGGCATTACGAATTTACAAAGAGGTGAAAGAAGATTAACCACAACCCTCAGGCCAGAAAGTTAAATAATTTGAATTTTCTGCAAATACAGGTTGGATGACGGGTGTTTCTTTACAAAGGCACGAGCTTCATAATGTAAAAATTAAGGATGAAATCGCATCTGCAGATGAGGAGGCAGCTAAAGCATTTCCTTCAAAATTAGCCAAAAGGTATGGAATGCTGATGAAACGGGCCTTTCAATCCCAGAAAATTGCAAGTGGATTTAAGGTAGCCAAGGATCGTGGGACCTTTTTATTTTGCTCTAACTCTTCAGGTGATCGGATGCTGAAACCCTTACTTGTAAATAGAAACTTTTAGGGGATGGTTCATTAAAAATTTTGTCCCAGAAGTTCGGTGTTATTTAAGCGATATAGGTCTCCAGTGTCGCTGACGAAGAAGTTCCTCCCTTAACCGCAGACCTAATTAAAGAAAGACTTCAAATAGCTGCTAAATTAAGCGATCATTTTGGCAAGCATGATCCTATTGGGGAAAGAGCTGAGAAGTATCAACGTGACCTAAAATTATTAATGAGTGATTATCGAGATGCTCGAGAATTACATAACAGTCTTATCACAACTGGGAAACAACCATTGATGATGGATTTTTTTACGAAAACTACTGAAATACCACCACTACGCCGCAATGGAAATGCAGTGAAAAATATTTCTAGTGAAGAAAGTAACTTTCAAGTGTCATATAAACGAGTGCGTAATCCATCAGTTCCATCAGCCAGTAATGAAGGCACGTAATAATATATTTTATGATACAGTATTTTGCAATCTATTTTTATTAAAATTAATTTTTTTCGTTATGTTTTGTTAAATTATGATTTTTTTTAATAAAATTAAATAATATTTTTAATTAAATGTGTGTTTATTTGTTTTTCTAAATAAGTATTATTCTCATTAAGATATATCTAATAAGCATTTAAATAAAAAAGTGTGTAAAGCATGTAAAAATGGGATTTTGTATACTCTAATCACATTATTTTAGTTGATTTTACAAATGTAGAACCAATCCTTTATTTTTATATGGAAGCCATTTCTTTTTTTGCGCGAATTTTTTTTTGCGCGAATTTTCTGGGAACGTATCTATCGCGTAAAAACAGAATTAGGTGAATAATGAGTATTTTGTTAATGTTTGGATTACTCCAGTGTCTGATTCCGAAATTTTTACTATAATATGTAGTTTAGATAACAGTAAAGGTGGTGGCCATGATAGCATTCGGAAAAATGTTGTTAAACGTTATTCTAAGTTGTTTTTCCATTATTATCTGAATTATATAATATTGTAATTGACAATGGCATTTATCCAGATTGTCTGAAAATATCAAAAGTAAATCTGCACTGCTTGCTTTACTAAAATACTTGAAAAACTAATTGCAAATCAAATGATACAATTTTTAAGTTTTGTAAGGGGGCCAAGGGGACTAACAAAAGTTTGCTTAGTTGGTGACTTTTTAATCTTTTTTAAAAACCAAAAATACCAAAGTCTGCAATTTTTTATGAGACTTTTTTTAAAATTCGGTTAAATCAGTTAATTTGGAGACGAGAAAACGCAAAAACGCTCCTCGAGCTGAGGATGAGTGAGACGAAATTCCACCACCAACGCAAACGGAAATTCGCTATGTGATTCTCTTCGGGTTTCGGCGTAAACTATAGCCACTACATATATAATTGCATATGGAATTTGATTCCAGACGGGCCATTTTTCTGTAGAGGACGAGCCCCGAAATGATCGACCAAAATCTTCCATTGATGACACCATTGCGGCTCTGGTGAAGTCCAAAGTTGACGAAGATCCACGATTGACACAATACATTATTGCTGATGAATTGGCGCAGCTGTATCGCAAATATTACGAAATCATCTGTAATACACGAGGAAATCTGCTTACCAAAAGTTTTTAAAAATTTGTTGGAAAACCGGAAGAAAGAGGATTTGCGGCGCTACTTTTTACATCATGACGGCGCGCCAGCTCACTGCCAAAATAACGAGTAACTTTATTGCGATCTCTGGCATCGAAGAAATACCACCAGCACCATATTTCCCGGATCTAGTACCTTGTGATTTCTGGTTATTTCCAAAAATTAAAAAAAATTGAGATGAAAGGTCTTTAACAGTAACGCGGAGATAATTTATGCGGTTAATGCTGAACAGGGTTGCAAAAAAAACTTTTTTTTTAATTTAAAACAAAAAACACATTTTTTTTGTAAGGTAATTTTTGTCGATTTTCTTGTAATTTCTCCATACAAAATAAGAGAGAACGAAACGAACGTACAAAGACAGGCACAGGTCTAAACGTGAAGCATGTTTACCCAAAGCCATCTTTACTACGGGCCTGAAACGATGACGTATCGCTATGTCGATGGTTTACAAAAAAATCGGTCTCTCTTAATCGATTGAAGTAGCAGCAGGTTTATTTTCTTTGTAAGTTGCTTTAGACGTGGATTTTACTTTTCTCTTCTATTTTAATGTGCTGAATTTTCAACAAATAAACTCGATCATTTATTTGTGTTGCCGTATTAAAATAAAATAGTAAAAGAGGAGTTGTCGACATAAAGTGACGTCAATAGCAAAAAACCAATATTGTCACTGGCCCATAATGGAAGGTGGCTCTGGTTTACCACATACATAATTATACAAATAAAACACTAATACATTATAATTCGTATTTTATTTATTTTGTAGTTATTTGTATAGTATGGGGATCTGCATAAACCAATTTTGAATTAATTCGTTTTTCTCGAATCGAAGTTCATTCTACCAATCGGCTTTATTTCTTTTTTTGTAATTCAATTTTTAGTTCATTGGTTATCTTGCTCCTCAGCGGTGTTGATTATTATCTAAAAATAACAATGACTGATCGCACTTAAATTTGGTATTAGTTCACTGAATTGGATGATAAAATCGAAAAATTTAGTTCTAATACTTGTGTGTCTAATGCCGATTTTTTTTGTCCGAATCTCCGTTTAACTAAATTGATAGTTTGTTCATACCAGTTATTGATAGACGTCTCCAAGGTTCATAACCAAAATATGACTTAAATTTAGTTCTAAACTGAAATCTTTGTTAGGATTTGTCAATTCTAGATTAAAAATACTTAAGAAATTAATAAATCTTAATTTATTTAGCAAATTTTAATTAAAAAACACCAGATTTGATTTGTTTAGTGCTTACGAACGAGTGGTTTGAAGTAGCAATCAATTTATTTGGCAGCAAATTAGGACAATAAAATCGGTGTCAAGCATACAGTATAAATGTTTGAAATGCAAAAATTGTAAAAAGGAACTATCTGGTGTCTTGTTCTTGAAATCGGTGGAAGTTTCGTCAATTGGCATATGGTTTGCTTTAGAATTCTTTATATTATTTGGTTTTTTCGCCGGGTACTTTGATTATTTTTTTTAAATTTCTCTGTATGTACATATATTTCTATTTTTTGCCACTACTAAGGAAAAAATTCCAACTGCGGCGCGAAGTATTCGAGTAATGCAGAGAATTCTAAATCAAATTGTGTTCTGATTGAGAAATTTCCATCGATTTCAAGAATGGGGCTCCTGGTTTAGTCGTTAAAATGAAAAGGCACCTGAAAAAATGCACGCAATTAAGCACACCTGTGGATGAGTTGAAGATCTAGGTAGCGATCATGACACATCACGTAACGATATTACATATATTGTAGATTAAACATATTATTCTGTAAATATGATTTTTGCAGCGAAATTGCTACGTGAAATTATTTTTTCACTGGAGAAACATAAAATACCATATTAGAAACTAAATAACTAAACGAATTTATTGAAATTCAGAAATGGCTTATACTACGGCACGCGAGGCTTAAATGTAATCTTCCAATTGCCAAACATTATTTAAATATTAGTTAACCAACATTTCAAATTTATTTAATCATAAAAAGCTGCCAAATTAGTTTCAATATTTAAATCATTGAATCACAAAACCAAACCGAAAACTGAAGCCAATAAGTTTTATATAAATGAATCTGATTGATGAGTTTCGGTTTTGTGGCCAATCATATTTATTTAATTTTATTGTATGTATTTGAAGTAACAGGTATTATATTTTTAAGATTTACTAAAGTTAATTTAAACAAATAAACCTTTGTTTTTTTTTGTCTAATTAACATCATGTTTAAAACGCTTGTTTAAAACAAAATGTTTAAAACATACCGCTTTGTTTAAAACATTCGTTTTAAACACTTTGTTTAAAACATTGCAACCCTAATGCTGAACTTGATAAGCTTAAGAAGCAACATTTTGAAGACTGTTTTGAGAAGTGGATCTATAGGTTTTAAATCGTATAATCATTAGTGTATAAAGTATTCGATTATTCGAGAATGATAAATTACTACCGAGTACTCGATTACTTCGGTGGATTCTCTTTATTCTCACATACGTGTGAAAATAGGTTTTATATTTTATCATTCGAAAATTTTATATACTAAGGAATATCTAAATTAATAAATTTAATCTAAAAATTGTTTTCAAAATAAATTTGTCAAAAAAGGTACATCGAAAAGCCGCAATCGGTTTTTATCCACTTTATTAGAATTAAATTCAATAGAAGAAAATAAAGTTCTATCGTTCCATTTAAAAATAAATAATAATAACTTGGCCTATTTTATGAAAATATTATTTCCCATCTATCTATTACCACAATAAACGGTAAAAGTTCAAAGGTGCTAAACTTTTTTGTGCGATAAATACAGGGAGTAATGTTACAGATATGATATTCAAATTAACCTTCCAAAAACTATGATTCGTGTTTTTTATCAATTTAATCAAGTAAATTCTAAAATTACCCATTCTAAATTGATGTGGTGTAACTCATAAGTTTCGCGCATCACTGCCCCATATACATATGTACATATACGAGTATGTAGGATAAATATAAATGTAGTCGTAAATTGTCATTAAAAATAATTTACAATTGAATTAAATATAATATTATATTTTAATCTCGCGTTATTTATAGAATATATAATAATACTCATAATAATCACCCTATTTTCAATGAATTGATCAGATTGTGTACTTATATTATGTCCGACCGACATTTTATTAAATTTTCCATTGCAATATAAAAATTCTAGTACATATATATATATGAAAATTATTCAATTAAACGTGAATATTTAAATCTCAACAATCACATACACAGTTGCACACATGATACCTACTTTTATTATTATGTACAATGATGAGTCATTTAGATAAAACTGTAAAAATGTTTCCACTTTACTACTTACTATAGTAAAACATAAAATTGCTCCTCGCTTCGATCAAAACAAAAATAAAACTCATAATAAAACGAAATTCATAAGAATTTTTTAATTTGTTTGCACTAAACCACGCTTTGTTTATATTTTTAACAGTTTAATTAGGATAGGTCATAGTGAGTGTATTTAGTGAGATGATTAACCGGAAATTTCTTGGGAATATTGACAATTTTATTTTTTAAGTATAGATAAAAGCCACCGAAGATTTTTACAATGAATCAATTCAAATACGACGAAATCAAGTAACAGAAGGTAAGATTGATGTAACTTGTTGATTGCGCTTCTTATTGCCGATTGAATGTGGGCGGGAAATTTTCATTAAAGTTTTTTTTTTACCGCAAATTGAGCAACCGCCCATCACACTGTTTTTGTGCAGATACTGCTCAAACCACAAAATACACTACTTAAAATTGTATTTTTTAGTGTTTTTTTAACTGACTGTTGTGGGCGGTATTTAAGGCAGTGGAATTTAGCCCAATTCTGAATTATTTAACAATTTGATTGTTTATCTTGTTATATATGGCTACACTTGAGTTATACTACGAAGAAACGAAGCTATAAAATATGTTCTGTGCGAACATATTTGCAAATTAGCAGTTGAGATGATGATATGTTTAATGCTCGCTATTTGATTGCGTTTTCCAAAATGTTTCGAATTGTATAAGGTGTACTCAGAAAATGGGGGATTAATCCATGTTTTTAAAGGTGGTGGCAATTGAGAACCGTATCTTAAGGATGGAATATTCAATAAGCCTGAAGCTCGTTGGAAGCATAATTAAATTACGCAATTATTTTATAGTAACATTTTATTTGTAACTCTCAATAGCTGTATAGTTAATATATATAATTGTATAGTTACCTTGGAAAATTTTCATTTTTCTAAAATGTTTCTAAAAATTCAAAAAAATCGAAAAGCAGTCTTTGTTTTACATTTACAAGTTTTCCATTAAATGTAATTGGTACAGAATGGATTTTTGGATGGCCTTTTCATAAATTTCCACTCAATCTACTTTTAAGTGTGGATCAGATGGCTAGGAGGTAATATTATACGGCACGCTGTTGTCAATTGGTCATGAACATTTTACGCTAAATTATTGTAAATGGTGAATGGTTTCTAAAGGCAATGTGAAAAGGTGCATTGAATTGGCCCGCTTTTTAGTTTGAGTTTAATTTATTTTGTTTGGAACTAACTTCGATTTGGTTTCTCGTGACTATTATGTTAAGTACCATAGAGTAAATCCGTTTTTATATGCGTTTCTGTTTTAACTAATTTTATGATTTTGAAGGGATTTTGCACACTTTTTTAACCTGATATTATTTAAAATGTTCTGAAAAGCAAAATTTTAAAATTTCGTCATCTGCTTTGGGTAGATGAGCAAATGTCTTTTATAATGCATACGAAATCTTAGTATTTTTTCGCTTTTACGATAGGCCTGTCCTAAGGCACGAGCACTTATTAACTGATTTTCAGATGCAGTAAATTTCAGAATTTTTATTTAAACACGCTAAATTCACGCATTACCTCTCAGCTCAAGTTAAAATCCAACAGCTTACATTGACGTTGTCGCTATTGTGTTGAACTTTACTGATGTTCAAGATGGCTTTTTCGTAGAAGATGACATTTAACTAACTATCGTTTAATTAATTTCCCTGCTACCGACTAAGTTGTATTTAAGTTACGAGGTTATTTTGTAAAAGTTTCCGGACCAATTTTGATCGTAAATACGAAAATTTTAGATACAGTTTATAATTAATATGTTAACGACGAAAACATTGTAATAACGCCTATATAAAATAGTAATTATTGTTGATATATTCAACAAAAAATAAACTTTATTATCGCGTTATTAAAACATCTCGATGGAGCACGTTGTATCACAAAACATTCAAAAGTACAAATAATTTTAATTTGTGTTTGTTTGCCCTTTGGGTTCAGTTGTTAATTGTTTGGAGGGAAAAGTCTTTAACACCTTTACATTAAACTAACTATTTTAATTATTAGTTTAACGAGCCTGGTATTTAAGTTTTTGTAATTTTTCGGTATTAAGTAAGTGTAGTTTTAAATTGTTATATTCTTCAAAAAACAATTTTATACCTGTAATTTTTTAAAGCTCGGGGCCTTAGGGACTACATATCCAAACGATCCCATAGTCATGCGGCTCGCCGAGAAATATGCTCCATGACGCATTATATATTTTTTTGCTAATGCAGTGTATTATACGAGTATATATTTTAAAATGTTGACCTTATATTTCTAAATTGGGCTAACCTCTTTGATGGAGAGGCTGTTGGTAGGCAGACTTTTGAATAGAATTCAAATAGCCGACATAATTAAATTTCCGTGATTAAATAGTATTAAGAAACTAAAAAATATAAAATGTATTTTTTTTCAAATGAAAGTGTAATTTTTGAGTATCCGACAAAATATCAAATTTGCAAAATACTTAACACTGAAATCCGACTCCTTCCAAACCTCCCAACTTCGGCCACAGTTGTTAGGTTGTCTTGTTAGGTGGTCTTAACATTTTTCAATTTTTGTTCATCAGAAAAGAAAACTCTAGTTTGTGCATACAATTTTATATTGAATCCCTTAATTTCTAAGTTCGAAGTCAGATCAGTGTCGAATATAAAAAATAGATTACTGACTAATTGAGAGTCTACCCAAAGTCGAACCATTCACTAAATTAGGTTACCGGTTTGTCAGTTATTGACCGAGTACAAAACACTAGGACTTGGATATGGAATATTTACATTTCTGACAAACAAACAAACAAACTTTTATTTTAAGCATATTGAATGAATGTGCTAATGATTGGCAGTGCCAATGATTTAGTCACTTATTCGATCATAAAAATTAAAATCATAAAACAACAAATTTGACCATTTGAAACGACTTATAAGCTATGTAAATAAAATACAACCACGAAATAATTATTTTATTATTTAGATTATATATTACTTTTCTAGGTAGTAAAATAAAATATAGTAATCATGAAAATTGTCGACCTTGAGATTTTTGCAGATTTACCAGATATGATTTATCATTTTTTTCATATATACCGCCGAAGTCCGAAAAGCAGATTCCGAGCTGTTGCTGCTCGTTCTGTTTGTCTGTTGGTTTTCCTGCTAGATGGATTGACGAATTTGAAAGAAAATCCATGCATAAGCTATTTTCGTAAATTGAAAAGTCTCATCGGAAGTGGAAGTTCCCAGTTGTAAATATTTTAAGAAGTACAGCCTTTACTATAAAAAACTATGAAAACAGATTATAAATTAAATTTGCAACGAATTTAGTTTCTTAATAAGCCCACTTCAAATTCCTAAGATTTTGGTAAAACTCGGATAGATTTTTTTTGTTTGTTTCATTTTCTATTACTTTAGTAAAAAAACCCGAAAACTTAAGATTGTGCGAGAATACCAAACGTACAAAAACAACGTGACATATTGATTTTTGTGTAAATCGACTAACAAAAACATGCCTGATGGCTTCTTTTTTTTAAAGCTATAAAGAACAAATCAAACAACGCGATATAATAAATATGAAGGTTGATATGAAATTGTTATATTAAATTTTGTCATGGGAGCTTTGTAACGGCTCAAAATTCTTTTCACTTCGTGGCACAAAATTCTTTTCACTTCGTATTTATACACCGTGCCGCTTATAATTACGAGGAATAGCTCGTTTTGCAGAATATAGCTATTTCGCTACCTACAAATAATATCCCTGAATCTCGATATTTATCGACGATCGATAAATATCGAGAATGACACAAAAATCAAGAAACGAAAAAGAAGATAGTCGGGTTTAAGTGCACGAGACACAGTCTCAGGAACAATATTAAAAATCAATGAAAGTGCCGCGAACAATCGGTCACGCCTTAAAATAACTGGGAACTAATTTTCAGGTAACATTTATAACTATATATTACAAACAAATAATAAATACAATAGTTTTAATAAAATAAATATACTTAGTGAGTATTATTATTTTAAATAGTTAAAACCTAATAAAACCGCTATAGCTTCTTGAGAATCAAATGCCGCGATCATAATTTTTTTTAGTAATGTTTTACTCGCTATACTTAGTAATTAAGGGCGGTGTTTTCGCGATTTAGGACTTTGATGGTAAAAGATAGCCACAACATACACACTAGGGAAATGAGAACACCCAGAGCTCTGAGACATATCTGCGGACACACCGCTGAATCCTATCGAGTAATCAAGAGTAAACATATACTCCACCCCAAACTTGATAGCAATATTCTATGCATGGTCTAATAAACGTCTTATATACGAATACCTGATGCATCTATTGAGGAACCCGAGCTTTCGTAAAGCTGACTTGAGTCACAATCCTCGAGTATATGATCTTTTACCACAAAAGGGTATTTGGTATGATTTCTTCTTTCGCGAGAATGTGCATATGTGTTTTTTCTCGTTAAATTTGATCTGAATTCTTTCTCCTTACTCAAATGTTATCCTTAAATCGGAATTAAGCAAAGAGACAACTTCTAGGCATTAACCGTTTAGTTCTGAAGGAGTAAGTTCCACCTTGAATGAAAGACTTCGCGCAATGTGTGTGTCATCATTCCTGAGAGACTGGTATTTTGGGAGTGTGTCGTTGATGATTCCCTTTATAGCACAACACAGATCTTTCTGTCTTTGATAAAGTTTTTTATCCACTTGGTGGTTATCGAATCCAAGCCGTATGTCACAAGTTTAGAAATGAGGTTCTCATGCCAAACCTTGTCAAAAGCCTAGGACACGATAGGGCAAGATTCCATTTGTTTGACGTTCTAGGGCAAGATTCCATTTGTTTACGACATTCTTTAAGCGATTGGTTGTGGAGCGGCTTTTCGCAAAGCCATACTATACTGTTCATCTGTAATTATTTTATTAATTTCAAGATACTTCACCAGATGTTGCTAAATGCATTTTTCAAAAATTTAGCGATGGCTGACGCAATTGATATTGGCCGGTAGTTTAAGGGTCAGTTTTATCACAATTACGTTTCAGAACTGGTTGTACCATCATACTCTTCCAGTCGTTCGACTATTTATGTACCTTGCTTATAGGAGAAGAGAAAAATGTTAATAATTATTGGAGCCAAGTCACTACTCTTTCAATTATCGAACTGCTACAATTCTGCATTGTCTTCGTGTTTCTGAAGAAAATTTCTTCCGAGCTGTTTATTTGGTCCATATTGGAGCCACAATACGGAACTGACATATGACATTTACAGTAGTTTATAATAGTTCTGCACCTGCGTTGCAAATTAGCATTCAATTCCTAACATATGTATTTCCCTAAACACGCAACTATCATTTGAAAGTCAACAAAACTGCAAAATTTGCAATATTCTAAAATACAAATTTAATCTATTAAATAATTTTATAAAGAAAAATAATTTTATAAGAAAATTTAAAATCACCGAAATTTAAATAGGTAACAAATTTGTATAGTTTGTAACAACGATATTTTAGTGACATTTTAAAAGATCTACTCTTCGGCATTTTAAAGCAGTTCAATTTTTACTACAAAGTCACAAACAAATGTCATTTATCATTCATAAGTTCAGTCAGGAATTTTATATTTGTTGTATTGTTGTGTATTCATATTTTTATGTTTTAAATATGTTGATGTACTCGGATTGAAAAAATCACGTGAACACACAAGACTAGAACGCCCAAAGAGAATTCAGAACCAAATGTCTCTAAAACCGTCAGTATAATTATTTAAATTAACTGGACTTAATAAATGAAAGTGTTTGTTTTTGTTCCAATTCATTTAAAAATTTCCGTACCTCTCAGATTGGACGTTACTTTTAAAATGTTTAATAATTCAGCAGCCAAGGTTAGCTTGGATTTTCAAAAATAGTAATATGTATTTAAGTTGCATATTCAATATTAATCATGATTAAATGTTTAATGCAATTTTTTGTCATTAATTATTCAAAGCACAAAGTTTTCCGTTAATGTGTTATTAATAGTTTTAAATGAATGCCTAGTTTGTTTCGATACGACTAATAAACTTCTTTGCAACTAAAATTTCGTTGGGGCTGCCTATGAAATTCCTATTTACTGTTTTTATTGATTACTCCTAGCTTTTATATAGGACATTTTTTATAGGCTTCAGCGTTATTTGATTATGTACATAATAGTGATCATATTATATGAACAACACATTCAAATTATGGTGAAGCCTATTGTATACGTGTATACAATACGGACACCCGCACAACGCGTAAATTCGCACCACACTTTTGCCCTTGTACCTACTCGGTTTGCCTTTCATTTCCTCTATGTAAATATACGCCTGTACATTTATTATATAATGAGACGATACAGTTAATAAAAATTCAAGTTAATTTTAATTTTGTTTATTGAAATTTTTAAAAATGTAATTTACCTTTGGTTATAGTTTGTATTTCGTTATCAAGAATCGTACACATTTGATTTTATTTATTATTTATTCATTTAAGCATAATTAAAAATGTACATTACATATTTTGAGCTTTAATCGCTAAAGCCAATGAATTAGACTTATCATAATGAATGTAAAATATATGGCTGATATACTCGTACAATTCACTTATGAACTGTCACACTTAAAAAATAAAGTTTGCTAAAGAATCAATAAACATCAGTTGGAATATGTAATTCAGTAACTAATTAATTATTAATTATGAGAAAAATATTTTTAATTTTTATTGTAAATGAAAAACCAATGTTCCATTTTGAAGGCGTACGTATCTGGGTAGTTTCAAATAATTCTTTCATTTACAGACGTTTAAGACCCTTTCCATCTGTAGTCTATTTTTAAAAAGATTTACTATTTAGTATACAGTTTAATTTATATTATTTTGTTATTAATAATAATCTTAATAACAAGCATTTGTTGCACCCAATCCATTTATTTGTTTAGATTGTACCACTAACAGGTCTAAAAACCAGTCGTCGTTGAGACATGAGGGGCGGGAATGAGAAGCAGTAGATAACGATACGAATAATGACAATGTCATTTTTTCTTAATTTTTAATTTTTTATTGATTGCAGTGTTTTGCAGAAATTAACGAAATTATTCTGAATGTCTTTTAAATAAAAATATATTTCAATTCTAAACATATGTGTAGTTATACGGTTTAGTTTCATTTTACCATTGTTCTACCTGTAATTTTAATTTACACACTTATATCCTTTTCATCGAATTTTCAACTCACTCAAAACTCATAATCTTATCCTTAAACACATATAAAATGTATGATTTATATTGCTAACTTGTGTAATTAGCTTGTGATGATTTATTCTATATATTCATATTCGATTGCCATCAATAAATTATTCAAACTTAGGTGAGGCATACAATAGATGTATTTATATATAGACAGGATCACGCTATCATGTTGTTAAATTTTATTGTATTAAAAACTGTCCATCCTTTAAGAATATTCCATTTTATGAATTATTTATTCATACATAAATATTATAGGTTTTCGAAACACATGAATACTGTATAGGTACTGTAGCAGCCAGTGTACTTATGTAGTTGTCGTTTAAAGCATAATAATTATTTATCAGGATTGGAGATAGACTTTTGGTTTGAAAGGAAGGCTATCCTTACGTTTACTGAATAAACTGTTTACCACTTATCCATTGATTTAAAAAGAAATAAAGTCTGGAGGCCTACAATCATATAGCCGGATAGAAATCAGAAATCATCATGCTTTACTTTATATGCAGTAAATTAATTTTTTTGCACTTTTAAGAATTTACTCAACATAAGTTTTAGGTGTGTTCGATTTAATTAACATTTATATGAGCTTTTAATCTAATTAATATTATTTTGTTGATTTGTCCAATAAAGTAAGCTTGGGAACTTCCCAAGGTGATGTCAAGTCATCTATTAACTATTTATGTTTAAACTATGAATATTAAAGGAAGAAAACAAATAATTTGTTATATTTATTCTTTTCTCCCACGGAAATTTGGGCTGCCTCTTTAACATGGAAAAATATTTCATTTTTATTCTGCAATAAAATTATGATGTTAAGTATAGTCACTACTTGGCTTTATTTGTACATAAAATAATCAGATGTGGACTCCAGAATGTACAATTAAAAAAACGTGTTTGTCACTTACTTCCAACTATTTCAATTGAAAATTGAAGATGTCTACATACTACCTAAATTAAATGCTAACATTTTGTGATGAAATTATTGACAATTAGAAATCAAGTAAAACAGTAAGTAGTCTGTTGTTCAGATCTCAAAATTATTGATGTTTGGGATTATAACGAAAGACTAAAAGCTTTGGAATATATTCAATACAACAAGAAAGAAGGCGAACGTAAATGAAATGGATGAAAGTGGATTGTTGGTAATCAAATGTGTGTATGCGGGTCTGGTTCGAAACATTTCTGTACCTTTAATTAGCTAATAAAATAAATTTTAGAAAGTTCAGATTTTGAAATCAATAAAAACATTTTCATAATGCGAATGTTTCGAAAGTATTATTTTTGCTTTCTATGGAGTCTTATCCCACGATTGGATTTGACCGCATCAACGATATTAAATCATTTCAAGTTCACAAGAAGAGGGCGCCGGACAGTGAAAGATCCTGACCGATGAATTTTCCTCTATCGCGTAGAACTCTCTCACTGTATATATTTTTTGTAGGAAACTATCGAATACATTAAAGTCATGGGAATTGTGTCATTTCATCACGTTCAGAAATCTGCTTCTCTGATTTAATTGTTTTTATGTAAAGTAAAATTAAGTGTAGTAATTATGAAAGTATGCGAAGAAGAGTCCGCCATTGTTCTTGTATAGACGAGATTTTTTCAACGATTTAATTGGCTAAAGAGTTGAATTACAAATATCCTTGCTTCGTGAATGCAACATGAAAGTGCGTTTTTTACTAAACTAAGCTTTTAGTCGAGAAATTATTTATTACGGTTATTTACAACCACCATTATGAGTAGTCGAGTATTTAGCTACTAATTCAATGTAATTTAGAAGTTTATCTTTCTTTTAGAAGCAGTCTCTAGCTGCAGCTAAAAATTAAAAAATACAAGAACAACCCAAATAGGATGATTGAATCATATTTAGTAAAATTGAAATCTGGAATATTGGGAGCTTCTATTGGCGGATCAGCTTGTGGAAATAATCAAATTAGAGTAGTGTTATATCGAGTTTCCCAATAGGGACATAACAATTTTGTATTTTAATACGAATGTGTCGGGAACGTTTTTCGTGATCTGTAAACTCCGAAACGTCAGTGAAGCATAACATTTTTATCATGGTTCATGAATTGTCAACGTTTGGAAATTATGAAAAATTAGTAACGCAATACCGAGTCGTGGCCGCAACTTTAAAAGCGCTAACTTCAATTTTCGGTCGTAAAAATCGTCCCACCAGCCAGGTTGTGTGTGCTATATAGTAAGTAAATTTGAGTCAAAATATTCACTAATGGATGTTCCTGTGCCAGTGAGACAACGCACCGGTCGAAGTACCGAAAATATAGCAGTCGTGAGAGTTTCAGTTCACAATGATCCAAATCAGTCGATTTAACGCCATTCACAGGAATGAGGAATTTTGCGTAAAGATCTTCTCTTACACCCTTATAAGATCAAATTAACCCAAGAACTGAAGCCTCTTGATTATTTGAAGATCCGAACTTTCTCCGATTGTGCTCTGTTAAAGTTTGAAGAAAATCATCTCCAGCGATGAAGCTCATTTTTGGCTTAATGACTGTCAATAAGTAAAATTTGCTATTGAATGATTGAAAAAATCCACATGTGCTTCAAGAAATTCCATTACAACCACAAAAGACCGTATAGTGTGGATTTCATTACGGTCAATGGAGTTCACTATCGTGCCATGTTGAAAGACTATTTTTGACCAGAATTGGATGGACTTGACATCAGTGATATGTGGTTTCAACAACAACAGCTGTGTGCCACATGCCACACAGCTACTCAAACAATTGAACTATTGAAAGGGAAGTTCGGTAACCGTGTAAAATCGAGAAATTGTTCGGTCGAATGGCACCCTCGCTCTTGCGATTTAACGTTACTAAGTCGTTACTTTATGCCAACAAGCTAACAACGTTAGAGGGGCTCTGGGACAATATCGAACGCGCAATTGCCAACGTTCCGGCCGATATGTGTGAAAGGGTGGTGAGAATTTTTCTCCAAAGAATCGATCGTTGCAAATGTGCTTGCGGTGGTCATATGAACGAGATCGAATTCCATAGTTAAATGTAACATGTGTACTACTTCTAATAAAATTCAGCCCAATATCCCAGTTATTCTGTGTTTTATTTAAATATAAAATTGTTATGTCTTTATTGAATACCCTTTTCAATAAAGAAAAAATTTTCTTTCTGATTGTGGTTCGAGATAGTGAAACTTGGAAAACATTGCTAAAATATATACTGGTCTAACCCGATTTAACGAAACTCCGATTACACGATACCCGATTTTGCCACATCCCATTGTACGAAAGAAAAGATCCGATTTTGCGAAAGCTAAAATTGATTGCGTGTCAAGTCACCGTGAGTTACATAATCCTTCAGAATAGCAAAGTTTATGGTGGCAACTGAAAAACAGCACATTCGACATTGCATTCTAAACGAATTCCAACAAGAAAAAAATGCTTCTAAAGTACGGGAATCAATTTGTAGTGTTCTTGGTACCGACGTTGTGGCTAATTATGAAACTTGTAATTACTTGGACAAACGTTTTAGAAGTGGTTATTTCGATCTTAGTGAGCAACCGCGGCCGGGACAACCATGAAAGTTTAAAGCTGCGGAATGGTGGAAAATTGTGGCTGGTGATGAAAAGTATATTTTGTACGAGAACCCCAAACGTAAAAAGCTGTTGATAGATCCCGAGAAGCCCAGTACAACGACGCCGAAACAGAAAATCCACTTAAAGAAGGTATCTTCTATCTATCTGGTGGGACATGAAGGGTGTGCTTTATTACGAACTCCTGAACACTGGTCAGACGATGACTGTGGAACGCTACAGCTGACAATAGAACAAACTGAGCGAAGAACTTTTCCAGAAGAAGCCATTTACTAGGCAAGGAAGCAGGAAAGTCCTACTGCTGCATGGCAACGCTCGATCTCATGTTGCTCGCGTGACTCAGAAGAATCTCTTCAACTATATGCGGAATATTCACCAAACTTGGCCCCATACGACGACTGCAATTTTTTCCGGTCAATGCAGCACGTGTTAGTGGATAAACAGTCCAAAACGCTGCACGATGTGCGTAAATTCATCGATGACCTTATCGTGTCGAAGCCCGGCTTCAAAATCCCGGCTTTAAAATTCCCGGCTTTAAAAATTCCAGTTTTCAAAATCCCGGTTTTCTTTTCTTCTAGTTCTAAAGTGTTGATTTTGAAAAAATATTTTTTTATTAATTCGGGCCGGCCGGACTAATAATATTTTAACATAAAAATAAGTAAAAACACGTTAAAAACTTTCTATTATGTGATAATAATTTTGTTATTTATTACGTGATATCGGTTTCGGGATATATTTACCCCTTTGTCAATCCAATTTTAACGATACATTAATTAAACATTTGTTTTTATTTATTTTCAATTATAAAAAAGAAAAAAAAATTAAATTGGTACGTCAATAATTTTTTAAAATGTGATTGTGATAAAAGTGTCTGTAAAAATGCAATCAAACCATTGTGTGAATATATAAAAATAAGATATCTTGCCCAAGAATTTACTAGAAAAAACTGAGGCTATAATATTTTGAAATGCAATTATTGTAGAGACTGACGGCTTCAATAACTCTCACGGGCATGCGGGAAGTCGATGCGCTCCCTCCCCCCCCTTCCCGCTTAGCCCTCCGAGGGGCCTTAGATTTGAATTTCGGGGGACGCAGAAGCCGGGATCAGCAAACGTGTCGCACTGCGTGCCGCACGAGAAGCGGATTATATAGAATCTATTAATGACAACTACTAAAAAGAAAAATAATTGCACCATTTTGTTATGCAAGAATTTTTATTGCATGATTTTGTACTTGCATCAATTTTTGTACGAAAAATCAGTTTATAATCCTATTCCCATCCCACGTATCGTATTTCAACAAAATCTGTTAAGAAACGACCAAATTCCATCCATATTTGCCATTTTCTAGAACTTTATCGCAAACTCATTTTTGAATTTTGCCAAAAAATCATTTGTGTCCCATTTTCCCGCATGTCAAATTTTAAAAATTCAAACCGGGATTTCCTAAAAATCAGTTTTTTTTATACAAAACCGAGATTTTGCAAACCAGGATTTTGAAAACCGGTACTTATAAAAAACTGGGACCTTGAAAACCGGAACTTCGATACACACCCGTTTATTTTTTTATATAAAATAAATCTGTAAAAAATCTGTAAAAAATAAAATCATAAGCAGGGCATTGGAGCCGACGTTTAAAAACTGGCTCCAAGCTCCTGCTCCATTAAAATTGCCGGCCCCGGCTCGTGCTCTGGCTCCGGAGCGGCTCCGAATAAAACGAAAAAAAGAATTATGATATCTCCTTCTTTAATTTTTATAATTTAATTCTGTTAAAGGCTCAACCAGCAAAAACTTAAGAGCATAAGTTGTGCTTCGTTTGGGCCGCTTTGGGGAGCGGTACGACCACCAAAATTTTAGACGTCAATTGTTATTTGTGACGAGAAGCCTATTAAATTTTGGGGATTGTAACACTAACCGAAATAGTGTAAAGAACGTGCAACTTAAACTCTTACGTGTTCGCTAGTTGAGGCTTAAGTGCAATTTTTGGTGATGGTTCTTTGTGCATGTACTGTAAACTAAAAAGGTCAGCACGCATTTAAATTTTCAAAAGAGAAATTACCCTCTTTGTGATCAATGTGCCATTTTTGCAACACTAAATCGACAGGTTTCCCCGGTTTATATAAATACATTTTTGCCATATATGTTTTACAGTTATTCGAAAGGAATAAAATGAACGATACTTTTTGTATTGTGTTTTATTCTTAGACCTGTTATTATCCTACGGAGCTGGAGCCAAATATTTAAGCCGGAATAGCTGGCCGAAATATTTCCGCTCCAGCTCCGGCTCCGCTCCAAGTGAAAACACTAGTTTCGAGCAGCTCCGGCTCCTGTCCGGAGCCGGCTCCAAAGCCCTGATCATAAGTACACCTAATAATAAAATTTTTAATCATTACTTTTAAATTTTTAGTTTTATTTTAATAAATTTCAGATTCAAAAGCCCTTTTTAAAAAATATCCGTTTTAACGAAAGCAAAATTTCATGTGCCTTTCGGTAAATCGGGTTAATACTGTAATTGTTTTCATCTGAATATTTGGTCCTAATCATAAATCTAGTTAACTTTAGTTTTGTCTAAAGTACAGCAAATATTAATGTCGTACCACTCTATCAATTGATATGAACAGTTGGCAGATGAAATAAGATTTGAAATGAGTCTTCTCACATTATACGGATAGTTTCCGCAATTTTGAAAAAAATCGATTTAGTGTGTGTGTGTGTGTGTGAATATATATTCCAATTATATCCCTTTTGCTGCGCGGTAACACAATTGTGTGGGTACGGCAAAAGTACCATGTCAAAAATTTATTTTTGTATGTTTTTTGAACCATCTTACACATTTGTGCATACCTTTCTTTTCTTTTCGTCCGAAAACAACACTATACCTATACACACAATTGTGTTGGTTGTACTTCAAATCAAGCGATATTTTTTATCAAAAACGCCATTACATATTTTGGTTTTTCATTCACCCATTTGTGTGGTTTGGACTTAAATTGAGCCAATTTTTTTTTTGGTTGAAAAAGGGATATATTTCATTTAGTATCTTAGCGCCTCGTTCGAATAGAATAGAATTAATCTGAGTTTAGAGTAAATATTTTGTAATACATATTCAAAATAGTTCCGCTTAATCGAAGCGTTGACTAAGTTCAAATATCCTTTTCTCATAAATTTGTAAAAAAATAAATCAATAAACAAGGTCGAGTTTTGAAAAATTCGAACCCACTCATAAAAACATATATCTTGATTTTTATACATACATACATTATGGTTGGCTTGCGTGTGCTTATAACTTTCTTTAAGTTTTCAACTAAAAATTAAAAATTATCTGAAAATGGAGTTCAAACGCTCCATTTTCATGAATATTCTTTCCATAAAAAGCGTTTGCGTGTATGATATTAATATTTGGGAGAATTGAAAGGAAAAATATCAACGTAATCAAATATAACGTAATACTTTTGTGAATTTTAGATGAAGGGTTCTTGCATGGTCGTAAATATATACTCCACATACATGTGTATGAATTTATCTAAATAAATGTTAACGCAAAACCAAACAATTATTTTTTGAAATCAAATATTGTTGTTGTGTATTAACGCGTAATTTTCAAAACCATTTTTCCGGCCATAAACAATTTTGTTGTTTTTATGTCAATCATCGTCTATGTTTTGAAGAATAATCATATTATGTTGACTATATGCAGTGAAAATTTAACCTTTAGTCGAGTTATATAGCGCCTTTATTATTCATAAATACATGTATCATTACAAATAGAAACAAGGCATTTTAGATGGCAAACAGAAACATGTTACTGAAACAGTGTTAAATTAATATTGATGCCCGAGCCGCTCTACTCTGAAATATTTACGTTATTGTTGTAAATATAAGAACATAATTTGAAATATTTAAATCTTTTCATAGATTTCAAAATTTTAAGAGTGACATAATAATCTATATACATATTAGATTCGTTCTATCCAAAAAATTACTACCCCAATAAGGAGAAATTGTTTATTAAAAATATCCCAACATTTTCGCTTGTAAGATTGGTTTTTCATTTTAAATACAACAAAAATACAGATTCGTACGGTCGTTTTTACCCCGAAAACATTGTATGCATATTTTATTTTGTTCTTGACATAACCTACTTTTCAATCTGTAATGAAAAATTTTCTATAACAATTTTGGAAATAAAATATTCAAACATATTTCAGTTCATTGAAAGGCAGACTGAAGTCCTTATTATTATCTTTTTCTACGATTTGAAAAGTGCTTTCGTAGTTTTTTCCTTAATTGTAATGTAATATACGAGTATAGTATACAATTTGTACCATAAGGTTTAATTGTCTTCCTCATGGAAATTTAGAATTGCGTAAGGTAGAGCGCCTTATTAATTAACAGTTTAAAAATTGTCGCCGTTTTTGGTAAATTTACAACAATAATCCCATACTTATATGTTATTCTAAATTAAATAGCTTTAAACCAACTTTTCTGCTGGTATATAATAATTCTATTCTACCTGTAGTTTAAATGTTCACCACCTGTGGCTCTATTCTGCTAATTCCCCAGGAATAGGGAATTTCATTTTTTTGAAAACAAAATAAATTTCCCTAATAATTTTGCTATGGAAAAATTAAAATTATTCTCAATTTACAAATATTTACATCAAACTTTTTTTCTCAGTAGGCCAGAAAAACTGATTTATAGATAAAAGCTATGCAAACTCTTTCCCCAGTTCCCTATTCCCAGGGAATTACCAGAATAGGGCCACAGGGCAGTTTTTGTAAATACTTTTATTTTTAATTGTTGGCAATAGAAATATAAAAGTGATTTTTGACGACGACGAGAAATTAGTTTTGATTTGTCATAATATTGAATAATGTGCTAGCACAGTACTATTTAATTGAATATATTTAGTTGCATTTTTACGTTGTTTTGAAATTCAACATGTAATTGTTACCAACTAATAAAAATAAATTAAATAATATCTTTGGTTGTTACTTTGAGCACAATATTAATTCCTATTCAGAATAGGAATTGCTTGAATCAAAGAAAGACCATAAATATGTCACAATTTTGTCCTTGAAATTTGCAAGTGAATTTAAGATAATTGATTCTTTGATTTTGGAGCACGCTTTATTACATAAAACATTGGAAGAATGTATAAAAAGTTAGCGAGGATCGTGTTCGAGCACATAAATATTTTAAATACAACGCCGGTAATTGGACGATTTGGACATAAATGTCGTGTTGTTTGGATAACGTTCACTATGGAAATAAATTGGCTGTCATCAATCTAGGGTAGTAATTAGAAGATCAAAATTGTTTATGTGTATTCATTTTAACAACACCCTGTATTTATTTTATACATATGAAACAGAGGATTCATTAGAACAAAACAATTTTAACGAGTTATAATTTCGAGTTTCGACCACTAAAATATTTAATGAAATTAAATTATAATAAATCGATCGAATTTCTATTTATTTTTAATTTTATTAGTAATTTAATAATCATTCAATAAATCCACTACATCGTGTATGCATACGTATGTAATATGAATATTTTGAGTATACGTAAGAATCTAAAAGCAATTTTACGTTTGGGATAAATTGGGCCATTGGGGACCAGTGGAAAATATACGTTTTTTATCTTATTTAGATTATTACATTATTTTATTAAAACGAATAAAACTCTCTAAGAGAATTATACATTTTGTATAACATCTGATTTCTTGTTTATTCAATGTAGAAACGATAGCTCGAATCAGGCTGAACAAAAACACGCAATCAGTAAAAATAGTAAAAATATGTTTGTATACTTACTTGTATATACATATCAGACAGGTGTCACCTTTGATTCAAATAATTATGGCACACAAAAATCAGGTGATAGGTGAAGTATGAAAATATTCAGTTATTTACCTATTTGTGAGTCAATAAAGTTAAACAAGCCTTATCATATCAATAAACGAAAGCAATTTAGTAAACATAATTGTTACGAAATTTTGCAAATGGAATATTAGAAAATAATGTTACTTAAATGTTATTACACCTTATATGTTAAAATTCATTATCATTTAGTATAACATTATAATAAGGCGTGAAATTAACTTACAGTTAGCGACTTAATTAGTTAACAATTAAATATTTTGTCATTGGCTTACATTTTTATGATAATCGACGATAATTATAAGATTTCGCGAATATTGTTTAGACTTTTCTATGGTTTGCTGACTGCGAATATAGAAACACGAAAACCCGAGAAGTCTTACCTAATTAAAGATTTGTTTCGTAATATTTTTTGAAGTATTATCAAAATTATGATTGAAGTTTTCGTAAAATGGGAAAATAGTTAAATATTGTCGTTGAAGCAAATTTTATTTTATTTTTATTTTAAAATGCAACGTTGTTATTGCATATTTTAAGATGTATAGGACCACCTGTCCGATTTAAATAAACAATGAACTTACTATTTATAAAATAATATTCAGAGAGAAAACGAACGTAATTTTTTGTCATCGCCAGGAATAGAACCTGAGATCCTAGAATTACAGAGTAACGACAAAACGCTATAGAAGTTATCTCCAAAATTAAAATAAAATAAATAAAGTTAGAAATGAGTATACCTAATATGGGGGAGGGGGGGAGGAGATATGAGTATGCCTAATATACACCCCCTGCCCCTCCCTAATTTATATTACTCGCCAAAGAAAAGTGGCACAAAAAATCTAAATTGGAAAGCAAGTGGAGATATTCTGCTTGAGTGCCTTTAGTGTTGCGAGCAGGTGTACGTTATTAGGATCATTGTTAGATGCGATTTATTTTCTGCAATCATACCGATTTTTGCATTAAAGTCAACCACGATGATTTTAATATCGTGGTGTGGGATGTTATTGAAAACTTCCTTCAACTCGACAAAGAATATACCTTTGTTAGCCTACCGCTCAACCCGCTTGTTACATGTGTGGGTCACGTACTGGTGAAGAAATTTAAGCCATCCAGTCTTACATTGAAACATTTATATAACGAGCCGCTTGATACAAGACAGACGCCAGCTTCAGCCGTCCCTAATCCGGACAACAAACACTGATATGGTATTAGATTTAGAGCGGTAATGACTCGCCGTGACATGTAGTGTCCATGATTATAAACAGAATTTCCTCTACTCGTCTCCACTACACTGATTCAATTAGGGTTATCCGAGAGCAATTTCAATTAATTGAAACATGTACAAATTATTTATCTATATTTTATTTAATCGGACCGTTCAGTGATCTTTTGTCATTTTTTATGTACAGTCTTCTGGGCGAAAAATTTATTCAAATCATTTTTACAAACTTATGAAAGAAGTTCTTTGTGCCATAATTGATCAATAATAATTTACCATTGGCTTCGGTAGGACGTCACGAATAATGACCGTTTTTGCCATTAAAAATACCTGATTGAAATCGTTACAAGTGATCGCAAAGACGTTGTGTTCTTGCCTTTGTCAAATAAAAATTGGCTTTCATAGTTGATCTCGTTTCAATTAAATTACGTAATATTGGATCTTAATTGACCTTGAAATTTTTTATAAATTATTGTTTCTTAATGTCGCTTACATTTGTAAGTAATTTCTTTAATAAATCGACAATTTTCTCGTTTTCATGTTTCCGTAGCTTTTAAGTTTTGTTGGTTTGAATTGTTTGTTACCTTTTCAAGAGGAGCCTAACTTTTGGTTATCGTTACCGGCATTTTCATTTCATTTGACTTCCTTGTTTTTGAAACGCTAGATAATGTACAAACGTATATCAGCCATCAGATTAACATTGCGACACAAAAGTATAATTTGTGCACGAAATAAATAATAATTTTTTTCTCGAAAAGTTAGACTTAAAACAAGTCGTCAGTCGAAAATTAAGATGGTACAACCTCCGACTCTGTTTTATAGAGTAAAAATAGTCAGTTACTAGTGCGCGTAGCATGCGATTGTATGAATTTCAGGTAATTGCACTTTTTGCAGTTAAACTGTACAGAGTGATTCTTGTATTTATTCTGACGATTTTTTTTTTATTAAATTCATTATTATACACTAATTATTTTCTTGGATTACTTCTTAGCCCAAAAGTAATTTTTCACAGAGAAACGATAGATACGTTAATTAGATTTTTGCGATTTCGTTAGATTCATATAAGTAAATTTTCAAAATTAATAAATTTTATATCCGGTTCGCTTCGTATTTTTCTTTATTACTTTCAACCCTGCCGGCGTTGAATAATAACTTACATTTCATAAAATTTTGTAAGTGATTTAATTACCTTGAATAATTATTATTCATCGTGATAATGTGGTAGTAGATTAATACTTTTTCCATTAATATATTAAACTGCTTTTGCGTGTTTATTTTCTCTCGCATTTTTTTTGGGAAGCTGGCTATTTTTCATTATTGTTGTGTGTACTTATTACAAGGATCATAAACAATTATTCTGTTTAATGTTTTAATTGTAACAAATAATCTTTGAAACGGCTTATGTATAACCCTTTCAGAAAATATAGACGCAAACTGTTCCAACTTTACATACGGCTCAAAATACGAAAGATTTAATCGTGTGTACATATTTTAATTTAAATTTGATACAAAGAATAAATAAACAAAAATATCTAGTTAAGTCGAAATAACATAACATAGAAAATCGACAATATTATTAGTTCTTAAAAACTGACGAGGAACCTATAGGGTTGTTCATTTGCTCTTTAATATCGTGTATTGCACCCCTCGTGCTAAAATTATTTCGGCCATTCTTCGTGGCATAATGGAAATTATGTCTTGTACGGCAGTTTGAGGAATTAGGTCTAACTCATCTGTCAGCATCGTTTGAAGGTCGTTGTTTTTGTTTCGATAGATTCACCAAGTGCAGCATGTTCACTACGAATTTCCGTTATATATCGATCGTTACATTCGATGTAGGGTTTTAGCCGCTTCATTATCGAGGTTATATAGTAAGTTGATCAACTATTAATTGATTGGTCGATTGAATTCTAAGCAAGGAGCTGCAAGAAAGTGCACACTACTGCTGGATGAGGGCATACTGGCATGCTGGCTGGAGGCAGAGGTTGATTTCGTTTCCTTCCATTTTACAATTTCTTTCATGCTGTTCTCATACGGTCACCTAAATTTATACTAAGACTTAACGGTTGCTTGACGTGTTGACGTGATGATGATGTTGTCACATTATCTCTTTCTGCCACGCGCAGTAGGAAAAATCAGATATTCGAATAATTATGAATTGGATTGATGCTTGGACTCGTCCTGAGTTATTGAAATAATCGCAAATTTTATGCATGCGGCTTAAAGTGGCTCGGCTACAGATGTACCACGCCCTTGTTTTGATAAGGGTTATCGAATTTCATATATTGTTTTCAATTAAAAAAATTAGTGCCAAATTTAAAAAATGTCGGTTTGTAAACTGATATGCGTTTGTAAGCGATAAACATATCTTTTATCAGATGAACACTATGTGGCTATGCCTACATGAAAAATTTAAAATATCGCTGATATTATTTTTTGAGCTTCTAACTAATTCTATAAACAAAGTAATATAATCTCTGATGACATGCGGCTTATATAGGAATGACTTTATGTATGATTATTAAGTCGAAATTGTTTGTAGATTATTGAATAAACAGCGTTGAATATTTTTCGTCATCTATGGGATCACAACAATTAATTATTGTCGGGTGTGTTATCTAATAATGAGCTACCAAAAGAATAAAATGTCTACAACACTGAAAAAAAAATCTTTTCCATTTATGTTGATATATTGATTTATCTGCAACATTTGGCCGAATTGGAAATAAATATAGAAGCATGTCAAATATCATAATCGCATATCTCGTGAATTTTATTGCAATGAGGTATTCAAATTCTTACAATATTTTTATCTGTTTTATAAGTGCATATTTAGCTATAGTATTTGTTTTAATTTTGAGGAGTATATACCGAGCTAAGAGAGATATGCTTATGTCTCTAAACGTAATAAAAAATTAGATATATTTTTCGTTCTTACAGATATAAAATATTCTTGTCCCGAAACGAGATATATTTATATATAAAAATCTATGAAAATATATCTCTGTGGGCTATAATTTCTCTCAGTGAAGTAGTGTGTTTATTCTAAAAATATATTTGTACATTCAGTTTTTGAAATCAAATTTGCATGATAACTAACGAGCAATGAGATTTTACTTATCTGTATGCAATTTGTTGATATTAAATTTACGTCGATTATTTTCGTTGAACTTCTTAATCCAATATCAATTATATACATTCGTCCATGCAACAATCCGCTTGTTTTTGGCTTCCATTTAATAATATATTTTACTACGCCTGTCTTAAAGGCTTAATCAATTTGACTTAAATTGGGTTTTATTACAACTTTTATTTTATCATATCGCTTGTCGTTAATTTACTCTCTATTTTTATCAGTGGTTTATAACCCTTTACGACTGAAAGTTATGCACGAAGTCATAAAACGGACGTGCTCATTTTCCAAAATGTTGAATTGTTTTAAATTAATGAATGGCTAATTTATTTAAAAATTATCTCTTTGAAATCTCAAATGGCCCATTTTGTTTATTTTCACCAAACTTTGTCAAATGGTTTATTTGAAATTCAATTTGGAAATAAACTTAAGCACTATTTAGCATAAAGCCATATACATTTAACGATGTTTCATAAAAACCATTAGAAATATAATGTCCTTATAAATGCCGAGCATCTTAACCAAGAGACTCGGAATAGAGTGGAGATAAAACAATTCTAATTTGCCCGCAACTGTATTTATAGTAATAGTTTTTGAGACAAGGAATAGATGCTAGAACATTTTTTATACTTGTTTCATTGGGCTTTACGATGAGTTGTGTGATTTTTTTATATTTTGCGTTCGATAGTTACGGCGGTTGATAGACCATGCTTACAGCGTACATGCTTTACAATAATTAGATATTTTTTTTGTTTCCAGATCCATTAATTTAATATTGTTGCAATGATACCTTTATATAATGGACACATTACAAGTGGCGCAATCGCAATTGACCGCAAGCACTAGTAAAACATCAAGTCGTTCACCGTCGCCTTCCCGATTCGATCAAAGTAAGTAATTATAAAATTTTGAATTGGTTTTAGTTTCGATCTAATTTTGTCCTGTTTTCGATAGTGTCCAAAGACCGTGAACCCATTGATAATACATCATCAAGTGGTGGTGGTATAATCCGTTTTAAAAATCAAAGTCCGTCCACACGAAGGCGTAGCCGTGATCGCGAACGTGAACGTGGTTCAGATAAAGCTCGTGAAATTGATGTAAATGACATAATAATGACTACTGATAATTTAGATCAATTTGATGATTCACGTCTTTCTGACGAAGTTGGTTATCAGTCATTTACATCGGAAGATGCTGATGGCCAAATCGGTGGTAGTACAGCACAGTTAGTTGAACGGACGCATCACCATCATCATCATTCTCACCATCGTTCGAATAGTGGCCAAGCTTTAGATCGCCTGAATACAAAAATAGCATGTACTAAGGAATCATTGCGCAAGGAGCAAACGTCGCGCGATGACAATGTGAATGAGTACCTGAAATTAGCGGCAAATGCTGATAAGCAGCAGCTGCAACGGATCAAAGCCGTATTCGAAAAGAAAAATCAAAAAAGCGCACACACGATATCCCAACTGCAAAAGAAATTAGATTCGTACAATAAACGTGTGAAGGATATGCAGGTGCAACATAGTAGTAAGCTTCAAAATCAAATGCATCGACAGCCGCGCGAAGTTTTACGAGATGTCGGAAAAGGGTTCAGGAATGTAGGAGGAAACATATTCGATGGTATTACAGGTTTATCGGGTAGTGTAATGTCTAAACCTAGAGAATTTGCTCATTTAATTAAGAATAAATTTGGAAGCGCTGATAATATAAACCAGATGTCAAGTAAGTACTACTCGGAGTGATACATAATACTTATCTAATATTCTAAGTAACAAAAGCTTTATAAATGTTGGTTTCAAGGTTAAAAACTTTTGTTTGCATTGTTGCAATAATTCGTTTTGATAAGATGGGAAATTTTCGTACACCATACTCATATTTCATTTTGCCGAAATGATGCCATTAAATATTATTTTTTAAAATACACTCGCTCTAATTTCCTATCTTATCATACAAATATTTTTTATCTATTAACTAACCCCCTTCAGCTTGAGATAACAAAATTTAAAATAAAAACATTTACTAATCAAAATTTTCTAATTCACTAGAAGTCATTTTTATATTGTTTGTTTGGTTATTTGAAAGTAACAAAAAAGTTTTTTGCTGCTAAAAATTAGAAAACGTAGAGAGAATAGTTAGAATAAATTTAATTGAAAAGCATTCATAAAACATCATCTTTATACAAAAAAAAAAAACTTGTCTTATTTTGTTAAAATTTTGTTGTTTTGGTGAATGTTTCGAGATTAATACAAACAAAGTTTAATTAAAGCCTGGTATACAGATCCTGAACTCAACGCAATGAACACCATAAACGCAACAAATATGTTGGAGATGCCCGGTGGAGGCGGCTCATCTACACCGAATAATCCGGCGCTGGGAGATGTAGTAGGCGGAGGAGGTGGCGGTGGTGGTGGAAGTGGCAGTGCTGGAGGAGGTGGAGGAAGCGGAAAATTCAATAGTGAACATGAGAGTGAATGTAGTAGTGTTACTAGTGACAGTATGCCTGGAGGGTAAGAAAAATTTTATATTATGAAATTTAACTCGCTGATCCGTGAGTGATTAAAAATTCTTGTAGAGTAGAGGCATTGTAAACTTTTGTAATGATGAGCCAAGCAAGTTTAACAAAAATTTGCTAACTTGTTTTCGAACCCTGTCATTTACATAATTAGAAGTTTTGGAATTCGCAATTGATTGTTCATATTTCTACTTCCTAAATTAACGCTACTTAAGAAGTGGTATATTTGAATGTTAGGTCTGTTTCTTTATAGAAAGTTCGAAAAATATCTACGTGACTAGTTTTGAATCGAGTGATTTGACGACACAAGAACCTTATCGATTGTAAAAATTCATGTTTTAACTTCATTTTTCAATTATATTTTAAATTTAAATGGATATTTGTGGTATATGTAGTCCGATGCAGTTTGTAAACCAAATATGCATTGCTAATTGCCTTACAATGTGTTTTATGCGTTTTTTTTTGTATATTTTGTTTTTTACAAGGTTATTTTCAAGCGACCCATTTTTATAGTCACATCTTGCATTACAAAATCTATAGCCTCATAATCTGGCAAATCCATTGCAAAATTTTACCAAATGAGACTCTAATTATTTGTATTTGTTTATGAATTAAGTTAAAAATGATTTGAATTTACTCGGAAAAGATTTCAGTGGGTCAGGATATGAAAAGAATATGTATTTTATGTATTTTCAAACGATATTTTAGCAATTATAGATTGTCATGATTGTATTAAAGCCGGAAGATTGTTTAGTTAGTGTTTTTTTTTCGCGGATTAATAATTGGCGATTTATTCTAAGATAAGTTTAATTCAAGAACATTTAAAAAAAGTTGACATGAAATTGACATGCGAGTTGATTCCTTTCTCCGCTGGCCCGCATCAATAATTTTAATAAGCGGCACCAAAAATCTTGAATAAATATTTTGTATGTTCTTTTCGCGATAGTTTACGGCCAACAATCTAGCGACAGGCTACAGAAGTCCTTTTAAAGGCAGGAAAAGGAAAATGATTTATTGCAATTGTAAAGGGTGTTCCCATTTGAGGATAATTATTAAAACACTAGTTATTTATTTGATAAGTATCTACATTTTTAATTTAAATGATAATAAAAAGGTTAAACCGCAATGGAAAATAGTGTCTTGTACGTAATCTACTGCTGCTGTACGACAAGCTACCATTTTTGAATTCCTTGAATTCAATTCTCCTTTAGGTTACCAATTGTTTCGTTGGCATAGACTTTTGTCGTCAAACAGCCACATAGGAATACATCTAAGAATGTTAGAACGCGAGATCCAGGTGGCCAACTAGTGTTCCCTCTTCGTGAAATTATTCGATTAAGTCTGATGTTTTTTTTGAATTATCTAAATCTTAAATTCCGTCAGATAAAGATTTGTGCGAAATTCTGAATAATGAGGGACTTTCCTTAACAATACCTAACACTTACAGCAGCAATACTTTCTTCTGAAAAACCACTACAATGGTCAATTTTACCTTCTTTATCCTTTACCGAACCAGTTTCCACAAATTTTGCAACAATTTTTCAAATGGCTGCATTTGACAGTTATCAGTTAGTTGACCTGTTACAGTTGTAGCCTTCCATGGTGATTTGCCATACACTATTGAACAATTCACAACAAATTTGACAGATGTAGCTTTAAAAACATGGCTGCTATAACCTAACAAATTTCGAGCGTCCCTATTGAAATTCTTTTCAATATTAAGATAAATATTCGGAAAATTGAAATATTTTTGCAAATTAAATGAAAAATCTAAAACCCATTTTAACCTTAATAAACTCGACTTTTAGTACGCGGTCATAGTTGGCAAATTTATCATTTGCTGTAGTTATTCCACAGTTAAATTAACAATCCTAACTGCAAAATGACAGATTAGTCGATTTAAAGGCGACATTATCAGAGCTCTACCATCAAAACATTTCGATTTTGAATTATTTGCTAATTTAGCTGTGGAAAAAAGTAGAAAGTTTTAAATTAGCTTTATATATTCGTAAATCTAAATAGAAAATTGAAGATTTCATAACGCGAATTACGATTAAAATTTATTTCTACTGACAATTAAGCCAACTATAATGACCAGTTTTTCTTTGCTACGATAAATTCACAAACAAACACTTGGTACAAATCGACAGATTTAACTATAACTTTTAGATCTAGTCACTGTAGACCATGTTTTAAACGTAAGTAAAACTTCAAATTTAATCAGGTTTTTTGGTATTTTTAAAAAAATTATAAAAGTTTTTTTTTCGAAAATGAACTACAAACATAAACATAAATCCGTCAAACTTGAAAATTAAAAACTAAAACTCATTTATAAAAATTAATTCTTTGTCAGTAAAAAAACTGAAATATGTAGATAAAAAAATAAATCGATAAAATACTTTTATATATCAATAACATATATTATTAAGGAACGTCACTATCATATATAAATAAAATGTTATTTGACAAGAATATTAAAATTAAAACTACAAGAACAACAATCTGTCATCGTAAATACGAAATGGAAATTCGGTATAAAACTTCAAATGTTACATTGACTAGATACTACATACATCTTTGATAAACACTCATTTTGTTGTTTTGGTTTGGTTTAAAAATAACAAACGAGTGACTTTAGTCGCAGATGCCTTTTTTAGTTATCGTCTACCGATTTGGGCCTTACTGTAAGTTTCCAATCCAAAAATCCAATCTCTATGATAACCGAACTCGATTAGTTAACATTTGGTTGGTTGAGTCAGTTTCTTTTTTTCAGTTTTGTACTTGATTCAACCGAAAGAAACATTTTTATTGTTTTGTGGTTGAGTCATCGAAATAAAACCAGGGTAAAATAAATAATCTTTGTTAAATTACGTAATTACAAATTTGACATTTAATAACTATTTTGGCCACAAACTAAACCGTTCAGTCAAAATCCAGTGCAAAGCTCGGTTCAACATGTTTCAGTTTAACATGCAACAGCGGCACCAAAATCACAAACTACTACTTAGGGCGCGGGCGAATTAACGAGTAAATCATTTAGAGTCATTAAATCTATTTTAGAATAGATTTTTCGATTAGTGCCACTATTCTGCCTTTCTCTAGGAAATGGGTATTAGAAAAAATATTTTCCTAGTAATTTTGTCTAAATTGTATTTTATTGGCCAGTGATACAACAGAGCTCAATGGGGAATTCTTTTTTCCAATAAAAATGTTGTGGGACAAATTCTTCCCAATTAACTTTGTTTTGAAAATATTTACACCAAATTAATTCTATCAGCAGCCTAGAAAAATAAAATTTAGATAAAAATGCTATGAAAATATGTTTCCAATATTCCTTATTGCCAGCGATAGTCAGAATAGTGGCACTCAGTAGTTTAATAAAAAGAAAAACCCTTCGAAAATTAAAAATCAGAATCGCATGTTTTAGGTGCTTGTATGTTAACTTTAGGTCCTTATAAGAGAGCTGGCGGTAGTGAAATTGCTTGCAAGTATTTAAAATGTGCGATTGGAAGCTACTTAACCTTAATTATTGAATTAACGCACTCCATAATATGTAACAATTTCAAAATAGACATTTTGTTGTCAACATTCAAAACGTGTGGTATTCGCTTTATTTGATTTTGAGCTTTAAAATAATAATTGCGCAATCCCAATTGAAGAGTAGATTTGGGTTTTCCTCAATTAATATGTTACACACATAATTCAGCAAAACCAAACGAAATCAGTTGTACTTGAGGTGGGCATTGGAATGTTCTTCTAAGGAGGCATAATTTTTTTATCAAACAAGACAATATGCTGAACATAAGATTTGAAATTAATTTTTCCTATTAACATAAAATATTAATAACTTTAAACCGCTTTTTGAAATGCGATTCGACAATGTACCGACGTTACATTTACCGACTTGCTCCATTGCTTCCGGGCTAATAATTTATTTAGCTACGCTATTGCCGTTTTTAAATTAACTTCTGTTTTACGGATGATTTTTCTTTATAATTTTTTCAGTAACCGGCTTTTTTACTTCCTTACATAAAAGATATATAAGTTATTATGGTATTGGTAAGAAAACTTTGCCCATTTAAAAAATTAAAAAATTTAATTGTTATTCGATTTTGAGATTTTAGCGGATAATTTAAAACACGACTAGAAAGTCATTGTACTTATCGTTTTTGCATGTATATTTTTACGTCAATCGGATCTGCCGCTGTCACAACATAGATAGTATACTGCTAATTTAAGCTTGGTCACAATGAAAAGATTAAAGGTTATCAAATATGCGGAAAATAAATTTTATATTCATTCAGTTATCTCGGGCACTTTATTAGTTATAGTAGTTTCAGTTACTATTAAGTTTTCGATTAGGGATTAAATTTTTGATAATCCTATTTTATACAATATTGAGTTACAAGTCAAAATTTAAAATGAAATTCAAAATTTGTGGCAAAAGAAACCACACATTAGAAAACACGCGGTCAAATGCAATTATCCGTTGCAAATTTTTACGAGTATTTTCAAGAAAAAGTATGGAAAACGAAATATACGTCTGCACGTAAGTGGGTCTGTATTGTGTTTAGTGTATCAAATAATTGTGTTTGTCGTTTTTAAAGTTTTATAAATAAAAAATTGACTAAGATCTAAACGTTTTGTAAAAGAAAGAAACATTTCTCACAATATTTTTATTCCGGTTTTTGTTCTGAATAATTTTGCCGAATTCTCCAAATTGTGTGCTTACTGTATTGTAAAATTATTTATCTAGCTCTTGGTGGCTTGTCAAATGTTTGTTGTTATTTATTTGTCAATTTGTTGTTGTTTTAGGATTGGAAATTATTTCTGATTAGAAATGATATAAATCACATAGAAGGTACACAAAAGGATTGGAATAAAGATGTATCACTCCAATTATCGCAATACAGCAATAAAAAATTTGGCAAACGATGCGATTATAGATGATACGGTGTAATTGTATAGTATGTAATAATTCTATAGCTCTTTCTGAAACCGATTGGCACTAATTAAGGGATTACACATAAAAAAATTTTATTCTAAAAATTAGGTCTACCGAAGTAGAAACTTTTTTAATTATCTAAAGACAAAATTTCGAGTAATACAAAATCCAACCAAATTCCAACTAAAAGTTAATTAATCTTACATATTTAAATATTATTTCTATATGTTTTTGTTTGTTAAATTGCCACTATGTAGCCATGTTGCTGTCAAAATAAATTTGCAAACTTATCACACTATCGAACGAATTTGGTTCCGTTTTTATTGATTTAACTAGTTGTGTCTAAAAGTTCTATTTATTAGTTAGCTTTACACAAGTTAATTGGCAAAACCTAAAGATCCTTGTTTTGCAAAAATTTCTCTTGGTTCGAACTGAGACATTTGTGAACAGAGAAAAACATTTTTCCTGTAGACTGAACTATTCCCATATACAAATTATTAAAGAGATCAGTTTAAAATAAAATTTATGAACAAAGTATAGTAAGTTGATCAACCACTTCGTACATTTCAAATTTTTGTGAGATGTCATTGACCATCGTATTTTTAATTTAAATTTTATTTCGATATACATGTTTTAAAATGGAAGTAAAATTATCTAGAACATTTTATTACATACATGCATACACATTAAGTACTAAAGGACAGTAACACATAAAAAGTAATCACGTGTTCTCACGATAAATTGTTAAAATACATTATAAAGGAATATTTTATCCTCGACCTAAAATCAAGAAGTTTTCAATAACTCAAGCAAATCGCGTGATGCTACATTGTTGCTGGTTTATTATATTATGGTACCAAAAATTATGCCAGTTTTCTTCTCCCAGTCCCAATACAACATAATTCCCTTATACATACGTAATTACGTACATATTTAACAACACACAGTAGAAGCGCACATGAATTGACAAAAAAATTATATACATATTTACTTAGGTTTAGAACAATTATTGTTAGGTAATGAATAATAAAACGAATCAATTTCATTATTTAGAGTGGGTGGCCATCAAAATTAAAATCTTGCATACACTATGGAGACACTATTATTACTTGATTTTTTGTTTAACCCGTTTATTCATTTTACTGTTAGTTTTTTTAACAACTCTTACGTTTAAATAAAAATATTTTGACATGTTTGTTTAATTTCAAATCTCAAAACCGAGTATGGATTTTTTAAATTAACATAATGTTTTTGGGTATATTTTCAGAAATTCGGATAAAAATCAGACTGGTGAATTTTTAAATTTAAAAATGATATTAGCAGAATTACAATTACGAAGGGAGGAAAATGATAAGCTGAAAGAAAAAATTGAAAGATTAGAGGTAAATAGTTGGCGTATTTTCTTGACAATCAAATCATATCATTTAAATAAAACAAATATTTTTTTTGATTTAGTTTTACCAAGCGATGCTTTATCCAATGCAATTGTTGTTCTAACGTTGTCAAGAAAATACGCCTAGTATTGAACAAGTTGTTTTATAGAATTGAAGATAATTATATTATGGTTTATTTTACAGGCTGCACAAAAAGAAGTGACTGATATAGCGTTAGCTTTAGAAACAGAACGGTATCGGGCAGAGCGACTAGAGGAGCAGATTAATGATTTGACGGAGTTGCATCAAAATGAGATTGAAAATTTAAAACAGACTATGGCCGATATGGAGGAAAAGGTTCAATATCAAAGTGATGAAAGATTACGTGATATTAACGAATTGTTAGACATATGTCAGACTAGGGTAAGTAAATAATTGTCATCCAAATACAGATGTGGCCAAATTATTATCACCTCATACGAACTTAATGGTAATGTGATTTTCAAAGTGAACTGCAACATTTTGTATAGTTGACACGTCATTAAGGTAGATATAGACCAATCCAACGAATTCGTGCAATAAAAATTTAGTATACCCTGAAAATACGCCTTTTATGAGCCATTATTGCCTGAGAACCCCTTTTTGACAAAATATGAATTCCGAGTATTTCTTGTCTTGTTATGTAGTTTGACCTCCGAATTGTTTTGATTTTATGACAACTAGGTATAGTATTTAAGAATCAGTATTTTACTGAAAAATTTCAGTCTCGTTTGTGACTTTGAAAAATGAAAGTGAAAATTTTCGCAAAAATTAACATCTCAGTCTTCAACAAGTCCCAGAAGATGAAGAACATGTGGTTACAATCGTAAAATAATAGTCAAGCAGGACAGATTTTTAACGCGGGAAGCTAAAGTAGATCAAACGTTATCCAGTAAGTCTATGAGGGGTACAATGCGTAACGTTGATGCGGAATTATCGGAGAGAATAGTGAGACGTAGACTTTTTCAATATGGGATATGTGCAAGACGACCTCGCAAGAAGCAAAGGTTAAACACTAGGTAGAATGATACAACAAAGAAAAACATGGACAAATGACATTTTACTTGGTCTAGAGAGGACTGGGAAAAGGTACAAACAATAAAAGACCTTTTCTTAAATAATATTTTAAAGTTATACTTTTCAATAAATGTCTCATTCAACTTTTTCTATTTCTTGATTAAGTTGTATTTAGTGACGAGACTACGATGACCAATGTCCAAAACCGTTCGTAGATCAAAAGGAGAAGAATATTTACCTTCCTGTGTCCAACAGCAGGTCAAACAACCAGTTAGAGTTAAGGCTTGGTCAGTAATATTATCAAAAGGATTTCTCGCACTTTATGTAGTAAACGGGATAATGAATGCGAATCAATATTTAACTGTTCTGCAATCACAACTGGTACTGACTATGAATGAAAAATGCAATGGGGAAAGAGTTTTTATGCATGACAAGGCTCCATGCCATACGGCGAAGAACGTCACCGAATATTGAAGGACCAAAGGCATCCAAATCCTTGATTGGCCAGCGAATAGCCTAGATATGAATCCATCGAAAATATCTGGGCTATTCTTAAAAAAAGTAGTTTTAAGTACAATTATTAAAAAATGCTAAAGGAATGTTCATCAAGTATTAATAAATATAATTTGGCCACATCTGCATATTTTAAATGAAATGTATTTTGCTCAAGACCTCAATAACAGAAGATAGTCTCATAGTTGCTTAATGGTTTTTTTCCTTTGGTCCTTGTTATATCCGGAATTTGAGTTAGATTGAAAGTTATTGATAATGTTTGTACCCACGAATGCCTTTATTGAAAACGACAAAACCGGTTTGTCGTTTTTAATGGTGCTTATAGTCTTACTCCCGATATCGTTATAACTGTTAATGTTCGTACTTATTTATTTTAAAGAAATATTTAGCAATCTCGAAAAGGAGCTCTTCTACCGTCACAGGTTTTTGCTTTCTCAGCTACTTTAAAATAAATAGAGAAACAAACACTTCTAGAAAACTTATTGATAATATGCAGCTTTCGGATCGTGACTTATTTGTTTATTTTTAATACATTGACAACACTGTAAGACCAAACAAAGCCTTAATTATAAATTATGCATATTTTCAGATATCTAAAATGGAACATCTGTCACAACAGCAATATGTACCGATCGAGGGAATCGATAATTCAAATGCTCGTGCCTTAGTTGTCAAACTAATCAATGTTGTACTAACCGTACTTCAGGTAGTACTTCTATTAGTAGCGACGGCTGCGGGTATCATAATGCCATTCCTAAAGACTCGAGTACGAGTACTAACAACTTTATTTTTTATATTAATGACGATATTTGTAATACGCCAGTGGCCAGATGTCCGGGATATTGGTTCGCATATGGTCCGACATTTAAAAGAATCTTTAGTTATTAAGTAAGAAAATTACGTTTTTTTTTAGGTTTTATTTATTTATTTTAATTATAATTTGGCAAAATGATTTGGTTGTATTTTTTTAAATTTTTTTTATAGGGTGAACGATAAGACGGTAGAGGTTGATATAATGTAATCGCTTTCTAATTTTTTATGATTTTTTATTAAATAAATTTAATTATTTTTTTCGTATAAAATGTCTTTTTATTTTTAAACTATTTATTGATCTAATCTATAATATACATTATTACTGCTATACGACATTATTCTAGGAATTAAATAAACTAAATAAATAAATAAAATTATAAAAGAAAATATAAATTATGTATTCAAAAAATATGTGTTAGCTTTTTAATTTCGTAATTTTATTTGAAACCGATAAATATTAATTGAATCATAATAACAAAATTAAATTATTGACATTAATTATTTAGATAATAATTAATTTATTTTCAAGTTGTGTATATAAATCATGTGAGATTTGAGATACGATTAACTCTAATTAATTTCTGGGTAAGTAATAATTTGGATCTCAAATTAATAAATTGCGGTCGATCTCAAACCTCCTAACATAAAGACAAATTAATTATAAATAATAATTAACTAAATAATAAAATAAATTATGGACTGGTTGTAAATTATATTAAATATTATTTTTACTTAAATTTTGTTAATTTCATTAAATTTGTGTAAATTGTTAATCTAATAAATATTTAAATTTAATTATAAAACACCAACATTATTATAGTGATCTATTTATGTTCGGTACTTATTTTCTATTCTTTGTGGGTGTTGTTTTGTTTAGGATACTGCCATTTTAAGTTCCTTGATTTCATGAACATCAATTAAATTAATTTTCAAAGACTTTTACCTAAAAAAATTTATTAGGTGCCTCTAAATCACCATTTAAATGTGAGGAATATTTTAAATAACGCAAAAATTGATTACAGGGTGGTTAATTATTTATTAAATTTTAGTATACACAGCCAAAACGGAGGAAAACCCAAAATATATAGATCCATCCTGTAAATAATAATAAATTGTATTAAATCAATTAAATCAAAAGTAAATTTTAATTACCTATTATTAATTATGCATTAATTTTTAAGTTTTGTATATAAAAAGATTACATATAATAATATGATCAAATTATATAATTAATTAAAAACAAAATTTGTTAATTACAAAATAAATCGTTACATATAAAAAAAAATTCATTTTTCATATATTATGGAAAATTTTTGTTTTGTTTTCAAAAAGAAAAAGAAAAATATTATTAACAATTAATAAAAGTAGTAGAAGTATATTTGTAAAAAAAAAAAAATTAATTAAATAAATTAAAAATTAAAATTAATACATTAATTTAAATTTGAGTTTTATGGAATGACGGACCAAATATTTATGTATTGTATATTCAGTAATCTGCTGCTGAACTTCCTTAAAACTATTATATTTATGTATTTATCACCGTTACAAAAAGTACTTTAGCTAGCGGTCCATGTATTTTTTCACATGTTACATGACATTAACATGTAAGGTAAGAACAATAAATATGTACCTATCGATTATTTTTGAAGTGGTCGCTTTGTTAATTATTGATTCATATTCATCATAATTGGTTCTAGGCAGCTCGAGCCTTAACAAATCGAGTTGGCTATAAGGGACAAGCGGGTACCATTCACATATTCTTCCTATATTGCATTGCAGTAAATTTTAATCTTGTGAATTCGCAATACTTCTGCGAAATAGAGATAAATTGGGAATTTATTAGGTGAAGGAAATAAGAGGCTTTCATTGCATTTATTGAACTTGTTAATCGTTCTCCAATTTCGATTTATTTCACAGGTTCTAGATAAAACAATCAATAAAAAAGCTAAAGAAATTCCAACTTGTAATCGCTTCACTATTAAAGAAGCAATAAAAAGCTTTCGGTACATTGTGTTCAGACAGTCTTCGTCCTCACATTATGCGGATTGTATAGCAATTGAAATGAATGGACCTTTAATTGGTTATAGTAACTAGGGTGACTAGGTGAAAAATATGAAAATCAGGGATACTCTAAAAAATGTAATAGCCAGAACATGTTGACTGTAAAGGCCAGGACAATTTTTTTGGTTACTTACGCGATGATTAAAACAAAATAAGAATAAACTCCAATTTTTGATGGAGTCATACCCAATCAGCGAATTCTTACCCGTAAGATTTTACCGCACAGGTCCCAAGATGATACAGACAACTTATAAGCTGTTAAACGTTCGATGGTTGAGTTTTTATAATTCCGAATAAAGCAGGGGATAACTATAAAATACTGAGTAATCTGTGGTTTTATTATATGTAGCCAATAAAATTCATTTTATTGGGTCTACTCTAGAGAATCCTTTTTTTCGTTCCTTTATACTTCTTTCGTTACCCTATACTTTTTACATTATCACTTCAAATATAGCACGACAAATGAAGTCTTGTACGATTTGAATATATAAAAAAATGAGGAATTTAGAGATTTCTCCGAACGAATTTTCAAAAGCCAGAACATGTCCAAAAGTCGAAATAGCTCAGTTATTATGTGATCACAAAGCTAACTGAATGTTAATATTTTGGAGATTGATTGGATTTGGCTTGTTATTCTATTTACGATATCTAAGTGTGCCAAGTTAAGCGGCCATTTGTCTATATTGGAAAAATAGTTTGAATTAAACAGAAATATGCAAATCTGAATATCATGCGTAAATTTCCACGTTGCAAGGAACACAACAATTTTGGTGAGGTAATAAATATCTGCATTATCATTATAATTGGGAATAGTTAGTAAACAAACCAAACTACATTACCAACATTTAATGTTAGTTCATGTTGTTGCCGGTTGGACTCTGATGTCATTGAAATGATTTTTTTTGTGTATTTTTGAAATGGTTCAATACATCATAAAGATTTAGAAATCAAAATCTAAGCTTTAATACGAAGTAGTGAGAACTTGTAAAGAGAAGTGTAGTTACTTATTTTACATTATTTTTACATTAACCCTTTGAAGAACTAATGACCTTATACGAAATAGTTTTCTTAATTAAACGATTTTTTGTGTTTTACTAGAGGCTTAGTTAGACACTCACCGTTGTTGTACTTTGAATTTTATTTATTTTCGTTTTCACCTTCTTCTTTAAATAAGGTGAGGATTATGTAAAGGTATGAAGTCGATTTTTGGAATGCGTGCAAAAATAGAAAAGTGAAAGAAATTCTGACATGATTTTAATCTTGGCTAAAAATGAAGAAAGGCTGTTTTGAAGTACCTATTTAGGAGTTTATCAGATACAGAATTTTGAGAGAGTAATATCTCTCTCAAAATTCTGTATTAAGACGTATTCCACCATATAAGCGGCATCAACTCTTCATTGTTGTTGTATTTGTTATTAATACAAAAAGTAGTGAATTTTTTTAATTTTAAACACATATGCCGAAGATACATCAATTAAACCTACCGGAAATGGATTTGTTGGGTTGTTTGTTTATTATCTTAAAAATGTGCTAAAATATCATCCTTTTCGGTGTTTTTACATATCGTAAAGTATAAACAAAGCAACAAGAAAATCCTTTATTCATTGTGTTAACATGAATTGTAATTCAGATTATCAATGATGCCTACCTAACATCAAAGTCAGAAAGAAATTGTGACTATCGCCAAGCATAATTCATTAGCAAAGCGTTATTTTTGCTGATTTATAAACCATATAGTCTCTGTATTGTTTCTTAACCTATTATTGGCCTAGGCTGGAAAAGAGGCATTATCAAATTTTAAACTCAAATTGGTTTAGAGTTTAGTTTAGACACGTAGGTATTATTTTACCGCCATAATAATCTAAAATCAAACACGAATTTTTAAGAATACTATACGTTTTGTTTCCCACTTATGCGCTAAATTTCATGGGACGTCGTATATCAACTGAACATCATTAACCTTTGTTAACGTAATTTTAGGCAAAGCGCGATTTGCTTTTTGTTTAGTTTTATCTTGATTTTTCAATCTTGTGCGCTTTTAAGCTAGTAACAATTAGTCATTTGATCATATATCTAACATGTTTAATCTTTTAGATATTCTCTAAGTTTAGTTTGGTATTCATCTATTGTGAGTTTAATTGATGTTTGAATTTATGATACATGAATTCGAGTAGGTAGATAATGTGTACGTAGTTTTTTATGGTATGTAGATCTTGCTGCATGATTTCATATAAAAGCTAGTGATGATGGAATTTTTAATGGACGTAATCGTTACATGACTCGAAATTTAGGTTGGTGAAATGGTCATTTAACATTTTTAATTTGTACTTTCAACTAAATGGTAATGACAGGGCAAAAGTGGGCTACCTTGTTAATTTTTCAGTTAATCGACATGCACAGATCATCGATTTGGCATATTCGTCAACTATAGATGAGATGGTTAAGCCTACACCCTTATGATTTCTGCTATCTAAGTAAACCAACCACCAGAGAACTATACGTGAGGAACATTATAAATCTTTCCTCTCTCTTTAAAGAGCTGCTTAAAGAGTAGTTTCGATTGGCGATACAACACAATATCGGAAAGCAGTGGGATACTCCAATAGGTTCATTTTGGCATAGCTGATACGAACGCGTTGAGAAATAGTTGGAGCGGATCTATAATAAGAGACAATTGCTTAAAGAGATCTTTCGAAACTTTAAAATTGAAATGTCGAAATTTATGGGTTAATCTTACGATACTTCAATGAAATTCGATGAATCCGATTAGGCCAATTAGTGTGGTTATTGCAGTTTTATGTATGTCGTGAGGAGCAATTGGAATAAGGTGATATGCTCTGATGAGAACGGTTTTTGTTAAAATCGTGCAACCATGCAATTGCATGGAGAAATTTTAATGTGGGGGATAGGATAACAGTCAGGAATTATGTCTGCATTGTCCTTCTTCTTTACCATGTGTAATGGACATGATATTGCTGAAGAAGAAGGAAAGCTGCTTTGTTGCGAATTGAATCAAGCCATCTTGGTCTAGAAAATGGTAAATGACTTGTAATCACGATATGGTGTACTACAATGTGCCTTACCGGAGAGTTGTAGTTCGGTGGATCTGTTAAAGAAGGGAATTTCTTTAGCAGTGCTCAGTGGTGGTGTATCAAACAGTATTGATGTTGCGTTGAATGAGAGCTTAATGGATGGATCAATCAATTTGTGATTTTTCAGATCCACTAAGAGACCAAATTTCATTAAGAAATCCGCGCCGAGTGTTTGAATGAACGTCTTAATCCGATGTCAACGTCGAGTAGTTTGGTACCGAAAGTGTTTATTGTGGTACCATTCGCAGCTGACAGAATTAAATCGGGGTTGCGATTTGTTCCATGGAGATAGTATTTATGGTACGGGATTACGCTCAGATCAGCAACGGTATCAATCACAAATGTGTTTTGATTTACCGAATCCCATAGAAATAGGAGGCTATGGTGAGGTTGTCTTAGGTCGGCCGCTTGCACTTTAAGACTTACTGGTTGGTTTGGTAACCGGTATTTGCGGACCCATTTGGTTGACTTGCAAAAGTTATGATAATTGGTATCTTGGCGTTTGTTGGCTGTTTTTGTGAATTCATCTTCCCTGTGGAAATGGTTTTTCAGAAGAATGTTGTCGTTGTGGGTGTGAAATGTTTTCTAGCTTAACTATAGCCTATCGCTAATTTGCTTTAACATATGTAGTTTCACGTTGGCTATTGCTAGGGCTTGTCGCATGTATATTTGTGTTGTTGGTTTGCATATCGTGCAATTTATCGGCAATACCAGCGAGATCCTCTTCAGGTTTGTCCTGCTGGAGGATCAACGCTGTTTGTATGTAACCAGGAAGCTGCCTGATCCATAGTTTTGTAATTACGTTGACCGTGAAAATTTTGTCGGCCAACGATTTAATTTGGCACAGCATGTCAGATGGTTTTTGGTCACCTAATTCTATTGTGCCAAGTATGGTTTCTAATTTACGCTTCTCGGAAATGGAGTAGCGATCGATTAGAAATCTTTTGATTGTCTCGTATTTATCGTTGGCTGGAGGATATGCAAGATGTAATTTATCTTCTCCGCCTGTGACGCCGAGAGTGATAGCAAAGTATGCGCAAACTTTTGTTTATCGTTAACGATCTTGTTCGCGCCGAATATGATCTCGGATGATAAGAACCAACTTTTGGGGTTGGTTTCCAAAAACGGTGATAGCCACGTTAATTGTTTAGTCATTGCTATACCTCCGGTTGTTATTCTGCATTAGGGAATCCAAGTCGGTTCTACCCGACTTCTTGTATTTGGGCAATTACTCACCCCAGAGACAATCGAAATTGTCGGACAGTGCCGCAAATAACCGAAACCGACAACCCTATTATGCATCTGAATAAAAATGGAAAAAATATAAACGTATGTACTAGGGAATCTAATTACCCGACTATCGAATCCAATTACCCGAATTTTGGCTACCCGACTTTCATTTTCGTTTTTTTTACCATTATCCCACCGGTTTCTACAACATACGTTTATGTTTTTGCAATTTCCGTTAAGATACATAAGAGGATTGATTTCGATTGTTTGCGGCATTGGGCGAAGGCTTCGGGTATCTCTGGGAGGTGAGTAATTGCCCAACTATACGAAGTCGGATGGAACCTATTTGGATTCCATATTCTGCATGTTGCTGCCGATTATTCTTATCATGGAATTTTGTTTTCGTCTTCTAGATGCATTTAAAAAAATATTTGTTTTTAAGTAGATCGGATAACGAATTTTTAGAAATTGTGTCGGAATGGACACGTAATTCTAAAAAACAACCATGGAGTTTGTGACGATTTATGAAAATAGTGCGCTTACCACGGATGGGGGCTAGGCACTATTTCACAAAACTCGTCGTATTTTGTTTTAAGTTTATGTTAAATCTATATAAATAAAAACAAAGTCGTGTTAGTTACACCATTTATAACTCAAGAACGGCTGGACCGATTTTTATGATTTTTGTTTTGTTGGATTTGACTCCGTTCCGAATAGCATAATAACTATTAAAACATCGGAAAAATTCACCAAATAAAAATTTATCAAGAAAATTCATTTTCTCATACATTTAGTTCATTTTGTTTTTTTTTATTTTGTTCGTCTCAATACAGTGGTGGTTTAGGAAAAAAGAAAAGTCGGAAAAACTCAAAAGGGATGTCCCAAAAATCTAATAAAAAAACATTTTTTTATATGAATTTTGTAGGTTTAGTTTTGTATGTGACGAGTGGTGCAGTGGTTAAAGCTTCGGCGCTTGGACCGCAAGGTACTGGATACGAATCCGACTGGAGGCTGCATGCACATTTACCATTATATTTTTTATCCAATTTTTTTTTATTTCATCTACTTATCTATCTATATATATAAAACAAAGTCGGGTTAGTTACACCATTTATAACTGAAGAACGGCTGGACCGATTTTTATGATCTTTCTTTTGTTGGATTTGACTCCGTTCCGAATAGCATAATAACTATTAAAACATTGGAAAAATTCACCAAAAAAAAATTTATCAAGAAAATTCATTTTCTCATACATTTAGTTCATTTTGTTTCGGAAAAACTCAAAAGAGAGCACGTGGCGCTATGTGATGAAACTTCAGCTGACGACAAACATGCGAGTTGCGTTGTTAAACCAGAGACAACCTAACAGAGATATTTTCATTCTATGTAAACGTAAAAATTTAAACTGCGAGTTTATTTTCTGTAAACAGCCGCAAACAACCAAAAATATTTTGTTTTTTTGCGTAAACGTATACGCAGTTTAACGAAAAATGACAGATACAACGATGACATTGGAATTATCAGAAATATATTTTGTTTTCATTTTTTAGCTCGAACGAAAAATTTAATTTGATTGTCTGTGGTTAAATGATCTATCTGCCAAAGATTTCTCCAAGCAATTGCTGACTATCGGTAATGGCCATGTTCCGTCGACGAATCGAACAGATTGATTTCGTTTCCTCTGAACTTTTGCAATTTTGTCCTCAACGAAGAACGAGCTCATCAATAAAGTGTTCCCGAACAAATATTACTAACCACAAAAATCACAATTGGGTGAGTGAACGAGTAATTCTTGCGGCAAAGAACAAAAATGGGGATCTATAAATTTCACAATCAAAATCTAATCGTCGGTCCACTTCATTCCTTCAAATCTATCGACTGTGTGACAAACAAAGACGAATCAACCAACTGTCCAACTGAATTTTTAAACTCATTGGATCTGGCTGGCTTGCCCCCGCACAATTTACAACTGAAAGTTGGTGTGTTGCCGGTAATCATCATGCTACGAAACCTGAATCGCTTTGTTCGTTCTCGCACCTGACAATAAAACAAAAAATGTCGTATATCACAAGATGTTTTACTGAAGGGAATCGACCCTATTGCAACCTACTCAGGAAATAGTTTAAAAGAAAGTATTGCAACAATGCTACGCGAATCATTTCGAATCAATTCAATAAAACGAATTCCTTGCTGCCACGTGAATTACATTCATTTCAATGTAATTAAAATATATTTCATTTTGATTGAATTTATTAATTTGGAGTATTCATTTTATCCGCCCCGGAGGTCTCTGGTTCAATTCCGTAGTGACAAGGAAAAAATTGCACGGCTGGTTTAGGATCAATGAATTAATCACTCATTAGTCATTATCCGAAATGAAAATATGATTATTAAACCTCATTTAAGGCAGCCAAATCTCTTGATGGGGTATAGTGCCAGAGAGAGAGAGAGAGAGAGAGAGAGAGAGAGAGAGAGAGAGAGAGAGAGAGAGAGAGAGAGAGAGAGAGAGAGAGAGAGAGAGAGAGAGAGAGAGAGAGAGGAGAGAGAGAGAGAGAGAGAGAGAGAGAGAGAGAGAGAGAGAGAGAGAGAGAGAGAGAGAGAGAGAGAGAGAGAGAGAGAGAGAGAGAGAGAGAGAGAGAGAGAGATGAGAGAGAGAGAAATTCATTTATCTTAATAAAAAAACTCAATTTAATTAAGCTATAATAACTTTAAGCAACATTTATTGATTTTGAGGCGGTACGAAGTTCGCCGGGTCAGCTAGTTAAAAATAAAACACTATGCACTTTTTTGATACAAATAATTTTTAACTTTATTTATCACTTTTTTTGTATTAGTAAAACAAATTATCTTACCTGTACGTTAAAAATCGTCGTCGAAGGGTCGCCATATGTAGCGAGTTGCTACGGAGGCAAACTCGTGGTCGGAAGTCCGAGAAAGTGTGTCGGCGACCACAGACTCATGATTTTATTGAAATGAGTTAAATGTAATTGCTTTCAGCGCCACAACGGTAGCTGTCAGTACTACCAAGCCTCAATTTATTTTGTGACATTATTTATGGCCTTTTCAATGATATGAGATACGTATATATTCTATAAAGAAATATTTTGTCCCCCAGGGGTCAAACGCTGAATTTCTGAATTAAATTGCTAATAAAATAATTTTTCTTTGTCCCAAATCTTAAAAACGATACACGAACGATACACATGATCATATTAGAATGAACAAAAAATGTGTCTATAACGCCACAACGCTAATTTGCTTTTCTTTGCTTCCACTAAATTTATGACATTATTCCAGACCATATCATTGACATGTCAAAACGGTGAGTTTGTGAACTAAAGCGTCGACTACAAAATTGGTGTTTTTCAAAGACCTTTGTACTGATATGCCACATGATTATATGGGAATAATAAAAGTTGTAACTGGTTCCAGTGCTACAACGATAGTTTTGAGTGCGCTAAGATGTGCTGAAATATTTTCGGAATTCTTCTAGACCTCTAATCCTCTAACCCGAAACCTCGAATAAACGATAATTTGCTAGCAGCACCAAAACGGTGGACTAATGAACTAAATTCAAATCGAAATTATTGTCTAATCCAAGACGTACCAAACGATAAACTACATGAGTACATAGGCAAATGTAAAGCAATATTTTAGTTTTGGCTTGTATTTTGGGTGAGTTCTTACGGCAGGTTCGCGACCCTTTCGAGGTAGATTCCAAAAAAGAAAAAAAAATTGAATCGCAGCCGTTCTTCAGATATCATCGGTACAGACTGTTGCGATACACTTTATAGGGGATGACTGGGTTGTGTGTATCACAACATCATGAAAGTGAAATAGTTTTCTTGCGTTATAGCAATTTTTAATCATATCAGAAGGATTAATCCTAAACTCGATCAAACTGTTTTGTTGACGATTTGTGAACTAAAACTGCACTAGCATTTTTGATGACGTATAGTGATTTCAACAATAATCATTTCTAGGTTAGGAGTGGTACTTTTAAAAATAACCCTGGATGACAGGGTCATCTTATATTCATGCACACACCACAACTCCTTTATTCAATTTTATCGTTTTGGAATAAGTGGAACCCCTTCAACTGAACCCAAGCATATCAATAATTAGTGTATAAATATGATTCTGAGCCAGTTTCGGCTTACACAAATTATATCGTGATTGACCCATTGCAGCAAAAGTTTGATTTGATCCATTTTATGTGCAGCTCACGACTAGAGTTAGAAAGTGTTTTCCAGATTCATGTATACAGTGTATACATTTTTGATTCGAATAATATAAATATACGCCCTTGAACGAAAAAGCATAATCATTCCAATGCAATCCATTTTCCGAAAAACATTATCTATAAAAATAAACACATGGTCTGGATAAATACGGCACTGTCTAACGATATATCTGATTTATAAATAAACATAATAAAAGCTACCTTAAAATGTGTGCTACTTAAAAGACTGCTTGCATTTATCTGTCTACCTGTACAACCGCGAAAACACGCACTAATTGAGCATTAACGTTATTGACAGACACACATTGCACACTTTTGTATACATAGAATTAATTGACAGGTATCTGATTAATGTGTGCTAATTTTTTTTTTATCGGCAACAAATCATAGTAAATAAAATGATTGAAGGTAACTTACTTTAACCGAAAGACTCACTTATCTGGTTTTACACTCGTATTTTGTTTGTAAATGCGAGCTAGGTAAGTAAATATGAAATCACTTATTGACAATTCATATAAGGCGTGAGACATGTAGTAAATTGTTTAAATAAGATAATAATTGGTGTAGATAAAATTTATATTTGGTAACTTACTTTCATCTTCATTCTTCAGTTATCAGTTTATCATAAATTAAATAGATTTCATATGCATGAACATCAATAAATGGATTTAGTCAGTAAGTAAAAGAAATAATTTGTCATGTTTGTCAATGATTTATTATGAGCATCCTGGGCTTTAAATTTGAGCGTGACACACATGACACATATTTTCATCTGCATTTAAAGTAAAAGCATGTATTTTCGCACTAACTCACAACGACTACTGGATTGAGATTAATTAGAGTCGATGACCATTATATTGGTTTAATAATTTTTTTTTGAGTTAAAAAATATTAACATTATCAAAAATGTCATGTTAGTCACTTTTACTAAACCATTTTTAGACAAATATCTTGAGTAAACCAAATAACAAAAAATTGTATACCAGGCAACCCGAATAAGCACCAGAACTAAAGAAAGCCATTCACCATGAATTGTATAAATCAATCAAACAGTTAGCCCAATCATTTACTAATGAACCTGAAAATTAATTTTCGTATCAAATCTTGAATACTGCGAACTCATCAAAACTAAAATTCGTTCAAAAAGGTACGAGCCGATGCTCGCGAGGACAGCATTCTAAAATCGAATCGCTCTTTTGTTAAAGGCTTGTGTATCACAAGAGCATACCTGCACCACAACACAACAGACAGCACAATTCTTCTTAAAATGCTAATTCCGTAACAAATTTAAAATAAATTTTTATTTTTAAATATCTTAATGTTGCATGAATTGAAGAATGATTATTTTTCATGGTAAGAAAAGATTAAAAAAATAAAAATAAAGTTAAATTTTAAATTAATAAGAAATTATTTAATTGTTGTTATTTTTTATATTCGTATCTGTTAATTACATTTTGATTATACACACACACACAAACATGAAGTCCCGTGTACTTTCAAATAAATTCCGAGTATTTGAGCAATGATTCAAATACTTTGTGGTCAACTTGCAATGCACGAAGTTTATCTAAAATATCTTGTTCGATAATGTTCACGCCGCTTGCTGTTTTATTTGGTGGTTTCGAAACTATTTTCGTATAACATTCCTGCATCAAAAGAATAATCTTTTAATGTTAATGTTTTTACAGGTAGTCGGATCCAGTTCTAACAGTTAACGCATGAAAATCCCTCAAGGTTTACATATTGTATTAATTTAAACGACTCTAGTTTAAAATTTAATTCGGTGCCTGTCACAGTGGTTGTTAGCACCTAGGCTCAACCGTATATGGCAATTTTACTTAAGTGTTATGTATATTGTGATTACGTCCTCCCCAAAGAACAATTGTTGGTGATTTGTTAGACATAACATATTTGGTGCATTCATTACATATCGAAAAGTATTTTCTCGAAAAGTTTCGTTTTGGTGTTAATTCATATAGAAACTGCTCAGTTCACGCTTGAACAAACGACCAATTTATTTCAATGTTAAATTAATCGCCTTATTTAAAAACGAAAATAGTCCTGACTTTTTTTGGTAGTAAAGTCTATAAAAAGACATATCTTGGCCTATATAGATAATAGATAATTTTGAAACTGGACCAGTTTAAAAAAAATGTTCTCGAAAATTACGAAGTGATTTGTTTTCGTTCGTCATTGATGTCGATTCTTAAAATCTTCATCGCCCATCCTACAAATAGAAACAATTTTTTCATCTCTTATCTCTGATTGTTTTTCAACCAATGCCACTCCGATGAACTGTAGTGATTCAAATCAAACCCGACAGACGTTGACCTGTCCGAACGTTGGCTTGTATGCTATTAGAGGGTTCAGCAATACTAAGTGATATTTGACATTGAGTGTGATTTGCGAGTTGAATAATGAATGGTTTAAATTGATATTTTTTGCGGCTGAAATACCTCGTTCGCGTAGCGCATCTGGGATTTCAATCAAATCATCTTTCGTGGCAACATGGTAAAAATTGTCTGGCAATTTGATGCATTTTGTATTTCCATGAAATCGAGTTTTTCCATTGCCAATGTTGAGCAATTGTTCGTAGATTGGATGGTTTGCAGTTTTATGTTAAGGTGTAATGTATTGACATTTCGCCATAGGTATGATTGTTTCAAACAACCAAACACAACAAAGAAATTTTGAGGTTATATGTTCTAATATGTGAAAAATCTTAAAAATATAAAAACAATAATTTTCGTCACAAAAGGAAAATCTCCTACAACCCAATCGCAGCGCCACCTACCTGGTCCAATTGTGAATCTAAACCATCCAGGGACCCACTCAAACACATACACACACATGAATTTCATTTAAATCGGTCCAGCTGTTTAGGAGGAGTTCAGTGACACACACGTACAGAAGAATTATATATATATATATATATATATATATATATATATATATATATATATATATATATATATATATATATATATATATATATATATATAAGAAATCAGGGAGGGGGGGGGGGGGGGTTATGGTGGGGAGATAACATTTTTGGGTTATATGTTCTGGTATGCGAAAAATCTTAAAAAAATAAAAAATAAATTTCGTCAAAATATAAAAAATTAAATTCCTAGAACGCGATCGTGGTGCCACCTATCGGGTGCAATTGTGAATCCTACTCAAATACACACTTAAAATTTCAATAAAATCGGTCCAGCCGTTTACGAGGAGTTCAATTACACACACAAGCACAGAAAGTTTGGGGGTGGTGGGGGTGGTGGGGGGGGGGTGGTGGGGGTGGTGGGGGGGGGGTGGTGAAATACAAAATATTATGAGTTTATAATTATTGGAAGTTTTTTTCGTAAATTATCTTTTAATTAATTTTTTTGTAAATTTATATTATATTCATAGTTGTTTATGTCCTGTGAATAAGCAATTGAAACGTCAGCACCGTAACAGTGTATTTTATTGTAGGCTTGAATTCAAGACAAAATATTAAAATATAAAGATTTTAAAGCTTAATATCCATAATTTTAAAAATTTCATTTAATAACAAATAAATAATTTTTAAATTCAAAAAGAATTTCAAATTTTTAGAAATTAACTTTGTTTTTCAATTTTACAAATCAAAATTTTTCTCAGTGATGGTGATTCCTAACCCTAAGGCCGAAGTATGGTTCATTCATTCAAACAATTTTTTCTTGCTCCAAAATGACGTTCTGCATTTTGCACAAGAGATTGTTGGTCGAAAAAATTGTTTGAATGAATGCACGAAGAAGTATGAATCCGGCCTAAGAATAGGGAATTGGGGAAAGAATTTATAAATAAATTCTTTTTTCTGGCATTCTACCGTCTATGATAAAATTTCAGCCAGTTTTGACATGGAGAAATTATTCCCAGCTTATAAAAATTTACTTTTTCCTTAGTAGGCTAGAATTTTTTTTTTTAATTATAGAAATTATATCATGATACAAAAAGAGAAATTTTTTTGTATCATGATACAATTTCTAATCAGATAGGCTCAAAAAAACCGGTTGTCGCTTCTATATGTATTCTGGGCAACCATTTTTTTCAATGTACATTTAAAAGTTCTCTAGCTGCTACCAGGTTAATATAATTATAGGATCTGTTTCAAGTTTTTTAATGTGTCTTATCTACACAGACAATAATAAATTGGGGTCACCAATTTAGTTGTTTATTTTAAATAAAAATTGAGCCTATATGAAGAGAGAAATTTTTGTATCATGAATTATATGTACATAAATTTTTTCCCCAGTTTCCTATTGCCAGCGTATTACCAGATAGTACCACCGGCGTATTACCTGTACGATTCTAGATCTGAAAGAGAAGCGAGCTTGAATCTCTTTACCGATATACTGTTTTTAATGATCACCCGTTATATGTTAGTTTAAACAGTGATCAATTTCTAATTCAGTGCAAATACAATAAAATTATTTCCGCGGAAAAAACATCGAAACATCCGACAGGAAATTCGAAGCCTCCCTCCTCCTCCTCCTCTGTAAACGCTCTTCTGAGGTAAACTTTAAAGCTTAAGTTTTTTAATTCTAAGAACATTGAAATAGCTTTGATGCATTAATTATAAAAAACCCCAATACAGTAGAAAATTACATAAATATTAAAAATCAATAAATCATTTTCGATTCATATTTAATTTGCATATATGTAGTTGTTCATTTACCATGTATTTACATAAATACGGTCGATCATGACAATTGAATATTCTACGTAAATGTATCACAGAAACAATAATTTATAACTCTTTGAGGTCCCAAAAGAATAAATAAAGAAAAAAATTCCAAGAAACCGAAATTCAAGTATTTTTTTTTTTAAGTATTAGATAGAGTTGGGAATTAGAATGGAATATAATACTTGTACCACTGGTTGGATTATTGTCATTTTACGCGGGAGGCGCACATATATGACTATATGCCGTGTATGTTGTGTACATGTAATGAACAGAGAGTGTTCCCACGCAATTCGCGTGTTAGACGAAATATCTTTTTTTAATTCGTGTTTGCTGTTATCCGTTTAATCGCTATATAGCCAACAGAAAAATGATCTATCGAAGCTTGGATTGGATTTTCAAATTTTGATAATAAAAGAAAAATAATAATTTACTTTTTATGCTATATAGGTATATAGTAAGTAAATATTAATGTTTTGTAAATTAAAATGTGACATGTTAGAATTGTTGTTGTATTTTAATAAAAAAAAAAGCTGTATAATTAATTGTACGCACGATATTTCCCCGAAACAAATTCGAATATAAAACTCCATCTTACATCTATCTAGAGACAAATAGTCTTATTGTGTATATAAGCATGTACCTATATAGTATTTGGGAAGCAAACAAACCAAAAACTAAATATCTCGAAAGAACTAAAATCCATCAAACAGGTTTTAAGCTCGTATTTATTCTTAAGAGTTAAGAGTTTTTTTTTTTTATAATTTTAATTTTGTTGTCTTTACAATCATTTTTTTTTTAAATGTTTCACCTTCTCGATTTGATCTTCTTCTTTCATCTTCTTATGTACGTATGCTGCGTTGCTTGAAGTCTTAAGATTTTTTGTTCTGTTATTCAACTTAAACTACAAAAAAATATATTTCACTTTATTTATTTAAAAATCTTCAATCCATGGGCTACAATTTTTTCTTTATTGTTTTTGGTGAGAATCACTACATGATGTACAATGTACAGAGATAATTATCTTTTGGAATGTGCGCGCGTTTTACTATTTTACTATAGATGTCACAAACTTTACCAGTGGTTTGTGTTTGTCCGATACGATGTCTGTTTGTCCGATGACTGTGACTCATGATGAACGAATGAAGCCACAGTTATTATTATAATGCATTTGTAAATATTTAAGTACGTTCGTTGCAAATATGTAGTATATGTGCAATGGAATTTCTATTATAAGCTAATCACATGATGTGACCGGCTCGTATACAATTTTACTATTTTTCGTTTTCATTTATCCAAAAGAAGTCCGTATTAAACGTTTCTGTGTTACAACGGGCCAATTATTCTTGTTATTGAAACCGATACAATTGTGGTATTACAAAAATTAATTTCTTGTATAAAAGTTGATAAAAGACAAAACACACTCAACACATTTACTTATGGATATCTGTTTCCAAAGGTAATTGGATTGAACTCTAACCATTCTTGGGTTATTTGTTTTTGCAATGGAGAACCTTTCCAGTGATATAAATAACTAAAGTTGAACATTTTTAAAAAATTGGACGTAATTAAACTTTATAAGATGAACTTAATAAGCCTCCTTTCAAGTATTTATTTGGTACACCTGTCCATTATCCAAATATTGTGTAAAGAAATTGTATAAAATGAAACTGACCGACAACCTCATTTTAAGTTGTTGTTATCCTTGGCTCTTACTACCTTCCTATTTCGTTGTTATAATTATAAATTAAGACGGTGTCCGGTAACTCCGGGTATATAATTTAACATGCATTAATTGCTGCTTCATAAAACGAAAATTCACTAAATTTATTAACAAATCAGACCTTCTCGTATAAAATCAAATAATTTCAAAATACTATTAGAGCATTATTATTATTTATATTTAACATTTAAATTTAGAATAAAATAAACAATCCCTTTGCAACTAGAAGTATTCCTCAAATAGATTTGTTAAAAACAAAATAATGTTCATTCAGAAATCACCAATCTAAGTCTGTGACGCACTGCCGTGCACACTAAACTATAACTTCATACTTAACCTTTTCCATTTCATTACTGAGGTGGGCTTGCTCAAACTCTTCTCGACTTAATCTGTCACTACAACCAAGATTGTTTTCGGTTCAGTAGATATTGACATGTAAAATATGTCCTGAGTAGCTTGCAATGGGTGTCAAATTTATTACCTGGGTACAGAAGACCTTTTGAACAAGAAACTAATATTCTTGCACATTTTTTGAAAATAGTATAATTTTCTATTATTTGTTCCCTATTTCTATCGGCGTTGCCATGGGTATGTTGATGAACGGTTAGCATCTTGTCATCTTGCTTCGTTAGTAATATCTCATTCCATTCTTTTCGTGATAAGTTAATCTCGAGTATTGCGTACCTGTCCGAGCTTTTTATTGAGTTTTGTTTGCGGTAATCAATGACCATTCTATATTTTTTCCCTTCCGTAACATCCTATTTACTTGGGGTAGAACCAATACTTAGGAGTTGTACTGAGATTTCGATGGTATAATCAATGCCTCCTAAACTACAGGCCGCATACACCAAATGATGACGACACGCTATGTCTACATTGTTGTTGCTTTCTCTAGTTGTTTTGTTAGTGTAAATATCTTAATATTATTAATGCGCAGTCTCAGTTTAGACATAAATTGACGTCATGTGCAAAAAATGAGAGTAGTAAGAGGCCTGTAGTTTAGGAGGCATTGGTATAATAATTCCATTTTCTAATTAGTCTCCCTAATTTTTTTTCTACCTCTTCTTTCAGACATGTAAGGAAGAGAAACTCCTCTAAGTCTAAAAAATTAATATCGTCTAATTGTTCGATGCCTTCATGATCAGTCAGTATATCCCATAAAAGATTGGTCACATTGAGAATGGTATTCTGTTAATTGATCTTGATAATGTCGTAGATCTGAGGCTTCGCCAGACTGTTCGTGATGGTAGATCCTTTGGATATTATTTGGATGATTGATTTGCTGTAATTGGTTCATGTAGGGTCTTTTCGTGGCCTGATTATTCTGAGGGTGATTGATAAAGTTAACAGACCCTGCCTACATAGTTCAATACTACCCACCTCCATTGCAACCGACTTCGGTGTCGGTTTTGGTCGATACCGAGGTGGATAATTTGGATATCCTATAAGTGATACCTGTTAGGTTGTTGAGTTTGGCCTTGAAATTACCGATTCGAGTATCTTGGTAAGGTCATGAAATTTTACTAAACCTAACACAATTGCCTTGAAAATATCAAAATGTAATTATTCCCAGTTACAATCATTATGAGTAATCATAATTAGAATTTAGTTATCAGAAATTATTTAAATGTTAAGTTTTTAAAGTAAAAAATTTAAATTGTATTAATTTGAAATAAAATGTAAACTAAATGGCCATCAATGTAATAACAAGGACAACGACAATAAAAGAAGGTAGTGGATCTTATTGTCTTCTTTGACTATTCTGGTTGCTGTTATTAGCATAATGGGTCATAAAGTCCACGTTTTGTAATTTCAAGCAGAGATGTACGGCTTGAGGTGGGTCGGCCTTAAACTAAGGAGTCATTATAGATCTCTTTTAACCCTACGATAAAAGTGTCAAGTGCTTTATAATTCGACTTCAATATTTTTGTAAATTTGTAGATCAGGGGGCCACTTCATACTTAAGCTTTTACCATTTATTGGGTGATCTCAGTAATTTTTATTCATAATTGGTCCACCGGAAGTGGCAGCTTCCATGGGACCTTTCTAATTTTTTGTTCCCAGGTTTTTTAATTTTTTGCATATAATTTATTTATTTTGCTGGCGCTATATCGCATTGATTTGGTCGCCTTATTATATGATTGACCCACCGAATTCTAACCAGGTCTCAGATCAGCCAAGATGCACGCTGCTGTGGATGAGGCAGACTGGCTTGCGGGGGGGGGGGGGGGGGAGGGGGGGCGGGGGGAGGAGGAGATATTCTCGTTATCTTATATTTTTACAATTACTTCCATGCTGTTCCCAGGTTTTCACCAAAAAATGGAATATGTCGAGGCCTACACCTGACTTTCTAGATATAAATCTCGAATCACTTCATTTCTAAAATGAACAATTAAACTTATACCGGATTTTTGGTAAAACTGTTTTGTATAATAAAAAATCATTATTCCGCCTAAATTTCAGAAAACCTACAAGGTGAACCCTTGTGGAAAATTGAATCTTTAAATCTATTTGAATCTTTTAATTCTTTGTAATTTCTTGTAAATGCTAAATTCTTCAATATCATTGCAAAAATTAAAAAGAAATTTTCATCCGGCACCCAGATTTTCAATAATTTTTGCAAGGATCCTCAATTAATGAAAAAAAGTTTAGAATGTATTAAGCTTGATTCCAAATAGTCAATCTAGACCGAACATATGTCGATTTCGTAAATCCTATTTACTTTTCAAACCATTTGAATAAAATGAAAAAGCTGCTATGGGAGCTACCACTTCTGGTGAACCGATTTCAGCCAAAAATCACTGGAGTCTTCAAATTTATAGAAAAAGTTTAAGTATGAAGTTCATTCAATTCGTCTGGGCTGTAGAGACAGCACAGACATTTTATCCTACACAGCACCACAATTCGGTTAATTTAACAAAAATCAGTAGTCAACCTATTGCACGTTTTTCTCAAACTTGAATTGCATGACGCTTTTAGATCCTGATGTGTTGAAAGAGTTTAGTATAGATGATGTTAGTCAGATACATCATATCTGAATACCGAGATGGTGTTAATGATATCTTCTACCTCAACAACGAATAAATCATGGACATGATCTCTTTTTTTTTGGTGAGTCCGACTTCACGATCATTCAGGATAATTTTAATAAATTCTTGGTCCCAATAAAGTTCCTTTCATATTAACATATATACCACAAAATTTTTTTTTCTACTTTTAAAGCTTTTTAAAATACAGGCATAAAGCACAATGTAAAAAGTTTAGTACTTTAAAAAAGAGATTAATACTCTTTCAAACGCAATAAAAGTAAAAATAATACAACTACAGGAGCCTGTACTGTCATTTATTCATGGATTCAAGAACTCGGAAACCTGAAAGTATTTAGGCTATTATAATCTAAGAATTTCATTACTTCCAAATGGGATTTTCGCAGTTAGCGAAGATGACATAAAAATCATAATTAAGTATACTATAAACACCGTTAAAGGATAATGTTCCAGTTGAATTCATTGAATTTGGCCCAGATAACGTATTTCAAGGTATTTAGATAGTAACGGAGAAAGTTTACGTGTAGTTAACGATCACCCGAAGAATTATGTATAATGTAGGACACGAAATATATTCCAAACAACTACCTATCGACTAGACGAATATTTTTAATGGCTAAACTTCCAATTATGCTAAATATACCTTTGGTATGGAAAACTTTATAATTCTATAGCAAACGGAAATCCAGAAACGAAACGAAACGGGAAATATGTTTTAAACGAACGCTCTGCTTTTCACAAACTTTGGGCTAGAGGTGGTGGGTAACTGCAGCAAGGAAACTTTTGAATTTCAAAATGAAACTTTGCATACCGATGAAGCTCAATTTGTGCTCAACTAGTGTTCACGGGGAAAAATTAGTGCTAACTCATGAGCCGAAAAAACGGGTAAAGAAAATTTGAAATTTCACCTGAAAGACGAAACAAATAAAACCCAATTTCTAGAAAAAAAGGCGGCTACACCGATGAAATTTGTGCTTATCATAGAAATATGATTTTCATAAATTTGCATTCATAAATTGAGGAAAAACAAACTAGCCACTAAAAGATACTATACTAAACAAATAAAAAACAGGGGTATTATGTTCAATAATATTTCTGTTGAACAACAAATTAAAAAATAGAAATAAAATATTCTAAAATCCAAGAATAAGCAATTCAGATAGCATATTCCTGTCAAGCATGTTCATTGCCATCCGAAAAATATAGTGGCTAAATTTGTGCTAATCCAAAATTGGCCCAATTTCATTGAATAACAACGACCGTTGAATGAATAATTTTTTGACAAAAAGTATTCTAGAAACCAATGAAGTTTGCACTTCTGATTGCATATTCCTATTCAGGTAGAAAATTGTTCCTTCAACGGTCTTTGTTGTTCAATGGAATTGGGCCAATTCTGGATAAGCAAAAATTCGGCCACTATATTTTTCGGATGGAAATGAACATGCCTGTCAGGAATATGCTATCTGAATTATTCTTGGATTTTAGAATATTTTATTTCTATTTTTTAATTTGTTCAACATAAATATTATTGAATGGTATACCACTGTATCATGTTTGTTTAATATAGTATCTTTTAGGGGCTAGTTTGTTTTTCCTCAATTTATGAATGAAAATTTATGAAAATCATATTTCTATGATAAGCACAAATTTCATCGGTGTAGTCGCTTTTGGAAAGTTTTAAAATTAAAGATAATTGATCCGAAAGTTTTTCGTCTTTCAGGCGAAATTTGACATGTTCTTTTCCCGTTTTTTCGGCTCCCGCACCAATTTTTTTCCGGGAACACTATTTAGCACAAATTGAGCTTTATCGGTATGCAAAGTTTTATTTTGAAATTCGAAAGTTTCTATGCTGCAGTTACCCACACGAGCTAGAGGTGTATAGATTTTGCAACTTTAATCTTATTCGTTTACTAAATAATTGCGGTACCTAATTTTAATTTAATTTAAACGTACGCCGTAAAATCAGCGACAACAGTCAAGATAATTTATATGTTATTTTAATCTAGACCATACAAGGCTAAATACAAGCTTCATGCCTCTTTTGTCGGTTAAAATTTCGCCTTTATAGATACTGAATACTCAAACTTTATTGAGGTTAGAATTTAATTATCGTAATTAAGTTAAATTAAAACATTATCGAAATACCACAAATTTAAGTGTTAACTACTACAAATCAAGCAACATTTTACGATCATCATATAAATGTTTCGAAGTAAAAGCGACCATGATGGCCGAATGAGTCATCCTCTTGACAAACACATAATAAGTAGTACAATTCCAAAAAATGACATTACACCATATCACGGTGGTCTATAATTTTGCCATTACTAATCTAAGCTAACTGTTATTTTTTTTAAAAGAAAATTCCCCATTTTGTCCACAAAGGCCCGCCGCAATTGATAAAAGTAAAGGTAAACAATAAAGCAATTTTTAGAAAATCGCGCAACGACCACAATTTACTTAAAGTTTGCATTGTTAATTGCGCACTTTTCAAATAACTAGCATCTATCCGTCAAGTACATACATTTAAGTTATGGAGCACGATTCTCGGAATGTAATTGCTTGTATCTTGATAATGTTAAAAAATAATCGTTTCGTACGTGACGTATACGTTTGAGTTTTATGCACATACAAAAACCGTGCGACAAAAGGTAGTTTCAATTTTTAATTTTTGGGACAAGACAATAAAAATTATAAAATGATTACCAACTCGAAATTTGAGTCATTAGTGGTCAAACTATTTACCGATTTCCAAGATTAAGAGTTTGGTTATTTCGAAATAAAAATTTTATGTGCATGTGAACTGAATTAATAATGTAATGTGTAGGTGCGGATTGTATAGTTGGAAAATCCACAAAATTAACCTTATTTGATTAACAAACGTCTTTATTGTAATTCATCATTATAGCATGACGCACATATACTGTGTGTGTTGAAATTATCTATAAAAGTTAAATATCAAGTGATTTCTAGATGAAATTGTGTTAATTTCGTTTGATGCGGTTTTAAACAAGTTAATTTCGTCAAAAGTCCTACACAATTTGCCTGACTGGAATTTACAATTTAACTTTTATTATTTAAAGGCGCGTGCTTTCAACACCCAAAATACAATAATGTAAAGAAAATTACATGATTGAATTGAAATTCATTTCTTCTTTAAAACTTCTCTGTATAATTTTATGGTACGCTACACACGAGATCATAATATTTTTATACTTATTTTGTATCTACTCCTTAAAGACCATCGCGAATAATACTTCATAAGCAATGCGAAAAATAAATGCGAAAACAAACCAGATAAATGATCTTGATTTTATTCATTGCATCAAATTTCAGGGCAGGTGGTCCGCCCAATTTTCAAATATTTTAAGAGGTTCTTGAGATTGGTGGTTCATTGTGGAGGCTGCGTTTAGAGTTTATATTTTATCGATAAAATTAGAATGTGTTTCGAAAATTGTAAATGTATTGACATATAACGTTGAATCGCGTTCTGCTTTATCGGACATTTATCTATAATTCAAGTTTTATCTTAATTATGGAGTATAAACTAAGACATCATAAAAAGCAATCTTTTATTGTAAATAATTTACGGTTTAATAAAAATAGAAGTTTTACAATCTAAGTTTATGGGGAATGTTGAGGTAAACTGGAAATTTTGTTTAAAAATTACTTTTTATATTGCCTAAGGTGATGACTACTCGTCAACTAAAATGCTACTTCCCACGTTGTCTCTTCCTTGGAATTATTTGAAATTTTACGTTTTTACCAGTCAACTCGAATCGATTGGGGGAGTTGATCGCTGGACTTAATTAGAAAGCTAAATCTTTGAGAATTTAGTTGCTGAGTCTAATGAGCTGAAGCACCCAAAGGAGTGATAAGGTTTTTCAATTCACTTTGCAATAAAAAAATAAGTAAATTTACTGCATTACAGCATTCGGGAAGTGTTTCGTTATATGGTGAAATTATAAATCTTTTTTAATATTCTTACATTAGGTTTTTGTAATTACTGTTCCAAATATTAACGGAACTCAATGGGTTTTTGCAATCACTTTGTAATGAAGACTATATACTGAAATAAAAGAACAAACTATTTATGCGGTTTAAATGACATAGGTTTGGTTTGGCTTTATTGGGAGGTGTACTTGTATACAAAATCATCTTTCGAGAGTAGATGCTAACTATTTTTGTGTTGCTGGAAGAAGCGGTGGTGCCCGATAGAATATCAACTTACCCTAGGACAAGTTGAGATCGTGCAAAATTTAAAGAAGCAGTAGTCTGAAATATATGTACCAGAATATGCGTACATATCTATATACGAAAGAAAAATTACATTCAAACTTTGGGTATCAATCTTGAACCTCATACCTTAAGCAAATGAGCTTCTATGCTCAATTGAGGTGTGGGGTTCACAAAATGCATGTCGATAATAAATAAATAAATAAATTCTATTTTCAATTGATCATAAGAAATTATTAGTTCTTATGATCAATTGAAAATATAATTTATTTATTAAGTAACTAAACTTTAAGTAACTCCTTGGTTGCGCTACAGAGATTAGTTACCGCAGGTAATTGATTTAAATTTGGCCAACCAAAATGTAATAAAATAACAAAAATACCAAATAAGATGACAAATTATTGCACTGCAGAGTCGCCTTGGTTTCCATTTACAAGTTTGTTAAACAGTTACAATCACAATCTACTTAATCACCAATTAACTTTTTAAAATTATAATTAGTTACATATTTTATTATTATAGATTAACGTTTTCGATCACTGATGATCATCTTCAGATTGATTTTGTAACCAGGACGAAACAAACATTTACTAAATATTGGTGATGATTTGTGCGCAATATAGTTAGGCAAGTTGAATGTTTGATGTTTGAGCAAAATCGGCTTTGTTTACAGAAGGCAGCTTCTCGTTTTACTTTGCAAAGCTGAAATAAGTGAAACCGATCTCGTGAGCCCTAACTCAATATGGGAATGAAAACATAATCAACATTTAAATATATAACGGCACACATGGGATTTATCCTGATATTTATCAAAATGTTGTGGAAACTAAAACGGAGCCCTGTGAAATGAAACATAACTTTATCAATAAAAAAAACTTAGCCGAAGTGTGCGATGGGCTCTATTGAAAGGTTTGTTCATTTCAGTCTCGTCGTTCTAAGGAAGGACGAAATCCAGTCCTTTCAACACCTTGTTAAGGAATTGGTGGTATGTCTTGGATAAGTTGTGAAGATCATCTATTGTTTTATGGTAAACTCAGAAAGCCAAAGTTAAGTGGTTCCAGCAGTTTTTATAATATACTCAAAAACCTTAGAAATCTGGTAATTGATTTAAACCGGTTTTTAGAGGTAACAGTGGTGCCGACAAGTTTCAACAGGATATTTTGTTTGTGAGGGATGGAATATCTATGGCTGTTAGTATTTAACTCGATAAATAGTGTATTCATATCTAGGAAACGTGTTGATGAGCATCATAGTTACTCGCTTGCAATTTAAAACTCGTTAGCATAATTATTGGGACCAAATCTCGGGCTAAACTTTAATACCAGATTCTGTTGCTTCTCGAAAATGAATGTTTTACTAACAAGAGGTCCGACTTTACTTTGGGAAAATTCATTTATGGGATGCTCGAGTTGGTTCTAGGTCTAGAGTTGGGATGGCCATTGATTAAGCGAACATAGTGATTTGGATAGATGCGGTAAAATAGATAGAAATGTGATTTTAAAATGATTTATGGATGAAATTCTGAAACATTGGCAGCTGGAACGAAACTAACCCGTTAAATAATCTAACTTAATCTATCTTAATGTATCTTTATGAATATTATAGGAAAGTTTGAAACATGGCCAGCTAGGACGGCATTAGACTCTTCATTAACTGATCATGAATGTGTTTGGTGGAACATGACTTTAAAATGATATTGGAGAAAGCTGGAGAATTTGAATAAATTCTTAATTGTGGGTAATGGAGATCGGCCAATTCAAATACACATTGGCTTATAAAATTAGTTCCGTGGGTTATACAAAATTGGCAATTTGAATAGAACTAAGCCATTTCCCATCCGATTATGATGAGCTTGAATATTGCTGGAACTCTGTTTGTACGTTGGATATGTTGGAACTTTGTTTGTACGTTGAAAATGGGTTGTCAATATGAGTTCCGGAAGTTATCTTAAAATTATTGAGATAGAACTGTTTCGTAGCATGAACACATTTTATTTTATTTTAACAAAACGCAGGCCTCTATAAAACCATCACATTGAAGGAACTTACTTAACCGCATGTGGTGTATTTTACTACTAGCTATAGCTAATACACTACTGGTAGCAAACTAAACTTCTTCAGTAATATGTCTACATGCGGCCGTCGAGTTCAAAAGTTTAGATAGAAGCATTGAAATCGATATGGTTCTTGAAAACAAAGTAAATGTGTTAAATTATTTTGTGGTAAAGCAATTTATCATTGTGTTTATTAATAATTATTTGTTCTGCGTTCAGAAATAAAAGAATTTGGCAACCAAAACCAACTGATATTAGTTTCGACGTTAATCTCTGATTAATGTATACATGCAATGTATATTGACACGAATTATAAAAAAAGTGTGTAAAATAGTTATTTGTATATTGTGCATAATGACATGAAGAATTTCTCATTCAATCAAGTTTGACCAAGCGAAGGATCGGTGCATTGCACCAGCGATTGCTAACTAACGTGTATTTTTAGTTGATGCACCAACCGACATCCGGCCATCACCACCAATATAAAATGTTAATTTGAATAGTTTTTGTTTTTTTGGCGAGCAAAAGTTTGTGGGTTGCTGCATTTTCGGACTAATGACAACTTAATACATTTTAGATTTACTAAAGGGCCAACCATAAAAGAATTACAAAATTAAAAATTTGGACGACACTAATTTTTAATGTCACTAGTCGTAACGAGTATGCCGTAAATATTGTTGAATATTGAATGACAGCTATTTGTTATAATGACAGCTATTTATTGTTTGTTGTCTTTTAGATAGCACGATCAACAATTTACATTTTTTTTAAGTTTGGACCCAAAATTTCGCTCCAATAATTTTTATTAAGTGAAAATTTATTAATTTAAATTAATTTTTCCATGGGCGAAAGCACAGAAACGGCATTTATCGCAAACATTATTTTTTTAAAGTTATGTTTGTAATTTTTTTTGTAATTTTTGTATTGTTACCCCTTAAGACTATAACCGATTTAAACTAGAACGTTATATAGGGTGGGGCAAAAGTCACACCAACGAAACTTGTTACACCAACATACAAAATTACACGAGCAAGCAACGGACCAAAGTGGTAGAATTTTACTTGTCGGACATGGGCATTCAATTTTACTGACGCAACGAGCCTATCAAAATTATTTCAACACTAGAAATGCATGTAGCCAAACCGCAATTAATCGTTTAATTTCACAGTTCCAACAATAAGGTTCAGACATGCCACGAGCAGGACGACCGAAAATAGTGCAGAACCAAGTCAACATTGATCGTGTATGGAACATTGTTGAAGAATATCCAGAAACGTCAACGCGAAGACGTTTTGGGCAACTGGACATGTCTAGAACATCATTTTGGTCGCATCATCTCGGGATTTACACATACATATATGCATCCATATAAGGTCCAATTGGCCCAACAACTTTTACCAGTTGACCTGTTTGCTACCAGTTGATTTTACTCGCAGGCCTCATTTTTGGCTCACCCTGTACAAATAATTTGATGAAAAGTTCGACGCCTGCTCCAACCTGTCGTACAAAAACCCATTAAAAATTTGGCTATGTAGTTTTAGAGAAAATCTATAGATGAAAGCAAGTTATACTTAATATACCTTGTATCTTTCTTAAAATTGATAAGAAGTGGGAGGAACACAGTCACTTCATAATGAATATGTTATAAGACATGGGCTGAAAAGTCCCGGGCCTAACAAAGAAAACACATTTTTTGTTGTTCAAAATTGGCTTTATTCATCAACGTAATCTCCATCAAGAGCAATACAATCATTCCAGCGTCGCTCTAACATTTCAATACCACTTTTGTAGAACGATTTATTTTTTGCCTCAAAATAGGCCTCAGTTTCAGCGATAACCTCTTCATTCGAGCAAAATTTCTTACCGGAGAGCATTTTTTGAGGTCTGCGAACAGCCAGTAGTCGCTGGGAGCCAAATCTGGCGAATACGGTGGATGTGGGAATAATTCCAAGTTCAATTCATGTGGTTTTGCTATTGTTTTGATTGACTTGTGACTCGGTGCGTTGTCTTGATGAAACAAAATTTTTTTCTTTGCCATATGCGGTCGTTTCTTTGCAATTTCGGCCTTCAAATGCTCCAATAACGCTATATAATATTCACTGTTGATGGTTTTTTCATTCTCAAGATAGTCGATGAATATAACACCACGCACATTGCTGTCCACTCAGATGACGATCGTTTTGATTCCGGAGTGAAGTGTGGATCCATGTTTCATCCATGATCACATATCGATGCAAACATTCCGGTTTGTTACGTTTAAACACGGCCAAATACTGCTCAGAATCATCAACACGTTGTTGTATTTGGTCAACAGTAAGTAAACGCGGCACCTACTTTGAACAAAACTTTTTCATGCAATATAAAGCCAACAAGTTCTTTTGATAACTTTACGATGTCAGCTAACTCACGCAATTTCACTTTTCGATCTTTCAAAACGATTTTGTGGATTTTGTGGATTTTTTTTTATGTTTTCTGTGTTTTACCATCTCATTTGGACGTTCACTGCGTTCTGCATCATCGATGTCTCTACGACCACGTTTGAAGTGAGCAAATCAACGTTTTATTGTTGTTTCCGATGGAGCGGAGTCCCTGTAATACTTTTCAAGCCATTGCTTCGCTTGAACGGTATTTTTTCACATGAAGAAGCAGTGTAAAATTAAAACACGAAATTGTTTTTGGTCCATTGTTTTGAAACTAACAAAAGTAGCGTCAACCACTCACAAACTAATAAATAGAGTATAATGAAATTATGACAGTTGTCTGTTGAAGGTTATTACCAACTGAACAAAAAAAAATTGAACAAATAAAAACGTGTTTTCTTTGTTAGGCCCGGGACTTTTCAGCCCATGTGTTATAGCATAGAGTAAGTAATGTTAAAAAGAGTAACGAAACAGAGGAAAAATTTTCATCAATAAATGCGTGGGTTATATAGTTTAAATGGGTTATACAATACACTTACACAACAATTTTTAGTTTATCTATATCGAATATTGTCATACTCGTGACTATTGATAGAAAATGATAACAATTACGGTAAATAAAGATGTGTTAGTTTATGTTTAACCCATCTTTTGCGGTTCGCTTTTCCCATTCTTACTTTTACGCTATTGCGAAACAATTCGAGGACGTACGGTTAGCGGTCTGATTTTCGTAGAACCATCTGCACATAGCACAACTCCATGCCAGCATATAGCACTGAGTATGGAAGATGGGTCGACCCATGGATATGCACTCCAACACTGGGTCATAGTTGTGTTCCTTTTCATCACAGATTTGTTATATTACATAACCCACGCATTTTTATGAAATTTTTTCATTTGTGTCGTTACTCTTTTTAACATTAGTTACTCTTTGATTATGGGTAATATTAAATTGTTGAGAGGTAAAATCTGTAACTTCTGAGTTTCTGTCGGGAATGATCAGGTATATTGATAATTCCCGACAGAAACTCAGAAGTTTTTTTTACAGATTTTTTTTTTTTGTTACAGGTTACAGATACTAGTATTTGAATTTTATGATAAAAGAAAGTCGAATGTTGGCCAAAACCTGTACACATCCAAAAACTTTTCTAATTATTAATAAATTATAATTGCTGAAGCCTATTGAACTTGAACTAGAACCAACATTTCTGCGGGTAATGTACAGTGATAGGTTTCATTACAATAACCACAATTAAACTTTATAACACATTCAAAAGGTAAACATTATCATGCTGGGAAATTAATCTGCAAAAATACGAATACTAAAAAGAAGTCGATGTTGTGTGAAAGTTGATAAATTATTTCTGTCCTAAGGGTTCCGTGTTGAAGATTAGCTTCCTTTGGTTTAGCAATAACTTCCATATTTTGATAGAGATAATTGCCTGTATGCCATTATGCCACATACCATTTCTTCAAAACATTACCTTTTGGGAATCGGACTATAATTTTTTTCTTAGATGCCGTACGCGTGCTGGTTCAGGTTCTGAAACTGTTAATATTAATTAACTACCTCATAAACAGATTCACCAGAAACATATGCAAGTAGCCTACCAAATAATAATAATTAAATCTCATTTATCAAATTTTTTTCAAACTACCCTCTCGCGCTTCTATTCCAACAAGTAGTAAAGAGTCTAGACTAAATTACCTTCAATACCGTCTTTCTATTTTATGTTACGACATCGTATCTCATTTTCTTATATCGGCGATCTAATTCATGTACTAACCTGTATATACCATTGTATGTATACATGAACTAAATACAGGTTTTCTTCTTCATATAAATATACATACTCACTCGTGTTATGATATTTTCGAACACAAGAAGAACACACAACCACCGAGAAGTTGCGGGTATATAAATATAACTAACCAACAACATTTCTTTTTTATTCTTAAGTTAATTAAAACTAAATGATTTATGATGGTATTAAAATGTCATTTTTTATTAGTTGGTTTGGTTGAATTGAATTGAATCGAGTCAAGAACAACAAAAATAAAATAAGAAACTACCAATAAAAGCAAAACACTTTTTTATGAAATGCTGATGTTGATGATGATGATGATGATGATGATTGTGATAAAAAGGCGCATTTCTGATTGTAAAGCGAAGAAAAGTAAGTAATTTTTCAACTTTTACACAAAATCGCGTTAAACTGTTGCAATTACATTTTTTTAATGTACTGCATATGTACATGAGAAATTATAAATTACGAGTATTGATAGTGGCACTCTACAGACGGCATAATATTTTTTTTCTAGGGCATTGCAGTCTCTTGTTTTAACTGTGTTGCATTTAAACGACGTTAATTGAATGGCATTAAAAATGTGAAATAAAATATTGGATTTTGGTTGAATATAGTTGTCGGTCGGTCGGTGGTGTTGCTATATGTATTTGATATTGAAGTTTCGTTTGAAGAAGAAAACTGTGCAGCGCCAAACCGAAAAGCGAACATGATTTACGATTAATAATAATATAAACTGCGAAAATGTACGACCGTATATATATACACTCGCATATTCGCGGATTCAATGAATGTCTTAATTAAAGGTGATTTTTTTGATATTTTTTTTATTAAGATTTTACATTAAAATGGAAGGAAGTTCATTTTTGAGGTTATAACTATAAATTATGTCACACGGTAGTGTTAGTTAAACTGTGCAATAATTTTATTATTTGGTATATTTTCCGTTGAAGAAAATTTAACTCTACTTCTTTTAAATTACTTGATAATTTAAAAAATAGGCCCGTAAAACTATCAACCAGTTACATCATTCGGTGCGAAATTTTGATTTATTCAAAGTAATCTATTTACGGAAGGCATTAACAGATTGCAGCACATACGCTTTTACCGAGATCTAGAGGTGCCTCGAGCATGCGAGTTTTTTTGTTTGTAAAGCGTTCTTTATGGATATACCTTAAATGCTGATAGTAAGTGATTCTGTATTGCAAGTTAACTTTTAAAATTTTACAAAAAAACCAACTGTTAAGGATGACCTATTTATTTCGTAATTACTTCTAATGTGTTTCTCTCTTATTCTATTGGGTAAACAAATATGTCTCCCCCATATTGTCAATCGCTAGCCACTACTTCTTCCCATCTTTCTGATAGCATACGAATACCACGTCGGAAGAACGCTTTATCTTTTGAGGCTTTAGTCAACCCAATTTTTGGTATCTTCATATTTTATTTATTTATTTATTTATTCATCTAACCATCTCTGACCCAAAAAGCATTTGTGAAATGGTACAATATAAAACATGTAATACAATAAATCATACAATATAATAAAATTGAAATGTATTTAAAACAAGAAGGATATGGAGGTAGAAGATCTCTGAGATTTATTAATCAGTTTTAAGATCAACTGCCTTTTTTAATACAACAAAAAAGAGAAAAAGACAACTATTTTTATCTCTTTCCTTTTTCTTTTGTTATTACAGTAATAGGGTACAGGAATATAAAACCAAAATAATTAAAATCACAATAATATATGATATATATATATATATGAATGTACATATAGTTAAAACTATCTCCTTATTTGTACGTGCAAGTAGTATAATATTAAAAATAAAGACAAAAGTAAAATTGAAAAAAATAATATATAAAATAATAATGAGCGTACATATGTATGTAGAAAACTTACAAAATATGAACAAGAGAGCATGAATAAATTTTACAATAAAATTAAATTTAAATTGACAATTAGGGCAAAATTACAAAACGTGATTCAATGTTATCAAACTTAAGTATCCATATCTATAATTGAGTTAAGAATTCTCCAACACGACACATATTTTTAATGCTATCCGGCAACTTATTATACAGAACTGGTGCAATAAATACGAAGAATTTTCTAAAATGTTCCTTTCTCGGTGTAGAATAAATCCACATATTAAAACTTCTCAAGATATATTTGGTAGTTTTAAAATTTAAATTTCCGCTCCTTAAAAAACATTTTGAGAACTTTAAAAATAAACAAATATCTCAAAGGAAGAATTTTATAAATCGAAACAATGGTAGAGCAGACGTTAATCTCTTACGCTTTAATAAGATTCGAATTGATGTGTTTTGGGCAACAATCAAAGGTTGTATTGAGCTTAAATATACTCCTCCCCAAACAGCTAACCCATACTGTAACTTTGACTGAACTAAAGCATAATAAAGCTGTAATAAAACTTTTATTGGACATAAAAGTCTTAACAGATAAAGTTTTCTGTTACAAGCATAAATATAATGTTGGATCAATTCAATATGAGATTTGAAATTTAGTCTGCAGTCGAAGACTACACCCAGATATTTGAAATTGTCAACTACATCAAGAAGTTTGCATTTATCTGAACAGCTGTAACGTTATTAAATTCATAATTCTGACAACTAATGGAATGATAATAATTCTGACAACTAATGTCAGAATCTAGTTATAGAATCATTTAATTTGAAGAACATTACTTTAGATAAGATCTTACGTAAGATCAGCAAATCATAGTTTATTTGATTAGCAATGACCTCATTAGTTAGACCCGTATAAGTAATTGCGATGTCGTCTGCAAAACCAATAACATTACCTTTCAATTATAACTGAAAAATTGAGTTAATGTAAATAATAAATAATATGGGACTTAAGACTGACCCCTGCGAAACCCCACACCGAATGACTCCAGCACTGCTATATTTGTTGCCAACTTTCACCAGCTGTGACCTAGTCTTAAGATAAACCATTCAAACCAATTATAGGCGACGCCTCGAATTCCTGCGCAATGAAGCTTATATAATAGTATTTTATGGTGAATCGTATCAAAAGCTTTAGTGAGATCAATAAAGTTAGTCGCAACATTTTCACCTAAATCTAAAAATTTTACAATATGGTCAACAAAATCCTTCTAAACTCATATTGCTGATCAGAGAGGAAGAAAATATATTTCAAAAATAGAAGCAATCTGGCTTTCACACATTTTTCGAAAAGCTTCGAAAATACTGAGAGCAATGATATCGGTCTATAATTAGATGGATCATTTTTATCACCCTTTTTGAATATGGGTATAACAGTTGCAATTTTAAGGCAATCTGGAAAAATTCCTTATTCCAAGCTGAGATTAAAGATATAAGCTAATATATAAACAATGAAATGCGAAATTTGTTTTATTAAATAGTTGCTGATATTGTCACATCCAGAAGAATTTGAATTATCTAAACTATTAATGTAGATCAGAATTTCATGCGGAGTGATACCCGAAAACAAAAGAGAATTAGATTCTATCTTGCGTCGTAACATCTCTATGTCTGTATCCGAATCATGGCTACTACCGTTTCAGTAGCATCTAAAATAGACACAATATCAGAACTAGATATTTCGTTAATAATTCGCCATTGACTTTTTAGATTGTTCTTAACGTTCACGAACTTGTTATTATAATACTGTTCTTTTGTAGCCATAATTTTACTATTAATTTTATGCTGAAGTACTCTTTTGCTTAGATTAGCATTATTCGGTTGGTTCAGCAAAAGTTTCAGTAATTTATGTTTAAGTTTAATTAATTTCATTCAATCAATATTCATCCAGGGTTTAATTTTCCTAAAACTAGGGGCAGATTTAAATTCGAATGAAGATTGCTTTATTTTTGAAGTAAGCATCGCAATAAATTTATTCATTAAAGTATTTGGATCAGTCTCTTGAAGTAAAGTCCACTGATCAAGCACTAAAAGAGAATTTAACTTCGGAAAATCTATTTTTGTAATCGGACGTCCTTCAGTTGTCTGCTTGACATATTTTGGCATATGCTTAATTTGAAGCGACATAAAATGATGATCAGAAAGCTTGTAATCAAATGATTCCATACAAACAGAAATATGATCAATACATGATGCGGTTGAGGAAGTTACACGAGTAGGAGTATTAATTAGACTTTTTAAACCGAAATTAGACATCATCGTTAGATAATTTTTTACCTGGTCTTTAACAGAGAGTTTTAAGATGTCTATATTGAAATCACCAAGTATAAATATGGTGTTTAAATATTTATGGTTTTAATTCCGTTTAAGTAGGAAGAAAATTCTTCAATAAAAGTAACAATTGAACAAAAATTAAACCAATAAACGCATATTATGCAAAACACGTCACTTCGAAGACTTAGATTTAATTGCACAATATCAGCTGAGTACTTGTTGTTACAGCCATCGATCAAAGAATATCCATTGCAAGCTACGCGCATTTTGATGGATAATTGAAAAATTATTATTAACATGCATACAGGAACTTGAAGGAGAGGTGCTATTAACAAATGAATTAGAGTGGTCTAGATCTGTTCTAGCATTATTAATCATTATATCAAATCAATATTATGAAATGAAAAAAAAAACTTTTCAAATTAGTTTGTCAACTCACATCATTTATCAACCACACTTTTCCACCATCATCCTTCCTCATCAAAATTTTGTCATCCTGGAGCCATAAATGCTTGTAATTTTTGGCAATTTTAGTGTTCTTAGCATTAAAATATAATTGTCTTACTACGAAGCTCATACGTTCATTAATAAAAATTTTGCTGTTACTATCGTATATCTGTTACTCTAGTATACTAAAGCCGCAATTCGCTCCAGTGACTTTAATCCTTTTCTTGGCTTGTAGAATGGCATTTGTCAAGATGTTTTGACATCCAAGTTTAAAGCTGTATTGGTTATGTTCGTCACTATAGCGCTAAGATCTTCACTATCAGTTACTTCAACTCCCACAATGTCTAACGAATTAGAATACTGTTGCTGGTCATCATTTTTTTATTATTAATCATTGACAACGCAGCTGTTGACTGTGTTTGATTTCATTAAATAGTGTTTCCAAGATTATATTTTGATTTTCTTCATTATTAGGTTTATTAGAGTGCGCAGGAGAAACTGGACAGTTATCATTGTTATGTTACGATTTACTTTAGATTTTGATGTACAACTCTGACATTGCCACTGTTTTTTCTCGACGCGCATAAACTCCAAGTCCCGCTCATTCAGCTTTGCACATACAGGATGGAAAATATTATTACACTGGCAGCAGGTACTTTTAGCTGCTTCACGGTTAATTTTAATTTGGCAGGTTATACAAGCCATGACAATGAAGTTGTTAAAATTTACCACTATATTCGATGCAAATACACTTATACAACAGGTTTATTATTGATATACAGATATACACTATATGATTACGGTATCACAGAATTGTCAGATTTTAATACTTTTTATTTTCTGTTTTAATTAATATCTAGAGATTATGAACTTAAGACTGAAATACATTATTTTAATTATTTAATCCATTATGATTATTTTAGGAACTTAGTTCAATAAACTCTCTCTACGGCAAATCTCGGAATTGGCGACCACAACTTTGATAGCGTCGAAAACTTTAAATACCTCGGATCAGTTATAACATCGTCGAATGATATGCAGGCAGAAATAAAAGCCCGAATCGCTGCCGGACAACGAGTTTTCTACGCCAAATCAAAATTATTGCGATCGAAACATCTATCGCAGTCGTGCAAGCTCGCACTTTATAAAGCACTTATAAGACCTGTGCTGGTTTTCGGAAGCGAGAGCTGGACCATGACCACTAACGATGGTAGATTATTATCTACCTTCGAAAGGAAGGTTGTCCGTTCAATCTTTGGTCCAATTAAAGTTGCGAACAACGAATATCGGATTCGTATGAATCACGAAATAAAGCAACTCCTCGGAGGCAGCGATATTATCGGATTCATCAAATCCAATCGAGTGAGATGGCTCGGCCACGTTACAAGGTCTCCCCAACAACGGATGATAAATAAAGTGTTCCACCAACAACCAGCCGGAGTACGTCGTAGAGGAAGACCCCGACTACGCTGGCGCGACGACATCGAACAAGATCTACGAACATTAGTATGTCGAAACTGGTGGACGAGAGCGGTGGATCGAGATGGATGGAGGGCCTTAGTGCAGGCGGCGAAATCCCTTCATGGGATATGAAGGCCAGAGAGAGAGAGAGAGTTCAATAAACTACACTAAATTATTATTTCTTTTTATGAGCACTAAACTGGTATTGGAAACAATATTTTTTATATTATTTTGTTAGATTTTAATTTACGCTATGTACCCTACAAGGATAACGACAATGAAGTACGATTTGACAATGAATTATATATTTTGTGAAGGGCTGCTCAAACAAGTAATGTGTGATCGATCGAAACAAGTGGTAATCAGACGGGGCATTGTCTGGTGAATACGGCGAGAATAATTTTCTTGTATCTGTAGTGGGTGCATTTTTCCTTGAGTGCTCGGCTCATTCTCATGAATTGCGGACGCTAGAGATCCTCAATAAAAGTTTCGTTCAGATTTGACAACTCATAATGCACGACACCAAGGTGATCCCACTAAATACACAACATGTTTTCCATGACTATTCGGCTTAGTTGTCGATGTTACACGGTTAAAAATTAGACGTGATTTTTAACGTCTATTAGCTTACACCAGCGCGAACTTAACCTAGAGACGTTAAAGTTATTAAAATTTAAGACTCTTTTCGTGGTAGGTAGTTTGTAACGAATACGGGACGTGAAAAATAATTTTGCTATTAAATGTTGCTAAAATAGCTGTCTAAAGCTTGTAAAATTTTGAATGAAAATATAATGAAAATTGACTACCCAAAATAAGAAAACTATTGACCAACGAATAATAACTGAGGTATTTGGTTAAGCACGAAATTAACTCCCTTAGAGTAATAAAATTCGTATTTATTTTGCGTCAAAACCAAATTATTTTGGAAGTTAAACAAAACATCTATTTAGTGTCAAATTTAGCGATAGTCGAATCGTTAGATATAAATTCAGTTATAAAATTTAAAATTTTAATTGTTTTTTTAAAGTACAATTTTTTATTTAATTAAATTCATTACATTTAAAATATATTTATATATACCTATACATAAATACATCAAAATTACATATTTGATTACATTATTAAATACATTATTATAAATTTTTTAAATTCAAAATTTAGTTTGATTTTTCTTAAATAATACTAAGCTCATACCTATGCTACAACTTCCTGTTTGGCAATTTAACTAGGTTATATTAAAATTATTAAAGAAAATTTAAATAAAAAAATATCAGGAAAAGTAAATAATTAATCGTTTTATATAAAACCTAATTTATTTGTACGAAAACATAATTGCAAATTTATATATCAGGATTTAGTATTGTATTGCAATATTTTACCGTAGCTTTTGAACTGGGATATCGAATATATATTGTTCAATAGTTCTCCAAAAACAGTTTTCCAAATGTCCGCCGTTTGTTATGTTAAATACATAATGGCATTTAAAAAGTAAATCAAATTTATCTATTACAGTATTGTTTGTTGGAATAAGCTCTTGATCAAATGAAATGTAAAATTTTGAAATATTTGACTGTATTTCACTTTGAGTAAAAATAACTAGTTGTTGTTCGGCCGTAATGTCATCATTTGCACCAATAAATTTGAATAGTTTAACATCGACTGAAATAATAAAAATCAAAAGTATATTAAATTAATTGAAAGGGTAAATTATATATAATGTATTTCTACCAAAAAAGTATTCAAAAATAGGTTTGTTTTGCCTATTTGTTCAGAGATTGTTACTATAATATGTTGACAAAACTCATCCGTAAATTTGGTTTTCAGGTTATAACAGGTATTTGGGTATAATACCTCTAAATTGTTGTGAATCTAAGAACGTTATTAAATGATTTTGTAAGTTCTTACCAGTTAATACGTGTCCGAAAGTCATGGATATTCTAACAGCATGAGTACGACATTTTAGATCCCCAGTTTTAAGGTTTTCTTTTAATTCAATTAAATATTTTTCGTCCATCCAATAGTTTCCATTATGATTTTTGTTTCTTCGAATTAAATATTTAAATCCTGTAATCAAAGATGTTCATACTTTCCTTATTAAGATAATAATAATTGAGACAAGATTCTATTCAATATCAAAGCACCACGATAATAAAAATAAAAATTAATAAGTTAATAAAAAATTAAATTTTACCTTCAAAACCTCGACCTTAGGTTAGGTTAGGTTAGGTTAGAGTGGCTGCTATCGCACACTTAGGCCAATAATGGCCCATTGTGATACCACAGGATCCAATCTCCCCTTACTCCCGCTGAAACCAACCAGAGCTACTGATGTAGCGTAAAATATCTCGCACCCTACAGTCCGTGAGTTCAGAAAGGCTGTCCATGTTGTACACACCCAAGTACTTACGTCTTTTGTATGATAGTGCCGGACATGAGCATAGGAAGTGAACTAGCGTCTCTTCTTCCTCTTCGTCCATACAACTTCTACAAAAGTCATTCGTCTCTAGACCCAGCCTTCTCGCATGTTCCCCAAAAAGGCAGTGTCCTGTTAGTATCCCTACGACCAATCCTAAATCTCGTTTTCCCAGGGATACAAGTGCCTTGGAGCGCCGCAGGTCCAGTTTTGGCCAAACCTGTTTTGCTACCCTGCACGTGAGAGTGTTGGTCCACCTCTCATCTGTTAAGGCGATTGCCTTTTTACTGAGCGTCAATTTGAGCGCTGCTATAGGCCTCCCAAGACATGCCCTTTCCGGTTGCATCTGGAGAGTCGTACCGTACCTAGCTAGTTCGTCTGCCCTGCAGTTTCCCGTGACGTCCGAGTGACCAGGGACCCAGATCATCTGGATACTGAAATACTCGCTCATCTCATTAAGAGATGATCGGCAATCCAGCGCCACCCGTGACTTCAGAGAAACCGCCTCTAGTGACCTATAAATCGCGATATCCCTAACAGATACCACGTTATGCTTCAACCATGTCACGACTTCCCCTATGGCCACCACTTCAGCCTGGTACACGCTGCAGTAGTCAGGGAGACGAACAGAAATATTAACATTGAGCTTCTCACAGAAAACTCCAGCTCCTACTTTGCCGTCTAGCTTAGAGCCGTCCGTGAAAAATGTCAGTGCCTCGTTTTCCCGTATTGATCCATTCCTCCAGGATTCCCTAGAAGGACAGATGATCCGGAAACCTATATCGAAGCACAACGTTGGTTTAATATAATCTAGATTCACCAGTTCTTCCCTTAGTGATCTAACTATCGTCGAGTGTCCCACCTGAAGAGACTTCCACTGAGAGACAGCCGAGAGCCTTGTAGCCACATTGGCTGCCATCTGCTTACCAAAAAACTCGATTGGAATAAGGTGGAACATAACCTCTAAAGCGCGTGTAGGTGTTGTCCTAAGCGCCCCGCTTATAAGCATACAGGCCGTTCTTTGTACCTTCTCCAACATCCTTATGTAGGTTACCTTTTCCAGAGCTGGCCACCACACGCCCACCCCGTACATCAGCACAGGCCTTACCACTGCGGTATAGAGCCAGTGTATACCAGCTCTGGTTTCAAACCCCATTTCTTCCCTATTGCGTTTCTACACGTGTAAATGGCTACATTAGCCTTATTCACCCTTTCTACAATGTTAGGCTTCCAGCTGAGCTTACTGTCCAAGATTATGCCCAAAAATCTCGCTCTGTCAGCAAAAGCCAGTCTAATGCCGTTCACAGTAGGAGGGCTAACTACCGGAATTTTATATTTCTTAGTAAATAGTACCAGCTCTGTCTTGGACGGGTTGATCCCTAATCCGCATTTGCCGGCCCATTTCGTAACGATCAGGAGTGCATTCTGCATAACATCCCTAATCGTATCCAGATATTTGCCTGAGACAGCTATCGCTACATCATCTGCATACGCTACAACCCCCATCCCCTCTTTCTCCAGTTCCAACAGCAATCCATTCACCACTGCACTCCAAAGAAAGGGGGACATCACTCCTCCCTGCGGAGTTCCTCTAACCACCCGCCTTCTAATGGTGGACTCCCCCAGTTCCGAGATAATAATCCTGCTTACCAGCATCTGATTTATCAACCTACTTATAGGATAATCCACCTTCAAAAATGACAATCCTTCCATGATCGCCTCCGTTTTAACATTATTAAAGGCACCCTCAATGTCGAGAAATGCTACCATACAGAACTCTTGCGAGTAAATTGACTTCTCAATCATGCGTACTAGATCGTGCAGAGGTGTGTCCACCGACTTTCCCTTACAGTACGCATGCTGAGACATTGCCCAATTCCTCGGATCAACTTTTGTTCGATTAAGTACGTCTATCAATCTTTCCAAGGTTTTCAACAGAAAGGATGATAGAGTTATAGGCCTCAGGTCCTTTGGATAAGCCTGTGAGCTTTTTCCCGATTTCGGGATAAAAACCACTCTGACCTCCGTCCATTTCCTGGGAATATAGACCAATTGCAGACATCCCCTGAAGATAACCTCCAGCCAGGGGAGGATGACCGCAGAGTTCCTTTGGATCTCTGCTGGTATAATCCGATCCGGGCCCGCCGATTTATAAGGCTTAAAACCGTTCAGTGCCCACAGGATTCATTTCCTGTCCACGATGCCATCCACATCTGTTAAAGGTGTTCCTCGATGAGCTCCAGGCTCCATCGAGTCATCAATGCTTCCCGGAAAATGGGTCTCAATGAGAAGCTCCAATGATTCCGCACTTGAAGCTGTCCATAACCCGTCCGGCCTAATTAAGTAACTAGGACTGGTTGGGTTAGTAGATAGAATTTTCTTTAGGCGAGAAGTCTCGGAGACCTCCTCCATTCTACAACAGAAGAGACTCCAAGACCCCCTTTGTGCCCTCCTCAACTCTTTTTTGTATTTTCTCAGGTCTTCCTTATAGGAATCCTAATCTCGATTTTCCCTGGTGTTCTTAGCCTTATTAAAGGCTGTCCTACACGCTCTCCGATAGGTTCCCAACCCCGTGGTCCACGATGTCGGTTTCTGCCTGCCCCTAGGCTTTATTAGGGGGCACGCAGCATTAAATGAAAGATTGCATGCCTTTGTAACAATATCAACCATGCCATCTAATTCCTCTACTGTCGCCGGAAGTCCAGGAACCTCCAGCGGCAATAGTTCCTTCAACACCTCCCCATATTTGTTCCAGTTTGTCCTTCTGGGATTCCTGAAGGCTTTCCGGGCAACAGGTTTGATGTTGAGGTTATATGTAATATATCGGTGATCAGAGAATGAGTGCTCTTTCGCCACTCTCCACCCACTGATCATATCAAAAATTGTTTCTGACGCACAGGTTTCATCTAGAACCTCCTGTCGATTTCTAACAATGAATGTTGGTTCACACCCAATATTGCAAACTACAAGGTTAGTATTTAATAAGTAATCAAAAAATAACTCACCCCTTTCATTAATGTCTGTGCTTCCCCAGATTGTGTGATGCGCGTTTGCATCACATCCAAGTATCACACCTACCTTTTTCTGACCTGCTTCCCGGATCAGTTCCCCCAGGTTGTCCGGTGGAACCTCCTTCTCGCGATCCATGTAGGCTGAGGCTAGCCATAGTTTTTCACAGCCTACCTCAGCGCTTACCGCCGTAACGTCCCCGCTACTAAATTGTGGAAGAAGAAAAATATTCAAATTATTTTTCGCTAAGATACACGATCTGATCTTTTCAGAGTTGCTTGAGTATAATAATTTATACCCTTTCATTCCAAGGCCACAAATCCTGTTATTATTAATCCAAGGTTCTTGGATTAACACCAAGTCCTCATCTGACTTAGTCAGTCTAAGCTCGAGAGCTGCCGAGGCAGCCTTCGTGTGGTGCAGGTTTATTTGTACAATGCTAACCATTGTAATCTACCTTACTCACCAGTTCATGCACTCCCTGCATCAGGATAGTATCATTTGGCTCGTTGGTTTGGTCGCAAACCCCCTCTCGTCGTGTGTTCGACGGGTTGCCCCCATCGGACTTCAGAGAGAGGAGGCTGCCTCCCATCACCAACTTCACTTCGTCCGAAATATCGGAACGGCTACTCTGGTCAGCCTCAGCCCGCTTGACCGTTTCCTGCCGGGTCCGTTCTACGTCGCCCCCAGGCTGGTCTTCCGCGCCCTTATCGACCTCGTCTTTCCTATAAACTTTAAGAGTGATCGACCCGAAACCGAAGTTGATCACTCCCTTAGATCTAGCAAGGGAAACCAAGGATTCCTTATTGATCAGCATGATTGCCAATCTAAAGCCCCACTTGGCCTCCTCCTGCTTCACAATCCTCCATCCTTCCGTTGGAAGATCGGGATTACTGGCCCGGATAATCTCAATGATCTCCTCTGGCTTATCCGGCTCGGTTGGTAACCAGACGCGTGCTCGCGGCCTGCTCGGGATTTCCCCTCTGCTGACTGCTTCCAGGCTCGCGCCCGGCCACACCTCGCCTACCTCTGTCACTGCCTTTTTATAGAGATCGACCGATCTCTGGTCTGAGCACGCAGTTAGCTTAACGCGCCCTTGGTGCCATCCCGCATCTCTGCAGGACGTGGGGGATCCCGGATTTTCTCTAAGGATCCTCAAGAAAATGGAGTTTAGTGCATTATACACTACCCTCCACTTTTCCGACGTGATGCTCCCATCTTCCTGACCTTTGTCAATGACGGCTAGCACTAGCACGTGCTCCTTCAGGATTTCACTGAATAATTTCAGTTTCTGCTCCTTAGGAGCACCCGACGTCATGTCTGCTTGCACTTTGGCCCGCTTACTGCCTTCTGCTTCAAGCTCATCCTGGGACCTCTGTCTTTTAGACACAAGGACCCTCTCCGAGCTATCGCAGCCGACAGTTTTCTTAGCCCATGCTACAGATTCCTTCTGCGCAACTGTAAGCTGCCCCTCAGGGGTCGCAGCCAGTTTCTCCAGAACTCTAAATGCCGACCGTCTTTCTCTGTACCGTCGTTTTGATGGAGGGATCTCTCTCGATCCCCCACTGTTCTGTTTGGCAGTTCCGCTTCCACCTGGCTTCGATGTCATGGTGTTGCTTACCCTTGCCTCAGTTGAGGGAGCCCCACCTTTCTGGTTAGAGTTACTCCCCTCTATAGTACTTTCCGGTTTTTGGTGGGTACCGGTCCCCTTATTTTTATTATTTTTTAAATCTTTCATTTATTCCCACGAGTATCGGAGAAATACGTCCACCTGCGCAGAGATCCGTATTCGCAGGTAAGGCTAAATACAACTGGAGGTCGCCAGGTATCCAGAGGGCTCCGTTCACGACTGGGCTTTGTTAAATGGGCCCCCAGTCTAGTCGATCATCAGCACGGGTCGCATAACACCTTAATCCAGCCCATTGGCTCACCGAGTACCCCGCCTTCCACGCCCCCGCCCCCCCCCCCCCCCCCCCCCCCCAACATCCACTCACTCATTCACCCATCTATATGGATATCCCAAACAAATGGGACTCATTTCATTCAGGGGATTACCGTTTATAGGGTTCCCTACTCACTACCTGGAGGCTCGAGAGCGCAGGGAGACGTGACGCTCAGTTCACCGTGGTTGTGGTTGATGGTTTTATGGCGCCATCAGTTCGCCTTTCCCTACTGGGTATCATAGGCACTCAGAATTTAGTGAACAGAGGTTAACCACTCCCACGTTCTCTGAGACTCTCCTTCCAGTAGAGCTGCGGTTGGGGACGGCTTATTTAATTCACCGCTAACCTACCTATCGATAGGCCGTTCACAATCCACCACCTGTGACCCCCCCGATAGCTGCAGCTCGCCACGGGAACCTCGACCTTAAGAAATCCTGTTTTTGCATTCGTCTAAACCAGGTGTAATAATACAATTTGTCCTATATCATCAACAGTATATAGTTGAAACGGTTGATCCGGATGGACTTGGTGACGAAAACTTGGACTGACTTCTATCAAGCCTAAATTGTAGTTGAATCTATGTACAAACTGTTGATATAGAGTTTCCTTAATTTTGAATCCTCTATAATCTACAATTTTTAATTGTGTTTCCGGAGCACTGTTTCGATTTTCTCGAGCTAAAAAATAAATAATGTAAATAATTTTATTGTAGAAACGCTAAATTATTTCACTATTAAATCAATAATCAAACTCCTCTCGATTGTAGCTAGTTATACTACGTCACTTCACTACTCAAGAAAAATTAAACATTGATTTATGTGATTACATTTTATGTAATGTATTTGTTGTTTGTCGTAACATTCAATGCTACCTGCATCAATAATATTCCGATCTGTCGGAAAACACCAAATTTGTTTATCGTATTGCAGTAGCAGGTATTGCATATCACATTGATATTCAATTGTCATATGTAATATACAAACAATTAGACACAAATTATCACACTCACTGTATTTGAATTAGGTTGAGGATAGCCTTATTTGTGTCATGCACTTGTTCAAATTTAGTCCACTACCTCCACTAAAAATTACTATATATAAATTTATCACATTTTAAAAAAAAAATCAATTTTAGCATGAGTTTAGCTGTTTTAACTTACAAATTCCAACTGCAACTGAAAAAATTACATTCTAATTTAATCTAGTTACCAAAAAAATTAAAACAAAAATCAAGAGAATATACAAAATTGCTCGCAAAGGGACAAATAATTTTAAAATGACAATAAAAATGGCGTCCCTCGATCGTACTCAAATTTAACATCCTCGATTTTACTGGGTCGTAAATTTAACCCACTTTTTTCGTTCAATTTGAACCTTGAGTTTACGTTGATCTAGGTAAATTTTTGATAATATAATTAACGTAACTTAAATTAATATTTTACAATTATTATTTTTCGGTAGTGAAAAGCTATCATAATAAAACTTTTTTTTCTGATTTTGACTAAGAAAGAATATTATCGCATCGTATACTGGAAGAATGTTAAAAATACCGTCTAACTTTTTTTTACGACCATAATATGGTCATCAATTTAGTTGATGGTTATTGGGAAGCAAAAAAATTTTAATTGCAAAATGTACTTGTTGGAAATGGGTGTAGAAAAATCCATGCACCCATTGATTGCCATCGCATGTTTGTAGTAAATTGTGCGCTTCGCATGATAAATCCCACAATTCGGTTGTTTTTCGACCAGATGATTTCCACGACCAAGAAGATCGATTCAAAAGATATTACGCCCATATTTGGCGACGACGATTAAAATCCATAAAACATTGAGATTTAATACCTAAACCATTGATTACTAATGTTTAAAGTTAATGTTTTAAGAACTATCTTTAAAAATTCTAGCCCAACCCTTTATCCACTCGCCGAATTGGTCAACTGGTTCCACAGAGGTATGTGTAGAGATGAAAAAATTTGGCGATACGAAACGTTATGGAAATGTTTAGAACTATGAAATTTTCAAATAAAATTGGCGATGGTTTCACTAGTCATAACATGGGCTGTGATGGAAAGACTACAAGAAATTAGTTCGGTATATGATTTTAAACGTTGAAACTTACTCTTTAAATTGCGAGTTAGATGTTAAATGCAGTCTAAATAGTTTCCATACAAATTGTATAATATTCCACGTTTCAAAAATAGAAGGTTGCGACTGAAACTAACGTTCAATTCAACAAATTTAGAGCTTATTGCATTTTGATTTAAAGGCTAATAGGACGAAATATTCGAAAAATTCAAAATTAACAAACCATCCTGGTACTAATACTAAACACTAAACTGTTACTAATCGTGGTAAGTAAAGTATTATTTCTTTACTAAACAACAACAAAACGCGTCCAGTAATAAACTATATAATTCTTATCTACATGTGTGGACCATTATGGTGTTTTGTGTGTCTATAGGGAAAGATGATAATTAACCAAACAAAACTTTGTATCATCGAACCTCTTTTTTGTCGAACAGTCTCGACATTTTAGATAACTTTAACTGATATAAATAAATAAATACAAATCTTTATCTTTGTCAACATGAAGTGTCGATTGGTCAAGAAGAGAAGACGTCCAAAAATCATTTTTGAAAAAATGTTTCATCTCTAAATTAAATATTTATTATTTAGATATTAAATCGAAGAACAAAGTGATTTTTATACAAATCTTAGAAACAAAATTATTTCTTTGGTTATTTACTTATTAATTTTAAATCTATTTTTTTTTGTGTTTAGTGTACACAAAAACAAAACCGTAAAAGATGCGCCCGACTGATGAATTTTATATACCAAAAGCAGTTTTAGATGTTCGCTGTTAGTCGAGTTTCATATTTGAATCGTTAATAATCTCGCGATCGGTATTGATCTTATATCACCAATTGACTCCTGATAATCTTATCGCTATCTACTATACTAAAACTACTTTACATTTAATAAGATAACCAAAATTTAAGAAATGACTTTCATTTAAACATCTTAAATCTCTGTCATTCATGTAAATTTTTTGTTTAATCCTTCTATTGTGTTCGAAAAACCATATATAAAACTCAAAACGTCCAAAAAAAAAGTAGACAGTCAAATATCATATTTCATGCGATTAAAAAAACTAAATCCCCCCAAAAAAAACTATATACAAACTTAACGTGTTTATCTTATCTTAAAATATTTAGGTTGTTGCTGTATGGTGCTTTGGTTGTTGATGCTGTTATTGCATGCATTGTTTATTGTTATTGTCTCAAAAACTGAAAATATTTAACCGACGAAACAAACGTTTTTCTGTGTTTAGCGTTTTTTTTCGAGCCCAAATTAAAATGCTAAGATTGAAACAAGACGAAGTTGGAATGAAGAAAATGTCGTGACTCTATGGTGCTCTTATTTAAAAAAAAATCTGGTTTACCTTTTTCTTCACTTTATATTTATAGGTTTAGGATTTCTTATGTACGTTTAGTTTGTTACCTGAACATGTAAATATTGTTGAAACGTTTTTTTATCAGTTCGACCAAGATTATGTAGTATGTCCTATGAGATTTGTTGTTTTGTATTTATATTATGGAGAAGTTAAATTTTAAATATTGTTTGTAATTGTATAATGGTAAAGTGCTTGTGGTACATACAATCGGAAGAGGAAAAGGGAAGGTAGCACGCCAAAAGTATTGAGATGGGTGCGAAATGTTTTAACATAAATAAATAAAGGTGGTGTTACGAGTATTATTCCTAAACCACAATAGCATTCCAAACCGATTTAAAATTTAACATAAAAAGCTTATATGTTGTCCAAAAGACGATGGAATTTTCAACAAAAAAAAATGTTCAACCTTAAGGAAAGCTAGCTTCATATGCATCTGTGACTGTGAGTTTGCGTCTTTTGTACCTGTGGGTCTGTCATCACATTGATTATTTTAGAATCGATTAAATTCAATCTATGTACATGATGGTTTGTTTTTTCCTTTTATTTGGGCTGTTCTATCAGATAAATATGAAATTGGCTGTAACTGTTATACATTTATAAGAATATTTTACTCATTTGGTTAACGATTAGTTTAATATTAACTTCTGTTAACATGCATGGGAAATCATTTGACAGACAAAATTTACACTCATAAAATTTGGCAATATACATAGTTAAGATGTGTTTAAGGTCCAATGGCGTTTTCCAAACACCGACTTATTTCAAACTTATTGGTTTATTTAACGCCATTTTGAGTAAGTCAGTATCTTATGTTAGCCTGACATAAATAAATAAATGTACTAAATTATTTTGGCGGAACTAAATTTACAATGTTTACAATACCAGATAAGTTTTCTGCTTGGAAGAAAGAGATAGAAAATAAGCCACCTCGATAGCAGACTTATTTGAATATGTCGGTATAAGCAAAAAAGTCATTGCTTGATCCGGCTCGAAGACCCATAATGAACGATGAACAAACAAACACATAAAATCGGGGAAAATGCCAAGATCGCCCAGACAGCTGATTTATATTTCATAAAACTGGTATTTGTTTTATTGTTCTAAAGCTTGACGTTCCTGAAATTATTAATACTTCAACATCATTTTGGTGAGAGGAACTGGAGAACAATTTCTTGAAAGACGTACGTACACCTGACGCAGTCTATGCGGCTTTCGGATTATAATTGATTTCGACTCTGGAACATGGTAGATCTGTAGATGGATTTTACTTGGAACATGTTAGATCTGTAGTGATATCTGTTCCATACATATATCAGTTGTAGTGACACCTACAAGATACATGCTTTGACGATCCAACCCAAAATAATTATATTATTTTGGGTATAAGCAAAAGAAGTGTTAGACAGAAAAAACCAAAAAACGGAACGATACAGACGCATATAAAAATCACAATACCTATAAATAAATATTGAAGTTAAATAAATAATAAGATAAAGTTAGACGTTTTATTAAACTCTACATTGGTGACCCGACTAAAGGGTATTACTGATTAATTTTGCGGGACAGAAATTAATAAAAAACAAACATTCCGTAGCAAAATCACTGCATAACGGTGAAATTACCTCGTGTTAAATTAGTGTGGTATCCATAAAACCATTTTATCGTGATTAACTGACCCAATGAATAATATGCTCACGAGTGGTGAATCTACATCCAGCATCGATACAATAGTTGTATCAGCATCGGCATTGTTAGAGTCGACGATAGATATGGCTATTAACCGTAGTAATGTAGGAGAAGTCGATCAAATTGGAAGCGAATCTATTATGAAACAAGGAGTAGTTTCAACACCGATGACAATGCCATTAAGTGCTGTTAACTAGTCGCAAACCGATCCTTTATATGCCGCGTCATGCGGACCACAGTCAATAACGGTAACCAAACCACCCCGCTACAGTTCAATTTACGGTGGTCGAGCGCATTCTACAGATTTTGCTACAAGCAATTCTGTTCAAACGTTAAGCACGGTAGATGCGAATTACAAACTCAAAACGCGCAGTTAAGACAACAGGTTGAACACTTAACGGAATTAATGCAACGCCTACTCGAACTGTAGTCGCATATACAACACCAGCCGATGCAGCAGTCACATATACAATACCAGCCGATACAGCAGCCACATATGCAGCAACAGCCGATCTAGCAGCCACATATCGACCGCTTCGTGACAATAACTCCTATCTGACAAAACTGAATTGTTCAGGAAATTCAAAAACCTCATAATCATTCTATATGTTTTCACTGTTGTTGATGATTTAGATTCGATTTAATTTTTTTTTTCTTGTTTAACAAACTTCTTTTAATTATTTGTAAGCTTGCGTCTAATAGTGCGTCAGAATTTTGTATCAAAATCTCATTTTCACAAAATTGTCAGATAGGAGGTATTGTCAAGAAGCGGGCGATATGCAACAACAACCGATACAGCATCCAAATACGCCTCAATAACCAATGCACAACCTGCATCATTACGATCGTCTTCCAGTACCGACATTTAGTCGAGATAATGTGAAAATGAGTTTTTCCAGCTAGAAACTTGGTTCAACCTTCGACATATTGCAAATGATGCTGCAGCAAAGTGTGAAATGCTATGGTTGCGGCACTGGACACCAATATATTGACTCAAGTAGCTGGTGTCTTAAGAAATGTTAGTCATGGGAATAAATACGAACCACTCAAAAAAGCAATGATTGCCAATTTTACCAATATTGAAACATGGCAACTCCGTAAATTGATAGCCGGAATTCCACGAGGTACTATAACAAACCGACGGGCTTGCTCAACATTATGCGAAACACTTGCAAGAATGCAAAGGCGGAGCAGCTTGGTTTAATCAGACATTTTTGGCTAGACCAAATTCCGACAGAGGTTCGTGCGGTGATAGTGGGGAATAAAGCAAATGCCGCAGAACCTGACAACATTACTTTAGATGACGAAGCAACGCTTGCTGATGCTATCATCGAACCGTTAGGTACCAGAAATTTAAATGTTGTTGGAAATATGGAATGGATGCTCGAAAATGTGGAGACCCCTGTAATTTCCATACTCCTTCCCAACAAAAAACGACTAGGTTCGTCCGATTTCCTCACCCATTACGACCTCCTTGTCAACGTGAAGAACAACGCTCTCATTGGTAAGGTAACGTTACCCAAGTCGACGGGCTTCCAATTGCCAAGCACTCCGCTGCAACTCAAAACGTTTTGCATTAATGATCCAATCGTTGATCTGCTGGAAGAATTCAAAGATGTTATGCAAGCAACTTCATTGTTACGTCCGGTTAATGGTGTAAAACACCACATCGTTACAAAGGGTCAAGCCAAAGACGAGTTTGACTTCATGTTAAAACATGGTATATGCAGACCTTCAAACAGCCATTTTGCAAGTCCATTACACATGGTAAAGAAAGCAGACGGTTTCAGGAAAAAGACGGGTTGAAAGCGCTCAATGCAATAACTGTTCCAGACAAATACCCGCTACCGTATATACAAGATTGTGTAAATGCGGTGTGTAACAAAAAAGTATTCTCCAAGATTGACTTGCACAAAGCATTTCAGCAAATTCCAATAGAGCCGGCAGATATTCACAAGATAGCCATAATCACGCCATTTGAGCTATTTGAGTTTGTGTATATGACCTTCGGTCTATGCAACGCCGCGCAGACGTTCCAGCGATATGTTGATCATGCTACAAGAGACTTGCCGTTTGTGTTTGGGTACATTGACGATTTCCTCATCGCCTCGGAGAATGAGCTGCAACATCGTAAGCACCTTCGAATATTTTTCCAGCGACTTCGAGATTTTGGACTTTGAATAAACGTTGCGAAATTTCAAGAATGAGATCGAGTTTTTAGGCCATGTAATCACGTCAAACGGTCTGAAACCAATGCCACATAGAGTCGAGATGGTCAAACAGTTTCCAAGGCAGACAGTCGCCAAGCACCTAAAAAGTTTTTTAGCAATGAGAAACTTTTACAGGAAGTTTATTCCACATGCTGTTAAACGTAAAATTATCTTACAGAGCCTGATCAAAGGAAACGAAAGGAACGACCAAAGTAAAATTGAATGGACGTCTGAAACCGAAGAAGCATTCGCCAAGTGTAAGGACGGCCTAGTCCAAGCAACCTTACTTGCATATCCTGTACCTAACGCAAATAAACGTTGCGAAATTTCAAGAATGAGATCGAGTTTTTAGGCCATGTAATCACGTCAAACGGTCTGAAACCAATGCCACATAGAGTCGAGATGGTCAAACAGTTTCCAAGGCAGACAGTCGCCAAGCACCTAAAAAGTTTTTTAGCAATGAGAAACTTTTACAGGAAGTTTATTCCACATGCTGTTAAACGTAAAATTATCTTACAGAGCCTGATCAAAGGAAACGAAAGGAACGACCAAAGTAAAATTGAATGGACGTCTGAAACCGAAGAAGCATTCGCCAAGTGTAAGGACGGCCTAGTCCAAGCAACCTTACTTGCATATCCTGTACCTAACGCTCCTTTGTCATTAAACGTTGATGCCTCAGACTACGCAATTGGCGCAGTGTTGCATCAGACCGTAACCAGATAAATTCAACCTTTGGGATACTATTCTAAAAAATTAACACCGGCCGAACAACGTTATGCCGTCTATGACCGGGAATTGCTAGCCGTATATCAAGGCGTTCGCCACTTTAGATATATGCTTGAAGGTCGCAATGCCACCATATACACGGATCACAAGCCGTTCGTGTACGCTTTTGTGCAAAAATCAAACAAGGCCAATCCGAGTAGAATTCGCCATCTAGACTACATAAGCCAGTTTTCAACGGACAAACGGCACATCAAAGGAAGAGATAATCACACAGCAGATTTGTTATCGCGAATTGAGACAATCACCGGGGAATGGAGTTACGACGATATTTCGGTTGATCAAACTTCCGATGCAGAAATCCATATGTTACTCCACTGTAATACGACATGTCTCCTATTAAAGTAGATACGTTTGCCGAATGTCTCAAAACCAGTATTCTGTGACTGTCGCCGTGATTCTATTCGCCCATTCGTAACACAAAAATACAGAAATGCAGTCATGAGTCATTTTCATTCTATAGCTCATTCTGGCATTCGTGCTACGACCAAATTACTCGCTGATAGATTTGTCTGGCCCGGGCTTCGAAAAGATTGCGCAGCATTCGTCAAACACTGTATGGCGTGTCAACGAACGAAGGTGCGCGTTCACACTAAATCTCCGTTTTCGACAACCATACCGCCGACTCAACGCTTCGAGCAAATCAACATCGATATTGTAGGACCGTTGTCTCCGTCACAAGGACATCGATATCTGTTAACAATAATCGACAGATTTTCTCGATAACCCGAAGCCATTCCAATGGAAGACATGACCGCCGAGAGCGTGGCCAGTACGCTGATCTCAGGATGGATTGCTCGCTTTGGAACACCTCAAAGAATAACGGCTGACCAAGGGCGTCATTTTTGAGTCACAGATTTTTGCAGAATTAAATCGACTATTTGGCACCAAACATTTGCGAACTACACCAAGACATCCGGAAGCGAACGGAATCATAGAACGATTTAATCGGACGATGAGCTATTACATGTAGACAAAATGCTGCTATTACATGTAGACAAAATGAAGACTGGGTATACCAACTGCCAATCGTCCTTCTTGGCCTACGCACAGCATACAAAGAAGATATCGGCGCAACACCAGCTGAGATGTTATACGGAACGACTTTTCGATTACTCGGTGAGATCTTCGTAGAAAGCAAGCTAACCCCAGTCCGAGTTCGTAAAAATTTTAAAGCAAAATATGAGCGCTTTGCAGTCAACGGTCACATCATACCATATCTAACTAAGTACGTTTTTGTTCGAAACAACGGGGTTCGACCACCATTATCAGCCGCATACGATGGCCCATATCTCGTAAAAAAACGACATGACAAATATACTTCGTCCCGGAAGCAAATGGCCGAAAAACCAAGGTTTCAGTGGATCGATTGAAACTAGCACATGTTTGGAAGGATGACCATCAAATCCCGTCGCCAGAACAACAAAATCCAATTCCATCGCCAGCACGATAAAGTCAAGAGTTACCACCGGGACTGCAAAAATCGCCCAAATATAAATGATAATGAGCAGTATTTTTAACTATACCTCTGCATATCCTATTGTTTTAAATATTATTTAAGCTTGTAAAGTTGATATTATTTTTTAAATATATAATAATAAAGTTTATGTTTAATAGTACTCGAGCTTGCAGTATTAATGTTTTAATAATTTTCAATAACTCCTTTTCTTTTATTTAGCAATAGACCCTAGAGGGTAAGAACTAATTTGTAATACTCGCTTAAATTTAATTGGAGTGTTGCAGAGGTATTTTTTTATATGTAGAGAGCTCTACTTTATTTCCACTTAAGTATTTTGCAGTTTTTTTAATTTTACATTTATGATATGATTTATGATAAAAACAAAAAACTGTCATCTACATTGTGGCAGCATAATAATTTTTTCATCAAGCGTCCTATTATTGATATATTGAATATTTAAATATTTCGGACACTTTTGATGTTAAAAGTCGGCAAATTGGCACACCTAACTCCATATACCAAGCGAGGGGGTCATCTCTGTGTTCGCCACAAGGAAATTTGGTAATGAACATATTTTCAACTGAAGAATGGACAGAAAGTGGTTTTCGGGATGATCTACTTTGTTAGATGTAATTTATTAATAGATTGTACACCTTTTATACTGCAAGCAGTAATATAATTTTATAATTTTCTCGGCCTCTATTTTTTTCCTTTAATTTAACAATATAATTTTCGGGATGGAATTGTTTTTATGTGATTTAGCAAAGACACACATTTTACGAAAAAAAACCTTTTCGGGATACGACTAAAATTGTTCTACTTAAACTCGTTAGTCATGAATTTTTTATTTTAGGGTGTTTCATATCCATTAAAAAATTCCAGGAATCAACTGTTAAACATTGTGTTTTTAACATTCTGAATTTCATTGTTAAAGATCAAACAATACAAAAAATTGTTGTGGAATATACCAAAACATGTGTAAAATTGAACAAAAATCGTATTTTATCAACCTGCATTTATTGATACGAAATATCATTCTCAGCAAGGATTTCTTGCAAATTTAAAACAATTCAAGCCCATAAAGAACTCAACGAACAGCGAACTATAACACAAGACACGGTGGTGGTGTAAAATTTAAAAATGGGACGGCTACTCTCGTTGCCATTTCAGTTCATAATTACTTATGTATGCACATATATAGAACTTAAATCTATTCACCAACTGCGCGCATTTATAATGAAGCAAATAAATTAATTAATTGTATAATATGTTTTAATATATCTCGTATTAATGAAACTCCTGCTGATTATTAAAATCCGTTTATAGTTTAGTTTTTTTATTTCTTCACCAGAAGTTTTTGCATAAATTAAGAAATTCATTCATTACAAAAAGAAAAACATCTTAAATATTACATTACGACGAGTATCGTATATAACATATATCATAAAGAGTGTGAAATACATAATTTAAAATAAGCTAACCACTTCATTTGAATAAGTCCAACTGTGAGTTAACTTTACTGTTCTGAATGTATGTATGTGTGTCCCTCTGTCCCAGTCTCTATCGATCGAATCGATACTCATATGTGATCATATTTTATTTTATCGTATTTTTACCCAAATTAATTTGATATTTTATATTCGACCTGTTTAGTTAATTCTACTGAAGTAGATAAAATGTCGATCAAATCTAATTATATTTATGATCATAATGATCACTTAACTTTCGATATTTCTTATTTTCAAATGTATCGTACATCTAAAGAAGAACATAAATAATAGTTTTAGTGGTGGTAGTAATAATAATAACTATAATATGTATATGGGACTGGTATTTTTTTAAAGAAATGTTCAACCGGGTGATACTTTTTGTGCATAATTTTAAAATCGAAAACTACCCATAGGTGTTCAAGATACTACCCGGTCGATATATACGTATCAATAATTGTAATCGTTAGAAATATATTCATACATTTTCTAGTTTCTCTAATCATTAGTCTATATTTTATATTCTTAATCCAATAGATAACAATAATAATAATGATAATCATAATACGGCCAATAATAATTTGAATAATGGTCACATCGTTCGATAGCAAATCTGGTCGCTTCATATATAGCAAAATATAGAAGACATAACAAAAACATACAATGTACGATGAAGTCAAGGAAATATAAGAAAACGACGAAGAAACTAAAATGGATCAGAACAAAAAGATTACAAAAAGAAAAAGCCATAAAAAATTATAAAGAAAAGCAAAAAAAATTGTTTATAAAAGTTAAATAAATAAATACTAAAAGGCAATTTAAGATAAGAATTTATTTATAAGCAAAATGTTTTACGAAATTTATTTGGTTAAGGAATTAAATGATTTCATTCAATAGATGATTTATCAAAATGCATGTCGTGAACTTCAGTTTATATTACAAAAACAAAAAAATATTCTGTCCTCAAGGCTGAAATTGGAATGGGCGACAGTTTCAGGCTTTTGTTTTATAAACGAGTATAATTGGGACTCCTCAATGGGAACATCGTTGATTTTCCAATTGAGACACTATATGGATGGAGATTTTCATTCGCTCTGTGCCTTTATAATTATAGAGGTATCTTAATTTTTAGCTGAATTATTGACATTTACATGATTCAAAGTAATCTGCCGTGCTAACATTTTCCATAATCCAATTTAAGTGGGTAATGGTTCATTTTCGGGCATATGCGTAATAAACTTTTCTTCATGACATTGATCCAGTCCCAAAAGGACATCCTGTATAAACGGAGTTTAAATGTTGTGAAAAAGCCTTTTATTTAGGATATGATGAATCGCTATACAACCGAGGGTTGTGATGATATTGAGTTTTGTTTTAGTACTATAACACCGAGGTGGGAATAACTCAGCATTATTTTTTTTTTTTTTTTGTTTGGAGTAACTTTTTCTTAGATACTCCGAAGGCGACCTAAATAGCGTTTATAAGTTATATCCGATTAAGCGTTTTAGGTTCAAGAAATTATTTAAGTGATATATAATCTTAAGTGTGGCGATAAAACTATAAATTAAATAAAAATAATTTGCTGACAAAATAATAAATTTAATTTAAAGATATAAAAAAATTAATACTTAGCACAATTAAATTAATTAATGTTATTAATATAATTTTAATCAGTTTTTGTTTAAACCGAATGTTAAGAATTTAACATAGTGCACCGAGACAAACGCATCGAAAGATGAATGCAAACACTTCAGTACAGTAATAAAGTTTGGTTTGATCCCACCGAAAAGAATAAATATTGCGGAATACATTCATCTAGGACGAATTGGTTCTCGACAAAAATGCCATTTAATGCCGTGAATTAATACTACTGTCAAATTATAGTATTTACACCAAACGTATTTCCTCATTAGGCCAAAAAATACAATTTAGACAAAAATATTATGAAAATATATTTCCCAATTGTGCCACTGTGGTACTATTCTGGTAATTCCCTGGGAATAGGAAACTAGGGAAAGAATTTATATGTAATTTCTGTTCAAATATTTTTTTCCGGACTACTGTGGCACTGTTCTGGTTTTCCCTGGGAATAGGGAATTGGGAAACATATTTTCATAGCATTTTTATCTAAATTATATTTTTCTGGTCTACTGTTGGACTTAGCTTGGTGTAATAATTTTCGGAACAAAGTTGATTGGGAAACTTTTGTTCCACAAAATTTTTTTTTGGTGAAAGATAATTCGGAATATATCTTTGTTTCAAAAATATTTATACCCAACTAATTCCAACAGTAGGCCAGAAAAATATAATTTAGACAAAAATGCTATGAAAATATTTTTCCCAATTCCCTATTCCCAGGAAAACCAGAATAGTGCCACTGAAGAGAAAAGTTTGAAGTAAATATTTATAAATTGAAAATAATTTTTTCATGGTACGGTGAAAATTATTCCCCATTTAATTTTGTTTTCAATAAAATTCAGATTAACCCATTAACGCCCAAATGAAAACTAAAAGCATTAGTATAATATTTTTATTAAAATTCAGTTCAATTATAGTTAAGTTAAATAAGTGTATAATTCATTTTTTGGTTTTTTATTTATAAAAGTAATTAAAGCTATGTACTTAAGCGAGTACAATGGGCACATTTGAGGTCCGTTTTGTATGATATACTTCGAAGCAATCCCGTTCGACACAAAGTGTTGTAGTACATTTTCTGCAGCACCAACGAATTCTGGCATGACAAATTACACATCTTGTTTTTCTTATTTGTTTGGATAATGACCACTATTTTCTTGAACAACAGAGCCAGGTATTAGTGGTTTTCTTGAAGTCGAACTTCGTCCAGAGGTAAGTTAAGATACTCTCTCTCTCTCTCTCTCTCTCTCTCTCTTAGTATAGACACTCTGATCATTTAAACCTACACCGCTTATTCCTCGATTAGAATTTTTAAAGACGCGTGGTTGTTGTTCATCGACAACAGATTTCTGGATTTTAGAAAGAGGCTCAATTGTGTCAAAATTTGACGCCATTGTGCAAATATTATTGTTTACCCATTTCACAATCATTATTTCGTTTTTTCATCAAACCACAAATCGAAATCCTCTTGAAGCTTTCTTCATTATTTTGTTGTCCTCAATTGGAAGTTTTTTTAGACAGTTATCTCTAATAGTACCGGTTGCTCGGATTTTTTTCACTCTAAGAAGCTTCATTAGTTCTAAGGTAGGAACCACTTTTGCTCCAAGAGTTTTAGTTGTACTGTACTTATTATTTTTTCCACAATATGTGTCAAACGCAAAGCAATATCCAGAAGAGCTGCAAAGCATCCAGTCTTTATAGCCAAATCTTACAGGCTTTTCTCTAATAAACTGTTTGGCTGGATGGTGACCAGAATATTTAATCATGGCTTCGTCTATTGATAGCTCAGTCTAAAAAATTCCCCACTGCATTAATTTATATTTAAAATATTCATCTAAGGACGAATTTTAAACATTTTATCATCCTTATTCAACAGTTCGTTATCAGCTAGATATACATATCTTTTCATTTCCAAATATCTATTTCTACTCATACACTTAGCGACCAGTTCAATTTTTAGGTACCGTCGAGAGACCAGTACAATCTCTCTTGTGGTAGCTTACGATATCCTGTGAATAATAAAATCCTAAAAAACATATTAGCTTCTAAATGCGATAGCGAAAAATTGTGGTTGTCCTTTTGCTGAGCATGTAAATTAGTTTGGTCGACAATATGCAGAATGAGTGATTCATCAACAAATTTTTCTAAAATTTCTGTGGGCGTTAAATTTTATATTTCCTCAATAAGTTGCACTGTGCATATATTATAAGGCGATTCAATTGACGCTTCGAATGTGCTGTATTTTGGATTGGTTTTTCCCGTGAATACTGATTGGTTTTCTTACGTTTTTAGCACTCAATAAATTTAGCGGTTCATCGTCGCTTGATGAAAAAAGGTTATCTTCTAAGGTGGCAGAAATAATTTCAACTTGACCTGGCACATCATCCTGTACATTTCAAATCGTTGTCGTCGTATTCTTCTTCGTCTGTCAAATAATTAGGCACAGGTGGTAACAAAACAATATCGTCTCATTTCCATTATCACTTTACGCATCTAAAGCTTCGTAAGCGTATTGAACAGCTTTTAGCCATAAAAGCTTTTAGTGCTAATTTCCGCAAAGTTCGAATTCATTTCTAAATAATAATTTTTTTAAATATTTTTTTTCACTAAACATCCTCCTATTGTACTCCGAGTACAGGCAAATATTTTGTTAATTATCAATTCAGGATTAGTTTTTATTTTTACAAATTGAACTATAAAACGAAGTTTATTATATATATAAAAATAGTTCCATACACTATTACAAATTTATTATTGAGAAAAAAGTGTTATTTGACATTGCGAGAAAGAAGTAGTAGAGTAAAAAAGATGTGAACTCGGTTGAGTCCGGCGGATGTTAATGGGTTAACTTTTTACCTCAGTATGCCAGAAAAAAATGTTTAAATAAAAATTACTTATCAATTATTTCTCCAATTCCCTATTTCCTGTGTTACCAAGATATCAGAAAACAATATGTTTGAAAACATTGTCAAAATTTGAAAGATATAGAAACGAATTAGATTGAGAGTTTCTTGGCGTTCCAATATTATTTTATGATGATCGTAATTGTGATATCCACATGTGATATCCAGTAAAGTTAGCATTATCTGTTCCAAATATTTTGAAAAAATATTCTTAGGGATAAGTTTCAATTTATCTAGAAGTTAACTAGCATGAGGCTGAAGATCACTTCATCCGAGTTTTTAGAAATTAATCTTCAGTCTAGCAACACATAATTCAATAGCACCGGTTCCGTTTAGTCGATTCCAGTTCTAATCTTCAATTTGAACATCATAATTGGATACAATATTTTGGAATATTATCCAATCCCGTTCTATGAATTTGTTCATAATTGGTCAAGTTCCTTTCAACATGTAAAAATTGCATAATTCAAGCGCATAAAACCAATTTTCTACCAAACGAACAATGGCCAACTTCATTCTGAGTATCATTTCGAAATGCGAAATTATAGAATATCGTTTAATTCAAGAAAAATAATTAACTGGTGTCTGTTATGCAAAATGTGTATAACAATGGAAACAATGGGTTTGGGAAAGCTAGCCTTCCGTAAAGACATAGAAAACAACGATATATTTATATTCTGTGGCCCTATTCTGGTAATTCCCCGTGAATATGGAACTGACCTCAAATTTGCAAATAATCGTTGAGTCGGAATAATCCAAAATTGCTATTTCATATTTGTTTAAACGTTATTCCAGTTGATACACCTATTGTACAATTTATTTGCCTAATCTTAGAATCGTACCGACAATATGTAGTTCACATTATTGATAGTTTGTTTATTTAACACGAGACTATACATTAGATACGAGGACCACATTTTCGTTTATGGAGTAGGAGTAACAAATAAATTTTCAATAAAGAAACAATTTTGTTCGATTTATATGTAGCTCTGAATTTTGACTGTCTTCGCAGAAAGAAAATTTGTCCAAATCCACAACATATTTTACATAAATCTTATAATAAATAAAAAATGGCAGGTTTCTCTTAAATTTGAAGGCCAACTACCAATGGTCTCATTACCCAGTTCAGTATGTAATCTAATATGCCATCACGATCAAATTAAAAAACATTCCAAAATATTCTTTGTAACTTCTTTTTTATTGCCTACGAATTATACGTCTCATCAATTTCTGTAATTTGCTAGCACCTAATTTCCGTTTTGTAAAGTTTCGACCCAAATAACTTTAATTTTATATTACCTACTCTAATGTTCATGTGGAAAAGCAAATGAAAATTGTTCTGCAGAATCAAAGTAGTTTGAACTCAGCAAACAATTCTTAAATAGCGCGCGCTTATTTATAAAAAGTTCAATTCAACAATTTTTTTTTTATATAAAAAAATTATAATTTAAATAATAATAATAATAAACAACAACAAAATATATATATGGGTAAGACGACGTATAAGAAGAAGACGAATGACTTTAAAAAGATATTAAAAAGAAATAAAAACGAAAAAGAAAAGAAAAACCAAAAAAGCATTACAACTCTGCTGAAGTAGCAAGCCTTTACTACTTACCAGCGACTTATATACATTTTTATTATTTTCTACTCTATCCCAACGTCTCTTGTATATTCGTATGTAAAAGACGGTCGATTTGTTGTTGTATTCGATGCGGTCGTGCGGTTGTGTGGGTTGATTGCTTGCTTTGCTTTCTTAACAATTTTTTTGTTCTTGTTGGGTTTCTTTAAGCAACATACAAGTCAAATGGAAAAGAAAACACACGAAAAACGTAATAAACGAATGAATGGAAAAAGTTTTATTTTTGTAATCCAGAGGCGTTCTATAATCATAGTTGGTATTGGGATGCTGCGATTACCATTAAATATTTGCTGTAATTATCGAATCCATAGAGGAATTTGTCACTCATATAACAATGTCGTAGTTAGATGAATTTGTGCAGGAAACTAAATTTTTAAAAGCTAGGTAGAAGCCGCTTTCCAAATTATACCTCCGATTCAGAATTACACGGGTTTAAGTTCTCTATCAATTTTCTAATATAGATCAAAATTCAGAACTAAATATAACAATTTAACCACTTAAGTAACGGCTTTTTTCGAGAAAATGTGTCCATAAATTGTCAGGTTTTTTGTTTTACATTTCTTTAGAAAATAATTACCAAGTAATCTGAATTCAATGTTTTTTTTTCAATTTTTTTCAAGTCACAAAACAAGCTTTGCTCGAGCAAGACTCGGCAAATCAAAAACACAATCGAACTATGCCCCCGAGTCACGCTCGGGAAAATCACTCAAGTGGTTAAACTAAATTGACTTGACTTAACTAAAATGGCGAGATCAGAACACCTACAACCAATGAAATACAACTTTAAAAAAACTAACCGTGTGGGGCTACAAAGTTACCTGGAATCCATCAACTGGCAAATAACTCTCAATTCCAATGATATAAACGAAAATGTGGACAAATTCAATGACATCATGCTTCAAGGCTTCGAAATGTATGTACCTATGTGCTGTAAACCACAAAATGCTCACCCTCATTGGTTTGATGATAAACTAGTTAACTTAAAAAATCGGAAGTCGAAAGCGTATGCCAAAATGTTGAAAAGCGGGTTAGAAGCGGACAAAACTACGTTTATACAATATAGTAATGAATTTGAAATTTATTTCAAATCTAAATACAGGTCATATCTTAATCAAATTCAAGATAAAATTAAAGTAAATCCAAAACAATTTTGGAAATACTTTAGGAATAAACGCGAAATTGAAGGATACCCTGCTAATATGACGTACAACAATACCTGCTCTATAGACCAAGCGTTACTAGTGGATTGTACGAACAACCCAGCAATAACAACACATCAATAACTCCTCCTATTATTTTTGAGGACAACATTTTATCGGCTTTAAGGGGGTTTGGAGATGGTTGCGGTCTTGACGATATACCCTCTTCTATTCTGAAGGAGTACGCTGAAATTTTAACAATTCCATTATGTTATCTATTCAATCATTCCTTAAACACCGGCGTGTTTCCTGAAAAATGGAAAATTTCAAAAATTACTCCAATTTTTAAATCGGGTAAACGTGAGGATATCTCATGCTACAGAGGAATATCAACTACATCATCAATTCCAAAATTATTTGAGTTAGTATTATGCAACAGCTTTAAATCCACAATTGCACGTCATATATCAATAAACCAGCATAGGTTTATGCCTGGCCGATCCACGTCGACTAATCTGGTTGAATTCACCAGTAAACTAATTAACAAGATAGAAAAACACCGTCAAGTTGATGTAGCGTACATGGATTTTAGTAAAGCATTTGATCCTATCTGTCATCATAAAGCACTCCAGAGTTTATTCAATTTTGGGTTTTCTCTCGATTACATAAATTGGTTTAAATCATATCTATCAAACCGGTGCCAATTTGTGATAATGGGAAATGAGAAATCAAACGTTATTAAAGTTACATCTGGTGTTCCCCAAGGATCACACCTCGGGCCCTGGATTTTTATTGTTTTCATAGACCGAATAATCGAGATAATCAAAAACTCAGACGTGCTCATATTTGCAGATAATGTGAAAATTTTTCGTACTATTAATGGATTGTTAGATACGGAGAAACTTCAAGAAGACTTAGATAGATTAATTGAGTGGTGTGATCAGAACTCACTATACTTAAATATTAAGAAATGCAAAATCATGTCTTACCATCGTAAACGAAATCCGATAATTACTTCATACAAAGTCAACAACGAAGTACTGCAAAGAGTGAATGAGATTATAGACTTAGGTGTTACATTTGTCGAAAACGCCAGTTTCAATAGGCATATTGAAAATTGTATTGCGAATCCGAATGCCATGTTCGGATTTGTTAAAAGATGGACAGGTGAATTTAAGGATATTCAAACCTTATGTTCACTCTATTTCGCTTATGTTCGATCTCAACTGGAATACGCTGTAACGGTCTGGAATCCATACTATGCTGTACACATAAAAAGAATTGAAAGCATTCAAAAGAAGTTCCTGATTTTTTTGTTAAAGAAAAGTGACTGGGATTACGACCACAACTTACCATTCCATGAAAATGTGGCTCGCTTACCTCCATACACAACAAGATGCATAGATTACAAAATATGCACGCTTGAAAATAGACGACTTCTCTTGGGAGCAGTTTTTATTGGTAACGTTTTGCTTGGTCACGTAGATTCAGCTTACATCTTGGAAAACATATCAATTCACGTGCCATGCAGAACATTTCGAAACCATAAATTTTTAGCACTTGAACACCATTCCACCAACTATGGAGAAAACAACCCAATTAATAGGATGTCTAAATCTTTCAACTTAATCGACGACCTATTTGACTTCAACTTATCAAAGGACAACTTTAAAAATATCCTTAAAGACTTTTTTCTAAATTTTTAATTGTTTAAACCAAAATTTGGTTTATACTTTTTTTTTTTATTCTCTTTTAAAGTTTTTTGTTGTTTTAATACAATTTTAACTATAACTGTAAATAATCTGAAATCATACATGTATATTACAAAATAGATTTCTTTAAATAAATAAATAAATAAATTAATTAAATTGCATTAGTGTGTTTTAGAATAACTACATAACTTCATGAAAATTATTACTATGTTTGTTAAATCAAGAGATTTTCAAATCACGAATGTTATGGAACTGATATTTGTAATTGCGCGATCATTGTATGTACATATAATTAAATTTTTCATCAACATTTTAAATTAGATTATCAGTTTTTAAAAAATGTGTTAATATTTTTAATGCCGAAATAAAAGATTGACATTTTCAGAATTCCACAAACTTTTGTTGAAACTATAATCGTACCTTCCCGTAAGGAAATCGTATGACATGCGGAGACTCCTATATTCCAAATTTGATTAAACTTAAATAAGCTAATATTTCAAGTCACACAGTTCAAGTTTGCAAGTCTCAATAAAGCAAAATGTTTTGATAAAATAAAATTATGAAAAGGTTTGAGCCATAAATTAAAATAAAACATTTTTTTTATTCCTCCACGAACTTAATCAGACTTTATAATTTATTCACTTTCAGGCAAGTCTTGTAACAATGTTCAAGTGGCAAAGAAACAATTGTCGATTCACCCTGTATTCATCTAGTTATTTATATAAGATTAATTCATTTCGAAATGTGTTATGCTCGTATTATTTTTCATAAAAAACTGAAGACGAGTTGAGGAGACAATCACTTAGGAGTATTTTTATAAGGTAATTTACTACCACCAGACATTAAAATATCTTGTAAAATATAAAAAACTATTATGATAGATATAAATAGGATAGTAAGGTAAGAAGTAAACTGCGCGCCGTGAAAGAGTTGGGAATGCATCAGCCACAAAACTAAGTTCTGTTTATAAAAATGAACAATTTAAAACCAGTGCCATAAGCGAAATAAATTTTAATTGATACCAATTTTATGAATTAATTATATTTATTCCTTCTAAAATTGAGTAGATGAGTAAGTATGAAAGCTTCCACTAGTTTAATAAATTCATAATATAATTTGTTGTTGGAACTTCATTGCTCACTTTATTTAAATATTCCGTAGAGATGTTGGTTAGCCATTTTTGCATAGTTGAGCCGTTTATTTTGAAAGTGGCTTACTATCTTACAAAATTATAGTTAATGTTAACAATAATCACCATTCTTCTAATTCTTTTTATTTATAAACAATTTTAATCTAGTATCATGAAAATTGCAATGATTTTGTCATTTGAAAATTAGCTAGTTATATTTTTATAGTTATCTATCTATAAATAGGCAAAGACAAAACAGTCTTTTTATTCTCTGTTTGTTAACCGATTTTCTTTTTTTCTTTCGTTTGATAGATATTGACGAGCTTTAGTGTTATAAATAAAAAACATTTGGAAGCGGTAGAAACCAGGTACAAATTTTATCGATAAAAGAATCAATAAAAATATACATAAATTTTCAAATAAAATTGGAGTACTCTTTGATTTTACTCTTTTACTTTTTAAACTTTCAATTACCTAGTTTCCATTAGCGTTAGTAGTAGTATTCGCAAGTACTTGTAGATACTCATAACTACTCAATCAAAATTTTTGTTTTGTTATGTTTTACTTCTATGGCTGTGGGCCATTAGTTCGGTAAAAGTCAATTTTAAGTAAATTTTTCGGTAAATTCATTTATTTTGCAACAACTCTATGGCAAACTGATCAAATAATCTGTTCTAAATTTATTACCATAGTAAATTATTTACCAGACTATTGGCCCACCGCCTAACTAACATATTTGCGCTCCAATGAATATCTACTCACAAGTACTTTGTTAACGCTAATAGAATCCGGTTAATGTCCAATAAATATAAAGTGAGATAATAGTGCAGTGGCGTGTTATTGTGCTTCCAATCAAAATTTTATGTTTGTTGATTTGCATTAGTTTACTGATTTTTTGTTGTAATATAACATAATATAACAACAACATGTTATAACATAATATAACAACAACAGCAAATTTATGAACCACATATCGCAAGAGGTCATTTGTATGGGACGTGCAGCTCAAAATAATCCAAAACGTAATTGCATTTGAAATTTGTAAGTGTTTAGTGTAACAATTTAACACAGAGATTTCTGGTGTGTCCGCATATCGCTATCGCTGTTCAGTATCCACACATGTTCCGCTAATACAGCCATTGGGAATTAATCCATTCATGTTTTTAGTTAAATTGTTATATGAATAATTCTAGTATTTGCATTTTAATTTTAGGGTGGCATGAACATTTTTTTTTTATTTTCTTTTTGAACGGAACGTTAGGTGATTTTGCTTATTGAATATGCCTCGGCGTCGTACATTAATTGGTCGAACCAAAAGACAACGAAACAGGAATCATTATCTTTTGCAAAGTATCAACAGTAACAATAATCCAAATACATGTAGAAATAATGAAAATAATGGCAGTTCAAATAGGCACTGCGAAGCAACAACACAGATTATCGGCAAAATGATAACGAAAATAATGTAAATGATTTAGAAATTTTTCCGGATAATTTTAAAATTGCCATGAATATTGCTCCAAGGAATTTTATCAGTCATAATTGTGGACATTGGTTTTTGTAATGCTAAACATTTTCAGTCAGAGGCTACGGGCCAATACTCGGGTAAATCATTAACTATGGAAAAAACCGAATTTAGAACAGATTATTCGATCAGTTTGCCATCGAGTTTTTGAAAAATAAATGAATTTACTTAAAATTGACTTTTACCCGACTATTGGCTCGCAGCCTGAAATAACTCAAAACGATTCAACTTCTTTCACATCATGTTGTCATAAAAAGGAAAGTTTCTTTGTTGTCATTGTCTGAAAATAGTTTTTTAATAATTTGTTCAATCGATTAAGTTCAAATAATTCTCTTGAAATAATTCTCTTGACAGCATTCGCAATGGTTAGCTCAGAAGCAAAAATTGATACAAATTCTGTGCAGGGGATCTATAATTTCAAAATTCATGATGTGTTTTATCATCGGGCAGGTGCTTTTGGTAACTGAATATAGTAGGAGTCCATGCTATGTGCAGTTGTACTTTTACGACGTTGATACTGCGATTATATGTTGCAGTAATCAATTAATGGGGGAAATTCCGATTAGAGTTAATCCATTTGTACGATCTTTTAAACCGACACATGAACTTTGCAGTAGAACTATTAATATTTATAATGAGGTGTCTATGGTTATTAAGGTTTCGATATTAGAAGATTTAATGGCACTATTCAAACAGATGTTGCCATTACTTTTAGAGTAAAACAGATGGAGGATCACCTTTTGAAAGGAATATTGTTGCATTCACTTAAGTTAATTCTACCGTCCGTAACATTTTTGTTTTAGATAGTTCTTTAGAACCTTTGGCGTATCCTCTTTTAATTACTAATTTCTTAATGGTAATAACTTTAATTTCTTAATGGTAATACTGGATGGCATAATAACATAAATTATAACATTTCAAATACATCTAATACTGTTGCACCCAGAAATCAAGTTACACTGTTAAAATATTATTTTTGTACTGGATAGTTGATGTATATGTTCCTATTGAGGGCTCACATTTGCATTTCATTAAACAAAATCAAGCAAATTTAAAATCTGAATCGTATAACAATCTCACTGATTATTTAAATTTGAATCCTAATTTAAATGTTGATGTTTCAAATGTTGGTCATCGAATTGTTCTTCCATCATCAATCATTGGCTCACCACGGAACATGTGCCAAAACTATTTGGATTCTATGTATATAGTCCGGCATTATGGTAAACCAAGTTTATTTATAACAATGACATGTAACTCTAATTGTAATTAATAATAATAATGATGCATCGAATTTTAGGCCTGATACAATTGTTCGAGTTTTCAAATCTAAGTTTTTACAAAAGAAATTTTTGGTAAAGTTGTTGCATTAATTTATACTATAATTTCAAAAGTGCGATTTACCACCGCACATATTTTAATGTCGTTGTCCGAAAATGTCAAAATTGTTAAAATTGAAGATTGTTTATTGTGAAATCCCCAATAGACAAACTTATCCAATGTTATATATATGAATATGTTAAAAAGCATATGGCGCACGGTCCATGTTGTTTGTTAAATGCTAATACGGTTTGTATGAGAGATGGAAAATGCCGAAAGAATTTTGTGAAGTAACACGTGAAGCAGTAAACGGTTATCCGGTTTACATGCGAGACGTGATAATGATCGAACCGTAGATGTTAGAAGTGAAACACTTAACAATAGATATGTTGTTCCATATATCAAAAATAAATTATAGATTCATTCAAGGGATCTAGCAAACGATTCAATTAAAAAAATGCACTATTTGGTGGTAAACCATTTTATTGCGTGGATATTTTAGACAAATTTTACCAGTTGTTCCACACAGGACACGCTCTACTTTGATTGAAAATTATACGGTTAGCTGAAATCAATTTAATTCATTTAACCATGTCAGTTTAACGCAAAATATGAGAGCTAGACCAAATGAAATAGAATTTGTACAATTTGTGATTAAACTCGGGAATGGTGAATTAAGAAATTATACTGAGTTCGGTAAATAATTGATAATATTTATGGTAATATTCATGAAACTATATTGTCTGAACAAATTATTAAAACGATTATTTTAGCACCAACAATGACGATGTACTTAATCGTTTATCAGTACACCAAAAAGTTTACTATAGCTTTGATAAAATTATATCTGGCCAAAACGATTTAAATGTGAATCATTATCCCATTGAATTTTTAAATTCGTTGAATGTTAGCGGAATGCCACCTCATAAATTGAAGCCAAAAGTCAATTCTATAACTATGCTCAATCGTAACTTAAGGGGACATAACACCTTCAAAATTGGAAAAAAAAAAGTTTTTCAAAGATTTTTTTTTAATGGAATAAAAATAGATATCTTTTAATGAAACTTTCCATTGACATTTAATTTAACTGCAAGTACAAAAAAAAAATTTCGGATTTTTTTAACCCTAGGTCGTTACAAGGGTTTTCCAAAAACACTGAAAATTCGCGGCGTGAATCATAACTACTCTCAAAAACGTCTGAAAAAAAACGGGGTTTAATTCAGCATTAAGTCGCCGTTGGAATAAACTTAAAGGAAAAAAATTGATTGAAAAATAAAAAAATGGCGGCATTTTTTGAAAATGCAGCTTTTTTGTCCCCCCCCCAATTAGTTGTAACTCAAAAAATTGAAAGCCGATTTTTCCTTCCGTAGTTCATTCTGAACAGAAATATATGTAGATCAACGTGTTAAAATTTTAGAACGATTGGAAAAGCAGTTTTTTCTCAATCTTGCACGCCAACTTGAAAAACGTCATTTCGAGATAACCGCGTTTAAAGTTCGTAATTTCGAGATAACCGCGTAAAAAAACGACTTTGGCGCGCTTCGTAGTAAATAAAATATTTTTTTTTTGAGATTTTCATGTTTATATCATTAAAATCATGTTTTTAAACGTTCATTCTAACATATTCTATCATAAAAAAAATTTCGATTTTTTGAAAATTTGAAGGTGCTATGTCGCCTTAAATACTGCGCACGCTTTAGTTAATGGAACACGAATGAGAGTGAAATGCTTGCATCGCAATACGATTGACTGTGAAGTAAAAACTAACTGCTAATATGGATTCCAAGAATTAATGTTAACATTTTCTGGGACAATGCTTCCATTACAATTTCAAAGAACACAGTTCCCAGTAATACCCGCATTTGCTATGATCGTAAACAAGTCACAAGGTCAAATTTTGGATAAAGTTGGTATATTATTACGACGTCCAGTGTTTTCACATGGACCATTATTTGTTCGTTCTTTTGATAGTTTGAAATTTGATATTTCTAATGACAATCGTCAAGGCAATTTATTTAATAATAATAGAATTTTTACAAAGAAAATTGTTTACAGAGAAGTGTTACTTATAAATTAATTTAAATTGCATTGAAATTTCCAATTCAAATTAAATTTTAATTGTTTGACCATTAAATTTTGTTTCATATGAATAAATTTGAGTTTTTAAATTGTGATTTAGTGTTTTTTATTGCATTTATTTATTATTTAAATATAATGGATCTGAACTGTTTTGTACTTAAAATATTACATACAAAAACATATTGTCTATACCAAATGTATAAAAGTATAGAAAAAAATATGTTCGAAACATGCAAATTCATATATTTCTCAAATATTCAACAATGTTTATGGTCGAATTTTGACCACGAGGCGAACACTAGTATTTTTAAATCAGTTCAAACGCAAACCGTGCAAAATCTCAAAATAAAATAAATGGGACTTAAACCTCTTTCGGGATAATCAAAAAACTGAAATCAACTATGGGATAAATAATAAATTGTATAATAAATATGTTTCAGTCCTAATGATCATTAATCCATTTTAAGTTTTTATTATTTCTGCATATGGAACGGACTATCAGAATATTCAATTGGTAATATAACATTTTTGACTTAAGAAGTATTAGCACCTAAACGGAGCCGATCACATAAAAGATAATTTTATTTGAGATAATGAAATAGATATTTCGATTATTCTAAAGATTAACACATCAATATCCTGCATGATTAAAAGTAAATCCGTTTTTAGTTTAGTCCATTTTGGCTAAACCGTCTAACAATATCCAGTTTCAGGGTTGCTTAATGCATCCAATATAAGAGCACTAAATATTTCACGTTTTTCATCAAAATCGATTTTCTTTGCTATTGTGTAAAAATTTTTTTTCCAGAACTAGAACTCGAGGTTCCTTAGTTTTAATGCACGGAATCCCTCAATTTACGTAATATATATGTACGTACATGCTAAGTTGGTCTGAGTTGTTCGATTTTTTAATGTTTCGATACGTTAATGTCAAATTCAATATTAGTTCGTTGAAAAAAGTATTTCAATCTAAATTTATAGATTTTTAAAGAGTATTAGAATTTCAAACCATTGGTCTCATGATACATTTCCATTAGATGGGGTCATTTCTGATATTCTTATATGCTTTAACACTAAAAACACAATGAAATCAATGTTCATTAGGGCTTTAAATTTATCTTTCAACAACGTGGTTCGTTCAATCTCAATCTTAAATATGAAATTCGCAATATATTTTTCTGAAGCTAAGCAAGGATATCGGCAATGACCTTATCTACTAGAAACCCATCATGAACCCGATGGATTGCAGTTCTTATATTCATTAAAAGGCTTCGATCTTGGATGGAAGTCGGTAATCAAATTGAAATGCGGACGAGTTCAAAATTTTTGGAACGATTCAGAATATCTTCATTAGCATTTTCTTTAATTTTATAATACACAAATTTCATATTTAGTAGAACTAAATTTTTTTACGTGAAATATCGGTTAGAAGTTTGCTTGAGTTTACGTAAATGAGGGTTACGTAGATCGAGGGATAACTGTTTCGTTAAACAATTTGACGAATAGTAAATTATTTGGTTATGAATTCAATCTGTTTCTTCTCATCATTTTTAAGTGTAGAATTTAGAAATTCTATATTTCGTAATATTTTGGAATTAACCATTGAAAGGTGAAAGAGTTTGGTGGTCTTCATGTTCCACGCAGAAATATTAAATCGCAGTTTTTTTTTTGCTGTAATTTAGTTGATTGTGATTAGTATCCGTTTCTTTTCAGCCGCAGAACTGAATATCGCAAAAGTTGTAATGACACAATTATTAAACTGAATTTTTCAGAGAGCTGCTTTTATCTGATCGAAAACTGTAAGTAGCATCGTATATCAAAAAACATTGTTTTCGGAGCTTCTAATAATAAGTGTTATACAGTGGAACCCCTGTATACGACCGCCCCTGTACACGACACTCGGAATACGACCTTTTTTGCTTAGTTTTTATGTATTATTTTATTATCATAAAAACATAATGCATGGGTGGATGCGCAGAAATTTTAAAATAAAAAATATACAAAAAATTTCATTATTAATTTATAGTCTATCACTATTAATAGCTATAGCAGTGTAGTTAAATTATTTTTGAAGCCATTACATGGCTTCTTATGGAAAAGATTGCTTCGATATACGAAAAATTCGGTATAGGATGGAACGAATTATAGCCGTATACCGGGGCACAGAATACAGTTTTGGGTTAAACTAAAATATTAGAAAACTATATTTGAGAAAGAAGTGGGGTACTGAACAGGTCATTTCAACAGACTTATCAGCATTTTCAGTACTATTTAATATTCAAAGGCAGTTATTTTTATGAGATTCTTTAAACTCAGTATTATGGGCTCTAATTTTTGTGTGGTAATATTGTTTTGGCTATCGGAAAACAAACAAGAAAATGGTATCTTTTCTTGTCTGTAATATATTTTTGAAGATGCAGGAGGAATGAGTTCGTGATGTTGTAATTGTGATATGGTTATCTATTTTCCATAAAAGACTTATGATGAATTTATTCTATGGTATGTAGTAAAATAAAATATAGTAATCATGAAAAATATTGATCTTGCAGATTTACCATTTGCTATATTGCCGAAGCCCGAAAAGGTATTTTCCAAAAGGATCTGTCTGCGTGCGTGTGGCTGTATGTACTGCTTTGAAGACTATCTAGAATCTCTAATCAGGATGAAACTTCACTTTTAAGGTTTTTCCATTAATTCGGAGATCTCTGTGGTTTTTGGAAGAAATGGATCTTTTTTGTTTTTTGCAAATAGTTTGCAAAGTGTACATCATTTACGAAAAAAGATTATAAACAAAAATTGTGAAGTAATTGACTTTACAATTTCAAACAAAATTTATTTTAATTTTTTAAATTTTTCCAACTTCATACTTAACCTTTTTCCATAAATTGTTTCAATATTCGTTGTGATGAAAAACTTAGTATGCATCCTTGAATTCTGTTCATTAGAGTAAACATGTGATTGTGCTCTTTGTAAAATATGGCCGAAAAATACAATATACATGATGAAAAAACAAGTACCACAGTAACATGCGCTTGGTGCAGTTTCCTCTTCTGAAGATTTTGTGGGTCGATATGTAGCTTTAATGTAAATTCCCTATACATAAAAGCACGGTTTGTGAAACTGGTATCTATATCCTTAGGACCTCTGATGACAAAGATCATTAAAATATTTTCAGCTTTTACTGCGCATAATTCATTAGACAACTAAGTGGCAGTTTAGATTAGATTTACCGTAATGCTTTATACAACTATCGGCAACAACCCAAACCAAGTTCTTTTTGTAAGCTAATGGTACAGATTTGTTGTTGTTAATTGTTTATTAATTGCAGCATTATGCTGATTCTGAACAGCAAACATCAATGCTAATTCATAAGATAAATGCACAAGTGGAGCTTATTTATTTCATTTATAAACAAAAGTAATTCTAGCCTGTCTTTTACTATAAAACAAGGGCAACTAGGGTAAAAGCTTAGCTCTAAAGGATACTTAATTGTTAGAACAAAATATTTGTTTTTCGTTGATAAATTTAAATGGCTTAATTGAGTGATAAATCAAAAGCTCGGTTTTTTGCAATTATCGATACTGCCTTAATTACTCATACTTAGTAATTGCATACTTTTTTAATGTAGAATTTCTTACTGGTTTTGTAAAATATGTCTATTGCGTTAACAAAATAAAATATTTAAAAAAAATTGAAATTTATTTTCATATAAAGCGCATTTTTGCATAATATTTATCCAATTGGGTATTTCATTACAGGTTGTCAAACAGTGTTCAATATCTAAAATGTATTGCTCTATAATCTTCATTAATCCAGCATTTTTCATTTCACCTCTTGAATCAGCTTCAGTCTCATCTGTAGCATTTTCTCATAATTTTTCTTAAATTTAATTAAATAAACATTAACCGCAAATCCAACGCCGAGCGAGTGAAATAAGTTAATTGGCTTCAGGTCAAATACTTTAACACTTTTCTTAATTTTAAGCCATCAATCTCCACCACTGACTGAATCATACACCAAAAAATGTTTTACCAAAAATCTCAATCCATTTATTTTTTACTACACCAACAAAAAATAATAATCTTAGAACCGGCTACTTGACATCTCATTCACTCCTACGATCGTTGATGATCTTTAAGAATTCGTTTTTTCCTTCTCTGGCACACAACATCTTACAAAAAAAAAATTTTGTTTTGTAAACTTGAATTTCGTTAGGTATGTTCTCAAGTAAATATGTAGTTTCTTTTTGTATTGAGAATGCACTGTACACAAGAGAGAAGGTGTGTTGGAATGAGTATGTCTATTATAAAATGTATGAGATCGAGTGAAACATCGAATCGCGATCGTGTACAATTATTATACAAAAAAGATAAAGTGAGTACGATCGGGTGGTTGGTATTTTATTTTTCAAATTTGAAAAGAACTCGAGATTCGGTTTCTTCAGTTCATGAGTGAATTTTGTGGTGTACACTAAGTTGCGCACGCTTCCCAATTTAATATTTCGGTTTTGTTTTCATTATGGCTCAGTGGTATTTATGTAAACGTGCAAAATGAGTTGTGAATTTTATTAGAAATATGTGAATTTATTTGAAAATTGTAATTAATTCGTTGTGAATTTTGTTACACATATAAGTAGTGTGTGCATTGTGTAATTTTGTGTGTTGCTTTGTGGTATAAAATTGTTTAAAATTATATATACATATACAAGTTTGGTAAAAATGAGGTGAAATAGAAAAAAAAAATAAAGTTTGAAATTATTATGGTTATTTTATAATATAATAAATGAGTGTTATCGACTTAACAGTTTGGATATAACATTGATTGATTGGATATTATGTTAGTACAATTATTATTCGTATACTTATGGACTAATAGCGGATCGCATAATCTATTGTTAATATAGTGGATATCCAAATCGTGATCTACTCGAACAACAATTTTTTTAAAATAAAGGATTAACTATTTAATTGAACTTAAAGAGAGAGGTAATACAATTGTATATATTTTTTTTTTAATTTTAGCCACCACTCCACGCGTGGTCCACTCCATAAGAATAAACAAAATTTGACCAGCACCACATGACAGTTTTTCGTGTTGCCATTTAACCAGAATTACCTCACTTCACTTTACGACATTTAACCAAACTTAGCTAATTTTAATACATTTACTTCCCATAATCTATCGTCATCCGCACACAAAATCTCATAAATCGTTCACAAATCTGTACGCGTATTTTGGTTTCATTTAAAATAGCGCGACGCCTAAAGTAGGCGACGAAATCATTTAAGCAAGATGATTACTAATATTCATCCTAATATGAAATTAATTTTTGCTGCTGGAATTTAATTTAATTTATAGCTTTGCTGTTTTATGGTGTTGTATACCATTGTTACCATAAAGGTAATATTCACACTTAAACATAACTTTTATGTTGTATGTATACGTGTGTTTATTGTATTTGTATTAATTAGGTAGCCGAACGCAATGTTTTGTTTAATTAATTGAATTAATTAAACATTATGTTTAATGTTTAGATCAAAATCTTTCTACTTCATACTTTTTCTTCTCACCGATCAGGTCATTGAATTTTTAAATCTCTTTTAATCCAAATAACATTTTGAATTAATTCGTCTCGTCTTAATGATAATTTATTAATTTTTTTGTCTGTTGAATTTATACGAAGTTTAAGTTGTAAGTAAACTAAGTTTTTGGAATTGGTTATTTTTTTTTGTATTTAAGCCGGAAATATTATGCAAAGTAAATTGTGGTGGAAATATAAAATACGAAAACAAAATTGTTTAAATGTAATAAATTAAAATTAAGTTCATTTAAAAAAATGTATCTGTTTATAATTAAGTATATCTATAAGACTGGTTATCGATAAATAGTTTAGATAAAAAACATAAAATTTTTTATTTTGCTGTGTTATGTTAAGTTGAGATAAGCGATCTCCATAAATTTGTTTTCGGTTGGGTTATATTTCAAGAGAACACACAAAATCCATAATATAATCGGAGTCTGTTGAGCATATATAGTAATTTCGGAAAGGTAGGATTTCATGTGTGTGTTTTGAGTCGGTAATATTCTATTGTAAGGTTTTTAATTTTTAATCCTTCCACTTCTATAAAATTTGCTTATAAATCCACTTTCTCAAATTTAAGTAGAGTACTATTACAAGGAAACTTATTTCTTAAAAATTTGAGTTCATCTTAACGCAGTTTTATAAATTTGTATTGTATTTTATACCACTACAAGCGCAAAAGTTCAAACTACCCAACATTATTAAATTTCTATAAAACCATAGCCCAACATTTACTTTAAAACATACATATTTTTTGACCACCGGCCATCGCCGAGTAATTCATGGACCTTTTCTTTTAAAACGGTTCTATAAAAGATCGTGAACCAGCACGTCTGACTTGTCAATGTTTATTGCGTCAATAGAAAAACACTTTAGTCGATTTAGAGATTTTCTACGTTGATTACTTTCCTAGATATGTATTATCATTTAATAAGGTTTATTCTTAATTTTCTAATCCCATTTTCTATGGTAGATCTATGTCTATGATTGACTTAGTTAGATTTTAGAGGGTTACTTATTGGCAGGTGTTTTTAAATTATCAAATGTTAGTAAACGACAACTTATTTACGAAATTAATCACTATTCAATTATAGTCGATGCTGACTTTTCAAACAAAAGTTTTTATTTCTGATGAGATAAATTCCACCTCTAATAAACAAAACTTCCGCATATGGAGGACAATTCTAATGCGATCAAATCTATTTGGCCCCTCGTTTCGGTGACATCGATCACGTGGTTTAACGCCGTTAATTTTTCTTTGGTGCATATAAAACCTTAACCAGTCAAACTTATGAGCTTAAGTTGTGCTCTGTTTTGGACCACTTAGAAGAGCGGTACGACCACCAAAATTTTAGAGGTCAGTTGTTAATTTGTGACGAGAAGCCTATAAAACTGGTGGTTGTAGCACTAACCGAAGTGGTGCAATTGGCGTGTAACTTAAGCTCTTAAGTCTGACTAGTTGAGGCATAAGACAAGAGCCGTATCTACGCGAATAAAGCCGAAACATTGGATACATAACGTTTTTTTTTGGTTTTTTAAGAGAAGTTCAGAAAATTAAGCTTTGATGTCAAAAGAAAGCATGATTGTAGGGTATATCTTACCCAAAGCAGAAACATAGTTGTGTGGAAAACAGATCTCATTCGTCATTCACTGAAAGTGCATGGCGAGATTATTGGGCTTATTATATTGTGTATATTATGTATCATATAAATGAGTGAAAAAATAATTATGTCCGGACTATTAAGTTAAAGTCTGTGTATTGAGTGTGGCCTACTATTAGTTAAAAACGAAAGACATCAATCCCTACACATAAAATGTAAAAGTGACGAACTTTATATTTCATACATAATGAAAAATGATTCAAAATGACGTCAACTACTGCTCGCAGCATACTATACATGATTGAATATTGCATTGTGATCGAACATTAAACTTTGCTGTAAGTTTCAGCGCACTAGCATGTGAAGAAATTGGTGAAAATTAGATTGCAAAATACTGCCGACAGACAGACAAACAAACACAATAATAATAATAACAAGCACTAGATAAAAAATCTATAAGTGGGCAGCTTTCTCCATTGGCTTCAATAATTATAAATAAAGCAATAAAAATAATTTTTTTTTTATTGAAATATTATTTAATTTAGGGTCTTCTTTATAGTGGAAATTATTAGTTATTTTTTCTATATATCTATTTCAATGCCATTTAAGGTACCATCATCAGTAAAATTTACTTTGACAAATTAGACGAAGCTGGAGCGGAGCGTCTTTTATACCCAAAACATCCTTAACCATAGCTTACGTAGGTTCCAGTTTTTCAGAAAACCTTCTGGCCTTCGCTTACGTGGATTCCGTTAGATTTGCAAATAGCTCATAAATTTTGTTATTAACTAAATGAGGATTTTTCCTGTAGATCTCCAACTCCTTCAACCAAATTAGGAGTGTATAAGTTAAAATGTTCAGATTGTCCATGTTTCAATATAGCTCAAACTGTAAAGCATTCTAAGACAGGTTTAATCAGGTCCGAATCCAGAATTGTCCTAAATATAAGTGGCAACACGGATATACAGATGCTAATTAAAATTTGGGAATAGTGCGTCAGAAAATGAGATATTTTATGAACCATTTAGAGGTGTTGAAGATCTACAGAAACAAAATAACGCTTATTTGTTAAATAACAAATATAATACAGCTAGTTACTAATATACGAGTTATTTGCAAATTCTGCAAAAGTATTTTCTTTGATTTATAGAAAAATTAATTATCTCCATTATCAGGAAACGTCTAAAATAAATAATATTTCAACTAAAAATCAAATTTTATTATTTTATTTAAAATTATTAAAAAATAAGCAGTGTTACTATTTTACGAAATATATCGATAGGCTTGTGTTAATGGCTTTGTCCGAAACCATAATGTAAATAATATCTGATTTTGAAACGGCATGCTGTTAAATCTTTTTCTTAACCAATTAATCACTTGGAGTAGTTGGGGAGACGCCCTCCGGCTTAATTTATTTTGACTTCGTGAGTTTTGTTGAATTCGAGTTTTTTAGAATCGACATTGTGTGCCAAATCTATATTTTGGGAAATGTTAAAATGTCCTTCCCCGTAATTTTTGTGATTGGTATGTGGACATATTGAAGATGCCTAAAATATTGATTTTAAATCCAATATTTCAATTTCTAACGCGATTTTGAACAATATTAACCCTTTTTCCTCAAACTGAAGGCTAATATGGGTAATCTATTGTTCAAATTCGTTCAAAACTGTGCTTGATACTTTACATTTTTTGAAATTCAGATAGCCAACATTGGGACATTGGGGTAGATACTCGATCAGCTAGCAAGCAAGCAATTTTCTAGCCAAAATCCTGGCTACCCAATCAATTTTACTAAGGAAATTTAATTTTGAAATTATGTTTTTCAAATTTTTTTTGTTTTTTTTGCGATTGCACAGTAAATTTTGCAGCTTCAAAAAATTAACTGCAAATTTTGGTGTTGTTTTACTGTACAATTGCAGAAATAAACAAAAATTTTCGAAAAAATATAATTTAAATTCATATTTTCTTGGTAAAATTGATTGAGTAACCAGGATTTTGGCTAGCAAATTGCTTGCTTGCTATAAGGCAATCGAGTATCTATTCCATTGACTGTGAAAACCACTACTTACAGAAAAAAATGTTTCAATAATTTTGCTCAATTTTATTTCAAACTGCCAGTCTGGTACAAAATTATTTTGCAGCTCGTATAGAATTGGGCTGATTTAGGTGGTTACAAAACATAGGTTAATGACGCTGATTCTCGCGGCGTAAAATTCATGTTGTTATTTGTTGCCCCGTTTTCTTTTGGAATTTGTATAGAAAAAACACAAATAACATTACATAACATTGAATTTTAGATCCTGGAATCGGCCTCAATATGTTCATTTCGTTAATTTTATGTGTATCATATTTGCATAGAGGACAATGTCGAAGTACGAATGATGCGTGGATTTTTTAAATGAAGTTTGGGCTGATTTGAAAAAGGTTTTTAATGATATTTGAATGACTCTTGTTTCTCTAATGAAATTAACATTAATTAACAAAAACTTATTTGGGACAACTAGAACCTAACTAACTAACCACTTTGGAAATCGTGGTTTTTAAATTAAAATCTGCATAGATTGAGAAGCACGTTAAGGATCTAAATCTAAATTGGACTTGAAACTTCGCTTTACAACTTCAGATACGTTAAAATTACAAAATTAGCATTACGTGCACGCAAAATTACCTAATTTTAAATTAAAAAAAAAAAAAAAAAATCAACGTTACTCGTACTCTGGACCTGCCACAAGTCAAGTTGTATCATTAAAATTCATATAGTTGCTAGCCGTCATAGGATTCATTTTCGATATCATATGTTTACTTGGGGAGACCTGGGTTTTTAGACATTTTGTTTTCAACTTGAGTACCAGGAAGTGTTTGCAGGGTTCTGATTTCCGGTTAATTCATTTAGGAAATCCTCGAGGGTCTATCAAGTTGTTTTGTGTTTCATTTTACTATTAATACTTATTAAGGTAATTCTGGGTGATAACCAGACATTTGTTTTACTTCGAGGTGAGGTTATCAAGACGTTGCAAGTTTGGTTTCGACCTAAAAAAACATTGAATTCTTTAAATGAAACAAAGCGGTCGCCTCATGAGACTGCAGTGACCAAACCACCAAAATATTGAAAATACTTTGAACTTATATATAACTTACAATAGAAGTATAATCACAATTTATTATCTGTATAGTATGTTGTTGTAAGTTCAAAGTATATTCAATATTTATGTAGTTTGGACACTGTAGTCAGATTTATTTTATTTATTTATTATTTATTTATTCAAAAAAAAATATAACGAATTTTGTGCCGAAAAAACGGCAGAAGCAAATTCGCGTAATACATAAAAATACAACATAATCCTAATATTTACAAAATTAAATGATTAAAATGAGAATAAAATGTGATAAAAGCTTACAATAAAATGACTAAGATACTAATACTATTACTACCATTACCAATACTACTACTTTTACTACTAAATTTCAACTTCATAATATGTGACTAAATACATCAAGTTTTATGTAATAACCCTGAATAAATAGGAGATATCAACAGTTTCAAATAGCCATTGTTTAACTCTAGGTAAAAAGGACTTCAAATGAATGTCCTTCCTAATGTAAATTGGTAGCGCATTAAAAAAGGTTGGTGCAGCGACCAGAATAGAGCGTCGGAAGTGGTCATTGAAGAATCTTGGGATGTTACAAAGAAATTGATGGTTACCGCGAAAATTGTAACGAAAATCGCTTCTCATTATTTGTTGACCACTTCGATTAAAAAAAACTCTCAATACCTTATAAACATACAAATGTTTCAACGGCAAAATATTCGTCGTAAAGAATAAATTCCATGATGGTTCAGTTCTTGGTTTCTTTAGATATATTCTCAAAATCATTTTCTGTAGAACATATAAAGGATACGAAGATGGGACGATTAACTTTTTTATTTAAAGAATTCAATATTTATCGAACATTTGGTTGTCGAAACCGGTAACCTCACCTCGATATTTTTTGTGACCAAAGCCCAAAGTTACTTTTCTCTACATTTTAAAGGCCTTTTAAAGGTCCAAAAAGCAAACAAAAAAAAAATTGTCCGTCCCTCTCAATGCCTGCTCCGACGATATCTTCGGAATATTTTGCGACTTCATTTTTTCTCGAAATTCTCCTTATATTGTTAATTTAGTAGAGAATTCGAAAGTCTTTGAGATCTATACGTCAAGGGGGTTTGGTTCTTGTCATACAAAATGACACAAAGGCCACCCACTCTCCCTATATTATTAGCTTCTCTACAGCCCAGGCGGATTGATTGATCGGAGTGAAACTTCATACCTAAACTTTTTCCATAAGTTCGGAGATCCCAGTGATTTTTGGCCGAAATCGATTTAGCGGAAGTGGCAGTTTCCATACTAGCTCTTTCGTTTTATGCAAAAATTTTAAAAAGAAAAGATGAGAAACCCTCATAAGGACGCTGGAATTTTAAATTTAAATAAAACAAGTTGTGTGTGAGATATCTACCCAATACTTTTTATTTGAAACAAAATTTTATGGTATTAAGTACTTATGGAATATAACCTCGTTAAAATGTTCGCTGAATGTTCGTTAAATGTTCGTTAAAATGTTCGATGTCCTTGTCGCCAAAATCTGGCCGAATTTGCTGGATGGCTTTCGTTATGTTGACTCTGAGGACATAAATTATTTGCGGTTTAATCGCATAGATCTGCGATTTAAGAGAGCCCCAAAGGAAGAAGTCTAAAGGAATCGCATGATCTCCCGATCTGTTGGTTAATAATGACTGTTATTTAATTTGATTTAGTTCAACAAATTTGTGTTGATAAAACTTATTGTAATCGAAACCTAGATTAGAAATTTGTATTTAACTTATAAGTTTGTTTGTTTTTAATCTTTGGGGTCGAGCCACTCATAAATCTTTTGTAGTTCCATTTGGACGTCCTATACCTTATGTCGTAGCAAATTCGGGTACTTATGGTAGCTTATATTATTCACAAGGAAGATGCGTTAGTTCATGAGTTTTGCACCCCGACAAGAAGTTACTGTTGTGTTTATTTACATCACTGATCGTAATCAGATGTATCGATCACTTTAGTGATAAAGCATTAAACTTTTACTAAACTTGATCTCTAAACGTACTATTTTTTATAGTTTTGCTCATGTGAATCGAGCTCTCGATAAAATTCCTAGATTTAGTTTCTAAATAGTTTAGCTCTGAAAACAATTTAGTTTTAATAAATACTCGGAGCGCTTAAATTTCAAGATAGTCCTAAAACAGTTTATTTTCCATTGAGAGACTTTCGAACTAATTAAATATCTGAATACTTTCTATTGAAAAAATTCATTTGCCTCATCCGTTGTGCCTGCACGATCTTAACACTAATTGACTTAGCGAATTATATTAAAAATCCACAAGTAATTTTTAAATGTTTTGTAAATTATTGGGTTTGTATAAAATATTGGAATGGTTTTTGAATCGAATATAAAACTCTTTAAATCTATTCGTATTCTCCAGTGTACCATAAAGTAAATGGAAACCATTTCCTTTTTTGTAATGTTTGCGAACAATATAATTAATGAAAATAATGCAATGTGCAACTACGGCTCATTTGATAATACCGAGTAAAAACTGTAAAGTTGCCTCAATCATCCACCGAAAACGTGAACAAAGGGAGATGAGCAGACCATAAAAAACATTTTTTTGTAACATTAAAGAAGTGCAATTAGCAACCAAAACAAGAGAGAGGGGCCAATCTATTCGATATCCACTATATTTTGAATAAGTTGTTCATATAGAATATTGATGCGAAAGACGTTGAATAATATTTGGGTAGAAAGTAATATTTTACAAAATTTTCATAAATTTGCTTAAATAGTCATTAAGAATGATTAAATTTAGCTAATTCATATATACATTCAACTTTGGAATGTTAAGCCCTTCTCTAACAAAAACTTGCTTCATGTGCCTTAAATTTAATCTTACTGAGCTTTTTCTGATTTTCGGAATAATTCATGTGTAGGGTGTTTGTCAGGTGGACCGACAAAAGTGATTTGTCCGATTGGGGGTGAGGGGGGGGGGTGGCTTTTCATCATTTGGAAGGTTTCATCCTAAAGAACTTATATCCTAAGTGTTACGGTAACTGACATATGAGATACGATAGAGGTGGCCCTATTCCTTGGCCCGTACAGTCCCAGACCTCACATCGTTGGATTTGTACGTCTGGAGATATGCTGAGGAATTGGTATATGCAACAAAGGTACCCATAAGAGAAATTTTAATTGACTGATTGATTGATTTCATAACAACCTCTAGTTTTTTAATGAATATAGAATTATTTTTTAGGATCTGGAAGCCCATAACTCATTTTTCTCAAACCAATTGTATTAAATAATGATTTATTTAGAATAAAAACAAATTGCAGAATACAATAAAAGTTATTTCCTGTCTTTACGATTACAAACAAAAAAGTTATGACCATTTAAAGGTGAAATTTTGGGTAATTAAAAAAAATTAACTGTTTTTATCATTTCTCAGTTGATACTTATGACATCAGTTCCATATGATGATAGCTTCTAAATGACCCCCCTCCCCCAATTTGCCAAACAATTTTGTCGGTCCACCTGCTAAACCGGATCCGCTCGAAACGCGATATTTCAAAACGCGATATTTCGAAATGAGATACGAGTATGACAAAACGGGATATGGTACAAAACGCAATATTTCAAAATGCGATATTTCAAAACGCGATATGGTACAAAACGCGATATTTCAAAACGCGATATTTCAAAACACGATATGGTACAAAACGCGATATGGTACAAAACGAGATATTTCAAAACGCGATATTTCAAATGCGTTATAGTATAGAATGTGCATTGCGAAGCGACGGGAGTGCAGCGACCCAATTGACACCGATCCTTTATACTCTCGCTCCTATCGATTTTTAAATTCCTATAAACTGAAATTAAATTTCCCCTTCACCCGCCTGATATAACCCGATCCTAAACTCCAGTTTTTTACCATATCTCGTTTTGTACCATAATGTGTTTTGAAATATCACGTTTTGAAATATCGCGTTTTGTACCATATCGCGTTTTGTACTCTATCGCGTTTTGAATTATCGCATTTTGAAATATCGCGTTTTGACAATTCGCGTTTTAAAAAAAGTATCGCGTTTCAAATGGGACCCCTGCCAAACAGTCTGTATATATGTAGATATTTTCTGTTTATACTTTAACAATTTTCTATTTATTTCGTCTGAGTAAAAAATCAGTCAAATATGAAAGGGTGTGAAAAAATGTAAAATAAAAATTTCGTTTTTCAGATTGTATGTAGTAATTTATTGGAATATATCTAGGTTCGACCACAATTAGTGAATTGATTTATTTGGGAACATTATGAAAATAATTGTAAAATTGAAAGAAAACGGCATCACGGATGTAGCATAAGTAAAACAAATTAAACGGAGTGTATAGGTCAAGTCAAGAATCGGTAAAATATGAATTTAGGTTTTTGCCGCTTGTTTAAAAATTTCATAAACACTGTGCATATTTTGGAGTTTCATGAAACCAAAATAATCTTCCAGTTTTTAAATTAAAATATATATCATTCTATATTGAAATTTAGTGTTGACCACGATCACGTTTGCAGAAGCTGGTCCTTTGTTCGAAATTTTCGATCATATTTCTACAAAATCGGGGTTTTGAGACCTTCGATTGATTGTGGGTTATCCTTATATTTCATATAGCCCCATGCATGATTGCATGAGCTTATGGTGGCCAATTAACAGCCGTCTTTGCGAAATTAATCATCAATAGTTGTTAATATTCATGTCTTCAAATATTAGAAGTAAAATTCGTCATGTTGTCGTTGTGGACAAGTTTAATTGTTGAGAACATCGTGACATCGATAGTAGGTTATCTGCAACACTTTCTCTCATTGTAGCAATATTTTCGGACTAGTCCATGTTGCTGTCGATATATTTTGCTACTGACCCAGTGAACTCAGATGGGCGATTTTAATTATTTTAATATGATTTTAAAGTGAAATTGAATTCATTTTGCTAAATGATCAATCTTCGACTGTTACTCTGTAAAAAGAGTGAATAAAGGAAATTTTAAAATAGCAAGTTTATACTCTGTTGAAAATAAATTATTGGAAGGCCCTATATACCGAATGCTAGTTCAGGTTTCATATGCTAAGATTTTAATTCCAAAGTCTAGAGATTATTGTTGTTCATATAAATTTCTTTAGGAAGATATTCTGCGATTTCTTGAGGGCCTTGGATAATATTTTCAATAATTAAAGTTCGGTTAACTTTATTCTGAACTTGATAATTATTTTTTAACTAACTAGTAAATGACTACCAAATTTTCTAAAAAGTTAGTTTTCTTATAATTTGTGAATTCCAGTAATTTTAGAATTCACTTGATAAAATTGCCGATATTCGCAAAAAAATTAAATCAAAACAAGCTCCAACTATTAGACCTGATCGTAATCGATAATAATTGGTTTAGTATGATGAATAAAAGATTTTGCAAGTTTTGCGCGCAATGATTGGACAAAAAAAATTATAAATTGGTTATAAATTTAAATTTTTTGAATCGATTATGATAAATTAACAGCAGAATAATGAATGAATTTAAATTTGATTAAGTAGAATGTAAATGTTCATTAATTGAACGCAATTAGATTGCTTATATATAGTTGTGATTTATCGAAATTGACTGGCAAAACGTTGTTGAATCGATCAAATTAAACGTTAACATTTGATAATGAATTAATGACATCTATAGGCAATTATTTTAATCAGTATAAAGTATTTTTAATTAAGATAATAAATACCCGCAACAAATACAGAAAACATAACTTGAGTGTGATCGATCTAGAATTAAGTTCTATAGATGCCGTATAAAAAGTATTTTGCATTCCCACTTGGTTATGTAAGCGTGGTATCTGCTATTCTATATAAATATTAATTTAAATTTAAGCCAATTTTCAAGAATATAAATCTTAATTAATTTTTTCAAATCTATTGCTATGTGTACGATCGATAGATCATTATATAAATTGCCTGTATTCGTGTATACAAAATAGCTAATAGCCAATTTGCAAAATAAACCAGTTAGTTTATTTACATTTCCCAAAATTATGCAAATTACTTTTTTATCGCATATTATTGTTGAATATTATATATATCGTAAATACTGATACATAAAAATATCAAATTCAATCAATGAATCGTTATAGCCACAAAATATAAACATAGCGACTGATTCAAATTTCGAACTTTAATTAAAGTTGTTTTGCTTAATTAAATTAGCATATAATTAAAAAAAAGCGCGCTCGGATTATGCAGAGCTTTAGTTGTCAATTGGCTATAAATTATACAACGACCAGACTACTGCAATCAACTGACATATCTTATGATAAGTTACGTTTTGAATGCGTTATGAGATGAAATGTCTTATTAATTATGGAGTCATGTGGCGATATGAGTTATAAAAAAGCGATTTTTAATTTTAATTTATTTTGTATATATATGTAGCTATATGGGATTTTGTGTATCCGACTTTTGTTTCGTTCGAAATGTTGCAGGATCATTTTAAAACCATTATCATTGTAAAACCGTGAGCGAAATATTAAGATCACGACGATTTTGTACGCACATGTTATAAATATTTTTAAAAGACCTGCTGAGCCTGAGATTACCTAATGGTATCCTAATTTTCTAATTTAAAATAGATTTTTTCCAAGTCATTGCAACTAAGTGCGCGCCATAATGGGCGTCAAAATTTTGGTATTATTTTTAAAATTAAACTTTCCATTATATTTTTATTTATATACAGAGATTCACCGAGCTGATATAATAAATAAAAACTTGCGCAACTTACAAACACAAACCCTATCATCGTCTTACTGTATACACAAAAATTCTCTTGATCTGTTTACTTAACTCACAAATACCTGTTTATCGCAGTTTTCTCACCTTTACTACTACATCTTAAGAAGTAAGAATTTATAGTTTTTGTTTTATAATGATGCTGGTAAACAAAATGTAAAAAAAAAACAAACTAAAATCTAAGATGGCTGCCATGACATGCTTTTTTTATTATGTGGTGTGTTAAAAACGCGATCGTTTGGTATTTTAACTCTACTCGAAGTACAAAATGTTTTGTTTTTTAAAAGATTGTCTGTTGTTATTAATTCTTTTTCTTATCGTTAAGATTATAAAATTTTTTTTTTTTTTACTTTAACATGAGATCAACAACAGGTGGTGTTGCTTCATGTGTGGTGATCGCGTATATTACAAACTTTTCATTCATTAATTTGTCTTTATTGGTGTTATTTAGCTGCGATCGCTCACATATTTATGCAAATTTCAGTACCCATTGTTATACATTTAGATATTGCGACTACGGTCTAGAAATTCCGACTTAATTAAAAGAAAAACACGTGTATTGGCCCCACTTCGTCTACATGCATACTATTTTTTTTTTATCAGTGTGTCGTGTATATGTAATACACCTTCTGGACTACGCATGACCATGTACATCGCATTCAATATCTACATGACTCGATCATAAATTAAGTAAATACAGTAAATATTTAAATGACATTATTGTGTATTTTAATGCGTTACGTCAACTTAAAATGAACTGTAATGAAGATAAGCGATTTTATATTATTAACCCGAATAAGGTGTGAACATGACGACGATTGCGCGATCAAACAATATTGTTTATCGAATATTCAAGCAACTGCATAACATTCATACTTATTTTCATTTTGTCCCCTGATTTTTCCTTATCACTCATGTCATAATTTATTATCACACACGAAATAAAAAAAAATTGTATTTATTATTTTATATGCTTCTATTAAAAATTCTCTTTATAGAAAATGCCGACTGAAGGAACATCAATAGACGAACGTGGCAGTAGTGGTAACGGTGGTAATTTATCGTTATCACGTTCATCGCGTATAGATCAATTTTTACAATCACAACAATCGCCCGATTTACAAGCAGCAATGAGAAGCTCGTCGAGTGGGCGAAGTGCTTCCTCATCGAGTGGTTATGAAGCACAGCTCGCGTATCAACATCATTTGGCCGGTATACTATCATCATCGCCTGCACACCATCATCATAGGGAACAATCCGCATTTGTGCCAGTGCTACCGTCGCGAGGAATGCGGACATCATTATATCCCGGTATGTTAGAGGGGCCTGACGCAATGCAAAAAGAAGTGGCTGGTAAACGGGGAGGAAATGGTGGGGCAACTGGTAATTCAAATTATGATCTAATGGCTATGGTGGTAGATAAAAGAAAGGAGCTTGCTTTAAGAGAAGCGGCCGCTGCTATGCTAATATCACGACCTGGTGTAAATTCATCACCCGGACAAGCTGGAGTGCAACCACCTCCGCCGTCAGGAATGTATCCACCCCCACCAGGTTTTTTAACTGGCCCGGTTCCATCACCCACCACTCCGGGCACATTCGTTTTTCCGCCAAATTCAGCAGGTTTATTTCCCCAAGGTGTACCACCCGGTATGCACACAAATTTGGATCGTCGACTGCTGCGAGCACCTGGTCGTGCATCACGACCTAAAAAACAATTTATATGTAAATTTTGTAATCGCCAATTTACAAAATCATATAATCTATTAATACACGAACGTACACATACGGACGAGCGGCCATATTCATGTGATATATGCGGAAAAGCATTTCGACGACAAGATCATTTACGAGATCACAGGTTAGTACTATGAATTTTTAATTATATTTTAATGAGTGTAAAAGAAAATTAAAACGGATTCGTCTGTCTTTCAATCAATCAGAAATTAACAATAATACTCGGATCAGTTTATTTTAAGAAATTTTGTTCGCCTAATGATCATCACAATCCATTTTAGCTATATGGTGCTAGATTTTGTAATTAATTTTTTTTTTGTTTAATGATAGGTTTGGGTAAAATAGAAAAATTTATAATTGTCCTTGAAAAAAGAATAAATTAATCTAAATGTATTCACCGTAAAGCGATCGTAATCGCGATTTTTTTTTAAGTAATGCTTAATTATTTTTGGTATTATGGGAAGAATTGTTTTGTATTTAGAACGATTGATCGTGTTTTTGATGAGCTATTGCCTCAATATCGACAGATGGTGTTAATTTTGTTAAAATAATGTTTATGTTTTAGAAAGAGATACACCATAGTTACATAAGGTGATAAGACCAAATTTTCAAAATATGGAGAGTTCATTGACCGATACATAGAATATTATATTACTATACCTTCTATTGCTTTGAAATAATTTCACCTGCGTTAGATTATGATTTGACTCATGCATAGATTAATTTTCTATGTGTATATATTACCATGCTGTGTACAACCACAAAATTCGGTATTAATCATTTTTATTAATTCGAAAATTAATGGTTATGTACTTGAGTGGCGTACAGATCCTCTTGGATATGAATATGTTATAAAGTCGCCCGCAATTAAATTAATGAGTTAACATTTCTTGGACATAAATTCTGATTGATATAGGCGGTAATTTTCGAGGGTGAATTAACAGCCCGGTACTCATTCGTCCGCTTATTTTGAATAAAATTGGAACATACTTGAGCAACAATAATTCCAAAGGTGGAAACTCCCTACTTGAGTCAACAACGTTAGATAAATAATTTAACAAGTGTTTCTCTCAACAATCATACACATAAACGTATTTATGACGTTAAATTGAAAAAAGCGTATATACATCAAACAAAATTTACCGCCAAAGAGTTTATACTTATCGTTTTTTTAAGTTTATATATAAAGTAAACAATTTGCAAAAAGCAAATATAAAATATTTTTGTTTCTTCATCTTAGTTCTGTTTGTCCAACTCTTAAGGATTTTATAAAATTTTATTTATTTTTAATTTTGTCATACAATGTTATTTTAAGTAACATTAGATTCTATTGTTTTTTTTAAATTACTGTCACTAAACATTTCAAAATATTCAATATGAATTAGAATGATCGCGAGACATTCAACATGTAACGTCTAATGAATACTACGCCGTATGGTGTATGGTGTAAATTCTGTTGGTGAATTTATGGTTATGGTAATTTTACTGTGTTTGAATTTTTTTGTTTTGTTTAATGATCGATTGATCATGTGCATGTCAAATCACACCATTTCATATTGTTTTATGTATACTGATTAATGTTAAATGCCACTCTGTACACTAGTATACATAGTAGTGTGGTATGTGGTCCTACTATGTAAATCTATAAGCTGAACCGAACGAAGATCAAGTGATCGCGATAATAATATATTAAATCACGATTTTACTTTCGATCTTGATAGTAATTGTAAATCGTACATTCGTTTATATATGTATGTTCATGAGGCCAATATACTTTTTTATAGTTTGGTTATGTAAAGAAGGAAGGAATAAGACGCGATCGCATAAAAATAAGGCAACAACAAAATTTATTAAAAGTTGTCATGATTTTTTTAGTTTAATATACTTGACTCTGTAGTAACTAGTTTTATTGATGGATGATAACTTTTTATTTAATGTGCTGCTTACCAAACACACAAAAAATGGTTTAAGGAAACATTTGTACAAATGTATTATGTTGACACGCCGGGGGGTTGTTTGTAAGAGTTTTGGAATATTAATCGGTTGGCATTAGTATATTGAACTCGTTTTGTTACAATTTTAATATTGATATTACGTAACGTTTGATATTTATGATTTATACGTTAGGGCTTAAATTATTAAAGGATTTTAATGTAGTCTGTTTCGACCCTGATGAAATCAAACTCTTATTTTGTTTTTTTTTTATAAAATGTGGTCGTTCAATTAAGTAATGTGCAGTTGATTTATTTTTTGAGTATAAAACGAATGCCTTTCTGAAATCCGAGATGCTTGTAAAACCAACTATGCATGTAAAAACTGCAACTACTACGTTGAAAACACTCAACTATATATATTGAATTTCAGCCATATTTTTTTAATTTTATATGTAACCACAAGCAATCTCAAAGAATCGATTCGATTGTATTTGTACACACAATAAAACACTTTCAACAGCGTACAATAAAAGACTCAAGTATAATTAAAATTTATTAGAATTCAATTAAGGCATAATATGATTATTGTATAAGGTATTTATATTAGTTCTCTGCATCATTATCATCTTTTAAAATGTCTAAAAACGGAATGCTGTTTGTTATGAAAAGATTCTTGCGCTAACAGTTAATTTTATTTTGTAAGATCGATAATAGATGGATTCCAAAATAGGTTAGATCGTTTCTTAAGTTATTTTTGCCAAGTCATTAAATAGACTTGTGTGTTAGTGAAATTAACTTTTGTTGGTTGGTGGTTATAGATAATTTAAAATCAATTTAATGCACGCGGGTCTATAGATTTTCTTAGAAACCATTAACTTAAAATTTTTTTTATTAACTTTCTAGGATTGCATTTTTTTGTATTTAAGTATACAATCGAATCGATCCCGGAATAAAATTATTGTATTATACACCCAGAAAAATAATTATATTTTGTAAAAATGCCTTTTGGCAGATCACATAAAATTTATAAAAGATCATATAATAAAATCTTGGTTTTATATCTCGCGCACAGAGTTTCGTTCCCTTTTTTGTTGTATATAATTCGCGTTCTTTCTAATAATTATCTTTATATATTTTTGTGCCTTGAAGTGTTTCATCATAAATCAAGCGAGTGAACTTGCAGATTTTTTTTTTATATGTTACAAGTAATCGTAATACATATATAACAATATAAATAAAGACAATGCAAGCACAATTCGAGACAGAAGGGTTGGGAAGTGGAAATAAATATGGCAGGTGGTTTTTTAGTCTACATAAATCGGCTTTACTATGGCGGTTTCGTTCGTATCAAGCCTCGGCTCTAGATACATCTTATTTCAATCAAATATTTCGGCCGACGCTACGCTAACCAAATGTTTTTGGTCCTATTTCACCGTCGTTTCATAGACAGACTTTTGCCAAACACTTTTAAAAGTGGGTTTTCTAGCTTTATGTTATTCTCGAAAAACTGTTTAAAATATACTTGTAAATTGTGTAATTTGGTTCTAAATGTTCGTTAATCAAGAAATTTATTATTCCACGTTCTATAAATTTGTGAATAGTTTTTATTATCACACTTAGATTTCCGTGTTAGAAGTACCTGTTCATTACATTACGCCACACGTAAAATTAATAAATTTATGAAATTGAGGGGAATTATATGGAAACGCTTTCGTTCATTCCAAAACTGAATGAAAATGCTATACAACGTCTTTTCTGTCGAAAATTTTAATTTTAGCTGGTTAGGAAATGAAACAGTTTCCACCAGCAAGCGTAGTCCTCGCGGATTTAACACCATTGCTGATAAAAACCGATGCATTACCTAATTTAGTTCATCTAGTTTACGTCGGGCAAAGTATAATTAGTATTTTGTTTTAGGTTCAAGTGTGGCACATTATAAAAATATTAATGTAATTTTTTTTACTGTCGGTAGGTTAAACATGCTGGTAAACTACATCATTGCTTTGAAGTGTAGATCAAATTCAGCGATCAGCGACCTAGGTTAATCAAAACTATTATGTAAACGATACTGGATCCAAAGAATTTTATTTATTTAGAATTAATTGATATATAACTTTTATGTGACATGCATGGCGTTATGTGAAGGCTTTTTCTTCATGTCGTTAGGTGGACCAAATTGGGTAATCATTTAGTTTACGACACTATATTTTTGAATGGTGCCTACTTATTCTATATTGAAGATCTTATTAATTCAAGAGAAACACCAAAGTTTTAAGGTTAAATAAAATGATTTTGTGTGGGTGCCTATCAACAGCTTTAATTAAGTCAAGGCAATTGCGTCCCCGTAATTTTTCTTCTCTATGGCATTAAACGTACTTGAGATGAATCATGTGTTCGCTAAGCTTGGGAGTCATAGGTTCTCCTTTAAAAAACCCGTTTGTTGCAATGAAAGTAAAAAGAGTCGTATACAATAATTTCCGTGATTTCCAAATGTTTCCTGATTAATAAACAAGCCAAATAATGTCAACCACATGCAAATCGCTAAACTGGCAATAATTAGGGACAATGTTTGTATGATGGAAGGCTATAGCTATAGGTATCAATCTGATTAATGGAGTTGCATTAATTTGATTGTTTTGATTGATACCTAGAAACAGGGTCGGCACTGCCAAAGAACCAACTTGAACCACTATAAGAACTCCTTTGCCAGGTAAATCCGGCACTGAAACAGAAAAACGATAAAATCCGGGGTAAATTATTCGTTGTTATTGAAGTCACCACTCAAGTAATTTCCGTTAGTGCAAACGCTTCAAAAGAGAGTCGCCAGGTTAGCAATCCATTATACCGAAATGAGTCGGCCAAATTTCTCTATGAGATGTAGGACCGGTGAGATAAATAAATAAATTTGGGGCTTTAAAATATTGTACTCATATCAATTTTAGCATTAAACACAAATTATTAAACATTATAAATATTTTAAGACGTGCGGTGTTGCCATTCAGCAATTTTCGAACCAAATTTCGATAATTCAATCATTGTAGCCAGGTTTTTGACTAAGTAAACAGTAGACAGTAATTTTGTCAAATCTGGTCAGCAACGTGCCGACGAATGGGAATATTACCTGCGTTTCTGGACACTTGGTCTGATCCGGTTTAGTTCATGCTTCATGAAATAACGCAAAGGTGCTTAATAGTTTTCAAATTTGTGATCTTAAAAGGAATTTGGATCAGATTTGGATATAAAATTTGAACTGTCCGGATCAATGGGTGTCACCAAAATGTTTCTTAGACTGCGGTCCAATTCGAAACTTATTTTGTAGAGAGTGACTTATTTGAAAGTCTATAATAAGCCTCCTGTCGGCTAGACTTATTCTAAACTTGTTTGACTTTTATGCGAGATTTGCACCCAAACTGGTAATTCATCAAAATAATTCTAACACATTTCCAATAAGTCTATTCGTCAGGAGGCTTATTGTAGACTTTCAAATAAGTCAGTCTCCACAAAACAAGTCACGAATTGGACTGCAATCTTAGAATGTTATTCCAAATATTTCAAGGTTCCTTCCTAAAACAGAAAAAATTCTTGAAACACCGTTGCCACGAAATGATTTTCTTCTAATTCGGCTTAGAATTAGCTACTAGTGCATACGTTGTAAAACTATGTACTTAGCCCTTTAGTTTTGCCGAAATAATTTTAAATGAGATTCCCAGCCCAGAGTTTATTTTCCGGAACTTACCACGGAACAAATTTTTTCTTACATTGCCTGTAATTTTCCATTACTTTATGCAACTCAAAATTTTACAGTTAATTAAAACAAATCGAAGAAAAACAAACCGAATTTAATCAATTTGTTAATTTTTCGTTTTTTCATTAAAATTAATAAAAATTCTGAGGTGGGCTTAACTTAACAAATATACAGTATATTTGAATGAAATGAATCAAAACCTGGGCTGTTATAACTTCACACAAAAGCAAATCGGTTATTGGTATGTTAGTGCTGCCTGATTAATTTTTTTTATTTTCTGTTATAGAATTCTGAGATAACTTCACATACGTCAAATTATCCGCCCCACAGCACAGTAAAATTTACATTTTCAATTTGTTCTATAGTATTTTATTAATTTTTGCCATTACTTGAGGATTCATATTTTGAGAGAAGTGGTCCTATTGTTTTTTAGGTTTGAAGATTTCAATTCAGTTTTTAAAAATTGATTTACCTTCGGCTCCTTATAAAAGAGTCTATATAATCTAAGAGTCGATGTGCAGTCTATTTACGTTTTATAAACAGCTTAACGAAAATAAATTCTGGCTCTGTCAAACGTATTTATAGCCTACAGCGCACGGATACTGTTGTTATGATCAATACCTATAAACATACATCCAGGGTCTGTGGCCCTAAAATGTTGTTAGTAAATTTTTTTTGGGATTAGTGAATCGTTACCAGTAGAAAAAGAACCCCGGGCCGAGGCACTTACAAGGGGTCGTGGGGAGTTCTAATGAAACCGCTGACAGACCCTTCACTAGTTGGGCTCTTTTTATTAGTAGGTTATTTTTTGTTATCATTCTTACCATCGAAAAACAAACAACATTTATTTATAGTAGTTAAATTTTAAATATTGAGAGCCATCTTTATCATCCCAAACTGGCTTTTATAGTCCCTTGATAAGATATATATAAAATCGCCGTCATTCTGAAGCCTATGATAATTAAGGTAAATGTACCATATTCCGGACTATTTAGGGTATTGAAATTTTAAGTTGATTTTTTAGTTTGAGCGGAATTCAAAATATCCATGAGAACAATGTTAATAAAAAATGTTAAGCGATAACTTTCATATTAACATGTGATTTATTTACAATAAATTGATTTTTATATTATTTATTGATTTAAGTAATTCAAGTAAAACAAAAAAAAAAATATATAATTAAATAAATATTTCAAATTTTAAAATTTATTGAAATAAATCACACGTCGAAACTTTTAATGACATATACTCCTCAATTATTTAGAAATAAAGGAGAGTTTATTATTTTAAATATATCTGTGGCATCATACATTAAGATATCATCTTGATCAGGCCAACGCCAATTAATCCCGCTCATATAGTCATTATTTTCACTTCGTATTTAATTGGCTCCTCATTAACCACGTTCGTCACAATTCCGAGAAAATTTTGCTGCGCATATGTTGTAATGACTAATGACTAATATACTCTCCCACTAAGATAGAAAGTGTGGGTGGACTAGATGTTTTAGGAGATGTCTTATTTCCTTTCTGGTTGATATTTCCTTTAACCTTAGTTAATTTTCCTTTAACTCGTTTGTTTACATCAAATGATAAAGTAAAGTTTGTGGCCAAAAAAATGCATTTTTAAATGGAGTTGGAAATTCTGATGTTTTGGAATCACTCGCTCGTATGTTTTCCTCAGCTATTTGACTGGATACGGATACAGCTGTGGTTTGCATATCTCCTGAAGAAGTAGGTGCAGCTCTTGGACTGTTTTCAACAATCATTAACTCTTTTTTGTTCGTATTGTCCTCAACCTATATGAAGTTGGCCCAAAATTCTAGCCCAAAAAATGGCCGTTTTAAAGCTGGCAACACTAATGCAAGTGTCGTTAAAAATGAAACTATCGTGATAGAAAATATTAAGATACAAAAATGATAAATCTTTAAAAAAGTTGTCGTGGTTGCTAATGTATATGAAGTTGGGCCAAAAATTTTAACCCCAAAACTATTAAGGTCCTGTAAAATATACGAACATTTGCTGTATCAAGTATCTGCCAAATATGTTATATTTTCGATATGTTAAATCAAAACTTATTCTGTTACCACAGCAAAACCGCCATATTTTAATATGTCGTAAAACTATCAAACCCACATGATAGATAAATCAATTCTATCAAATCAAAAATAACCGAAATAAATAATACATTTCAGTTCCGTAGCAGTTTATTTGAGACTTAACTTCTGACTATAATTAGAATTTATGTTAAAGTACACATCGGTGCATTAAACGAACTAATCATTTGTTGGGGGAGGAGGGGAATCGGAGGTGTACGGGGCTCCCCTTGTCATTATTAAGATGATAGAACCATTCAATGAAATATGTAATCCACACGACAAAGGACATCGCCGGTGTAAAGTTTCAGGAGGATGTAATGGGTATCTCATGGCGAGAATGGCCACTGTGGGAACACACTGTATATCTTAATGGAAGTTGAGATTTTGGGTATTGGTCTCACTATGTTTTTCGAGTAGTTCTGGTCTCAACCTTTGCTAGTGCAATGTTTCAAGGCTATATAAATGATAGTTATTGCGAGAATGACCTTTAGATAAAGCCTCTTTCACAACGTACTATATATCGTAATGGGAGTTCAGATGTTGTGCGTTGGTCTACAGTCATTCGTGGTAAAAGATCGTCAAACGTTGGCGATGACGAGGGGTGAACCCTTCAATTTTTTATAAATTGATAAATGTGTTCGTAATTTAAATTTTTGTTATGATTTATGTTTTTTATTTTTTAATTTTTTGATAGTATGAAGATAGTTAAGATAGTCGGGTGTTGGCGACGATGAATGGAAAACCCTCTAGTTTTTTATAAAGTCGTAAATGTGTTTGCAATTCAATTTTTTTTTGTTTTTTTTAATTTTTTGTTATTTTTTTTACATTGATCATCGGTCGTGTTTAAAATAATCGATAATCGAGTGTTGGCGACAATGAGAAGTGAACCCTACAATGTTTGATACATTCGTAAATGTGTTTGTAATTCAACTTTACCAGAACAACCGATGACCAATACCCAAAATCTCAACTTCCATTAAGATATACAGTGTGTTCTCAAAGTGCCTATATGTGGGCCATTCTCGCCATGAGATATCAATTACATCGTCCTAAAACTATACACCGACAAACGTTGAAACCAAAACTAATCGAAAATCATAGTGAGACCGATGACCAATACCCAAAATCTCAACTTACATTAATTAATTTCGGCTTACTTCAAAAATCTATAACGAAAAATATTTTTGTATTTTGGGCTGACATCAATAAAATGTCCTGACATACGATTTTTTTGTGCTGACAGTTCTTCCGTGACAGAAATTATAGTTTTCGTGTTGCCGCTGCGTTTTTTTGGGTTGACATTTGGGCCAACTTCACACACATTTGTCCTCATTGTTTTCTAAAAGATCTGTTGCATCGTTTTTGCCTAATAATTCATTTACAATTATACAGTTTTCTATTGTATGGTTTCGTTAGCTTTCGGAGTTGAAATGACTAGGCTTCCATTCTCTTGAACTTCTAGATCGATAACTGTGCTATTTTCAGACTAACGTATGCTATTTGTAAATGTTTCGGTACAAAAATTTGCCTCCAATGTAGAATTATTAATTATCCATATAAGCTAGACTTTAAAATATTTGCATAATGGCGCGTTTGCGTCGAACGGAAATATTCCTCATGAACGAAATCCATTTTGAATTATTTCCGGTTAGGAGTGATTCAATACAACCTCGTTCAATTTAATTCGTTTGAACAACTGATTTTTCCGCTCTGATTTCATGATCTTCGGGTTAGCTTAAAAACTAGTTCTACGATAGAGGTGAGGAAATAGTGTGTAATAATTCCAGAGAACCAGGAATTATGGGAATACTTTCATGGTTCGACGACAGGGAAAAGCTTGCTGTATACTAATCATATCAACATAGTCGTAGTTAAAGATACCCTACTGATTGGTTACGAGTTTATTTCCGCAAAAAATAACGTTAGCGGCCATGCGGCATTTTGAGTCATGAATGATATAGGATATAGAAAATTATAGTTTCTTGACTTTCAATGTTATATGAATGCATTATTTAAAGCCCGTAAAATGGTTGTGTGATCTAATCTTTACGAAGTTTATCTTGATATTTTGTAATAAGGCATTGAACTTACTTAATATTAATACTCTTTTCAAACAAATATAGATTTATTGATATTAATAGCATAACTGACTCAAGCCTTAATAAATATAGGTTATACATGTGTTATGGTATAGAAATCTATTATCTGGTTGCCTCAAAACCGCATTTACATATGCATACTTCAAATAATCTTGAACATATAGATGACGTGGATTTCAGTTAACAAATTTCCAGTTAATTTTTGTTCGTTTAGTTTGGTTTGGTAAATTTGCATCTACAAACTTATGTCAAAAAGGCGATATATAATATTTTTTACTTTATTTCAACTTTATTTCAAATAATAAAAAAAACTTCACAAATAATTTCACCTTCAAAAATTTAAATATGAAAACACACACAAGACAGCACAAAAAATTATTTATGAGCGCAAAGCCGATTATAACAAAAAAGCGGTTATTTGCATATTTAAAGATAATACACAAGACAAAAAAATAAATTAAATATAAAAAAACATAAGTATAAATATTCCAAGAAGTAGCAAAAATAGGTAGCCAGAAATTGCTTTATAAAGCAAAAAAAATTAATGTGTATTCATATAATAATCTTGATGGAGATGACGGGTTGACGACGATTTATGCAAATTTTTCGCCAACTCTAGAAACTGCAGTTAAGATGACGATCGCATATATTCGATTGATCATATAAATATAAATAAATGTCGAATACAATTTATTAATGCTTAAATATTTTTTTTTGTAATATTCATCTTTCTTATGTACACCTATAAAATATATTCAAGAAAAGAAAGAAGGAAGCCAATCGAATGTCATTTTCAGTTAGTTGAAAATCAACATTTTATTTCTTTTATTTATAAATAATAATAAATTATTTATTCATTTTTGTTTTATTTGTTTTATAATTTTTTTTTCGTATACAGAACGTTTCGTTTATACATTTAATTAATTTAAAATAAATTAAGAGAAGAATACACAAAAATTTTTGTGTGTGCGCAACCGATAATTTATTCAAAACGCTAAATTGAATAAAATTTTAGATTTTTTTTTTTTGCTTAATTAATTTCAAATCTATATTCAATTTTTGCTTCTGACTACATAAAATATGGAGATTAATTAAGGCGATTTTTTGTTATAAAATATATATGTTAGTATGAAGAATAAAAAGCTTTTAAACCGCGATTGAATACTAATTAGATAACTTACCGATAATTTCGTAGCATAGACATCAAGTAACTGTCTCTTGCGATGCAACGATTTAATATAGAAACGATTTTTTTATCGTTTAGCGTTTTAGACAGAGGATTATCTAACAGATATTTCGCGATTACGATCAATACGTACGCTTGCAAATATTTATAGTTAACGTCTATCTGCTATATACTTACATGTTTACCAATATTCAGGGATCAATCGATCGAAGATAAAATATAAAAAAATAATTCGAATACTTTGATTAATGGATCTCCTGTTTAATTTTAATTTTTATATTTTAAATAGACTTTAAGATTGATTTTATCATTCATAATTTTATTTTTTAGTTGTAAGAAAGAACAGAAATAATAATTTATCTTATATTTATTTTCTTATATATATATATATATATATATATATATATATATATATATATATATATATATATATATATATATATATATATATATATATATATATATATATATATCCAACGTTCAGTTGACTTTAACTTGTTCTCCATTCCGTTGATTTTATCAACATCATCATCATCATCAGCCGAGTATTATTACAGTGTTTTTTATATTTATAAATTTTTTATATTTTATATAAAAAAATTTATTAAAAATACCATCGTGACTTGTCCCTGAAATAACTCTGAAAAGTTATTAATGGGTGATTAAAAAATGAAATGTGCTTTTATTCTACTCACCCGTTTTTAGTTGGGATCGATCAGTATAAACAACATCATCGACGATTGTCAAATTCAAAACTGGAACAAATAAATTATAAAATATAAATTTAACAAAACCGTTAGAGTTATCTTCACACAAGGGGTTTTTATAACAAGTTCAGTGTTCTTGATGTATAGGAGTAAATGAAAAATTAATGGTGTCTTTAATATATTTTGTATACTGCCGAATAAAACTAGAAACTCTAATTTATCAGCTAATTGAACAGTATCCTTAATCGACGTATAATAAATGCACACAGGAGATTTGTTGTGTTTTTTCCTGGATATCTTCCCAAACTTTAATAACTCAACCCCTTCACCACTTCATTAAGTTTCTAAAATGGTTGCTTTGGGTGAACTACAAAATCTCGGTTTTCAAAACCTAAATTTTCAAAATCCCGGTTTCAAAATCCCGGTTTTCAAAATGCCGGTTTTCAAAATCCCGGTTTTCTTTTCTTCTAGTTTTAGTTGAACAAAATAATTAATAAAGTTTTTTAATTGCAAGATTTGGTACTTGCAACATTTCGTAGTTGCAAGATTAATAAAAAAGCAATATTTTGTTAATGCAATAATTGTATAGGCTAACGGCTTCGATAACCCTCACTCCCATTTTCCTATATACCAAATTTCCTAAAAATCGGGTTTACGATTATAATACGAATACAAAACCGGGATTTTAAAAACCGGGATTTTGAAAATCAGAATTTTGAAAACCAAGATTTTGAAACCCGAGATTATGAAAACCGAGATTTCGAAAAAAAACCGAGATTTTGACAAACCGAGATTTTGAAAACCAATATTTCGTTACACGATTTCGGTTGCTTTACTAAAAAAAACGATTCGAAAAATTGTATGCCAAACTTTAAATAAAGGCCAGTCAAGATACGTGATACTTTTTGATTTTACTTTTTCAGGCTAATAGATTTCAAAACATGTTCATTTTAATTAGTTTTATAGGAAACCCAGTCACTTAAGTTTATAAAAAAATAACTTTTATTTACGAACACAAAACTGTGTTCACAACCAATAACTGCTAAAGTCGACTTAAGTCAATTTACTATTTGTTTTGATGAAATTTTTCAGGTTTTAGAAATTTAGACAGAATTCAATGTATGGCTATTTTTATAATAGCTGTGTTCCAATGGAAACAATTTGCTACTCACAAGTACTTGTGAGTAGATAACCAAAGGAACGGGCAAAATTATGACAGCCACATATTTTGTTGTACAAAATCAAATTTGTTTGAATATTTTCAGACAATTTGGTAATACATAATGTCAAAAATTGGACATACCATGAAGGCAAAGCCTTAATCTGTGAGTACGCTGGCAGGAAAGAGGAGTATTGAGGTTCTAATAGTGAAAATGTAAATAAAATTAATTATAATTATTATAAAAATCCACCGCTTTAATAGTTGAATCAATTCCATCAGTTTAATAATTTTATATATATATAGTATATGTATATGTATAATTGAATCAATTTAATAATTTTAATTAGTAGCTAATTGTAATTTTACAAATTTTATTGCAATTTGATAAGCAATTTTCCACAAAAATCCCTTATTGCCAATCAATCGAATATAAACAAACAAAAAATTGTAATAAATCTGACATTTCAACATAACGAAACCATCACAAAGCCATCTGTTAGATTTTTTGAAACTAATATACCTACCGTCAAATTTATGCGTAACAGCTTTCAACATCTACACCATCGTTTGAGTATGAGTAGCTGCGAGTAGATACAAGTACTTGTGAGTAGTTTGCTTTCTCCATTGGAACACAGCTATTTTCCTAAAACGCGACTGTATTTATGCTTCAAACAATTCCTGTACATTAATTTATTATTTGACAGTGGCTTATTGGCAAAAATGCATTGCAAAATAAGCTCGACTTAAGCGGTTGTTGGTTGTGACCACAGAAATTACATATTAACATTTAATACATATATATTTTTAATGATTTAATATTTTTATATCATCTTCTTAAGAAATTTTATATATATTTTGTAAAACTTATATTTTCTTAAAGAAAAACAAAACTCAACTAACATTTATTTTTCAAAGCTAGCTTCATAACAAAAACAAACTACAATATTTTTAGAGTTGGTTAATACCCAACTAACCATTCCGGTGCTAAATAATTTTAAATAACTTTATAAGGTGAATTTCGAAACAAGGTGTGAAGACGCCACAGTTGGTTGTCATTTTGCGACTTTCGCAAATGATTTAGAAATCTAGTAATATTCGCGATTTTTAACAAAATAGCTGATATCTGGCGAACAAAGCGCAAATCGCAGTTTGCTATGAAGCAAAGGGAGATCAAAAATGTCAAAACAATGGATTACATAATGTAAAATACCGAGACTGCTTGAGGCCGTCAGTAATTGCACTATACGTATTAATTATTTACCTTCCGATGATAACACTTAGCGTTGTTCTGCTTAACCCCAGACCACAAAGTGTCATATCGTTGTGCAATTGCATAAAGTGATATCCGTGTTTTTATAATACAGAAATAGACGTCCACTTATAATTTAGATGCCTAACTCCTTCCTTTTTATTTAAATTGATTGATTGAAATCCTCAAAATTTTCGCGGGAATGGTATCCAGGATTAAAAACTACGGAACGAACCCTAGACTATCATTTTAAACCATTTTAGAAGAAATACCTTAATCTTAGGTCGTATAATACGGTCTTCAAAAGCGGAATTAAGCATCAATTTGTTAGAAGACTGCTGGAATTCCAGATCAACACACGAAAATCATTTTTATCCATCTTTTTGCAAATAATAAATGTAGTGCTACTTAAACAACTGTAACTTGTAAATTAACGGGATTTTCAAAAGATTTGGACACAAATTGTTAGATTATCGAATCGTTGGTATACTTCCTAAAAATCATATAAGTTTTTCGTTAGATGCGTGCTTGTCACATTAATTTAAAAGTCATTACTCTCTATAAAAATAAGAAACAATTCTTTCGAAAAGTCAAAGTTTATCAAACTCTCTGCTCATGCGCGCATTCGTTTATTGAACTTCAAATCATCGTAACTAATTAAAAACGAAGAAAATAAAGTTAAGAAAATTAATTTTCTACAGTACAATACAAAAGCTACAAATAAATAAACGTATAAGAATTTCCACTACAACTATATTTACAGTTTGTTATAGAAATAACACAAACATCTTTCTGTGTACTCGTATTTCAGTTTCCTCGTCTACTCTCATTTATTGCAATTTACATCTTTTGTGTACCGCATCGTATACATCTTAAGAAGAAAATATACTAACATTATAATTAATTTAACCAACTATAAAATAAATAAAAAAATACAATAAACAATTTTGCATGCATTTTAAAGACATAAAGCGAAAAAATTGCAAAAACTTTTTTTTAATTAATATTTTTTTATTGCGTTTCTGTTGTTTGCCGTCTTGTAAACCGTTTAAGTATAACATCTAAAGTTGAATAAATTTGTTGCTCGTGTGCATTGTAACGAGAAAGTTTTGTGTATGGTTTTCCCGCTAGCCATTTTATATATGTATGTATACATACATTATGTTGGTACCTCTCTATGTACGAGCATATAATAATCTAAATTAAACCTAACAATTTTTTTTGGAATATATTCAAACCGCACTCAACAGAAAAATCGTATACCATGGAGAAAAATTATAAAAAAATTTTCATGATTCCGCGCGACCACAAGATCACAATATACAAGACTTCTTATATAGACAGACAGAAAATCAGCGCGGCGAACAAAAATTCATGGTAAATTAGTTTATGTTGGTTTTTTTACATACATATTACATTTATACATACTATACATATACATACTCAAGCATGCTACAGTATCTCAAACGAATTAACTTTTATTGTATGTACAAAGATTGCAAAACTATAATAACTATAATCGCAATAATGATATGTATAAAAGTTGAATAAAAATCGAAATCAAAGTGCATCGTGAACCTATATCATCTATACGCGTATGCTAAAAAGGAAACCAGTAACGCAGATCGCAAGTTGAATGTCGTCTGTTTGTCATACTTGCGTGTATAATAATATGAAGAACAATAAGAAGATGTTTGCCATAAAATATAAAATTCTATAAGACGATGAATTATGCATACTAATTAATGTTGGCTTTTCTTCTTTTCACATCACGAACGATTCAAGATGATTATATAGAGGTAGAAAAAAATTGGTGTAATCAAAAAGTCTGGAGATAGGTATTTGTCGCCGATATAATGCTTGGCATGTTTATGCTATATAAATATTATATTGGAAACCGTTTTGATAAGAGAGTCCTGGCTCGTTGGCGATAGATAACCGGTGCGTATAAAAGGTCAATATATGACGGCTGCAACATATATTCACATATAAATTCGCCAGTTTTTGCAATATTTCTTAAATGGAATATTTTTGGCCCTTAATATGTCCCAAAATTTTATAAATATTAATATTCATTTTAGGAGACCTAAATTCTAAATTAAAATATGACCAGAACACATTAGCAATTTTTTATTGTTTACTTGATTTATTGAAAAAACATTTGAAAATAATTACTTGAATCTGCCTAGTTAAATTCCTGAGTTTTGTTGAAGATAAGAAACCGTTTTTCACTTGAAAAATTTATGATGAATGCTTTTAATTTAGATTGCCAACCAGTTGTGATGATTAAGTTGAAATATTACCATTAGGATAAAAAAGAAGCTACAGTCTTGGCCAAAAGTATTGAGCACCCGATATCATGGGTTTTTGGGAGTCACAATTTTTTGGGAGCATCAATTTAAAATAAATTGAAACAATTTTTATAGGTTCATATTACTATTTATTTATATAAAATTAATATTTTGTGGATCCATCCTTTGCCTTAACTATACGGCAGAGATTCTTTTGTGTAGAGAGCTTACAAGTTTTTCGAAAAAATCTTGATTCGAAAGAATCTTGATTTGTAGAAAATTAAATTCTAAGAACTTTTCTAGTATGCGACATTTCTCTACAAATGATAAAGAAAAAGTTACACGAGAAAAATTAATCGAAATTGTACCTCCATTCTTGGTGCAGACAGCGTTTTAGGTTTTCTTTGTTATTTATTTTGTAGCGCCTGACTCTTCGTTTTAATAAACTCCATAAATGTTCTATAAGGTTCAGGTCCGTGGACTGGGCAAGCCACTCTATGCAACTGTGCGGGTAGATTTATGACATGGCGCATTATCCTGCTGGAATTTAACGCTATCCATGTTTGTATCACCAAAAAAGTGTTAAAAATGAGGTCAGCAACGCAGATTCTAGGACGTTTATGTATTTTGAAGAGTTCATACACGAATATTTCGCCAACTCCAGAATTAGTCATGGAGCACCAGACCATTATGCTGCCCCCGCCGTGTGTAATGGTTGGTACCACACACTCTGGACTAAATGCTTCGCCTACCCGGCGACGCACAAAAGGCACACCAGGTGTACCAAAAATCTGAAATAAAGAAAATGCAGAGACTTGGGAAAACTAAAATATTTGTATCGATGAATTTTATTTTAAAACCATATTATTTAATATTATTAGGGCATAGAGTTGTCAACTTACTTCAAAGTTTGATTCGTCTGATCACACGATATTTGACCAATCTTCTTCGGTGAAACTTTGGTATGTTAGGGCCCATTTATACCGAGGCTTCTTGTTTTCTTCGGAGAGCCAGGATTTTTTCCTGATTTTACAGCCTTTTAAACCAGCTTTCTGAAGCCTTCTGCTACTGGTGCAAGCAGAGATTGGTTTCTTAATTTCTACTGGCAATTCAGCAGCCAGGTTTGAAGAACTTTTTTTTTCCCTATTTTTTAAAGCCTCTCTCACTAACTTTCAGTCGTTATAGTAGTGGTGATGCGTTTGCGTCCTGTTCTGTAAATATTACTGTGTGATCCACTAGCGGTGAAACACTCAATTCGTATATTGCACAGATCGGTGTGAAAATTTCACAGTTTTAGAAATGTCTACTTGTGATTTCCCTTGCTCATGCAGAAGCTGTATCTGCACACGTTGTTCTAAACTTAACTCGTTTTGTTTCGGCAGATTGCAATAATATCACTAAATTTAACAAATCAAGACTCCAAAAGCGGACTAGATCACTGGATGTGTACACAATGAGTGAAAGTGAATAAGTACAAAATGTAAAAACAACAAATTTTATTGCACCAGATGGTTTATTGCCACACCTGTGGTGTGAGTCACTGTTTTTAGTCCTTTTTAGATGCCGAAAAAATAATACACAAACAAAAGAGGTTGTTTTCTGTTATACTTATCGTGTACGCCTCAAACTTATAGGGTGCTCAGTACTTTTGGCCAAGGCTGTATATACTCGTAGATATACAGCTGATATAATAACAACATTTTACCCCTCAGCGTATTTGTTTTTATTGATAGTGAATAAATTTGTTTTGCAGAAACTGTAATAAATTAAGATAAAGCACTGGTTCCTAGTAGTTGTCAGTAAACATTTAAAAACGTGCAGTTCCTTTGTAGCGGTCAGATGTAAAAGGTCAGTTGCTTTGTAGCGTGCTTTCAAGAGGACTTAATTTTTATGTTCGTAAATCGTAGAATGGTGGTAAGCAATTTTACTAACTCGCCGTTAAAGGTTCGATATAAAATTCTTCTTTGACTTATTAAGTCAGTTTTTATTAAGGTACTGGCTGTGAACCAATAATCTGGTAAATAGTTTAGTATGGTAAATTGAAATTTTATTACAAATCACTTTTCAAATTGTATTAACACACTAGTAAATAAAATTAGGTAAACACGCCTTAAAGGGTCAAATGGTTTGTAGGTATATGCAAAAAGTGTGCATTTTATTTTCCCGATAAAATTTGGAAGTGGTGTGTGATTCAAATTTTGTCTAGAAACACGAGAATGATAAATTTTTCGTTTGTTTAGCAAAACACAAACGATTACTATTAATTATATTTGCATCTTCGGTTTACTATAGTTTTTAGTGCGGCATTTCCATTTACCACATACACTGTAAAAACGGGCTACAAATACTCTATATTGGGATTGTACTAACATTAGTTCAAGGTAGTCACATTAGATGTCTCTCGTTGCGTATATTGTTGCACGTTATCCAGCCATAAATTTATTAAATTTATAAACTGTAAATTATTAGAATATCATGAAATCAGAATATCGACGATCTAAACCTAACAAATACACTATGCGTTTTATTCCGAATTAGATAATCATTAAAGGCCACTGCCAGAGATTTTGATTCAGGTTTGACTAGTTGGTATAATATACGAGTGTACCGTTTTATTACCTTTCAGGTAGACTATGTTACTCAAAGAGGAATAATCTATTTCCATACCATTTCCAGAATGGCGATTCTATAGTTTGGCTAGTGCATGTTAGATGTCATGTGATTTCTTTTGAAGAATACTAAAAAATTGAGAAGTTGTTTAGTTGCAGAGAAACTTCTAAATTTTCACTTTGAAACAAAACAGGGCAGTTCAGATTCAGGAATAGATTTTTATACAAATCATATTCATTGAAATTATTTAGACTAATTTTACTCCGAATGAATTGTTTTTATTATTTATTGATGTTGTTTATTAAAAAAATCAATTCTTTGAGTTACATGATTTCAGATTTAAGATACAACATTTAGTTTAAAACAAAAATTAAATAAAAACAAAATTTTAAACAAAAAGAAATCAAAATAGTGGTTTACCATTTAAAATTAATTTTTCAGGATTTTTTGAAGTTGTCCTTTGATAAATTAAAGTAAAATGGATCATCGATGATGTTTAGTGTTTTGACTGCATGCATATTTTGCATGCGGTAACCGAGTCACATTTTCATGGAACGTTGTTGTGTATGTATGGTATGTGTAAAACGCTAAACCTAGAAAAATAAATTCCAAGGCAAAATCGACTCAGTTTATTCGGATTCTTAAACACCCCGATTCTGAAGCACAATCACCGACTAAAATGTCTTATACGTAAGACATATAAATTTGGTAGTCTTATTAGTCACAGACTACGCGCAGAATACGAAAAGTCTCATAATTAAGGCTAAATTCAAAACAAAGATAAAAAGTCTTACCTAAGACCATTTTTCAGTCCTGTGCTTCTGAATCGGGCAGTTATTTTAAATTAAATTCTAAGTCTACGATTTACGTCGTAAAACGAGTGTGAGTTTTGGGGTTACAATAATTTTTTTTTGAATATACATATTACTTTTTTCTATGCTCTAAGTGTATAAGTTAACGTTTGCATCATTCTGCAAAAATTAAAAATAATGAATTTCATAATCTCTCGTGAAACTGCTGTTATAGAACGTCTTCAACCTTCGATTATACTAAAATAATACAGTGTGCAACATCAACGTAACTTCGCATCTCTTCCATTTGAAGATACTAATGTGAGGCATTCGTTTGCTCACTTTGATCACATCGGCCATACAAAAATCAACCAAATTAAATCTGATAATGACCACTGTAGAAACCGAGCACACATTTTATAGATAAAAATTATCGACATGAGATAGTTGTTTGTGTATCTAGAGTGCTAAATTGTATTTAACGTTTTCACCTAGCCAGACAACAAAACTCGAACTTGATCTGTCAGTTGGCATCTGCCGTATACAACAAATGTTCCTTTAGAGCAACCGTGCTAAGTTGGACAGAAGGTTAATAAATAGATTAAACTTTGCCAAAAAATACTTGTCAAAATTACTTGGGGCCAATTTGGAGAAATGTTGTCTTCTTGGACGAAACAAAGTTTAATTTATGCAGACCTGATGGATTGAATAGGGCCGCATTTCCCCATTTTGGGAGAACACTTAAGTGTAAAATTTCGAATGAAGTCCAAAAATTACATAGAGCTGTTATAGATTTTAGTGAAAATGAACCAACCTCGAATTGGCTCCCATGCACAAATCGAAGAAAACGATCGATTGGTTTAACCGCAGATCTAAGTTGTGGGCTAGCCGGCATGTTCTCCTGATTTAAATCCTTTACAGAATTTACGGGGCAATGTGGAACGAAAGGTCTATGATAATGGGAAGCAGTACATGAACTTAGTAGACTTGCATAAAGCTAATTGAAAATCTCTTTTGACTGTCTATTGCTTATATTATGTTGGGCTGTTTAGTTGCGCCATTGAAGCACAAATGGAACTTTTAAGGTCAACTAATGGAACGATCCGAAAGTTGAAATATATTATGATTGTTGTTTTGAAAATCGGCACTCTCAAGTAAGTATTGTACGAAAAGCATGCACCTATCAATGACTAATTACAAACTAGTTGATGAAATCGACAATTTCCACAAATTTTTAATACAAGTACATTGCTTTAGAAGTTGTTCTTCTTTAAATTAAAAGAACAACCTTGGGTTGGGATTCGTAGTTTTTAAGTTTCATGTCACCAAAAATTATGAACTTAATGCTAAATCTCAGATCTGCTTTTATATAAAATAAAAATCACACAATAATTGACGTTTAACGTTTCTTTATAGACAAAAAAATATCAAATTAATTAAGAAACTGGTATTTTGGCCAAAGAAGATAAAATTAAAATAAAAATAATTTTAATAGAATCACACTGGAATTGGTGGCGGTTCTGATTATGCGAATAACCTTGACGTCAATCGACCTAAATTAAATTTCAATATCTACTCAAAGCGGGGGGTTATCCTATTTTTTTTATTGACCCTTAACATTGTTTCATAATTCACAAAAATCAATGTACTCGAGATAATGATAAAAATAATGATAAAACTTTGCACGTGGTCTGAAATATTTAGCTGCGAAGTTTTCTCTTTCTTCAATTCCCTTAAAAATTACTAGATAGTATCGAAGGACCTTTTAAACAGTCACATTTTCTGAATATGCAAAGTATTTCATTGTGATTTTATCATTTTAAATTAAACCTTAAATCAAGGGTAAGGGTTAATTGAAATTACCTCATTTGAAATTTGAATTTTACACTCTTTATAGTCACAGTAAGTTTTAAAATTTATTCATCATTTAATAGTCAAGTATATATGTATACAGTAAAAGTCTGAAATCCTTTTCGGTAAACGTCCGAATGAGAGTCCTATATTCCCGAAATGATTCATTAGGCTCACCGTCTCGAGGGAGCTAATTGTGCTTTCATGACGCTTAGCCCTCTGATGGGGAATAAATGAAACTACGGGGATAACGTTAAAAAATTAAATTCCGATCTCGGACTTTAACCATAACACATGTACAAATAAAAGAAGTCTTGACAGTTGTAGTAATATTTTATTGTTTTTTCTTTAACTAAAACGATCACCTAAACACTTGTAGGTAGGAATTGTGGCATAAAATATTTTTCTTATCAAACGTACTAAATGGATTTCGAACCTTATCGACATTTCTTAATTTAAAAATATGTTGCGCTATAATGAGGAGCTCATTAATTAAATGACTTAAAAACACATAAAATTTCCTGCATCAGAATATTAATTGCGATTGAGTTAATTAAAGTCTTATACTTCACATCTTTCAAATCATTTAATTATCTTTTAAATTTCTTATTTTATGATACCGAAATAAATTAAAATTTTGTGTGCCTCTTCTTCTTTTACATTGTAGATGAATCTTAAAAAGATGATGCGCCGATTGATATAAACAATTTTTGGGAAAAGGTTGCAAAATTTTTATTTGAACTGGTTCGATTTATTGTCTCAACACCTTTAAGGCATATATAGGAACGAGAGAATACTTGCATAACCGAGAATATGTCGACTTGGTCAGTAAGTGTTCTAGATATTTCGTATAAATTCCACACTTTAATGACAGTCAATAAGAACGATACGTTAATTATAAAAAATATAATAAATAAGATAAATAAAAATTAATTAACATAAAAATTCCATTAATCAGTCAATCTTATTTCTTATAAGATATACGAGTATATTTACCGCTGTATGCGTGTGTATTTTCGAGGATATTATCTAAAAAGCTTTGGTTTCGTTCGTTGTCTTTTTGTAAAGTTTGTGTATCTCCGCTTTGTCATTATTTTAAAACAAAAATTGTTGTTGTCGCTTTTTATAAAAAGTTCAATAAATTATCTTTGTAAAGAACACGGTGGGGAATAAGACGATGACGTAAATAAGGTGACATTTCTTAAGTTTCTTATGTACGAGTTTTTTGAAGATTTTTGTTTCTGATAAGATATTTTTTCTCTGATAATGAAACTGGAATATAGCTACATACGAATTGTGAATATGTAGTTTAGTAGTCAGGACCGTATCCGTGTCTTTCGCTGTACTTTAAATAACCTATGAGATAACTAATTATAATTTTATTAAAAATTATTTTTTTGTTTATTTCAGATACATTCATTCCAAGGAGAAACCATTTAAATGTACAGAATGTGGCAAAGGCTTTTGCCAGTCCCGTACTCTAGCGGTACACAAAATACTTCATATGGAAGAATCACCGCACAAGTGTCCCGTATGCAGCCGCAGCTTTAATCAACGTTCGAATCTGAAAACCCATCTACTAACACATACTGACCATAAACCTTACGAGTGTACGTCTTGTGGAAAAGTATTTAGACGTAATTGTGATTTAAGACGACATACCCTAACCCACGCCGTTGGAGATGTACCGCCAGAAGTATTAGATGTTGGTGAAGACGAACGACAGGGTAATTTGAGTGGTGAGGAAGATTCTGTCCTTGAAGTAGATTCACCGGATCACTCACCGGTTCGTCGGATAAGATCACCATCAGCGCAAACGAAGGGGATAGAGAAACCGACGCTGTATGCATTACGGCGTGATGACGATTTGGATGCTGAAATCGATGATGATGACGAGGAAGAACACCATCATCCGCCAGTACCGGAAATGTATAAAGATACGTCTGGCATCACGCATTGTCATCATCAAGGTTCTGGATCGCAGAGTCCTTATACAATGAGACCATCACACGAGAAATACGATTTTTACCGTTCGATGTCAGCGCTCGCAGCAAATAAACATCATCTTAATCATATAGCACCGCCAATGTTGCCACCTTCGCCAAGTTCGTCATCATCTACATCAAACGCAGATACATTTGTACCGATGCTACATGTGAGGAGGGATCTTCATCATAAAAACCCTACTTCAACGAGTGGTCCAACGTCCACAATAACAAGCGCAACATTAGAACCGGGACCAAGCTTCTTAGGTGCAATGCCTATACGAAAGCGACACATAGGGCTAGACGGTGAACCGCATTCATTGATAGGGCGATATGCTCACCACTTGAGTGGGTTTGGTCGAACGCATCATTTAATAAAACCGCCCGATGAATTAATATTACCACCGATTATACCACCTGAACCAATAGAACCACTAGCTTTACATCAGCCTATACCACCACCTGGTATATTGCAACTGCCCAGTAATTCCTCATCCAACTTAAATCGAATAGTTCAAGCAACTTCAACTTTAATCCCATCTTTATCGAATTTATCGACATCGCTGGCGGGACCATCAAACTCCAAGCCATGCATGCAACTACCACCTGCGGCATCGTCGCAGCAGCAACCGGCTAAAAAGCCAACCGGTTTCTCAATCGAAGACATCATGAGGAGATAAAACTAGAAACCATCGAAAATAAATCATTTACCGGGTACAAAAGTTGGCAAGTACAAATTAATGCTAATTAATCTAGAAATGCCTTAATTATGATAAAATTTTAATTAATTATTTATAAGTGCTTCCTCTTTAAATGTGTCACCTGTCACGTATATTTTGCATAAAGGCATGGCACATGGTGCCAAATTTTTGTGTTTTACTGTGCAAGTGTAACTAATTTTAATTTAAATATTTTGTTGAGAATTTAATTTTTGTGTGATAATTATCAAACGAACAATTTGTTTTTTTTTTAATTAGTGATATTTTGTCTAAATTTTATTGAGTGCCCTAATTAAATTTTCCTATATTTATGTATCTAGATGTTTAGAGTACCTAATATATTTAATTAAGTTTTAAAGTTTATATTTAATTTAGTTTTTCAAGGTATATAATTTTAAAGAAACATTTTATTTGTAATTCAAGCTAAATTTTATAAATTAAATTATAATTAAGTAATTTTTATACTGTATTTAATTATATTTAAGTTGAATTGTTAATTTAATTGTACATAGTAGATTTTATATAATTATTTGAATTAAATAAATAAATTGAAAACAAAATTAAATTAAAATTTTATTTTTTTATATTTTTTATTATTTTAAGTGGACAATTAGTTCTCATTGGATATCAGTGGTGGAAAAAGTGAACTGTGAGTTTGTATTTCAGTTGTTGGGACTAAAATGTGGTTGTTATTTGTTTAATCTAAGTCACTGACTTAGTGTATCCAATATTTCCTTCTGTCTGTATGTGAAAGTTGTTACAAAGTCGGCCAGTATATGGCCAAATAATAAGTGACCTTAAGAAAGTCATTGCAGAATTTCTGAGTACTAAAGTGTTTAATCTAATTGTTTAAACAGTGAATACCTTTTAATGATGTTGTCACGAATTTCGGGCATTCGCCAGTACATTATATAAAGCAAATATAAATACATTAATTTATATTTGCACCGTTGAGACTTCCTGCATTGTAACACGGAACTTATACGGTATCTGATTATTCCATCAATGTAAGCGTATCTCAATTGTTAGTCACCCGTTTATTGTGGTATTCTCAAATATTTTAGAAATCAACTTTCCTACTTGCCTTAATCCAGTTTTTCCCTCCACATTGTAATGAAAACGCTCACTGGTGTAGACTTTTACCAGCCGAGCACCAAGTCTTATATCGATGTCTAGTAAAATTCGTCACGATACTTTTTATTATAAACTAATAATTTGTCAATAGCGTTTGAGCACTCGATTGGAGATTAGACTGTTTTAATGGTTAGTAAAAAAAGACTGCAGGTTTTAAAACGCCGAAAAAGTGAATTTAGTTCAAAATCATTTCTGTCAGGAATCCATAAGCTTGTTAACATGAAAGTACAAATAAAATTTTTCTTTTAAGTTGTATGTAATTTTATGAGTTGATAAAACACGTACAGCTAAATTGTTGACCTGTAACCTTTTAACATGAAAATAATATTTAACTTATTCAGTGCAAACAACAAAGTTCCTTACTAGAAACTTTGCACACCATTAACACTTATTTTATGCTTATTGGTGACCACGAGGAACCATAATCATTGAACACGAATTATAATATTCTCGAAAGGCAATACAAATTTTCCCCGTTTAGCCGCCTTTCAAAATTTTTGTAGTTGGTGTTCTATGATTTGTAGTTCTCGGTTAAAATCGGGTTTTAATTTTTAGCATCTTTTAAGCGAAATTTAAATTTTTATTACCAACGTTTCTCCACCTAAGAAGAACGAGAGAACAAATTTAATTAATTTAACCACACGAAACCACACACTGTTCCGCCATTACACATGGCGTAAAATAAAAAAAAATTAAATTAAAATTTAATTTAATAAAGTTAATTAAATAAAATAAAATAAAATAAATTAATTAAATTAATGAATAAATAATTAAATTAATAAAGTTTATAATAATAATAATCATTATATAAATAAATATATTCGATATACATACGAGAGGAAAGCCAATGAATTACTCTCTGCGCAGCACTGCATCATCATTTCCCCGAATATCACAGTGGCCAGAAGAACATATTATAATAATTTGGTTTGTTGACCGAGACCTTTTAAAATGCATTAGTACGGCTAAGTTACGTTAGTGTAAAAAACCCTTGCTACGCAAATACCTGACTCCAGGCTCGAATACTACTGCTCCACACCATACCTACCATATAGATACATAATGTACAATGGATGACTTAATATTATCAACTTGATCCTGGCCACGTGTCCTACAATAATGAGAAATTTCTTGAGTGTATCGATGAATCTGATTTCCATTTGTAAATTAAATTTGGTCATGATTCTAATATAACGCGATCCATTCTATACGATTTATTTGGTATCTTATTTTGGTATCTAAGTTCCTCTTAAATTGTTTGGCCATCGAAACGTTCCAGATTTTGTTGTGTGTGACGGTAAGGATTTGTGCCCCAAAAGCTCTTCAGGCGCAACAGTGTGATGGGATTTTCTATGATAGGTAGGAGCGTATGTTGTAATTTTTCTGGAGTGAGTACTTTTCGTTTTCAATTGGGTGAGTAACTCACTAGAAGTCAAAAAATGGGTGAGACGTGTGTCCCTTAGGGAAACTGTAAAAATGCTTTGGTTTTTTTTTAATATGTGTTTCCTATTGCTAATTGAGCTAAAAGCACTGTCAAAAAATACTCTGTGTTTTTTATTCAACTTGAGTAATTTTACTCTGCAATCTACGTATTTATTTGATTGTGCATGCTCGCTTCTTCAAATTTTACTCGGAAATGAATGTCAGTGTTCGAAAAGTGTGCGAAGTAAAAACAATATATTACTCTATGCACTCCGGTTCATTTACACCCAAAGTAACGCATTGTTCGAATATGTATATGAAGTATATTCGAGTTTAGACTATTCAAGCTTTTTAAATGTTACATACGTACGATGAATTAAATTAAATCGATATTGTCAAAAGTAGCTAAGACACCTTGATGGAGAGGCGACTCTGCTCTCTTTATTCTACGGCAAAATATATAAATTTGAAAAGAAGAAATTCGTTGGATTATTTTAAACTATAGGTTAGCCTAAACCCACTTGATATTTGTCAAAAGCCCTTGCGAAACCATACTCTCAAAAAACCTCTGCAAGTGAGAACCTGATAAAGTAGTACAAGAAATTTAAAGGAGGAGGAGAGTGAACTACCATCAGTAGAGTGAATTGGAGGTAGGACATATTTTTGACACTACGAATAACTAAGATCGAACTATCAACCATCATCTAGGTAAGACAACAGAAAAATAAATTTTCAGCACTTTTTGGATTCAGAGAGACTGAATGGAATAAAAATTTCATTTTTGTGAGAATAAACGTCGAGAAAAAGTCGGTTTCAATACCTCCAATAGCAAAGTACAACCAGTTTCAGTCGATCTCGTGAAAAACTTTTTTTATAGTAGCCGATGATGTGTGATGTTGCAGTTGAACGATCGCTTGACATGCGAACGTCATATGCAATGAAAATGGACGTAATACTCAAATAACTGAACCGACTCAGGTTGTGTTGTAAGTAGTTTCTTTAATAAATAGCTTATCATGGTTAGCCAAAGTAGTGAACCGACGACGTCGTTAAATAATAAACGACGTCGTTAGTAATATTATAGGGCCAGGGATGGCTAAACAATTTTTTTTGTAATCTTCGCGCCCTAGGCAAACTTTTTAATAATTAAAAAAATAATAAAAGTAAATAATGCTGCTTCATGAAATGGTACTTATAGTTATACTGTTATACATATTAAGCATAAACAAAAATTTTAACCACTTCAGTGATTTGCCCGAGCGTGACTCGGGGGCGTTATCGATTGTTTTTTTGATTTGTCCAAGTCTGGTTCGGATTGGATTCGGATTACTTTGGAATTATTTTCTAAAGAAATGTAACAAAAACCTGACAATTTATGGACACACTTTCTCGAAAAAAACGTCACTTAAGTGGTTAAGAACTAAATTTAATGAAAGCACACAAACCTCTAGAATTTATATCCAATATTTTCTTTTGTACTCCATTTTCTTTTCCTTCCATTCCTCTCATGTTACTTCCGTTATCGTAACCTTGTTCACGTTGCTGCTCAATATCCAAAGAAACGCCATTCAACCCTTTTACAATAATTTCTGCCATATTGTTGATATGTTGTAGATTTTAAGGGTATACGAAGCCCAAACAGTATTCCTTAATGATAAATTCAACTTTGTCATTATCTATTTATTTATATCCACAAACCGAATGATCATCGTCATTTGATCGATTTGACTGACATCTGGATACAATCTAAAATTTTTGAAAAATATTTTGCAGAAAGAAAATTTTCTTAATTGTATTTGCAAGAAGTTGACTCAATTCTAAAATTTCAGATATTCTAAAATTTTTAAAAAATTTCCGTTGCCACAAGTAAACAATTTTTCTCCACCACTTCCAGTACCGAGTACTGCTAAATTTTGTTGACCTAGAACTCGAACTAAAGAGAACAAACGTGCTAATATTCCTTGCCAATAATTTTATTTTTGTTTGATAAGTCGTAAATGATCATCGTCAATAGCTGTGCCTGTTTTTAGAGTAACTCCAGCTCTTTCCATATCTGAAAGGATTCTAAGTGTTTTGGAATTTTACTATTGAATAAAAGGATCGTAGATATATTTCTTCTTTATATTCCATTCTCTGCAACCATATTCGGTAATAGGCGAAGATTTTTTATTTTTATTTTCGAACAGTTCGCAGCAAAAACAAAACAATGAATCCTTAATAAGTGGATATTGTAACCAATTCCTATTAATTACTTCACCATTAATAAGCCTTCTTTTATAATGATAGTTTGAAAATATTCGATTTGAATTTGATCGGCCATGTACCTGGACCCTTGTAATCGTACTCTAATGATAAATTTTCTGCGCATATATGATTTTGATTCACAAGAACAGAATCTATACAATCCACATTCATAGAACATTCTCGATTCTCTGTTCTACAGATATTTTTATCCTAGTTGACAATAATTGTACTGTTTTGGATGAAACTGGAACTGGAGTAAATCGCAAAGATGATTAAGAACTACTCCTGTAAACAGGGTCATTAGTTTTATGAAAATCTATGGTTTACATTTTTCGGTGGTCATTTTTACAACAAATAGCTGCCATTGCACATTTCTACACAACAATCGACTATAAACGATTGGTGTAGAGAGATATGTGTTCTATTTAATTTTCCTTAAAACTATTTAAAAAATGAAAATGTTCGTTTAATTTATTAACTATTTCCTCCATTTTTGAAAAATTTATTTAAATAGTAAAATTAAGCAAATTCAACTTTCTGAACTTAGTTTTGTTTGTTTGGCTACGAATTTAAATTTAACTGACATTTGAAAATGGCTAGACCGAGAAACACCTGGGACTTTTTAGTGTCGAAATGGATAGTACTAAATTGCAAAACATTGACAGTGTGGACAAAATGGGTGTAATTTTGGACTGTTAAACTGGCCAAGCCAATACAAAATAAGTATACAAAAGTGTAGTGCTAAAACAGACAAACCTTATAGTGAACTTTAATAAAAATTACTATGGTAAGCTAAACAATTTCAAGCTTAATAACTATAAAATGTAAAATCTAGACCTCGAGATTTTATTTTTATTTTTGGCGCCCAATCACATTCCGTTCCGAAACTCATCCCATCAAATTTTTTTGATTTACCTATACATGCCTTTTTGTACAGACAGACAGGCAGGAATAACTTAATAATCTAAATAACGAGGCTATCTAGTTTGTGTCTGTCTACGGTATTATGCCCAAAATAAAATTTTTATTTTGTTTACAATTTTATTTTTATTTAGGGTAAGCCCTAAATCCTTTATTAAACAACCACGGGGGTAAGCCTATAATCACGAGGCAATTAACCCGCTAAATTTGGGTCTGATATGCTCAATTCTCCAGTTTTTAAATTCCTCTCTTAGACAGCATATTCTATGCGTTCTTCTCTTAATTCTTTTAATGTGCGGTAATCTAGATTACTACTCGTGCGCCTCATCACCACGACTAACGTACCGGTTACGAGCGGTTACAAAAATCTATGAGGCAATTTCGCTTCTATGTAAATAGGAGTTTACCTGTTTTACAGCATTAATACATTTGGTTTTAAATTTCTATAAATTTTTACCACAACAGACCAAAATAAAGTAGTAAGCCCGGGTATGAGGAGAATAGTTTAATCAGACTGTTTAAACCGCGTTGATCCAGAAAACGGTATATCAACGGTATATCAAAATAAAGGATTGGTTATTTAAATATGCATGTAGTTGCGCTGATTTTAACGGGGTTTTAAGTCGTAGTTTTTGGGTCGTTCGGTCTATTTATTTAATTGTTGAATATGTTTCAAATAAGAACTTTCGATTCACGTGATCCGACCTTCTACGAGATAAGAACCTTCTTTTAAAACCCTTTTGTCTCATTTCAGATTTCTTGCGTAACACCTCCCTCTCTCGAAATTAGATGAACAAATTAAAAAATAAGACACCTTGCTTGAACTCTAATTGAATAACGTCCATGTCGTTTTTATATAGCACACCATCTGGTTGTCACTACACGATGATATCACCTTGTTGTAATACGTAAAACTACTGAATAATTTAACCAAAAATAAAAATCGCCAACCAAACCAAACTATACAAAATCTGCTTTGGTTATTTTTTACGACTTTTTTTTATTAGTTTTATGATTATTTTGTCAATAAAATTAAATTCAGTTGCATTGTAAAAACACCAATTTGATGGGCTAATAAAAAATTCGACAGCAGTGTTTTTCGATCTTGTATATGTTGTATACTCAAGAAATATCCGCGTGAGAAGTACAGAGCGCGAATGAAATTCTTTAAAATTATCATTAAGTTATTGGTAAAATACATTTAAAAGGAATTTTTTTTGTTTATATATAATTATTTATGTATGTATATATTATTTGAACTCAAATATATTTTTTGTTAATTTAGAATTTGTTGTTGGAATTATAATCCGATTACAAAAATTTTTAAATTTTTTTGGTGAAGGATTTATAATTTTGGTTATTTCAGCTTTTGTTAATTATGCGATCGTGTAAGAATTGTATTTTGTTGGTAAATATTTTATGAAGCAGAGGAACTATGGTAGGTAACACAAGGGGAGTGCGGATGCAATAAAATATATTTCTTGAAGTTTTGTTATTCATCACCTGTTTATATATGTACGAGATAAGTGGGGACTTTAAACTAATTTATTTAAATAGTTAAACTGTTAATCTAATCTGTTGTCAAAATTAATTTTCAATGCAGAACATAAAGTTAAAATAAACCGTTGTAATTGCATTTTTAAATCAAAACGCCTTCGAGGGTTTTAGATATCGTTGTATCCCAGTTTTAACGCGTTTATTACAGAAATATTTTCTTTCACTTTATCTTTAAACATATTCTCGTAAACTACTTGTGAATGCAGCAACGATCGAGCAAGTAACTTATTAAAATAAAAAAAATTAAAAATCTGAATACAGATAAGGAATTAAGCAACAACAAAACTTCCTTCGCTAATGATAAGTAATCGTTCAACTTTTTAAATAAAATATTTTAATTGTTTTTTGTCATCAGCATATTGCTGCTCCTGCCAATAAACTGTACTTACATGTTATTTACTGTATTTGCCAAGTGCATACATTCATATTTACAAGTATAGTATATTGATTCAATTTAAGATAATTGATAACGTACAACTGTGCATGGAGTGGCTGTGGCTGTTCTAACATTTCAAACCACAATTTCAACAAATAAATATTTTTTATATTTAATTATTTTTTCACATGCAATTTAATCTCTTTTGTTGTATACGAGTTGCAATTTACATTTATTAAGTATGCAATCTATGTGGTCTAGTACATCGTGAACTGGCTTTATATTACTGGTAAAGTCCTTAATAAAATTATGTGCGCAGACTCACATTCAATTTACAAAGTTCAAGAATCAACAATTTTTGTTTATAGTTGCACAAATTGAAAATAGAAGTTTTAACAATTATCCAATTCGCAAGCAGCTTTTACAGTTTTTCTTTCAAAATTGATATTGTAAGTGTTTTTAATATAATGCATAAACCTAGTTTATTTTTTAAAGCTTTATCTATTTTGTGATCATATCAAAACATTCAATGGGTTATGGTTTAGACATTAATTTGTCGTATAAAATTCTCATCACTAATAAATTTAAAATTGCAGTCTATACAATTTTTTTTTTCGTTGTATTCGGTGCTTAGGACACGATATCCTTCGATACAAAAGATCGTTACTTTACCTTAAAACTTAAAATAAAATTATCTGCCATTTTCTGACTTCGTCTTTCTGGATTGACTGTGACACATTTTTCAAAAATCTGTTTTGTCAACATTTTTTCTCCAACGATCCAAAACCATTGAAAGATACTCAGTGTGAATTTGATAACAAATTCGGTGTTTTGCTTCTTCTGGGGACCTAAATTTCGTTCAGTCTATCATTTTCACTAGCATTCACATTTGTTGCCTTTTCTAATGGCATAATTTTAATTTACAGATAACTCATACCACCTAAATCCTAATTGCACTTTCAATTTTATATTGATTATATTATATTTGTTATATTATATTATAAACCAGTCCTAAATTGAATATTTTGCTATAGTAATACATTGCATTCTTTATTTCTACTGCCGTTGATGCTATCCACTTGGGTTTTAGCTTTTTTGTTTTCTCATAAGTCCGTTGTTGTGGCTGGCGTTCCATGTGATTGTGGCAAAAAATCTCTGGCCTTTTCCACTACATATTTTAAGTTAATAACTCTATTGGATCAAACTGAATGCTCGATTGAAACATGGTTCCATTGATTTCGCCCAATAGTAACTAACATTTTCGAAATTACGGGTTGATGACTGAGCCAATCTAACTATGGTAGAATCAGTCTATGTACTTAGGTCACCCATATTTACGCGTGACATTGTTAAACTGTGGTAATAGTTGTTTGATGAGGAAAACCTTCTGCAGGAAATCGATTGTTCTATTTTGCAATAACCGGCATGAACAACAGTTTCTAAACCTGAAAGTTTTGTTTTGTTCAAATACTTTTGAATAAGTTTTTATTTTGTGAGTAACTCTTTATTTGGTACTACTGTGAATACCGAACTTGTGTCATAAGGCGTAAATCTATATATTCATTAATGAATGCCTTTGTGGGTCTAAATTTCTGTAATATAATTTAGAAGATAAATTCACTGATATTGGTCCATGCTGATCTTTTGAGCATATAACCACGCTGTCACTGCGTCAAATACCACGAGGACACAGCTCTAAATGAGTTGCATATTACCAATTCAAATAATTTGGGTATAGCAAATATCGATGTAATACCTAATTCTGTAAGCACGAAACAACATTTCTAGAAGTTTTAGAGATGGCCAATTTTAGAGATGGATTAAACAGAATACTGAGAGGAACTGCTAAATTTATCACAAATGAAGCAGGAATCAGGACGCCTTTGAAGATCTTTGTAATTACCAACGCATACTGTTTTATAAACAGATTGGAAAACTCTGCACACATGTTGGTTATGAGCTTTGGGACAGAATACTTTTGATCTTTGAGATTAAAAAAGCTCAAAAACTATTTGGCGGAACTCCTTTAAATTTATCATTTAGGTTACGAATATAGTTTCTGTATTTCAGTTCAAATTGAAAATCTTTTGACTGACAAGTTAATGCCTTTAAATAAATGTATGTAAAAGTTTCAACGTATCTATGTCAATGCTGTTAAGTTCGCCATTCCAATTTATTTCTTCAAAATATTGCTGAAAGTTATTTCATTTGGCTTTTTTCAAGTTATAAGGTACAGGCAGTTCAATACAGTGGCACTTTTATTGTCTGGGGAGTATTGTAATTAAAACCGCCTAAAACTCATTCTAAGCTACTCCCAAAATCTTCTGTTTGTCTATTTTCCTTTGATGTAATGGACCATGTTGAATTCTACTAAAGATTTATATTTAATCCTCATTAATATGACAATCTTGCCTTTTACATTGAATTTAAGTAAGCTGTGTATTTGGAGGCCACCATAAAAGTATTCACTTGATTTGTCTCTATACTGCGTCCACATGCTCAAAACACTTTGAGATGATGACGATCCTGAATTTACGCTCATCTTTCTGAACACATTGGTAACCGACTCTAAAGCGCTATTTACATGAAGAAAAAATGTTGGCCCAGTAAAATGTTTGCTGTGTGTTTAGAGCTGCACACAATATAAATTTTTCGCATTAGTTGAACTGAGAAAGAAATATAAACTGCCATAAATAATATTTGTTGCCATAAAATATACTCAGGTCGATTATATTTTATGGCAGTATTTTTATTTTATGGCAGCATTTGCTCAAAAACAAGACAAAACCGCATAGCAAAATTTTTGCACGATGCTATTCTTTTCTTGTCATACACACGAAAATTTTAATATGCCAAACACTTTTTTTTTTTGCTGGGCCAACTTTTTTTCATCATCTAAATCGCGCTTTCGGCATCAGTTATATTTGACAGACAAAAAAATCGTGGAGTAATCAAACCTAGAATATAGCATTCATTGACTCGTGGGCCAATAGTTAACGAGTTTATTTATCTTTGATCTTACTGTTAACATAAAATATACAAGAGCTACATTTAAAATTTTAAATATATTTGAATCTTTTAATTCTTTGACGTTTATTGTAAAAGCAAAACTTATCAACGTTCTTGTAACAATTTAAAATTCCATTGACGCTGTCAGTTCTTTACACGGATTTCCGCCAAATTTGGCAAGAATCACCCAATTAATAGAAAAAGGTTAAATATAAAGTTTTATACCGAAGACTCAATCGTAAACACTATTTACTTTTCAAAATATTTGCAGAAAAAGAAAAAGCTTCTAAGAAACTTGAGAAAAGTTTTAGTGTGAAGTTTCATCTCAATTAGCTTCTTATCTCAAGCGGTTTGCGCCAACTCAACTGAGACCTTTTCCAGACATAAGGAACAAACAGGTGACATATTCTCACCATGCAATTTGACTAATACAATTTTTCAGCGATAACCATTTATGAACCGGTTGATATGAGATTCCAGACATAGTACTTTAAATGTTAAGTTTGAGGTTTTACAAATTTTTGAAGTTTTCACGTATATTTCACAACCCCAAATTTTCAACATGAAAGTTGACGTAGAAAATTTCCAGGGATACTCATCGCCGAACAGTTTCAAATGAATATTTTTCCAGACATAACACTTTAAACGTTAAGTTTTTACAAATTTTCTCACATTCCCAAGAAGAAACTTGATCTGGAAATTTTGCCAGCGATAACCATCGACGAATCGATTCAACTGAGACATATATTCTAGATATAACACTTTAATCATCAAGTTTATATAAATTTGTTTTGCACGTGGATTTCACTCACCTTCCTCGTTTTCCCAAACTCCTAACATGAAACTTTACCTAGAAAATTGTCCAGCAATATGGAATTTGCGTAACTACTTTAGATCCAGAGATCCAAAAAACTTTCGAACCCAGCGAAAAGTTACACATTAGATGTATTTGCACTACTTGCGACAATCAGAATGAATAAGAATTTGGAGTTGACTTTCTCATCCGTCGGCGCATAATGTATGATTATTATTGACTTCCACCCTATCATGTATGTACATTGTTTGAATATCACAGCATTAATCGAAAATGCAAAATTAATTTGGGATCATAATTTGAAAATGCAAATCTTCAATTAATTCGGTATAACCTGGTAACCTATCGAAATTAAAGGTAAGTTTGGTGAAAAATGTATCCGGCAAACCAAATGTAAAATCCCAAGCACAATGCAGTAAAGGGTTTTCCAAGTTGTAGAATTTTTCAGTAGCGAAATATCAATATAATACTGACATTCACCTCCTTTGCATATAAAATAAAAAAAACTACATTCACCTCTCTCACACCGGCAGTCATAAAGAAGTAATTTTACATCTTATTATTAATCTTTGGTTAAACTCATTAAACAACTTTGTTGTATTCGTATTGGTATTATTGCATGCAATTACCAATTTTATTACCTTCTGATTGAATATTATGACAAATATCCTGTTTGCTGATTATTTTATGGGTTTTCTTTTTGACATCTTATTATATAGTCTGATGTACTCGTATAAGAACAGCACTCTTTATGCCAAAGTGGGCTACGGATTTGAAAGTTTAATATAAACAATCAGCTCGTAACTGATTTACAAAAGATGATAAAAAATTAAATTTAATGTCTTTTGGTTTATAATGTTGATTATTTGCGTTAGACGAGAGAGAGCGGTGCTACTTGAATCCATAATTTGTATGGTAATTTTATGACATTTTGGGTGGTCAACCAAAATAATGAGTCATCGTCAAACATTAGTACAAGTCGAATGATTTATCAGGTGGTATGTTTACTCATTGAACGTGCATAATGCAAATCAGTTATTGACGTAAACAGATGGCATTTAATCAAAATGCGGCTGTCTTATAGATTTACAGTTAAACGCAAACATATACGTTAGGTAATACGTATTCGTATTTGGTGGCGTTCGATCACCTTCAATAAATCAACTGCGGTGTTTTAAATGTGAACTCAATAGAATTAATTAGCAAACTGGGAACCTTAGTCATACAATCAAATATTATTTATTATTCTTACGTGTTTCTAATATCTGATTTAGTAAGTTCTTACCTATGGTGTGGTGAACAAGAAGTATACCAAACAAAAAACTTAATGTTTTTATTTTACTTAATCATGGCGTTGAAGTAGAGAACCTAACATTTTTTTGTCCTACTTGAATTTTTATTTTTATTTCAGTGTCGCTTTCCTTTGTAAAGTTTGCGTTCGTGATAAAATTTTATAACAACAAAAACTCTTTGGTCTTTTAATTATAAGATATTTTTGTACTGTAAATTATAAGATTTTGAAATGATATGAAAATGACATTGGTTCGGGTTGTGTTCGTCAAATTGTTTTACATACGCGCATGCATGTATAGCATAAATAGTTCTCATAATTTGATATTCCTACCCTGAAGCTTTACAAATAAATTTCCATGGTCCTCACATAACAGATCACTAAATAATTGCTAATTACAAATCCATCTAGCAAAATAATAAACTCATCATCAGTTTTGCGTAGACGATGATAGGGCGCAAAGTCCATTCAATTCTGTGAGAACCGACAAAAATCGTGCTACAAATCTCAAATACAAGTGTGATTTCTGTCTGTTTCTGCTGGAGATTGGATGTCGATTCATACAAGAGGTAAGAAAATGTAATTCTACCTAAACATTTTAATTTGTATTTTGTTTTGTTATTAATGACCCCCTAAAGGCATTCATGTGTCTTTCCTTGTTATGTGTACCAGTCTATTGAGCTGAGATTAAAAATTGGAATTAAATTATTTATTTTCAGAAAACTAAAAACTATAATTGTTAGTTTTATTAGTATGTTAATATTACCAACCATTATTAATCGGAAAAAATGTGTGCTGCATGTTGTAAGATAAAAAATATTAAATTAATCACAATTCACAATGAAGTAGTTTGGAATATTTGTTGGTGCGCCGCTTAACCTATAAAATATACATACTCTATGTTTCTGTATTAGAATGTATAGTGATAAAAGGTTCGGATCTGGTTGAACTGACACTAACTGATCAGCAAAGTTGCATGAACAAATATTTATTTTTTTCTGCTAATAATGTATGATATATCTACCCAAATATTGGGTTCATTTGGGCATAATGAGGTTTGAGGCGAATTACTTTGGAATAGCTGTTCTATGAGTCTAGTATGTGTCAAATTCAATGAAATGTGCTTCAAACACTGTACTCATTTGGTTATTAATTGAATATATGTTTGTAATTGAATCCCATGTTTTGTAACCCCAAACCACTACAAGGTATATTGAGTCAAATATTTAAAATAACATATCGTATTGAAAGTCATTTCATCGGATTGAAATCAAAATATATTTTGAATTGTTTGTATATCTTAGCTATATACTTTACTTTTCAAAAACCTCAAAAAATATAATCTAACGGCGTCAAATTGCACGATGTTGGTGGTCAATTGACATCAGAAATTCTGATGTCAGAAAGTATGCGATCAACGAACTTGGTTCAGAATAAGTCGAGTGATTGTTTCATGATTTGTGTGACATGTTGAACCGTCTTGTGGAAACCGAAAATTATCTAAGCCAATATCATCCAATTTTGGAGTTTCATTCTTGTGAACGACGCCTCGACGATCATTTATAGTATAACTGAATGATGATGTTCATATGCTCTACGATCTACAACTGATCCAGTTTCTTCAAAACGTCCAACAATTTAGTGAATCTTATACTGGGCTTATCCAGCAGAACCCAGATTGAAAAATGTGTCAACAATCCACTTTAGAGATAAAACAAAATCTATTGACTGCCAAACAATTAAGGCTCATTAACGTACAATTAAAAGCAAGCATAAGCATCGCTCAGATTGGAAATCGAATCAAAATCAAATTTAGAAATAAAACTCAAAATATGATAGTATACGTGGACAATTAAGGCCCTTTATAGGTTAATCAATTGTACCATTAAAAATTGTTGGGCTCCACTCGTTTTCCATAAAATATTTGATTTTTTTATTTTAAAGCGGGCAGAACTCAAAAATTTTAGTTTAGTTCTATTTTGGATTTGGTTTTTCTTCATAGTTTTGAGTCAACTAAGCCATTGAAAAGGGTGCCGAGGGTGACATTTACCATTGGTTTCATTTTTCTGAATTTAACAAACAAATATTTACGAGGACTGTTAAGAAAGTTTTGAACCTAGCAACTAAAACGAGTTTTAATCCAATCCTTATGATGCCATTAATTAATCTTATCCTTTAAAGAACAGCTCGTCTTCTTAAGTTATAGCGCCTTTAAACTAACAAAATGAGTGCCATGTTTACTTACAGCAAAATATACAAAAAGCAGCTGGGGAAAGTTCACCGATTTCTCTTACCAATACCACAAGGAAACACAACAATGTTCTTGAGGTCAGAGAACTTGTTAAAGAGAAACGGAAATCTCGTAGAATCTAGCACCAGACTCGTACTCCGCAACAAAAAAATATTTTAATTTTCTGTGAAACAAATTAAAATAACTAATAATGGACATATAAAGAACGAAATCATAAATAAGCGACTTCGAGGTCTTACTGAACTAAAGGACGACGATTACTCGCTTTGGAAAGCAACGAAGTTCCTAAAAAAATTCAAAATGTAAGAGCCACCTTTCAAAAGTGATGACGGGTCCTAGCTGCATCCTAGACCGATACCATTATTTCTGGTCATATCAAAAATATTTGAAAAGTTGTTACTGAAAAGTCTCAGAAGAGATATGTTTGGTTCCACCACATAAATTTGGGTTTAGAGAAAATCACTCTACAGTTGAACAAGTTCACAGTTAAATCCTACATTGCAGATCGACACTTTAGGTTCAAATTTAAAAAAGAGTACTTTAAACTAAAACGAATATCAGCAGGAATACCACAAGGTAGCGTACTTGGAACTATTTTGTTTATTCTTTATACGAGAGAGTTACTGAATATTCAAGGTAGTAGAATAGCAAGATTTGCAGACAGTATAGCTATTCTAGCAGTTGGAAAATATATTTCGGAAGGAACAAGCAAACTTCAAAATGCAGTTAATATTGTGAGCAACTGGACTAAAAAATGGCGAATTTTATTAAATGAAGCCGAATCAGTACGCGTATAAACTTTACAAACCAAAATGTAAACTGTATTCCCGTGGTGCTCAACTCAAACCAAATTCCATATGGGAATACAGCAAAATACCTTGGCATAACCCTAAATTCTAAGCTAAGATAGAAAGAACACGTCAAGAAGAAAAAAGAATAGTTAAATGTACTGGCTCATTGGTATGAATTCTGAGCTCTCAAATTCACAACAAATTGCTTCTATACAGGCTAATGCTAAAACCTGTTTGCCCCTATGGTATCCTACTTTGGGGTTGTGTCAAGAAAACCAATGTACAAAATGTACATTAGGAACGACAACCTTCACAAGAACTTGAAGATAGAATACCGATGAAATAAAGAAATAAGCAAGAAAACTCGTGCATCAAATATCTCGACATGAAAATACAGAAATGCGTGGTATGCTGGAAACCACCAATGGAGCGAGGAGACTCCAAAGGCAGAAACTTCTGTAGCTGCGTAGTTCTAATTACAATAAGAAATTATTGTAAAATGAGTAACCGTTATCTTTGTAATGTTAACTCATTACAAAGTTGTAATATTGAATAAATAAATAAATAAATGTATTAATTACAAAACAAATATTTGTCCACAAATGATGGTTCTATAAAGCTTTTCAATTAGCTTTCTTACTAGATAACTAAATACATTTATGATCTGTAAAATCGGTAAATAGTGCGGTTATTACATAAAGCCATTCCATATGTTGAGTAAAAGTCGACTCTGACCCATGAAGTCTTTAGTATACTTACGCCTATCATATTTTACTGTCATAGTCACTGAACTTTTTCGTGCTTTTTCGCTGGGTAGATAATTTTTGGCTTGCTTTTAAATTTTGATAAAGACCCAACTACCTCAACCGTATAACTGCTTAGTACTCAATGTTGCTACCATATGTTTTTTAGAGAAAATATTAATTAGTTTTTATTCACAGCATACCGCCTGCACGTTGCAAGGTATATAACAATCTGTCGACTGACATTGAAGAAAGTTTTTAAAGTTTGAGTATCAAATTTTCGGTTTAATGACGAATTTAAATCATTGCTTTAAGTATTTTTAAAATACTAAATCAGCTGAAAAACTAGCTGTGGTCAACCTAGCTAATTGAAATGGCCCAGTTATGCTATTATACGAGTATGCTAAATTAAACTTAAATAAATTTTAGTGTTATGTTACAACGAATAAAATTTTGTGTTACATAAGTTTTTCAATGTTATGTATGGCTAGGAACATAAATTTAGACTACGCATAAAGTTTTTAATTTCAGAATATATCACTGTTAAATACTATCTTTAACATAAACTATATTGACATTTTTACAATTTTCTCTCACTGTTATTTAGCACACCTTTATTATAGCCGACATAACATCACTATAACATTTATAATACTTATACTACGAATATCTTTTGTATTCGCGGATCGTAAAATATAAGAATGATAGCGTTGTTGATGAAGGTGACTGGGTAACAACTATTTTGATGGCGAATAGGTAGCTAAATTGAATAAAAATTATCATTATCGCACAGTATGATTATGCAAATGTAAAATCGAAATGACTTCTTTTTGCATCACATTTATAGAGACAATCGATTTCTTATTCGCATTCGTGTACTTATACCTTTTTTGTTGTTGTTCTTTTATTTTTTATTTAAATTATGTTACAGGGGTTTGAACCACAATAAAAATTCTGTTATGTACCGTTTTATAAAAAATTTAAAACACCTACTTGTGGTAACCACATATTATGTTTACTGATTTCAAACTATTGCCACCATTGACCTATTTCAGTTTACCAATTTAAGAATACTTGATACACAGAAAATACATTAAGGCACATGTACGTACAAGCGTTGTAAATATAATTGAATAACCCTATACTTACCATGAACTTTCAGTATTATACAGTGACTATACATATTATGTAATTCTGTGTTGGTAGCCAAGCCTGTGTCACTTCGTTCTCCACCCGAAAGGAAATGTGTTTCAGAATAACCAGTATAAATAATTTACAATTCGTTAATATGATTCTGAACCATTTCAAAATTTCGCCACACATGAGCCATACCAATTTTGACAGAAAATATTTAGAAATTTGCATAACTAGGCATCGCTTAACTATATAATTTAATAATAATTTAATTAGACCAATAATTAAATTTAAATTTTTTATATATATATTTCGATTCTTCATTTATTGTTTCTATAATTTTTAAATATTTCATATTTAATTCTCAGATTTTTATGGGATACAATTTTATTATTTTATATTATAATAATTAAATTAAAATTTTAATTTTTCGGTTACAGACCATCATGTAATTACATAAAGTAATAATACACATTATAATTTTTTTGACGTAAAATATAATAATATTTAGTTATGTCTTTTGTTGTGTTGGCAGTGGTGAGCGAATAAATCTTCTAAAACATTCACGTATCGCTATAATATAGTATTTAAAAAATAATAATTAGTTATAATTAGTTATCTACACACACAAGTCTAAGACAGTATAAATTTTGTGTATGTGTACTGTGTACGTAAAGGTAAATAATATTTAAAGGGTCTTCTAGAACACTCCGCAAAACAAGCATTAACTAATCATTCGGGCTTGGGTTTACGTTGCCTTGGTTAAAAATTAATTATTTTGAGTTTCACTCTTAACCTTAAAAGTTAATTTAGTTACACTAATATCGACATCTCTTATTTTCCTTCTTATCAACCAAGCTTGGTTATTACCAACAAAAGTACATTTCCAAATAATCAAATTAATTTTCCGTTTTTCAACGTACGCATGACTCGTTTAACGGTGAAATTCGCAAATACTTAAATTTCACAATAAATTTAATAACAAATATTTATATCAAATAGCTTTGATTAGGCCCGGCAAACACGAACAATAATCTCTCGAATGATTGTTTTATCGTAAACACAAGTTTTATTAGAGTAAATAGTTCTATCTATATAGGGTACTACATAATGGCAGATACGACTACCTGTGCAGGAGGAAAGAAATTATGTTCAGATCAAAAGTTCTAACTAAACTGCCTTGCTGATTTTGGATTGTGCTTTGAAGAGACTATAGTCGGCTGATCGAATCTGTGTTCGGGTCTGCTAAGCCAAAAAGCTTAAGTTATTTCATTTGTGAGGTTCAGAACATAAATATACATATAACCTTAATAACGTCTAATTATTTTGGGGCATTTTCTCTACTATACTCGTAAGTAATTTTTCACTAAAATATACATAAAAATAATTAATATATGTACTTAAAAAATTAAATTTAGTATTTTTATGGTCTCTATCTAAACAAATAAAAAATATTTAATTTTATTTATATATAATTACATTGTTTAATGACTAATAAATAATTAATTTTTTCTGCCATTAAATAATTTATAAATAGTTTTTCTAAAATTTTCGGTATTTCAATTTTCACATTTTTGGATTTTTTTATTGTGTTTTATATTTGGAAAATAATGTATAAATTAATAATTGGTTTTGTATTTGGTTTGGCTGGAATATTATTGAATTTAATTAATTTGTTTTAGTGTACACATTTTTATTATTTATTAGTTTTGTTTAAAGATCATCAGGTTTTTAAATTTTATTTTTAAATTATTTAATTTATTTATAGTGAAATCTCTTTATAACGATCCGATTCAACTAAATCTTGTAATAATTACAGAGTGCTTCTCCATCAAATTTTAATGAAATTAAAATTTTAAAATATTGAATTCCGTTTCGAATTGACAATTGTTGTATAATTTGATCTCTACCATTTTCGGAAAGTTATAAAAACCCTCTGCACGAATTTCTCATTTACGTTTTAATCAAATAGCCGCTTAAATTAAAATTAGATAATTAAATAAAAATTACAGATTTTGTTGACAATTTCTTCGTTTTCATGTAGCTTACGAGTAGTCTTATCAGTCAGAGTGCACTTAAAGCAAAGGAATTTTATTTGATTATTGAACGCAAAAGAGATGAAATCAGCGTTAACTAAAACGGTGGTCAAATTTGAAGGCGCCATTCGAAACAGCTTGAACGTTTTTAAAGAAAATTTCGGAAGATTTGGAAGTGTCAGGAATCGATTACAAATAGTCCGGGTCTTTCTTGAAACACTTTGCAGCTCGACTGATTTTGATAATTATTGAGCCTGGTTCATATATTTTTGTAAGTTTGATACATTTTTATTACAACTTTTGAGAATAAGAACCGTATGACCTTCATAGTTCCAAAATCCATTTTTTTAATTTTTCCTGATTCCATTGGTTTTGATAGTTTATGTAGATGGGGTTTTGGGTTAGCCGCCCCAGTGGTTAGCATGCTTGCTCCAGCGACCGGAAGTCCCGGGTTCGATCCCCGGCAGTGACAAGGAAAAAAATTCACGCCTGGTTTAAGATCAATGAATTAATCACTCATTATCCGAAATGAAAATATGATTATGAAACCTCAAGTGAGGCGGCCAAATCCCTTGATGGGATATAGTGCCAGAGAGAGAGAGAGAGAGAGAGAGAGAGAGAGAGAGAGAGAGAGAGAGAGAGGTTTTGGGTTACCAGAAAGCAATTGATATACAACCAGATTTCGAAAAAATTTGCTTAAGAGATCTTTCGTCGGAGTTGGGACACTGTTTTAGTTTTTTCCGACTCAAATGATTTTGATCGAAATTGGTCTTTCCGAAATCCGAAATAATTCGATTGAACAAAATTGTATCAAAACATTCTAATAAAGTTTAGCTTTCTTACTTAGGAAGCAGAATGATATGATCTGATCACTGAATCAGATTTTCGCTTTTTATTTTTTATTTTGCTGGTGGTGCCCCATGTAAGGATTTGGCCGCTCTATTTTTTGAAGTAACATAATCAGGGTATTTATGGATTAATAATTTATTAATCCATTGAACCTTAGCCAAAAATTCCAGCCCATAAAAAGCAGGCAACACTGATGCAAGTGTCACTCAAGAATTAATCTATCGTAATAGAAAATAGTAAAATACAAATTTGTAAATGATACTATTTAAAAGAAAAATGAAATATTTGAAGTTGGGCCTAAAATCCTAACCCCAAAAATATTATATGATAAAATACAAGAACATTTACTGTATCAAGTATCTATCAAATGTTTCGTATGTAAAATCAAAACATATTCTGTTACCACAACAAAACCGCCATATTTTAATGGCAGCTCTAAAGACTAAATCTGTCGTGAAACTATCAAACCCGCATGATAGATAAAATACTGCTCTCAAATCAAAAATCAAAAATTTAATGAAATAAATAATTAATTTTAGTTCCATATCGGATTATTTTGAGTATGACCTGACCTGACTATAAATATCATTTATATTAAAATATACATCAGACCATTAGACGACATAAATATTAGTTGGGAAATCGGAGATTTAAGGGCTCTCCAAAAACATTTTCCAGATAATAGCACATTCGGCCAAATATCTAATCATTTCAATTCTGTATCGGATTAAATTGAGTATGGCCCTTAATTATGAATGGCTTTAATATAAATTAAAGGATACCTCCGAAGACCCCTGAAGTCATTATTCCGAAGATAGTCCCATTCAACGACAAATGTAATTGATTTTAATTTTGTATCTGATTAATTTGAGTAAGGCCCCTGAATGGCGGCTTTTATATTATCTATATATATAAAGAAGAAAAGTATGTATGTAACTATGTTTGTTCCGCAAAAACTTTTGAACCACAAGAGCGATTGCTCCCAATATTTGTACGAATACTTTTCAGTAACCAAGAAAAAACATAGGGGGGTTAATGATCAACAATGTTTCCCCCTCCGTATGCTCACCTGTAAGCAGTATTTTACAATATATGAAAACTTTTGATCCACTGGAGCGATTGCTCTTAAATTTTGTACCAATACTTTTCAGTAGCTAAGGAAAAACAAAGGGGGTTTAATGATCAAAAATGTTACCCCTTCCTCATGCTTACCTGTATGGAGGAATATACAGTATGAAAACTTTTGATGAACTGGTGCGATTGCTCCCAAATTTTGAACAAATACGTTTTAGTAGTCGAGAAAAAACAAAGTTGGTTGGTGATCAAAAAATGTTACACGTTCCTCATGCTCACCTGTAAGCAGAAATTTACAATTCATGAAAACTTTTGAACCACTCGAGCGATTGTTCCCATAATTTTGCACGAATACTTTTTAGTAGCCGAGAAAAAACATAGCGGGTTTAGTAATCAAAAAATGTTACCCCTTCAGCATGCTCACTTGTAAGGAGGAATTTCCAATATATGACAACTTTTGATAAACACGAGCGATTGCTCCTAAACTTTGAACGATTACGTTTTAGTAGAAGAAAAAAAATATAGGGGGTCTTAGTGTAAGCAGGAACTTACAATATATGAAAAAACATATATGATTTAATGCATAAAATCATCTATCATATTTAATTCGATTTAGATACATTAGTGAAAGAGGTGAAAGAAAACCTTAATGCATTCAGAGAACCCTGTAAAAAGTATTTTCCAAAATTTTCCGTGAACTGAAAATGAATTTTTCTGAAAGTATATTTGAATTGTTTCAAATCAATTTTAATCAATTCTCTCGCAAATTAGGAGCCGGGCAAACATGTCGCAAAACGCAACTGTAATTTTCATTGTGTGTTGCATTTTGCACAAAAGACACAATAATAAAATTTGTTCAAGGGAAAAAAGATACAAACTTCTCTTCTTGCTATTTGTGCAAAATGTCAGACCTGCGTATGAATCTTCGACTATTTTTGAAGACATTGTTACATACTATTGAACAGATAGTTTCATTACTGATATTATTATACCAAAATTTTCTTAGGTTTACATTAAAATTATTTTACTTCACTAGCTTTAGACCATAAGCAATGCATTTTTCCATAAAGCTAGCAGAACCGAAATCGAGCAAAAAATCTAAAATACGGCTTAATTAAATATCTCTTTTAAAGATTATGGGCTCAACTCGATCTTAACCAAACTTTTAAAAAAATATACGTAATACTTGGTTAAGAGTTGGAGTACCTACCCAACAATTTTTAATTGAACAACTGATTAGCGTTTGGGGATTGTGTTACCTATAAATTGACGCACTATCATGCTTGGTACTAGAACGAGTATAGTTAGTTAAATTAGTTTGAATTCGCGCTCTTCATCGGATTTCATTATAGCGAGATCTCACATTTTATTTATTTTTATTTATGGTTTATTAATAATTTCAACAAAAAGAAATATAAAAACATTTAAATAAATAAATTTATGATTATATAAAATAAAATATAATAAAATGTTTTAGGCCATTCATTTGTTTAATTATAATAATATTGAAATAAAATATATGTATATATAAACAATTTGTATTAATTTAATAAATTTAATAAATTTTTATATTTTGTATTTTTTTTTAATATAATTTATTTAAATTTAAGTTTTATTAAATATTTCAAATATTATTAATAAAGACGTAATAAATAATAACGAACACTAATATTTTAATGTAAAATAAATATTTGATATGTTCTATTCGGAAATGATACCTACATTTTTGTATAAAAATAACAATTAATTAACTATAAATAATATTTGAAATATTTAATAAAATATCAAAGCACTTTAGTTTTTTTTTTATTAATTTTAATTTATTTTATTTTTATTTTATTTATTTCATTTAATTTTATTATTGGGTTTAGTTTTTGTTCCGTTTTTCTTTGAAATGTCAAAGTTTTAGAATTGTTCTGGTTTGGTTTTGAACAATATAAAATTTTTTGTATCACTGGTTGTAAAATAATAATAAAAAGTATATAAAATATTGACAATTGAAGAGAGCGTATTGCTGGTTACTTTATTTTGTTTGACACGGGGGGCGTAGACATTACAAATTCTTACAAGACAGCGCAGACATAACAAAATACAAAATACTGGCCTATTAGCTAAACGATGACGTAATGCTATGGCGCTACGTTCACTTTCATCAAAATTTGCTTGATATGTGGATTTTACCAGTGTACTTAGAATACTACAGACCACTTTGCTATATGACGTCATTCTATGTCGTCGGTTCTATTTTTTGACTATTATAGGCAGCCTTAAAATTAAAAATATTGTTTTGATTATTCTAAAAAAAGCAAAAAAAAAGAAAATGCTAAATTCTAAATTGTGTTAAATATGTAAACGAGTCTAAAATGTGTACACATTTCGTGTAATATTCGGGAAAATATATAGCCTTACTTTTAGCACTCGGATAAATATTTTTTTTATCCGCTTATTTGCTTTTATTCTGTCTATGAATTTGACTGCCGTCTGGAGTTCAAAAAATAAACCGTAAACATCAATTTGATGACATAATAAGCAGTGTGCTCTTTAGTATTCTAGCTTCACCGATTTTACTTTTCTATTTTTTTAGTATGTTCAATTTTCAACGAATAAAATCGAGCAGTTATTTGTGTTGTTGTAATGCTTAAAAACAATAGTAAATGGGACGTCGTCGACATAAAATTACGTCATTAGCAAAAAATGAATATAGTCACTGACCGGTAGTAATGATGGCTTTGGTCTAGGACAGTGTTTCCCACCGGGGGCATACGGCCCCTCCAGAGATGCATACCATATATTAGAGGAGCCATATGCGAAATTTATAAATTAGGAGGCTTTACACTTAAACAACCCATGAAAATTTTATTTATTACTAATATAGATATGAAATTAAGAGGTAAAAAATAACGTTGAAAAACACTTGGCTACTCGACTAAAATATCGCAGTTATTTAAGTATTTCCGTGTACATTACATTGAAACTTAAAAAATTCGATATCTACGAACCAACCGACAAAATGGTACAGTGAGTAATGCTTTGGCGTATGGATCGGGAACAGATTATGATCTGTGATAAAAAGGAACACAACTATCGGACCTATAGTTGTAGAACGGGAAAACAAACCGCGAAAGAGTTGGGAGTGCTTCGGGCCAGAACAGATTGCAAGGATTAACAAAAAAAACTACGAACCAAGCTCAGAGACTACCTACGATGAGACATTATTTTAATCTTTCAACTAATTTTGAGGCTAATCTTTCATGGATAAAGGAATTTTTTCATTGATGTAGAAATCTCTATACGATAGAGGAGAAAATTTGTATTAGCGTCATCGCTTGATTCACGTAGACGTATGTGGTAGAGGTTACTGGAAAAAATTATACTGTATTTTGAGATAGAAAACCAAAAATATTATACAAAAAAATTATACTTTTCTAAAGCACATTTAAATTGAATAAAATGTATGTCGCTTTTTATGTCCGCCTTAGCCAAATCGAAGTTTTTGGTTGGCCCAATTATTATACTATTTATGCATTTTTATTTACTCAGAACATTAATAAATACATTTTTTACCCTAAATATAATGCTATCCGTTTAGAGGCTTCTTCAGAATTCGCTTATAATTATAAATACAAAATATTTAAATTATAAATTAAAATTATTATAAACCTAGTACTTTGTTGAACTACTGTATTTATGTAAAACTAACTCTTATATAGACAGAAGAGTTCAACTAAATACATCTCGTGTACATTATTTATGGTTCCGATGCCAATGATGACATGGAAAACTAAACAATATTATACCATTTTCGCTCTGATACTTATCAGAGTTCACTTATTCACATTGCCTGAATTTTAAATACCCCTGTTGAGCTAGCCCATTGCAAAAATAATCAGTGCAGAAATTTGAACTATTTATGAGCTCTCGAATTCCGCAAACAAAACATTATGAGCTCACTCGGTTTAGAAGAAATGTGTAACAAGTGTCGTGGAAGAGAGGGGGCTGAGACAACTTTGATTCAGCTCCCCCACCATGTAAAACAGTTTATGAGATTTAAATTTAAAAATTTCCCGAGAACAAACAACAAATTGTGACGTATCGGTTTATGAGCTCACGAAATACGTGCAGCTTGAATAGAACAGCTTGAACTAGCACGAGTTCATACTGCTTATATTTGTCGTTTGTACTTGAGGAATTTTGGGTACTGTTCGTGCTAAGCGGTAGCAACTCAAAATTGAAGCATATTCACATCCTCTTCAACATTTAAATATTTAATTTTTACATGTTTAAAAGAATTTGTAATTGTACTTGTGAAATTGTATTTGTATACTTCTGATAGTATTCGTGCTAATTTATATAGCAAACTACACGTATTCCATCAACTCATAATTCGGGACATCTATCCGTCGAATCTATCGAACAAAAATCGAAGTAAAATTAAATTTAAATCTTAGAATAGCTTCTAATTTTGGAAAACGCTGTCTGCACCCCTCCCCTCCCCCTCACTTCCTCTTTTAAATTCGTGCTATACTGAATGCACCCAAATTATTTTGTCTGTAAATCCGAGAGCTCAAAAATTGATTTTTTTTTCTATTTTACAAGGTAATATTTGACAAGGCTATTCGTACCTCAACAGGTGTATTTAAAACAAGTGTTCGACACGATAACAATGCGGCCATTGATGTTTGAAATCGTGATTTTAGACAATTTTTTGCATGAAATGATAACTTTTGAAATTTCCCGCTATATTATTTTTCAGTTGTTTGGTGTGGTCATTTTTTGCATTTTGCCATTCGTAATGTAGAGAAAGCATTACCATTTGGGATAAAACACAGTTGTAATTCCAGCTCTATTTTCACGATATTCGAAATGTTGGATGTGGAAAATGCATTTTGGATCCCAAAAAGCTAGTTTCGGGAACGGTAAATTTTGACTCTCAATGCCAATAGTTGCAGCTTGTTACTATGTTTTATAATTGTGTCAAATCCCCCTTTTTAACCGAACAGTTATTCGTTAAACAGTTTTTTAGACCAGAAAATCTCGTCTGCATGAATATACCGACGTAAAATAAATGGTTAAAGATTGGCTGTCCAGAGAAAAAAAATAAAATAAACGTTCATTTACGTAAAACGCCGAATCTACATAAAGTAACCAGCTAGCACCTTCAATTTCTTTTGAATCACTAACTAAACATTAACAAAACTCGTTAAACAATGTTAAACAAAGTCGTTTTTGTGAAAATTATTTATCAAATTTTTGTTTTGATTTATTTTTTAAATTTTAATTAAAGCTCTCTATAACACATAATTTTATTAATTAATTTAATTTATTATTTATTATTAACTATATCTAAATAAACTATTTTTAATGTGTATATATATTTATATATTCCTTATAATAATATTTTATATATAATTTTTAAAATGGTCATTTTCACTACAGTTTTATAAATTTAAATAAAAATCAGTTGTTTATTTTTATACAGGGCACACCAGTATCCACCGACTCGGTTGGTACTGTTTGAGATCTCTATACTTGAGAAATATAAAGATTTAAAAAGAAAGAAGAATTTAATTCAGTAAAGTCGATTTTTAAAATTCAAGGAATTCATACCCGTATTACGTAGTAGTATGTAAATATTGAAACACCCTGTATAAAATTAATTATATGAGGCAAACCAAAATAAATAATTGCTTTCTCTTTAAGTTTGTAATAAATATATTATTTAAATAAACACTTTAGTAATTAATTTTATATATATATACCTATATATACGTAGATTGGTTAATTTAATACATAAAACATTTTCCTAATACAATTATTCGATTTTTATTTTATTTTATTTAGTATTTATTTCAAAATTAAATTATTTTTGCCTAATTATATAATTATACAATTAATGTGCGTACATTTTTGTTATTTATATATAAATTTATTTTGAGTCCGACAATTTAGGCCAAATTTTGGAGAGCCTTAAATATTATTCAGTTTATTTCAAAATAATATTAAAATTTATTTGTATAAAGTATATTTTCTAATTTTATTACTAAACATAAAATAAAATTTAGAACTAAACGCAATCACTTATATATATATTTTCAATAATAAATAAACTACAAGTACGTACTTGGTACAGCACAACAAGAAGATAAATCAAAATACTTAAATTAATCTTAAATCATTCTTATAAACAAATATTTGGCACACTTGAAGAGAAAAAGTTGTTTCAATGTGTAAAATTTTATTGGCACTGCTTTGGTTTCGGTATTATAACTAACCAGCTTTCATCCATCGGTCAATTGAATATTCTAATGCGGCTACCCATCTAAACAAGTGTTAAATTTATTTTGAAATTAATGCTGTGAGGATTTTAATATTTTATTTATTACCTTCGTTTGTCCATTTCCGATTCTGTACTAAAATAGTAATGTCGAAGTTTGGGTTCAGGTGGCGTGACCTCAAATGCAAATTTTCGACCACCGGCTGTACAGGTGGGCTGAACGCGATAACCTTGGAGGCAAGCCATACCTGTTAAAACATTTTACGAGCATTACTAATACGAAATATAATTTTCTTATATTTTGATATAAAGAGCTAGGTCTATGATTTAATAATAATTAATTTCAATAACAATATTTATAAAATAAAAAGGATAATTAATTGTAAAAAAGAGAAACAATACCACTTATAATACAAGGTTATGAACCGTTGGTGAAGTTTATATAAGTTCATAAGTTAATCGTTTTGGTATGAAACCACGCTACCAACCATTGCAAAATGCGTCGATTCTACATTTTTGAAAGAGATCTGCAAACAATCCAGACATTTCATTTAATGTTGGAAATCAGCAGCTCTCCTGTACTTGGTTGCCGTATTATCTAGGAATCTATGTAGTCTGATTTCGTTTCATTTATGCAGGCTTGTTACCTAGCAGTAAGTTACAGGGTCTAAGTCCAGGCTTTAATAGGCAGGACCTTGAAAACATCGATTTTAAGGTCTTATCAGGAGCATACATAAAAATTAATTATTTTGGTTTTCTTAAGCTGATAATCCTGTAAGATTCAATTCTGACAGTACACATGATCCGGACTTAATTTAAAGATAATTCTTTAGAGTAAGTCGAGAGGTTTGATACCAACTCGATAGTAATTAATTATTCGTTCCAGGTTTCACTGGCACAATGTGATTTATACTGATATTGATGGACGAAACAAAAAGATCAAGCAATTCTTGGGATCAACGTTGTTTATCGAAGCCTTGTGCTATGTTAGATTTGCTGTAATCAAATTTATAAGTTATGTTAGTTGACGGTGTTCTGGTCACTTTCAAATATTACAACAACTAGGTCCCGAAGGAACGTAACGCTAATAATAATGTCATTGTTGATGGGATACTCTCGTGATTGGTAAAGTAAACGTTTTCGTACTTCAATGCAAGTTGAAAAGCGTCTCTAAATTTTAATGTCAGCAGCGTATACGGAGATGTACGAGTACGTTGTGCTTATTTTTCTCAATAGTAAGTATTTACCTCTAGTGGTAGGCTGAGATACTAATGCTTATCACACTTAATGAGGCGTTGTTAACAACTATATTATCAATTTTGTAAGGATAGAGGTGATTGATATCATTTTGTGCTTTAAGTCGATTATTGATTTTACCCTGAATTAGAATTTAACTAAATCTCACCTCTTACATCTTATCATAATATGAAGCTCGCTATCTCAGAATTATTTTCTTTAGGTCGTAGCTGTACGGATTTCACTGGATAAGATGCGGTCGCTTGAAGATATAGCACATTATATATTATAGCCATTGGTAAAAACAATCAATTCAGATATCTAAAGATCCTGCTTGTTTATTATCAATGAACAGGCGTTTAATAAGCCTTTTGGTATTTTAATCTTCAAAAACTTCCCAGCAGAAAAGTTATTGACGACACAATAATGACTCATTAGCGACAGTCAAGAATGACACTTATATAGAAATTTATCAGCAAATGGGACTAATTTTTGTTTATGACATGTGTGAGATGTATCGTATGTGACAAATCATGGATGAGTCTCATGTCACCTGTCTGAAATTGATATCTGACATGAACCTAACGTGGACGATTAAGTTTACAGAATTGAGTAGTAAGGTACAATGTTTTCTAGATACTCATAAAAGTCTTACTTGACTTAATGCAGCGCGCTAAAAGTTGTGGGAAAGTGGTGCTTTAAGAGTAGTTTATAAGTTAATCGATTGAAAACCAATTTTTTGTGAGTTTTCCCTTTATCTGGAGAAACGATCATTATATTAGGTTGGTGTGGATGGGCTACTTGATGTTTTCTTACACAGTAAACTTGCCTGGAAGTTTCAACCTTGAACGTAAACTGTGTGCTATTTTTGAATTGACCACCAACTACTTTTGTTTATTTTGAAATTCTGATTCTTCTGTTGCTAACTAATCTGTGGTTAACTTAGGTATATTAAATTTTAACGATATTTAACGCGTTACAATCACGGTGTGCAGGGGTACTACCGATGATGTGTTAACGAGCCCGATATAATTGTATTGCGGACCATTTGGTTCCTATACCACTGCAGTCTATCATTCAATGAAAGGATCACAGCATTGTTTTCGATGGCCGTGCCAGTTGATGAGTGGGACACTTGTGTGAGGTCAGATATCAATTGTAAGTTTCATGAAAAATTGCTATAAGAATATATTTTCGTTTTTATAATATTTTCTCAGCGGTTTACCCAAATTGAGAGACCATTGCTGAAAATCTATAGATTTTTGCTCATCGCTGCCCCTCTGAATTTAGAGCGGCATATGAAAGTTATTTCACATGATCTAAGAGCATACCATAGTCTAATTAGTGTAAACTGCTCGGTGTTCCAAAGCGAATTCACATCTGTAATACATTGAGTTTGAATGAAAAGCTCTGTTGATATTTAATGATGAGGTCTCTTTTCTCAACTATAGGTCTAAAATACGACTCTCGATCATTTGGTTAATGGTCTTCCCTTACCTGGTTCAAGCTATCGCCTGCCAAGGCGCAACCACAAACTGAGGAATATAAAGTTTGCAGCAAAGTCGGTTAGGGCCAACTTTATTAATATTAATTGCCTAAGCTAGAAACATTTTTTTTGAAACTAAATTCCCGATACGATTTTAAAAATTTACCAATTTGTCAATATAAGGTACATTTCTATGGCGCAGATAAGAGACTTAAAACTACTGCATAACTGGACTCGCCCTTCAGATCTATTATTCTATAAGAGTGAGTGTTGATTTTTAGCCTACTTCAAATTCTACTTCTTATTTAGGAGTTTCAACCAAACCTGAGGAGTTTCAACCAAAGCAAATTGTAACAAAAACAGTATATAGTGGGAATACTTACCGAAAGAATTTTTACTATTCCCTTCTTGATAGAAATAAAGGCATGCATCCTTCAGTACACAATACCTTTTGGACCATGCCCTCCATTTACTTCCTAATTTCATAAGATAACCAAAACAATCTGGTTTTGGAACACCATTTGGTGGCAGTCTTAAGTTTCGTGTACTAATTTCAAGCCACGGGTCTGCTTGCTTAGCAGCATGACTCATCACAGCGACCCAACGATTTGCTGCCTCATCTGTGTCGGCAGCCAAGTACAATGTTGGAGATTCACTACCTTCAATAGAAAATGCAAATGGTTTACCAATATCGGTTGAGCAAACTTCAACGGTATGGTTGGTCAAAAGTACAGCACCAACGGGTTGGGAATCCTGTAAATGAATGTTCAAATAAACATATTATTATTTATTATATAGTTTATATTTTAAATTACGTACACTATCAGTTTTATAAAAATATAAACAATGATCAGGTCGCAACGAAAACCATCGTCGTACCCATTTCGCCGAACTTGGATTACCGCTAACCTGTCCACCTTGCCTCCATAGATAACCTGAATAAAGTGCTGGCGTAGAATTATCCGTTCCATTTGGTGATAATATGCCAATGGTTCGGGCTACTTCCAGCTCTAGCGTATCACTACCTGCATGAGCTATTTTCACAACTTCGGAGTGACTTTTATCAACTACTGAGATTCCATTAACCGATATCACAATATCGCCAATTTCCAACCCAGAACTCTCGGCTGGAGTGTCCGGTTCAATAGCCGACACAACAACTGGTTTTGATCCATGTATACGAAAGCCAAATTCTCCACTTTCGCGGCGCACCACTATAGTCTTGTCAGTATCTGCGAGGAAAATTAAATTCTTAGTAATTATTATTAACTATCTTTCTACATCATTTGGCAGAAAAATGAAAATACCATTTGCAACACCGGTAATAAGTTTGTTAGCTTGCCCTGTTTTTGTCCATATCACAAACATTAAACGTAGTATTTCCTCTAGTCGGCGAGTCAATGTTTCCGGCGTTTCGGTCGGTGATATTAATGCTCGTGCCGCTTTTATAATTAAAATATTGATACATATTGCCCGATAAGCTCATATAAGGTATGTAATTACAAATCAAACTCCCATAATTAAATGAATTAAAATGATTCATCATTCAAATTTGAATAATCATTATTACGTTCTCACCACGCCGTTGAACCGAAACAATCAAACACACACACACACATACATAAAATAAGAATCCATCAACATCATCAACGTCTTCTAAAAAACAAACCACCACCACAAGTCGAGTATACGTCTGTACTCTATATACACGCAGCAAGATTTATTTGATCTCGATCTCTTCAATTAATCGAAAAAAAAAAAATACCAAACCAATTTCTTCTTCCAATTCAATTAAAATTCTTCGTTTTAGGTAGAACAGAAACAATAATTCGAGTACAGTAAAAAGATTTATATAAGACTTAAAAAACCGCGAGATTTTTTTTACATTTTCTTTTCAATATAACTCAATATGAGAGAAAACTGTAATTACATTTTTTTTTCAAGTAACACATGTTTTTGTATACGAAGTACAAATGACGTAGACACGTACACTTACACGATCGGTTTGAAGTGGATAATAACAAAAATATTAGACATTTCTAATTTATGTACGGGAAGCAAAATATAATGTGGATCTACTTATCGCACACTGGGCTATAAATACGTTAAAACACGAGCGCAACGTTGAATTATTTTTTGACCGGACGTCACTGTCTGAGAAATTGTCGGTGTATCAAATAATAACAATTCAATTTCTCAAAATAATTTATAAAGAAATTTTTACGAATTCTTAAAAAAGAAAATTATATTTGCGATGATATCAGATGTATTTACACTTTGATTATAACTTTGGAAGCTCTTTAAAATTTTTAGTTTGTAAATCTACCGCACTCTTATGGTTTGGTCATGTCACTTAAACCTGAGTAAAAAATAATTGTTTTAATTTACACAGTCAGCCCAATCCAAATTACAAAACGAAATATTTTTAGAAATATCGTAAAACGAATTGTTTATTATCTAATATGCCGACACTTTCACTATCTAGTACACGTAGTACTAAACAATTAACATTTGTAATTACGGCGTTTTGCCAAACCTAGCCGTAAAATTGTCACGACACATATGTACTTTCACTTTCCTCCCATTCGTAATTTTTCACGCAAACATATAGTCGACTATATGAATTTTTCCGATTCCAACAGAAATACGGATTCACAAATTTTTAAATTGAAATGAAAATGGGAGTTTAACTTGAGCACAGCAAGTTTCCTATTTACCCAGCATTATTTTGAATAATTGCTTCTATAAGAATTTAACAATATCAAGATTTCTAAAAAATATGATCACAGGTATTTTTAGTAACGATCACACAAGCAATACATTTTTTTGCTCCGAATGACTTTGAGTAACTAAATTTTATTTGAGGATTGTTTTTCCTACGAAAATTTAAGAAATATCTATACCATGATCTATGACAATAATAAGAAAATATTTTTCCGCAGTTTTCATTTATTTTTATTTTTTAACCGATCTCTGGTTTGTATCTTACAATGATCATGATCATGATTGCGATCTTAAAATATATTCGGTTAATTAGAAAAATTGCAATCGGATTTATGAAGAAAGGTAAATAAAAAAATTAAAAAATAATTTTTAAAATTTAAAATTTGCCGTTCTGTGAGTGGTTTTATACGAACCGTGACGTAATACACTCAAATAAAAACAAATATAGCGGATAGTTTATCATCTTGTTTTCTAACTACCCGTTGTCCAAAGGCGTATAGTTATCTTCTACTAAATTAAAGTGCCTTGAGATTTCATTAAGACTATGATCTAAATATATAAAAGACAGGTTTCCGTGTCTATCATTATAAAATAAATTTAGAAAATTCTATTCGGACTAGCGACATAGTTATGGTTTTTGAATCGTACCTATACGACATTGTGTTTGGATGTCACGTTCTCATAAATAGTTAATAATTTATAGTGGAGCGTGGGAAATATGAATTTATGATTATTTCGAGGTCAAAAGGCATGTAAGTTGACTAAACTCGAGCAAGCGCAGTTGAACGTGAGCATTCAAATAATTTTGAATTTTAGACTTATAGATGGCAAATCTGTAGGAATCATAACAATCAGTTTCGAACGCATGAGAATATTGATTCGTCTCGACCTGATGAGAAGACTGATTTTTTCAAATCAAGTGTCGATTATCATATTTGTTGTCACACATATTGACGCTAAATGGAACAATTTCCTACGATTGAGACAACTACAGATAAGACAACGAACCCAATTACTTCACTAACTTTGGTAGAAAAATGTTGTATGCAATAAATAAGATGACTAGTTCATTTTTGTAATTGTGACCAATAATCACCCCTGTCTCCTCGTTATAAATCTTATTTAATGCTTTTCATGACAAGACTAGGTGAAGTGAAAGACACACAATATTTTCTTTTTCTAGCGTCAATCACATAAATTACAATATCGAGTCGATGTACAGACGATAGTATTTTCATTTTTGTACTGAAATCAGAATACGCAAAATACTAGCACTTACTAAATGAGTTGGTGCTCTGTCGTCGGTACATTTCGCCACACGATTTACGATGAACCAATCGATGAGTTATAGCTTGGTATTTCTTCCGAAAATCCTTTTCTGAATCGGTTGATCCACGTCGTTCCGAAATTTCATGCCGCACTTTCGGAGATGGTTCAGTGGCAAAACGAACTTCTAGCGGACCCTGTATATCATTACGACGCCATACGTCGCGATCAGTAATACAAATCCATACTCCTAGTCTATAGTATCCGTGGTAGATGCCTTGCTCCGGATCGGCTTGTTGATCTCGTGTTGTAAAAGCCGCCGATGGGCTAGTTTCTTCTGGTGGAACTACACATGGACTGGAGCCGGCTGGCCGTAGCGTGCCTGCTGTTGAAGACGTCTCTTCTTTACAGCCTCTCTCCTCACTCTTTTTAGGAAATTGAATATATTATCTGATACACAATAAATTGAAAACACAATTATCTTACCTTCGCTCTCGTATCCGGTCTCGAACGGTAATGCCTACGATCCGCATGCCGTTCCTCGGAACGAAATCGCTTGTCCAGTTTTTTATATAATCTATGTGTGGGTTGGCGTACTCCGTCTGGAGAATCAGCAAAACCAGCCGGTGGTTGCACGATATTATTCGAACGTTCTTCTTCAATTTCTCCAATGGAATCTTGCGATCCACAAACAGTTGCTGCTACAATTTCAACTTCTTTACCACAGTGGTGACAGTGTAATTGATGATCCGAAATTACGTCAGCTTCGCTGTAGAAAACCGAATCTGATCCAGGGGATACTGAGCGTAGCGATTCTGTGGAAAGAGCTTTCAGTCTTTTTTCAGGTGATAATTCTTTTGATTTTAAATTACTAATTTTTCGAGGAGAACTACCGGGACTATGCGATTTCAATTTTTGGTATTTGGACGGGCTTAATTTTTTCAGACATGCAGGCGATGGTTGCATAGGCGTAGGTATGTGCTGTGTAGTCACAACAGTTGTTGCATGTATTGTGGGCGTTGGTTGCTGCTGATCCGGGCTTTTTACTAACGATGATTTACTACCTCGCCTTGGTAACAGATCATCGCCGGATGTAATTGAGCTACGAATACGAGGTGATCGTTTTGTTTTTGGGCGAAATCGCCGACCACTTTTACTTGGACTTGTACCGTCAAGAATATTCATGGCCGTTCGATCTTCGGGCGATATTTGTTTAAATGCTATTGTAGTTTTTGTACTACTGGGTGAATGAATTAAAGCTGCTTTTGAACCATTTTTCTCGAACTCCAATTTAAAATTACCTTTTTTGCGTCGACGTTCATCTTCACTCCATTCTTTTGTATTTTTGCGTATACGTGTAGGTTTTGTTTCTGTAATTAAATAATAAATAAAGGTAACATTTGAATATATTTGGTATATTCACATTATACCTCCTTCCTCGTGTGGACTTTCATAATATCCGGACGATGAATATCGTTTTTCACTTTTCTCATCCTCTTCATCGTCATCTCCTTCATGATCGTCATCTGTGATTGATTCGGATTTTTTTTTCTTCTGAAGCGCCGATTTCAATTTTGGCAGAGTAGTACGCGTAGTCGGTGACACTTTTTGGCGTGCTTTATCTGTTAGATTATAACTACCGGACGAACTACTACTAACCGAATGTGTTGGCGACTGCTCCACCTTTATATTCGATTTCGGTTTAGGTATTGCTGGTAAAGGCATTTCGTCCAATTGTGATATGTCTTCACACATTATGGCATCGCCGCGTGCCAAACTATACATCGATGACGCACTTTCAAATGACGACCCATCTTGAGTTACAGTTTGTGAACTTTGGGCTGAAACTATACATAAATTTTGGTGTGAATCTGTCCTAAGACAAACAGGTGATTAGCATACAAGATCACACAATATTTATCATGAACTAGGGATAAAATTAAATTCTAAGCTTTTTTTTTTTTATAAAAATACCAAATTGAAGGGAATATTTAGTGACAAAGTGATCTGCCTAAAAAATATTTATAATTTGGTTACATATAAAGCTCAAGCATGTCATCAAAACATCAAATACCAACAACACAACACAAAACAAAAAAAAAAAATTAAAACATTTAAAACTTGAAATAAGTAAATTGTAAAACTTAAAACACCGATCTCAATAATTAATTAAAAATTAAAATTAAATAAAATAAACAAAAGTATTGTCAATTTAAATTTTTTTGGTTGGCAAAGGTTTTTCTTTTGAAAATCGAACCTGGTACTTGTGTTGATGATGAACTTGGAGCTATGGTACCAGTTGGTTTTGTACCTTGTCCACCTGACCCGCCAGAAGTGCCTGATCCACCGCCGCCCCTCTTTGAATTATCTGTACATGTAATATAATCATCTGTGTTTGTACTACACTCAGAAATATCTGTATTATTTTTACCCAAATCACCTGACCGTGTTGTAGATTGTGTTGTTGTTGTTGGTGTTGCTGAAGCAGTGTCAGTCGTGCCTGCGGTGATTATTGAATTTGGATCGGGTGACTCAGATGGTCTGTAATTAAGAATGCATATTCATTTTTACTGAGATAGTTTTATCTGTGTTTTGCGCAATTTAAAAACCTATTTCAAATTCGAAACCTGTCAATTCCGATATTTGAATAAATATGTTCTAAATTTTTTATAAAACATTTAAGCAAAGATTCTTACCTCCGTGAGTGAACAAGTGGTTCAATATCTGCTTGATAGGTGACACTAGCTTTGCGTAATTCTTTTTTCCGATTTGGTGATAACGCTCTCGATCGGCGGTTGGTCATTGTACTAATAATTGTAACTTCTTGTTCTGTGTTTTCATCTATGCTAATAGATGGAGTTACTGCTATTTGTGGTGTTGGTAAAACAGTTGCGATCATTGTTGTTGTGGTTTGAGGCAATGATTTGGAATTTATTGGAGTCGATAACACAGTCGAAGATGTTTGTGTAATAGCAGAAGCGGTTGTTTGTACACCGGTTGATACCAGAAGTACATGTGTATTGGAATTCGGTGGAGGAGGAGGTGGTAACTTGAATACAAAATTAAATATTATAAATAATTGAAATTTGCATATAAGAAATAATAATAAGAAACGTTGGTCGTATTATCAAAAATGCATCACATGTTTAGTACAAAGACAGTATCGTATATAGACTTGATTGATAATAGGGACGTTTATTATATCAATAAGATAAATAAGGAACACTTAGGAACGGCAGGAACGATATCCTGACAATACAAAAGGCTTTGTAAGCTCGGTTCAACTTCACCGTTGCTTATTTATTAAATTTTAAAGAAAAATCAAGTGAAATCTAAAACATTTTGAGCAATGTTTGAATAATTTCAGTTTTCAGTTTTTCTTTCTTTCCGAAGCCATATGAAAGGTTTTCTTTCTTATGCAGAATTATAAAGTTGTTCTTCTTTAAAGTGTGTTCTTTAAAGTGATTACCGGCCTCAGATTTACGGCAACATATACGTGTGCCGAAAGGATATATTAATGAACGAGGTTTAATAGAAGTGAAAGATAAAAAATTCCCCAATTATAAAAGAGTTGTTTTTTTGCTAAGAAAGTTGTTTTTTGCATCGCAAACACATATTTGTGAACCTTCTTGATGTTGCTTCTGGATTTCAAATTAAAAATGATAAATTCTCTATTTGTACATTAAAAGCGGAGCGTGATCATGAACTGGTTTCATGTCAGTTCTAGAGTGCTAATTTCCTAACGGCTCCTAATAGCTATACAAAGAAATTCAAAAATGAAGTATCTGTGATCTTTCGCTTAACAAAATATTTTTGATGATTTTTGACTATTTACAGAAAATGGACACGCAGTTTCAATTTTTATGTTTACAAAGAAAGAAATATTTCTTTAAGGATGGCTCTGGTCTAACTATACTAATGCGAATAATTTTCTTCCAATCAGTGTGCTTCTGGAACTTTTACTAGGTTTACATATTTATTCGGTAAGAACCAGTTTCTCTCTGGTATACCTTCCTGGACATCGCGGAAGCGTTTGATAGAATTGCCGCTATCACAAATATTGTGAATTGAATTGAATCTTTGTTCAAGTGCAAAAATTGTTGAATTTGAGTTGGATAATTTCTTTGGCTCTTTCAAAATCGCTAAGAGCTGTTTACAATAATTATGCTCTTGCCATTGTTAAAGCTCTAGGTTATTGAGAATTTTCTAGTTAAACTTTAGCTATTCTGGTTTATCTGTCAGGGTTATGATGATGATCTTGTTCTTACGCTTGTAAATTCCTAAACGTATAGTATCCGAATTGAGTGTGTCGAAAATTATTCGTCGTTTTGGAATATATTGTCCCGTAATTGATCTATCAGGGATCTTTGGCCAGTTCCGAACCGTGTTCCAAGCTGAGGTAATTTCTTTAACCCTCTGTATACTAAGGCTTTGTGACTTAACGTCACAGAGTCTAACTTTGTGCGCTGACCTAACTTTAAGATGATAAACGATTTTGCTGTGTTCTACTTTGAAGGTTAGACAGAGCTCAACTCGTTCATTAGCTCTTTGGTTGAGTCGAGACGTATAATGATTTGTATAAGAAATTTCTCAATCTTCTCAAACAATCTAAGAGTGTTACGCGTATGTGTGCCAGTGCCAGATCACTGCGACATTGTAAGAAACGAGATTGCTGATCTTCTAGTCACAGGTGATTTTCATGAAATCTAATCAGCACAAAATTTACCACTGAGCCTCAAGCCCCTTTAGCATTCAAAACGGCCTAAGTAAACTTCGGATTACATTAAAATTGGCTAGTCGGAAAATAGAGGCTATGAATTCGCCAAGAACAATAGCCTTGCGGAAAGAATATGCCCGCAGTTTTGAATTAATTAAACCATAATTTGTTTTTTTCTTTTTACAAAATATGTATAGTTTAATATGTATTGGAATTTCAGCATAGGCTCAACAAATACGTGAAAAATTGATATTCATCGATGAATCCGGTTTTAAATTGCATATGCGTCGAACGCATGCTAGGTCTAAAAATATACACCGGCTCGTATCATTCTCCATTCAGTAAGAGGTAGAAATATAAAATAATATCAAATTCGACATGCAATGGAAGTAGGTTTCAGGTTTCAGTGGTTGACACTTGGGCCATTTTTGGCCCATTGTGATACCACGCATCCACGTCACATCATTAATCCATTCACCTATTCACCTACTCACACAACTACAGTACATGCACATAGTACCTGCATATTGCAAGCTCCATGTCAACCTGTACATTGACATGGACGGTGGGTCGGCGCTGAATTCTGCACTCCATCAGAGGGTCTTAGTTGTGTTTTTTTACATCACCGATTGTAATCGATGATGAAAATTCGATTTGCATCTAGCCTCTGATGGGATTCGAACCCAGTACGTCTCGGTCCAAGTGCCGAAGCTTTAACGACTGCACCACTCGTTCGGTTGCAAAGGAAGTAAGTTTTGTAGTTTCCTCTCAGAGTTAATGTCAAAATTGGATGGTACTAACTATCATTTTATAATGGATAATGCCCAGATTCATAAAACGTCAGAAATAAAGGAGGAGCTGATTGAAAAATCCCAAAATCACACCCAGTTTCTTCCACCTTACTCTCTGATGTTAAACCGAATAAAAAAAGCGTTTTCAGAAATTAATTCCAAAGCTCGAGATTTGTTAGTTTCTATAATATATCAAAAATCTTGTCGATGTGATTACACAGAGCGTAAATTCTGTTACAGCCACAGACTGCTCCTACTTTATTTTGGATATGATGATGACACTCCCACCAGCAGAAGCAGGGGAACCGCTGACTTAGAAGTTAAAAATTAGATTTTTGAATATTTTAATTAAAAAATTTGTTCAAAAAGTTTAATAAATTACTCGATCGATTTCGACTTGTTAGGTCATCATCAGGAATATTTACTGATTTGTAAAAATAATTTTTTTTGTTATATATAAGAGAAAAAAGCAAAAATAAATAAAAGAAGGAGAGACTAAAAATAGGAAATAAAAAAACTATTGATCGCCCTAACCAACTGTGGGGGAGGAGGATAAAAGGTAGGCGATTAGTCATCGGCTGAGTAACAAAATTGAAGGTATATGGAAGTATATTTAATTACCCGACGTATTAGTCAAAATATTACGAACGTGAGAATAGAAAAAGGCGGGATCTGTAATTGGTCAGAAACGGATTTCTCTCAGTTCGTTATAAGGATATTTTGGTTAAGAAATATGGATTTTCGAATTTCGTAAGAATTACGAAGATTTAGATAAACTGATATACATATTTTGTAGCCACAAATTAAGGAAACACCTTTTGTATGATTTTCGCAATTCCATAATTTTACACAACATCAACCAAGAAAGTAAACATCTCTGTTTAGAATTACTCAATTTTAAAGCGTACAACGATAATCGAATTGTTTACTCCTTTCCGTTTGTCATCTTTGTTTTAAGTAGGTTCCTTCATATTACGTACAAATATGTACTCGTATGTTACAATTCCGAAAAAGCAAGTTGAGGACAGAAAGCAGAATGTGAAAAATTATGAAAAAAACTAGAAATGTTTTCGAATTTTCAAGTTGAAATGGAAAAAATTTGTGTTTTTCGTTTTTTTTTATTACGGTTGAAAGAGAAATGTTCTGGGAAAGAACAAGAAACTCTTTCCAAACTACTTGTTAAATTTAGTATTTAGACTAAACTAGCATTCGTAACACGGACCAAATCTAGCACATTATTTTCCTTTCACAATAAACCAATGAGGAAAACATAATAATGCGATAATTTATAGGAAAATCTATCACTATTTATTAGATGAAATTAAATCTATTAAATATATAAGAGCCGAGTCAACTCAAGTCGTAAATATTTCCTTCCTGAACCATAAAACTAAAGAAATTCTTCAAATTGACAATAACCGGACGAAAATACCGCACACTCGTAAACATATTTACTTCATTTTAATGTTGTCCCCAAATGAATCATCACCTCTCATATCAATATGTACTTATAAATTACATACAAAGATATCTGCACCATATTAAAAATATATCAAACCCCAGAAACGAAAACCTAACTAGCATTCAGTCTGTGTCTCTATACTCTGCTGTACATACATACATAATATTTACATACGTATGCCATACATACGTTATACTATCACGTTTGCAGATGAGCATAAAAAAATTATCGTAATTCAATTTTATTAATATTTTCTTTGAATGAAAAATGTATTCAATAAAATTGAAAATATTTCAGTGTAGCAATATATGCGCAAGAAGAACCGAACCAGAAAAAAATCCAGACTCATGAAAAACATTCTACAAAAATGATTTAGTCTTTGAGGGAAAAGTTGTGCAATGTGATATTCTAGGAGATGTTTCCGAGGATGAATACATAATTCATAATAAATAAAGCAAAAGTGTATGTGGTGTGTAATGTAGAATTAGGAAGTGTTTCACACTAGACCGAATGTGGTAAGGGATTTTAATTTTTTTATAAATACTTCACAGTAGTTAATAATCCTAGGCAACTCGGTCAACATTTCTTCATAACCTGTTGTGCTTGAGTATAGGACGAATTACTCGAAAGAATTGTGTCTCAGCTGAAAACAAATCAGCATTAGTTGTTGAATTAGTTTAGTTATTAAAATTTATTATTCTTTTGCAAAAGCAGGGATTAACAAATAAATTAAGTTCCATTATGAATGGATAGTTTTTTTTTGCTATTATAGCAATTTTAAAAGTACAACTCTCCGAAAATAACATACATATTTTATTTGAAACGTTTAAAAGAAGTAGAGAAATGTGCCTTGCATACATTTAGACGAATTAATCGAATATACCATGGGTCTACTTCTTAATTTAACCCGAGCAAGCAGGCTTGGGTATTGTACACAGAGCACAGGTTGTGCAGTGCCAAACGATCCAGTGTGCGTAGAGTAATAATTTGTTTTTTTACTTTGCATACTCTTCGTACACTAACATTCATTTCAGAGTAAAATTTGAAGAACCGAGTATGCGCGGTGTCAGCTCAGCTCGCAAATAAAAACACAGTGTGCAGAGTAAAATTACTCAGGTTGAATAAAAAACACAGAGTATTTTTTGACAGCTCAGACACATGCTTGCTCAGGTTGAATTAAAAAATAGACCCCATAAGTTGTAATATTCAGGAGCCGCCATGTTTTTCATTTTAATTAATTAAAAATTTCAGTTGGGTTACATAGGTACCACAATTGTTGAAACAACAATGAATCGTTAAAATAACCGACAAAAATTTTTAATACAAAAATAACTTTGTATAGTTTTAAATTTCTTATAAATTTAGATTTTTTGAAAATAAACATAACCGATCGACTTTTGATCATTATCAGATGTAATTTCCAACTACAAAAGGAAAACTAGCCTAGGTTTGTGTCTGTCACCATAATTATAAAATCGCGATTTTATTTGTTTGACATGCAATCGCGATTGGAAGAAATCGCAATAATTTTTGTGTCTGTCCACGGTATAACTGTGTTCCTGGGAAATAATGAATTTAGGACGTATTTTATCAGTAAGATATCATACAATTTATGATTACGTAACGAGCAATTTCTGTAAGCACAAACATGTAAGCTTTTTTGTCTTAAATTCGCCTATTCCACGATAAAAAATTATTTGTTCAGTTAAAAGTGCTGGAAACCGAAAGTAAATCGTTAAATTGCATTATAGTGACAGAAAGAAAACAAGTTTAAAGGTGGATTTACATATCCGACGATTTTTCTGCGCCGAACATCACGTGACACATTCAACCAATCAGAAAGAACTTCTTCGCCGAAATTTCGGCACGGCGAAGACATGAACAAAATTTATCTTTTCGGCGCGACGACACAGCACACATAGATAAAAAAAATTCAGATTTTTTTCTACGATTTGACATCATATTTAGCTTGTGTTTATGTTTATATTTGATTTTATCGGCCTTAAGTTTTATTATTCACATTTTATTAACAATATATATTTACTTACCAATTAAAAAAAAATTCAGTGTCAAAATATTGTTTATGTATGTGTGAAAAAACTGCGCCGAATATGTAAATCATCCATAATAAAGTGTTCGCCGAATTTCCTGCGGCAAGCAGCTTCGCCGAAAAATCGTCGGATATGTAAATCCACCTTAATAGAAAAATTGTATAGTTAAATTTTGACATTTTGAAGAACAGCTTTGAAAACTATTTGGCCTTGACGTTTAGACTTTTAGACCTCTTCCACTTTACATCATGACTTTTGTAATTAAATTGTGTAATTACAGTAAATACTTTGGGTTGGTTTGGTTAGGATGGGTTGGTTGCAAAATTACGAATTTCGGATTACCATTTCGTTCGGAAAAAACGAACTGAGAAAGAACGAACTTTGGAACTACATATTCTTCCAAAAATTACAATAAATATTATTTAGAACAAAGAAGTATTTTATTTACTAAATGTGCGAGAACCATTTATTATATTTGCGGGGGTCATAACGATAAGCCCCAAATTCCACCGACAATTTTGTTAATAATATTTTGTGGTACTCGTACCTCACTATAGCCAGCGGCAAAACCTCTTTGGAACTTTCGACACATTTTTGATTTTATCATGGCATGAACATTCTTGGTGCTCATTTATACAAAGACTCCTCCGGATATCTTGAATATGACAACAGTTTTACAGATATACTCGACAATTGACGCCATGCCACTTTTTAACTCTTCTTTGTATCATGCATTACATTCAGATTTAGCTGACAATGGCAAAAAACCTTCGACAATTCTATAAAAATATTTCATTCTTTCCAATTCTCGATTGAACCCATAAGCGTAAAAATGAACAATAATTAGGACATAAATTAATTTAAAGGATTATTCTCATTATTTATTTCCTACACCAACTGCAACAAAAAGTAGCGCGAATTTATTTTTATTAAAGTAAAGTTTATCATCTATTTAGCTATAGAGGTAAACGAAATTAAATGGCGGTTCTCACGGTAACATCATAAAAACTATAACATAAAGAGGAAACCATACAAGAACATGATATGTATTCGAAATAAAAAATTAAATAGCAAATTCCTCGTGCCCGGCAAACAACTAGATAATACAGCTTTTTGTACGGGAAATATTTTCTTTTTACGTTTATAAAAAGTTTTTCAGTATACCTTCTACCTGTACTTAGTTAAATCGAATAGCATAAAATTATTTAAATGTGAAAAATTAGCACGTACCTGATCTAAAAGTAGATCCTCGAAATCTAGTGCTTCCGTATCCATTGAACTGCGCTGCTGGTGTTGAAGTAGTAAATTTTTTCGGCGTGTTGTTGGGGTTAATAAACTTGGTCCCGAATCGGATGGACTATGTTCAGCATGCAACACTGTCGCTTGTGACTCATTCCAAATGCCGTCGGAATGATCTCGTGTTAAATCGGCTGTTAGCGAATCGGTAGACGGAAATGAAGATCGTGGTTGTACCGAAAGCTCATCAGGGTTCGATGGTGATGGTGGGGTTGATTTAATTATTCCGTTTAATGGCGGTAGAGGTACTCGATCTATTGTTTGATCAAATGTATCGTCATCCTCGTCAAGGAACGTCTCCTCTAAACTAATCGAACGCTTACGAAACTTGTCCCTTGATCTACGTGGTCCATTTTGTTCGTTGTCACGCGGTGGTAAAGGTAGAAGTTTTTGTTTGTGAAATATGCCTTCATCTTTTATTGGTCGGTCGTGATACGTATATTTGTTTTTAGGGGTGTCAGGAGTTTTTAAATCTTCGTCGCTCGCCGAAGCCAAGAGTATCGAATTTTCTTTTCGTCGACTTTCTAATAGTATTTCCCCTTCCGATAATGTTTTTTGTAATTTTTTCTTTCGTTGTGATTTTGGACTAGGAATCGGGGAAATTCGTGGCTTAAAATCGATTAAAATTTCTTTTTCACCTTTCGAGTCACTTTCTGAATCACAAGTTGAACAAAACTCTTCCGAGGATTGTTGCATATGTGCTTGAACAGAACTTCGACGCGCGTTTGTCGAATGCGTTTCGGGTAATACAACAGCACAAGAAGCGCGACGTAATGGAATATGATTTTCTTGAAAAGTAGGCGTTTTACGGTACGTAGTGCTAGAAGAATCGACAGAGCTATCGCGACTAAATGATTCGCGCCTATCTTTTCGTAGAATGCCTTCTAGTTTTATTACTTCCGGTTGTGGAGGAGGTTGTTGATATGGCGTTTCGTGACCATCTGCGTGATGATATATATCACGGCGAGGTAAACTGTGCGTATGATACTCCTCTTTGCGATGATGAATACATGTACGACGCGGTAGACTATGACTCTCGTATGCATAGCAAAATTCGCTGCTACCGTCGTGCCGATGAATTGATGGTTCAATTTCTTTTTTTAAACTACTGTGCGTATCAATCGGAGTGATAGTACTACTGCGGCGCGGTAACATATTTTCGTAAGGTAGACTATCGGCTGAGGCTCGGGATCCCGATATGTCTGATGATCGAAATGAAACGGCTGAATCTTGTGATTGATAAGAGCTGTTCCGGGAATGAGTTAAAATATTTTCGGATGATAAGGGTTCACTTCGTGATGTTTCAATTTGGCTGAGGCGGGATGAGGTACGTGAATATGAGTCGGACGGGTGATGAACAACGGGATGTGATCTCAAAATGGGTGGTGTCATTTCGAACGGAGATCTGGGCGGTTCTTCGGATTGGGTTCTATGCAAAAGTTCGTGATCAAACCTAAAGAGAAAAATGATCAAAAATGTAATTTGTATTATACAGCAAAATAAATACTTACATTTTATTTTCCTCGATTGGTGAAGTTGATTCGGCTCCAACCCCGGTCCCACGCCCACCACCAACTTCTGATAAACTTTTTGTTAATTTCCTTCCATTGAGACCACCATTCGTTTGTGCTCCCTGTGATACCATTTTAACCTGAATTAGTTGTTTATAGATTGCACATGTAATATTATTTTTGTTTGATAATTTTCCAGATGAGGAAAAATGAAAGAAAAACAGAAATTAAATTAAATTACAGAAAAATGTAATTTTTCTCTTTTTTCAGTTTCCATTTATACTCCACATCATATGAAAAGAAAATGTGGAGCAAAGGCGAACGGAAAAGGATGAGCTTTTTTGTGTAATATACAATCATTTTCCTACGAGTTATACCCATATTTTTGTGTCATTTTTAAAAAAGATTTTTTTGTATTTTTATGAATTTAAGAGAAAATCTGACTTTTGGAGAAATTAAAAGTTATGTACGTCGGCATACAAAAAAAATAAATTATGTATATTTTCTACTTTAACGGTGCTATGATTTTTTTTCAAATTTTGAAGAATTTTTTTTTCATTTTAATAAAATTTTAATTAAATTCTAAAATTTTTGATGTGAATGAATTTTATTAGATTAAATTCTGTCGTTTTGGCAATGTAGTTGGTGTTGGTTGGTTAAAAAAATAAGTCGAAGGATTAATTTCCTTTTATTTGCAGGTATGGTGTAGTTTGTTTTATTTTTATCTTGGTTCAGTATCGTACTTGAAGAATCGATTCACTAAATTATTAATATACATTTTTAATTCGAGGCCAGTTTATAAAATAATCTATTGCGTTATGTTGTGTAAACATAAAGACAACAACCAGCTTATAGTTCAATTGCGAAAGTTTTATTTGCTGGTAACAGAAACGAAAACGAAAGAAAAAGTTGAAAACACGTTTTTCAAATAAAAGTTTGGTGAAACAAGTGCAAAGAGAATCGGAATTGCAATTCCTTTCATAAATTGGGATGAAGGGCAAAATCATTTTCCCAATTTTATTATCGAATCAATGACAAAATATTTTGGATTCCATATATCGATATTGGAATTTTAAGATTATTTTTTTTCTCGCAAAAAGACTAAGGAATTATAAATAATGATTTTAAAGGGTAGTTCCCATAGAATTTAATATTGTTCCATAAACTTAATTGAGTCCTTATCGAAATTATAATTCTATACAATATTTAGCCAACGAACAATATAAAGTTTATAACAAATTATTTTTACAATCGTGGTTTCTTTAATTTTCGAATCTTTGGTATTTATTCATCGCGCCACCACTTTGTAATGAAAATGCGAAAAGTACAACAAAAAGAAGGTTCACCGCAAATAGCCGAAAAACGACAACATAAACCAAAAAGTTTTAGAAATAAACTTTTAATGCTTTGGTAAAGTTTTTTAATTAAACATATACGAGAGCCAAAACGACATAAACACCCTATAACGTATTGTATTATATTTGATAATGTACATAAGTCAATTATGACTCCGAAGAATTTGTATTGTCCTTTCACTAACAAAACAATCAAATATATTCCGTTGTAGCGGCAGGTTTATTATATACGCGTATATGGATCTGACTGTTAATTTTTTTTTGTCAGTTTACTAAAATGGGAATCGACGTATACCAAGGTACATAAATCAATTAGTATCTAGCTATCTTTGACTTGTTAACAGATCAGATAAAAATTTAATGCTTAACCATAATATTTGTGTTTTTCTCCAAAGCTTTTAAACAACTTTAATAAAATACGATAATAACAGGAATAATCAGAGCCATCTATGATTTTGAAGAGCCGTAATATTAAAAAGAGAGCTTTCACTAGAGGGGAAGCTTTTATTGAATTACTATAAGAAACTGTGGTAATTGGAAAATTTTTGAACATGAATTTATGAATAAAAAATTAAACAAATCATCTAAATTTTAATTTTATATTTTTAATAAACTATTCATAAAGCACATATTTGAAAATCAGCCATCATAATGTTGTATTTATTTGGTAAATTTAAATTAAAGCGGAGCATAAATTTATTAATTTTCTATAAAAATGAGCTTTCCGTTTAGTTGTGTAGGTTTATAAAGTAAGATAATAACGGGTGCTGCCGCGGATTGCTCTTACATCCAATTTAAAATTTAGTTTTATAAAAATTTAACTTATTTGGTAAATTCTGGTCGCATGCACATCAGAATTTTTGAGATGAACGACGCACTTAATAGCAATCTAAACATTACCCATTTATAACAAAGTTAAAGAGAAAACGTGAGCTGAAACGAAATTTTATGAATCACCATGTAGAAACAATAATATTATTCATATAATAAAATTTTTACATCAAAATCTATTTACGAAAATTATTTTTGTATACAAAAAATCAACGATGTCATGACAACGAAAATAACTTCAATTTTATCCCATTGCAAAACTGAGCTTTCTGTAATTTCTGTAAAAAAACCATTATTATTGTAAGTTAAGCGCGAAATCTTTAATACAATAATTTAACATAATTAATAAAACTCAAAACAATTATAAATTTTATTTATTGTTCGGTTGGCATAAATAAAGCTTTTCATCGCAAAATATTTATCATCGTAGTTGCTGCGCGCTGAGAAACAATAATAGAAAAATGTCACATTTTTTCCAAATTTTTTCTTTTCTTATTTCAATTCGTTCGTATTCGGTTATTTTCAGTTCCAGGAGATCTCAATAATCTATTGAACCAGGCAGTATACATAATAAATTGTTAAACTTTAGTTAACAAACATTTAGGTTTTAATATTTAACTTTAATTTATACTTAGCGACATCTTTTGATTGGTTTTTTAATTGCGAAAAGCTCTATAATATAATGTTTTTATTCATTTGCTCCGGTTTGTTTATACTACAGGATGAAACAGTATAGCCTGCGAATTTGTTGCGATGCAATTTTTAACAAATAACGAAAAAACAGTTTTCGAAGATTGTTCATCAACAATGCTGTAATAGAATGCAGAACATAATAACCCCCATATTACATAGCTACTCAAAAAGCATTTTTAACGAACGTTTGTTTTGGGAAAGAAATGCTGAAATTTTTGATGGAACACTCTATACTAATTTTTTACATACACATATAAACGAATTCTTATTTCTACAATAAAAAAAATTTTTGTGGTAGACTAATTTGAATATTTTTGCGTTAATTCGACATAATATGACTCAATTTTAGAATATGCTTTTCCTGAATATTGAACTAACCATTCAAATTAAAAATTGAAACGAAGCATTAATGTTTTTATATACAAAAAAGATTCTAAAAAAAATATTAAAATACACCGATTGGTATGAAAAAGAACAAAAAGCTTCCCCTCTATGGAAAGCTCATGGAAAAAAATGGCGGAATCTTACGGCTCTTATATTAAGGTGGCTCTGGAATAATATCAATTTGAAAGCTTTTTTTCCGTTCTCTCGCAAAATAAATTATTCAGCATTGAACATGAAAACTTTTATGTTTTCTTTTTTTGAATTTTCATCAGAAAAATTGTTTTTCCTTAATGTCGAGTTTGTATTCTTGAAAAAATTAAAACCATTTTTTGTGTGGTTTTGAATGTGCTATATATGGATATGCAGATTATCTATAACATTATATTGAAATCCATTGAAATTGAATGAATTTTCCACTTCGACAATTTAGTTGAAATTTGATTTTTTGATTTAATATGAAGCTTTATAAACTCTATTGTGTGTTGCGTAATTATTCCGATGTAATATTTCTTACTAAAAATTATGTTCTATAAGAATTTACTTTTCTATGATTGTGTGTAAAACTATATTTCACGCGCCAATCTGTAATTATTTTTGGAATCAATTCATTTCATTGAATTGCGTTCGATATACAACTGATGCTCTGTAGTTGCTAAAATAATTTGGTATAAAACTCATTTTTAGGATGACATGGTAGTTGGCCAATTTTCACTACTCTAATTACGAGTACCCTTGCTTGTAGATGGAAAGTGCTGATGAGGTTTGTTTAGGGGGGTTGGTGGTTAAAAACGTAACAATTTTTGAATTTTTGGCCATACAATGAAAAGTTTTGGGCTTCCAGGACTAAAAGTGACCTTCATTAAAACACACATTTTCATTATCTAAAACCATAAAATGTCATTTACCACATTTTTTACATTAAAGCTTTTGTACGTAATAATAGAGAAGGTTAAATGTTACAATTGTCCTTCACGTTGTAACAATTGTAACAATGTATAAAGACGGAAAATGAACAAATAAATGTAAAGTATTTAAAATCGATAACATAATTAACATAATCGTATATAAAATAATAAGGAATTATACCGAATCGCACTCGCTGCATCGAAAAAAAATGTTGATGGACTTTTGCCCCACATATTTTTCATGGACCTAAGTTGACATGACGTATTTTTTATACATTTATCGTTTGGAATGGTTTCGAAATACTTTCCACAGCAGTATGTTCAAATGCATTCTTCTTCTTCAGAACTTGGGGAACAGTTTCTCTTTTAACGACTTTGTAAATCTGGACAGCGTTGATAGTAGGTCGTAAATCTACCCTCTATCCAGATTTCTTAATGTTGGTGGGATTTGATTATTTGGATTACCGCGGGTGAGGTCCAAATAACTATCGAGTGAGAACTAACGTGATGAATGGTTTAATTAATTCTGTTTTATTCCAACAATATTCACGGTATTTATACATTTTACATTATAGCTTAAACTATTGACTTAAATGCTAACTCAGCGAGTATGAGGCAATATTCAACTAGGTGTCGAATATATAAAAATGTGTTTTAGATGAATATTGAATTACAATAAATATACTTAATAAACACATTTTTTATTAATCACTTGTTTTTTGTTTCGCAGTTATTTTGAATAATTTTCAAAAAGTTTAAAAAATCACTCGATCGATTTCGACGTGTTAGGTCATCATCAGGAGTATCTACTGGATGATGACCTAACACGTCGAAATCGATCGAGTGATTTTTTAAACTTTTTGAAAATTATTCAAAATAACTGCGAAACAAAAAACAAGTGATTAATAAAAAATGTGTTTATTAAGTATAAGTGTGTTTCGCCAAGTGCCTACGGCAAATAGCGTAAAAAGTACAATAAATATAGATAAAGAATGTATTTTTGCATTAACATGCAACAAATGAATTATGTGCGGATTTACATATTATCGCACATATTTAGGTCACAACCCTTTATGCCCTTGTATTATACAAATTATACACAGGTGCCGTGTTCTGTTGAACAGACTTAATTTTACTTTTTTCGGTTTCTCTGGTTTTGTTTGAAGAGTCTTTTTCTTATTGCGCTTTTTTGCTTCTTCTAATCTTCTTCCAAGTGTATCTTATCAAGATTATCAGGACTATCAGTAAGGATCATTGTTCTTCCCCTCTTTCTGCCTCCAGGAGCAGCAGTGCTTACAGGAGACGATTTTGGGTATGGAATAACATTTTCGGGAGAAAAAAGAATCCGATGGGTGGCCTGAAGACCCAGATGGCATTAATTGCGAAGATGGTGTTACTGTTAGCTGTTGGTGACATGACTTGGAAAAAATTGTTCATCGCCAAAAGTATGAGGATTAACTGGTCAAATTCCATAAACCCTAAATCCTGATATCAAATTTTTCGATGTGACAGCTTGCTTTAAACCAATTTTTGCGAAATCGGGAAAGTCGTAAAATCGAATTTGTTTACCTATTTAAAGAAATCACATAAGTTTTGAATGCCCAAAGTTTATTTTTGTTTGTTTTTATTTCCTGCATTGCGTTTTCACCCAATTCGCTGAAGCATGATTAAAGAAGGTTTTTGTTTGACCAAACACACTACAATCTAATGGTCGCAGCTTATGGAAGCAGTGAGGAGGAAATGTCAAAATCACAACGACGTTTACTTTGCAGAAATTAGCCAGTGGAAGGGAAATATGGGACTGGTGGTGGTCTAGAACAATTAATTTTTTATTGCTCTGAGTTGCATTTGAGTACCTTACAAAATGTTGCATGAATTGTAAAAATTCATTCCGTGTGCATCCAGATTTTTCCAGACTTACTTTCGGCCCCAATGCAATCCACCGATCCCTCTTTAAAAAAAAAGGCTCATGGTAACTAATGTACCTCTTTCCGCCGATGCGATGCTTCCCACTTCTTGTTTCCCCTTTTCGGTCAAAATATTTCCCGGCTTATGAACCTCTCAACTTTTCGTATTGGACTGTTCTCAATTTTGTGGACGATCGTAACATGTTACAAAAAACCACCTTGAAAAATATTTAAAATGCCCCCCCCCCCCTCCATCTATGATTTTTGATACATTTTTATTAATTGTGTTTAAATTAATAAGCCGAACAAAGTAAACTTACTACACGTGATAGAAATATGTTCACATAATATGATAAACGTATTTTAACAAATTTACCAATAAATAATCGGAGAAATACTGAATAATACTTCGGTATTTGATTTTTACTTTTCTGTTGTTAAATTTAATTTTCACTATTCTATTAAAAAAAAGGCTGTGCTCACATATTGGTTTTTGAAAAAATGACTTGTTTCAACTGAACCGCTGTTACGTCAAAAAATCATATATTTCTGAAACGATTTGCAAAAATAACAGACATCAACCCTACACATAAAATGAAAAAATGTTTAATAAATGATTGAATATTGCTTGTCATCGAGCACTAAGCTGTCCTGTAAGTTTGAGCGCTGTATCAAGTCTAGAAGTTGGTAAAAATCGATTGCAATATACCGCGGACAGATAAACAATCACGAAAGCAAAATTTATATTCATTGAAAAATAATTAATTTGGCCTCAGATTGGCTTTGTAGTTATAACGTCTTACATACAGACATTCCATTAATTGAGTGCATTAATATAAACATGTAAGAGGTGTTCTATGAATTTTTCTTGGATCTTAAACATCGTATAAACTTGACTCTTTAATGGAATCGTGGTTATGAAATGCCATACACAAGATATCCTTCAAGAATAATAATCACATCCTAAATTGCTGCATACAATAAAGAATACGAAATTACAGGAAAATGAATTTACTTAAGAATTTACCATACAAAAAATTATTACAGTTCATAAACTTTCTACATTGTATTAAATTCAGTTGAAAATTTAGTTTTTTTTAGAAAGAAAACGTTCAGCCATATCACAACCCACTGTAAATATTCATTTAATGGTTATTCAACCAAAAAAGTTAATTTAACTTTGAAGTTTTGTTTCGTTTCCATACCATAAACTTTATATTTATGCATTGAGGGAGAGGTATTCGCTTTATGTGTAGCAGGAGTTAATTATTGCGTGAATTAAAAATTTATTTCCACGTTGACTCTACGATTTAGTAACAGTTTAGGTAAATTTCGTTATACAAATTTGAACCTTATACTTATATCGTGGAAAACTATTGAACGATGTTATGTGTAGGTGGGAAACTTTTTTCCATAACATTTTTGTCCCAATTGTAATTTTCTGCATTGCGAATAGAATAAGTTTATTGTAAATATTTTGAAACAATGTTAAATGTTAACTTTTGTTCCGTACAATTTTTATAGGAATATATAATTATCAATTTTGCTTTATTTTGAAAATAGGCCAAACTTATTCCATGAGTGCTCGTAGCCCTGAAAAATAGAGATGAGAGCAATATGATATAAAACCAGTTTTATCATTCCGAAGGAATGTGCATGTGAGGCGTTGGGCAGACTAAATAGTATTTGTTCTCCACAGCCCAGCAGATTCATTGATCGCGGTGAAACTTCGCACTTAAGCTTTTTCCATAAAAAAAACTACACAGAAAAAAATTCTAAATTAAATTTTCAACAATATCGGTTTTTCAAAATTTAAGCGAAAATAATGATTAGAAAACACTGTTTTTGAGCAAAAATTTGGCTTCTGTACATCCCAGACGGATTGACTATCGGGACGAAACTTCATAACATTGGTAGCTTTCTTAGGAGCTTATTCGATTTTTGCAAATATTTTTAAAAGTATATAGCATTTACGAGAAAATGATTAAAACCCAAAAGATTGTAGAGTAAGTTTCAAATTTACCAAAGTTCATACCAAAGCTTTTTTCTTAAATTGGGAGTTCCATGTGAAATGTGGTGGAAATCTGTGTACCAGAAGTGGTAGCTCCTGTATGAGCTTTTTTCTATTTTTGCAACGAAGATTCAATTTTCGACAAGGGTTGGCCTTGTTGGTTTTCTGAAATTTAGCAGGAATACTCATTTTTCATAATACAAGACAGTTTTTATCACAAATCCAGTAGGTTAAATTTTTCATTTTCAAAATTAAGTGTAGTGTATTCGAAATATGAGTACATTTGTAGTAAAAGAAAGTCCGAACGTTCAATACTTTTTGGTATTGGTGTAATATAAATTTTTACCGCTCTCTCAAAAATTATTAAAAAAATTCATTTTCAGTAGAAACCTAGAAAATTGTGCTACAAGTTTAATAAGCATTTCTTGTACAATTTTAGAGATAGTCTATGTAATGATCCGGATAAAATAATCCTAGGTGGTTGGGTGCATAACTCGTTGGTTTTTCTTAGAAAAGATTGATCGCTCGCTGCTCAACCTAAACATTTTTCTCCTAGTATCTTAAGATATCCAGTTCTACCTAAGATCATTTATAATACGATCCTCTTGCTACATGATAGACACCAATTTTAGTCAGTTAAAAAACATAGAATAGACGCTAATATGAAAATGATTCATGAGCGTCGTCATGCAACATTGCTTGCGTTTGTACAAATTTGGGTGACCGCGATTGCAAAAACCAAAAAGAAAGCGAATTATAGAATGGAACGAAACCTCACCTACGACATGCAAGAATGTCTTACTCAGCATTTCTGAGAGGTGGTTAGGATTCTGTGACCAATCATTCGAATTAATTCGACCAATTAATTCGAAGTCGCAATGATTATACAACCGAACACTAGTAGAAATAATAGACACCGGTAAACATAAATCCTCGGCAGTCGTACACGGACACGAATCGGAAATTGGAACAACAGAGCTCTAACAGAAGCAAAAAATCTAGCACACCTAAAGCAAAGAATTCCATTCAATTAGGAAACTATAATGAATAGCAAAATAAATGTATCTCGATTCCATTGAAAAGTACGAAACAAAACCATAATTCAGTGCTATGCCCCAACAGAAGACGCAGACATGAAACAACCAAGGGTGAGTTCTATATAAATTAAAAGCCACAATAAAGCTTGATTTATATTATACATTCCTTTCAGTTCCTTCATTTATCGTGTCAGACAAAAAAAAAACACTGTTACATGTATTTTCATAGGAGTATTTATATTATCCATTCCGTAAGTGTAGGAACGGATAATATAAATACTCCTATATAAAATATATGTAACAATGTTTTTTTTGTCTGATATGATAAATGAATGAACTGAAAGGAACGTATAATATAAATCGAGCTTAATAAAGACACAAACCAGCTATTTATGTGATTTCTACACAAAAATATATAACAAATCCACATGTACATCACCGGAGGATAGCAGAACAAGGAACAAGAGATCACGTAATGATCAACAAGAAAGGCAGATGACAAAATATAAAAGATGCTGGCACAACAAACACATTTCGCTTATCGCTGAAGCTCAGCCTCCAAGTTAATTAAGAAGCAGCCGTTAGTGTAGATCAACAGTGGAAACATATGGCCAGGATCACTGATAATACTTAGGAAAAAAAATTGAAGAACGCGAGTAAGTCTTAGCTGAAACGTCAATCCGAAGATAAGGCACAACAAATCAAGAAAAGGTAGGTAATGACTGAAGACAATCTCAAGGCAGCAGGAACGAATTCCAATACGTATGGATATGCGCACTACATCAATACCTACGACGGACAACTGGAAAACTCACCAATATATCACCAATAAGGAAAGGATCTGTTCAAATCTTAACAGCTGATGAAACACAAAAGCACATGACTGACTAACAAAACACAAATCTTCCAATTAACAACTGGCGCTAAAATAGCGGAACTATCAAAACCCAGCGAAAAAGCAGTGGTGTCATTGGTCAAACACACCAATGTATGCATATATCAACCAAGAAGGAATGCAAGTGGCCAAGGAGTTTTTAAACATTAGTTGTACACTACGAAAACAGGCGGAAAAGATGAAGATTTAAAGAAACGAATCAACAAAACACCAGAACAACATTGAACATTTCACAGAAAGTCTGAAAAAACTCTGTACTATCCCACAACACCAAGCCAAGAATCTGCAATTCATGTGTGAAATCAGTGTTGCTGTACAGTTGCAAAACCTGGAAGCATACACATAATATCAAAAAAAAAAAAAAAAATTGCAGGTGTTTGTATATAAATGCATTAGGATAATACTTTGGTGCTTCTGACCCAGCAACATAAGATATGTTGAGCTTCTTATGCAAATGAATGAAGCAGTATGCCAATGAATCAAGCAACACACAGAGCAAGCCACCAAATGACATAACGAGAAAATCCCTGGAATGGAACTCACAAGGGAAAAAGAAAGTCGAACAATAAGTTGTAACGTGACAACGAACGATGCTAACAAAAAACAATTCGGAAAGTTATGGATGGAAATCAAAGCAATATCACCCGAGTAAGATGGTTCAGCCAAGTTAGTTGGAAAAATAAAAATCTCATGGATCATACCAGATTCATTAGAACATCATTTAACTTTCTACGGATATTCGTTTGAATGTACGTAGTCCTATAATCTCACTGAAGTTTGTGCTAAACGGCTAGATAAAGAGACGGTTTTAAAAGTAACATATTGTGATCTCATAAAAACACTCTGTCAAGCCTAATTGAAATTTGATTAGCTCTGCAAAAACTCTCAGGACAATATCAGTGAAGCTGCTGTAAAATACTTAAAATGACTTTCAAAGATACCAATTGCCGATTTGAAAAATTACAGTTTTATTCTTAAGTGTTACATAATGCCAGATTGGGTTGGAATTTTGGGCTATAAAATTTTAGTTATCATAGTCATGCATGATGGTCATGATGATTTCACGTCTACTACCGACCCAGTTTATTGGAATTCAAAAATAATTTACAGTGGTAGAATTGAACGTATTGATTAAGTTTTGTAATCTTTTACAGTGTGATATTTTTTTTTGGTCTTCAGACCGATATGCGAGTTTTAGAGTAAATTATTGTTGTCATTCCCAGTGTGACATACGCGAGCAAAGCGTTAACGCATTTTGAAACTGTGCATTTACACATGAATAAAATTGTTGATGACTGTAGATCGCAAATATCAACAGAGAAACAATTTTTAAAGGTAAATTTTTGGAGGGACTTGTGTTATAGAAGTATATAATATCCAGTTTTAATCTGATAAAAGATCATGCAAAAATTCAATCATCCCATCAGGCCATATGCTGTATAAAATAGCGAAAATTTGATAGCGGAAAATAAGAGATTACGCTACTCGCCGCAAGTGGCAGCTCTTTTACTAAAAAAAATCTATTTTGTTATGTAATTATCAGCGGAATTTTTTTTATTCATTTTGTATCTCTTTTTTCACTAAATACATATAACATCTCAGCGGAATAAAATATTAAAAGTGATCCTTAAAATACCAAATTGATTGATCTGCGAAGTAAATGAATTCGGTAAATAAAATCTTGAAGTTTAACAATATTATGTTGGATCTGTTCGTGCTGGACTAAGCTTGGCCATTTCATAACCAATCCTTATGTAAAATGGTATCTGTACATTCTACACGATATAAATAAAATTTTAACTGGAGGGAATTCGACTATTTCGTAATTAATAATTGTAAAATTTGTATAGCAATTCCCTGCAGTTAAAATTTTATTTTTATCCAAATATCATCGTAATTCGTTAAGAAATAGCGGAGGCGGAATATTGTTAAATTTCAAGATTTCATTTACCGAGGTCCTTTACTTCGGAGATCAATCAATTTGGTATTTTAAGGATCACTTTTAGTATTTTATTCCGCTGAGATGTTATTTTTAGAGAAAAAAGAGATACAAAATGAATAAAAAAATTCCGCTGATAATTACACAACAAAATAGATTTTCTTTAGTAAAATAGCTGCCACTTGTGGCGAGTAGCGTAATCTCTTATTTTCCGCTATCATATTTCCGCTATCTTATACAGCATTCAAGTCATGGCGACCGAATGAGTGAATTATATATGATAACCCCCTAAATTTGTACTTACAAACTTTCATCTCATCACATTTACCTACTGAATTAAGGCCTACTAAAAGGTATTTAGATTTCATTCACCACTTGGTAAAACTCGTATTAGGGGAAAATACGGGTGATGCATGGGAGTAAAAAATTAGAGCAAGTTTCTACCATATAATTAAAATATTATCTCGTGATTGACAGGGATTTCAATACTTCTAAAATTTTAATTATATGTAATTCAGAACCGAATTTGTCTCTACCTCTGGTTATTTCTATGTTACTACTTAGAGATTAGAATTTTAACAGTTTTGACGGCAAGTAGATTTCTCAAATTCCGACAAACCGGGTCAATAGCATCTCAAAAACAATTACTCAACTTCATAAATTTTATATGAGATAAACATCTAATTGTATTTTTTATTTGAAGCTGCTGCTATACATAGCTACTCGTATATCAGTCAAGCGACGGAAAATTGATGAAAAAGCATTTAATATTCCATTTTACTACACCACAAAGTATTTTTCTTTTTAATATACACCCACATCCATCAATTTTTCACAACTACATTCCCACATTTTTCTACCAGTGGGTAGTATTATTATGAGTGACTAATGGGGATGGTTACAACTATAATAAAAAGGTTGCCTAAGGGGAGATTTCTATTCTAAATATAAAATACAATGAATATTTATAAACCGTTTGAGAAGTTTTTCGTCCAAAAATATAATCAGGAAAATATTTATTGATAGGCAATGGAAAATGAAAGTTCTTGTTTATGTGTATCGTATAATTTTCCCTCGAAAAACAAGATAAAAATTTTTGGGGTATAATTAATGGCGTAAATAAAATAATTGGAGCACAGTATCATAACAATATAATTTTTAATGCTATGCTTATAACTGATGTCAACAGTCAATATCTACAATATATTGTTAGAAGAGTACAGGCGAAACTATCAGTACTATCGTAAACTATTGAATTTTTAATTTTGTATTTACAGAATTATTTTGCAATATAAATAATTTTTTACAATGACACTATTTATTAAAAACAACACAGAGTGAAAATTTGAAAATGATTGTCTTTCTAAATAAAGTCGTATAAAGCTTTTATCTTACCCTGTGAATAGTTCGAGGACTCAACGATAAATGATGTGGAGGTGCTTTACGAGCTAAACAACCTTCAGTTTGTGTTGCTTGTGTTTTCATAACGCCTGCTCGTTTTATCTTTTCTACAACCATAATTTCCTGCTGTATCTGCTGCTGCTGTTGAGCTAATTTTTGTGCGGCCTGATGCTGAGCTTGTACTTGAGCTTGTGCTTGCTGTACGGCTTGTTGTTGCATCATTTGTTGCTGTTGCATTTGTAATAATTGATGTTGTTGCTGAAGCATCGGTGGTATTGTTTGTGTCTGCTGTATAATCGATGGACCGGCAGTTGTAATAATTGGTTTTTTGCCGCCAATCAATCGTTCTTGACTTCGAGCAGCCGCTAGTCGTACTATTGGTCGAATTCCCATCGCTTCATCAAATGAGGTTAATGTATGTGATCTTGCAAAGCTTACATGTTTTTGTCTAATAAAAATACAAAACAACATTTTATACAAATCTTCTTACTCTTTGTGTCAGCCAAACTGCATAATACCAAATATAATAATACAAACTAAAAGTCGTAGATGTAAACGTGTAAAATTTAAACAAAAGCTTTTCTTTCTTGAATTCGAAGTTGATGATAAACGAACGATGAGAATATAACTTTCATAGTTTTTTTATCTATACAGTTTGCAGCGCAATTAATGAAATGGAAAACCATAGGTGCAAAATAAACGATTAACTGCATGCATGGGCAAGATAAGTAGTAATTCAATTCCTTGTTTGTGGTTGTTGGTGAGAAAATAATTTGAAAATTAAAAGGCTATTTTGACTTTTTAATGATTAATTTAATTTCCGTTAATATTGCTATAAGGTTATGTATGTTAGATTGGTCAATATAAAATTTATGGAGGTCATTTAACAAACCACATCACGAAATTGTTAATATAACTGGACGGAAAAGTCAAACCCAAATGTTAGCACACAGTTGATGAAGCGTTTTGGTAAAAATTCCTATAAATACAAATGTATAACTTATTGACATTGCGAAAATCGTAAGAAATCATAAATTATTAATTGATTCCTTTTCCAATTCAATAACTTTAAAATCAAAAATCCAGTTGGACAATTTTATAAAAAGTATAGCAAATCAAAATAAATTTATTCTATTTTTGGTTTTCCTTTCCACAAATTATGTTTACACAAAATTTCGTTTGTATTTGAGATTTAATCTTAACATACGAGTATTATTAACCATTCTGTTGTCCTTAATTAGAAGAGTAATTTATATAAAGCTTACCTAGGAGGACCACTGCCACCTAACCCATCGGGTGGTACAGAAGGCGGTGGAGGTGGTGGTGGTAGGCCAATATGGGCCGGGCATCGATATAATCCAGCCAACTGTTCTGTACTTTGGCTAAAAAATTTTGGCGGATACGAGCCAACAACGTATGGCCCTCGACTCATATCATCTAGATCGGGACAAATCGGACTGCAAATAAATAATATCAAAATATGGATGTCATATTTAATAATAAGTGTTAGATTTAACTTACCGTGGTCCCTCTAATCGCACAGCCTCTTCATCAGCGGGCATCCATGTGTAACGCTTTGGATCACCGCCGCTCAAAAATGATGTTGGCCTTCGACGAAAATAGGAACTTTCAATATCTTCGTCGTATTGAAATAATTCGTCTGTACCCGTTACTGAATGTGGATATCTGGAAAATGCAGAAAAAGGACGTTAAAATCTTATCTTGAATTTAATTATTCAAGGCTTATTTATGATATGCAGTAACATAAACCGTGAAGAGATAAATGTAAAATTTGTATATTATTTTAGCAATCTTAAAGCGTAGATCGCGAGATTAAAAAACTGTTTCCCACCGAATGAAACCCTATGCTTTTCTATGACCTAATTCACTTAACAGTTAAACCATTTATAAATAGCAGACTTCCAATATAAACGAAATACGTTAAAATTAAAATAAACAAAAATAATCACACAGCTATGTCTTGCTGGTTTTTATCATTGATTTGCATGTCGTTAATATTGCCATATTCTTAATATACATTTCAATTTTTTTCTTAGATTTTATTTTTCATTGTAGCCATTATTTCACTAGCAAAACAACCACTCATTTCCACAACGGTGTTAGCAACGTAAAGTGCTTGAGTGGCAGAAGATAAAACGACAACAACTTCATCACCAACGTCAAGCAACCGTTGCTTGTGTTAGTATGACATTTGGTTGACTGATTGGGAACATCATGGAAGAAAGTGAATAATGGAATGGAACGAAACCTCTTCCCCGGCATTGCAGAAACGAATACTAGAAGAAATAATAGGACTGATGTCAAGATATTATCTTGCTTGTACAAAATGGAGAATTCAATGCAAAAATTATAACAGATAACACTAGGGTCTCTGACAACCCTCACAAACATTAGACTATCGCAGTAGATTTTCACACAAAATTTACATAAATGAACATGGACCTACCAATTATGGTAGCACAAGGAACCAAATAGTTCAATCTCGTTAATATTAAACAACAAATTGTTCACATCCAATTAAAAGAGATGTCAGTCTATGAGAGATGCAGAATATGCATAGTGACTGACTACCAAGTGGTATATAAAACGCATCAAGGCAAATCGTGAAATTTAACCCGACAGATTGAAGGTCACAAGAAACAATATTCTGTGGAGTAGTCAAGGTCAGCCTCCCTCGAAGAATCCTAAATCGAAACAGCTACCAACACACTCAAGTATGAATAATACAGACAAAATCCCCTGGATCAATGATAATATACACGCTTTGGAAAAAATTGAAGAATGTCGGCCACTCGGAGAAAAACACTTAATAAACACATTTTATTAAACACCTTGTTTAACGTTATCGTGATATGATAAATAACTTTCTTAGACCAGGAGTGCATGCCAATGGGTTTGGTGCCACATGCCCTACTGCTATAGGAAAACCATGGTATTGTTACTAGAAATGTTATCACAACAGTTAATTTCGAAATCTGGTTCACGCTGGGCGCGTTTCGCTCACACTTTTACAATTAAATGTAAAATTTAGACTGGGAACTTGGGAATTAACATAGAAATTTGGGCAAATCCATTATTTAGAACGCTCTATATAATTTTTTGAGTTTTTCGGCCATATAGTTTATTTAGAGTTCCCAGTCAATTTATGTTTAAAGAACTCGCACTCTCTTACCTTTGAAAGGCCACAAAAGCTCAAACAATTGCTTTTAATTATATCCAATAAGACCTTAGCCCCCAAATCTTCCCAAACTTGCAATCCAACATCGATATGCAATTCTACGTATACCAAATTGTATTTTTAATCGTATAAAATACATATTTTCATTAGAATTTATGACCAAATTCCACAATTTTTGCTTAACAAATAATTAAGTGGTTTTCGGCACGGCCAAATTTCAGAACTTCCATCAAAATGCATTTTATAATTTTTTTCAATCGTGCAGCATGGCAAATAGCAGAATTTCTGCTTAAATTTATATTCGAATACAAATTTAATCTTTGAAAACTATTTTCATTATCAATGGTTACGAAATTGTGTAGTTTGGTCTAGCATAGACACACTTAAAAAATATTGTCCAACACCCATTTATCTCTATCCAACACTGCAATCCAAATTTCATTGTAATTCGTTAAGAAATGGCTGGGTCCCGCCTAACATTTTACGGATTCTCCGTGAATCCGAGATATTTTCCGTTATAATGGCGAGTCTATAAAGCTAAGTAGTAAATTTGTTAGAAGGTTTCTCCTATTTGCAAAGGGCGGAGAATAAGATGTTGGCAACTTGTATATTAAACAAAAATGCGACAAATATTTTCAAATGATTTGTATATTATTTTTGAGAGTACACCTTCCGATTAATAATGAAATTCTATATTTCCTAAATGACTGCCTTGGCTGGAACTCGCTGGGGTACTCAATCTGTCGACCCAATTTATCAATAGATTTTTTAACGTTTGATCCTCTATTTCACCTATATAGATATTTTAATTTAATTTTTCAACGCCTCAATCGTCTCTAGATGATAAACATATATTTGTCCTTGACGCCTTCTCAGACATAATAGTCGAACCGAGTCAAATTGCAGCTCCTATTGCGATGTTTGAAGATATACGCCGTCCGGTTGAATCAAAATATCAGCCAATACTTTTCCTTCAATCATAGGGAATAAACCGTCAGTTAATGTATCGCCATTGACTGTTAGTGTGGCTCATTGCTGATTTTCGAAGAAAAATAACTGTATGATGTGCCTTTGGGCCATATTCCATACCAAAGTCACTCGATAATTTGGCTTGTACACAAAACCGCCGAGGTGCAAGTGAGCTTCGTCGGATGGTCAACTGCCTACAATATTCTTTCTGTGGTTGTGTAAAACTCTTGGCAAAGAGTCCTATCGCTGCTAGGATGCACAGATGTTGACGCACCCTTTCAGCAATGTTTTCCATCGAACGAGCTGTACAGCAATGATGAACATATAAGTATTGTCTCTTAACATGCCAAAGCCTAGCAGGAAATCCGATCTAATGCATGGCGAATATTCTAATTAATTAGTTAACAGGGTCAACATGAAAATATTTTTTCCTGATAGTCAGGTGATTCTATCGGCTATGGGAAAAAATTGTTCATCATAAAATCGCAACGAGCAAAAACAAATCACGAAAAAATTGATTAAGTGTAAATCAAATACAGAGTGAAAGTATAAAAAGGCAAATCATTTTCTCGTTTTATTATACAAATGTCACTGTTGGATACATTTCAAGTGACTGATAATCAATATGCTTTAGAAATACAAAAATATATTGGAGAAATTAAGAATATAATAACAACATAAACACAATCCTTGTTGTTTATGTTATGTGAATCATATTATTTTATCGTAAAATTCACCTTGTTTACTTCTCGCCCCTCTCCTGGCTCCTTCGTGGTGTTAAAAGAGATCCCGCTGGGTAAACATTTAAACCAAATATAATTTTCTTAAGTCGGGTTAGAGACGCGATAAAATTGTAATCTATGTAAAGGTAACATAAATTTAAATTAAATTTTATTACATAATTAATGAAATTACGCGATAATATTTCTTGCCTACTTTTGGGCCCTATAACAAGGAAAATTAAAATTTTTTTTTTATTACTTTATGGTGAATAGATTTTACCGTTGGTTATATCGCACACGGGGTTTGCGCTGATGTATAGAATGGATAAAAAAATACGATAACAACCGTTTAAGAACGAATCATAAAACAACTAAAGATAAAATATTATTGTTATATCTATTTGAAGAAAGAAATTATCTTTCGCTCTATGTACGTACATGCTGCAAATTCATGTGCTGAGCTATAATCTTTATAAGTAATTTAATAAAATACATTTGAAACTATGTCTTGAAAGCACTGTTAAATTTAGTTTCCGGAACGTAAGAAATAATTTTATTTCTGAATTTGAGATGTTTCAAGGGTTTAACTAGAAATATTTCTTTCCAGAATAATTGAATTTGGTATTTTTCGTTTATAACACTAACAACACTTTTGATGTCCTAATCGAATAAACCGTTCTCTTTTGATAATATGACGACAGTTTTTCTTACGTTCATCGTTTCGTGGAGTGCGTTGATAAACACGATAAAATTTTATTCGAAAAAATAAATGTTATTGTTCAACCGCTTATCTCAAATGTTGTTATTACCTATCCAGTTTGTATGTATTTATCTTGTTTTGGTATAATGTGTTTAAACTATATAATATCATAGTAATCATTATAGAAAGATATGTATCTTAATTGTCCTACCAGTATCCCATTATATCTTAGTACTAATACATACCTAGTTTAGCATGGGTTGGTCATAAAAATGTATACGCAAATAATATACTCACCTAGGATATCTGTGGATTGGAGCGTAATCTGCTAAATTTTCATCCGATGGCGCACGACGTCCAACGCATACACCTAAGAATGATTGTGGCGCCGTACGTCCTGACCAACAGCCAAAAAATCTTTCTCTCCTCGGCCGTTCAATTGAATTTTGTAATTGTTTGTCTGTCAAACAGTACTAGATATCGGAGGAATACAGAAAAATAAAAATTAATAATTTAATTAGCGTGATAAAAATTTGTTTAAAAATAATTTGTGAATACATAATAATATTGTAAAACATAACAAATTATAATAAAATATAAAAAACATAAAATTGAAATTAAATTATAAATAGCAAGTGCTGGCATCCAAGAAGCATAATTAAATAAATAAAAATAAATTGAAACCAAAACATAAAACCTTCTGCGCTTCACGAAGTCCGTAATTTTTTTATTATTTTATTTACTTCAGTATTTTAAGCTTGGTTGTAAAATCGATCCACTGTATGCACGAGGTCGTTATTTCGACTGAATAGTATTAGTTTATAATATTAGTTTTGCGTCAGTATGAAATAATGATTCTTACTTAATACAATTTCATTCCTGAAATTAAATATACTTCTTCATTTTACCATATGGGTTAAAGTTTAAAAGTTAATTCTTAAAAATTAAAAGTTATTCTGAGTTGATAGGGATTTATGGAAAGCGATTCATTTTATCAATTTTAAAAAATAGAATTAGGCCTTTCTATATTTCTAAAAGGAAAATTTTAAAATAGATCAGAAGTTCTAAAAATTAGCAATTCTTAGTAGAACAAGGCTTAGTAGAACACGAGAACACATTCTTCCCACAAATATGTTTTCACGTAGTACATAAAAAATTAGTACGAGTACAATGTACGCTAGTTAAGTAAATTATACACTTTGACATTTTTATTGTTACCATATTTACCATAACAACCATTTTTACGAAAATGGAAGAAATCGAAACTCGATGGTGGTGATAAAATATTTCTTGAAGGCCATGCATTACTGATTTTAAATCTGAAATGAATTCCACTTGGCGCTTTTTCTCTATCGTTAGCAACTATCAAACGTTGAGTGGGTTAATTTTAAATCTGACCAGTCTAGAAATTTGGGGGCAAAGTCCTAGATTCATACCTCCTTGCCGGTGCTCCCTGGGTAACGCTGAATGAATCAGGCGGTGTAGTGGAGACGAGCAGACTAAATCCTGTTTATAGTCATGGACACTACATGTCAAGGCGGGCCATTGGCGCCTCAAAACCAATACCAAACCAGCGTCTGATCTTCAGGTTAGGAGCGGCTGAAGCGGGCGTCTGTCTTGTATCAAGCGGCTCGCTATATAAATGTGTTTCAAGGTAGGACTGGATGCCTAAAGATTCTCACCAGTACGTGACCCACACACGTAATAAGCGGGTTGAGCGGCAGGCCAACAACCTTCTCTCATAAAAACATTTAAGTTATGAACCCTAAACAAAGGCCTCGGATTACCATATCGGATTCATCACAAACTCGACCTCGGAAATTGTACACGGACAACGCTTTAAAAATGGGAACATGGAACGTGCTTAGCCTCTTAAGACCTGGAGATCTCTGGAACCTTTCGAACCAAGCAAAGAGTTACACATTAGACGTACTTGCATTACAAGAGCTTAGATGGTCTGGGAGTGAGATCCATGACACCACCAATGGTTACACTCTTCATTACAGCGGCCATCAGAACGGAGGAGAATTTGGAGTTGGCTTCCTCATCCATCGGCGCGTGAAGCACCATATCATCGATTTCCGCCCTATCAACATGCGGATATGCACGGTCAGACTTCGCACTAAGAAATTTAACATCACGATCGTTAATCTGCATGCACCCACCGAAGATAAATCAGATGACATCAAAGATCTCTTCTTTGTCGAGCTCGAGGAAGTCATCAACAACATACCGCACCACGACATTAAAATCATCGTGGGCGACTTTAATGCAAAAATCGGTAGGAGTGCAGAAAATACATCGCACATCGGTCCCAACAGCCTGCATCTAACTAGTAACAACAACGGCCAACGCGTCACCGACCTGGCAATAACGTACAACTTAGTTGTATCAAGTACGTTTTTCCCACATAAGAGAATCCACAAAGTAACGTGGAGATCGAATGATGGAAGAACTGAAAACCAAATTGATCACGTCATGGTGTCCACGAGACACTCCACCAGCATATCTGACGTTAGATCCTACAGAGGTGGATCTAACGGACAGCGATCACATGCTTGTCATATTTAAGTATAAGTGCAAACTGTCATCTACGTTTAACAGACAAGCACAAAAGACCGTTCGATGGAATGTCGATGCTCTAAAAGACCAAGCGTCACTGCAGAGTTACCAATCAGCTGTCACTAACTATTTAGACCGGCCCCATAACAATGATGAACCTCCTCCTAACATCCAGGAGCAGTGGCACGCTATACAGTCAGCCATAACAACCGCGGCGCAAAACACTATCGGAAGAAGACCTCCAAGGCCCCACAACGATTGGTTCGATGACCAATGCCGAAGGGTCGTCGAAAATAAACGAACGCTTCGTGAAAAATGGTTGGCTCGCAATACCAGAAGCACTCTAGCAGAATATCTCCGCGCTAGGAAAGCCACGATTAAATTCCTTCGAAAAAAGAAGCGCGAACATATGAGATTATGCATCGAAAACATCAGCTTCCAAGCGGAAGTAGGAAACTCAAGGGACTGTTTTGCCAATGCCAGGAATCTCACTAAAGACTTCCACCCAAGAAGTACAGCCATCAAAGACGGGAATGGAGAGCTGAGAACAAACGTGGCTGATGTTCTCTCAGTATGGCAAACCTACTTTCGAAATCTACTAAATCGGAATGACGACGTGACCCCCATTAGAGCAATAGCTCCTCCAGGTGATGAGGTCTTCGTCGAATATCCCACAGTAGAGGAAGTAGACGCAGCTATTAGTCGATTGAAAAACGGCAAGGCACCCGGTCTCGATGGAATCCCCGCAGAACTAATTAAACTCGGAGGCGCTACTCTTGCAACAAGTTTATACGATCTCGTCGTTTGTATTTGGGACCAAGAAGAGTTGCCGGAGAATTGGAAGACCGCACTCATATGTCCGTTGCATAAAAAAGGCGACCGTCTTAAATGTGAAAACTTTCGTGGCATAGCTCTATTGAACACTGCTTACAAAGTGTTGGCTAATGTTGTACTTGCCAGACTCATCCCTCTCGCCGAAAACATCATTGGCGACTATCAGTGTGGTTTTCGTCCCAACCGATCGACCACTGACCAGTGTTTCACCATGAGGATGATCTTGGAAAAATGTTGGGAGTACAACATAACCATACACCAGCTATATATAGACTTCAGACAGGCGTATGACAGTATAAACCGCGACTACCTATGGGCCGCGCTCATATGCCTGGGAATCCCAGAGAAACTCGTTTCTCTGTGTAAATTAACAACATCCGGATCTGTATGTAGAATCGTAATTGAAGGATCTATGTCAGACCCTTTTGAAATAACATCTGGTGTTCGACAGGGTGATGCACTCGCGCCTTTGCTGTTCAATCTGGCGCTTGAGTACGTAGTGAGGAAAAGCAACATCGAAACCTCGCGCTGTATATTTAATAAGTCAGGCCAAATTCTTGGATATGCAGATGATATCGTGCTTCTTGGCCGAAGACCTAGCGATATCAAAGACAGTTTCATACCGCTCGATCGCTGCGCAAGAAGACTTGGCTTGGAGGTGAACAGCAGTAAAACCAAATATTTAGTAACACCTAGGAACATCTCTACGGCAAATCTCGGAATTGGCGACCACAACTTTGATAGCGTCGAAAACTTTAAATACCTCGGGTCAGTTATAACATCGTCGAATGATATGCAGGCAGAAATAAAAGCCCGAATCGCTGCCGGACAACGAGTTTTCTACGCCAAATCAAAATTATTGCGATCGAAACATCTATCGCAGTCGTGCAAGTTCGCACTTTATAAAGCACTTATAAGACCTGTGCTGGCTTTCGGAAGCGAGAGCTGGACCATGACCACTAACGATTGTAGATTATTATCTACCTTCGAAAGGAGGGTTGCCCGTTCAATATTTGGTCCAATTAAAGTTGCGAACAACGAATATCGGATTCGTATGAATCACGAAATAAAGCAACTCCTCGGAGGCAGCGATATTATCGGATTCATCAAACCCAATCGAGTGAGATGGCTCGGCCACGTTACAAGGTCTCCCCAATAACGGATGATAAATAAAGTGTTCCACCAACAACCAGCCGGAGTACGTCGTAGAGGAAGACCCCGACTACGCTGGCGCGACGACATCGAACAAGATCTACGAACATTAGGATGTCGAAACTGGAGGACGAGAGTGGTGGATCGAGATGGATGGAGGGCCTTAGTGCAGGCGGCGAAATCCCTTCATGGGATGTGAAGGCCAGAGAGAGAGAGAGTAGAACAAGGCTAGTTTTAACCACATTCTCGTAATAAAATTTCATTGGTCTAGAATTGAGATTGCAAACAAGTTATAGTTGACGTACTGAGATATAGTCATTTCTTAACTTTGTAGAAGTCCGGTGGAAATACAGCTAGCCTGAATAAAACTATATAGAAAATTTCCAAACCCATCAAGATGAAATTCTTTATTCATATCATAGAGTTGAGATTGCAATGAATTTTTGGTGAAATTTGATAATATGGCCACCTTGAATGAAACTGGACAATATGAATAAATAGTTATGAACAGTCACATCATACAGACGACTAGAACACATATTTTCGTACATACCTAACAACAGCCTCTGCTGAGACAAAATATTTACAAGGCTTTTTAATTATATTTCCACTTTCAAAAGGCTATCGGACTTCTCATTTTATGGTGTATTTTTATAAAACAGAGTTAACTCGTCTCTACAAATTTTGCTGACTGAGTCGAGTTAAGGCGTATATATTGCAATTTCAATTCGCATTCAGTTTGGATTGAAGTTTGTCGCAAAAAACCGATTTCAATGACCATGAAACCAGTTTATCAATATCACGATATTTTACACGTTATTTATTTAAAATTGTACAGGTGAACTGTGCGGGCCAAAGTTATTTGTTTAAAAACTATTTAACAACAACATATTTAACTAACAGAACATATGTTGTTTTCGTATAAAATTCTAACCTTGACACGCTCCAATGTGATTTTGTGTGACACAGATCTATTTTAAAGTCTGTACCGCGTTATGTAATAACCAAAGCAAAGAATGATTTTTAGGTTTTTCACAATTTTCTTACAAAATCAGTTCATTCTTGGTAAGTCAAACGAATCAATCAAAGTGGCAAAATGCCAAATATTTAATCGAAGTTTAACTAAGTTAGGTGTTTAATCTTCAGTACTAATAGACATGTATTTATTGTTTCCAAAGAAAGACCAAACAGGATTGAAAGGATGTAAATTATTAAAGAAGCAAATATCACAAAATGTTATTATGTATTTAGATTTTTAAATTTAAGAGCCAAACGTTTACTTTATGCCGCTCATTGTCAAATTTCTATTAAAAGATCAACAATTTTCTTTCAAGATATAACATGACATTTAAAGAAAGGCAATATAACCAAAACGTTTTCATTCACCTAATATCCTCCTCATATTTTTAACATACATTCTGGAAATCTCAAAATATTGATGACACCACTAAGTTTTGTTAGTAAGGTACCTGCATTCTGGGGAATTATCACATTTAGAAAAACCTTAAAATTGAAACTGGTAAGAAGTCCAATCAAAAATTCAGCTTCATAATTCGTGCGATTACAATACTTTACTCTTACTTGTTTTGTAAAGGTAAAGTAAAAAGCGTATAAATAAGAAATTTAAAACACACAATTGTGACAGTAGTTAATTTACAGTTTGCGAATACAAGTGTCTGTTTCAAAAATATGGAAAGTAAATTATATTTTATATTTTTTATCTATTTATGTGGTATTCTGCAATTAGGAGTATCGGAAAATCTCCAAGAAATTGGTTGTTTGGGTCAAGATGAAATTTATACTACATCGTGCACCGCAGAGGCATGCACACCAACTTGTGAGGATCCAAAAACTAATGTAAGATGTATAGAGGATTGTAGAGAAGGCTGTTTTTGTAGAGATGGCTACATCAGAGACAGGTCAGGATCATGTGTACCGAGAGAAAAATGTCCTATTTATCATCAATGCGAAGGAGAGCATATGGTGTTTTCAACTTGCGCTAATGCATGCGGTCCAACATGCGAAAATCAAATTCCGGTTCGTGATATGAAATGTGTGTGTTTTGAAGGATGTGTTTGTGAAAAGGGCTACTTAATGAACCAGAACGGAGAATGTATTGAAGAAGCAAAATGTCCTATAAGAAATCCATGTGGCTGTCATGAACAATATCATTCTTGTGCAGTATCAGAATCTTGTCTACCAACGTGCGATAACCCAAATATTGCATAGTTATGGTGACCGTATGTATGTGAATCGGGCTGTTTCTGCTAGCCTGGATATTTACGTAATGAAAAAGGAGAGTGCACTGCAGAAGAATATTGTCCGGAAATTACATGTGATTCTGATTTAAAAGAGTACAATAGTTGTGGTCCACAGCCAGGATGTATGCGAACTTGCGAAACTTCTTCAGTGATGGTAAAGTGTCCATTAGTATGTACACCGGGATGTTTTTGTAAAGAAGGATATCTGATTGACGTAAACGGTGAATGTATTCCAGAAGAAAAGTGTACCTGTGAAGATGAATTCAAAGAGTATAATAGTTGTGGACAAACTTATGGGTGTGGATCAACTTGTGAAGATCCGTTTAGTATGGTATTGTGTCAACAAAAGAGGTGTATTGGCGGTTGCTTCTGTAAAGAAGGCTATCTGCCCACTGAAAAAGGCGAGTGCATTGAAAAGGAGAAATGTTATGAAATTTATCACAGCAGCACCAAACCCATCCTTGTGGAGTTAGCCCAGGATTTCCTCCCAGAAAAATAAAAAAATAAATATCTTTGGATAACACTAAAACAGAAATTGATTTCAAATTGTAAATATTAAAATCAAAAATAAACTTATTTAAAAGTAATAAAAGTATAAATTTAATTAACTTATTTGATTTAGCACATCGTATAGCAAAGTGAGTCGGCTCGTTGATTCTCGGTAATAACTAATATTTTTAGGGTCAACACAATTTCCGTTTTACAATGGTTGATATTAGTCAATGCTGATCGCTTAATAAACAAACATGCTCAATAAAAGGCCTTTGACGAAAAGGCATTCTATGCGACTTTTAGTACTTTGTTCTAGTATTAATTTCAAACCAATCTGCAGGTTGTGAACAGAGCTATCATAGTTTGGGTCTGTGTGGTATCAAGTTCATATAATAGCAAAAGGGATTCGACCTGGTAAATCTTCTCTCTCTCTCTAGCTTCACATCCCATGAAGAGATTTTGCCGCCCGCACTAAGGTCCTCCAGCCGTCTCGGTCCATCGCTCTCGACCTCCAGTTTCGACATCCTAGTGCCTGTAGATCTTGTTCGACGTCGTCACGCCAGCGCAGTCGGGGTCTTCCTCTACGACGCACACCGGCTGGTTGTTGATGGAACACTTTATTGGTCATCCGTTGTTGTGGGGACCTTGCAACGTGGCCGAGCCATCTTACTCGATTGGATTTGATGAATCCGATAATATCGCAACCTCCAAGAATTAGCTTTATCTCGTGATTCATGCGAATCCGATATTCATTGTTCGCGACTTTAATAGGACCAAAGATGGAGCGAAAGACCTTCCTTTCGAAGGTAGATAATAATCTACAATCATTAGTGGTCATGGTCCAGCTCTCGCTTCCGAAAGCCAGCACAGGTCTTATGAGTGCTTTATAAAGTGCGAGCTTGCACGACTGCGATAGATGTCTAGATCGCAATAATTTTGATTGGGCGTAGAAAACTCGATGTGCGGCAGCGATTCGGGCTTTTATATCTGCCTGCATGTCATTTGATGATGTTATAACTGACCCGAGGTATTTGAAGTTTTCAACGCGATCAAAGTTATTGTCGCCAATTCCGAGATTTGCCATGGAGATGTTCCTGGGTGTTGATACAAATTTGGTTTTGTTACTGTTCACCTTCAAACCAAGTCTTCTTGCGCAGCGATCGAGCGGCACGAAACTGTCTTTGATATCGCTAGGTCTTCGGCCAAGAAGAACGATATCATCTGCATATCCAAGAATTTGGCCTGATTTATTAAATATACAGCGCGAAGTTTCGATGTTGCTTTTCCTCACTACGTACTCAAGCGCCAAATTGAACAGCACAGGCGCGAGTGCATCTCCCTGTCGAACACCAGATGTTATTTCAAAGGAGTCTGACACAGTTCTCTCGATTACAATTCTACATACAGACCCAGACGTTGTTAATTTGCACAGAGAAACGAGTTTCTCTGGAATTCCTAGGCATATGAGCGCGGCCCAATCGTTATCGCGGTTTATACTGTCATATGCCTGATGGAAGTCTATATATAATTGATGTATGGTTATGTTGTACTCCCAACATTTTTCCAAGATCATCCTCATGGTGAAACACTGGTCAGTGGTCGATCGGTTGGGACGAAAACCACACTGATAGTCGCCAATGATGTTTTCGGCGAGAGGGATGAGTCTGGCAAGTACAACATTAGCCAACACTTTGTAAGCAGTGTTCAATAGAGCTATACCACGATAGTTTTCACATTTAAGACGGTCGCCTTTTTTATGCAACGGACATATGAGTGCGGTCTTTTAATTCTCCGGCAACTCTTCTTGGTCCCAAATACATACGATGAGATCGTATAGACTTGTTGCAAGAGTAGCGCCTCCGAGTTTTATTAATTCTGCGGGGATTCCATCGAGACCGGGTGCCTTGCCGTTTTTCAATCGATTAATAGCTGCGTCTACTTCCTCTACTGTGGGATATTCGACAAAGACTTCTTCACCTGGCGGAGCTATTGCTCTAATGGGGGTCACTTCGTCATTCCGGTTTAGCAGACTTTGAAAGTAGGTTTGCCATACTGAGCGAACATCAGCCACGTTTGTTCTCAATTCTCCATTCCCGTCTTTGATGGCTGTACTTCTTGGGTGGAAGTCTTTAGTGAGATTCCTGGCATTGGCAAAACAGTCCCTTGAATTTCCTACTTCCGCTTGGAAGCTGATGTTTTCGATGCATAATCTCATATGATCGCGTTTCTTTTGACGAAGGTATTTAGTCGTGGCTTTCCTGGCGCGGAGATATTCTGCATGTGTGCTTCTAGTGTTGCGAGCCAACCATTTTTCACGAAGCTTTTGTTTATTTGCGACAATCAGGCGACATTGATCATCGAACCAATCATTGCGGGGTCTCGGAGGTCTTTTTCCGATAGTATTTTGCGCCGCGGTGGTAATGGCTGACTGTATTGTGTGCCACTGCTCCTGGATGGTAGAAGGAGCTTCTTCGTTGTTGCTAGGCTGCTCTAGATAGTTAGTGACAGCTGATTGGTAACTCTGCAGTGACGCTTGGTCTTTTAGAGCATGAATGTCGATCCATCGAAGGAATGTCGATCCATCGAACGGTTTTTTGTGCTTGTCTGTTGAACGTAGATGACAGTTTGCACTTATATTTAAATACGACAAGCATGGTAAATCTTACGGTGCTTAAAAGAAAATTTTAACATGATCGGTTGCGAATTGATTCAGTTTAGATCTGCCATATTTCATAACTTCAGTTAACTTTCTATTCTAGAATCTCACTTCAATCCTACAAACGTAACTATTCTGCGGTACGGAAATCTATACAAAAATCTGGTTTAGAAGCCTAACTGGAATCGAGAGTGATATAGGAGCGAATTATATATGGGTGTTTTACTTGGTCCATCTAAGACCCTCTTCTACATTTTAGAATGTTTACGAGATAAATGAAATTAACCAGCGGAAATAGGTATTGTACCCTACACAGCACCAGAGGCAGCACTATCGCAAGATAAGGTTTTTGTTTGTTTGTGGCCCTATTCTAGTATGTAATTCCCGGGGAACAGAAATTTTAAATTTTGTAGCAGTTTTATTCCCTTTTCCCCAACGTGTATTTTCACTTTTGGGAAAAATGTTTCTTGGGAAAAAATTATTCCCAATTATAGCAGTTTTGACTTTTATTATTCTATATCTATTTTACGAACGCATTAACTGGAAATAGAATTTAATGGAAATTTAGTATTATATTTACTTATAGCTATATTATAGCAGGATATACTAAAAAATGGTAATCTAAATTGGAAATATCAATATACAAACGGAAATCAATCAATATATACAAACAAAAATTTATTTTTTTAGTAAAATTCGATTAAAATATCAATAAAAAAAAAAATTGGCGTAGTCAATTGCTTCTAGATATTTGTTTCCTTGTTTTATTGCGATCGCGTATCAACCGCAAATAATTAAATTATTTTCTTGTAAATTTTACAGAATTAACTTTTAGAAAACGGGGAATTGGGAAAAATGTCTGGTACAAAAAAGAAACATTCCCTATTCCCGGGGAATTACCAGAATAGTGCCACAGATGAAGTTTTTTAAAAATCTGCGTACTTCAGTTTCACAAAAGAAAACAACTAGAAAAAAATCTCAAGTTTTCCTTAAATTATTTAAGTGATTGGCCTCAGAGTTCTAGAGAATTTTGGAATATTAAAATCCTAGACGACATTTGGCCTATTATTATTCTATTTATTCCATTAAATAATAACTAAAAAATAAATTTGTTTTAAAAGATTTGATTGCAGTAGAGTTTTGAGTATTGTGAGCAGAGACAAGTGCAGCTTAAATTTTTTTGAAAAATGGATTGTGTGAACCGACTAACTCAATTTCATACAGAGAAATAAACAATTATTTTTAATTTCATGTTCACTCCTCATAGTAAAGTCAACACGTACTGTTATTACATTTTGATTATCCAATAAGTAAGCAACATTTTCAGCATTTTTGTGATTTTTTTTATTTGTTTTCGGTTTGTCGTCTGTCCGCCTTTGCCCACGATAACTTGAGAACGGATAGAGATATCAACTTAATTTTTTCACTATAAGTTCAAGTAATTCATGGGATAGAGCCTTATTGATTTGAACATTTCTGTGTTTAGGGTTCTGTTAACCCCCTCCTTAAAATTGATAGAGTTTTTTTTTCTATTCTATTTTGGTTTCATAGATCATGTGAATGTGGAATAAAAATAGTTGGCTCTCTTATGAAATGGATATGTTCTATTGTTTTAATCTGGAACCGTTATGATCATATCATATTTATAATCAATTATGTTTGTAGAAAAGCTATTTCCTTATATTAGTGTTATTTGTGATTGTGTAATTGTGAATATTTGTGTTTAAAATATTTTTCTTAATTTATAAATTTTACAATGCCGCTAACAAAAAAGAAAAAACCAAAAAAACGAGCATCAAAACGAGTGCGTATACGTGATATACGATCAAATCCTGTTATTCTAGAACGCGAACAAAGCTTGGACACAAACTGCCGCCGTAAAGTAAGATACAACTCTGATGTTCGAAAGGTCGAACAAAGTTCAAATTCAGCACGTCGTCATTAAATACGCTCAATTTCCGATATTTGCAAGGTCGAGTAAAGCTTAAATACGGCCTGTTGTCGTAGAACACGGAACAATTATGACAGCTTATGTATGTGAGACTATCTCGCGCAACAAAATTGAGTGGTCTTTACATCATCCTAAATTTTCAAAAACCTGATCACCCTCTACCATCTCACCCAGCGATTTTGGAAATCATAAGTTTGAAAACTGATCGATTTAATCCAAAATTTGAGTTCCTAAAGAATGTGCCTGCAAATTCAATTCAAAACAAAAGCCAGAATGTTCAGTCACTAAAAGCTCATTATAAATATATAAATTGTGGCAAGACTTACCTTCGCAGCGATATATTGTTGTTCCAGGAGATGTGGCTTCACGATGACGACTTTAAAGAAATTGATGGTTTCGATGAAGTTATCAGAAGTCATTTTGAAGGATCGAGAAACTAAAGGGCGCTTGGCCAATGATTTTGGGAAAACATAGCCTAGCTTTTTTAGGGATGCTTGTTGAGTCAACTTAATCTTATCCAAGTTTCAAATATTATTCTCGCTGGTTATTTCAATCACAATTTTTTAATAAATAAGGATTTGGAAGAGTTTTTGTTACATAATTTCAAATTACTTTCAAATCTCGGATCAACCACTCAATAGCAATTGATGCAATTTTCATCAAATTTGAATATAATTTTGATTTTTATCTATATGAATCTTTGTAAATTTGTAAGAAATTTAATACTTTTAAATGGTATTAAGATAAATTTATTTCTCTTAATAACATATTATATCCAATTAGTTGTTTATAGGCAACAAAAATGCTTATAGAGTTCGGCTCCGAACCTTTCCCGTCTTTTTTAGTTCTTTTATTAGGAAAATTTTAAAATTACATTCATTTTCTTATATTTTTTAATTTGACACAAATGCTTCGACACAAAGTTTAGCCATCCAAAACACGAACACATGGGCCGGAAAGATGATTGTAATATTATTTAAGGCAAAAGCCTAATATTATATAAATTATTATTTTTTTTTTCAATAAATTAGAAATATTATTTAAATAAAATGTTTTCATTGGACATATTACTTGGACATGTACAACATGATACAACATATCTGAGATAAATATTTGTTCGTAAAATTATCTCAGACATGTCATTTACGATTCATCTAAGATATATCAAGTACCATTCATGTCAGACATGTCACATAAGACTCGTCTATGACTTCTCAGATACGTCATAAACGATTCAGCTCAGACATGTCACAAAGGAAAATTACTCCCATTTGTTGATAAATTTCTATATCAGTCATTAGTGTGTTGTCAATATTAGCAATTATTTCATGAAATAAGTTGTGATGATCTTCTGTGTTGCTCTTTTTGATATATGTTTTTGCATACTCTTCATTTCAAAAGGTACTTTGTTGTATGCTTTACATATATTCTGTATATATGCGTGAATTTGATGTTTAATTATACTGCTTGTGCGATATTTAATAATATATACTGGTGTCGTTGATGTAAGTCTTTAGTGTTTTCTCGAAAAAATAAGTTATAAAGATTTTTGATAGCTTTGTTTTGAATAATTTGTAAATCTGCCACTTTTGTTTTGCTTACAGACCCTCGAACAATAATATAACATGCTCCTCGTTTTTTCATCAAGATATTTTGATATTTTTCTAAAAATTCCAGAAATCGAAGATAATTTACACACCAAAATCTCGGCGAGAATTGTAAATTTCATTTTGTTGTCAAGAGTTGAAAGAATCCACAACATCTATACAGCAACCCTCGTAATTAATATTTAAATTAGGACTTGGGTAAAACAACATATATTTGAATTTCTCTACATTTAACTTGTTATTGTTTGTCTGCATTCGAAGAGGTTGCATGTCACACTAAAAAAATTTCGGATATTCTATAAATTTATTTATATTTTTGTTCAGATAATTTATATTTATATGAAATTCTATATAAAAATTATAAATATTGAATCTATATGTAATGTATATGTATTGTATATTTAAGTCGGTGCGAATAGGGTTAGTAAAAAGGGCTTCATGTACTAATTTATTTTTGGTTTTTTCGAATGTTATTATTTGCCGCTTATTATGTTTTTGAAGAATTGTTGTATTAAATTTAGAAAGCACACCATTGTGATCAAAAATATTAACAAGATATTAGTATCCATTGTTGTATCATTACTAGTTATGTGGTCGAAAGTAGAAGCAGCCGGACGAGTGATAGTATTTCCACCGCATATAAAAAACGAATTTCGGTGTAGTGTATTTATATATCTAGATACCCCGAAGACGACCGACGACCGACGATTTTTCTTAGCGCTTTTCGAGCACTCATTTTGATCACCGTATAAAAAATCGCGTTCGACCCTGGTGAAAAATAGCGATACAAAATTACAGAAATTTCAATATTTCAATATTGTCAATCAGATTAGTTTGTTCTGTTGTTTTTAATTTAAAGTTCACATTATCCAGGTGCTGCTTAAGTTTTTTATTTTCGTTTTGTAATTCAGTAACTTTAGAAGTTAATTTAACTTGCTGCTGTAACCTATACCGTGAGCTTGTTATCCAAATCTAACTTATTTTTTAATATTGTTGAAATGTTTTGCGCCATATTTGATATTTGCAAATGGAGATCATCATCATTTGTCATATCGAAAGATGCACTCAACGATATTTTATTTCTTTTCGAGAATATCATCGATGGTTTTTTGAAATTGGCTCCTCAAGCGACGCATCAGAACAAATTTTACAACTCTTGTCACTTATCCTTGAACATCTTTTATCGAATGCATTTTTACATTCACCTTTACAAACTACACTTATGTCTTTTTTTGAATCAATTTTACATTCACACGCACTGCACTTAATATAAACATTGGTTGACGCCATATTAAAATTGTGAAAATATTATTATTCCAAACAATAAGGAAAATATAATACAAAAACTAAGTTTATATTTTAAGGCACTGCTTCTTTTATTGCTATAGAGCCGTGGAGGATATTTTTTGTATTTTCATCAGATTAAGCAATAACCCAAATGCTGCAATTGGTTGTGCCTTGGTATTTTGTGAAAACGTGAATGTTTAAGGACAAACTCCACCGTTTATTCACATTAGTCATATTGAACATGAAACCAGTTTAACAATTTCACGATATTTTGCAGGTTTCTTATTTAAAGTTGTACAGGTGAACTATAATAAGTTAAAACGTTTGAAAACAAGCTACGCCCGCCAAAGCTATGGCCCGCCAAAGCTATTTGTTTAAAAACTATTTAACAACAAAATATTTAACTAACAGAACATATGTTATTTTTTTTTAAATTCTAACCTTGACACGCTCCAATATGTTTATGTGTGTAATAAGTAATAACTAAAGCAAAGAAAAAAATTCGATTGAAACATCACATAACTTTCCAATTACACAGCATTCGTCAACACGTCCCGCCAATTTTAAGGCATTGCAATCTTTTCTATTTTATGATTTGTAGGTTTTTTTACAAAAATCAGTTCATTCTTAGTAAGTTCAATGAATCGATCAAAGTGACAAAATTCCACGCATTCTTCGGGTTTAAATCTTAAAATATGGAAAGTAAATTTTATTTTATATTTTTTGTTTATTTGTGTGGTATTCTGCAATTAGAAGTATCGGGAAATTTCCAGAAAGTTAGTTGTTTGGATGAAAATGAAATTTATACTACGAGTACATCGTGTATCGCAGAGGCGATAAAATGTATTTTTCCCAAAAAAATTGTATCTTCTTTAGAACTTTTCAGCGATATGGAATATACAGTTTTAAATTTGTATTGCATTGTTTACTTTCATGTGTTTTCCGGTTGAACCGGTTGAATATGTATGATGCTGACGCCTACCTCACCTCTTCTATTCGCTTACTTTTCAGCAACGGAACCGATTGATAACTAGGTTATTTTGATTTTTCATTTTCTAATATTTGAACACCACGAAACCGTGTTTGACACATCAATTCAAAAATTATATAAACAAGAAGACGTGTGATCGCGTTTTCATGCCAAAAAGTTGAGTCTCAAAAATCGATATATGCACTTAGCTCATGAGTTCATATTTGAAATCCAACACCAGAACTAAAGTAAAGTTTTTTTTGAAAATCTGCTGTTTGTAGTATACATGTAGTTAAAGTGTGGGATCGCGAGGCACGAGGGCCAAAGTTATTTGTTTAAAACTATTTAACAATAAAATATTCGAACCAGCTGAACAGATGTTGTTTTCGTATAAAATTCAAACCATGACACGTGGAGCGCGTGTTCGCATGTCTGACTCAAATCTCTCTCAACGTCTGTACCGCCGCGTTATGTAATAACTAAAGCAAAGAAAAAATATCGATTAAAACATCACATAACTTTCCAATTACACAGCTAATGAAGTGCAACATTTCTCTACACATCTCGTCAATATAAGGGCCTCGCGAAATATTCTATTTTATGATTTCTAGGTTTTTCACGATTTGCTTACAAAATCAGTTCTTTCTTGGCAAGGTCAACGAATCAATCAACGTTTTAAAATTCTGAGCATTTTTTTGGTTTAAATTACTAAATTATTTATTGTAATTGTACAATATTGTTTATTTTTATTTATATTTATAAATGTTTAATGTAAGTTTAACTAAGTTGGGTGTTTAATCATCAACTGGTTCAGTACTAAAGAATGTCTTATAAACCAGATATCATCCTCATATTTTTACCAAACAATCTGGAAATTCACAAAATATTGATAACACCACCAAGTTTTGTTAGTAAAAGGGACCCGGCGTCCTACGGAATTTTCAGATTTCGAGAAACCTAAAAATAAAAAATGGTAAGAAGTTAAACAGACAACTTCGAAGTTCGTGCGATTACAATACTTTACCCGTATACTTATTTTGTAATGGTAAAGTAAAAAGCGTATAAATAGAAAATTCCAAACACAATTCTGACAGTAGTTTATTTACAGTTTGCGAATACAAGAGTCTGTTTCAAAAATATGGAAAGTAAATTTTATTTTATATTTTGTTTATTTGTGTGGCATTCTGCAATTAGGAGTATCACAGGAATCCGATGAATCATGTGCTAAATACCCAAATGAAGAATATCAAAGAGTAGCGGTATTCCATTTCACTGTGTACCTACATGTAATGATACAAAAGCTGACATTCTATGTGAAAAAAATTTGGAATCAGGATGTTACTGTAAAGATGGTTATTTAAGAGATAATTTCGGAGTATGCGTTCTCAAGGAAGAATGTCCAGAAAATCGTTGTTTAGGTGAAAATAAAATTTTTACTACATCGTGTACCGCAGAGGCATGCACACCAACATGTGAGGATCCAAAAACCACTGTAAGATGTATACAGGATTGTAGAGAAGGGTGTTTTTGTAGAGAAGGCTACGTCAGGGATAGGTCAGGATCATGTGTACCGAGAGAAAAATGTCCTATTTATTATCAATGCGAAGGAGAGCATATGGTGTTTTCAACTTGCGCTAATACATGTGGTTCAACATGCGAAAATCAAATTCCGGTTCTTGATATGAAATGTGTGTGTTTTGAAGGATGTGTTTGTGAAATGGGCTACTTAATGAACCAGAACGGAGAATGTATTGAAGAAGCAAAATGTCCTATAAGAAATCCATGTGGCTGTCATGAACAATATCATTCTTGTGCAGTATCAGAAACTTGTCTACCAACGTGCGAAAACCCAAATATTGCATATTTCTGGTGTCCGTATGTATGTGAATCGGGTTGTTTCTGCGAACCTGGATATTTACGAAATGAAAAAGGAGAGTGTGTTGCAGAAGAATTTTGTCCGGGAATTACATGTGATTCTGATTTAAAAGAGTACGATAGTTGTGGACCACCAGCAGGATGTGTGCGAACTTGTGAAAATTCCTCGGAGATTATGTTGTGTCCAACAGTATGCGAACCTGGCTGTTTTTGCAAAGCAGGATATCTGATTAACGAAAACGGTGAATGTATTCCAGAGGAAAAGTGCGAACCAATTGAATGTGAGGATGAACTCAAAGAGTATAATAGTTGTGGGCAAATTTATGGGTGTGGGCCAAGTTGTGAAGATCCGTTTAGTACGATAATGTGTCGACATAGGTGCATTAGTGGCTGCTTCTGTAAAGAAAGCTATCTTGCCACTGAAAAAGGCGAATGTATTGAAAAGGAGAAATGTTATGAAATTTATTACAGCAGCACCAAACAAGAGTCGTAGATTTAAAAAATCCAACCAATTAAAATCTCTAATCAAATAAAGAAACATTAAAAAATATTTCGATTTGTTTAAATATTTAAAGTTATAATTAAAAAAAATAGCCTTGCAACCGGCCATTAGAAAATGATTAATAAACTCGAGTTTCATTGAATTTATCACTATCAATATTTGGACAGTTGGGTTTTTATCAGCAGTATTTGTATTTGACATTCTGAAACAACAAATAATAAACCAGCTTTCGGTAGATGTGAAGCATTTTAAAGTGTAAATGTAATAGTTTTAAATGTTTATTTTGACTATTATTTGCTTAAGTTCAAAATGTACAGCTGTTGCTTAAGTTCAAAATGTACAGCTGTAATGGTTCCAAGAGAAAAATGCATTATTAATTGCTGTAACTGTTCTTGAATTTTTCGATGTACTTTCATTGAAGGAGAGCATCAATAACCCAGCAACCATATTTTAGCAATAAACTCCAATCTTTCAAAGTCCTAAATTTTTTTATTAAATTTATGGTTCGATAAGTGTTTATAGCTTCACAGATATTAACTGGATGGTCCACAAGCCAAACCGATTAACTACATTTTTTGAATTTTTTTAAATTTTAATATGAAATCACTTGATTGGCTCTTAACTGTATATGTTGAAGACAAATTTCTGTAATATTAAGTGTTAGCACCACTAAATGCACTAAATGACTAAAATAAAAGTACCTAAAGTTGCAATTTACAAGGAATTTTTAAAAACCATTTTTGTATTTTCTCATTTTTCTCAACGTTTTAGGGATTTAATCGTTTTGACAAATGAAGCATCCAACTATTGCATTGGCTGATTTTCTTCTTTAATGTTCTTAAGAATTTGTGCGCGTCCTTTTTAAAACTATTATTTACGCTGGTTTTTTGCCTTCTATCTGGAAATCATTTTGTACAAAATTACCAAATCGTTGCAAATGTAAGTGTTCGAAATACGAGCTATTGCTTCATTGCTATTGCCTCTTTACTCTTACTAGTGGCTGCAAAATTCTTGATTGTGATCTGTAAAATAATGAAATCATATGAAGTAGAGTATAGCATCATTTGATCGTGCCCATGATTCTTAATTGAAATATTGATACAAAGCGGCACCAATGTATTACTTTCTGCAACTAAATGGCCATATTGGTTATTGCCTTTCAATTCACAGGCTCCAAAAATTTTTCATCTTAGGTTCTATGGGTTGTAACCTGTAACTCACGTTACGTATTCTAAATTAAATTCAAAAAAATTATTTCCAAAAAGGTAAGAGGTTATGTTAAGGAGAGGTTTTTTATTTCTAAACATTAAAGCAAATGTCAAGCTCAATGATTTTAGTGAATTCGTGCGAGGAAAACATTAGCTTCCTAGAAATATAAAAGTATGCATGAAAAGTTGCGTGCGTGTACAACATCCCCTTTAATCATCATCATACATCACTTTTATTCTAAAGTAAACCAAATTCCAAGAAAAAAATATTTGGCACAGATAAATAGTTAGCACTATAAATCTACGATAGCCTACAAAAATTGATTCTGTTTTTTTTTATAGCACGCGATCATCAATTAAAGATGTAATCATGTAAGATATTCGAATATTTTCGATATAATACGAAAGGTAAAAGATTTGAAAAAAACTGTTTACACAAACTCACAGGAACAACTCAACGTAATATACGTAACGATTTCTTAAGGCAAAAAATGTTTTCTGATATTTCGGTATTATGGAATTTTAGCCGATATAACACACAAAGCATAAGCAGGTCGGTTTATAAGATTAAATATGATTAGATAACCACAAAATGAATTATTCACCATTCATCCCTATAAATTTATGGGTCGGTTACGATCCTTTATTTTGGTTCTCAAGAAGCTGTAAACCACCGCCATCCACGTTCCACAATGCCGTTTAAATGAGAATTTCTTTTTATTGCTTTACAGCTTAACGTCGTTTTTGCGAAAACACGAATTAAGAAAATTAGATGACGATTTTGTTTTATAATTTTTTTTATTTATTTCAATTTTCATAAATTTTTTTTTGCGTTCGTATTTATACATATAAATGTATATATTTTCTGTGACAATGAAATTATGGATATAAAATTATAACGGAAGAGGACCACAAGTCAGAAATATTGTACAACAGAACACACTCACAAAAGTAAAGAACAGAATGTTAACGATTGTTGTTTGTAATTTTCATTTTAGAAAAACTATTTACTACTATTACTGATCTTATTATTGGAGGGAATTTTCGTTTATTGTTCTTTCGGCGCTAAATGAAAATGAACTTCTCACTCAATAATTCAATTTCGGAATTTTGTGTTTTTGGAATCTATTAAGGACCTTTTTTTGCAAAGATATCCTACATAATCTAATTATTTTTGGATTTTGATACGTATCAACCTATAAGCAAATTTGAATTATGATACTTTGTTCAATTAATTCATAGTACTGAATCCTACTTGATAAAACAAAAAACTTTTTAGGCAGAGAAAACTTTATTACATCAAAATTCAGCATCTCCACAGTCCAGGCAGATTGCGAAAACAACAACTAGTAGTAATTAAAAGATCAAATTTAAGTAGAAATAATGATTTTTAATTGTAGAAGACAATTCTACCAAAAAATCTGGTAGATTAATTTTTCGTTTAAGAAATCAAGTGTGGTGTATGGAGATCTAAGTATACATTCATGGTAAAAGAAAGTTGAGAGTTGGCCACAACATATTGACCCATTTTTCAGATAGTGTTGCCTATTTGGGGGCCCTTGGTTGACGCGATACGAAAATCTACATAATATTTAAACTGACTCAATTTTTAGAGCAACTGAAAACCTTTTTTTTTGAGAAACAATGATAACAACCATATAAACTTAGTTATTTTATAAACAATTTTTCAAAATTATTTTCATACAATTGAATGCTAAAATTTTTTTTCTTATCTATTTAGGGTACAAATTACAATAAAACCGTACATAATTAAGCCCAAAAGACAACAATGAAAACACATAACTTTACTCATTTATCTTTTTTGTAAAATTCCATTAATATTCCAAATAAATATCTCGTAATGGATTAATAAACTATTTTCTGTTGTCAAGCAAATAAATTACAAAACTTAAACATCAGTTTTCTATACATTGGGTAATGGATAAAGCCCGTAAAAAAAGAGTGCGGAAGAAAATTTAGCAAACATTTAGTTTACCAAAAATATTTCATAAATAACAATAGAAAATAATAATAAAAACAAAATAAAACCCCAAAACCAATTAATATTAATAATTTTATGGTATTTTAAATACTTAACATTTTTATTGTTTAAAATTAGGGAAGAGCAACCCCTTTTAATTTCATTACGTAATAATATAAGACGTTATTTAATTAATTAGTAATAAGCAAATAAATAAGTAAAATATTAACAATAGATTTTTTAGGCCGATTCATTAATAAAATTGAAAATATTAATTAGTTTAATTTAATGTTTGTGTTTTTAATTCTAAATTGAATTAAATTTATTTTTTCAACCATTATATTATGCGGAAACGAGAAAATATATATTTTTACATATTTAATTTAATTAAAAAATTATTAGCGGAAATAAATATTCAATATTTGCAGGGAACGCAACGCACCTGAAGCAATGAACAAAGCTACTATTTATTTTGTATTCGTATATAGTTTGGGTAACAGAATTATTAATATTTTTGATGTGAATTATTAAATTTTAGGTAAATTATACACGGTTAAAGTATTTTTGATATGGAATGTACATAACATATTTACGAGGCATCATACGTTGGAGATTTTTATTTAGGTATGGGTACAATTTTTTATTACTGCGATGAGAATTTATCCAAATCACTAATTTACGTTTCATACAAATCCGATGATACTGTCTATGGGTATATTTTAAACAAAAAAAAAATTTCATGCACTCGTATAAACTTAATTTGAGAAAACTGCTTTAATCTAATCATGCAGAGAAAAAAACTTTAAATGATTTTTTATCGTAAATATAGGTAATTTAAATAAATTTTGATGAGGTAATCCTTAAACATTTAACTTTAGTGTTAATTCTAAACTAACACAATTTATTTACGCAGGTCGTCTAAGTCAGGGCGGGTTATTGGCGCCCTAAAACCAATACCAAACCAGCGTCTGTTCTCCAGGTTAGGAGCGGCTGAAGCGGGCGTCTGTCTTGTATCAAGCGGCTCGCTATATAAATGTGTTTCAAGGTAGGACTGGATGCCTTAAGATTCTCACCAGTACGTGACCCACACACGTAACAAGCGGGTTGTGCGGCAGGCTAACAACCTTCCCTCATAAAAACCATTTAAGTTATGAACTCTGAACAAAGGCCTCAGATTACCATATCGGATTCATTTCAAACTCGACCTCGGAAATTGTACACGGACAACGCTTTAAAAATGGGAACATGGAACGTGCTAAGCCTCTTAAGACCTGGAGATCTCCAGAACCTTTCGAACCAAGCAAAGAGTTACACATTAGACGTACTCGCATTACAAGAGCTTAGATGGTCTGGGAGTGGGATCCATGACACCACCAATGGTTACACTCTTCATTACAGCGGCCATCAGAATGGAGGAGAATTTGGAGTGGGCTTCCTCGTCCATCGGCGCGTGAGGCACCATATCATCGATTTCCGCCCTATCAACATGCGGACATGCACGGTCAGACTTCGCACTAAGAAATTTAACATCACGATCGTTAATGTGCATGCACCCACCGAAGATAAATCGGATGACATCAAAGATTTATTCTTTGTCGAGTTGGAGGAAGTCATCAATAACATACCGCACCACGACATTAAAATCATCGTGGGTGACTTTAATGCAAAAATCGGTAGGAGTGCAGAAAATACATCGCACATCGGTCCTAACAGTCTGCATCTAACTAGTAATAACAACGGCCAACGCGTCACCGACCTGGCATTAATGTACAACTTAGTTGTATCAAGTACGTTTTTCCCACATAAGAGAATCCACAAAGTAACGTGGAGATCGAATGATGGAAGAACGCAAAACCAAATTGATCACGTCATGGTGTCTAAGAGACACTCGACCAGTATATCTGACGTTAGATCCTACAGGGGTGCAGACATGGACAGCGATCATATGCTTGTCGTATTTAAATATAAGTGCAAACTGTCATCTACGTTCAACAGAAAAGCACAAAAAACCGCTCGATGGAATGTTGATGCTCTAAAAGACCAAACATCACTGCAGAGTTACCAATCAGCTGTCACTAACTATCTAGAGCGGCCCAGCAACAACGAAGAAGCTCCTTCTAACATCCAGGAGCAGTGGCACACAATACAGTCAGCCATTACCAACGCGGCACAAAACACTATCGGAAGAAGACCTCCGAGACCCCGCAATGATTGGTTCGATGATCAATGTCGCCTGATCGTCGCAAATAAACAAAAGCTTCGTGAAAAATGGTTGGCTCGCAACACTAGAAGCACATATGCAGAATATCTCCGCGCCAGGAAAGCCACGACTAAATATCTTCGTCAAAAGAAACGCGAACATGTGAGATTATGCATCGAAAACATCAGCTTCCAAGCGGAAGTAGGAAATTCAAGGGACTGTTTTGCTAATGCCCGGAATCTCACTAAAGATTTCCACCCAAGAAGTACAGCCATAAAAGACGGGAATGGAGAATTGAGGACAAACGTGGCTGATGTTCTCTCAGTATGGCAAGCCTACTTTCAAAATCTACTAAATCGGAATGACGACGTGACCCCCATTAGAGCAATAGCTCCTCCAGGTGATGAGGTCTTCGTCGAATGTCCCACAGCAGAGGAAGTAGACGCAGCTATTAGTCGATTGAAAAACGGCAAGGCACCCGGTCTCAATGGAATCCCCGCAGAGTTAATCAAACATGGAGGCGCTACTCTTGCAACAAGTCTATACGATCTTGTCGTTTGTATTTGGGACCAAGAAAAGTTGCCGGAGAATTGGAAGACCGCGCTCATATGTCCGTTGCATAAAAAAGGCAACCGTCTTAAATGTGAAAACTATCGTGGTATAGCTCTATTGAACACTGCTTACAAAGTGTTGGCTAATGTTGTACTTGCCAGACTCATCCCTTTAGCCGAAAACATCATTGGCGACTATCAGTGTGGTTTTCGTCCCAACAGATCGACTACTGACCAGTGTTTCACCATGAGGATGATCTTGGAAAAATGTTGGGAGTACAACATAACCATACATCAATTATATATAGACTTCCGTCAGGCATATGACAGTATAAACCGCGATAACCTTTGGGCCGCGCTCATATGCCTAGGAATTCCAGAGAAACTCGTTTCTCTGTGCAAATTAACAACGTCTGGGTCTGTATGTAGAATTGTAATCGAAGGAACTGTGTCGGACTCCTTTGAAATAACATCTGGTGTTCGACAGGGAGATGCACTCGCGCCTGTGCTGTTCAATTTGGCGCTTGAGTACGTAGTGAGGAAAAGCAACATCGAAACTTCGCGCTGTATATTTAATAAATCAGGCCAAATTCTTGGATATGCAGATGATATCGTTCTTCTTGGCCGAAGACCTAGCGATATCAAAGACAGTTTCGTGCCGCTCGATCGCTGCGCAAGAAGACTTAGTTTGAAGGTGAACAGTAGCAAAACCAAATTTGTATCAACACCCAGAAACATCTCCATGGCAAATCTCCGAATTGGCGACAATAACTTTGATCGCGTTGAAAACTTCAAATACCTCGGGTCAGTTATAACATCATCAAATGACATGCAGGCAGATATAAAAGCCCGAATTGCTGCCGCACATCGAGTTTTCTACGCCCAATCAAAATTATTGCGATCTAGACATCTATCGCAGTCGTGCAAGCTCGCACTTTATAAAGCACTCATAAGACCTGTGCTGGCTTTCGGAAGCGAGAGCTGGACCATGACCACTAACGATTGTAGATTGTTATCAACTTTCGAAAGGAAGGTCATTCGTTCAATCTTTGGTCCAATTAAAGTCGCGAACAATAAATATCGGATTCGCATGAATCACGAGATAAAGCAAATTCTTGGAGGTTGCGATATTATCGGATTCATCAAATCCAATCGAGTTAGATGGCTCGGCCACGTTACAAGGTCCCCACAACAACGGATGACCAATAAAGTGTTCCATCAACAACCAGTTGGTGTGCGTCGTAGAGGAAGACCCCGACTGCGCTGGCGTGACGACGTCGAACAAGATCTACATGCACTAGGATGTCGAAACTGGAGGACGAGAGCGATGGACCGAGACGGCTGGAGGACCATAGTGCGGGCGGCAAAATCCCTTCATGGGATGTGAAGCTAGAGAGAGAGAGAGAGAGAGAGAGAGAGAGAGAGGTCGTCTAAATGAAACTAAACTATTATATTCAAATTACAGACTACTCTTAACTGATTGAATTTATTTTATATTTTTTTGTTATCAGTGAAAATGATTCACTGAACAAAACAGAAAATATAAATTAACTTCGGTCTATAGTCCTACAAGTTATTGAAAAACCTGATATTCACGGGGTAATCAGAATTTTACTTCGAAAATTGACAAACGCGGAAAAATGTAAAGAAGTAGGGAAGTATGTACATTTTTTTCTTCGACGGTATAAAGTCAGATCAGTTGTAACCCATAAACTAAAAGATGTTTGGTAGCTTAATTCGTTTTTGTAGTGTCCTGTGGTGACCCGTATAACCACAAGTAAAGATTTTCATAAACTTGTACAGCATCTTTAGTTGTTTAACTGTACAGGAAAAAATTAATTGTATCTATACAGTTTCTGATAATATATCCCTACAAAGGAACTTCGACACAGTACCAGTACATTTTCTATACTTAATTATTTTATTGGTTCAACATAGAAGTTATCTACAGTACATTTAAAGACGATCAATAAAGTTTCGATTTCAAATTAAAATAAAGACTGTATACAGAATATTTATAAACAACCTATGTTTCGGTAAAAAAACACAACTACTTTAATATCGATACTCTATAAAATATATGTGTCCTTTAGTTACAAAAACCCCTAAAACCAAAATTTTAAAAATATGAGGTATTGATACCAAACGAAAGAGGGCAACATTTACCACACATTCGAAACTAGTATGATTTGCAAAAATATGTTATTCCCATATAAAATCAAACTTGAAAACCATTGTAAGATGCAAAAACCATTATTTTCTTTATATAATTTGTTTCAAAAGCCAATAATTCCTATAATAAAAGTTATATTCAAAATCCAATAATTCCTTTAGTTTGAAACACTGTGAAATTTTGATTAGTTGCAATAAATGATAATTCCAATTAACTAGATTTTTGCTGTTACTAGTTTACGGTTGGTAGTATTCGTATTGGTTTGTATCGTAGTTTATTCGAGTCTTTAGTCGAGAAAGGTAGCTTTGTAGAGTGGCAATATTTTACGCTTATTTATTTTATTTAAAATAAAAAGTTAGACACGCAAGTTAATAAAGGTAAAAGTGAATTTTTGGGTGCACCATACAATAAAAACGGTAAGACAGAATGGAAAACTTTGATATGGCTGTGAGTGTCGATGTAAGAGGTTGTAAATCACGAAAGAAACTAGTGAATAAAAGTGGGTGGAAAAGAGAACAAGAGAAAGAGAACAGGTAATTATATAGAATTGTTTTTAATAACGGATTAAATGAAATGATTATGAATTAGCGTAATTTTAATAGATATACAATGAAGAAACCTCCGAAAATGCCATCGTGCAAGCATGTTGGTAAGATATTTAAATGCTCCCAGTTAAATGGTAGAGATGCAATGCAATTTTCGAAAGCATTTCATAGTTCGAAAAATAAAATTGAACAGGACAAATTTATCCTTACGAGCTGCAAAATAAAACCAACGGTAAGAACCAATCGGAAGCAGGCCGGATCTACTAGATCCAGAGGATATTTCATCGAACTTTTCATTCGAAAAGTAAATGGAAATTTGGTACGGGTTTGCCAAAGTGCATTCACCAACATTTTAAATGTGTCAAAATATCGGGTAACGGGGATATGTAAACGGTTTTATGATAGACGTACTCTCCTAGTGGAAACTCGCGGTGGTGATCGCAGCAGTAGGAATTATGAATCGTCTGTGAAATTATTTATAGGAAAATTCAAAGTTGTTGACCTACATTATTGTCGTTCTAAGAAAGTCGGTCGTCAGTATTTGGCAGGCGATCTTTCAATAAATAAAATGTATCGAATGTACATTGCAGATCAACCAGCTGAATTACATGTTAAACAAAGCTATTTCAGACATGTGTTTAATAAATATTTCAATCTCAAAGACAAAGACACCATCATCTGATAAGTGTTCAACGTGCCTGATGTACATGGAGCAGCTTAAAACTGAGACGAACCCCCAAATAAAAAGCGATATAATGATTAAAAAACGAGTTCATAATTTGCGAGCACAAAGTTTTTATCACCTTGCACGAGAGGAAAAGGAAGGAATGATAACGATCTCCTTTGATTGTCAGAAAAATATGGTTCTCCCAAAAGTTCCAGATCAAGCCGCATATTTTTCGAGACAAATGTATTTATATAATTTTGGTGTTGTCCAAGGATCGTCGTCTTCCAGTCTCAATAAAGATAACGTGTTACTGTACGTTTGGCTGGAAAGTGAGCACACGAAAGGCTCCAACGAGATTACCTCAGCATTGTATCACAAACTTTGCTCCACTTCGCTTGAAGATATTTCCATTATTCGACTGATTTGTGATGGTTGTTGCGCCCAAAATAAAAATTCAATGGTGATGGGTATGATTTCGTTCTGGCTAAAACAAGTGGCACCGATACAGATTAAAGAAGTACAAATAATTTTCCCGATTCCTGGGCATTCCTACATTCCACCAGACAGAGTTTTTGCCCAACTAGAGAAAAAGGTGAGACCTAAGAACGGATCATAGATCCATCTGAATACTTAGATATGTACACCGAACATGGCCAAATTATTCGGCTTGGATCGGATGTCTGCCCGGTGAAGGACTGGAAGGCAGCTACTGGAACCTATGTTAAACCTCCAGGACAATGGAATTTCCAGTTTAACAAGGCCAAACGCTTCATATTTCACAAAACGATGAAAGGGTCTATTTCTGTTCGCGGTGAGGTAGCATATAGATCGGACGTAGGTGTGAGTAAGACTGTTCTACGAAAAAACAGATGCATTTCCGCAATTCGGCCAGAACTTATACATGTCGGAGTACCCATAAAAAAAGTAAAAATGGATGACGTTAGCAAGTTACTGGTAAAGCACTTCGGCGAAAATTGGGAGACGATGGAAGAGCTGGCCTACTACAGATCGGTGCTTCATGCCGAAACACAAGTAGACCCTGTTGATGAACCCTTCAATTCGGATATTGAGGAATGTAACCATGCTGACGAAGATTTAATGATTTAATGTTGGAGTTGATGTTTACCATTGAATATTGAATTCATATTTTTATATTGTTTTTAATGAAAATTTATTATGTTATTTTAATAAATAAAATTTAATAAATACTTTTTCAAGGTATTAAAATTACTCAATAACAAGTTACTTTCAAAAATCACTAATTCCCAAACTATCTTGCAAAAACCATTAATTCCAAACTAATTGGTTCGAAATACATAATTTTTAAATAAGATAAAATGAAAGTTATATTTTAATTGTAATATGAATATAATTAAGGATAATTAGCCGAAAAAAAAATTATTAATTATATTTAGTTTAATAGATATACGTTTATTTCAGTTATCTAAAATAACATTGAAACGGAATTATGGCTTTTTGTGACTAAGGGACACATATAAAGATTTCTGTACAGTAACTTTATTGAATATTTAATTTGTTAGAAACTTGGTTTTCTCACATCAGTTTTCTTTTCTTTGTTGCTCCGTTAAGGCGATGCAATATTACAATTTCTATGAACGTTTTCTGAAAACGTTTTTTCTCATTTACGAATAAATTATTGCATATATTTTATTTAAATCAATGAGATATAATGTAAAATAACTTTATTTACTAGCCAAAATAATAAATTTACAATTATTGAACAATTTTATTTGAAAAATAGTCATTTTTCTATTTTGCCATTCCTAGAAACGTTTTTTTTTTCATTTTAGAAAAAAAATTCAATTAAAATTGTTCGCCTATTATAGTCTCTGTATTGTATTGTGAATTTCATTTCTCAACTATTTTGTTTTATATAATTGACATTAACTTTGAATATCAATAATGTTCAAAGTGTACGAATCTCGCCAGATGGAGTAAGTCTTGCTCTAAAATTTGAGTCTGTTCTTAATGCAGCATTTATTAGTTACACATTTTGGACATGATGAATAGCCAGAATAATACTTGATTGCTTTTATTGAAGCCATTGCTGGTGCATCGCAGATAAATGATTTTATTTTTATTTTATACCTCTTACGTTCAACAAAACCATAATAATTAAATTATACATTTCATCAACAAACTCTTTAAGAAAGTTGTTAAATGAAATTGGTTTGCTTGGTCGGCTATATATGCCAACGGGAAACACAATGGGACTTTTTTTTGACATGTTGTCTAAACTTCTTAAAATTATCCAGAAGCTGTTATTTCCACTAGAAGAAATGGGTGCGCCATCTACGTTAAATGACATTTCAATTTCAACTAAGCTCGCATTTATTGTTTCCTTTTTTGAAGTAAGTGTAGATTGCAAATACTCCAAAATGTATGTATTATCCATTGTCAATGGATCGAACATGTACGCCCCGCGGAGTGAAGTAAGTGTAGATTGCAAATACTCCAAAATGTATGTATTATCCATTGTCAATGGATCGAACATGTACGCCCCGCGGAGTGCCTAGAAACGTTCTAGCATCTAATGGTGGTAATTCAGGATGTTTACCAGTTGCTATTAATATTTTTAATAACTTTGAAAGTGTGATTAGTTCAATATGACTATTGATTGCCACTCTCGCAATTCGTTTGAAAATTCAGTGTTATTTTTATCTATTCAATATTTCAGAGGAATACGCAGAATTTAAATCATCTCTTGAAGTATCCATATTATTCGGACCAGAGGTTCTTTCATCATTTACAACTTCATTTGAACCTATTTAAATAAAAATAAATTAATTTAAATCGACTATATAGATTGGCACATACCATATAAATTTAATTCTATTAAATTTTTATAACTTGTCACGTTCTCTACAAGAAAGTATTTGTAATCATGCTTGAGATTAAGTATTAATTATGTAAATTATTGTTATAAAGGTTCTTTATTGAAATGTTTATTGACCCTTTATCAAATGTGATTCTTAACTATATATATGCTAACTAAGTACTTGTAAAGATTCTATATAGAAACTTCGGTTTGACGAGTAAAGATTGTTATAGAGATCCTAAATAGAGATTGTAGTTAAAGAAATTTGCACTACAGGTGTGTCTTTATTCCAAATCTACAGTACCTGTACCATATACATAAAGCATGTTTCTATTTCCAGATAAAGTTATCGTTGCAGATTATTTATAGGAGTGGTAACTTGTGGTTATAAGGGGAACGCCGTTCTATTTCAATTGTTAAAAAACCGATAAGTTAAAATATGATAAAAAAAATTCACTCGCCCAGCAGTGTGAAATTACCTGATACACACATATCATAAACGTGTGATCTGCAATAAAATAAAACTACCAATAACTTCTCTTAACAAAAACCGATAAGCTAAAAGATGTTTGGTAACTTATTTCGATCGATAGTGTGTAGTGGTAGAATGATTCAATAAACTATTTCTACCAGAAGTCCCCGTGATATCGTAATGTTTTAATGAGCTTTTGCTTTCTAATTTAACTGTCATTTGGCGTATATGTACTTCTATCAGTTCGGCGCACCTATATTCCAAATTAACCGAAGTTTGGCTAGTTGGATAGTTTTTTGTTCTATAACTCATTGTATAGTACATTAAGCCGAGAACCATTTTGCATATTTATGGAATCGGCAGAACAAATTTTTAAAATGTCTGATAAGTGCATTAAAAAGATTATTCTGTGTAAAGAAGATATTATTTTCAAATATGTAAATATGAATATCAATTTATTTACGAAGTACGATTGTAAATATTTGTAATTTTCTTCGAAGATTTGTTTTTAGCGAAAACACTAAAATAAAAAACCTTTTCGAGGTGAAAAGGCTTTTGGCTAAGTTATCATACGTGTGTTAATAGTCATTTGACGAGTTCAGAGCTGTTTGAGTCGTTCAGGTTAGAGCCTGGTATTTGGGTTTGAAACTTGAATCGATATATCTGGCAAGGGATGTTAGTGGCTATGTATGTAACAGTTTCAAATTTATATGGAATTTGATCTCTGGTGTGAGCTGTTATTTGGGCTCTTCGAACGAAGATTTCATTTTATGAGCAGTATATTAATGTCTTTTTATAGTGCCAAGCAAATGTTGAGATTCTTAAAAAATATAAATGAGTATTGTGGCCATCACTCGAGTTTCTTATTTCACGAATGAACATAAGTTTTGAATACACCACATTGGATTTCTAAGGCGAGCAATAAAACTTAGTGGAATTTTTGCTAAAGATTTATCTGCTTAATCAAAACTCGCCATTTTTGCTAAATCCTTAAAAAATCAACAGAAACTTCTGTTTTTGCAATTTTAGTTTAGAATCTTTTTGTTATTTCGTATCTTTACTTTTTAAAATATCCGTTAAAAAAAAAATCTCATTTGACGCTGCTACTTCTTGTTTGAGGATTTTCACTAAAAGTATTTCTTCTTTTCGAAAGCATTTCTTCTTTTCTAAAAAAAATCGTCATTTGCGCTTAAAATTTTGTCAATTGATTGAACCAATATTTTTTGTAAATTTTATTAAGAATCTTTCAGTTCACCTCCAACATGGAAGTTGCCACTTGCCATGAACCGATTTGGGCTAAAATCACAAGAAATCGCAAAATTATGGATAAAGCTTTAGTTTTACTGCGATCAGTTAGTCCGTCTGGAATGTAAAGATGACACAAACTTTTAGATTGCACAGATGCAGAGATACACAGAACTACAGACAGGCAGAAACACAGTAAATTGTAATCTGTAAAATTTCGAGGTCGAAATAATGTAAAATTCGTGAACACTTACCACTCGGATTAACTGAACTTTTCTGATGAGATATATTTATTACCTCTTTGGCGCACCATCGGGACATTTCTTTTAAGGGGTGTTAATGATCATTTGACTACGTAAGATTCATAAGAAAAATATCGTGATTATATTTACCAGAGATTTTGACACTGGTTCCGATGTGCATCAAATAGCTAATAAGAGTCCTCGATTAGTACAAATGGGAGTCGCTAAACTGGGGTGCAAATTTGCAATATGTTCACCAAATTTTCTCAATTAACCTCGACTTTACTTGAATCAAACGAATGGCCATTGACGCTCTCTACCGCAGAGATATTTTCTTAGTTGTTTTCTATGTTGTTTTTAGTAACGTCAAGAACAATCTTAACAGGCAACTTGACTTAGTATTCTCTTCCGGCACAAATAATTGCAGCGTCTTAGAAACAAATCTGGTTCTTAGTAAAATTGATTTATATCATCCGCCTCTTTTAATTTCATTTTCCAGCGAATTATGTAGAGCTAACATTAAATACGAAATTTTACCCAGTTTGAATTTCCGTAAGGCCGATTTTAAAAAGCTTAATGAATTATTAGCTAACGTCGATTTTAACTTCATTCTCGATAATAATTACAACTTGGAAGCCCAAACTCTCAATTTTTATGCCGCGATGGTTGAATGCTTTCAACAGTACATTCCCTATACTGTACGAAGACACAAACTAGTAGTTCCACCCTGGCACAACAGAGAATTGCTATCACTGCGCAATCAAAGAAACAAAAACTGGAAAAAATTCATAAAGACTAGATTGGACTCGGATTACTCAAATTATGTGAACGTTTACAATGCATTTTCGATCATGTCTCATGAACTCTATGATGATTACATCACTAGTATGCAGTCAGAAATAATCGCTGACCCAAAGCGCTTTTGGCAATGCATTAATTATAAGAAGAAATCAGATGGATATCCTTCCACGATGAAGTTCGGCGATCATTGTTCTGGTGACCCAAGGAGCATTAACAAGCTAAAAGATGATTTTTCCGCTAGCCCCGATGGATTGCCTTCTATTATTTAAAAAAAACTGTGTTGGTAACTTAGCGCAGCCACTTACAATGCTTTTCCAAAGTCGATCTCCTACGGAATATTTCCATCAATATGGAAAGACTTTTTTATAACTCCAACCCATAAGAAGGGATGTAAATCTGACGTCTCTAACTATAGGCCAATTGCGAAATTATCCTGAATCCCCAAGTTATTCGAGAATATTGTGTACGATTCCCTTTACTTTCAATGTAAAACATTGTTTTCAACGAATCAGCACGGCTTCCTCAGAGGACGATCTACTACAACCAATCTAACCGAATTTGTTTCTGATACTTTGAACGTTATGGAATGTGGAAAGGAAGTTGATGTTATTACCATGGATTTCAGCAAGGCGTTTGGACTCTTATCTTAGGGAACGTAGGTATCAGGTGATCTTCAGGTCATCCATTTCTGCTCCTTTTAAAGCTACTTCCGTGGTACTTCAAGGCAATCATCTTGGGCCTATTTTTTCATCTTGTCCATCAATGATGTCGATTTCATAATCAAAAACTCGTCAATTCCCATTTATGCTGACGATATGAAAATTTAAAGACAAATTTCAAGTTCCACCGATGTTAACCTATTGCAGAATGACCTCAATAACTTCATAATTTGGTGTAGTAAAAATAATCTGAATGTTAGTAAATGCCAATGCATAACATACTCAAGAATACGTGCAAATTCTATTACCCGAGACCATTAACATCGCTGTGGTTGTAAAAGTTTTAACCATACGGGATTTAGGGGTGATTTGTGACCGCGAACTTAACTTTAGATCACATCGATTTTATTGTCAACAGAGCAAACTCTTCGCTTGGATTTGTGAAACGCTGGTCTAAGGATTTTTTGAACACTTATGTTACGAGGGCTCGCTATATGACATTTGTTCGGCCCCTGCTCGAGTATGCTAGTCAGGTTTGGTCCCCATACCATGAAGTGCACACACGAACAATTGAAGCGGTACAACATATATTCTTGTGCTTTGCTCTGCGTGGATTGCCATATGGGTGGACGTTTATAATTTGCCTCCTTATCTCGACCGCTTGGAGCTTGTTAACTTAGAGCCACTAAGCAAGCGACGATCTGTTGTTGACATCGTCTTCATTCATCAAGTTTTATCTGGCGGTGTAGATTCTGTAGCTCTACTCGAAAAGGTAAATCTTAACGTAAATGCTCGTGGTTTGAGAACGATAACAGCTTACAGAATTGCTCCTCACAGAACGACCTACTTTCAGAACGAGCCTATTACGAATGCTGCAGAAGAAGTTATTATTCGCTACCAGTTGACAAACGAATAAACTTAATTTTTATTTTATTTTTATATTAACTTTTTCCTTATCGATTTGACTTAAATACTCTATCGAGTATTTATAATTTTTAACATTTTTTCCCCTCATTTGCGCTTCATTTAATTTCTCTTAACTTATCTTTATTTTTTATTTTTCTCTCTCATTACTAGATTCAAATCTGCTTGCTTTAAGTAGACCAATGGGCGTTCTCTCTTTTTAGGTAGCACGACAGTTTGCTAAATAGTTACCTCGCTATAGTACAAGATTCGTCAGTCGACCAAAAATCAAAGTCCCTTATCTCAGTGCAAAATGTTTCCGAAATTTTTTCTAATAATGTTGGACCTGGAACAGTTAAATGGAAAATAACATAATTGGAACTGCTGTTCTAAAAGGCTTAAAATGTGGTCCAAATTGGACAGTTTTAAACCAAGGCTTATAATTATTGCACATTTAATGGTCAATTTGAAATCTAAATAGAAATTAGTGCTCAAGTTCTTAATACGGCTTCTTAAAGTGAATTCTCAAATAAGGATGTAATGATCCAATAAATGATTTATAATTATCAGTTACCAGTTATGAACAATAATAAAGGGGATCATTTGTCTTCAACTTTACAAACCATTATTTGAATAAAAAAAGATTAACTTTTTTACGGGACCGTTTTTTACGGCTACAAACAAAAAGTTATGACCGTTTAAAGATGGGATTTTGTGTAACTTACAAAAAAAAAACTTAAAAATATCATATCTCAGTTACCGTGAGATCTAGGACGTCGGTTCCATGGGATGAAAGCTTCCAAATGACCCCCTTAATCTGCCATAAAACGTTGTCGGTCCACCTGCCAAAAACCCTGTATAGTTTGGTCGAGGCATTATATTCTCGCGTGTTAGAATCACAGTAAAATTTCTTGTTACGTCCTCAAATTTTTTTACAGCTTTATTGATTCAAGTAAACAAAAACATGCCTAAAATGTAAATTATATCGCGTTCCTTAAAATTAAAATTGTAAATAAAATAAAGAAACTAAATAACAAACAAGAAAATAAAGATAGAAAAGCTTTTTTATATCACACGCATATAATTTTATTCTTCTACGTTACGTGCAAGGTAAAAACATTATTATCTCTATGTTGAAAGAAATCACAACGTTTCGGTGCTTCTAAACGACTAAGTTTATAAAACAACGGATAAAACTTAAGGATGTACAAATGAACATAAAATTTTAAGTTGTGTGATATAATTAGATGAAACCAATGACTTTAACAAGATAAAATAATACAAGAATTAATCAAATGATATTAGGATGACCAAAAAGTTTTGATAAATTTTGTTTTTTGCTGGTAATTTTAGCAGACACCGTCAAGTAATGTCTCACTTTAAGAATTTCCGGATTAATATTTAATCAAGTTGGTGTCAACCTATCTATAAATAATTAATAATCATATGCATAAAAATAAACAGAACTAAACAATAAAATTAAACTCTAGATATAAACTGGCAGTAAAACTAAAAATTAAATTAATTACGCGTTTTAATAATTAATAATTCATTTTGGTTTAATTCATATTTGAGTATTTACTTGCTCTCGAATATCTCCTTTCGAATAGACAGACGTCTTTGGAAATTGCCCTGAATAATGAGGGCGTGCACTTTTCCGACCCATATTCTCATCTTCAGATTCGCAACTTCTTGTTGACTGTAGTGTATTTGCCTGAATTTTATGGTTTGTTTTCTTTATTAATTTCGGTCATTTAATTTTATGTTTGGAATTTAATAAACAGAAATTAAAATCTAATACTTGATTATTAAAAAACATAAAACAAAATTTTTAGTAAGAAGAAAATTTGTGAAAAACTCAAGAAATTTAAGAAGAGAGAAAATGAAAATTAAATGGTTTAATATATTTTCTACGAGAGTTTTTCCAATTATACTGATGTTTGAATCAATAAATAAACAAAATTAAAACAATGTTGAAAAAAAAATTCTAATAAAAACATAATAAAACAAATTAATAATTTTTTTATTTAAATCAAATGTTTAGTAAAGTTTATTTTTTTATTTTTGTTTTAGTTTTTCTTGTTTTATTATGTTTATATACCCTTGATGATGCTTCTAGGTTCCCTAGCGATGCAGCATGTTGAAGTCCTGTAAATAAATATAAAAAGAAACGTTAAAATTATTTGCATACAATAATGATGCTCATTATGCTAATTATCTCTTTACAATCAAATCTTAAGACTTTCACATTATGACATTTTAAATGATTTTGATTTTCACTAGAGCTGGAAAAAGAAATCAAATATCCCCGCGAGGAGTTGTTGGAAGAAATATAATATGATCTTTCCTTCACATTTGTCTAGGTAAGGGAAATGCAGGAAAATGAAAATTGTAAACTAACGTAACTATAACAAGACTGATTTTATGTGCGAGGCACTTTAAATATATACAATGAATAGAGGAAAATTACAAATTTTTTCCTCTCGGAAAAACCATTATACCTTGTATAATGTTTTCGCTTAAAGGAAACATTTTTTATTGCTGCTAGATTTTGATATTTATAACTGTGCTTAATAATAATTTGTATGAGAATGCGGAAAACTATATGCATGACGTCATATATTACGTTTTATAAACAACATTAATAACTTATGATTTATAAAATGTTGACCTGTTTAGTATCCTAATAAATAGATTTTAAAGGGATTCTTGTAAAAAATACACCACTTATAAGAAACAGTTCACCTCCCATGTTTCTAATCGAAAACATCTAACTCGGCGAAAGTATATAAAAAATATGAATTTAATGCAAATTTTCCACTTTTCATATTACATTTTTAAATGTCGTTTAGCGAATTTTTCGTATTTTTAATATTTTTTTATGCTGGCATATAATTTAATATTTTTCGATGAATATATGCATGTTCTCCTATCTTATTCGGGCTGTCACAATATTCCTCTTATCTTAATGTTATCATTTTCTTATATTTTTGGGATGGTAAAGATGGTATTTACGTACTTATACATATTTATTTGATAACGTTTTCACTTGTTACTCCATATTTTAAAAATGTCTAAAAAACATTCTTAAAAATAAGACGGAGACGTTCAATTTTTCCAAAATGTCTTGTTATCGTCATTATGTATCACATGTGACATTAGTTATATGTGTTTTATCGTGTATTTTATATAGTTATTTTGGGTTAGATATTTAGGATGGGTACTGAATGTACTCGTATCAAGAACAGGTACATAATATAGGAATGCGCTTGATGTATTAGATTATTTATTGTACAAATACAGTTTTCAAATAAATTGATTTGATTAATCCTTTATCTTTGTATAGGTATAGATAATGTATCAATCACTGTATCTTTTTGAATCAATTTATGCATCTATTTAGTTTCAAATACCTAATTGAATTTAATAATAAATGTTCAATACATAACTGAGTTAGGTTGACGCCTAACCATCGGAGAGGAAACCGATATATTTTAGAACGTTAATCTTATTGTAAAAATGTATTATTCTAAATATTTTTTGAGATCATTAATCAAATAAAGTGTCATTTTTATGTAGTACAGTATTCTAGAGATAGTACTTTTAGTAAACGTATACAATGACAGTCAGTGTTGTTATGTTATGGTACTTGAAAGGAACTGGACAATATTAACATTTTTGACCTTTATCCATATAATAAAATTTTTAGTTTTCCAGGAGCTATAAAAACTTTGACTTTCCTTGGGGTTCTCACATAATCTCGTCATAATTGATTAATTAAAGGACACCTACATACATCCTTCTAAGAGACACAAACGAAATATCGAGTTTAACCCTTTCGAGTTAAAAAAAAAAAAAATTTTTTTTGGTTAAATTTAAGTTCACCATACACAAATGTGTATGTAAATAATGCCAGGTTGTAATATCTTCCGTATTTTAACGGATCTTGGATAAATCGGAATTCTTTTTGAAAAAAGCATAATAATTTGTTAACAAATTAATTATATAACATATAATTTATTTGTTCTTCATAACATATTAATTATTTTATCATTATTATAGTTACTGTTATTTTTCGAACGAAAACAAAATTAAGTGGTTTGCACAAATGTGTACACTGGTCTTCAATTACCACCGATTTCTATGTTTGACATCTTCGTTTGTCGTATTCGAAATTTATATACACAATTGTGTATGCGGGTCACGAAAGGGTTAAAAAGAATACACAAATGTGTAAGTTGGTTCAAAACACATACAAAAATAAATTTTTGAAATGATTCGTTGAGATGAGATTTAACGATGTTTTGAAATTTAAAAAAATCATGGTAAAGTAACCTGCCATAAAATGTTGTACCAATTCTCAATTCGCAGGGATAGTAGAATATGATCAATGTTTTAATTTAACTATGCAATTTAGTAAATCACAACACTAATTCACAGAAAATATGCAATAAGAAGATGATAATACTGGGCATTTCCAATACAGTGAGGTCTCACTAAAAATAAAGGAATATTTCATTTAAAATTTGGTGAGGCCTCACTAAAAACAGTGAGAATCTCAGTGTGCTAGATACGACCAATTCGACCACACACTGCTTTTCCACACATTGCGTTTTGCTACAAAACTCAAGCAGCACTTGTCTTTCCATGCAAAGCTCAACAAGTGTGGCACATGTTTAAAATTATTTCCATTTTACAGGTACTGAAAAAATGTCGAATAAAATTTTCTCAGACGTTTATTTTTACCAAAAGTAATTTTCATACTAATCGCTAAAAACAAAACTAAAATTTAACCATAAAATTTATTTTTTGCTTTTTTGTTTGTGTTAGCGCGAGTATACAACGCAAGCCGCACACACAATTGTTGCTGCAAACGTGCTGCAAAAACACCAAGGTCTGATTTTATTTTTCACTTGTGGGATTCGTTCCTGAGATCTGCATCTTATGTCATTCGGAGACGTTCTCAGGGTGCGTTATATCCTTGTTCGATTATCGCGCTGTCTTACATGCATTTATTTACAAACCGCTTTATTGCAGGCTTATTATTTGTCTGGCTTATTAAATATCTTATATCCAGGTTGCACAACCGCACAATAAAATTGTTTTCATACAACTACAGCTTGGTATTTCCCATCAACATATAGAAAAGGCATGTAATTGTAAAGTATGTGAGCTTCTAAGAACGCATCTTGAGCTTTTAATTGATTTTAAAGTTTCAAAATCTGATTTGATTTCTTGCCACTGATTCTGCAATGCATCTAGTAGCTTCTCATCCCATGATATTTTTGCTATCCACAGATGTTGCATAATTAATTTTGTTCTAATTACGAAAGGTGACAACCATTGGCATGGATCGATTAAAATCTGTCGAGACATCTTTTCGATGTCGGCACACAGTGCGATAGGGAATTTCCTAAATCGTAACAGTGTGGTCCATAAGCTTGGTTGAATAGTCAGTCCAACTAGAAGTTTGTCATTGAGTGAAACACCATTAGAGGATGCGCACGATCCATCGAATACCACCCTTAATTTCGTAGTGTCGCTATTATACTTCCATACGCCATGGTGCGGCAAGTAACAAACATCTCGATTCATTTGAGCAAAATGTGAATTTTGATGCCATTTTGCGCTCCATAGCTAATAGTCGCCATTTTGCTGCCATGTATGTATTGCCAAGCTTTGGAGTATCATTGTTAAATAGTAATTGTATTATTATCCTTAAACCGTCACGTTTGGTCGTAGTCTTAAAATGGTTCTCACATTTTTGTTCATCGTTGGTCCAAATTGATGTTGACGCGATTTCTTCTTGCTCCCCGAACTTCTTGAGTGCGAGTTCTAAATTAGTGTATCATCTTGTATGTGAATGTGCTTACTTTGTAGTATTTCATGGTGATTTTCGCTTGGAACTTTTGACTGACCGGATATCACCCAACCTATATTTGGTTGGTGTCCTGTGCTTTAGGTGAGCCCGGAGGCATGATTTTATCTGGATTTAAAATATTGAAAAAGTAATCACCACCGATGAGAATGTCAATATTTTTTTTGTTAAAGTAGTTAGGATCAGCTAATTCTAACTCATCGAATTGTGCAGAATTTTTTATGTGGTTGCGATCGTATTGGGAAGTCGTTGTTATATTTCTGAGGATGAACACGTCCAATCGGAGTACTGTTGAACTATTACATCTATGATGAATCTCTATTTTCGCTTTGCCCGTAGTTGAAATATTCGAGGTTGCAAGCCCATCCACCAGAATGTTAGCTCTATATCGGTGTAATTGTAATTTTCTTGTACATGATTCTGAGATAAATGATATTTGGGAGCCTGAGTCCAATAAAAAATTGCACGTATGCATGTGGCTCAAACGATCAGGAGCTTTTACAACCGCCGTTGGTAATATTGCATATCCTGTACGAGCTAGGTTAGAACTTGCGCTTGTATTTGATTTAGCTCTCGGGTCTAGATCCTTAGACTCTAACTGCTCAGCTTTTGGTTTAGCTCTGAGGTCTAGATCCTTAAATTCTAACTGCTCAGCTTGATTCAATTCTTCAAGAACAATAGACGAATTAGATGTATTGTTTATATTAGTTGCTATGGAATCGTGCAGAGTGGTGTGATGCCTACGCCCACATTTTATACAAGATCTTCTTGATCGGCATCGATTCACTCTATGTGATGAGGAGAGGCAGTTAAAACAAACATTCAGCTTGCACACTTCATCCCGTTTGTACTTAGGTTCGAGTTCCCGAAATTTCTCACATTCATAAGTACATGCAGCTTTATAATTTGCTTCGGGAGTAGACAAATGTCTTATGAGCTTCTCTGGCTCGTCCTTGAGGCAACTTCTCCAATATTTGAACTTTTCAGCATCGGATAACTATGTTTTACTGTCAACAGATGCTAAAAACAGGTCCTTAAAACTTTGGAATTCCTTGTAATCACCTTCAAATGTGGGAATATTTAGTCGCGGAAGTCTGGCGGTGAAGTGCGGCTCTTCAGATGATTGAATTAAAAATGACTGATTTATTAATGATGACGACAAAGTGTTGGCAAATTTCGATAAAAATTGTGTCATAATCTGGTTGAATTACTCCAACATCGAAACACCCGTGGTTGCGAGCTCTGATCGAAACTCCTTTAGTTTAACCTTAACACTTAAATATATTGTTTCAATTTCGACGATTTCTGAAACGCAGTCTATTGAAATTAATTTTGAATCCGCTTCCTTAAATTCGGTAAATGCTCGTTCTAGCAAGTCCAATCTTGATGATACTTCATTTGATTTCTTATCTCTATTCAAACCTTCAGCAAATGAAGCAACACGAGTAATTATTCCTTTCGCTTGACCACATTCCTTAATACGTTCAGTAATTTCAACACAATTAACATTCACTTGTTCACTAAATTTAGTTCTATGTAGCTTACCGAATTACAACACACGTGCTTTTATGTTAATAATGGAGGGATTTATTCCACTTGATTCAATAATATCGTATCCGGCTCGAAGGACCAAATAAATAACGTATTTCGAATAATAATAATCTTCCATAAATAATTGTATTTGGGATACTGACAATTTTTGTTTGGTTTATTTAATTGGAACAATATGTAATTAACTATTAAAATCCCCGAATTTTATAATGTGTATAATATGTACTCTGACTGCTTGTCTTCGCGTTCCTTTTCACACTGGACAGCTAATTCGTATGTGGCGCACGCACGTAAGAGCATCGTCTACATAGAAGTTTTCTTTAATAGATTGGGCAGCTTTAGGAAATTCAGCTTCATTTTCCTCAGCGATGAGCAATAGAGCTCGAGTAGCCAATCAACTCGCGCATAGCAGGATTCCACAAAACTTTGTAACTCAATCAACGTTGAAACATGCCAAAATACATTTCAAAAAAATTTGGAAAACATTTTCACCAACATTTAAGGCGATACGCAATCCAAGGCAAAAATCAAATCCAAATGCCTTTTGGATTTTGTGTCTCGATTTATAACACACATACAGCATATAAAGGAAAATGAAGGCACGGATACACTCTCTGGGACCTCCAACCTGAAATTACCCCTCCCGGGCCAATATTATTTTATAACAGAAATAAAAATTTTATTTGTTTTTATTGTGAGTTTAAATTTCTGGACACAGTAAACTTATTATCATAATTTTCAACCTATCACATACAGCAATTGTTATTATTAAGGTTCAGATGATTGGAAATAAATGTTTTCGGTTTCGTAAAATCGTAACTAAAGCCCCCCATACACGGTCTGTTTTGAATGGCAATCAACCTGATCGACATTCACGAGTGATGATTGATAACTTCCATATTTGGTCAATCAAGAAGGTCAATCTTCATTCATCCATTTATTTTGTCAGTCAATAAAGCTTTTTCGTCCTGGGTAAATTCAATTAACATTTTTACATATTATATTTTTTTGAGTTCGTCAATTTATTGAAATGGATAAAAATTCTCTAATTGGTATTGCCATTTTTCCCGCGTGTGATGATGCAAAGAAACCCCAGAAGAGAAAGAAAAATCTGGGTTAAAGAATGGTTAAAAAAAAAACATTCTCCGATCATAACCTCATACAAGAACTTCAGCTGACATCCCCTTCTGATTACAAGAACTATCTTCGTATGGACCATATGACATTTTCAAAATTGTTGGAGTTAGTTACACCATATATACAAAAGCAGTATACTAATATGAGAGAACCGATATCACCAGCCCAGCGTTTATCATGCTACGGTATTTAGCAACTGGAGTTAATTTCGAAGAACTTAAGTTTATTACTGCAATCGCACCACAAACACTTGGGAAAATTATAATAGAAACCTGTCAAGCTATAACGACTGTACTAAAAGACAATATAAAAGTAAGTAATTTTTTTAATTCATAGAAAAATGTATCCAAACAAATTTTAATAGTATGTAGTAGAAAATATTAATCTTATTTAACAATTAAATTTATATTAATTATTTTTTATTATAATTCAAGAATCTAGAAACTCTAAAAAAAACATTAAATTTTTAGTATTTGATGTTCAATTGGTATACGTTTTAATTTGTATACTGAGGGTCTGAAAGTAGTTCATTGTATGTTGTGTATGTGCCTCCGAAGGTTGTAATGTTTGGAGTTATCTGTGGAGCTGCTGCGAAAATGGTTTGCGATGAATTGGAATTTTCAGTGAAATAATTTGTTGTTGGTGTATCCCGTGAATAATTTGGTGTTGAAGTACGTGAACACATGCATGTATGAATTCTTTTTATCGAATTACGATGTAGTGTTTTTAAGCGAGCCTCAAAAAGTATGTCGTTAATTGCTTTTTGAGAAAATAGATGTTATTCTGGGTCAAGCTTATCTAATTCAATAGCCCAAGTCTTAGCTAAAATTTCGTTGTCCGATGTAGATTTTTGTAGTTGCATACAAGCTATAGTTCTAGCAATTCGTTCCTTTTTTCTTCACAATTTACTATTTTCCTTTCTTTATTAATGGTTCACATGACGTAGTTCCATCAATGTCTTCCTTAAAAATAAATATTTCTTATAATAATAAATCTGATACTATTAATATTAATAATAAAATAATATTGAATTCATTAATTTTATGTTTAGGTTCCTGCTTCAGAAGAAGAATGGAAAGTTCTATCTGATGAATTCGGTACAAAATGGAATTATGATCATTGCCTGGGTGCGATCAACGGTAAACATATCGAAATAATTAAACCACAAGAATCTGGCTCGTATTATTTCAACTACAAACACACTTTCAGTATGGTTCTAATGGCTATTGCCAACGCAAACTACGAATTTATTATGGTAGATATTGGTGCCAATGGACGAGTGTCAGATGGAGGAGTGTTTTGAAATTCAATTTTTTATAATAATTTTCAAGAAAATAAAATCAAGATTCCAGAGCCTGATTACTTACCAGGAATCATTAGCAAAATGCCATATGTTTTTGTGGCGGATGACGCATTTCCGCTTTCTAACAATTTGATGAAACCTTATCCACAAAGGAATTTAAGTAGAGATAAGCGTATTTTTAACTATAGATTGTCTAGGGCACGTAGAATCATAGAAAATACATTTGGGATATTAGCATCGCGGTTTTGTATACTGCTAAGAACAATTAATTTAAGTCCTGAAAAAACCGCAATAATTGTTCGTACTTGCTGCCATTTACATAATTTTCTAAGAAAAAATAAAATGGACATGTTTTTAAATGAAAGTTTTGATACTGAAAATATGAATACAGGAATTATAGAACCAGGAAGTTGGAAAAGTGTAAATCAACGATTAAGTCAATTACAACCTTGCCAGGGAAAAAATGCACATATGACGGCTAAAGAAATAAGAGATAAGTTTTGTTATTATTTCAACAATGCTGGGGCAGTCAATTGGCAAAACAATGTAATCGATAATGTAAATGATATTTAGTATGAAAATAAAAACACCTAGAAGAAGTGAAAAAAACAAAAACATAATATATTATTTATACGTACTGTATTACTTTTGTCGATCAAACATGTTTCTTCATTCTCTTCGTCCATTGTTGAGGTTCCACTTACTTGAATTTCATGATCGCGTAAAAATTCTAGCTCGTTAAAATACCACACTGAAGGCACGTATATATCATCAGTACCTGCACCCGACTTTTCGCTCGCTGAAACTTTTTTCAGTTCCCGACGATAATTTGATCTCAATGTATTTATTTTCTTCTTGGCGCTATTAACGTCAGCAGTCGGATCAATTTCATTTAATTTTTCAGCTAATTTTAAGTAACTTTCTTGCTTCAAAACTCGATTTTTATACATTTCACTTTTTATTCGCCATGTGGCCGGTAAATTACGGTATAAATTAATAAAGCCTACTAATATAGTATATGTACTCCAATAAATAATATAGGTACTTATTTATTATTTACACGTGGGCCAATGTTCACTGTACTTGTCTGCTCGTTCGACTGACATTCATGTACATACACGAGCAATCATGAATGTCAAACATCGTGACTGATGATAAAAATTCAAACATGTTTGAATTTCATCAATCATAAAATTTGATTGTCAATCATTATCAGTCATACACATACACGGTCAGTCGTGAATATCAATCACGTTGATTGCCAATCAAAACTGACCATGTATGGGGGGCTTTAATAGACGCACTGTGGAAAACTTCCAAAATAATTTTCTAAAATAATAATGTTAGTAGTACGTAAATCGGAAGTAAATGATATATATATGGATCGTCGAAGGAGGAAGACGTGTTTTGTCTTTCTCCGTAAAATAAATAAAATTAAAATATTAAATCTAAATATCTTATTATAAATTATAATAAGTTTAGTATGTAATAATTATAAAGTGAAGTTGTAATGTGAACATAGTGTTTTGTTGTGTATGAGCAAGTATGGAATTTATGTGCTAAATCATTGTTTATAACATGTAAAGTGTGCACATAGGATTTTTGTATTCTCGCCTACAGATACAAAGGATGAGATTTTATTTATTTATTTATTTGATTTTATATGTAATTATTTTATAATGAATGATAACTGTTTTGGATATTTTGTTGATATTTTCGATATAAATTTTGATTTGATTTAAATAAATATGTTTAGTAATTGTGTGTTTGAAAATACGCATTTGTTTTGTATTGCTGTGGCAGTGGTCTGGTACGGTTTGTGTGTGTATGTGTGTGGAAGCGTTATTAATATATAAAAGAAAAATATGGAACAAATGAGAAAAATAGCATCGACCTTATGTTGTTATATACATCTGTATATACAATACAAATTTGTCTTTTTTTTCTTGTGTTTGCTGTTATATAAGAGAACACACAATATATACAATCATTCGATAAATAATAATATGGTTATTTACGCAATGCTTTTAGTTAAAGCGAATTAGTGAAAAGGATAAAAATAAAATATCGATGTTGTGTTATTTTTTTTTAATCGTCATGATGATCAAATATGATCATTCGGTTATAATTATAGGGTTTCGTTGTGTATGTTTGGTATACCATACCATATTTGATTCTCTTTTGCCTACTCTTTTGTTTTATAAAACTATTTTTCGATCACAATCCCTTTTGTTTTACTTTAAAATAATATCCTCTCATCTAAGAACATTGTTATTGTTGTACTAGTACGTACATTTTACTCATGAATTGTTATACATATACATCTATCTCTGTATCATTTTGATTACACATATCCCTCGCTTAACGATGTCTCTTTACGAAATTTTACTTACGGGAAAAGGATTCGATTCATGAATTTTATTTTTGTTCGAAATTAAAATGTGCATTCTAGGTTCGAGATTTTTCTAGAGTGTTTTGTGTGTTTAAATCAAATTTTTGCCTTACTTTAAACAATTATATAAATTGAAATTTTGCCGAAAGTCCTGACTTTAAAGAAACAATAAAGTTGTCGGCAAATATAATTCAATTTATTCTATTATTATTATTATTATTTATTATTTTTTGAACATACCGAAAGGTCAGGGAAGATTGTGATTGCAACATTCTTGATCAGGGGGTCTATTTAATTACTTACGCTTTGAGGATAAACTCAATACATTCAAATATGTTAACGATCCAAAGACCTTTTGCTATATAATGTTGTTTTTCGACGATGTTTCTGGTTGATTTCAGGTTATGTTTTAGTGAAGTGTGCGAATGTTAGATATAAATCAACCCTGCTTTTAGTTGAATGAATTTGGTCGGCGATTGAACGTCGTAGAGGAAAGACGTGTTTTTGTCTCTCCTCTATATAAATAAGTAAATAATTTAAAATGTGTTTAAATTAAATAATTAATATATTAAAATATGTGTATATAAATAAATAATAATAATACTAATAATAATTTGTGTGTTTTAAATAAAGTGAAAAGTGATAATAATAAATAATAATTGACTAGTTGTAATAATTTGTGTGTGATGCGCTTGCAATGGCACAGAATATATATATAACAATTTCGTTTATATGTATTTTGATACCGTTTTTTGAATGCATTATTCGCATTGTATGTATAATATTCTAAAGTGTATAGAAATTTTTTGATGCCAAAGGATGCTCAAGATAAGTGTTTTTTCATTTTTTTCATTGTTCTAAATTTTTAATACATATTTTGTTATTACATATTTAACCGTTGGCTTAGTTTTAATTTTTGTGTAATTAATATTTACTGTTTTGTGTCATTTTTGTTTGATCATGCAAAAGGTGGTGCATTTTTCACGATCGCGTGTTCTTTTGCTATACGAAAGTAATTAGGGTTGAGGTTAAATTTTGGAACGCATTAACATGTTCGTATTGAAATATTTTATATTTCTTGTTCTCTTTGCGTTGTTTTGTTACACTCGTTAAACAATTTTGTTGTTGTTTTTGCGAGTAAACAAGTTTGATGTCCGATGATTTTCGTTTTTTCTGGGTATCGTATAATTTTGTAACCTACGTTGTCTTTTATTTGCATATTTACTTGCAAATTTAATGTAAAAATGTGTTTCAATGTTTATGTGGGTGTGTAACGAACGTGCACGAATGAAGAGTATATAACAAATCAGAAAACTGTTTCATCAGTGTCTATGCATGTGTATGTGGCCGTCTCGAAATGTAGGGACTTTATTTGTACGTATGTGGAACGTAAACACGGAGAGAAGTTTTCGTGCAAATGCTCTGGATTTTTTGGAGAGTTTTTTGGCTTTATTGGTTCGTATCTTGTATCAGGTGCGGCGGATAAATGAATTTTCATTCTACTGGGCATTGACTTTGTTTGTATATCATATATTTGGTGAATTGGTTTTTGTTTTTGGGGTGGTTTTCGTTTGGAGACTTGCCATTTTCTGTGATGGTGTCTTTTTTAGTCTGATTGGAGTGTATCGTATGAAGAGTGGTAATTTCGTTTGTTTTTCTTCTCTATTGTACGATAGTCATCGGATTAGGGACGTCGTAGCGGAGAATGGTGAAGTTCTGAGTGAAGATTTGCTTGAGAGTAAGGGGTACTTTATCAGAATGCAGGACGGATGGACGGAGTTTGTGTTCGGGTGACTGGGGGGTTTGTTTCTCCATCACATGTGCGAGATGTGAATGAGTGGGGTCTGCATTCGTGCAATTTGGGCCTGCATACGTACAAGCCGTGTATTTTGTCCGGCTTCTACTTGGTCGTATTTTGACTTCCTACTAATAATAATACATTTTAAAATGTTAAAATTTCTAAATATTTTAAGATTCTTAAGCCGTCTGAGATAATGAACATTAATACTATATTTTATTTATTTATAGTTTCCAGATTGGACAGCTATCAATACTGAGTTTTATTATTAGAAATTAATAAATTATAATTTGTACATAAACGTTTTAATCCCGGGTTGAGTTGGTTTAGATATATATTCTGTAATTAAGGATTTCCTTCTTTATAAGCTCTTTCAATAGGTTTTACTTGGTATAATGCTTCCAAATTGATTGTATTTGTTAACCGCCATTTATGGTTTCAGATCGAAGTTAGTTTGCTTCAAGAACTGCATTGAAGTGACAATTGCCGTCGCTAGGAATATAATAGATTTCCACTATTAACCAGATAACAAATTTTTAATTATAGGTCGAATTGTTGTTACAATTTAATTGTAATTTTTCTTATTTTAATTTAATTTAATTATATATTTAAGATTTAATTTGTCCCACGACAATTGGGTTACAAATATTATTTTAATAGATTAAATGACTATGGTTATATGTAACATTGAAGTGTCGGTGGAGGAAAACTTTATGGGTTGATTTATTTTTTGGCTTGGAGGTTACACAATAAAATTTATAATCAGACAAATATTGATACATAGATGTTTTTTTGTATTTTTGGGATCATAGCACTTCTTTAATTAGATTATTTGCTAATAGCTACTTATTACTAATTCTGTCATCTTACAGATTTCTGATTAGCTTAATAGTTTTATTTAATTCTGATTGGGAATAAATTGTAATGTGTTAATTTGTTTAGATATTGGAGATTCTTAACCTGTGACACATTCATTATTTATATATTACCTTATAGATTCCAGATTAGCTATTTTTGAAAATAGATGTCTTTGTTTCATTTTTATTTTTATTAATAAACATATTGGTTTATTAGGGATGGTAAGGTTATCGGTTGAAGAGGGGATCCATCCGTTTGATACTACAATATTTGGATTCGATTTGTTGTATTTTATTTATTTTACGATAATAAATTATAATTAATTTAGTTATAATAATCATTACATTACATTTATTCTATCCAAGAATAATTTAATTATATCGTACAAAATAAGGAATCTCTAACGCAAAATAATGACATTTTATTACAGGAAATTGACCATTAAGATGCCAACATTATTAATTATCAATTTTTTAAGATGCTATAAAAAAGAGATGTGGCGGGCCCAGCGCCGCGACATTGACTGCTTCATTTTTTTTTTTTTTTGTTTTTTTTTTTTTTGGGAGGGGATGGCGGAGGAAATGGTATCAAATAAAATTTAATCCCTCATAATAATGAAATTTTATTTCAGGACAGTTACTAATTAATCAATAACTTTTTAGGATGTTGATTGCTGATTATTTATATTCCGAAAAACAAAAATAATTGTGCCGTCTTGTGCTTTACTAACTATTGACTACTTAGGTGTCTGTAACCGGGTCAAGTCTATCATACCTAACAACCTTTCCTATCCCTCCATCTTGTTATATGTAATAGGGGTGTACGGTAGGCCCGGCGTATCCGGGATCCTTGCTTAGTCTTGGCCGTACATTCTAATCAATCAATCAATCAACCTGCTTTTAGTTGAATGAATTTAAATATAGGTAGCTAATTGACAATACCGAATTTAAATTTAATTTTTTTACAATATAAACGGAATATTTAGGTCATCATATGTATGATGATGCTGTCGAGTCATTACGAACGTAAAGTCCCTCGGTTAGATGGTGGCGGGTGGGAAGATAGGGCAAAATAAGGTTACAAACAGCATATGATGAGATGACCCGTAGATGTGAATTAAATAACCTAACCAGTCTATTATGACTGATGCCGAATACATATGATGATTATTAGTATCCTTTACCTCAACCACAACTAACCCAAATTAATAAACTAACAAAATCTAATCTAGAGTGTGAATTTAATTGAGACTAACATTTTAATATATTTAAGTAGTTAGATAACGACTTTGCTGCGGTTCGCCCTAGTTGTTTCTGTGACTAACATCCTTTCCTAAATAACCTTATCTGTTAAGGATGCAGGCAGGGCCTGGGCCCGCATGATGCTGAAATATTATTCGCATTCAGATATAATTTGTTATTTGATTGTGGATATTTCAGGATTATGGTAACGTACCTAGGATCGCCGTTATGGCTGGCCTGTACGCCTCTATCATATCATATCATATCATAGTAGTACCTATTTACTTCCAAAGGATATTAAAATTTTTTGTTTTGGTGTGTACAAATTTTTATGCAAAATAGAATCATTTGTCAAATTATTTTATTTCATTAATTATATATTCGAATTTATTTATTACTCTCAATGAATATTAGCCGATTTTATTAAAATCTTATTAGTTTGTTTCGTGCCCATAAATTGGTGTCTGTATTTTGAAATTATGGGTCTTGTTTATCTCCTACATCCAACTAGCGGTAAGCTCGAAACTAAATAGTCCAACGATTTCCACGCACACTAATTTGTGAGTCCGTGTCTCTTTTGTTTAAGACCACTTTTTACATCAGATAATTTCTTCAACACTTTGTACAATTAAACAAAATTGTATTTCATGAATTCAAAAGTTTCTCATTAGTCAATTACGAAAATATCCCTTGCATTAATATGTGTGAAGAAAAGAAACAAGAAAGCCACAGTTTGTTTTAATTTAAAATAAAGTTCACCCACTTACTCGCTATTCATTTGTTTCACCAAATTGCATTGGAAGTTAGTTTGGAACTAATTCTGCAAAACACACTATTACGGCTAAAGGGAATTTTATATGTTTTTTTTTCTTTCGAAATTACGGGAAATACAGTACAGGTCGTGTGAGCATTGCGACGAAGCACAAAGGCTAGGGCGCAATATGAAGTGGACGGATTTAAGAGAACCAACGACTGTTTGTATTATTTTCATGATTAAAAAGAAACAATTTGGGCTATCTTTTTGATTGTCAAAGCAAAGCAGCTAACTGGTGCAGTTAACGAACAACCGAAATTTGAAATGAACATCTGTTCTTATTTTAAAGATATAAGCGTAATTTATTAACGTATAGTTTCACAGTGGGCTTATTGTTATTTCAAGCCAATTAACTCCAATTGGTATGGGAAGATATTTACTTTTGATATCTTTAAGATAGTGTTTTAAGATGGATGCCTCTGAAACTTTCAAGGAGCAGGTGTTTCCAATCGAATTTGCTCTAGATCTATATGAGCTGTCGGTACAATGATAATACGATTAATTTTAAATTCTATAATATTGTACAATTCAATTTCGTATTCTATTAAAATATCCTATTATGCTTCGTCCTAATAAATAAGATTTGAATAATATTATATTAAAGTAGACGCTTTTGATGAAACTAAGAAAAAATATTATTAGACATATCGATTTAACATTCACCATGATATGCTAAATACAGCCATTGTTTTGAAAATACCATCATCACTTGCTAATAAAAAGTATCTCGTTACTCAATATCATCAATATTCAGAATTTGATTTAAATAATTTTTAAGTAAACCAAAATCTTTTTTCCTATATCGATTTTAAAACATTAACACAAAAAAACAGAAATCACAGCCAAAGAATGCAGAAATACCAAAAATAAAATCACTGGAATGAAATTTGAATAAAAATTCAATTTTCTTATTCGCTTAAACAACAATAAAACTAATGATCTTAAAATTTCGTTATTTTTTTACTACAGTGTCGTCACAATAGCAACGATTACAATTTTTTTTGTCCGTTATATACCTCGAAATAACCCCGTTTTGTGAGGGAGTTTATTTGTACATTTTATTCGTAGAAATGGTAACTGAAAAATTCAAGAAAGCTTGAGGGTTAAAGCACATTGAAATGAAATAGTTATGAAAATTTTACAAAATTAGAAAATCTATTACCATAATTTATTCATTCAAAAAAATTAAAATTTCAAATGGAAGTGGTCATTAGAAGTCGAATATTATCTCATAAAAATGTGATTGCTTTGTGATTGTTCGATGATGTGTGTGTGTGTGTGTGTGTGTGTATGTCTCTGTCCATTAGTGCACTTAATTCTAAAACCAACATTTAATTGGAAAAGTTTTGTGGGCTGCCAACTGAAAGAGAAAAATCATGATTGTTTAAGATATTCTTGCTTTCGAGAAATCCCAGTGTTAAACAAAATAAGCATAAAAATAGAGAAATGTGTAAGAAAAAGTTTGGTCAAAAGTTCAAAACATGGATAGAAAAACAAAACTACAAATATTTATTTATGTATATATGGACTAGGTATGCATGTATCGGTTAATACATATTTTACCATATGTAAAATAAATTTGGGGCTAAAATATTACAACTTTGGGAATATATATGTATAGTACATACATACTCGTATGTAAAGCACATAATAAATATATGTAAGTAGATTGGGAGACCCTTTTCAAAAAAATATTTTTTAAAGTATTTATTTAAATATTATTATCTATTACAAGTTTGTGGCTACTGGAGGATGATTAACAAGACCAGAAAATAAAACTTTTCGTTCTGTGCTTGTGCCAATCAGGATTTTATTAACATAAAAGTTAAAATAAAGGCTAATTATTAAATCAATCTAATTTAAATTTATTTAAATCGTAAACTTTCCGAACTCTCCCTTTCACTTTCTCTCTCTCTCTCTCTCTCTCTACCTTTCACACCACAGGAATTTGCCTATGCTTATAGAGTGTTGCTTATTCTGCGAATTGTACACTCAAGTTAAATATTCGATGAAAGAAGAAAGTAATTTGAATTAATAACAGGGGGATGAATATATAGTGTTGGACCTATAGTCGTAATGCACGAATCTACTAAAAGCTGATCAGAATTATGTCTTATTTAGAAGTTCTTCCTTTCTTAAGGAAGTATGAAAGCAGAACGGAAAATATTATTTATAGAAATATGTTTTAAGTTGGGAGAGTTAAAAATTATACAACAACAATAATTTATTTTTGCTTTGATATCGTAAATGCAAAACACTCTATTAAATCAATGGTCCACCGAAAGAGTGGTTTGAAAGTTTTTGGTTTTCGCAATAATTTTCTTTGATAATTTCGGTAATATTTTTTTCGATAATACTAAATGAACCCTAGTAGAGGGTAAGGAAATAACTCTAAAACAATGAACTTTGACTTTTGCCACTTTTTTGTGCACTAACGAGTAAAAAGTCGCTCAAACTATAAAACAATACAACAGCGGATTTTTATTGGTTATAAGTTATAACCAATAAAAATCCGCTCCCCTTATAACTTATAACAATTGGATGTTTCCACACTACTGCTGATTTTTATTTTCTTGTTTACAAAAGTTACAATATTATTATTATTAATTTAACTTATTTATTTAAATTAAAATTACCACTGAATTAATTAATTACAAGACAGTTGCAAAATTACAAAATCACAGTGATTTTTGAACAAGTATTGTAGTATTGTACTAAATAGAAAAAAACCTCCATAATTAGTTATACTATGCTGTGCCTGGGTAACATTAAGCTGCAATAAATTTTGGAAGATCGACAAAGAACATTAGAGCTCAATTAGTAAATATACATTTAAAGTTTAGTTTTTTTTTCTAATGGCGAATTAAAAACAAAATTTTGCTGTCAGATCAAAAAAAGATGACTGCCAATGCAATAAACTACCAGGAAGTTTCATTCAAATTTATCGCAATGGTATTGAATTTTTTATGTGAGAACCAATTTTTATATGAAAAGAATTCGCTTCAGTTTGCTTACTTATTTTGCTGGCTGTGAAATATTGAAACAATAAGTTTATATTTTTTGCTTACGAAAATAAAAAAAATACGCGTTGGTCTTAAACTTGTTATTCAAATGTGTGAGCTTGCAATATCTTAATTGAATAAGTAAGTTTCCGAAACATGTGAGGAACAGCACGCAAGCCGGAAAAACGTAAGCATAACAACGTCAACAGAAAATACTAAAATACCAACTCGCACCCACAGGCACAAGCCGAACCATATGAAGTCATTGAGGGTCACTTGAACCATTGCACAGTAAGCTCGATCCGTTCTTAGTCTTTGTGCACTACCTTAATTTTTAGCCACAACCATATGAGCGAAAACTTTAGCAAAGAGAAAAGAGTCAGCTGAACCCATATTAAGTCAATAGGAACCATCAGAAACGCTGCAAATGAGCACGTTCCGCCCTACGTCTGTGTATAATATATAAAATTTCAACTAAAAGCATTTGATTGCTAGCCAACAAACAAACCAACTATGACTCGACTAGCACAATGCATTGTTGTTCAGTATCTGATTTTGTAGTTGGAACTACAGGAGCCGGAACCGAACCAGCCATAGTAATTTGGAGTCATTGGGAACCAATTGGACCCAACAACAAGCACGGTATATTCAATGCCACTATCTACAGTTTGTGGAAGTGGAAACAATACTATGCCTGCTGAGACTTGAATGTTGAACCAGAAATATGGTTTTACCAGCAAGAACAATTTGATGCTTACGCAGTGAGTATATTTGCTGAAGGTTATGTAACATAATAGGTTTTATCCTAAAACAAATCGAACCACTTGACGCTTATAAAGGATCTTTCAATAAGGAATCTCGATTTTTAAATGCAAATAAAACAAGTTGTGTGTGATGTGTCCACTCAAGTATTTTTTATTTGAATGAATATTTTATGGCATTAAGTATGGAATATAACGTCGTTCAAATGTCCGCATTGATCTGGCCTATTTTGATAGATGGCGATCATTATGTTGCCTTTAACTATAATCCTCGCACAACTTTAGCTGTTTGTGAAATTTATTCACAATGTGAAAAAATCTTTATAAATCTTTTCATAAATTATGAATTTATTTGCCTTGCACAAGAAATTCTATCTTCAGTTTTTATTGCAAATTCAATTCAAAAGGTGTTTGGATATTATGATTCGGTTGCTCATTATATTATATCATTATTATTATCAATCAATATCAATCAACCATTTATCCAGTGTTGACCATTTAAACAATGAAGAATCAAGTTTTCTAACGCCTATTTTAGATAAATTAAGATAAATTAAGCATTACAGATGTCCTTAAAAATAATATACTTACACTGCCAAGTTCACTAAAAAATTCACGTTCACCCATTCCCACCAGCACAGTCAACTAAAGCCGAAATACAAAGGCAAGTAAGCAACATGCTTCTAAAAGAGCGTTCAGTACTGTCTAAGGTCATTGTGAATTTGTATGTATGTCGTTTGGTTGAGACTTAAAGGCGTCCAGTGGCGTTTCAAAGAATAATTAATATCGCCCATAGCTATCTGAATAACATTAAATGTCTCACTTTCGACAATATAACATAAAATTAAACAAATAATTGACATAAGTATCAACAGTGTCTTTTGGTAGAATGATTTATATTAGGCCCCAAAATAAATTTGAGGCCTTTTCCTGATAGTTTCGTATTAATTCAATCTGAATATTCGAATGAAAACAGCCAAACTTTAAATATTCCAGCCGAAGTTGAAATCTAAAATAATTTAACAGGAAACTATCATCAAATTTCACGTTGAATGAAAATGAAAATACTAGTTAATAAATGAACAGAAATAGAACAAATGATAAATGACTATCATGTGTCCCTATTAGGTGGACATCAGGGTCCATAGGTACATATATGTATAAAACATTTCAAAGAATGAAAGATTGTCATCTTTACCTGTAAGTATATCATACAGTTTTTTTGTAACGTTTGGACCAAAATTCTCATCACTTAGTAGTAATAAATTTATACTTACAATACAGGACGATATTAGTAAATTCTTTGTCACATTCCCGTTATGTAATCATGATGTTGGAACAGCGGCTCAAATATTCGTCAACATTCTCAGGCTATTGGCGCTTTATAATATTTCATAAACCGCAAGGAAATTTCTTGAGAAATTTTGAAAAGAATTCTTCTAATTGGGATACATATATGTGGTTCTCAATTTCACGTTTTCCAGATATTAAATACAAACTTCAAAACTCGATTGCTAGACACTTAATACGACATAATACAATACAAATTACTCATACAATTCTGTAAATTTCGGAAAGTTCTAGATTAATTAATTATTAGAAGCAAAAATCAATTTCGTTTTAAGTAATAACATGAAAATATTAAATATTTTATAATATTAAAATATCATTATAAACCAAAACACATGAATTTTTTAATTAAATAAACTTCAGAAAGTTTTCCGTGGGATAACTTTTGTTTTAGGTAGGGAAATTTACTGACGTAGCATACGTTTTTTGTTAATTTGCTATGCATTGTTGCACACACGTGTAATTATGTACATTGTATTAGTAATAGCAATTACTTAAATACTTGTTCTTTATACACTGTATACCAGTTTTTCGTTATATACATACTTTATACTAATGTACGATTGAAGAATTGTAATTAATAATAAAGGTAATTAGATTCATTAGTGTTGTGATCAACGAATAAGTTAAACGTATTAAATAAAAATAAAATAATTATTTAACTCCTAAAATATAAATTTTAATTATTAGGATAAACGTATAATTATATAAAATTAAAATAATTATACGTAGTTTAAATAAAATGAAATAAGTGTTAAATAGTTTAATTAAAATAAAATATCCAACCACCTCACAACATTATAATGTAATCTACTATAACTAAATTATGATGTTTTGATTAAGATTAAAACCATCACATATTAATTTAAAACTATGAAATGGATAGGTTCCGGAACTAAGCCAACTGGGTTAAAGAACGAAGGCAAAATTTGTGTTTTAGTCGGGACATTGTTATTAAAATATATATCGATAATTCCTAAATCAATTTAATCAATTAATCCAAAACGCAAACGTCATATGAAATGTAGCACAACAAAATATACCATCTACGAATAAGCCCACACATCAACCTGTTTTTTAAATGCCTACATATTTACATATGAATATAATATGCAACACATTATACACACAAGCAATGAGCATCAAAAAATTTTCGCAGCAATGCCGGATACCATCAAAAGTAGATTAAATCAGTTTTTTGTATTTAACATAAAATTATAGGCGGAAAGTTAATAATAACAAAACTGGAACAATGTTTGAGGGAGGGGTTTCAATATTTTATTTCCATTATGTGTTCGATATTTATAGAAATTGGATCGGTGATTGGAAAAACAAAATTTTCTCTCGTTTACTATTTAGTTTGTACATTCAAACAATAATTCTCTATGGCTTAATAGTCGTATATAATATTATGATGATGTATCATTCGAACGGATTTTATATACATAATGTATCACCGTATATAGATTTGGTTTCACCCATAAATCAATATCGTTATATGATATTTTAATGATTTTGGTCAACAAGAGCTCTATCGATTGCTACGTCAGCTTTATTCAAATGGGAAATTCAAGAAGCACCAACTAACATCATTTTAATTTCATACTTTACTGGATTAAATGAATTAATTTATGAAATAAAAGTTTGCAATGCTCATCCACACGAAAAATTATACGAGTAACAAAAGTTAATATTTTTGGAAAAGATACACATTTATTGGTTAATAGAAAAACTTGAGTGAAAAGAAAAATAATTTCATCATCTCTAAGAAATAAATTCCACCTCACCAAAGTATAAAGTTGGTCTGTGAAATTTTAGTCTAACCATAATGGCCAATCTTTTTAAAAAGTTATTATAAGTTACAAATAGAATAGGAAAATTGTTAACTTCAAAGAAAACTTAAATGAAATATACGGAGGAAAACTATGTGGTATTATCATTTATCTTGAACAAAACTTTTTACAATTATTAAATTTCAAATTATTTGTGTATTAAGATTAACTAAAGAGGTGAGAAATCCATAATATACATTTGAAATATTCGTTACTTTATTTGTCGCATTTCCTTTTTGGCCGTTTGTTATTGAGGAATCGATTTTTTACTTCGAATGATAACAGCAGAGACAACCTAAAAGAGATATTTCATCCCTTGTAAACGGAAAAATTTAAACTGCGTATACATTTTCTGTAAATATGTAGTCGAACATAAACAAAAATATTTTATATTTTTGCGTATACATATACGCAGTTTAACGAAAAATTACAGATACAACGATAACATTGGAATAATCAGAAATAAATTTTGATTTACTTTTTTAGGTCAAATGAATAATCTCCTTTGAATGTCTGTGATAGTTAGTCCTGAATTTTAAGAGTAGAAATGCTTTATGATATAGCAAATCAAGACTTAGGACTTATCTCTTAGTATGCTGGTAGTTTGTATATTGAAAAAAAAAAAAAAACATTTTAGAGATAGGGTCCTATACTACAAATAATTAATTGATCTCCGTAATTCCGAAAAGAAGACGGGAGTCATAAACCATATATTCTATGTCGTGTTATAGCTAGTTTTATTATTAGGCAAAGAAATCAATAGTGATAATTTTATGTAGCAAACGATGAAAGCCACCACACTCCGATGGTCTATGGGAGACTACTATTATCTCAGCTAAAATCAACCTAAATAGGTCATTATATTACCATGTACACTTTCCTTGGATGAGATGACAACCTTGGTCGCATAAATAGAAGCCATTTTAAATTCAAGTTTAGTTTGTCTATTAGTGAAGATCAATGAAGATGTTTATGTAACATCAGCACATTGTTTGATTGACCGGTAGCTGATTCAGAAATTAAAATTTCAATAATAAATTTGTTAACACCATATGATTCACTTTTTTATATTAAGCGATTTCTTTAGATTTATAATAACAACAGCAGTGTAATATGAAATGTTGCTGAGCAATTTTACTATGGAAAGTATGTCCCGTTTCCCTTATATTGTTTAAATTATTTAATTTTTGTTTTTAATTCTTTAGTCGCTTTTATACCTCTAAATAGGACAAGAAGCTGGCTATCCATTAACTGGCTACTTATTGGAATTAATTGTTGGAATTTATATTCATTTTATTATTGAAAATATGAATTACAAAACTTGTAAGAGACCAACATTTCTTACATTGGTCAAATTGAGTTACGAATCCGCTGGGTGATCTGTCAAAATTTCTGTAATAAACGAGTTTCGTTAAATTCTGCGAAAGGCTGCATTACAGATTCTTAAAGACTCACTGGTTAATGCTTCAAACAGAAATTATATGAATTCTTTTTTCCTAATTTCTCGGGGAAATACATACTAGAATAGTGCCACTGTTCGTAAACACAATGTTGGTATCTTCAGTTTTCAAATAGGAATTAAAGATAGATTACAACATCTTTTGTCTTTTATATAATTTCAGACAAGCAACGCAGTCGACTTTCACTCAGAAATGATTTCTTGACTGACGGTCTTAGCATGAAAATACGTTACAGTCAGATAAATACTTACACTTAAGTACACTTTGATTCTCGTATTATGCCTGTAAAACTTTCTTATATAAAAGAAAAAAAATTACATATAAAAAATTTTTAAAATTTTTTTAAAATTTTAATTTAAAATTATGTAACAAATTATAATATGTATTGATTGTATTGTGTTTTATAGTGTTAAATATAACAACAATTGTGTATACCAAATTTTAATCTATTGTTATCTTGAAAATGGGCACTGAGCCCAAAATATCGATGATGATAAATAAAATTGTTAAAATTCGATGAAAATGAATTTTAATTAATTTAAATAATCACTGGCTGTAATCGACACATTATATAACAGGGAGAAATCTACCTTATAAAAGAATCTCTTTTAGAGGCTTATTTTTTATATTCAAAGTTCTAACTGATATTGAGAAATTTTCCAAATAATTTTGATATTTTGCTTTCACAGTTTTTGCAGTTTTTAGGTAGCGAACGTACACTCATGCCTTCTCTAAAAGTACGACCTAAATTTATTCCTCATATTTCAGTTTGTTGATTAGTTTACATCGCCAAAATTCAATTTTTAATTTTACCTACTTGTCACGCAGATTAATCGGTACAACACTGCCCAATAATTTTAAAAGCTGTAACCTGCCTATTATTTTCTTTAAAAGGTGGTTGAGATGCGAGCAAAATTTGTAACTCTTCAAAAAGATATCTTTCTCTAAAATATACAGCTGTGTAAATAATTCTAAATGTTCCATAGAACGGCATAAATAGCAGAATGCTACAGGAATGAATAAAATTTGAGCCTGTTTCATTTTTCCAGGCACGATTATTTTATTGTATACGCATCTAAGAGGTTAAATGATATTTTTAACACCGATTATTTATACAGAGTCTCATTTATATTGCTAGAACATGTCTACCGTAAAATCAATATAAAGTTCAAAAAAGGATATAACAGAATTTTAAATTTTTTTTTTGCCACGCCATATAGCTATATAAAAAAAATAGTATATTGACATTTTTACAACTCATAAATTGTAGGCTTTCATTCAATGTAAAACTGCCAACAAATCATGTTCGCCAATGGGAAAAATCACCGTATGTGTTACGATGGTATTGATGAAATAAATATAAAACAATAAAACTTGGTAAATATATTCAAAGTGACAAAAATTCAACTTACACTTTTTGTGTGCAAAGGTGAATACCATGTTAAGGAGTTAATTGATTTTTGAGTGAAATGCATGCCATATTTGTTATTGTCCAATCATCTACTCGTAAAATTCGTTTCTATATAAATATTCAAGTTTCATGATATTCAACATAATAATCAAGTTACGAATGCTTTTAAATAAATTTTGCTCCTGATTGTAAATAATCCAGTCGAGTAAAAATGAAAAAATTCCGATATTAATTCCGGCATATACACCGAACATGTCAATTTCATTTGTTATTTATAATGATACAGGACAGTTTACACCGTCAACGAATTTTCATATTTTGATGCCGTGTTTTTGTTCCTATTTTCGTTATGACCAACATTTAATTTTTATCTTTCTTTTATATAAATACGTAGAAAATTTATTTACAACAATAACATAAATTACATAAAATTTATGTCAAAATATGAATATTTTATACATTTTTTTTTGTAACAATCCATTTCCTTTCCCCGTTTATTTTGTTACTCATCCTTCTGCCCAAAGTGCGATCCGCCATTTATAATCGTACATATCTGAATGAACAAACCAAAAATTTTACAGAATACAAATTTTTTTATTTAAATATTAAAAATTATTATAAACTTTTATTGTGTTGATTTGAACTTTAATTTATTTAAATTATAACCATTTTTTGTTATTCCAGTGTACTTGGCATTATTCGTCAGTGGTGTGAAAATTTCGATAAATTTATTAAGTTCAATGGAATAAAATTGTAAAATAAAAAGTTCAAATGTTGGTTTTGGTGTTATATTTTATTGAGTTGATGTTTTTTATTTGTGCAAGTGAATGAGAGTAAAAACCTTCTTAAGATTTAATTCGATTTGAGATTTTACACAGTTTGTTATCTCGTAAAAATAATTCAAAAAATTCAGCGCACAGCTAAAATGAAGTTAGTTACCACTCATAGAATCTGTATGTATAAAAAAAAAAGTTGGAATATTACTAAGGATGTATGTACATTAGAAGGCTATGCAGCTCCTATGCAATTAAAATTTTATCAACTAATTAAAACATTCGAACATTCGTAACTTTTCATTCGTACATCAACTTTCTGAGCTTAATTAATAAACTTTTTTGAAAATTTTTATTCATTTTATATACTTGTACACACATAATTTTAATATTAGTTAAGATGACTTGTTATACAGAAATGTAAATCTATATAATTAAAATTATTTATAAATATGTATAAGGGACGTGTAATACATTCGATTAAAACAAGTGTAACTGCTAATTTTAGGTAATTTAAAGTAAATCCATTTTATTATGTTAACAACTTAGCAAATACTTAAGCAAATAGGCAAAATTAAAGTAAATAACTTTTCCCATTTGCATAAATTACGATTTCTAGCAGGTGACGCGACAATAAAATGATATACAACGTGGAAACAATTTTTCAACGCACTTTGAGGGCTACTTTGTTTGAGGGCTACGCACTTTGAAGCTCCACAAAGCGCAGTACTTCAAATTTATTAAATCCTTCACAGAAGGAGACCCACTGGGGTAGTGGTCGGCCTGTGGTTTTAATACTTTAATACTTAGGTCTAGAGCGAGTATTATAGTAAGAAAAATTCAACAAATTGCTTTTAAAATATGCGCATTCTCGCAAACTCCGTATTACACTGACATTTGTCAATTAAAAAGCATCACAAAATTAGGTGTATTCCTAAATGTGTTTAGTGAGCACTTTAGTAATGGCTTTACTAAGTAATTACAAACAAACGTTTTATTGCAGATTAGTATGCAGGTCAAAAGGTGTTTCATTTACAGTCTTATTATACCTCCCAAAAGTGACTCCACCACCTCCATATGTGAACCATTTTTCATAGTTTACAGTAAATCTATATGCTAAAATTATTCCTTTATTGACCACTTTGTATTCTGTTTTGTGACCAACAATTAGAGAACGAAAGTAATCAGATTAGTGTAATTTTTTTTTTGTTTAATGCTTTATCTGTTTAAAGACAATACAAAAAAGCAGCTAAGGATGATCAGTCAATTGCAATTCTCAAAATATTATTTAAGCATAATTTTTCTTAGATTTTCCGTGGATTTATTGCTCAATACATTTTTAATGAGGATGAGTCCGGCCTCATTTTTAAAGCTGTACTGAAGAGTTATGTTTTTATTATTGATCTGCATTTTAGTCCGGTAAAGGAAGGCTTTAAATACTGACTATATAGCTTTATATTTTCATAGGTCTTATTAATTTACAGATGCAATACTAAGACAGGAAAGATTATTTAAATAATTTACTGTTAATTCCAGCCACGGGACCTAATAGGAGCACAGCAGTTATATAACATCGACATCCAAGAAAAAGTAGTAGCAGAATGCTGGGATAGGGAGAATCTTGATGTTTTTTAGATCTAAACGAGATGATACACATTTTTCTTCTACAGTCTCAATACGACCATCGGATAAGTAGACGATTCATCTACATTTAATTAAAAACAAAATTCTTGTAGATACGGAATCAAATAATTCTTCCCTAAACTGGTATCTGGGTTCCACCAGGTCGAGATAAGGAAACAAGACTGCTATAAAATTGTATTCTCTGTCGATCCCGGGATTTATGGAAATATTATAATGCCTTTTGGTTTGCCCTACCTCTCTAATAACGATATATAACACTTAGTAAGTTATTGTATCAGTTTAGCGCGATCTATTGATCCTGTATCTAATGAGCTAAGCTCCATAAATTTATTAGTGAAACATACAATCCACTTTCGCAACAAAAATCTATCAAAAATCAAATCTGGGGGTCGGTTTTGTTCGAAATTCGACATTTGACCAAACAACACTGCAAGTATATAGTAGTGGTATGTGTGTTTGGGTTAGTGCGGATGCGCGCCATTTAAATTTTTGAATATGACATTTCTAGATGACATTTTCATTTATATAATAAGTCAAAAATTTTAAATGAAAATGTGCTTTAATTTATTTAGTTTATTTAATTTAAGTTTCAAAATAATTACAAATTCTATGTTTTTACGAACAAAAAATATTTATTTTTAAATCGCATTGAAAAAACTCGACATCACGTTTGTGTTATTAGATGAAAAAAAAAATGTTTTCTTAACTCAACAACTATTTTTAACTATTTTTACTAATTTGCCTGCTCAAAAGCTAGGGAGATGTCAAATTTTGATGTTAACATTCGCAGCAAACACACAAATATAACCGCGGAAATTTACACACTATAATATAAAATTGTATACTATAATCGTTATACGTATACGAAAACGTCAAGTCTCAATTTCGAACAAAATTGACCCCTGGATTTGTAATGAGAGAATTTTCAAAAGATAATAAAGTGAGTGTTATAACAATAGAGACCAATCTCACAAAAATCGGGTGAAACATTGTTTTCAGGTGCATATAACCATGAGTGAAAATTCAAGGTGACCGACCTAGAGACAATTATAAGAGTGATACCTATCGAGCTAGGCCGGGTAGTCAGTAATTACAAAAAAAACTAATCATTTAATCGACCTTGAGTGCACCATTTAAATTAAATTTTATTTATCTAATTTATTTATACTCATTTTAAACTTAATTTTACTTTTATTTAATTATCAGTTATAATACATACAACTACTGTTGCTTTTTTTTTAAAGAAAGTATTAATTGTCCAGTGGATTTAATGTCCCTCGAAGGTCAATTAATACAATTAATAACACTCTTTTCATACACACACACACCATTACAGTATACCACCTACACATTGCAAGCTCCATGTCAACCTGTACATTGATATGAACGGTGGGTCGGCGCTGAATTCTGCACTCCACAGAAAGTCTTAGTTGTATTTATTAACATCACCGATCGTAATTGTTGACGAAAATTCGCTTTTGCATCCACGCTCATGTGGGATTTCAACCCAGTACCTCCTGACCCAAGTGCCGAAGCTTTAACTACTGCACAACTTGTCCGGTGGACTTACTATTACTTTTACTATTTTTTACGAGATTAAACCGTTAAACCGAATGATGCGCACGAGAGCGACGCAAGAGTTGACCAAGCAAAAAAACGTTGATAGCATCATGAAATAGATTAAAACAGTTCCACGTGTCGAAGCGAGAAAACAAATATATTTACTTCGGTTTCTTTCTTGCACTAAATGTTTACCCCTCCTCTCACACCTAATCTCTTGTTTAACAGCTTGATTTAGAAATTTTTTATTTTATTTATATCAATCATCGAGTTTCAGCTGAAGATATTAGTTATAAGTTGATGTGGAAAATATTCAGTGCTTATGGTAAGAATATGTCTATTTTAGAAATGTTTTCCAGATGGAAATGAGTTTAGATTATAATTTTGTACAAAAATCATATTTATTTGTCGTGTTTTAATAAAAATGTTTGTAAAAAAATTATATTTATTTGTCACGTCAAAATTTCAAGTGATAGAAGTTGTGTTTTGTAGTGATATCAGTTTTATTATTATCCCTGCAATCTGTTCTGGGGCTAATGCTCTCCCAACTGTTTTGCGGTTTGCTGTTTCCGTCCTTACTTTTACGCCGTTGCCAGTCAACTCGAGGACGTATATCTATAGGTCCGATTTTACCACCCCCATGCCAGCCTATACTGGTATGGAAGATAGGTCGGCCCATGAGTTTTGCACTCCGATCCAAACGTCGAAGCTTTAACCAAGTGGTAGCAGTTGCAAAGAAATATTTATAATGCAGCAGACTAAGATTCTAAAAACAGCCACCACGAGTTTTATAAACAAATATTTTGTAAATTTTAATTTAATAATCTACACTTGCGAGCACCTAAATTGACTCAAACCTTTAGCGCTTAGAAAGACGATTTTTTTTACAACGATTTAACCGATTTTCACAAAATATTATATTTGGCCTGATATTTTTACTTTAATTTACACTATTTTCATGAAAATGGGTTCAGTCATTTTTTTATAATGAATTTTTAATGAAAACGCAACCAAAATTGATGAATAAATAAATAAATATTGGTGACATTTAAAAATTACAACAAAAATTCAAGCAAAACAAAAAGAAATTTTATTGGTTAATACTTAGGATTACCCCTCTTGCATCTACAATGGTTCGCATGCGGTTCTTCATTGACTTTATTAAGGTTTTGACAAAGACTTGGGAGATCGCAACACACTCCTCATCCAACGCAATCTTGAGGTCACTGATGTTAGATGGTGCGGCTCTTCTGGCGCGAATCCGCCGTTTTAGTTCGCTCCATAAATGTTAAATGGGATTCATGTCTGGACTGAGGGGTTTCTCCATCATCGTCTTGAGTCCAACCTCATCGATGTACTGCCGAGTGGAGATGAGATTGCCTTCCTTCAAGCGCCTTCTAACTGTCGATTGACTAACAGCTCTTTCTTGAGCTTGTGTTAGCTCCTGCTGCACATTGAAGCCCATGAGGGCAATAGAACGAGGTTAGGACAATAAATCGATCGTCTCTCTCAGATGTACCGATACCTGCTGGTATTTGGTCTCCGATTGAAGGTGCAGTTTCCTGAAGCTTTCTGGAAACTCATGAGACAGCAGGTTGGCTCATGCTTAGCTGATAAGCGACTTCTTGTTGATTACATCCTTTTTGCAATAAAGCCAGAACTTTTGCGGCTTTTTCTGGAGTAGTATCCATGATTTTGAGCGTTTCCCTGTTGTCATTACCAGATACAGTGAGAAACTAGCTAAATATGATTTCACCGTATTCAACATAAATCATAATCATACGTACATATATTCAAATTAAATAAACTTATTATTTTCCAATTTTTGTTTAAAATTTAAAATTGTTCGTATAAAACCAAAGGCTAAACGCATCATCGACTTCGCAATACATTTCAACATTTATTTTTAGTCTAATTCATTCATGTTGAAATATTAATTTTCCCCGCATCACACGGTATGATTGATAAGAAGAATCGTTGTTTTTCGTACATGTTATTCGAGTACAGGATTAAAATTAATGTCCCTGTACATACATAATATTATAACATCTGTATATTTATATTTAAAGATGAAAATCAGTCAAATTTCAAATTATAAAACAAACAAGTTGTTTTCCAGACAAATTAGAAAATTTGTCGCGACAGTAAAATATATTTTTATATTTTGTGCTTATACGTTTAATGAATTAAAAATTATTAACATTAATTTTTGTCTTTCGCATAACATTGTTTATTAACGGGGAAATGTATATTTGGCCGTAATCTCATGACATTAATAATATACGCCCTCTTGAACATTAATCTAATTAATTAACAATATGTACATTTAATCAGTTTATTTTCGAAGACGCTACCAAAATAGCTCACCTTATGGAACTTTCATCATAATAAAATTAAATAAAATATAAATAACCTCTTCTCTTTGCAATTTCCAAAAATTCCATGTAAGGTTTTATTACAATTTACAATTTCATTAAAATACAAATAGAGAACAACAACAATCAAATGAAAAGAAAACAATGGAAATTATTTCTCTCCTTCTGTTGGTGATTGTGTTGCCTTATCCCTAGAATAGAAAATATACAGACGACGGTATAAAAAATATTAAAGCTTTGTGATCATTTCATTTAATTCATGGATTCACAGAACAAAACAAAAAAAAAATAAAAATTCAACACACGAAAGACAAAACATAAAATGAATTTTTTATCAATCCTCTCGTACAGCAGGAGCAGTAAGCAACAATATATTTTCTTTTCATTGTCATCTATTGTGCATGACTACATAATATTTGTGTGCTAAAAATACTGAATAAACAGAATCTGCCGCGTTAAAATTTTTTTCTGTTTCGTGTTTCATTTCAGTTTCAGCTATTTATTTTAATGTGCCAAACAACAACAAACGTAAAAATTTGTGAGACTTGGAAAATATTAATTTTTCACGACACAAAATAAAATAAACGAATGTTGGCAGACAGTTGGAACGTAAGACAAAAAGCTGTTTCTATCTACATATCTATACGTTTTACATATAAACCTAAGTAAAAACCATGGTTGTGATGTCTCCAAGATGAATTCTGTTGTGCCGTAATGTCAAGTTGTTGACATTAGTCGAGTGAGTTACTGCTGTTTGTTGTAATATGTTTATATTATATTTCACAATTAGCGTTACGATATAGGTGTTTACAGCCAACAAGTACTTTATCATTATTTTAGTTTTACCGAACTATGGCAAAAGGCATTTTGTTAATTAAACATAATTTATCAGATACATAACAGAACTTATTTTTGTTGCAATTTTTGGAGGCAACTAAAACTTTTATTTTAAGCTTTATTAAATTACGATCCAGCTTTGCTCCATCAAATCTCGCGGATTGAACGTGGATTGATACATTTCCAGAAAGTTTTGCATTCTGAAGACTAAGTCATTCTGAAGTCTATAAAAACTACCATTTACCCGAACTGTAACAAAGAAACTCAAACACTCGCTATCTTGAAAGAATCTCCTTAACCACTAAACTAAACTAGTTCTCATAATGTGTGCCAAATAGATATTGATTTTCTATTTGATAACATACAATGTGTAGTATACGAAACTTAATCAATTTCCATTAGTGGAAGAAGGAACAAAGTAATATACAAAGTACAAAGTAGCCTGCCTAAATAATTTAATTCAGCCAGAGGGAAAATTTTACGTTACTGCATATTTTATTGTTTTCTGTTATTTAACAGCGCAGACAAATAAGGAAAAAAAAGGTTTTCCAGATTTTCTTGTTTTTTGTACTTTGTTGTTTAAATAAAATACCTGTTTTGTACAATCAATAAATTTATTCCGTTCAATGATTTCAATTTCGATACGGATTTAGCATTTTATTAGCTTTGTTGAATGAATTGTTTTCAGCATGAGTCTCTGGTTAGGTGTTTTAGTACTAGTAGTTTTATAGTAAATTTACTATTCCAGCATAAATGGCTTATGGGATATTATTAACAAATTGTATAAAACTTTAACTGAATAAAATTATCATATACTTAAATTTTATAATAAGTCAGGTATAAAACGTATATAACAGTTACTTAGCTCAAATTTTTTAATAATCTTTATTACTTCTTAAGCTTTCAAATATTAATGCTTTTTGTACATTTCAAATATTAAACCACACCGATTCTTCCGATAAGACTACTAAGACCACCTTTGCTAAGACTTTCTTCTGAAGATTTAAGATTAAAGTCTTCATTTAAATTACTATTTCGCTGATATTAACGAAGACAATTTTTAAGACTACTAATAACCCTTTTCCTGCCCGGTAACATAATTGTGTGGGTATGGCAAAAGGACCATGACAAAAATTTATTTTTGTATGTGTTTTAAACCAACTTACATATTTGCGAATTCCTTTTTAACTTATTTTCGTCTGAAAAAAACACTATATCTATACATACAATTGTGTTGGTTTTGCGTCAAATCAAGCAAAATTTATTATCAAAAACGCCCTTACACACTTTGATTTTTTACTCACACATTTGTGTGGTTTGGACTTAAATTGAGCGTATTTCTTTTTTTTTTTTTTTTTTGTTGAAAAAGGGATAATAAGACTAAAGCTGTACAGGGATGATATTGCTAAGATATCAAAAGTACTGAATTTTTAAGGAACAGAGTACTGAATCTAATTTTAAAGTACTTTCCGCACATTTTCCTACTTCACCAATAATTGGCTAACTGTAAACAAGGAAATTTCAAGACAAATTCAATTCAGTCTGTTTTGACGCAAATAGATTTTTGCAGGACCTGATAAGAAAATTTTTTTTCGCATTTTTGTGGGTAATTTGATTTCTACTGGTTTATTGCAATAAAGGCTCATCAAGTTTTTGTATACAGAAAGTTTATAATGGTTTGTTTTGAAAGAAGACTATTTATTTATTACGAGTAACCTATTTTGAAAAGCAGCAATTAACCACCGGGGCATTAAAACTGCACCAATCCTATAACGCTCGATTTTATTTGAGAATAGAATCTGCATCTGTTTAGTACACAGTAATTAAAATTAAGCAGGTTGCTTCACGTCAAGGATCTCTACCATTAGTATCATTAATATTTCTAAGCCTGGAACTGCGGACTGGAAAGAGGTGCGTTAAGTTAAGTTCTACCTAACTATTGGATCACTTTGAACACATTAAACTGTAATTTCTATAATTTTTGCGTAGGTGCTTTTGAAATAGGAATAAAAAATATTACGGATTTCGTGTTTGTTTATACCGTAAAGTGCTTCAAAATTTTCCCGAAAAATTCACCGCAACCAGAAAATCAGACGACATCCCTTCTAAAAATAATCTTCCAGTCAAACATGAAAAAGAGGAACAAAAAATATTAAGATGAAGCTTGTTTACCAAATAGAACGGTTTGGCAATATTATCCGTCATGTTTTTGTAAAATTTGACACAGGTTAATATAAATTCACCATTAAGGCAACTTTATGTAAACCTGCGTAAAATTTTTCCGGAAAAATTTGACTGAGAGTTTTGAAAGAGAGTTAAACCCAACCAAAACAATCCACCTTGAAGTTATCATGGGTTTTCATCCCACGATTTAAAAAAAAAATACCAATAGCAGCGTAAGTGTTAAAAACTCCCCAGATTTTCACCTTTATACATATAATACGTATTTCTCATTCCTCGATTTTTTTCCTCCAAAATTGCAAACGCTAGATGGGCTACCACATGCATTTTGTTATACTTTTCTTCTATAAAAATGTCCCATAAACGGATTATTTGCGAATTTTCTAAACGCACCGAAAATGACACAACAGTATCTAAGTATACTTTCTATACTGCCAGAGTATCGATAAAAGTACTATAATATCGGAAATATCATCCCTGATGCTGTATGCCTGACGCCGATCTTTTTGTCTAAATTTCCGACTAACTAAATTGATCGTTAGTTCGCCCAGGTATTGTTAGATGTCTCTAACATTTATAAACTAAAATTTAGTCGATATTTAGTTCTAAACTGCAAACTTAGTTCCAATTTATCAATTACCGATTAGAAAAGTTTTGTAGAATGTTAAATTTAAGTTTATATAGCAGTTTTTAATTAAACATCAGATGCGATGTGTTTTGTGCCATCTTTGGTATGAACTAACCATCAATTTAGTTAGTTGGAAATTTAGATAAAAAATCGACGTGAGACATACAGCATAAGTGAAGAATAAGAATTAAAAGTCTACAGTATTCGTTAAGACATAAGTTTTCGCTAAGACTGGCAACACGTGTGTACGTCAGAATCGGGGGGCAAGATGAAAAAAAAAATACTTTCTAATTACGTTTTTAAAGTCAAATTTTATTTTTTTAAATATTTTTCTTAGATACGATGTCATAATTTGTTGTAAAGCTAAAAAGAGTATATGTTTTCTAGTAGCTAACGATTTAGCTCAATTTATTGAAAAAGCTTCAGCCAATTCGTCGTGATGGCGCCAATTTTTTGTTGAGGAAGAGTTGTATGCTAAAAAATGGCCAAATTAGATTATACATTAGATTAGATATTAGATATTTTCAAGTCCGTACAAAATTTTCGGTGCCCTCATAAATTTGTAATATCATCCAATTTCTCAGATTACTTATTAAAAAAAAATCAAATTTGGTTCCGAGTAACAGGTCTTGAATATTCAAGAATATTTATATTTCGCATTGATTAATGTGGGCATCGATGACATTGAACTGGACTTATACTAAGTTCCGTTTATATTATTTAAATAATAACCTTGCGTACCTATTTTGTATATCCAAATAGTCGATGTGTGTGTGTTAAATCAGCTTTCTAAAACTTTACGTGTGTCCTTTTCCAAAAATGCTTAATTTCTAAAAAAGAAACATAATAATTATATTCATTGTTTGTCGAATAAATATTGTATTGTTCCCTAAGTATGCCTATATGAAGGATATGGAGAATAATTAAAGTTCCATCTGTGTTTTAATAGCATACTGTACGATTTTATATCAAGGTGACAAAAAAGAATGCGGCTATTATTCTATTGCAATTTGCATTCGACCGTTTGCCTCATCTGCAATAAATCTTGAAGAGTTTCAAGACTTCCAAAACCAACTCAACTTAGATTGCAATAAATCTGCCATATTTCGAGGTTAATCATCAGCCGATGATTTGATCCGAATTGAATTTCACCTTTTATTACAATAAATCTTGTAAATATTTACTTAATTTATTCTGTCGGTTACTCTTCAATTTGTGACATCAGATGGAAAGCCTATATTTTTTTCTGTTTCACTTTCAATCTAAGTGAAATAGCTACTACATCAATGCTATACCGTAGTTATTCGGAAGTCTTGTGTATATAAAAGTTTCAAAAACATCATTCGATGCGAAATCTCAATCTGTCAAATTACCATCATGGGTTTATATCTGGTAAATTCAAAACGACGTGTTTTGGTTAATATACTGCATCAGTAGCGTCCTTACATCAATTGAAGTACGAGTTAACACAATTGCTTTGGAATTTCTGCGGATTATGTTCCTTACTTTATTGTTTCATTCTGTACTTCTAATATTAATAGAAATAATATGCATCTTAATTGTTTGAGAACACGGTATAGGGATAACGTATGACTTTCTTTCAAAAAGTGAATTCGTCCTGTAATGTTTTTGGGTTAATTCTATGGTCCTATTAGGGTATTCTCTGTTATGGTTTTAATGGTGTACATATATAATAGATCAGGTGGTACAATTAATCAACCAATCAATAGCCAAGTTAACGTGATGAACTAATTCAACAATTGACATTTATTCATACAGATCGATTGATTCATTTTCACATTTAATCCACATAATTTCGATAAACTAAAAAATGCTAGAAGTTTCCCAACTAAAATTAATTTTCATCGCATCAATGAATTTTAAATTGATTTTTTTTTTGTTTGCACGAGCGTTTTATCATTGCCTTCGTTTCATTGAGTAAAAAAAATGTTGGAAATCATAAATAATTGTTTTTCATGCTTTTCTTCCGTTTTTTGTGCAATATTAAGTGGAAATGTAATTTTCACTTCAATGATGAAGATGATGATACCCATATATAATGATTATTACACCGGGTACTAGTTTTTTAGTGTTGAAAATATATTCTCTTCTATTAAGGTATGTAACCATTGATTAAATGTTAATTTGCTTTATATAGAATCGTCGGTAAGATGAATGTTTTGGAATTACCGAAGATAAATCACTTTTCTTTATAAATATATTGGTGGCAATAGATGTTATATACATATATACATATTGTACATAGATTTATGTTGCAAATGATGGTGATATTTTGTCAATTTGGGAAAATATTTTTTTTTTGTATTGTGCGTTAATGCGTGTTCGTGCGGTGATAAATTGCTTACAAGATTTATTTATAAATACAGAAATCGTAAAAATTGTGTAGATTTATACAACACATTTGATTGATATTCGTATGGAGAAATTTAAGGTCGCGAATCAGTCATGATATCCTAAAGAAATTTTATCACGTAACGTAATTCGATATGGTGGTGGTTGCGCGAGGATTTTTATTAGGAAGAAATACTATGAAAAACTTTTATTAAAATTTTTATACATAATGATGAAGAATCTTTGAGTACAATTTTCGAGTGCATATAACAAATTCACCATGTAAAGCAAGCAAGTTCGATAATTGTATCTCATACAGATAATTTTAGTCAATTTTTTATTCATGGATTATCCCAAATACATAATCATCATCGTATTTTTTGTTATTATTCCCGTAATCGAATTTATTTTCTCCTTAAATTAGATGGAAATTTCGAAATATAGAAAATTAGATAAGAATTTCGGTTTCGAAGTAGTATTTTTTTCACTTCTTCATCAAATTACACATTAATTTAGGTTTATGTTTCTGACAAGTGACGTATTTCTGTTCTTTTCTTATGTAAAAATATATTTTTAAATAAATGTATGATTTGATAAAATTAAGGAAAACAAGGATTGAAATTATGTATGTGCTCGTAAAAAATCTAACTATCGTATAATACATATATGTATAGCTATACAGTGGCTCATTTCTTTATTGCTAAGTTATATGTATGTATATGTACACATACGAGCATATGTAATATATAGGTATGTAGTTTTCTGTTTAAATTTTGCGGATGGGTGAAATTCAGTTCGTATACGTTTAAGAAATACTGCCGATAATAATCTTACCACCTGTTACATTACGCCTGAGAATAATTCCAAAGGAAATATATTCATAACTCATTTATTCATAATTCATTTTATGAAATTTGAAAACAATTTAATAATTTATTAACTGGTGTATGAAATTACGCGGAGGCAGAAAAGCACAATACTCATATTGTGCTTTTATGTGTGCTAAATAATTAATTAGTTATATCTGTGCTTTTTCTTCTGCTATCACTGTTAATATTTTAATTATTATTAACCAGTATTATGGAATTAGGTGTTATTTATTAGAGAGAAAATAAAAGGCAGAGCTGTCTTCATGGTCTATTGACCAGACGAGTAGGCAGTGTGCTGTCACAAAATAATCAGTGTTTTTATTCATCCCGAGTAATTCTACTCTATGCCCACTGCGTTTTTATTTGTGAACAGTGCAGTGCTTGTTCTAAAAACTTTATTCTGAAATGAATGTCAGTGTACAAAGAATGTACAGTGTAACTTACAGCTTACTAATTTATGAAATGTTTATTTATGACTTATTTCTTAAGCAATTTAACATAAAAATAACGAATCAAAGTTTCTTTGTTAAGTTAATGTATTTATTTAAATTTGATTTTACTAAATCTGGATGTCCTTCGTGCTTTTATGAAAAATTAAATAAATAGGTTAAAAGGTCGCTCTATTGCCCTGCTCTGCAACTTCATTATCAGCACTAAGGGTATTAATTAACGATAATGAAAACAGGAAATATCTAGATGGGCCTGCAGCTGGTTCTCTCTGGGACTGGTCGAGTTTGATTAAGAAAATAGTAGTTTCATTACACATAAAAAATTCATTATCTGTTTAATGTTACACAAATAATGCTGTCCCAAAAACTTTTGTAAACATTAATTCGGTTTTTTTACCAATGGATAATGAGAAATCGGGCATTACATCAATCCAAAAAGTACTTGGAGAAATCTACATGGACTCTAAACTCAAACTGTATTGGAAAGGATCCTCAGTTTTGCAAAGCATGGCATCAGTGACATAAAATGCAATGCTGTGTCTTAATGTAAGGACACTGTGATAAACTATGATGACATTGTTTATTTTGATGACTATTAGGGCAGGTAGTTCTGCTAAGCGAGTGTCGTAAAATGTTTATCCTGCAAATTTGATCCGGAGGATCAAAACCAAATAGATTTAATAATACAAACTTTTGAAAGTATAACTCATGCTTTAGTATCATTAACCAGACACACTCACAAATTTAGTTATTACGCCCCAGTGAAAGGGCCAGTAAAGCTCATCGTCAACATCTCATTGTAAATCCAGAGTGACTTAAGCCAACAACGATCGACCTGTTATTGCCAACTATGGCCGAGTTACAATAACGATTACAATAGTCTGACAATCTAATTCCATAACATAACCAGAATTTCTTCAAAAGCATCACAATTTCACAATTTTGTGCTAAAGACTTTGTTTGCCTATAATGAGTATCCCAACAAGAAGTTCAGATTAAAAAATTTAATTAAACAAAAACGGCTTAAAATATTTCTACATTAATTTTTTTGTTTGAAATTACAATCCTCCTGGTTATTATTGGAAAATGATTTCATTCAAATGGGCTGGCCTTGGCGTACTCCATTTGGTCGGTCCAATTTCTGAACACATTTTGCATGGTCTGGTTGCTTCAATATTGGCTTTCAAATGCTCAATTGTTTGTGGATTGTCCGTATAACACTTGTTCTTCACGGCACCCTACAAATAAAAATCCAAAAGTACCAAATCACAGCTCCTTGCCGGCCAATTCACGTCACATTTTGAATTTTTGACGCAGTTTCGCTATTGCATCGCCCAATGTGTGACATGACGCACCATCTTGCAGAAACCAAAGGTCGTCCAAAACAATATCTTCAAGATACGGCCACAAAAACATGTTAACATGTGGCGGTAGTTGATTCCGTTGACCGGTAAATGCGGCAATTTGGTTTGTTTACGAACCCACCGAGATGGAAATGTGCCTCGTCCAGAAAGATGATTTTTTGAGCAAAAGCCTCATCAATTTCAAGTTTGTCGCAGGCCCACGCGAATCGATATCGAAGCGGATGGTCACGGGGCTTCAATTGCTGGGCCAATTGAACTTTATAGGGCCACAAATCAAGATCTTTACGCAGAATTCGTTGCATGGAAGACCGGTACTTGGTGAAATAACACTTTCCAAAAAAAAAATATTGCTTCTAGTTGAAGGAAATTTTATCTTCTCTTCCCTTAAGCTAGCAGAACCGATAAAACAGAACATTACAAGATAGTATGGATAAATATAGGCTAATAATAGGCTAATTAAATGCTCTATTAAAAAATTTTGAGCTCCATACCTTCTAACTATAAAACGTGGGTTCTGCTACCTTAGAAAAAGTTATAGTAGAACCCATATAAAAAAATGATTTAAAAACAATTGGAAAATTTAAGGTTAATTTTATGCTAATTAAATGCCCAATTTAATTTTTTTTATTGTGCTCGATCTAGAAAATGCATAAGGCTTTATCACTTTAAAGCTAGCAGAACCCAAATCGAAAATTGGACCAAAACCGAAATTAGAACGCAAACCAAGATCTATTGACATACAAATAATTTTAGGCTGATTATGGCCTAATCAAATGCGTCTCTAAAAAATTTTAGGTTCTACTCGTTTTTGGCCAAACTTCAGGCCATTTAATCTAAAGCTAACTGACCTGAAGTTTGGTCAAAAACGGGTGGAGCCTAAATTCTTTTAATGGTACATTTGATTAGGCGATAATGAGCCTAAACTTATTTGTATGTCAATTGATCTTGTTTTGCGTTCTAATTTCGTTTTTGGCCCGATTTTCGATTTGGGTTCTGCTAGCTTTGAAATGATAAAGCTTAAGGGACGTTTTTTATGAGTTTTTGAGTAAAATAAATATTTTCTAGAATACCAAAATATGGGGCTGTTTGAGACTGTAAACGATATTTCATTCCCAAATCCAAATTAAAGCCGTTTTATAGAGGATTTAGAAACCTTGCTGAAGCGACGGTTCCGACATTTCTGTAAAACGATTTCTTCTTGATTTGATTAAAAATTTATTTTCAGTCGAGCATGATCGCAGGCTTTAATACATCAATATAATTTGAATTAACAATTTATGAAGTTTCGGGTTATTCTTGGTGATAGCCAGATTTTACTTTTAATTCATGGTTACGAAGGGGTTGAGAAATGGGTAGCGAAACATAATAGTTCACTAAGGCATGGTGATTATATTTTGTACGTAAGTTCAAAGCATTTTTAATATTTTTGTGGTCTCGTCACTGCAGTCTGATGGGACGACAGAATTTTTTAATTTAAAAAATTTAATATTTTATTATATCGAAACCAAATTTCCAACGCCTTGGTCACCTCACCCCATTTATTATGATTACCATTTATGTTCTTTATTACAAATATTTATCAATGAGATCACAATGAACGTTAGAAGTCTTTTTATGTAGAAATATACGCTTCAACCTTTCGTAGCATATGTCTTAGCATATGTCTTAGCACCATGTCTTAGATCTTAGATACGGAATATTTAACTTTATGAGTTGTATTTTATACTACTGATTATTATTATTTGGCTCTGAATAATATGGCAAACCTGCCAAAATATCCTGGATTTACAAGCCTTAATGTAACTAATTCCTATTTTTTCTTAGCCCAACTATTCACAATGCACAAGCTCATGTTACTTTGAAAACTATTAAAATATCGTGCGCAAACTGAACATGTATGGATTTTATCAAATACTATGTTCTGATGGCTTCTTCTGAACGTCGTCGGCCTTGCCTAAATTTAATATAAAACCGCTATTGGTGCTCACTTAGACCATAAATTTAGGTTTGATGCTGATTAGAGTTAAAAAAAATAATGAAAATTAAAATTTATTATCGTCTTACGTAATAACATGTTGTTACTGTCACACACTGTTATTAACATAAAAATAAATCGCTTAACCAAAAATGGAATAAGAAATTTCCATTTTCAGAGTGTGCATATTAAAATTTATTTGAAACACTAGGAACACAAAATAAAGAAAAATGTAAGAAGCAAATATAAGCGTTTCATCGCTTTCTTCATAAAAAAAGCTTTTTTTATTGTTTTTTTTTTGTTATGTGAATGTTTCGTTTCTTCTAACAATTTCACATACACAAAATGGAATTTCTATAATGTGGTCATAAAACTTCTTTGTAATACATTAACGAGTTTGTGATATCTACTCTAGTTGAGTTCTACAATCTACACTTTGTTGAGTAAACAACAATCACTGCAATTGCTTTAGTTTAAGCAAACATTTAATCCATCCTAATATTCTGAATTCAACCACTTATCTCACCATCAACGATATTAAATGTACGAATACATATATAGAACCACAACACAAATAGCAGGGAAAGTAGCATCAAACGAAATGAAATTGTACAAACAAATAAAATATTTCACACAGCAAAACACAATTTGTGAAATAATAGAACTTTGTTCTTCAGAATAGTATTATGTTTCGAATTCCGATTAGTTTGCCTATTCCCTATCGGATACAAACACTAAGATACTCAAAATAATTCACAGAAAGTAACTGAACAAACACAAAATATAAGAGTTGAAACCATAAAATCCGAACAACATTCAAATGTGTTGTGTGTATATAAGATGATCATGATTGAATGTATGGATGGATGTGTTGTACTTTTCAGTTTCTCCAAAATTAATTCGTATGAATTAAAATCAATTCTGGGAATGTCATTGGAAAACTAATATCGTTTTAGCGACTGTAAAGTGGTGAATTGTTGTAGAAACTCGAACTGATTGATTAATTTTACTTTCGCAAATAAAATTCAATTGTGTAACTTACAACACATTTTTCTATATTTTAGTAAAACCTTTAGGGAATTAAAAAATGTCGTACGAGTACCACAAACATTTTAATACATAATATAACAATCAATTATTAGAAAGTAATTTTTAATCTAAATGCCACAACTTTTTCTGCACACAGTACACGTCAATTAATCGTAACTTTTCAAAAAAATTTGTTAAGCATAAATGTTAAATAGATCCCGCATGTATACATTTTAAACCTACATCAAAATTTAAAAAATAATACATTTTTTAATACACCCAAACACGTTTATATGAATTGGGGGTAAAATTACACAATAAATCATCGATTCGATAAATTATTCAAAACAATTTTCTTCTATTAAAAATTCGGAACAACCACCCAAGAAAAAAGGCTGTCAAGAAACAAACAATAAAATTTAAGCCTCGGAAAACCCGAAAATTATGTTCTTTAAAACGCAAAACTTTCTGTTTCTTTTCGTCTGAACAGTAAACATTTTTTGTGTTTTGCATGGAAAATCAATCATACGAATCTTAAACTTAAAAGATTTTCATTTTGAATAATATACAAAAAAAAAAAAAACATAATAGTAGTACGGAATAAAAAAATGTCGGAATAAAATTGTGGTACTCAAGAAGCACAAAAACTTTAAGTTATGTAATTTCGAGAAAGTCACGTTTTCATGAAACAAAGCAAAAATAGTTTTTAAAATTATCTTTGACACAACCATTTCAGCGCTACCGGAAAGAGAGAAACGAGGGGCACGTTGCAATTAATTTTTGTCTAATAATAGCATTACATAACCACAAAAACTTTTCATTATACCAAAATAATTAGAAAACGAAAAGCTTTTTCTGTTTGCTTCCTACAAAGAAAAATATGATCAAAGGAAATTGTGTAAAAAGGCCGGCCAAAATGAATGAATGGAATTTATTTTTTGATGTTTCTATGACATTTGGATTTATTTTCTTATAATCAACTTCAGTAAAACCTTACAAAAATAAACATAATTTTACAGTGTACCTACTGTTGAAAAAAGTTATACATTTTGAAATTATGTATACAAGTTACATAACTCTTTCTTAATACCATATGGTATGCTAATTTTAGTGATATAGAAAAAAGGCGCGCATTTAACGAAATGTGACGAACAAAACAACGTAGGTTTGGTATCCGCCATACGGGTTGTGTAGAAAATAACATGTACAGGAAAATACAATGGTGAAATTATATGAGATTCCAGTGGAGAAATGTAGGGATACAGCACATTTTTTTCACATAAAATTTATTGAGCAGTAACAAAAAAAATGAAAGGAAAGCTAAAATATGGAACGAAAATGAAAATGATAAGAATTTTAATGAGATCACCTGGATATTTTTTTACTACAGCTTTTAAGGTTGGCGGTCTTTTTATATGTTGTATGAAATATGTTTATTGTTTAAGAAGAAATATTTCATATTTAATGAGGTACGAATATGAATTATTATTATGTGACGCATATGCTATACCGGCTATGCAGTCCAGATTCAAAATAAAATTTCCTCGTAAGTGAATTACATTTTAAAACATTTTTCACTTCAACCAGAGCCTTCTAAATATAAGAGCCGTAAGATTCCGCCATTTTTCCATGAGCTTTCAATAGAGGGGAAGCTTTTTGTTATTTTTAATACCAATCAGTGTATTTTCATAGTTTTTAGAAGTTTTTTCTATATAAAAACATAAATGCTTCTTTCGAATTTTCAATTTGAATGGTTAGTGCAATATTCAGGAAACGCATATTTTAAAATTGACATAATATATCGAGATAACGCAAAAAACATTTAAATTAGTCTAACAAATTTTTTTTTTGTAGAAAGAAGAATTAGTTTATATGTGTAAAATAAGAAATTAGTATAGAGTGTTCCATCAAAAATTTCAGCATTATTTTTCCAAAACAAACGTTCATTAAAAATGCTTTTGAAGTAGCAATGTAATATGGGGGTTATTGTGTTTTGGATTCTTTTTCAACATTGTTGATGAACAAACTTCGAAAACTGTTTTTTCGTTACTTGTTAAAAAATTGATTTTTCATCGCAACAAGTTCGCAGGCTATATTGTTTCACCCTGTAGTATAAACAAAGCATAAAAGCTAATCAGCCATTCCACGCGGCATATCAAAGAAATTATTTGTGTTTCGTTTCTTTCCCTCGTTTACCTAAGATACCGGTTTTAATTGCGACTTATTTTTCAACAAATTTTTTTTGGTAAAGTAGTTTTAACATCAATAGAAATGAAATAAAAAATTTAAGGCCATTTTTGAGATGTAAATTTTTGTTTAAATTTTATTTTCGAAAGAGGAGAATGAAACAATACAAAAAATTTGGTGTTTTATATTTAGAGAAAGCATCGCATCGCCAGTATCGTCACTTGGACTATATAAGTCTCTCTATAAAGGACCCTTTCAGGTATTAGGTCGTAATGAAAAAAATTATAAGGTCAGGATTAGAGATAGAAAAATCAACGTGTCGATAGATAGATTGAATCCTTGTTTTCAGGAGGCAACAGAGGTTCTTGGCACAACAGGCGGAAAATGTATGAGTACCTCGCAACCCACTGTATTGAAATTTCGTTCTCGATTTTGGCAAACTGAAATATGCTTGAAAATTATTTGCACCAAACTAGATGTTGTTTTGTGTACAATATACGGTAAACCGGTTATTTGATTTATAGGGAGAGAATAATTATGGAATAATGAAATTTATTTCCAATTCCTACTTATTTTATTTATTTTTACACAAAATTAAATTTTTAAGTTTTTTACAAAAAAAATTAAATTTTTATTTTTCACGAAGCAGCTCAACTGGTGGTGAAATCTTTTATAGTCCCTTTTTTTTTTACTAACTCTCTGTTTAGAATGTGTTTGTTGAATATTTTATTAAAAATAAAAAATTTAAATTTAGATGATTTGTGTAATTTTTTATTCATGAATTTATGTTCAAAAATTTTCCAATTAGCACGATTTCTTATATAGTAACTCAATAAACTCTTCCCGTCTATTTAAAGCTTTCATTTTAATATTACGGCTCTTTAAAATCATAGATGGCTCTGCTTCAACCATGTGTAAATTTAATTCATATTTCAAGAGCGGTAAAGTCGCGAGAATTGTTAAACTTTACTAGGATTCAAACACGAATTTACGACCAAAGTAATTTTTTGACGAGCTCAAATAGTTAGGTTATTGGTGCCTTAAAAATGGGTACATAATAAGTACTACTATAATAAGTAACAACTTAATCTATACAATACACACTTCAATTAATTATAATTAAAACTTAGAAATTTGAAAATTTTTCGACAATTTTCGATTGAAACAGTCTTGAATAGTTAAACTCTCATATTTTGCCGGTGCCAGGTTAGTATTGGACCATCCAGCGGTATTTTAGGAGGAAGTTAAAAACTTTACAACTCCAACTTCGAAGTAATTTAAACACAAACTAGAGCAAGGGATGTTGAACTCTTCCATTCTACAATGGATTATTAATATGCTTAAGAATAGCAGGACCTTCAGACTCTTTCGGTGAAGAATATATTACTACTGTCACCTCTTTTGTGGCTGCTAGTGATAGACCAATTCCTCGCCAGAATAGATTAGATTAAAAACAAAAACAAATAAACCAAATAAAACCTAACCATTCAAGTGATAGCAGAATTTTAACAAATTATATGGCAAATGAATTTGTTCAATTATCCCGTTTCAAAAAGTTAGTCATCTCTTAAATTGATGTCGATAGACAATCTGTAAACCTCAGCATACTGTAGCAAGGATAAGTTGTCTTTGTATCGTGGCACCTTTCCATCTTTTGCTGGCATAAAGGGTAATGGTGCGAGATAAATAAATAATCTAGGACCTCAAAGCACAAAGCAGTAATCGATTGGAAATATGACAAAAAATCAGTAATCAGTAGGAAAGCTCTTATAACATTTCTTCACTTATTATAGAGCCTTGCATGCGCCCTGAGCCTTATTTAGATTTTATTTAACGTACAATTTTCAATATCAACATCCTGAAAATGATTAAAATTTAAAATTCAAGCAACCGACATGAAAACAATCTAACACCTGTCAAAGTAATGTAATTAAAGTGGATTTTCCCACGTTTACCGAATCCTTTGTACCGTTACTATTAGTATTCCATCTATTTTAGTTCGCATAACTAAACGAAAAAAAAAATATTTTTCAACCTTTAAAGTTTAATATAAACATAAACTATACAAAATCCTTATCATATTCAAAAAGGATAACATTATATTATAAATATTTTAATATTTTCCAACACCACAGGGATACATGCGGATAATAATAACACACATAACACAAAAATAGAGATAGGTCCTTAAAATATTTATAATTTTTTAAAACTAAATTTTTTTTGTTGGAGGGAGGCATCACACATGGTTTAAATTTACACATATTTTCCTCTCGACTAATTCTATGTAGACATCGCACATTTATTTATAGTTACAACGTAACCAAATATGGGAAAATATTTTCTAGGCGAATGGGATTATAAATTTAAAAAAAAACACTGGCCTTTTCCATGCAGAAATTATTGCTATTTAATTCAATTTGAAAATACATTAAGGACATTTTATTTGCAAATATATGTGTTAAGGTTATAATGTTATCAAGTTGGGTAGGATAACGAAGCACAATATTGCTTGCACTGTGCTTGTACAATATACTAAATTAAAACAACTTCACCTTAACTGTAATAATGAAAATGTATACTAAAGTAAAACACTTATTTAGTAACTGTAAATGTTATCCGGCTGGAAGCTACTCCAACAAATTAAAATAAGCTTTTTGTAAAAGTAATTAAATGAGATATTATAACTATCAACTTGTTATCAAAAGTCAATATTGCCCAAAGAACGAACAGCAAGAAAAGCGGATAACACCAATATCACCAACACTGTGCCATATAAATAAGAATTTCCAGTTTGCAATAAAAACACAAATTTATTAAATTTTTACTTCTTTGTTGTTTAACAACAAACAGACCAAAAATATTACAAAATTAATTTTTTCTTAAAAATTTTTAAGCAAATATTTAAATTGAACTCGCTGTTTTACCACATAAACAGTGACATCAGCAAACTAGGAAAGCGACAGAATATACTTAAAATGGAGATAGGAAACTGTATATAGCAAAAACAACAATTTCGATGAATGAATTAAAGAAAAATGCATTTTCATTGTGAAAATTCTTTGTTATAAAAATTTCACAATAATAAAACTGAGAATGTATTTGCAAACAGAAATAGAATTGGAAAATAGAAATTAATTGAAAAACATTGTTCTGTGTGTGTGATGCACATTTTTCTAGATGACAAATTAGTTTTGTTTAATTGGAGAGCTTTCGACTAGAAATAGTCTTTGCAATTATTGATTTGCTTTAAATATGGCGTCTGAGAGCTTGAAGCAATCAGATACGTATACTAAGAAAATGTAATTTAAAAATTACATAGTTGGACTTGTTTGTTGTTACCCCAATGATTGTCAATATATGATGTATGGTATATGTATATATAGACAAAGTATAACAAGGAAATTTATATTGTTGGTATCATCGTCTCATTCTTATTAAAACGATTTTGTTTAACAGCTTTTGTTAGATTCGGTGTTATAACAAGTAAAAGGAATAAATGTCTGAATTGAGAGAGATATTGAGGATGCTCTAATTTTTTTGTTAAATTTAACATTATACGTTATTTAGAAACACGTAGAACTGCAACATCGCAATCAAAGTTTGCTAGTAATAGGGCTCATACACGACCCAATCATACATGAGCAATCGGGTGATTGCACAATCATGATTTTTCCGCTCACGATACATGCATGTTGTACACTGATCAGTTTTAAAATATGTATGAAGAAGCTGCGTTGTGATTTTAATTGGACTAGCAATACGGAAGAAAAGGAAATGTGACTTTCATTTCGCTACCAAACCAACAAATTTAGTCACTGAAATCGTTATATCATACGTACTTTTTTTCTGGCCATTTTAATTGTGTCATTCAACATGTTGTCTACGTTTTTTTTAGGTAACATAAACAGTCTACTGACGATACTTGCAATCTGGTCCTTCTGTGATCTATTTTGGGTCTGTGTACATCTGTAAATCAAAAGAGCAGGAAATATTTGTTACTGTCCAAGAGTTTTCGCAAATCTCGTATGAGCGAGTTGTGTGGATTGTAATAATCCCTGAGGATTGTGTTTGCCGACTGCATGTTTTATTTTAAAGGGCCGTTCCAGTATTCGATCCAGGTGCACGTTGTGTTTCTGAGCTTATATTAGAGCTCCATATTTATTATTATCCGCGGTGATTTGGTTATTTTCATACAATAGGTTTATTATAATACATAAATATAATTTATTTTTTATTTTGTTTTCTTTAAATATTAATATTTAAATCTAACACAATTAAAGATTTAATGTATACGAAATTTAATTTAATCTTATGATTCCGAAAACTAAAAAAACTTATTGTAAAAATAAATTTAGTTCTGCTAGGGATAGTAAATCTAAATAGCAAATTGTAAATAGTGCATTAAATGACAATCCGGAACTTCGATAGAAATTGGTAAGCTCTATCCGTCTGGATGGACCACTTTAAATAGTTTGGGGGCGAGGCAAGAGAAAGATAGGACAACCATAACTTTAACACCAACGTTCAGCAACCATTGCTTGGGTTAGTAAAAATGGGAGGTGAGTTGCTACTATATATGTATTTGAGTTAGTACGGGTGGACATGAGAAGTTTAATGGAAACATCAAGTGTAGCACAAGTCGAGAATGAACTGAAACGGTATAATACTGAAATACTAAGCCTCAGTGAAGTTAGACGGAAGAATACAACTACCTAAGATGAGATCTACGAACGGTTATATAGTATAAGCCGCAATACCTTCCACCCACCGAAATGATATAAAACAACAGCAAAATGACAATAATGGGAAAAAAGAACTTGGGTGTATCCGATAATTGTCCATTTCGGATCCACCCTTGGTTCTGCTAGTAAAATAATGAAGAATGGCTCATTCACTACTGAGTCACAAATTAAATATGCATAGGTTCCAATGCCAATGGTAGACCAGATATTTAGACGAAAGAAGGCGGCATTCGCCGATCAAGAATCAGATCAAGATGTAAAATATTGGATGAATAATAAAGAAATCTAAGATCGAATATAATAATAACTCACCCTAGTGGCAGTACGCTCAAATGAACCCGGTATTAATTTTTTTTACCAATTAATTACAAATTTGTCATAGTTAGAAAATTTATTAGAGCTTTCGTTAGGATGAAATTCATGTGTGGGCTGAATTTGACCAAAGCTACACCACACTTTTCGCATTTCTGTTAATTTTTATTGCATCGTATTTTGGGTGGTACTAGGATTTTTTAACAAAAATCTATCTCTATAGAGTGAAATTTTAAAAATCACATTTTTCTATATGGGTTTATAGAATAAATTAATCTTTATAATTAAAACAGCCCGGCTCAAATTTCAAAAGCCCGTACAAGGAATGGATATCCTTGAATTTATTACAACACCTATAGTACAAGAAGTGCACAATTTACTGGAAAAGAATTCGTATCACTTTTATCGATTTTTGTGGGTTTGGGCTGCTGTAAAAAACGAAGGGATTCCAATTAGAATTTGGAGTACCAGCGAAACTACAAATACTATTTTATTTTACTTTGGTTTTTCCATCTATAAGTCAAAAATTCATACAAATACTAGGATTTTCTCTCAGCAACTCCGGTATGAGGTAAGAAATCATAATGAAATATTTTTAGAAATTTTGTTCGTCTATGTCTATCCGTCGACACCAATTTCGTTGTCTGTGCTGGGATGTTCTAACATCACATTTTGCGATATTTTATCAAAGTCTCCGTTTCTTTCAGCTAGAATTAATTTGAGTTCTGTTTCAATTATGAATCATTTCTTCTTTATTGCTATCACAGCCTACTAGAATATATTTGAACAATATCTCTTTCACTTATTTTCGTTCTACAATCGAAAAAAAAAATATTTGGTGTTAGAAACGTAGTAGAAACATCACAATGTTGCAATCTAGCAAGCTGGTAAATGATATAAAATTGAAACAGAGATAAATTTTATTCTACAGAAACGAAAAATAAACTTCGATAAATATTATCGAAACATGGTGATGTTAGAACATCCCAGCCCTGGTTTTCACGAAAAAACCACTGCACTGCAATTTTAGTGTAGCAATATGCACTTTGTGTTTTCTCGATATACTCTGTTTTAAAGTTATAACATAAAACCTTTTTTTTTTTTTTTTTTTTTTTTTTTTTTAGTCCATGCCATCTGTTTTGGGGCCGAAGCACTCCCTGCTCTTTCGCGGTTTATTTTTCCGTCTTACTTTACGCATCATTTGCCAAATCGCTGAGAATCACCAAACAAAACAATGTCAAAAGCCGCGAAATGTTATACCAACTTGTGCACTGTGCGGAGAAAAAGGTCATCCGGCTAGCTATAAAGGATGCCTGGTGTATCAGAAAAAACTAAATGCTCAGCTACCGAGAAAAATTACAGTAGCAGAGCGCCTACAGCAAAAGCCAAACCAACAATATGATACAATTAGAGAAGGGGTTTCCTACGCCCAGGTGACCAAAACCTCAAATAACAATTCAAATCAAGTAAGCAGGCAGAAGCCTGTGCCAAACGAGCCAACCATTAGTAATATAATGAAAATGCTCACCGAATTTCAGGCAGAAATGAGACAAAATTTCAGCCAGCTTACTAACAGGGTGGATAAACTGGAAGATAATTCCAAACCACCAAACAAACCGCTAAAACATAAAAAGTAAATGACTGTAACATTCCTACGTATAATTACCTGGAATGCTAACGGGCTTAATGCAAGAGCTCAAGAACTAGAAGTATTTCTAAGAACCAACAACATAGATGTAGCTTTAATATCAGAGACGCACTTTACGGAGAAAAACTTTATCAAAATTACAGGATATAGAGCCTATTGGACATTGCATCCTAGTGGTCGTGCTCGAGGAGGGACAGCAATCTTAATCAAACAAAATATCCTACATTTCCAACAAGAAGAAATTAAGGAACCATTTTTGCAAGCAACCGTAATAACGATTAACCATAATGGTGCTGAACTAAGTTTAGGGGCGATCTACTGCCCACCAAGACATAATATCGTAAGAAATCAATATGTCAACATTTTTAATAAACTTGGACCAAGGTTTATTATAGGAGGTGACTACAACGTGAAACATACTGCTTGGGGATCTCGACTCATAACACCAGGAAAAGGAAAAGAACTCCTAAGTGCAATAGAAATATCAGGAAGTGAATATCACTAATCGCGTAAACCTACCTATTGGCCTACAGACATAAGGAAAATTCCTGATTTGATTGACTTTTATATCTCGAAAGGAATAGCCTCAAATTACATTGAAGTTGAAGGCATTGACGACCTTACTTCCGATCATACACCGGTCTTAATGACTCTGAGTACATTAGTCATAAGAAAGAAAACCAAACTTAACCTTACTAATAAATTTACTGATTGGGAATTATTTAGAGAGAAACTGGATACTCTAATTGAGTTAAAAGTTAGTCTTAAAACTAAACAAGAACTTGAATTACAAACTAAACATTTTATTAACTCCATGCGTGATGCAGCTAAAGAGGCTACACCCGTATTAGGTGAGAAAGTCGTACAAGAGATCAACTACCCCCTGGCGATTCGGGAACTGATAAAAGAAAGGCGTAGGAAAAGGCGCGTATGGCATAGAACTAGAAACATTAATGACAAAAGAGAATTTAATCGGGTAAGTAATAAAGTTAACCGATTAATTAAAGAACATAAAGAAGCTTGTACTGAATATTATATGAAAGGACTGGGTCCTGAAGCTGACAAAAATTATTCTCTTTGGAAAGCTACTAAAAGATTCAAGAGACCAATAATCCAAGTGCCACCTATAAGGAACATAAATGGAGAATGGGTGCGACGTAACGAAGAAAAAGCAGAACTATTTGCACAACATTTGGCATCAGTATTTCAACCACACGACATACAATCTAGGATTGATCCTAAACCAGTCTATAGATCTCCATCAAATATCAGAAGTGTCACCCCACTTAAAATTGCACAAGAAATTGACATGAATCTGAATCCCAAAAAGTCACCTGGAATTGATGACATTTCGCCAAGGATGTTTAAGGAGTTATCAAAGAGAGCAGTGACTATGTTAACATATATATATAATGCTTGCTTTCGACTTACATATGTGCCTGAGTGTTTTAAGGTTGCACAAATCATCATGATAAAAAAACCAGACAAACCAGCCGAGCAAATGGGCTCATACAGGCCCATGTCTTTGTTACCTACTATTTCAAAATTGTTTGAGAAGTTGTTATTCAAACGACTAAGACCAATGATCATTATACCTGACTTCCAGTTTGGATTCAGGAATAAACATTCGACAATTGATCAAGTTCATCGCGTGACTGCAAAGATAGAACAAGCACTTGAAGAGAAGAAATATTGCCCTGCCGTATTTCTAGATGTATCACAGGCTTTCGATAGAGTGTGGCATGAGGGTCTTATCTACAAGATAAGTAAATTAGTGCCAAAAAATTACTGCCAATTGCTCGAGTCGTATCTCTCCAAACGAATATTTAGAGTATTACATGAAGTAACATACTCCAACTTTTACCCAGCCGTAGCAGGAGTCCCCCAGGGTAGCGTATTAGGACCCATCCTATATCTACTTTATACTTCTGATATACCGACAACGGAAACAACCTTCATTGGAACTTTTGCTGATGATACCGCAGTATTGGCATCAAGCGAATCGCAGAACCAAGCAGTAGAATACTTACAGTACGCACTCGATAAAATCAGCCAATGGACCAGGGATTGGAAAATAAAGCTTAACGAGCTGAAATCAGTCCATGTAACATACACGTTGCGGCACAAAAATAGCAACATCCATACATTTCTCAATGGGGTACAAATTCCCCAAGCTGAATCTGCAAAATATCTCGGATTGCATCTCGATTCAAGATTGAACTGGAAACATCACGTTAGACAAAAAGCAGAGCAAATGAAAATGAAACAACGTGAGATGTACTGGCTAATAGGAAGACATTCTAAGCTTAGCCTGTACTGTAAACGCCTGATCTACGAAACAATAATTAAACTAATTTGGACGTATGGTATCCAGCTCTGGGGCTGTACTAAACAATCAAATCGTTTAATTATTCAACGTTATCAAAACAAATTTCTACGTACAATAACGAATGCTTACCGCTACGTAACCAACGAGGAATTACACAAAGACCTAAATGTCAAATGGATTGAATAAGTGATCCAGGAATTTGCAATCAAACATGAAAGAAGGTTACTGCAACATACCAACAGTGAAGCAATACAACTTCTTGACATAACACAAGAACTGAGACGCCTTAAAAGAATTAAACCGCATGAGCTAGTCATCTAATAAATAAAGTTTCATTATTGGGAGCAGAATATTGATTTCTGTAAACCCACACTCGCTCCACTTATTAGTTTCAAATAAGTGCGTTATTATCTTTAGTAATAAATTATCATTTGATAAGATTGTACTATTTAAATAAATAAAAAAAAAAAAAAAAAAAAAAAAAAAAAAAATTGCCAAATCGAAGACGTACGGCTATAGGTCCGATTTTTGGGTCGGCCCATGAGTCGGCGATGGATCGGCCCATGAGTCGAAGATGGGTCGGTCCATGAGTCGAAGATGGGTCGGCCCATGAGTTTTGCACTCCCACAGGGGGTCATAGATGTGTTTCATTTCATCACAGATCGTAATCTATAAATGAAAATTCCCTTTGCATCCTGCCCCAAAAATAGAAAGATTAAATGTTAACGTCTTCGACATCGACAAACTTAAAAATAAGTTTCATGGCCAAAAATTTATGTAAAATATTTTCAAGCTCATTCTTCGTTACGCGGAACTAAGTTGGAACTAAATACATATTAATCGAAGTTTTTAAATAACAACCAAAGCTCAACGGTGAAAACTGAAAATTGACCCTGAATTGATAAATTTTTCCAAATTGTCAGCTTTAACGGTCGAGAGGAAAATCTATGTTTAAGCTTTTACTCAATTTATGTAATCAATTAATTTTGAATTAATCATTAGAATGTAAAATAATTTGATGCGTATGCTGTTTCTGAGAAAAGTTTAATTTGAAAAAAAACGCGTTGAGTTCCTAGATTTTCTTTATTAAAGTATTATTGTTTCTCTAATAATTATGTTTAAATTGGCTGCCCGCATTCTTTCAGTCTTTTAATTTTAACCCCAATGTGCTTTCACGTGCATTCGCACGTCTAATACAAAGAGTCAACAATATAATAAATCTCGTTTTTAAAAAGAAAGTCAAGATTGAAAATCAAAGAAAGTTCATCCATTCTGAATTATTCAAACGAGTCTATTCACTAATTTGTTAAAGGCATAATTCTGAAGAAAATTAAACACTTCTTTCTCAGGGTTCAAAATCTACTTTTATTAAAATCATCGTAGCGGAAAACTAGTTGAAAGTAGTTAAACTCTTTTTCGGGTTCAAGAAAGGCTTACTCACTGAAAAGACGATGATTGAAATAACTTTTAACTTTAACAAACTTCGATTGTAAAGCCTGCTGATCTAAATTGCGAATTGTGTTTGAAACCACGATTAGTATCTTGAGCACTGCGTGATTGGAGTGGCTTTGAGATACAGACAATTTTTATAATAAATCGTATTATGCAGTATCTCTTAATGGTATTATAGATGTTGTGATCTTGTGATGCAATCATACAAGTTCAGCATTTCAACAGCCCATTTTCACTTAGAAAATGTAGGTTCTGCTTCGACACTAGATGACTGTAAAGTATAAGCATTTTTATACTTTTTCAAATTTTTATTTTGACATCCTACTAAAAATATTCTAAGTCTTAGGGTTTTGGTCAAATCCGGGAGATTTTGTTAGCTTAGTGGGGTCTATATTCTCCTCTAATTGTGCAAATTTTAAATTTAGTAATAATAATATTCAAAAATTAGAAGAGGCCGATTAAGCGCATCAGTTGTTTTTATTCTTTAATTCAATAAATTTTTCAATAAGATTGTATAAACACTACTATATGAAGTATAATTTGCTGTTTGTCAATGATAACCAACTATTTTGTAGATATTCGTTATGAATAAAATTTGCCATACAATTTATTTAATTACGTTACAGTCTTAAAAATTTGTTTTGGATTTTTATTGATATTCCGTGATAATAACTACATTATGTTTTATGTGTAGTTCTATATTCCACCCTTATATACTAATAAATCTGTTTAGTGCTTTTGGAGGTTTTGTGGTTTATTAAAAATTAAAAATCGCTAGAATTGAAAATAATGTAATGATTCTATTTTTAATTTTTATTGATCAAGCTTTTTATGCTTTATATGTAAAACCAATATTTTACCGGGTTTATTTTGGGTTCGTTTTTTTTTGGTTTCCAAACCAGCATATTAACAATGATCTGACGTGTTTATATCAATATTCTATATAAAATATTTTATACAATAAGCCAACAATCAAACATTTATTCCTTATAAATAACAAATAAGCCATTAAATAAATCCTGAAAGTATCGCTTTTATTTAAATTTAAGAAATTCACTGTCATACGTCAAAAACAATACTTTTATATAATTTGGGATTAAAAGCTTTTAACAAGAAAATATTTCCCGTTTTTCGGGCTTTCGTTTCCGTTATTATTTTTCTTATTATCCAAAATGTAAACAATAAACAAGAATTTTAGGTATTAACATCTAGTTTATATGTATAGACAAAAAATCTCTTCCAAGATTGGAAAAAAGTTGTTTATTAAACGATGTTGTTTAAAAAAAGATATTTTGAAGGAATTTAAAACGAAAAATACGTATAAATTTTGATTTGAAAATTAAGAATAATAACTCAGTATTTCATGAAACTTAATACAATTTATTAAAAAACTTACTGTCGTAATGTTTTTATTTGAAACTATAGGATCAATTAGCCTAAAGTTAGTAAAAAATTTAAACGGATGAGGTTTTGGGTGGGTGGAGTTTGGGGTTTATTATTTACTGTACTAATACAGTGCGTCAGAATATTCGTCAAATCTTACATTTTTTAATATAGTTGTAACTATACCACCCTGTATGATTGTTTTACCTGGAAATATTAATGAAAATTATACAAGTACGTAAATATACCGTACGTGAATATTAAATATGTCTACATGACATAATATCAAGATAGAATAATTTTTAACAGTGTGGGAAAACGCCCTCGAGATAAAATACGAGTAAATCAAGGTTTTAGAAATAAATTTTAATAACAACAAAAACAAAAAACTTGTTGACATAGTTAAACTTTTGAACACTTACATGTTACTGTACTTAAAATAGATTATATAAATAAATATATAGAACCTTGAAGATTAACGTAAAAGATTCGACAAGCAGCTGTAGGGTTTCGGTCGTTATTTTATGTCAATTGTTTGAAAACAGCATATATCCGTAATTTCAATAGTCACGCAATAAATTCATTCTATTTCCTGAACGCTTTACCATGTTACCGTACTATAGCAGTCTAGTACTAGTACTATAGCATGCAGTAATAACTATTGTATTTTCGAAAAAATGCCGCCATTTTTCTATTTTTGAACCATTTTTTTCCTTTTAGTTCATTCCAAGGGCGATTTAATGCTGAATAAAACCCCGTTTTTTTCAGACGTTTCTGAGAGTAGTTATGATGCACGCCGCAAATTTTCAGTGTTTTTGGAAAACCCTTGTAGCAGACGACCTTGGGCAAAAAAAATCTAAAAAAATTGTTTTTGTATTTTCGGTTAAATTAAATGTCAATGGAAAGTTTCATTAAAAGATATCTCTTTTAATTCCATTAAAAAAAAATTCTCTGAAAAACTTTTTTTTTTTCAATTTTGAAGGTGCTATGTCACCTTAAGGAAACTAAAACAGTGCAAATCTTGCTACTGTAGCAGCTAAATGATTTGGTAGAATAACAATCCGCGGATCAGCAACAAAATCAACAAAATTGAAATACTTTTCAGGACTTGTAAGTATTGAAGCACTTTGAATGGTTTCTTCTGCAGCTCAATAATGTGTGGCGCATAATCGAAACTCATAAATAGGCCTTAAACTTTTAGACCCTTCAAACAGCTAATGTAGAAGTTCATAGAGATTTGCTTACTTTGTAAATGTAAATTGAAAAAAAAAAAATCGGCGCGAGAAGATGTTTTTCATAAATGGAGAAAAATCTTAAGCAATGAAAAGGCTATAGGGGTATCATACCGGTTGATTTTTTAAGGGGTTTGTAACGAAATCCTGGTTTTCAAAATCCATGTTTTTAAAATCGGTTTTGTATCAAAAAATCCCGATTTTTAGGAAATCTTTATGTGAATTTTTAAAATTTGACATGTGGGAAAATGGGACTCCTAAATGATTTTTTGACAAAATCCAAAAATGAGTTTGCGATACAGTTCTAGAAAATGGCTAATAGGAATGGAACTAGGCCATTTTTACACCGATTTTGTCGAAATTCTACATGTGCGATGGAAATGAACTTTTAAAATGATTTTTTGATAAAGTTCTGAAATCGCCATCGTGAAAAAATCGAATAGCTATCTCATCGATTTTTTAAATTGAAAAAACTGGGAATGGGGTATTTGCTTGCAAGACAAAATCGTGTATTATTAATCGTGTATTGTTGTATTAAATCTAAAGTGGCCCTCCACGTGTCCGTGAGAGTTTTCGAAGCCGTTAGCCTATATAATTATTGCATTTCAAAATGTTCAGCCAATTAAATTTCTACACGTAACAATTTTCCAGTTATTCAGATATATTTAAAACAAAATACAAAAAAAATCATTTGTTTGAAAGCAGGTTTAATCGTATGTGTAGATTACGATAATAGTAATTTCTTGACAAGTCATTTTTCAGTAATTAAAAAGTTGTTTGAGACTAATTCGAGTATTTACATTGAAAATATGTTAATTTTATTTCAAACGTTTTGCAGAATGGTATGCATAGGTTTTCAGTGGGAGAAATCGAAAAAATTGAATAATTACAGCGCCATCTATCATGAATCGAGAAAAATGTTTCAAAAAATTCCTACGTACTTTAAGCCGTAGAATCCGAATCTGCAATAAAAAATAGGGGTTCTTATTTTAATATCAAAATTACCGTCCGCCCTACCTACAAGAAGGGGAGGAGAGGTACTAATATTAGCACTAATGTATGTCCCCCCAGAATGGTTTAATTTTGATAATGAACATTTTTTTTCGTAGAGTGCTTATTTTCCGCGATATTTGAAAGTTTCAGCATAAAAAAATCATCCGGTATATCGTAGTGTAGCTATCTCAGTCTGTTTTGAACTTGCGTTGGTAAACTTAAGCGGTTACATTATTTTGTTTTTATTCATTCTCATATTGTGATGCTCAAAGTCCCAGAATTCTAATATATATCCACCAAAGGTTTTACGTTAGAAACTACAGTACCTGGCAATTGAATTAGAGCCATTTTCTGATTTTGGTATTTCATCAGGTTCATCACTATAACGTTTCTTGGGTCTCAGTCTAACAAAATTAAAACTCTCCGTCATTGCTCAAGTCAAAATCACCATTCATTGTTTCAAGTCATTCATTGCTAAAAATCACCTGTTGCAAAGAGGATGCAAGTTGTACAAATGAAATTTATTATAGAAATGGATACTTTGAAGAAATGATTTATTAATGACAAGATTTGTACTCATTTATCTTTCTCCAATCTGCAACCGTAAAATTTCTGTGCAGTTTTGCCCATTGCAGGCATGCTTTATTCATTTTTGGTGCAATCTAGGCTTCTAAGCTGGTCTGTGAGGTTTGAGTCTGTCACAGAACAATCGTGATCGCATCGTGCGTACAGACATGTTAATATTATGCACTTTAATTTATTTAGTAGCTCTTAAGCAGAATTTTGTCTATTTTGTAGTGCTATTTTTACTGCAACGATTGCAACCGCTTGATGTTGACGGAATATTTTTTCGAATTAATACGGCTATTCGGTCAACTGTATGGCGAAAAACGAGCACGCACACATTTAAACTAAATTTCGTTATTACTCGTAACCGTTTTACATATTTCATTGTCTGTGTTTAGACTCTAATAGCAGATACCTGACTCAAAACCGGTAATACTGGCATTGCCCTAATAATACGAGTATAAGGGTTGCTGTTTATATAAATAGATACTCTTTGAACAACTAAATCCGCTTACAAAAGAAAATTTGAAATATATTTCAATATAAACTGTTGTATTATAAATTATCTGATCCGCAAGAGAGGCTTTAATTCAATTGCCCGGTACTGTATATACTCATCAGACCACTCATTATTTTCATTTTGGATTTTTATGACATTTTGCAAATCTTGTAACAGACGACCAATTAGCACGTGATAATGTGTGATTTGATCGATGGGTTCTAGTTACTGGTTTAACGGTACCTGTGTATGGTTATATGAAAAGTTTTTAGTACCATTTCCTCAAATAAGGACGGACATTTTTTTACTTGAATGCAAGAAATATAAAATATTTACCACCTGATATCTTAGCCAATTCTAATCCGTATAGGGTTAGAATTGAATAAGGTATCAGGTGGTAAATATTTAATATTTCTTGTATGCAAACAAATTTCCCTCCTTGTTTGAGCAAATCGTACGGTGCTAAAAGCTTTTCATATAACCAAACACAGGTACCGTTGAAACCATCAAATGTATTAGTGAAGAAGTTCAAACGGAAAATTAAGTAAGAGCTGAAGAAGTACCTGGTAGCGCTACATGCGCCATTCCATCGCGAATACAGCGACAACAAGAGAATATTTGAGCTAAAACATACGAAGAACTTTGTGATCAAGGGGGAAAATGGAAGAATTTCACACTTCCATAATAAACGAATTTCGAGAGGGATATGAAATTAAGACCAATCGTCTTAAGTTTGAATAGGACCAGTTTTCACGTTTTCATTTTTAAGCTTAATTTGAATTGAATTACAATTTAGTAAAAAATTACAGAAGAGAATTACAACCATTATATGCTAGTAGAATGCCATACTTAGTCCACAACAATTAACTATTTTTGATATTTTGAACGATGTTGACGTGTCAAATCATCTATTGAAAGTAATACTTCTGAACAACTACAGTTGCTTTATTACCATACTTGAAATTTGATCTAGTAGTCTTTTGTGAAAAACTATACCAATAGGCACAGATACTAATATATAGATCATTCATTGGGAACATATTTTATTTTCTGTTCAACTTGAAATTTGAGAACCTTATTGTAAATCGCTCAAGACGACTGTTCGAGTGCGAATTTTTACGCGAATATTTACAATCACACCAATCAAATTACGCCCAAAATAGATAAAATATTTTTAGCTTTAAGCAAAATATTCGCAGACGACCAACCTAATCATAATAAAAATTGAATTATGCGGTACATTGTGCCTAATAATTCGATGGAAAAGTGTGATCCTAAATACTCGCACAAAAACTCGCACTCGAACAGTCGCCTTCACAAAACAGTCATATACAAGGTGAAATAAAACTGTAAATTGCTATAACGAATTAAACAAAGTAGGGGAGATAGGGGTTGGTTGTAACAGGGGAAAGTAGTAAAACAATCATCAAACTATTGCATCATCCAATTCAGCTTTGTGTTAACTACCGTTGAACGCGTTATTATAAAAAACTGTCATAATCGTCTTGTAAGTAACTTTACATAATAACTATAGTAGTAAATATATTTCTTGATATTCTAAACAATTCTATTTTCTTAGAAAGAATGTAACATTTGTCATTTTAGTAACGTTGTAACTTTCAACCCAGAGGTCGGGGTAAAAAGTAACTTCTACCGAATTTAGAAAAACCCTCAATTTCATCCAGTTCCTACTGTAATATTGGTTATATTTATATAACGTTTTGTAGCTTAGATATCACTTATTTAAGTTAATTGTTTGTCATTGAATTATCTGCAACAGTTAAACTGCAAAAAGTCGTATTTTCAAAAATGTTACAACCAGCCCCTACTTCCTCTACATAAAACCTGGAGTTTCTCGATATTCGGAAAAAAATGTTTCAAATGCACGATCTGTGTGTTTGGTCCGTGCTCTAGGCAATACTTTAGAAAAGGCTACTGCATAAAATTTAATTGTTAGTAGTGAATTATGATTTGTCACTGCTAGTAGTGAATAATGCATATCACATATGGCCAAACTCGTGGAGCCGAATTCTAATAATTTATCGTTACTAGAGCCAACTTAATCAAAGTCGCAATTTTCAATTAAGAGCACAAAATAATTTTAATGAATTATTAAATGCTATTTAATTTTTTATTTCTTTTCGAGAGCCGCATTGTAATAAGTAATTTATACAATTTAGTCGTGGACAAAAGTATTTAAAATTTTTAAAAATAATATAAAGCTTTTATCTTAGTCGTCAGCAAACGACCATACTGTCAAAATTATGTTTTAAACTTAAAATTATTATAATTCTTAAAATCAGTTTTATTATTATAACCATTTATTATATTACGTGGTGTCCACATATTTTATGTAGGAGGGACGTTTTAAATTTAGATGGATATAAAACTAATTAACATCCTTGTCTCTATTTATATGATATAAACGTGGCTTATTTTTAGATCCAGAAAATGTTGAGAATTTTAAAAGCACTAAGTTTAGTGAAGTTTTGATTTTAAAGCTTTAGTTTTAGCAAACGAAATGTGCTACTCGTATTGTACGTAAATACATTATAAGTTCTGTAAATTAAAAATCATAGAGCACATTGAGCTTCCGGTTCACACTGCCTTTCAGATTTTTAGATTTGCGAATGCACCTTTTATTTTATTCTGACCATATTTAAAAACATGTCAAGTATAAAGTTCTAATAGTATAAAGTTCTAATACAAAATTGTGTTAGTGCCAACAAGGTTTCTGTTCGTTATATACTGTGTCTGTTACAACCTTATTTGCAAGCAATTTATAATATTTATATTTATTTATAATATAAATAGACTGGAAATTAAAAAATAATAAAAAAGGATGCTCCCCTTTAAACCCATCTATATTTAGAATTCTTAATTAATTTTAATTAAAAAATACAAATTGATGATGTACAATTTTCCAATTAAAACATAAAATGATACTCATTTCCGGGAAATTAATATGCAAGACCACGACCATATGAAAATGATTGAGTAAAGGCTAATTTAGATAGAAGAACTTTTTTATCAACATTTTATAGCTTTCACATAGTTTCCCGTAATGTGTGTGTGTGTATTCTCATTAAATTGAATGAAAAATGATCTCGTAAAATAAATTAAACTTTCTTCGTTATCGCAGTATAATCATTTTTCAAATAAATTTTCTCTACCTTACCTACATCCATATAAGTATATACGAACGAATATGTAGTTCGGTTTGTCTTCAGTAAAGTAATTACATTTTTTATAGGTTTCCATTGAATGGGTCATTTTTTATAAAATATAATATACGGGGTGGGGGTGGGTTTATGTCTTGTACAAATATAAATCTACATTTATCAACACTTCTGACTGGAATGATCTGTAATGTAAATGCTTTATAGTAATTTAGTTAAGCACGTATATAGTAAATAAAATGAATTATTGTTTACAGATTTGTATTGATCCCCGTAACAAATCAATCAATATTTTTAATTTAAGTAATTTATCTTTTTCAATTAAAATGCGGCAAACCAATTTGTGTTAGGTTTTACATGTTATTTAAAATATATATTTCATTTTCATGGCCCGTAAAAAATATGAACAAATATACGAATTTTGTATTATGGAAAATGTGTTGTGGGAGTTTCTTTTACTGGATGTAGGTATACCGGACTTGCTAATACGAGAGAGCACATATTAAATTTCCATTTTCGGTTCCAAAACATTTTTTATGGTTATTGATGAATATTTAATTGTGAACATATTTTTGGGGTGTCAAATATATTTTACAATTTACGACCCTTTTCAACGTATCAACTGCTTTTAATTCGCACCTTGTCGCAAAAATATGTACGGTACATGATGGTATCTTTATTTACCGGTGTAAATTGCAATTTTATCACGCCATTTGTATTCCGCGCCGGGGGACTACCAACGAAATTTCTGTTTACATTTTGATTGAACCAAAGCCCATACATCATAAATTCTTCAGACATCTATTTTTAAAATTTATAACAATTAATTTCCAAAAAAGGACACGTACACACTTAATACCATCATTTAAAACCATTTTCAATATATTTTTGTCGGAAATATGTCAACTCCATAAAATTGACCATTTTGTGATGGAAAAACACGAAGAACATTATTCTGATGTTTTCCAAAAAAACAATTAAAATTTTTGTCACGTTATATTTCAATATTACTAATACATAAAAAAAAACATAAAATTTATGTTGAAGGACCATTTCATTTCTCTTCAATTAATCATTTTCCGATGTACTAGCATAACCTGATAGATATTTATCTTATCTTCGTTTCCTTTTAATTTTTAAAATATTGTATTGTAACAGATTTTATAATTAAATATTTTTTATCTTACATTTCGATTATCCAAGGAGAAATAAAAAGGACATTTGTGATTAAAAACAAAATGAAAATGTAGCATTTTATATGTTGTAGCTAGATACTGTTGGAATATTTTTTCAATTACAGATAATGGGTTGGAAAGAAATATCGCCGGTATATCTTATTATTCAGAAGTAGCAATGAATAATTTATCTTCATAGAAGACATAAATCTTAACTCCAGTGAATGAATTTCTTTTTTTTTTTTTTTTGAAAATCATTTCGTTATGGTGCAAAAACTTATTGCTCGGCTGATATGTCTGCCTATACCGAAACGTTTACATTTATTAGATTTGAAAATAACCGATACCTGTTCAGGATACAAGGTGAACTTATACTACGAGGTGGGCAGCATAAATTAATTGTTGTTGTACGTTAACCACATATTTCGAACACACATATTTCCTTTCCTAAAAACAAAAAAGTTAGGAACAGTTTAGGAAAAATTTCACACCACTAGAAATATGTCAAAGGTTAGTAATATGCCATACAATAGCCTTATTATAAAATAGCCTTAAATAAATAACTTTGTGATAGTTCGAGGTGAAAAATGGTTCGAGCAATTATTAAATAAAGCGGGAGAGAAGGGATTAACAAACGAAAACTTAGTCCCTCATCATTAAAAACGAAAAGTTTGAATACCAATAGACTAATTCCATTCATTATTTTAAACACTAAAAAACATAAAAATTAAAAACTATTCCGTTTAATATTCATTTATGAGTTTCCGATATAAGAGCATTTGATTTTCCAGATGCAAATTCTTAGCTAATCCTCAATCACAGATTCTTGTTAATCACAAATTCTTCTAGTTCTTTTCAGTTATTATTTAATCTAACGACAAAAGAAAATCATGCAAAGCAATTTTTTCAATTAATTATTGTGATTTGAAATTGTTAAAGTTTTGACACGTGTTTTGCTACTGGTATTACCTGACTGAAACTTCACATCGCAAAATCACGTTTTAAAATCACAGCACGATGTTCAATATTTTCTACTTTTTTAAATTTCAAAAACACGTGTTCATTATATAACTCACAGCCATTAAATGAGATAATTGATTTACATATTTTTTTTTGTCGGTAGACAACCAAAGTAGAAGTTTTTTTTGCCGTCATTTTGAACTTATTGAACACCTCTCGTAGGTAATAGTATGCAATTCGATTTTTGAACAGAGTTTGGCGTTTGTGCTGGAAAATAGAGAATCGTTTCCATTCAAATATTTTCAGCTAAAAAATCAACTCTTATGTATCGCTATATAGTCGCTTCATAAATGGAAATGAATTTGTTCATTGTGACAGTGCTATAAAGAATCACGTTAATGACCAAAAAATTTAACCAAATGAGTATACAACTTTTTGATTGTAAACGTAACAACTTACGTTGAAAAACGTAAGAACTAAGAGAAAAGCGAACAGCCTTCAGTGCAATTTGCAGTAAACCTAAAAACTATAACCCTTTGCGACATCTTCATTACGAGATCATGCGGAATAAACAAATCAACTGTGCAATATTACCAAGCATTGGACATGAGTAACGATTGAATCTCAATACAGAATTGCTTATCGCCCAATTACGCTGAATAAAAATCGGACATGTATTAATAGAAGCGTGAACAATGTTTATTGGCTGAGCAACACTGGGCTAAATATACTATACTAAATTTCACTAGTTTTTTAAGCGCTTTTGAAAGGTGTCCAAAACTTTAAAATTTGTGGGCGAAATTATGTTATTATAATTATTTAAGCTCAAACACTGAACTGCCTAAATCTGGTGAATAATTTACCGACATTGTGATTTAGAACGGGTTATATAAAATCTGTGGCAATTCAACAAAACCACTTAACTTAAATTTTAAATTAATTTATGAACAAATTATGGGACATAACTACACTATTTTTGGATCCATGGTATCAGGGGTTATAGTTTTTGGCTATAGTTAAATTGACATCTTCACGAACTTGTTACTTGCTCTGTCTGGGTTCACTGGAAATACCTAAAATTCTTAATTGGGATTTAAAAAAAACACTTATTTATGTAAATAGAAATACCAATCGCAAAATTTTATTCTAAATTTATTTCCGATTTTAAAAATAAAAATATTGCTTTAAATATTACATTATCAATTAAGTGGTTTTCAATAAATATCAAACTATAATAAACATAAGTAGTTTTGATTTTTGCTTATATCTCGGTCAAAAATAACCGAAAGGGCAAGAAAAAAATTAGAAATGCTATCGATTAGACTATAGTTCAACATAACCACTTATCGCGACCTAAGTGATTATGCTAAATTGAAACAGAAATAACAAAGCAAAATGATGTTTACAAATTGTTAAAATTGTCTAAGGAAATAACTTTACATCGTTCATTTTCAAATACCCGAAAATATAATATATTTGCAGAAAGCTTTTAAAAAAAAGGTTGGGAATATTCCTGCTTGAAGTACCGTATCAATAGAATGAATAACTTAATCTCCTACACCACATTCCACATTAGTGTAGTCTAAAATTTTCCTTTCTCATTAACATATTTATTCCGTTCATTTAAAAAAATTGAACTGTTATTAATAGGGTTTAATTTTTTAAAAATAAATTTAATTACAAAGGCAAATTTTATATTTAGTTATAATTTATAGCTGTTACTCATTTTGTTGTTGTATTTTATTTATAAATTTAACACAAATTTTGTGTAATTAACAGATTGAATAATAATAATATATTTTTATGGTACCGGAAATTGTTTATATAGGGAGCTGGGGAAATAGGAAAATCATGTTCCATTGTAAAAACGTAGACGTATACGTCGACACGATAATAAGAGAAAATTAGCCACATATGTTACGATTTAATAACGTAATATTCGAAATTTTTAGAAATTGATGATTCATCAAATCTAATGTGAAGCGAAATTTAACAAATTGAAAGAATTGGAATCGCAAAATACAAAGGCCGAAATATGAACGCATCCCCTAAAGGTTTAATTATAGCAAATCGATCTGTTCTTTAATTTTTCAATTAAAAATTACAAAACAAAAACCAAACATGTTATAATTAAATCGAAATATATAAATTACCCTCAATAGTATAATTAATACTAACCTTATCGTTAAAAGTCTGAAGAAAAGGAAGGAAACTCAACTCTTCATCTTCTGATTAAAATGGAAAAGATATAAATTAATAGTACAAAGATAAATTTTTTATATCATACCAATATTAATCTTTGATATAATAATTATCCTTTCAACATATAGGCAAAATATATGTTATGTAACACCTAAAATAAATAGGGGTGGTGAGAATTCATGAAAACTGTGCCACATGAAAATTTAACAAGAAAAACGAAAGGATAAAATCAATTATGTAAAAAAAAATCTTTTCCTTCATCTGAATTCACTTTTGGTATGCGTATGCTCATAAATTTATGGAATTACATAATAAGGGAATTTAATTATTGGGGGTGTTTTTGTGTTTGTTGTCAAGCAATTAAATTTTCTTGTATGAAACCATGTGTGGTTGATACAAAAAAAAAATTTGTTAAGCAATTATTTTCATATTTTGCATGTATTCCGGGGTGATCTGAGCTGTGGGTGGGCTTTTGTATTCTGAATGATTATATAATTTTGTTACAAAAACATGTCTTTATAGATTTATTTTGTGTGTTGGACTTATTGTGTGTAGACATAATTAAAGTTTATTATACTAAAGGAAATTATGGATCACAGTAAATCTGATGTTCTTATATGGAATTAAAATATTTGGAATAAAGTTTTATATACACATTATGTAGTTTCATTTATTCTAATTAAAAAGAAACTCTGTGTATGTATCCTATCAATCGCTTAAATGTTTGGAAAGTTTGAATGTACAAGTTAGATAAGAAACCAATAAAATATCGTATGTGTTGAAATAACAAAGTTTTTGTGGTAGCTCGGTTTTGACAGCATTTTTTTGGAGACAATTAAATCTTGCGGAGAGGTTGATGTTAAAATACTGGAAAAAGGTTTTCTACTTGTTTCCCAGTAAAATACTACTCAATTTAAAAAATTTTGACACATTTCAAACATCTTTTACGTATCTCCATACTATAAAATATAAAATAACACAAGAAACGTTGAATCCTTATGTTTTTACACCTTTTTATGTAAATCATCTAATATTTTACCAGAACAAAAAATTCTGAATAAACGTTCTCCATTTTACATTCATCTATCATATTACTAGATAATAACAAAAATATAATTGACTTAAAAATAATTATATTATATTAAGGCATTAAAATAACAATACCTAAATATGAAAATTTTCAACTATCCCAATTTTCTAACCAGACAAACAATAGGAAATAGAAATACAGGTATTTTTATAAAGATTGGTACATTAATTTTTTTGAGTATGAGCAAGCCATACGTAGCTACATATATCTTCCTTATAAATGTACCGTATTACTATATGGTTGTATATGAGTACACACGAGCAATATTATTTCGTCATTACAATAAACCAAATACAACACAGAAAAGGTATGGTACACCTTCCCCTTACTTTTTGCAGGATGATGAAAAAATTGCTCCGCAAGTAAATAAAAACTTAACTACTTTTGTGTGTATGAGATTCTAAAAAAAAAAACGTAAAAAATTATTCAGAGAAATGAGGGAACACCCAAGAAGAGTTCATAATATAATTTCTAAACTGTTGTTCAGGGGTGATTTTCATGTTATTGTTTGCTTCTTTTACTTTTTCTATATTTTCGGATTTTTTTTATCTCAATTTTCCATGTATACATAAAAATTGATATAAGCGACTTTTTTTTGTTTTTGTGATTTTTCCAAAGCTTTTATCTTTGTAATATTTTTATTATTCTTTGCGTTGTGTATCAGATGAAGGTTATAAGATTTATATGATTGTTTATCACAAATATAGAAAGCTTTTTGACAGAATTATTTTGTGCTTTTTTCCTCACTTAACATACTTTGAATGATTGGTTTCATATATTTACACACATATACAGAAATTGGATGTTAAAATTTAGTTTTGTGTAGCTTATGGATTGAAACAGGTTGATTATTCTGAGTACGTGACAATAATTGATTCACATGATGCCTTACAACCACTTAAAATAAAAATGTGGAAATTCATAATCATCTCGAAGAGTGGCGGTTCCATGTTTGATAACCTGCCTTAACTGTTCGATATTTATAGGAAGCTCTTAAAATCTGGGTATCGATTTTGTCTCGTGAGTTACTCATTTAAAATGAGTGAAGCAAACAAAATCGAATACGTACACAGTGTATAATACACAATTATGTCTTTGTATTTCTATTTTTCTTTTGTTCGTATTTGTGTCATTTATATGATGAACAGTACCAAAATAACGCGATCCGGGCGAATCGGTTTAATTTTTATGGTGCTTATTTCCTTTTCTCAGCACATTACGTCTGCTCTCGGGCTGTGGAGTGTCATTATTTAACATGCCAATATATTTTATATTATCTATTATCATAAATTAATTTTACATCTAATAATAAAATTTTATAGGTAAATTTATTTTAAATTTCATAAATTTTAGAAATTATAAAAAAATCGAAAATACATAAACAACGCAAAAATATGGCGTTTACAATGGTTAACCCTTTGAGTGTCAAAAAGCGCAATCGTGTTCCTCAATACACTAGCCGAAATCATGTTTGCACTGAAAGAGTTAATATGAATAAACAAAAACAGAATGACACGTGACTTGCATATGCAGAAAAACAATCATACGCACGAAACTACCACAAATACATATGCTACTACTATATCATTCCGGTTACACTCATTTCGTTTCACACATTTCGGGACAAAATTGGTATACTGATTACACGGTGGTTCTTAGTAGTAGTTCAAAAAGATGTGTATGGCCCATGCCACACGAGCATTTTTTCTATTTTGGCATTTTTTTCTACCAATGTTTTGTTCTGCTCTCTCTTAAATAAAATTTTAACTAAAATGAGTGAAAAATGTCCTTGAAATATTTTTTATTTCATTTATGTTTGAGTTGTGTGGTTGAACAGAAAATTTGTTTAAGTCGCAATTAAAACTTGTATCATAGGTAAACGGGGAAAGAAACGAAGAAAAATGCGGCATTTTTTTTTTACGTGTGGCATGGGCCTATGACATTCGCTGTACGCAACCGTAATTAGACCATAATTGGGTCGAATGGAATTTCTTCCAAAGTTAATTTATAATCTAGAGTTGTTGGTGGTCAATATCCAGCTCTCACTTCCAATATGCGACAACGAACATTTTAATTATAGCCACGTTGATTGTAAGTAAGGACTCAAAGTCCGGCTGCTATACGGGCATTTCTAACTGCTTGGATATCATCCGATGATGTTATAATTAACTGAGATATTACCACGTTATTAAAGTTGTTCAGTGGTACTGAAATGTCTTTGATATTATTTAGTCTTCGGCTAAGAAACACGATATCATCTGAATATCCAAAAATTTAGCCTCATTTATTGAATATAGGTCCATCTCAAGCTCGAGCGACAAGCTTTTCTGAATTGCTAAAAGTATATGAACGCAGTATAAAGGTTTACGCGATTGATGTTATATCTATTGAAAGCCTATATAGAGTTGATGGGTAGCAAGCTCTTTGTAGGTGATGTTTAACAGTGCTGTCACAGTAATTTACACATTTGAAACGGTTCTGTGTTTTATGAAGCATAGGTATATAAGCCTTTTTATATTCTTGACTAGACCAAAAATACGAATCTAAGAACAAACAAATGATAGCCTGATACCTGGTGGAGTTGAAATAATTTTTCTTGAAGGGAATTTAACGGGAAATATTTGTACGCTATCAAGCTCGTATCGGACTAAAACGTCAAATACATGTTTCTCCGCAAATTGGGATGTAATTTTGAATTTGATGAAAACACTTGAAGTGATAGCGTTCATTAAGTCCTATCATTGATTGTTTGAGATTAGTTTCGGAAAAATATAACATATATGAGAAGAACTATAAGGATAATAAAATTTAAATTTATTTTATTAAAAAATCTTGTCAATGTTTTAACTTTTCCTAAGATGACTTTTCCTTACTCGACTCTCGCATTTTCCAAACAAAGCTCAAGAAGCACTTACCTCTCCACGCAAAACTCATGTCCGACACGTGCAAAATTATTTTGAATAAAACAGGATTAGTAACCGTGAAATCACCACGGACAATATTATTGATAACATTTGAGTGCTCAGAAGAAAAATTACTGATCCGAAAATTTGTTTTTCAATATAAATATTTATTTATTTTTAATTTCATTGCAATAATGCAATGTAAAAACTATTAAAAATTAGGTGGAAACGTAGAAGATTTGTATAGATAATATAATTTAAACCAAACATTAAAAAAAATATATTAGCGTAGTTTTTTGAACAGAGTTAAATTTCAAAAAACAAATTGATAAATTTTTTATTTATTGACTTTATAGCATCGGAGCTCTCAAATGGATGAAGGTACAACATAACAGCTTAAATCCAAAATAAGACAGAAGCAATAACCAATTTAATAAGTTTAAGTTGCAAGTTTTTCTCTGAACAACATTATTTCAAAAACTCCCACCAATTTGTTTCTTAAAATAAACCAAGGATTCTTCATTTAGCTATTTATGTTCAAGTTTATACAAATTATACTTTTAATTTCTTTTGTTTTAACTGATTTATGTGTTTTCTGCTAGCTGATTTGTCAGTTTTTTTGTTTTAATGTCTACTGATGTATAAAAAAGCTTCAAGAATTTAACGTCACACAAACGTCAATGAACGAGGAGTCATTTTTGAATATTTTTTTAATACTATAGTTATACATAGATAGAGGTTCAAAAATGATAAAACGGAGGGTTCTTCGAAGCTCTAGCTTTAGAAAAATTCTGTTTACAAATCCAACCACATTCAGTTACTTGATTAAGCCATACGAATCACGAACAATCTTATTATTTGTGTTATCCCTCTATTTCTTTTGAGTGTTATACTAGGATTGTTTTTAACCTAAACTCGCTTGTTTGAGAAGTGCTGGATGGAGTCCAGTGCTTATCGAGAAACTCGAAACTAGTAAAACCCGAATATTTTAGACAAATAAATCATATGCGGTTTGAAACGGAGTACAGCTGCTTAAAATGGTTCATAAACTCAAAATTTTCACCGATCTTTGTTCTTTCACGGTTTTAAAATTATTGAAAATTGCTTTGAAATGTTCAAAGCGATTATAGAAATAAATGGTTGTAATATGAGCTTATTTTAGCACCAGATTCCAAAACATCGTCAATAATTTTTGTTAGGCCACTAATAAAATTAAATTAACATAATTAGACATAATTGGTTAAGTTAAGAATCACCAGAGTTTCATTAAAGGCCAAATAGATCACAGTTAGCTACAGAAGCTAGATCACAGTTTTTATGATCAAAATTCTATGTTATACAAAAAATTTGAACATGGTCGAATTTCATTTAGCATGGCCCAGATTGAGCATTTTTCCAAAATTCATATTAGAATATACCAACAATTGGTCTTAGTGGGTTTAGAACTTGTTTAAAGTTCTTGTTAAAATCTCATTCGCATCATTCAAACTAAATTTGACTAGATGATGGATAAGTTCAGTCATAAAGCATATTCCAGAATTCCATCCAAAATTCATATTATAATTTCGTCCCCGTCCTAGGCAAAAATAATTCAAATGTCGTTTATGAATTATCTAGATAGACTCGACAATTCAAATTTTATCCAAATTGGGTAAGAAGATACATAATCTCATTCAGCTTGACCAATCAGAACTTAGTCAAAATGTCATGTTATAATCTCAATTATGATCTACGCGCCATATTTGACAATAGTTGGTACTAAAATATTTGAGTCCTACTCATCATAAATTTTAGAATTGTTCAAATTAGTGTTGAAATAAAAAGTTTCATAATCGGCTATAATATGGCCGAGTTTGGGACAACTAAGAATAAAATTCAAGAACCTGGTTGGAAATTAATTTTTAAATATGAAACTGACGCTAAAAAACCAAATTCGCTTAAAAGGCATAACTCCATTCCTATCCAAAACTGGTTAAAAAATAGCCATTTAAATTCAACATGGCGATTGCCCAAAAGCTCATCCAAAATTCACGTAGAAGGAACAAAACTCCAGAACTTTCACAAAACTGTACGTTAAAATTTTGACCCTGCCCTACAAACCCACTTAGTCGGTTAAGGAAAAGCCAAGTTCAATTAGCTTGACCAAATTCTAAAAGTACGCCCAGAACAATAAAGAATAGCAAGCGTATGAAATTTGTTCCTAATTTAATAGGGTTTTGAAAATAGTTACGGTATCGAATTTTTACTAACCAAGGATTTGAAAATCGGAATTCGTTCATCAGAAATCGTTATTTTGATATTTGGGATTTTCTAAAGATCTAATATTTCAATATTCGATTTCCGGGATTGTGATTTGTGAGATTACCACCCACATTATAAGTACTAACTTTACATCACAATAAGCCAATAGAAGCCATGTTAAAAAAATTAGGCCATATATGTATGAGATTATACTTAAACACATTTAATGCTATTTATTTATAGGAATAGCTTTCAGCTCGGCCGTTTCGATTTGCTCATCTAGAAATGATACATGCGGATCTTCTAAGTTAAATCAATATTTAATTTCTTGTGTTCGTATATTATTTATTTTAAGCCTTATGTTAAACATATTTCTAAATTTGAAGTGGCTTCTTCAAATATGTCATAATACGCCATGACATTTTCAAATGATGATGCCCACCAGGCAATTTGTCTGAGTAAACATGATTTTTTTATTTTAGACGATTATAAAAAGGAAAAAATTAATCAAAATAATCGCCAAACTATTGATCACTTGAAAATGAAGGCACGATAAATTTATTGTTAATATTAAATATTATTAAAACTATAAAAGCTTTTAAGGGTAATAAATAATTGCACTTCAACGTTTTTGATTAAATTTTAATTCTACAATACTCTGTAAACGCTATTAAATCAAACTTATTTCTGAATGTATGAAAAAGCTCTATACCATATATTATTGTAACAATTCGATTAATCTTCCCGTTCTCATCCTCCCAAAATACAAATAAAACATTTCAATTTATACATTTTTTGTGTGTGCTTTGCAATTAAATTGATACTTGTTTTTGTTCAGATTTAAGAGGTATACACATTTAATCTGATAAAGATTTTTATCGATATTTGGAGCACAGTCTGTCAAATTCTTAAATTGCTCAAATGATTTGTCTGCAGAAAAGTTTATATATTTTCAAACAAAAAAGTACGTACTCGTATTTTGAAAATTTGAAACTTATGCTATTTAAAAATAATGAGAATAAACTTTCCATGATGTTTATAAAAAATAAATACATATTTGGTATTGTTACATAATTCACCGCACAGTATTCGTATTACGGGAATTTATTTGTAATTAATTACGAAATTCCAATTAATATCCAAAACTTCAATTTTTAGAGATTTCACACCTCACCACAAAATAATAAATTGGTGTATCGATTTTTTGTTTAATTGGAGTCTGTACAGCTATATACACTAATCAATTTGTTATTGGCCCAAGTTAAAAATTATAAACCTAATTTAATTGGTCCATAAATTAGATAATAACAAAAAAAATATTCACCCACATTGAAAAATAACTTGAGCCTGATGTTAAAATAACTTTTTTCCGGGAATGAGAATTATTGTATTATTCCTCCTCCTTTTTTCAGCTTGTATTTATGGTACTTCTCACCAAATCTGCAAAATATTTTTTTACACTTTTATGAACACTTTCAAATTTTTTTTTAAATAAAAATATTCAAAACTGATTCTTCCAAATATACGAGTATGTATGTATTTCACACTTTATAATTATTTTTCAATTTTTCACTTTTTTGCAACCATTTTGACATTTCATTTTTCTTTAAAACTTATCTTTTTGTAATAATTTATTTTTTATTATTTTTTCTTACTTTGCTTAAAATAAATTTAATAAATTTTCACTTGTCACCGAAATAACCTGTTATATATTTTTCAGTAATTTTTAAACAATTTTCACCAATAAAATATAAATTGTTAACAAATATATATAGTTTTATTTTTTTCACGACAGACTCAACGACACGGTGACGTCACATAGACTGAAAAACTGAGATGAAAATCCACATAAAAAACTAGAAAATGAAACGAAAAATAGAATAAAACATGCAACAAAAGCATCATCAGCACAATCATCAAACATGATTGTGTTCCTATAAAATAATACAACACAAACATTGGGAGAGAATTTTATAAATTTTAATACTTGTGTGTTTGTGAGTATGAGTGTATATGTGTAAGTGCACAGTTTTTCTTCATAGTATTTTATATATTTGCTAAATGTACAGGTTTGGTTTTCATTTTCCGTCTGAAAATATAAGCGGCAGAAAATTTTCCCCTCTCTCGCTATAACATAAACAGAGAAAAGCACACCTCAATGAAAACAGTTTATATATGAAGTTCCATTACATGTTTTAAGAGATACGAACCGTTCAATGTTCATTGATAGAGACATAATATCTTAATATTTTGAAAATGATAAGTAAAATAATTAAGTTCAAATTTCCCACATGGTTCAGATAGTTTAGAAATATTTTAAATTGTTAAGGTCCGCAGGCCTTTACTTAAATTCGTTTACTGCTTCCTTTGGAGGGACCGTATATGTAGTTACATATTTTTAAGTTGAGGAAAAAATTTTACCATAACTTTTGTATCATGGCCGTTTATATTTATTATTGAGATTCTAAATATTTTAGGACTATAGAGGAATGCGAACGCCTTGAAAACACAAATATAAATTTTCAATTATAGCTAAAGGTCGCATCGAAGAGTAAATGGGAAGCTAAGCCTAACTTGCTTAATTCGTTTTTTATTGTAATAAAATATCTATGTATGATTATTCAACCACAACAGTAAAAACATTCATCCGAAGATCACATCGCCGTGGTGACATTATCGTATAAGAATCGTAATACCAGTTTATCGTAAGATCAGTTAATCGAATGTGCAGTAATAGTAATCATTTCTTAAACGATTTTGATTAAACTAATTAGGTATAGTGGATTGAAATGCGATTTTAAAATAATTTTTCGACGATATTGTGAAATATGGTGGATCGAGATGGCCTATAAGCCATTTAACTAATAGTCGATTTAATAGTCGATTATAATGATAATTAAAATATTTTCTGGAATTACAACCGATATTCGACGTAGACCACATCATCATATATATTTAACCATATGGTCATATCAATATTATCCGAAAGATGAAGTTTTTATTAAGTGTGCTTACGTTTAAATGTTCATATGATTCAGTGTTTATACGATAAAGTGACTATGTAAAATATGTGACCAGTATAAATGTATTCGATGATATTAACGTTAATTATTCCAGAGCTTATTCTAAAAATTCTCCAGAACTTCTTCTAAATTTTTTCAGTATCGGTGGTTGGCTTAGTTTCATCCATGTTCATCATATTCTACAAAACTCTTACAAAAATTATTTCACAAATCCGTTTTATTTTATTATGCACAATATGTCCCGGTTCCATTTCCATATGGATTAAACGTAATCAATTTCGTCATAAATCAGTTACCAAACCCATTTTCGTCATAATCGGTTGACAAACAAATGATAAATGTTTCCACACATTCCATTAAGTGTCGATAGAAAGATCTGTGTTCATTTAACTGTGTATATCATGAATTGCTGATGGTGCTCAATGTATCGTGTCAATGCATTGCATAATGTGCTTATGTTAGGCATAATACATTGTTTATTTAACATCAAAAATCCATTACTAGATAAAAGTTCACGGTAAGAAGTAATCGCCTTTGATTTAACAAATGTAAATTCATATCGCCTATGCTGCGCAAGTAATGGGTGATTTTTAATCATTTGGTTGATATTTTCAACTACCTTTGAAGTGGTCTTTGCGAGATGTATACAATTTTTCAATACTTTTTCGAGCATTTCGACTGGAAATAACAATGACACATTTAATGTTGTCTTCCAATTAAGCAATTGTTGTTGGTTTATTGGCATAGACGACATAGATCTGACTTTACGTAGCCTCATAAAAATTACTCAAGGAGCGTCAAATTTTGGCACGATTTGGTGGATTGATGTCCAATGACGTGAAATTGGTCAAAATTTTGTCACAATGGCTTGAAATACTTGCTCAGTAGGTCAGTGACCATAAAATGACATGATGAAATGGCAATGCAAACTGAGAACAATTTGATTTGATAGATTTCGCTAAGACACGAAAAACCATTAAGCAAAAATTTCACCCATTACTTTCTAATTTTATATTAGAGCAGCGTTTCTCAAAGTGTGTTCTGCAAAACCCTGGGGATTCAACTCAAAGTAGTCCGACAATCTCATAATATAATTGGAAAAAAATAATTATAAATCTAGATCCGCCAATAATTTATGTATGAAATTAATTTGTTGCTTTGAAACATCACTCACAGATCACGAATACTTCTGAAGCAAATTCTCTTACTACGATATATCACGACCAAAGCCTAATTGTTGCAACTTTCAAAACTAAAAATGAGAAGGCAATGAAGATTTAGCAGCTAACGTGAAGTTTCAGTTAATACTGCGCCTTAAAAATTGTAATTTTTCCCTGCAAATGGACGAAAGCACAGATGTAACTGGACTTGCAATCTTGCTTGTTTGTGTCCGATATCGCAGCATATAAATTTGCTTGAAGAGGATCTTCTTTTGTGTGAACCATAGCCAAATAATACAACTGGTGCCGACATATTTAAAGTCGTGAATGATTTTCTTAAGAAAAACATTGTTTAGATTGCAAAAACTGTGTTGATATCTGCACGGATGGTGCCAGGGCAATGGTAGAAAAAACCGCTGGCGCTGTTGCTAAAACCAAGAATTTAGCACCAAACTGCACCAGTAACCATTGCATTCGTCACCGCCAAGCGGTAGTAAATGCTAATGTTTTTAAAAAATGTCCTTGGTGAGTCTGTATATATCAGAATCGACCCTCATCGAACTGATTACGGAAAGAATTAGCCCGTCTCTAGAATGTTGTACGAAGCTAATCAGCACTGCCATCTTATCGATTACAATATGACAAAACGTACGTTGAAAAAACGTCTTTATTTTTCTTGACTATAGTTTGATATTTTATTTAACTTATTTGTTTTTTGTTTTTTTGTGTCATTTTATTTTACTTGACTTTATCTTTTACTATTTAAATTTTTTAAAATCGATCAAATCTGTTTGTACTAAGCAGACTCGACTTCCGTTTTCCTGCCGTCTGCGACGGGTATCATCTTGCTTAACTATTCATTTAGCTATCTATTTATAATCACATTTGGCTTTTTTTTTTTTTGCCGCTTTAAAATCCAATTTTTTAATTTCTCTGGTTAAGCATCTCGATATCCTTGTTTATAATTCACTTGAATTATACTCAAAAAAATAATAATAATACAGATGGAGACTCCCCGCGCGCGGTTGGGAGGGGTAATAGGTCGTCGGGATAATTTATTTATTTATTATTTATTATCACGAATTTCATCAAAATGAGACCCGTGCATAGACGATTTTTAAAGATTATTTGCGAAAATATGGACAGCTTTCATAAAGCTTTATTCCTCCATACTGAAGTGCGATGATTATCATGGGGGAAACTTCTTGTTCGACTTTTCAGGCTCCGTAAGTTTTGTTGATGTACAAATAATTTCCTTTTCCCTTTTTATTTATGAATTTGTAAATACAATTTATACAAAATAAACTACTCTTTCGTCTTAGGCATCATCGATGGGCACACACACAATTAGTCATTGCTGAACTACTGGGGTTCCGTATAAATTATAATGCCTTTGGCTTCCAAAAATTGCTCCGCAGCTCAAAAAGTTTTAGAACCGCTGTATTAGTGTTAAGAAACTATACTAACTCTATTTTTTGGGCCTAATAACACAACATAGACAACAATCAATACTGATTCTTAATAATTTCCTGGATGAATTGTTTCTTAATGTTAAAGCACATATACCATAATCATTCTTTCGAATATGGAAATATGAATCGAACCCATCAATTTCTTTATGCCTTATTTGATTTGGTTCAGTTCATGTTTCTTGAAACAACACAAAGGCGCTACTAAATTTCAAATAAATTTTTTTGATCTAAATAAAATTTGGATCAGGTTTTCCACATAAAATTTGAACGATTCGGATCAATGGGTGGCACGGCATTTAAAGCTATTTTTTTGTTCATCTATCTAAATTTCACTCAAAATAAGATCTTCTACGATAACCTTTCTATTTTCGGACAGTAAACTAATATCTTCAATATTGTTTCGTGCACTTAGAGTACCAATGTTTGGGCACTTTGAGTATCAATGGGTGGGAACCGGGTCTTAAGATGAGAAACAAATAGCGTTAAGGTCTACGTCAACCAAGGTTATAAGTTTCAAAACATCCAAAATGTCCTTGAACTTATGCAATAAAATTATAGAAGAGGGTTCGTACACTTAATTAATATTTTTGAGCCGATCCGATATCATCAACATGAATCATCAGAAGCATCATTAAATCTAGGTACGACATCAAAACGTAAGCTTTTTGTCATGGCGAACGTATTCCACCGACCGCAAGCATATTAAGGAATATTTGTGGATGACTGATGAGAAAGGAGTATAGGCATTCCCTGAATAATTGCTTATTTTGTTCATAAATGAACCAAAATCAAATAATAAATATCTGAAACTGTTCATAGGGCACACAGTATAAATCTTATTAGTTTTAAATAGCTAAATTATTGTGTGTTGTCAAAAGTATAGATATGCTTAATTAGTAGTTTAGATTGTTTTCTTGATTCAGGATTTTCCAAGTTTTTCTTATATGCGATATTCTGATATTCTATTTGGTGAAATGAATGCACGATTTGTTTTCTATGGTCACGTATAATTATTATAATTTAATTATAATTATAGAAATTGTTTTAGGAAATAATTCACACCAGTGAAGTGAAGTATGGAAATGTTTCTAATCCTTTCCTAATATCCTTAAAATAGTTTTAAAAAGTGTTTCACTTACATAATATTTCTTTACCGATGATGATGATAGTTCAAATTGCGCTTTCAATAAAATAAGAAATTCTTAGTTCGAAACATTGACGAATCTGAAAAACTGAATGGAACATACACAATATTTACAAATGTTATAACATGATTCGCGGAACATTGGCATGAAATTAATTATGTAACTTGCAGTCCATTTGCTGTTGTCAGCAAACAATACATTTGGTATAGTTTTATTTAAAATAATAACTAAAATTTTGGTTTGGTATTCTGCTCAATCTAAATTTTTCTAGCAGGGTAAATTTGTTGGTAACAAATTTTAAGGATATTTTGACAAATTGTCATTTCGTTCCTTACAAATACTATTTTTAATAACGCAATGTTCCGCCAAATATTTATCTCTAACTTTAATTAATTTCATCTGCAACTCATCGCCCTCAGATCTCGAGTTACATAATGCCTTTCTAGTGTAAAAGCACTTAATCCATCTAATGATCACGCAACATTCAATTTTACATATTGGTATTTTATATACCACTGACCAAATTACCACGGAGCTTAATTATCATTTTTAATGTAAATTAATTTTGTTCAAACTCCGATAGTTAGATGAATTTAAATGTAGCGTCAAAAAATATCTGTAGATGAACCAGATTTCGCCTTTTATGACTTAATATGTTTGTCAATTTGAACTAAATTTTTCTAAAATATTTTTGAAATCAACACTTTATAATACTTTAAATTTCAGTTTCGTAAGAGAGAGTTTCATAATCTCGATATTAAAAAAATCCAATACAATATCTTGTATATCCTGGTTTTGTACTTACTATTTAATAAAAGACATTACAAAAACATTTTCTTTATTTTTATGGGAACAGAGCACGTCAAAAAATCTCGTTTTGAAATCAAGGCTGGAACAGCCTTCATTTGGGTACGCCAGTTACATGCAAAATTTAGTAATGCGCCTGAATTGTATATAACTTTTGACCTTAAACTTGAATACCTTACAACATAAAATTGCGGTGACACAAATATTGAACTCAGGCGACGAACTATTGGATAACAAGTGCAACTGCTTTAAAAAATTAATACTAAATACCTAAAGTGTTTTGCAAAATACCGGTAAAATTATAAAATTTCATAATCGCCATTACTGTAGCATTCTAGGTTTGAATTAGTCAATTTCTAATTATCTAACTTGGAACCACAGTAGAAAATAACAAATGGATGCTGTACATAAATTTAGACGATTCTATAATATAGGCTCGTTAAATACTATTTTTAAATTACCTTAAATTTGCTTCAATTCATTACAATATAATAATATATGTTAATTTAAATTTCATTTGTAAAGTTAAATTTCTAAATATAGTAACAAGGTTGAGCAAATCATAAAAGAAGTCGTTCAACATTGATTCGACCTCACAAGGCAATGTAAATTCAATCAAATTGAAAAATGTGTATGACCTATTATTAATAGGTTGCAATCCCTTTTTAATTACACCATATTTTTTATAAATATGCTTAGGAAATCATAATAGAAACATATACCCAAAAATAGAAGAAAAAATGTTCCAGCTTTCAACTTATTATTTAACATTTTCACAGTAAAAACAGCACAAAAATTACTTATATTACAGTTCGAGAGAGTAACGAGAGGAATTCAATATGAAAATATTATATTTGTACTTTATTAAATACATAAACAGAATCCTATACAAACATTACAATTTTGGTAGAACATACATAAATACAAATACATGCATGTATGTATGTATGGAGCGAGCTTTTTCTATTTTTATGAATATCTGCTATAAAATGTAGTCCTTAAAAACTAGAACACAAATTCGTTTATTCTCTTTCAATGTGCGATATAAAATTCTCTGGTATTTCCCTACCATCCTTTATGTGAAAAGCACAATATTTTTAGAGAGATTTAAAATTTGTGTATATTTGTGTATATTTTTATCACTCGATGATTGCGAGGAGAAAAAAAAAATCATCTGGAGGTGAATGATATTATGAGTTAGTAGGTGTTTTTGTATATTTTGTTGGGCTTTCATAGTATACAAGTTCGAGGATACGTACAACTTTAGTATTTTCCAAATCGTACATGGACGTATGTATAGTGTTTTTTATGTATAAAAAAGTGAAGTTGACACATTTACATTTTATAACTAAAAACCAACGCATATCATCATAATAATACATCTTGTTTATGTTTTCATTAAGCTTGTACAGAGAAGCCTAATACATTATGCATGTGGGCGAAATTATTTATATATAATTCATCAAAGTCATATTATATGTACAAAGAGAGGATAGAGTGTAAAGACCAATTATAATTTATCGTTCTATGAAGTAAATATGTCCGATCGCAGCGAAAGAAGCAAAGTATAATATGTAGTGCAAAACAGAATTAATAATTAATAGTTAAGAAACGCAGACACATGCACATACAATAATAAAATAAAACCCCAAAATAATAAAAGCACTTTCCTCCAGGAAAAAAGATAAAACTAAAAAGTTTTTAGTTACGTACATAAAGTAGTATTTTACAAAAGTTTTTGTTTTATTTATTTCTTTTAAATTATTACAATTCTTATTAAAAGAGAAGAATATAAACATAAAAATACTTTAAAAGTCCTAAACCAGAATATGAAGACAAAAAAGTTACGTCGCTGTTCCAGAAATAAGTTTTCTTGAATATTCACACATACGAAGTTTTCAAATTTTCTTTTCGTATGTACTTTGTAAGCTTAAAGCTTATTATGTTTTCATATACATACATTGTAGTGAAAACTTTTAGCTATAATATTTAGTATTTTTAAGAAGCATTCGAATCTTACATTAAAAGCTTCAAACACAATTTTGCAATTTACAAATTGACCAAATTTCTTATTTATTTTACGAAATCCTTGGTATTAAAAAAAACAAGAAGATTGATTAAAGATTTTAATGCATATTGTCTTGTTGTAAATCGGATTATAATATTCCATCGCCTAACTTTTCTATTATAAAACCTTTTTTGTTGTTCTAACAAAATCATAAATAAACATTTCGGTTTTATGCTGCACACAAATACAGTAATGGCAACAAAAACTGAGCCATCATAAAATGGCGATGATTGAACGACGATTACGAAGTAAATGTAATTAAAGTTCTAATCATAGTACCTCATATAGAGAAATGTTAACAAATAGCAAAATATGCTTAGTACAACGATATGAAGTTTTTCATTTCACAACTAATTCAAAAACTTATTCCACCGCGGTGATTACAAAAGTTACGGTTTTAGTACCAAGTTTGAGGTGTTTATTTAAATCGGTTTACGAGGAACATCTTATATTCGTACGAAATATAAATTTGCTTAGAGGTTAAAGAAGCAGAATAGCTTGGTAATAAAATGGCTATAAAACAGTGGCTATAAAAAATCGTATTTTTTATTATTCAGCGCAAAATTAACACAATCCGCAATCTTTCAAAAGTTATTACGGCAATGAAAGCACTCGTTATGTAATAAGTAAAATCCTAACCTTTTACAATTTTAACAATAGTATACGAAATATTTCTCTTCACTTAATTATTAGAACAAAATGTTAAACAGCAACACATAAGCTTTTCATTGGATCTAATTTATAAAGGATATACGGTTTATCCTTTGTGCATAATTTTTGATTAAATTGCTTTTTGTTTGAAAGAAAATAAATGTTTTTAAAATTACATATGTGTAATGTAAGCTAGGTTGCCCTATTTGAAACATTCAAAATCTGCGGTGATATGATGACATTTTCTTCATTCCATGGGCATGTAAGATTCAATTATTTATTTTTTAAGCAATAACAAACATCACTGTTACAGTAAATGCATGCAACTGAAACAAATTTGAAGTCATTTAATTTTAACACAAATACTAAATCACGTTAAACTTACTACAATTATTGATTCAAATTTTTAGTTCTGAACAAAAATATTTTAGATAACCGATCTGCTAATTTCTAAAAAAATCAAAAACATTTAATTTATTTTTATAGGAGCTATAAATTCGTTTATCTCCAAACTTAGATTTGAGTTGCCAACTTGCTGCAGAAGCGAAAATTTCAATATTTTCTATATCATAACAGCATATTTATTTCAGGGCACTTGTTAATTAATTAAGGATGTCAACTTCAGAAAATTTAGATTTCCACAAATATTTCGTAATTTTTCAAACATCTTCCGACTCAAAATTTCTAATTGAATTAAATTGACATCAGGGTGTCTTGAAGGATGGTGATGGTGCAGGCAGAAAGGTCTGGACATGAGCCCTGGAAAAAGTCAACTTTTGTTCACAACTCTTATTCTAAAATTTTAATATATTTATATCTGCCAAGCATTGATCGTCAAACAATTCCACAAAAAAAAAAAAAGAAAAAAAATTCACAAACTCTGAGGCGTGCTAACACTATGAAGCTCTCAAATACTCTTAAGTCTATATGAGAGGAGATTATATAAATTATAAAATGATTCACACAGAGCTTTGAAGTTGTCTATACTATCCGTTTCAAAGTGAAGAAATACAGGATCCATTAACAAAACAATTCTCCTTTTTTAAGTAGCAGTAGTAGATTTTAGTAGCAAAAATTCCTTGTGCACTTAAAACCAGAATATTAAAAAATGAAAACAATGGGGAATTTCAACCCTTAATGGTAATAATGGAAAGTGAAACGAAAAGTAAAATTACTCCAAAAATCATCTAAATCTTAGTACGCGTACTTCCAATACATTTATGATTTTCTGGAGTTTAAAATACACACGATTTGCAGCCATTTAATAGTTATTTAGTCTAGAGATATGTCATTAGTGCGAAACAAAGGCAGATAGCAACTATTTGAAACTAATATGTTTCAGTTAGTGATAGATTTGATTCCTATGAACTACCTTTTTATCTGGTTGGTGCATTGTATAGCAAACACTTTTTCACGTTTCACATGAAATAAAGTTAATCGAAAAAGTCTCTATTCCTTTATGTTGATTTCAATTGATATTTTCCTACTCTAAAAATAGTACCCTCATTTTATATCCTTATTTTGTATCAATGGAACAGAAATGAGCTTACACCACTTTTAAATGTCAAAACAATATATTTGTTTCATCTTTACGATGAATAACAAACTAACATTGCTTGGAAATATTTTGTTTTGACAAGTATAGAAATGGCTTATGACAACAATAAAAATGGGTTACACGATCAAAAACGTGGAGTAGAAATAATTACCCTGGGTGTAGCAAAATTTTACCCTTGTGGTATTTTTTTGGAGTACCATTTTTACTCTCAGTGTAATATTTTACGTTCAATCGAAGTCAACATTAGATTTCTTTTTCTTTATCCGATAGTGCGTGATAATTTATCCTGAAAAAGCGATTTTTCTTTTTCAATTATGAGTATTTAACCCGAAAATATTAAACAACCATCAAAACAAATAACTAGTTCGTATAAAGGAATTTAATTCGATCGGTCGAATATTATTTTACACGGATTCAGTACCAAAAGAACCCCGACCTTTTGTCGTTGGCACTGTATATGACATTGATTGCGAATACCACAACAATCGAACAAAAAATTCTGATTTTTTTCAACTTTCTTTTATATTTTAAGTCGTGTTCTATGTATAGTAATCATGAAAATTTTCGACCTCCAAATTTATGCAGATTTACCATTCTCCTATCGCGGAAGTCCAAAAAAGTGGTTTTCCACAGGTTCTCTATTTGTGTGTGATTGTAATGCCGTACGAACTAAATGTCTGTATCCTTTCTATAGCTCAGTTATTTGACTGGTCGAGATGAAATATCAGGCTTAAACTTTTTCCATAATTTTGGGAAACCCAATGATTGTAGGCCAAAATGGGTTCACCGGAAGTAGCAGCACAAAACGATTGAAAATTAAATTTCAAACAAATTTGTTAAGTTATGGAAAGATCGAAATTTTAAATTTTGATAAAACAAATTGTTTTTCACAAAAATTCGGCATCTCAGCCTGATTGACTAACCCGGATGAAACTTTTTACTTTAGCATTTTATATAAATTGGGAGCTCCTTTCAAAATCTATTGGAAATCTGAGTACTTAAAGTGACAGCTCTCATTCGAGCATTTACAATTTTTGCAATGATGACCAAGAATTAAAATATTCTAATTAATTTAGAAACAATATATTCAACTAAGGTTCTTGTTTATTTTTTATTGATTTGAATTTCCTGGAATGATTGTTAGGCGTTACAACCATTGTTTTATTTAGATTGACTGCACCATTTTGTTGTTTGCCAAGCGGTTAAACAAAACGCTAAGATCGTAAATGGGTACATCAGGAAGAAAAAAAGAATTAACTTTAGTTACCGTTTTAATTTTAAATCCCTACTTTGCTGACTTGTGTGATGACACGAATTATTAGTTTGTCTATGAAACTTTTGCTCTAGCAGTATTATGTTTTCATTTTTAAGGTATTTTTCTAATAGGTATTCTGTACTGAATTACTTTAATCACACTTATTTAAAAAAAAATCCGTTTTTTTACCAATTACGGTTTTATACAAATCAAGTTATAGTTGATTTAAAAAAACTAATAATTTCTGTAGAAAAAATATATTATTACTAACTTTTAATACTATTTGACGTAAGCACTCGGCGAAACACACTTACACTTAATAAGCACATTTTTATTAGCACTTGTTTTTTTATTTCGCAAAAATTATATTTTGAATATTATAATTAAAAAATGTTTCAAAAAGTTTAAAAAATCACTCGATCGACTTCGAGAAGTGTGTAGCTTTACTAAAAGCCACCTGAAGTTCATATGGAATAAATTAAAAGTAATTCATTCTGAAATATTGGATACAGAAAGCAGCTTGGTTGGCCATCTCTAACAATTTTATTATATTTTTCTATCGAATTCCGTTCAAAAAAACTCGACAGAATTCAAAGTTTCAGTTATTTGACTATGTTAAATAAATTAATTGCATACGGTTATAATTAGTCAAATAAAATAAACTTGGCTAATTTCCTATGTTCACAATATGTAATGAGACATTTTTAAATTATGCCCGGTGGTAAAATTTTCATAAAACTTTTTATAAGCGTTCAACTTTTTATTTTTATAAATTGCCAACAGTAACGGCAACAAAAAAAAAGTAAAAGATAAATTGCCCTCATTTCTCCCTCAAGAATGATTCTCCGCTACACAAAACAAAAAATACAATCACCTACATTTCCCAATATAAAATAATGGTATATTGGTAAAGCTTTGATTGAAAAAGCTTCTAGATATACAACAACAGCAAAAATAAAATGACAAATTTTTTACGAGTGGGTTTGTCTTGAAATGTTTAAAAACGACATTAATGAACTTTTTTGTACCCGCTTACTCTTTTTACAAATCATTCTTGGCGTCTTGGGAATTTTTAAGGGCTACTTAATTTTTATTATTTTTTGTTGTGTTTTTATTTTTATGTAATAAATTTATTTTACAAACTTAATTATATAAATTTTGTCATGAAGAGATTGGCAAAATGGTAACATAAAAAATTGTTATTTACACTGGAGAGTAATGTCACAATAAAAAAATATTTTTGTTGTTGTTATTACTATTATAATTACTCACAGTTCCCATTCTCTAGTTGTATAGTAAAATAGTATTCGAAATCCGCTTACCTGCAAGTAAATAAATATAAGATGTTTATAATTAAAAGATTATAAAATAAATACAATTTTTGCAACATTTCAAAAAGAATTTCTGATGTAATATAAACGTTTTGGTTAGTACTAATAATGAAATAAAAAATAATATTGTAGATTTAAACAATGGAAATCATCTTAACCATAAAAGGAATATTTTATATAAGCTTTATATCGATACCCTCTATTCTTTATACATTATACCATTGGAAAATTAATTTTCATCATTGTTCAGTCATTGTTATTGTATTACGTATGTGTACTTAAAACGGCCTGAAACGATTAATTCCATTTAAAACCGAAATATGTATAACAACATTTTTGGTCCTGCTTTTTTCATTTTGGAAAATTCACTTTTTATTTTCCTTTAATCTTTTTTATGTTTGTGTATTTGAACGACGATACCAATAATAAAGAGATGATTTTGTATTCAGCTTTGTCGGTTACTTGACCCGGAAGTAATTAAAATTACACAATCAAATAGATACACGACACGGAGACACATGGATGTACGCACAAATTCTGATGTTCAACTTGATTCACTTCATACAATGTAGGGACTTGTTGAAACGAGGTTTATCAAGACATATTCAATTTAAATTTAAATATGTGAATCATTCAAATTCCCAGTATCCCTACACATGAAAAGAATATGTTATTCGTTAAAAACGTTACTTCTCAGTATCGAGCTAATATTTCTTATTTCTATTTATTTACGTCAAATTTCCAAAAGCGATTTAGACGAATGGAAAATTCTTTAAAAATCAATATTATTTGTCCGGTACGATTTACTGGAGTATAAAAAGATATAAAATTTTAATATAAGGATAATAGTTGCTTAACAATCATACATTAACAGTGCTGAAAAATTTAAAACTTAAGAGATAAGATAAGCTTGCACAAATGGATTGTCTCGATGAAAACATCGTAATAATTTTCAATATACAGCTGCATTAGTTCACAGGTATATGAATTTCTTTGGTGTGATTTAGCAAAGATATATTTCTTTTCTTATTTCTTTGGCTTCTCGAACTGAACGAAAACAAATTGCTTTTCTCTCCCTCTCTCTAATGAATTCCCCGCTTTCCGGGGCTTTAAAATGGGTTTCGTTAAAAAGCATTCTACCAGTCTAGAATAGCTATTATATTACAGATGGCAGCACCATATACTGCTTCTCGCTTTACGAAGCTTTTTATACTTTTCCTGCTGAGTATGTCATTTTCAATCAATACATTTTCATTCAGCAATGCTTTTCACACAACACTTAAAATAAATTAAATTGCGGTTGGCATATAAAAAGTTCACTCGTTGATTTATTTTATTTATCCAAAGAACTGAGCGTATCTACGAGTGAGTATATACATATCGTGTCATACTATAAAGTATTAAAGTGAAATTTCGTTGGCGAAGGAATTAAACTTGATGGTGCTTAACAATAATCATAATATTCATTTCTAAAAGGGGTTTTTCAAAAAGCCATTTATTTTTATTGTATGATGTTGATGTTAATGTTCTCCGTACACATGTACATACACAATACGCACAGCCAGAACGCGATATAAAAAAAATATGTTATATCATGAACATTTTTACAAACGTGCGCTACATATTTCCAAATTGGCTAGGATTATTTTAATATTTTGGTAGCGATGAGTTAAATTTTTGAATCAATATATAGTTGATGTTCTTTCCGTGTAATTTTGTAAACGGAAAATTCCTGGAATTTGTGTATAATGTATATGGTGGATTATAATTATACAAAGCAGATTATTATTTTGTAATTGAATTTGCATTTAAATATACAACTTTAACTTTTTCGTCATTAAAGGAATTAAATTCATTGGTGCATAAAATGGTAATTTATGGCGGTCTGATTTGGGCTTATAAATTTTCGACCAATAATTTATGCCAATATATACATTTTTAATGACTACGTGAAATAATTAAGAAGAAAATCGAAATAATTATTTTCATCTCATCGTGTGACCTCAATTAAAATCGAATTTAATAGAAACGTAGGCGGTTCGCTTTAGATAAGTGTATTATAAATATACAGGGTGATCAAACATTTTGCATAATTATAAATAATTCAGAAATTAATTTGAAGAGTTATACGCTTTTGGTTTAAAAATTTTTTTATCGATATTAATTTACAATTACGGAGTTAGTAACAAATTGTAATCGTGCAAAAATTTGATGTATAATTTTGAACGGATCTATCTGATATATTTAAAAAAATTAATACAGTTATGTCAACACAAATTTTAGGTTTAATGCTAAGAAGGCCTCTATATAAAAACTAGTTAAAATATATCTAGTTGTTTGGTGATTCTAACTGATAGTCTGAAAAGTATTCCAAAATTTAATGAAAATAAATTTCATGATGTGATTTGACCGCATCACTCTTGAGGTTCAATATCTACATTAGGTCTGTGATCAATCGTTGCTGGTTTGAATTGTTTGTGTTTTTCTTTACAGAACTGGTTTATTTTTCGATTAATTATATCAAGGATTCTATTAAACTTGAACGATAAATTTAATTAAAATAATTTTACGTATGTTGGTCATACTCGCTACTGCTTCAACTCATGTATATGGAAATAACACAGTAACTAGCAGTAACGATTTTGGCGTTTATTCTCCAATAATTAAATGAAGTAAAATGACAAATGTAGCATTGATGTAAGACGATATTCTTAGAGCTCAGCCAACTGAAATTTCGTGTTTGTATGAAAATAACATTTGTAGCATTGCCAAGGTTGCTGTAGACTTAATTTATGATCATTAACAAAATATATGGGGTGTATTTTTAGCTATAAATTAGCGCATCCAGGTTTAATAACAGTTTTTGCAAAATTAATGAACTCTGGGTTGAAGTAGTAACATCAATGGTAGTGGTATTGCAAATTATATCAGAATTAGCAGTTCGTCTTGAAATATTTAGTCCGGTGCAAATAAATACAGTTAAAATTAACACAATGTGAGTAAGTCATTTCGGAGATTCGGTATGCCAAAGTTTGAGCTTATTGAATTAATAATAAATAACACTGAGATTTAATTGTTGTGTTTTTAAGTGTTAAGTAAGAATGTGGATAAAAGTAAGTCAGGACCATCTCGGAATTGACAAACACTCTCAAATATGCGTCAAAGATTTTATTGGTTCGGATGTGGGCCAGTCGGTAGTGGAGTGGCATCAAAAATGTGATCAATGTGCAACAGTGAAAGGACCTGCACGAACAAGCTGAGAGTCAATGAACACCTGCGGTATGCCACAATGCCTTACTCAGCAGCCCTGGAAGCTGACTCCTGATTCTATGGACCAATTCTTTCTTAATCCGAAATAAAAATAAATTATAGAAACGAATACTAAAAGAAATAATACAAGCCGAAAAATAAAAATAACGATTTGAGCCTATCGTACACGGACACGAATCGTAAATTGCTGAATAAACGGGCAAATTAAAATATGCAGAAACCCTTTATTGGAACAGGTATCAACATAATCGTGTACCAAGAATAAAGACCAAAGCCGTAGATCAATTTAAACGGCACGCAGTGGTGAAAGATTTGGCGTTTGGGTCGGGAGGTTCGGGACAAAATCCCCCAATAGGGGCAAGATGCAAAAGAGACTTTTGATTACCAGATTACGATCTGTGATGAAAATAAATACAACTATAAAGACCCTGTCAGAATGCAGAACTCATTGGACCGATCCATCTTCCATGCCAGTAAACTAGGCTGGCATGGAGTGATGCAATGTGCAGTTAGTTCTTCGAAAATCGGACTAATAGCCATTCGGTAGAACGTAAAAAGCGGACCACGAAAGAGTTGGGAGTACTTCGACTCCAGAACAGAATGCAAAGATAATAAAATAAAAATGAATCAGTGGTAGTATTGGCAGACAATTGATAAAAACCTACAACTGAAGTTTCCCAAATGTGCCAACAAATTACGTCAGAGCTGAAACTTAAGAACAACGAAAGATACGGTATGAAAAATCAACAAAATGGCAAAGAGTGACCGTAAGCAATACACTGAAAACATTCTCAAGGCAGGAAAAGAAGCTGGAGCAACTGAGGATTTTTACCGCACTACATCAATACGTACAACGGACAACTGGAGCCAAAAATCAACAGTATCATTGCTAAAATGACGAATATCAAGGCCCCTGGAATGGCTAATATACCATCTGAAATATTCAAATGATATATACCCACAACTGAAAGCGCTCTAACACCAGTATAAAATAGGAAATATGGAATTCCAGGAAACCAGGTTTAGCAAAAGATTTGTGTACCTTGGTTGTACATAGTGAAACCGGGTGGAACAGATGAAGATTTAAAGAAACGAATCAATAAATTCAGATCAGCACTCTACATGTTATACAAAGTTCAAAACACGTCTATCCTAACCCACAACACCAAGCTAAGAATGTTCAATTCACTCCTGAATTTAGTATTGCCGTACGTTTGCGAAAGCTGGAAACGTGCATAGGAGATTAACATTAAGCTACAGGTGTTTGTAAATAAATGCCTAATCAGAATACTAAGGTGGTTCTGTCTCAGCAAAATATGAAATATTGAGCAACTAAAGCAAATAAATCAGTCATTGGGATCGATATAAACAAGTGCAAGTAAACACTGAGGAACTTGCCGAATGACATAACAAGAACCAGCTGTAATGTGGGAACGAACGATGCCAGGAGAAGCGAAAAAACTCGGTAAGTCATGAGTAGATTTCAAAGCAATAGCACCCAAAAGAGTGAGATGGTTCAGCCTAGTAGACGCCTTATGCTCTTAAATTGGTTATGTTCTATTCCAGAAAATTATATGTGTTTTAATTTAAATATATAATTTGAAAATCTAAAATTATTTTTCACTATAAAGGACTAACCATTATTACTTCCTTTTACATATTAAAATAACGTATAGTAATCATGAAAAATTTTAATCTCGAGTGTTTTGTAGAATTACTATTCGCTCTAGCGATATGGAAGTCAAAAAAACAATACTTTTAAAGAAATCTCGCTGTGTGTGTACTTGTGTGCGTGCAGAGTAAATGTGGGTGGCCTCTCTGTAGCCCAGACTATTTGTATGATAGGAAATAAACTACATATCTAAGTTTTTTTTCGTTAATTCAAGATCGGTTTTCCGGCAGGAGGGAAATTAGGAAATATATGAAATTTTTCGTTGTTTGCAAATATTTCGAAAAGTATCTCGATTATGAAAAAATCGATTATGCGCTAAAAAATTCTAAATTAAATTTGCAACAATATCGGTTCAAATTAATTTTCTAAAATTTAAGCGGAAATGTTAATTTTGGCAAAAAAGCTGTTTCATTTTCGTAATGATGAATATTTTTTGCCTCGAGTTTTTGAGACTAAATGGCTGTGTCCTCCCTAAAACTCAGACACATTGACTGACCAGAGTGAAACTGGTCAACTACTTAAACTTTTTCCATAAATCAGAAGATCGTCGAAATCGCTCCGCCGGAGTCTTCTTCATTTTCGAAAAAATGGTTAAAACAAAAATATTTTAATTAAAATTTCAATCAAACTTTTTCCGATCATATTTTAAATTTTAACGGAAATGATCAGTTTTCATAAATAAAACTTTATTTCACCAAAATTCGACACCCCTACTAACAGACTGCTTAATGCGAATTGACTGTTTGCTGAAATACTACACGTTCTAGGTAAAATCTTTGTTGAAATTCTATTTTGTCATAGAAGTTAACTACATTTATTTTGTGCTTCAATTTTTCATCCATATAACTATTACTTTTATTACAAATTCGTAAAAACCTACAATATGTACATCGTAAAATCGTATAATTATTTTATTCAATTATTTCGCTAAGATCAAATTAAATTAAATAGCGCTTTTCTGTAACTCTCCAAAACTCCTCTTGTTTTTAGAGAATTAAGGACCTTATTCAATGATTATTCGAAATACTTAAAACCCTATTCCGTACCTGCTCAAGTTCCTAGGTCTACAGGAAGGACCATGTACGTTTTGATAAGTAAATATTAAAATTTGAGGTCAAATATTAAAAAGAGTATATTGGTTTGTAAAAATAATTAACCGAATTCATAACTCGATTTTGGTAACCCACTCGCAGCCTGAGCAAACAGTTTATTGCTGAATTTTGTATCTTTCAAAACGATGAACGGTTTGAAACCTAATTCTATAAATCACTATATTTCCTACAGGTATGCATAGTGCCAGAAAAAACTGCAACCCCAGATGTTGTTATACAATGAAGTAATTTTTAATAAGTTTGACGAAGTGCCCACGAATAAATGTTTTCATTTTCCTTTTGGTATTTTAATTTATTTTTAATACGTTTTTGCCGTCTAAGTCTCAATATAATTAGTTTTAATGATTTTAGTCATGTTTTAGTTCAAAATTATGAATTTTTCCGCCATTCAAGTTTTTCTGCTTTGTGACGGGCAGCAAGGATGTTGTGAGGAATGGATAACGCCTTTCAATATTACGAGCCTAAGAGAGAATAGAGATCGAAATTCTGACATTGAAATGTGAAACACAAAAAAATTTATGGACACATTACAAAATAAATCTCCGTATATGATCCAAGGAATTTTAGTTTATGGATTTTTGGTGTAATATCAAACTCAGTAAATTACGGGTAGACACAATTATGTTTATAATATACATAACTACTGATTGTGTCAAAACTCAAATAAAATATTCGATTTGCAAAGTATTTTTTAATTAAAACGATGTCAACCAAATTCATAAAATAATACATTGTAGTACTATGGTATTGTTGAGTTTTTAAACAACACACGATGAAACAGACCTAAAATTGTTTGAGGCAAGAATTTTCTTCGAGTTTATTTTATGGTTTTGGCATTTTACATTTATATAGCGCACAAGGTGGTTACAATCTAAGTGCTATATTCAATGGCGGAGTAGAAACACGAAATAAAATTATATATGGTGAACAGTGTTACAGTTCTGTAGGTGGGTACTTGATACGTCAAGGCACAACAAGCAAAATTTGATTGATGTTCATTTATTTTTCTAGTTTGAGTAAAATGTCAAATTAATTTCACAAACCAGAATTTATTCGCTCTTTTTTGTATGGATTTTTCTTATACATGTGTCTTGAATTTGTCTTTTTGTTTGCAGAAACTGTGAATGAAAATTCCCTAGGTGATTATTTCAAAAATGAATGAATAACAATACAAATTATGTGTATGTCGTCGTTTCTTTGTTCGAATAACGAACAAGAAAATGAGAAAGGAATTTCATTCTGTTTGCGATTGTGTAGAACTTTTTCTATTTCTATTAAAATACTTTAGGTGTTAAAAAAGGGTAAACAATTTTTCCCGTAAAGTTATTATAAGCTATATATACCATCTTAGGAGATTTCATTTTTCGTGATGACGTTGACAAGTTTAATTTATTTTAGGTATAATCAGATACGAAATGTAAGATAAAAGCTCTTCTAAACAGTAACACCAAACATTGTTTCCATCCAGTTTTCATAATAAAAACTTATTTCAATATTATTTCATGCTCGATGAAATATATCTATTCGTTCGTATCTAAAATCTAACAATAACACAATTAAAACTTGTGCAAAACAATAATAAATTTAGTTTTTTAGCAAATTGTTTTTATTCTAGTTCAGTTGCCTGAAAACATCGGTACAAAATCGGAATTGTTTCCTATTTTTAAACGAGTAGAGACGTTATACTACAAAGTGGAAATGGAAATTGAAAAATAACACAAATAAAAGCATTTCCTTTAAATCTTTAAACTAAAGCACTTATTAATAAAACCAACTCAAAACACATTTAGCGTATACAAAGTTCGATAGTTTCGAATTCAATTTAATTGATGAGGAAAACAAAGGAGATAAATTGGTCTGCAGACTGTAGACAAATTTAAATTGAGTCGTATTTTCGTATGAAATGACAAAACAAAATGAGTTTCGGTTAGGGTTTTGTAACGACTGTACCAAAAAATATTTTATAGTTTCTAAACAAACAAATAAACTCTAGAAAATTAAGATATTAAAATTAATTTGTTAAAAAAGGTTTAAATAATTCCAGTTACTAAGCAAAACAATTTTATGAGATTTTAATTTTCATATTTTTGAACGTATAAAATGTTTTGAAAAATTTAATTTGAGGTATTTCCTGAAAGAAGAATACTTTTATCGTTCATATTGTGCAAACTTTAATCATTATCTTCATATATCATTTGTGAAAAGCAAGAAAAAACAACGATTAATCACAAAAATTTCAGAACACGTTCGTACAATTTTGAGATTAAATTTAGTTTCACTATCTACAAAAATGTCTAAAAAGTAATTTTATATACGGGTATAAGATGCCTCTAGCATTAACCAAACAATGTATAATCATTGGTGTAGTATTACAGAGCAGGTGCAAGCATTATTGTAAAAGAATACTTCGAGTTAGGTACTGCGAAAATTTGTTTCAACCTTTGATTTTATAGCATTGTGTGCTTTCAGCTTCGCCAACGATTCGCACCACGAGTAATGAAAATATTCATAACGTTAGTTGAGTTGTTACGCAACATGTTGGTTGGCCTGAAAACGCCCAGTAGATAGGTCAATGTGCACAAGTAGTAAAAACCTCGAAAAATCACAAAATTCACGAAACTGATGATTTTATTTTATAGGATCTTTCATTCTTGGAGAAATTTCTACTTTATTTTCATGATTGCTAATCTTTATGTTTGATATTTTGAGTTATTCTGGGTGATAGCCAGATATTATTTTTACGCGAGGTGGGGTTACCAAGACGTTCGAAATTTAGTTTTCAATTAATGAAACTTTAAATTTTTTAAATTAAAAAATTCGGTCGTCTCATCAGACTGCAGCGACCAAACTACAAAAATAATGAAAATACATTCGTAACCTCGAATTTTTTTTGTTTACTTCGTCAGATAGTTTAGATCAATTATTATCATATTTTATCTCTTTCCAGATTTTCTGGAATGATTTTAAAAATCCTAGAATGGTATTAAATTAGTATTGCATGAAAAACATTTTTATTTTTTGTTGGATGAAATCCTAAGGTAGTTTCACAAACTTGAGCAATGATGTTGAGCAATTCACCAGGGCAGATAAACCAAATGACAATAATTGCTACAAGATTTCGAGGAGCAAGTATTGTAGCACTGTTGCCTAATTAAATAAATTACTTCGAAAGGCAAACCTGGCTGTCGGAAATACGACTGTGGATTTAAATAAACTGCAAGGCGGCCACACATCTAAATATTTTGATGACTGTCAAGAATGGTAAACATTTATTGATATGTTCACAAATGCTACACATAAGACCGTAAGCTACAATATCTGTAGGGGTTCTTGAGAGGCGAAGCATTAAACCTACTATTGTTAAATAAATTGAAAGTTCGGTACTAGAGGAAAGGGTAAGCCGTCCATTCCAATATAAAGATTTTCACCGAGACACTACCAATTACTAGGTTAACATGACACCAAATACGGAAACTAATAAATACCGCAGAATAATGGCTCATATTTTGAAGGCTATCGGTCCTGAAGCAAAGAATCGCAACCCGTGGAACCTTCATAAAGGCAGGCAATTGTTGCTTAAACTTGTCACACAGGATACTCTATTGCCGATCGAAAGGGCAATACCATACAATTATGGGAAACTAAAATCATTTACTGTATTAAGACTTCAATTCAAATTCGTGACCAGCGGAACCCCACCAATCAGAGAATACCATGCAAGAATTATCCAAAGTTTTATTATATGCTGCTCAGGTCTGAACCAGTTTTAAGTTTGGTCATTATCCAGCAATATTACCTACGATGACAGTATTGGTAGATAAAAGGCGCCAACTTCAGTTTTGAAAGCACTCCGCACAATAAGAGTCATAAAGCAAATATCGCAGTTTATGAATATACAAAATAATCAAAAGTTATAAAGAAAGGCATTTATATAGACGATTTTTTAACAGCAGCTAGAGACAATTTTGGTCAACTGATCTACAAGTCTATCAATTTTCCAGAACTTCCATGTAAATTAAACATTGTGCATTCCTATCCGGCACTACTAAAACCATTGTTCGAAAATACACAAGAAGTTTGGGTGTTAGGGTTACAGTGGCAATCAACATCTTACTTACCAAGTCGAGATTTAACAGCTGCGTACGATTTTTCCAATTTTACATCACAACCATCATTTGCAGAATTATATGAAAAATATTTTAGTTAAGATAAAAAATTTCCTATCCTGATCATAATCCGAAAGTGTAATGTGTACCAACTCAAGTTAAACGCCAGACAACTAAACCAATTTTGGATGGATGAGAAGCAGATGTAGAGTTATTTAAATTCAAACAATTTTTGAAGATGAAATACAATCTATTAAGATCATTTTTTTTTTTTTGTTTTGTAAAAATGTGTATTATTATATAAAAAAATATATAAATATTATAACTCAATATTATAATTATTTTAACAAAACAACATCACAATTTATTAGTATAAAACTTTCTTTTTTCAACAAATAATTAAAAATAATTAAAAAAAATTTAAAATTTTTAAAAAATTATGAAGAACGGTTTCGGAAGTTCTTTCATCATCGGTTCATTATATATACTACTGAGTAGTATAATGAACCGATGATGGAAGAACTTCCGAAACCGGTCTTCATAATGTTTTAAAAATTTTAAAATTTTTTTAATTATTTTTAATTATTTGTTGAAAAAAGAAAGTTTTATACTAATAAATTGAGATGTTGTTTTGTTAAAATAATTATAATATTGAGTTAGAATATTTATATAATTTTTTATATAATAATACACATTTTTACAAAATAAAATTATATTCAGCAAAAAGCCACGGACAATATAAAAAATGAATTATGTTCATTTATATGGTATTAAGATCAGCAACGAAACACTGCGCTGAAAAGTAATATTAATTTTTTTTAATCCACGACGCGAAAGGTCTTTTATGACTAAGTAGTCGAATACAAATATTTTAGATCGCTTATGCGAGAAATACAATCAAATACTAAATACACCATAAGCAGCTGTGTGCACTGTGCAATGCTGAAGGAAAGAGAGGAGCTAATTCGTGTATTCTTATTTGAATGGATTTACTATGGGGTTCTATAAAAACATACTTAAGGGACGAATAAAGGCAACGAGTCAGATTTCATATGTGTGAAATAATATGCTAGAGTACGAAAGCAATTCATGTAGATGATGCTTTTGATAGACACATCTTCTCAGATAATGGGACGAATTACATGCCAAAAAATTCAAGGAATTAAATATATTTATTAAAAAAAAAGAAAATATTGAAAATATATTTCATTTTATTTCTAGGAAATAACAGATAACTTGGCTATCCATCCCACCACAAGTGCCTTATGTTGGAGGAATCCAGGAAACTGTCTTTAAATCGATGAAGACATTTAGGGCGAGCAATTGGAAGAAACACACTTACATAACGGCTACTAAAATTCATAACGTTATTTGCGTTATCAAACGATAAATGTGATTCATTAATCCAACTAAATTTTTTAGTTTGACCATACCACGAGCAGACGTCGCGTCAACGATGTTGTGCCAGTGAAAGTCCAAATACGTTTGTCACAATCAATGATACTTGGGAAAAATTGTTGAAGCTTCTCCTGGAAGCGATGGACTAGTTCGTGTAGTGAAATTATTTTCGATCCAAGGACCAATGCGTATAACAAGGGTCGCTACGATGCTCAAAAATAAATTAGTATTACCCGAAATAAAAAATGTATTTAAAGAACTACAATTAATGCTGTGTGCCTCAAGTCGATTTTTGTGATTAAATTATGCACTAAAATTTTTTGAGGCGACCTTACGCTATTCGCCGCTAGGTTACAAACGAAAAGTCTCCTCACGAGGTAACTTTTCAATTTAGTTTTTATTTATTTTTTTATTTTTTTATTTTTAAGGAAGTATTAATTATCTAGTGAATTAATGTCCTTTGAAGGTCAATTAATACCTCCTTTCATTCACGCACAGACCACCCATTCACACAATTGCAGTATACCACCTGCACATTGCAAGCTCCATGTCAACCTGTAAACTGACATGGACGGTGGGTCGGCGTTGAATTCTGTACTCCAACAGAGGGTCTTAGTTGTGTTTATTAACATCAACCATCGTAATCGATGAGGAAAATTCGCTTTTGCATCCAGCCTCTGGTGGGATTCGAACCCAGTACCACCCGGTCCAAGTGCCGAAACTTCAACCACTACACCACTTGTCCGGTGAGCTTTCAAATGTCAAAGGTTAACCCAGCAACAATTTTTGAGTGACACTTTTTTTATTTTTAAACATTTCGTAGTTTATAAAAACATTTGCAAATAATGCAACTTCTTCCATTATTTAAATTTAACTTAATATTTCGTTTATCAACGAAAAGTTGACAATTTAGTATTTCGAATAGTCAGGCACAGCCTTTTTTTTGTTGCTGTTACTGCCACCTATGAATTTTTATTGTGAATTACTGAGCAATTAAATTTAGTTCTTTAGTTGGAAAAATCGACCTGAGGCATCCAGCATTCGAAAATGAAATTGGTCTGCTTGGTCAAAAGCAAAAACAATTTTCGGTCGCAAAGTGCTGGGTTCAAATTCCATCAGGGACAAGATGTACTAAGATTAACTTCCGGACATCTACCCCACCTTTAAGTACTTACCTACCTAAAGCTTAACAAAATCATTAAAACTGACCAATTGATTAAATAATTTGCCTTTTTTACAAAACGTTTTTAATACTTCAGAAAATGCACATAAACTAATTACTTGTACTCTAATATTGAAATGGAATTTAGTACATTCTACATATTGTTATTGTAACTGAAAAGAACAAAAATGTTTAACAGACACGTTTTGGTTATAATGAACATAACAATAATTGCTATTTTCAATTAGCCTGAATTGTAGTACAAAAGGCAGTTTTTAATCAACTTCAATTATGAAATTGCTAATTTATAGAATGATAATTTCAATAGGTTTTTGATTTTGAGTAATTATTTTCGCAATAAATACAAATAATATTGCCTCATACAGTTGGTTTTGTAAAGCTTATTCCTTTCCCTTTTCCCATAGCAAAAAATCCAATTTAACGAAAATGTTTGAAGAAAACGAAATGAATTAATTGAACCTGAATAATTTAAATATTTAATTTAATTTGATTTTTTTTCTCCTACCTATTGGCAAATCACGAAAAAGGGTGAAATTAATTATATTACTACAAAAAGAAAGGGCGTAGAGATTATTAAAAATTAATTCATATTTGGGTTCATTTTATCCTCTAGACGATTGTATAGAATCCTGATCTTCTATAGACTTCTAAATTTTGCTGCATCGAAAATGGCAATTTATGAAGGTAATATTTTTTGGCAAAAATTGAGTGGTTTGGGCCAACATATAATAACAGAAGGCATTTATAATTTATTTGGGGGTAATGCAATCCGGACTCCTTATGCAACAATACCACGAAGATCAAAAGTGGTTTTGAAAATTTGTTGTACTTCAAGCTAAAGGAAATCATTTTCTTAGAATAATGTTATGCTAATTCAATTTACTTTACATTTTTACAAGTTTATGCGGAACTACTATATATTTTATGAATATTTATTGAATCAAAGTGGATCTTAATTTTAAAAGGAAACATCAAAAAATTTTGTTGCAAAAAGGTCAAGGGAAAGGTTTTGAAAATTCCTCTACGAAAACCTTTCCCAAAATTAATTTTTCTATTATTTTGCCTTTGCTTGATATTCGGGTGCAAAGTAAATATTTTTATGCATGCTTTAGAAAAAATAAATTGATAATAAAAATACCAAGTATAAAAAGATTTTAACGATTTTTTATATGCCTTAGAAAATAGAAAATAATTTTTTATGGTAATAGGGGGCGTAGATTAAGCAACAAAAATCTTTTAAATAATTTATGTAAAGTATTGAAGATTTTGGTGAATAATATGTTGATCAACACATTTATTATCTTTTCGTTCGTACATAAGCCCATTTTTATAAGAACCGTACCGTTGGAAATATTTGGTTGGAAAAATCAATCAAATTAGATTACTTTATACGCAATCTGCTGGAGATCAAAAGAATAATAAATATTGATTTTATATTATTTTTTTTTGTCTGGGAAAATCTATTATTGAAATTTGAGTTATGTATACACCTCCGCCTACTCGTTTTTACAAAATAGGTAAAATAAGAAAATTATATTTAATTTTCCTTTCGTACGGTCGGAAAGACCAATTTAAGCCAACAACAAAGCTCAGATATGGTTTAATTAAGTAAATCCTCATTAGTATGATAACGTTGTATTCATCAATAACCAGAAATTTAATCTAACTAAAGAAATTAATGGAATTGGGTACGAGATGCGCCCAGTATAAGATATGAAAAAATATTTTCTTTTAATTAATACATATTTCACGTATTATTCATAATTAATATTCTAAGAGATGCTTACAATTTGTTTTAATTTTATATTACTCGCAGATTCCGGTTATATGACACAAGTCCAATTGAATTTATCGGGAGACATAGTTTAAAAAATCAGTATTTCGATAACAAAAGTTAACTTATTTTTAGTTGAACCCAGGAACTGACCATTGGTTTCCGCGGGCGATTTTTATGTTTCATGTGTAATGCTTTTTTAAATTTTCTATTAAATAATCAAAATAAAATGAAGATCAAAATAGAAAAATTGAAAAATGGATGGGTGAATATGTTGTGGCCAACACCTGATTTTATTTTATCATGTGTTCGGATACACCACACTTGATTTCAAAGGCGAACAATTTTATTTACCGGACTTTTTGGTAAAAACTGTCTTGTATAATAAAACATCTTTATTCCTGGTTAATTTCACAAAACCAGCAAGGTCTACCATTGTTGAAACTGCACTTCCGCAATTATTTCTGGAGTATTCGAGGAAATTTAATTTTCAAAATGTTCCAATAATCTGTGGAAATAAAATTCAACTTCAATTTATTGACTGTTTTAATTTGCTAGGGTTTCCAGGCCCGGGTACCCGGGGATTTTTGTCATTATTCTACTACTCGAATACCCGGGTAATTGCTTCGGGTATTCGAGTACTATATATAAAATAAATATAAATTCATTAATTATAATAAATAATCATTTCTGTATACACATTTCAAATACACACAATACGGAAAGCTAATCGGAATAGTAAGTCAGCTCTGCTACAATCATTTAGTAGTTGTAAAGGCAATATATAAAAATATTACTACAGAAAGAAGAAATATTATATGATAACAACGGCATTGCAGATCAGGTAATGATGATAATGGAAGAGACTCTGACGTAATAAATGAAAATTTCTACGAGGGAAATTTGTTGTTCGAAGAAATATCGAAAAGGCTTTGTAGCGGCTCAAAATCCATTTCACTTCGTGGCACTCCCCGTAGCAAAACTATTTAGGCATAGCTCGTTTTGCTGAATAGAGCTATTTCGCCACCTACAAACTAAACCCGCGAATCTCGATATTTATCGATAGTCGATAGATATCGAGAATTACTAAAGAAAGGAATTGAAACAAGAAACGAAAAAGAACAGTCGTGTTTTAGAAATAAAAGAGACACAGTCTCTTGACTAAATCCAGATCAAATCCAGAACGAAATATCGAAATCGGAAAGCTCCAGTTCCTCTGATGAGACGGACCGCGATTGTCAAAAACAGCCTACGATGAGTTACAGAAGTCCCTTAATTTATTTACATCAACTAAATTCACCAAATTTATAGCTTGGACTGGAAATATTGAAAAGAATTTCAAATTCGTCGAATTGAATAGAGGAATGTGAAGTGAAGTATTAAAACATTTATACCAAGCGCTCCTAACAATAAACCGTATCTAAACGACATGTGAATATAATAACAAAACTCCGTAGTCCTTTATCTGAAGACACTCCTAATGAACTGGTATTCTATAAATATTAATTTATAAACAAAAAATAAGTAGTTAATTAAAAATTAACTTATATTTGACGTATTTTAAAATTTGTTCCTATGTAAACTTAAAGTTTGTTTTTTAATATTTTAAAATTTGCAATAAATAATGAGTTTTATCATGTTTGAATTCTTTCTTCACCATTTTTGTTTTATTTAATAAATGAATTTTGTATCTGTTTGTTTTTTTTACATACCCCGGGTATTTATTTTTCGGATATTTTGGAACCTCTCGTTTGGTCCTATAGAAGTCGCATTAAAATGGAGTCTCTAAACATGTTTGTAGTGGGTTTGTAAACCTTACTTCCAATCTGTAACTGTTTTATTTAAAAACCTGCCAATGGAACTTATAAAATTCCGTGGACTGAGATAAACAACTACTGTAAAATCGAACCTTAAGTGGCTACAACTTTATTTTTTAATGGCAGGGTAGATGTCGGAAAGCTAAATACATAGTCATTAAACACACACACACAAATGATACATTTGAAATTTTGTTACCTTCTCGTATAGATATGATACGTGTTCATTTTTAAATTATTAACTAACTCAAAATTCTCTTTCCGTTTGCCACGTATGTACGTACCAATTTCATTCGAGTACTTGTTCCAATTAGTTGAAACAAAAAATATTTTTCTGTTAACATTATATTCAACCTAATTAAATTTTCATATCTGGTATTCCCAGAAGAGAATCGAATAATTCGATTTTATTTTTAAACAACTTCTTAAACGACTTCTTTCGAAAACGTAATAAATAATATTTCTCAATATTTCAATATAATGCTACGCTGTATCGTTCAAATATTATAACTGTGCTGTAAAGGAATATGTAGTTAGTATGCATAATACTATTAAATGTGTTTACCTACTTCCACTGTAGTATTCGTACATAAAAAATTAATGATTTATATTTTCTGTTTATTTCAGTCTGCAATAACAAATTTTTACTTTTTATCAATATCGACTTATACTCTTGTTTACTTGCAATTAATTAGAGAAAACTTTTGAGCTTTTCTGAAATTTATTTAATTTGATTATTATTTTATGAAAGAACTTGGCATATGCATTTTATAATAAGCTTTTAATTGATAGAACTCAATAGGTGTATAGGTGCAGTCGATGTGCAAAAGTAGTGTAAGTGCAAATATAGTGTTTGATCATGCTTGTTTGCAATACCCACAATCAATTTTTTTTAGCTGTTCAACAAGTCGACCACAATATTAGATGAGGCTTTTTTATCTGCAAAATGCACTGTATCAATGCTGAAAATTTCAGATCAAAATTGGTTCATGAGAAATTTGGTAAAATTATAATACCTAAACAGGGGAATTTTCTTTAATGCACAAAAAAATAATAATTTATAATTTGTTTTATTGAACTGTATGCACGTGATACTCTATATTTGTGTTGGAACTTGGAACTATGGTATTCAGAGAAGAAAACAAGACACACAAAATATGGTTTGTGCAAACATTTCTACGAGCAAATTCAAAATTTTTCAAATTTGTGTTTTATGTGAGTGTAAAATTGTCCGCATATAAGGCTAGTAGCATGTTGACAGTTTCTTGTGCGCTGTTCCCATTCAGTCACCTGAATTTGCACTAAACCAAGCAATGTTTAGCGTTGATGCGGTGAAGTTTTAATCTCTATTTTCCATGCGCTCAATATTTTTGAAAATGGCAATAATTAAATTTATCTAGAACTCTTGAATAGTTACGCAATTAAAATTAAATACCTAAAGTGAGGCAGGTAGAGTAGATATACATGTAATACCTCCGTAGTACCAAGAAATATCATTTCTAGATCCGGTTTTAAAAATAGGCGTCACTAGTTATTATCCACTTATGTGGAAAAGTGGCCAATTTTAATGTCTGATTAAACAAAATTCTATAGGAATTACCAAATTTACAGAATTTTTCAAAAACGAAACCAAAATACCATCAAAACCATATCCATCTCCGAATCCTACCAATGATCGCTGGATTTCTTCCGGCTCAGTATATGTAGTGTAAATATGAACAGTTGACCCAACGATATAAACTGTGGATTATATACGAGTTTCAAACTAAAAAACGATTTTTTTTTGTGTTTTAGTTCAATCCTTTTTTTCCTCTCTTACACTACTATCAAGACACTACTGCTCTGTAGCTAGACAAGAGAAGTGATGGTACAAAAATGTTTTTAAAATGTCAACGATAAACTTTTGTCAATAACAGTTCAATAATAAAAAAGTAGAACAGTTTATTGATTGATTATCTTGTTACTAATGAAAATCTACCTTTTTCTAAGGTCGTTGCCAAGGATTCTGGATCGATTGATATACTTAAATCACTTAAATAAATTTCAAGGAATTTTGCAGGATAATAAACACACATAATCATTTAAACAGCTAATATATCAACCTATATCCCTTCCCAGATAGAAAAAAGCTACTGAAATATCCTCGGAGTGCGGCTAATACATCTTTCGAGGACAGCATACAACAAAAAGGGGGGGGCGAAGTCCGAGATTCATACCTCCTCGCGGTGCTCTCTGGGTAACGCTAAATGAATCAGGCGGTGTAGTGGAGACGAACAGACTAAATCCTGTTTATAGTCATGGACACTACATGTCAAGGCGGGTTATTGGCGCCTCAAAACCAATACCAAATCAGCGTCTGTTCTCCAGGTTAGGTGCGGCTGAAGCGGGCGTCTGTCTTGTATCAAGCGGCTCGCTATATAAATGTGTTCACGGTAGGACTGGATGCCTTAAGATTCTCACCAGTACGTGACCCACACACGTAACAAGCGGGTTGAGCGGCAGGCCAACAACCTTCCCTCATAAAAACCATTTACGTTATGAACCCTGAACAAAGGCCTCGGATTACCATATCGGATTCATTACAAACTCGACCTCGGAAATTGTACATGGACAACGCTTTAAAAATGGGAACATGGAACGTGCTAAGCCTCTTAAGACCTGGAGATCTCCAGAACCTTTCGAACCAAGCCAAAAGTTACACATTAGACGTACTTGCACTACAAGAGCTTAGATAGTCTGGGAGTGGGATCCACGACACCACCAATGGTTACACTCTTCATTACAGCGGCCATCAGAACGGAGGAGAATTTGGAGTTGGCTTCCTCATCCATCGGCGCGTGAAGCACCATATCATCGATTTCCGCCATATCAACATGCGGATATGCACGGTCAGACTTCGCACTAAGAAATTTAACATCACGATCGTTAATGTGCATGCACCCACCGAAGATAAATCAGATGACATCAAAGATCTCTTCTTTGTCGAGCTCGAGGAAGTCATCAATAACATACCGCACCACGACATTAAAATCATCGTGGGCGACTTTAATGCAAAAATCGGTAGAAGTGCAGAAAATACAACGCACATCGGTCCTAACAGCCTGCACCTAACTAGTAACAACAACGGCCAACGCGTCACCGACCTGGCAATAATGTACAACTTAGTTGTATCAAGAACGTTTTTTCCACATAAGAGAATTCACAAAGTAACGTGGAGATCGAATGATGGAAGAACGGAAAACCAAATAGATCACGTCATGGTGTCCAAGAGACACTCCACCAGCATATCTGACGTTAGATCTTACAGAGGTGCAGATATGGACAGCGATCATGTGCTTGTCATATTTAAATATAAGTGCAAACTGTCATCAACCTTCAATAGACAAGCACAAAAAACCGTTCGATGGAATGTCGATGCTCTAAAAGACCAAGCGTCACTGCAGAGTTACCAATCAGCTGTCACTAACTATTTAGAGCGGCCCAGCGACAACGAAGGAGCTCCTCCTAATATCCAGGAGCAGTGGCACGCTATACAGTCAGCCATAACCACCGCGGCGCAAAACACTATCGGCAGAAGACCGCCGAGATCGCGCAATGATTGGTTCGATGATCAATGCCGCCTGGTCGTTGAAAATAAACGAAAGCTTCGTGAAAAATGGTTGGCTCGCAACACGAGAAGCACTCAGGCAGAATATCTACGCGCCAGGAAAGCCACGATTAAATTCCTTCGACAAAAGAAACGCGATCATATGAGGTCATGCATCGAAAACATCAGCTTCCAAGCGGAAGTAGGAAATTCTAGGGACTGTTTTGCTAATGCCAGGAATCTCACTAAAGACTTCCACCCAAGAAGTACAGCCATAAAAGACGGGAATGGAGAATTGAGAACAAACGTGGCTGATGTTCTCTCAGTATGGCAAACCTACTTTCAAAGTCTGCTAAACCGGAATGACGAAGTGACCCCCATTAGAGCAATAGCTCCTCCAGGTGATGAGGTCTTCGTCGAATATCCCAGAGCAGAGGAAGTAGACGCAGCTATTAGTCGATTGAAAAACGGCAAGGCACCCGGTCTCGATGGAATCCCCGCAGAATTAATCAAACTCGGAGGCGCTACTCTTGCAACAAGTTTATACGATCTCGTCGTTTGTATTTGGGACCAAGAAGAGTTGCCGGAGAATTGGAAGACCGCGCTCATATGTCCGTTGCATAAAAAAGGCGACCGTCTTAAATGTGAAAACTTTCGTGGCATAGCTCTATTGAACACTGCTTACAAAGTGTTGGCTAATGTTGTACTTGCCAGACTCATCCCTTTCGCCGAAAACATCATTGGCGACTATCAGTGTGGTTTTCGTCCCAACCGATCGACCACTGACCAGTGTTTCACCATGAGGATGATCTTGGAAAAATGTTGGGAGTACAACATAACCATACATCAATTATATATAGACTTCCGGCAGGCATATGACAGTATAAACCGCGACAACCTTTGGGCCGCGCTCATATGCCTAGGTATCCCAGAGAAACTGGTTTCTCTGTGTAAATTAACAACGTCTGGATCTGCATGTAGAATTGTAATTGAAGGATCTGTGTCAGACTCTTTTCAAATAACATCTGCATACCAATTTTGTCCCGAAATGTGTGAAACGAAATGAGTGTAACCGGAATGATATAGTAGTAGCATATGTGTTTGTGTTAGTTTCGTGCGTATGATTGTTTTTCTGCATATGCAAGTCACGTGTCATTCTTTTTTTGTTTATCCATATTAACTCTTTGAGTGCAAACATGATTTCGGCTAGTGTATTGAGGAACAGGATTGCGATTTTTGGCACTCAAAGGGTTAACCATTGTAAACGCCATATTTTTGCCATTTTGTTTATGTATTTTCGATTTTTTTATAATTAACATTTTATTTTTAAAATTTATGGAATTTAAAATAAATTTACTTATAAAATTTTATTAATAGATGTACAATTAATTTATGATAATAGAAAATATAAAATACATTGGCATGTTAAATAATGACACTCCACAGCTCGAGAGCAGACGTAATGTGCTGAGAAAAGGAAGTAAGCACCATAAAAATTAAACCGATTCGCCCGGAACGCGTTATTTTGGTACTGTTCACCATACAAATGACATAAATACGAACAAAAGAGAAATACAAATACAAGGACATAATTGTGTATTATACACTGTGTACGTATTCGATTTTTTTTGCTTCACTCATTTTAAATGAGTAACTCACGAGACAAAATCGATATACTGGTGTTCGACAGGGAGATGCACTCGCACCTGTGCTGTTCAATTTGGCGCTTGAGTACGTAGTGAGGAAAAGCAACATTGAAACTTCGCGCTGTATATTCAATAAATCAGGCCAAATTCTTGGATATGCAGATGATATCGTGCTTCTTGGCCGAAGACCTAGCGACATCAAGGACAGTTTCATACCGCTCAATCGCTGCGCAAGAAGACTTGGTTTGGAGGTGAACAGTACCAAAACGAAATTTTTAACAACACCTAGGAACATCTCTATGGCAAATCTCGAAATTGGCGACCATAATTTTGATAGCGTCGAAAATTTTAAATACCTCGGGTCACTCATAACATCATCAAACGACATGCAGGCAGAAATAAAAGCCCGAATCGCTGCCGGACAACGAGTTTTCTACGCCCAATCAAAATTATTGCGATCTAAACACCTATCGCAGTCGTGCAAGCTCGCACTTTATAAAGCACTCATAAGACCTGTGCTGACTTTCGGAAGCGAGAGCTGGACCATAACCTCTAACGACTGTAGATTATTATCTACCTTCGAAAGGAAGGTCATCCGTTCAATTTTTGGTCCTATTAAAGTTGCGAACAATGAATATCGGATTCGCATGAACCACGAAATAAAGCAACTTCTCGGAGGTAGCGATATTATCGGCTTCATCAAATCTAATCGAGTGAGATGGCTCGGCCACGTTGCAAGATCTCCACAACAACGAATGGTTTACAAAGTGTTCCATCAACAACCAGCCGGAGTACGTCGTAGAGGAAGACCCCGACTGCGCTGGCGTGACGACGTCGAACAAGACCTACTCGTATTAGGATGTCGAAATTGGAGGACGAGAGCGATGGACCGAGAAGGATGGAGGACCATAGTGCGGGCGGCAAAATCCCTTCATGGGATGTAAATGCTAGAGAGAGAGAAATACAACGAAAAATTCACCGCCACAAAAACCTTATAATCATTCTGCAATTGATCGAAAGCTTCTTAATAAATCGCCTAACCCTTTCGAGTTGAAGAAAAAAACATTTTCATTTTGTTTCGTAGAAATTTACATACACAACGGTCTATAGGGAGCCGAAAACAGACTAAGGTAAAAAATGTATTAAAGGAATCTGACACAATAAATAAGCAAAAATGTTACAAATGTACGGATGAAGGAAAAGTTTTTATAGTGGAAAAATGCTTTCTGCTAACCAGAAAATGTGTGAAGAATACCACCAAATGAAGAAGAATTACTTCTAGAAACTGAGTGATTATGACGAAATGTTTGTTGACCTTCCCCTCTACATCCCTGTAGTTTCATTTATTTCCCAGCAGAGAGCTAATCATTATGATAGGCACAATTAACTTCCGCGAGCCTGTGCGAGTTGGTCAAGCCGTAAGTCCCTTCTATTCCAAATTCCAATTTGCACTAATACCATAAAAATACTCCGGGAAATAACGGGTGAACCATTTCGAGAATATAGGATTCCCATTTCATAGATTTCGAAGCAATAAAACAGTTTTTTGAAGAAATATAAATCCATTTTTTTCGCTAGTTCTTTAGTGGCATATATCTCGTGATATATTTGTCGCAGTGGGCCATACTTATACTCGCCGGAAAGGGTGATGCATGTACAAAAAATATTTTTTTGTCATTGTTTTAATTGATATAGATTCAGTTATGGCATGTCAATGACGGAGGAGGGGTAAACAAATAGAAAATTCTCAATACTTTACAATTTTGCTTCGATAAAGGCAAAAACGCAAGCCAGGCGGCTGAAATTATGAATGGTATTTATAGTTCCGACACTATCAATCATGCGCTATTTTGGTTTCGTTGATTCCGTTCCGGTAATATCGATATCAAAGATGCACTACGCACTGGAACGCCTATCAAAGGATTGCTTCAACAAAAACCTCAATGTTTTGGTGCCACACGAGTTGGCGCAAAAAAACTTGATGGACCGTGCGTCCATCTGCGAATATTTGGCCAATGGAACGAAATCGAACCATTTCTGAAGCATATGGTGACTAGCGACAAGAAATGGGTTACATACGAAAAGTTCAAGCGGAAACTACCATGGTCGAAGGCCGGTGAAGTGGTAGAAACGGTGGCTAAACCAGGATTGACGCAACCAAGATGGTTTAGTTATGTTTTTAAGCCCGGAAGCTTGTTTGGGAGGTTATTATGCATCCACCTTATAGTCCAGACCTGGTACTAAACGATTTTATATTCTTTTTGTCCATGGCAAACGCTCTTGGTGGTGTAAAAATGGCCTCAAGAGATGCTTATGAAAACAAGCAATCTCAGTTTTTTACTAATAGGGAAAAGACGTTTTGAAAAAGCGGCATAATGAAATTGCCTCCTAAATGGAAAAGAGTTATCGAAAAAACGGCGCATATTTCAGCCAAAACGAATGATTGTATATAACCACCACATTTGATTTCTAAAGCGCAAAATGGAACTACCGGTCTTTTGGTAACACTATATTCTGTAACTATAATCAAAAATCATTACTCTTGTTATGATACATCTTGTGATACATAAATTATCAAAACCGACATGTACTAAGAAATCGGTTTGACCACTAAAAATTACCAATTGATCTAATTGAACCTTAACTTTCTTAAGGATGAGGTTAAATGTAAAATTGTTGTATTAATACACGTTTACCGAAACAAAATGTTTAGTTTGTCTACGATTAAGCTTCAAACTTTATCTATTTTCAGAAATGTTCCATCATGATTTTAAGGAACATAAAATTGGAGTGAAAAATTTAGTTCATAAATATTTTAAATTATGGTCCTGATCGATTAAATTATCTTTCACTAATGAGAGATTTTTGCGAAATTTGGTGGAAATCTGTGTATCTGAAGATGTTGAAACAATTAGCATTTACCAAAAAACCGTTGACCTTTTTGGTTTTCGGAAATTTAGGCAGGATTATACAAGACAGTTTTACTGAAAGTAAAAGAAAATTGGGTACTGCTTACAACATTTACACCCCTCCATTTTTATTAAATGAATTTTGTATTATTGTCTTTGTAACATAGTTGTAATCATTGTTTCACTATTTGCTAAAAATAGCCGAATAGAAAGCATCAATGATGTATGATGAGTAAACTCCATTTAAGCGTTAGTAAATGTTTCTGTCTAAAAATTAAGAAACGTTTGTTAGCCCACTTTGGCCTCGAATACCAACAATTAAATAAATTAAGTTTAATTTCTTACATTCCTAATACAGGTAATAGCTCTAATGGAGAACGCTACAAATGTATCCGATATATCGGATATGCATTAAAATGTGCAATCGTATGTGCAAGCATTCTATAATAAATAACAATTAAATCTTGGAAAGCAGTTACCAAATATGTTAAAGTTATTATCAACAATTAATGTCTATTGGTACAAATTTGTTATTTTAACACTAAACATACCGACATTTCGTGCTAATCCTACCATGAGCGGTCAAATGACCGCTTTAAAAAAACTTGTATTTTAGTAAAGTAGACTAGATATAATATAATTTGTTTTCGGAAATTAAACAATAAAAAAGTTGTAAACCTTGTAAAATAGGTTGTTTGTATATTTTAGGAAAAGATAATAAGCCACATGATGATAAAGTAATGTTGTATGCGAGAAATTTTAAACGAAATTTTTAAAACGGTCATTTGACCCGCGCATGGTAGGTTTAGTGTTAACTGACTAACTCCAGACCGCAGGGATTTACAGTAAGCCAGTAATAATTTTCTTAGTTAGTTTGAAGAGGTCGAATGTACATGCAACTTCGTTGGAAGCTGCAACTCCGTTTACAGTTTTCTATAACGAATTGATTTTATCTAAAGCTATTGATTAGTACTTACTGTTAATGTTAAAATGTATAACTCGCAACGAAACTTTTAATTCAAATTTTTGCAAAATAACTTAGGTATCGACCCATTTCTAATGTGTACAGTGATTTTAGATTATAGAGTGTTTTTTTAAACCTATTAGGTATTTGAAATCGAATGAACCATTATGCCAAAACGCTCTTAGTTTTTCTCGATAGATAGACCACAACTACCATATATTCCCCATTTTTTGTAAATTATATTTCACTTTTAAATTAAATATCTAAACACAAATCTGAAATTATTAGCAGCTATTTATTTTATTTATTTCCCAGATCCGTTGCGAACAAATGATAAAGCATCCTGAAAAGCATAAAATTAAACATAAATCATTTTAATTATATAATCAACGAAATATCAAATATCTTTAATCTGTATAATTTATGTTACCGTCGTTAGAAAATTTGTATCTTTTAATTAAAATAATCATTTTAAAACAAATTGCTTTTCCCAATTATAGTTAATTAAAAAGAAGAAAGGGCGATTTTTACGTTTTTAGTTGAGCGAATAAGATAAATCAAAACAGTATAACGTATCTTGACAACAGTAGAATTTATGAAAGTAAGCTAATGAAAAATGTATAAGAAATATTATTAACTACGAGTAGGATTCCATTGTTACAATACAGCAGAGCAGATTGACTTCCTGAGGAAATACAAAAAAAATCTGGATAGGTATTTTGTATAGATAAATAACAGAATAATAACATAAATATTTTATAACTCAAGAATAAAATCGAGATAAATGATTATCCAGCTTCACAGAATTTGTATAGGGGTTTAAATCTTTTTTATGTAAAAAATAAAAGCTTTTATATTGTCAGTGTGATGAAGGAAATTTACTGTATAAAATAACACTATACTGAACATAATAATATTAATATTAAGATGTGAAAGTAGAAACTCGGCTCTGAAGTTGGTTGCATTAACTTAAGATTTGAACGTACCTTACTCGCCCGCCAACCATTCAACAGTAAAAAAGTGGTTTGTAAGATTTCGAGATGGAAATTTTAGTCTTGAGAAAAATCCACGTCCAGGTGCAGTAAAACAATTTGAAGACAAATAACTTAAACTTTTACTGGATGAAAACCATGTCAAATTCAAAAGGAGCTTGCAGAACAGTTAAGAGTTGCTCACCAAGCAATATCAATTTGATTGCATGCAATGGGAAAAATACAGAAGGAAGGAAAATAGGTACTCATAAACCGACCGAAGAAGTTTGTTAAGGCTCATTAGAAATTTTAATATATTGTTTGGATCATTACAACCAAGGCAACAATATTTCCTTATATTCATAATAATAAGCCCAAGTAACATTCTGAAGTCAAACCAATAAAACATTTCAGTTATAACGTTTGAGATAATTGTTTGGTAACGGAGTTTTCAAGTTGTTTCCGGTACAAAGGAATGATTTAAGATTTGAAGTTTATATATCTTGAAATATTAGAAATTCTTAATGCAAATTACTGGCCGCTCTATTATAGTACACAGTAAAGTTTTCTATCATCAAATAACACGCCAATTTGTATTGCATGAAATATAAACATTGATACCCATCTTATGCAGCAAACGGAAGGTGCTTTTAAAATTTTACTGTTAACAGTCCATTCTTCATGATTCTCTTAAACATTTGTGATTTTTGTGCTAAGATAAAATATGTGCAAAACATATAGAACCTCTTGGAATTTAGAGACGTAAAATAATGTTATTCAGTCGAATCCCAGCAAAGGTGCTTAGTATTTTGTTATAACTGTTGGATGAATTGCAATTAGTTATTTTACTAAGTAAGAAGAAGTCTAGGAGAGACGCGTGGCAGAGAGAGATAATGCGAAACCTACTACAAAATATCTTAACTCTCTTTTAAGTAGGGCCTTCAAGCAGAATCATCCGCATCATCCAAACAGATAATGATAATATATCAATATCAAAATATTAATTTCATGTATTTATGCTTGGTTAAAGCTTCGGAACTTAACAGAGTGGTGTTAATTCGATCAAAGACTTAATAAAGACAACTTAGGCCTCTGGTGTAGTCCAGGCCTCGGAGCCGACCCATCATCGATGTCATATTACAACTACCATGTCGCCGTAGTAGGTTGCCAATCGTATTTAGTATAAGCTATTTAAGGATATTGTATAATTACTAACAGATGTATCCTTCTGGCCATGCAATACAACCTTGAGCGGAAAAATTAACTTCCAGCCTACTTCGTATTTTAACAAATTTCATGGATATCATTTACTGAATGTCTAATACGAAATTCACAACAATGTTTTAAGAAGGTAACTGATTTATATCCAATAAGTCAAAACCAATTCCAGTAAATGGTTGTAAACTAGCCACAAAAACTTCAACATTGTCTTCCCAAAGGTAGAAAGTATTCTAGATTTTTCAATCTTCTAGAGTAATCGTTCAAATAAAATTGGAAGATTGGCTTTCGAGTATGTATAGTTTCTTGTCAAACCGTTCCAGTAGCGCCCATCCATTCCCTGTTATTTCTGATAAAGCCGAACATTGTATCACCTTCTCGATAACGTGGCAGATAATTGTCTTACCTTTTTAGAATTAAAAATATAATTAAAACAGCAAAAATATATAAATTTGTTCAACATGTCAAATTTTTATAATGCTACAGTTAGTAATAACTGAAATAACCCCAAAGCATAGCAAAGCTTAGTTTTTCGAGATTAATATGAAAGCGCAACTCACCCAACTGATTAATTTATGTAGTGAGTGTACATACATAAGGCATAACAGTCAATAACCGACCCGAACAATTGTGAAAGTAATAATTTTTTTACAAACATTTCAGAATCACAGCCCTATTGTTTTTATTTTGTAAAGCTAAATACAAGTACTAATATAAAACTTTATTCAGCTTGCCTGCAATGTTAAAACACTTTAATGGAAAAGGGAGCAAAAAACAAATTCAAAACAGTTTTCTTTCAATCTTCTTATTATGTATGTTGACTAAAACTTTTCTAACCAGAACTTTTAAATTGCATAATATTTTTTGTATGGAAGTGTAATTTAAATAAAATTTACGAATAATAAAATTAAATATTTCTTCACACAGAGCTTTCAAAAGCATTTACTTTTTAATTCGATAAAATATGTAATCACGTCCAAACCCTCAATCAGCAAATTATGCTCAATAAAAATGTCTAAGCTACGATGTAATGTAAATTTTTAAAATCAAAGTAATAGACAAACTAAGTAAAGCGAAAACGGAATAAATTAAGGGGGGTAGGGTCTTGACGCTCTATTTTAAGCCTTTTTTTGATAATTTTTTTTCATAGTATAGTTAATTCAATTTATTCATAGATTATACACATGGTTAGAAGTTGTTTCAAGAATATTCCCTTAAATTTTTAGCTTAAAATAATTAAAATTGAACTCGTGACAGCAAATTCTCGGAAGCTCTTCGAAAAAAGGTGATTTGCGGTGGCCATCAGAAGTCATCACTGGATCATCTAAAAGCACAAAATCAAAAAGTTTTGGATAGGTTATGAGTTTTTCGAGGTAGTGACGTCGAGATATATTTTTTTTTTACGTTTTTTTTTTTGGCATCACTTTGAAGTCAAAAAATCGGATTGTTTGAAAAAAAAATGTCGAAAGTCATCAATTTCGTGGTTGTAAAACTTTTTGTGAGGTAAAAAAAGGAAGTATCTCGACGTCACGACCTCATATTTTGTGCACTTAAAGAGGGTGCAAAACATGAAAAGGATCTGACGAGTAGATTTTGAGTTGCAGTGGCCACCGCTTTTAAAAATATTAGTTTCGAGAAAAACGCGTTTAAAGTTTTAGTAACGATTTTTCGTGTATACTCACACAGAATCATCGAAAATATATTAATAAATAATATATCGATATGAGGCACAAATACAAGCATCTACACATAAACTTCGATCCTTCCGTATGTAAGAGTGATAGTGGTATCAGAGAGAAAGACGGAGATAGTTTATACGCGGCGCGCGAGTATCCGCTAAGTCAGTTCAAACGGGGAGACATTCAAAGCGCTTTAACTCCGGCAATATTCCTCCGATCGATCTGAAATTTTAACTGGATATTCTTAAAGAGTTGTACAATCAAATAAGAGAATAAAAAAAATGAAAAACAAATTTTTTTCAAGACCCTACCCCCCCCCCCCCCCCCTTAACCAACAAATTGTGTAGCCAGTTTCTACACTAGATGCTCAAACAAAAGTCAAGCAGCACTTCGTTCCCCACGCATAACTATAATGCGGAACTTGTCTAATAGTATCAGGGGAATAAAATAGGAGATTATTACTCGACTCGAGAGAAGAAACTACCGAGGCCGAAGGCTAAGGGTAGTGCCTGAACGAGACCTATATTCAACCTATACTCCCGAGTTACAAACGATATTTTTAATAATATTTTTATGATAAGTAGTTTTCAGTAAATACATTTTGTCCTACATTAAATTTAGTGAGAAGAAAATTTTATGTTGCTTTCAAGTTTTCAAAAGATAATTCGTTTTGACGTATGTCCAAACTATTTGAATTATTTATTCAGTTTTGCTTAACTAGTTTTGGAAAATGACCATGGTAAGTAATAATAACCCACAAGAAGATCTATCTATACTTTAGTCCTAGAGAGTACAGCACATCATGTTGCAGTACTGTGTAATCCGGCACATAGTCGAGTTATTTCCCCTAAATTTCTCCAACTATTTCTCTTAATTAAATCAAAGTAGAAAAGGGAATTTATTATAGATAGTGGTTTAACCAGGATCAACAATATAGTAAAATGCTCAATTTACAGTTACATTTTTAAACAAGCTATATTTAAGGTATTGGAACCCTTTAAATATATTCGGGCTTTGAATTACTTTCAAAAAATTTAATTCTGACCATATCAAAAAAATGCAGCACCCGACTTCTTTTTATCATGAAAGTATACTTGATGCCGCTTCCGGTACACAAATGTCATCGAAGTCCGTAAGGACCTCCCAATTTAAGAATAAAGCTTAATTATGAAGTTTTAATCCAAATAATTAATCCGCCTGGACCATACAGATGCCGAATGTTTGTGAAATAAATTTCGTTTTAAAAAAAAATCGTCCAACCCGGTAAAATTTAAAAATATAATCTAAAGAATTTTTTCTGAAAACTTAATTTACAATCTTTGTGTTTATAATCATTTTAACGAGTTACTGGGACTTCCCAATTTATGGAAAAACCTTAATTATGCATTTTCATCCCGTTCCATTCTGGTTCAAAACAACGTCAAACATTTCTCTTTGTCAATCATGTATGCATTTTTATTTACATTTTTAACAACTTATCTGAACCGGCCTTGTTACAAAAAATTGAGAATCATTTAATTCATAGCGTTTTTTTCGAGAAAGTTTATATGGGACCTGAAACTTCTGATATACTGTTTACGGTCAAAAATTATTTCCCAATTGGACTGTAAAGAGATCGATTTTTTTGTTGAAAACAGTTTATTTTGCCAAAAATTGCCAATTCCGATTAAATTTTGAAAAAATTATCCGAACCGTTATTGTTGCATAATTAATTTAGAATCTATTAGTTCTCTGTCGATTTTCTCGTAAATGGTACACTCTCAAAATATTTTCATAAAACGAAATAGCTCCGGACCGATTTCAACTAAAAATCACTAGGATCTCCTAATTTATAGCCAATCCGTTTTGGCGGTGGAAACCGCACTGATAACGATAAAATTACGAATTACGATTAATAACGAAAACATAATGCTGGAGCGAATTTGGGAGACTGCAATTGGACGCGGCTCTATTTTAGAAGTTCAAACCTTGTCTTATACGTAAAAACTAAAATGATGATTAATGGCTAGGACTATTTAATCATTTTTGCCATGCCAAACTTTAAATATTTCACTATATAATAAGCATATTTATTGAAATGGTATGATATGATATGAAAGATAAGAGACGTAATGGCAAACCGTTTAGGAGACCCTAGTTATGTATAAAGCATTCCTGTAGTAAGCGTAATCCAATATTTATTCGAAAAACGAACTGCAAAACTATATGCGGGCCCTGGCACCATATGTATTTATCGTCCTCAGTCGTACACGACTGGAGTAATTAATGGTCATCTCATTGCCAGCTGTATAAAGCTGATGCGCTACATCCAACAAATCTTAGTCCATCGTCAATAAAAAAAATTAATTCAGTATTGTCATATATATAGTCCCCTTATGCATTACTAATCATTGAAAACACTATGATACAGAATATAATACAAGATTCATTCCAGCAAATAAAATTTAATATCTTTCCAGCAAATAGTTTATTACGATTTAAAAGGTACGTTGTGTTCTACTTTATTTGAATTATAGGTTATAGCAACCATGTTGCTAAAGCTATATCTATGTCAAGTTTGTTGTGCATTGTTTAATAGTGCATGGCAAATCACCGTGAAAGATAATAGCGTTGAGCAACTTGTGCAAATCATCAAAATTTAATTTCAAAATAAATTTAAAGCCTTTAGAGTTCTTCCTTTGTAGTCCTCTTAAATAGCAAGTCGGCAAAAAAATGCAAACAATTGATGCCTTAGAAGTCAACATAACGAAAGTCATCCAGCAAAATCAGCCAGATTGGAAATTGTAATTCTCGAATACGTGCCACCATGCGAAGCTGCGGCAGACGTTTGAACGACGTTCTATTCCACCCTTAACGCTAATATTTTAGGTTATGTTATGTAGCAGTGCAGTATTGGCTGTATTCGAGATATCTAGAAATTACCCGACGTGAGCCTAAAAAATAAAAAAATTTCAGATAAAACTAGCTGAACTATGACTGAATAATCAGTCACGTGAATACATTTTATTGAATTTTTGGTGAAGAAATGATTAAGAAGATTTTTTAAGATGTAAATTTGATGCACTTTTATCAAAAATAAAGTAAATTCATATACGCGGTTAATTTTTAAATCTTAAACGACAAGCACGTGCTCAAATACACATAGTATGACTTACATGCCAAGTAAACATTCATATCCCAAACGGGAAGCGCGCGCTCGGGACCACATGATCACTTACGCGCCCACACCAATTTTTCGAACCGTCGAGGCATAATAGAACACACTATTTAAAATATAAAAATTCTTGCGTTAAACCAAAAACACAACCGGTCTACATAAAACAATCGAAAAGGAGAATACTCACCGCGAATATACTAGGCCTTTAATAATAAAACTTATTTTCTCTATACATTTAAAAATCGAGCGTCCTTATTGAAAGACCCTTCATTATATTATAATATTTTAGGTTATGTTATGTAGCAGTGTTGTATTAGCCATCGGGATATCTAGACATTTCCGAACGTGAGCCAATTTTTACTAAAAAACATAATTTATTTCTTTTAATGATTCAGATAAAATGACGTATTGAAATTTATACTTGGAACTTGTTTACTAAATATATTGTTTACTAAATAATACTTTGGGCTAAGCCTTCCATAAATATTAAAAATGCCAAAGGGGTTGTGTTTCAGAAAATCCAGTTTTAGCAAACAAATTAATGTTGTTTGGGTTCGCTGAAATGAATTTATTACTCTGCTTAAGAAAAGGTTTGTGTTCTAAAACAGAGATTTAATGTTCTTTAAAAGTCAATTAAAAACGACAAGCAGCATGCTAACCTATACACTGACATGGACAGTGGGTCGGCACTGAATTCTGTGCTCCTATACAGAGGGTCTTAGTTGTGTTTATTAACATTACCGATCGTAATCGATGACGAAAATTCGCTTTAGATCCAGCCTCTGTTGGAATTCGCACCCTTACCTCCCGGTGTAAGTGCTGAAGCTTTAACCACTCCATCACTTGTTCGGTAAACATACATGCAAACGTACATGCTACTCATCGTCCACAAGAAACCATCTAACTAAAAAATTAGTCCCGAATGGATAACGAAAGTTTACCCTATACAATAAAATATAACTTTGTATCACCCTATATCTATTATAATATTAGTGAAACAAAACCAACAAATATTCACAAATAATTTTTATTCACAGATTGTTTGAAAAATAAAAAAGATCTTATCGATTTACAACCATTTTTATTTACCATTTAACAAACATCCATTTATTTTGATGGTTATTTGGTAAATCCCTATTATACATTTTTGCGTTTAGCAAATGACTGGCTTCAGTTATATTATTCAGTTACATGATAATAAGCGTAATAGAAAATGGAAATAAAACTCATTGTGAAAATTGCTATAGCGAGAATTAATGAAATTTTCTATAAGGAAATGTCTGATAAAATATAATAATCCACATTTTTTGCTAGAATCTTGTGAAATTTACCGATGACAGAAAATGTCATAGTGTAAGCAGACATTTTGTTATATGTAGCATAATAAAATAGAATTAAATAATCATATTAAAATGTTCATTTATCTTTAACCTTTGTGACATTAGTTTTCTGAAATTTACGAGCATCAAGTTATTTTAATCGACACCAACAGTCACGTGCCCATTAAAAACAAAATATTACTTTAATGTAAGCCTTAATTATAATAACGATTTCATAAATAGGCACAAAGCTCCCTTGATATTCCTAAAAAATTGCAGTTATATGATTAAATTTTCCAGAATTTATTATAAAATAAAACTTTGCTTAGGTTATCTTAAATGATAAATAATAACTTTGTTTTGTGTTTACAAAGCAAGAAATATTTTTCTTTAGAAATTAACATAAAAATAATGTTAAATGAATTATGTCACAGTCGTTGCTTTATTCTTTATTATTCACGTTATAATTTGATTGATTAAAATATTTTTGATGGTGCTTGTCGCGTACCAAACCAGTACTAGGTATATAAAAACAACACTTCTCGCGAGAAAATGTGTTCGCAACAACAACAAGAAAATAATTAAAATTCTGTACAATTTTCATCTAATACTGTTTTGCATAATATCAAATTTATACAAATTTAAAATTTGAGACTTACCTCCACTTCTCATTGTCGTCGTCATTTTTTCCTCCAGTTTGAAATTTTCTTAAATGTAATTCAACTTTAGAGAATTTAACTTTCGTTATCGTATAGTAGTTGTTATTGTTGTAATTGTATGTTAAAACTAACAAAATATTCTTTTTTTTCGTTAGACTCGGAAAAACAAATTGAAAATAATAATAACGCAATGAAAAAGAAAAAGAAATTAATTAAGCTCTTGCACAAAATTCAAATCATTTTATAAATTTTGTACATTAATAATTTTTAAAAAAAAAATTTTTTACTGTAAATTATCACAAAAATATTAAAATTAAAAATTATCTCATTTCACTTAAAAAAATTTATTTTATGTTTCGTTGCACGTTTTATAATTTTATTTGTAGTCAGCCGGCCCGAAGACAATAAATGTGTATCTGGAATGACAGAAATAAGAAAAATGTTAGATAAAAATTTAAAAAAATTAATTAAAATAATTTTTATTTTGTTAAACTTTTAGTTCAATTTAGTATGTTTCATAGTAAGAACTTGTATGTACGCCCGCCTTTAGCAGTTTTTTGAAAAACTGTAATAAAATATAACATGTATGTTTATTATGTGTAATAAATTTGTTACATTGCCGACAACAAATTCACAGATCGACAGGCCACATAATGGATAAAACTACTGACAAACGGATTATCGTTACCGAATATAATGTAAAAGTTTAGAGAATTTTTTCAAATTGATTTACAAGAACGAGCTAAAAGTAGTTATAGACATGTCAGTCGAAAGCATTATGGACGATCGATAATAATTTTCTGAACCTAAATATACTCGTATGTAAGGGTATATAATCGATATTAAATTGCCAAGGTAGATAATCTTAGTTGTAGTATCCTATTACGAGTATATATGACTTCGTTTGCATTTCTATTTTTTACCAAAATTTGTAACATTCAGTTTACCTGTTCATTTGCAGACGAGGGAGCGGGTGAAAATTTGCTCCTCGTATTTCTTATGTGCACTCATCAAAAATCTCCCACAAATCAAATATAATTGAAAGAAAGTTGATCTCTGTGGATTATAATTTTCATTTATTTTGGTAGTGAAAGTTGTTATAAAATTTTATAAATGATACTTATATCTTAAAATTTTCTAAACATTTTTAGAATTAAAAAAAAACCAAAAGTCATATTTATATAACCTCTCGTTTGGTTTCTAGAAGACTTCAAAGCTGCTAAAATTTAAAAGGCTAAACTTTCAGCTTTGAAATAATAAATAATCCATCCTTTGTCCAATGTTATCAATGTATTATCAATGCAATCAAAAATGAAAATTGTATCCTTCCACTAGTTTGAAGCCTTTTTGTATGTTACCGAGCACATTCCCGGTAGCAAATCGGTAACAAAAATGGTTGAAAGTGTACTTGAAAGTTTGGAATACTATATGTAATAGCTGTGCTTTCTACGGCCTAAACTTTAATGCCATTTTGATTAAAACACCTAATAACAACAAACATATATAAAATTTACCATTAAAATGTGCTAATCATTAAATTTATTTTAGGAAATGTAATTTTTTTAGTAATGGATAGCTCTATTCCAATGAACGAAATCCTGTTTTAAATCAATAAAAGCAGTTTTTCAGCAGTTTAAAAAGTTGAATTTTGCGAAAACCTAACAAGTTTCGTGTTTCTAGAATATAGACTGTTTACTATCTGTCAAACTAGTAAATTGACAACATTATCTGTAGGCCAAACAAAAGCATTAAACTTTCATTTTATAGTTTTAATGGTGAAATTGTATTTATTATGTTTACCCCTATAATACTATACAGGTAAGAAAAAATATTTTTCCTGTGAGATAAAAAAAAAATAAACTTAGCAAAATATTTTTTGCTACTAATTAAATGAATGATCTTTTAAAACACAAAAATACCACCGTTTCAATTTAAATGAAAACACCGACTTACACACATAACGTTTTCGCGCTCATGTTATCCACATTTCAGGAACCAATAGTTTATTTTTTAATTTTCTACTGCGTCGTAGTTCATCTTTAAAAAAATATGGTAATCTGTGATATAACGCACGATTTCTAGTAAAAAATTTTGTATTTTAGTTTACCTAAACATTTAAATAGAGTGCTAAAAGTCCTATTTACCTTCGACACAAAAAAAATTATATCATAAGACCCGTTGGCGTTGCACACTTGTACTAAGTTTTTCGCCTGACGCAAGCTATGATTTAATATCATTGATTTCCATTTTATTTTCCAAAACTCAAATACAGAAATAGTGATGATCATACTTAGGATCAACTCCTGTGCAGAAAAACATTAAATTTTTTTATTTTTACATTGAAAATAAGTAATTAGTTCACATCGCTGAGCGAATGAGCGGTGCATGCATGTTTCTAAACCACAGGTTTGAAAAGGGTTTTATATAAATCAGTGCATACGCGAGATGGTTAAGATAAGCTTTACGATAAGCTGCGGTTGAGATAAGCTGCAATGTAAAGCGAGCAGCACTGATCACTAAATATAGCTTCATTCGCTCAAAAAACACAGCTCTAGTGTGCAACGGAAATAAAATATTGTATATAGGCGTATGACCATTTTTTTGGACAAATTTGACTGAGAGTATACTGAAAGAAAGTAACACAAATTTCCCCATTAAACAAAAAAATATATTTAAAAAAAACTTTTTAAAAAACCACGCTTATATTTAAAGGCTCTAAAAAGTAGATAATAAAAGGCTTTGAAAAGTAGAAAATAAAATGTTTCTTCCTTGCTCTTATCAAGGTATATTTATAACAAGTAGAAATTTAAAATTAATAGAACTAAAAATATAAGCGTGAAGCGCTCCTTTACGGCATTAATAATTTAAGACTACTAACTACTAGCCACATGAATTAAAGTCTTAGTAAAGTCTTTTAGTAACACTAATGGAAGAGTCTATTCTGATGTATCCTAAGAATAGATTTTTTCCTGGAGAATTTCAGTATTAACGTAAAAATGATATAGTGAGAGATAGTATATAGTATACATTTAGAAGGAGCGCCCCACGCTTATATTTTTAGTCATATTAATTTTATATTTATACCTTGATAGGAGTAAGGAAGAAAAGTTTTATTTTCTACTTTTCAAAGCCTTTTATTATCTACTTTTTAGAACCTTTAAATATAAGCGTGGTTTTTTAAAAAGTTTTTTTTAAATATATTTTATTTTCTACTTTTTAGTCATCGAAATTTGCAATCAATTTTTCGACCATGATAACATTTGTCAGGAAGTTGCAAAAAGATAGATGGTATATCTATCTTTGGACCTTACCTCTTAGAGTATGATTCTAGAGCACTATGTCATATGATTGTTTTTTATTACAGCAAACTTTTATAAGTCTTTGTCAATATGTGTTTTTTGTCAGTTATTCGCGTCCCACAGATCCTATTCTCACCATTTCTGCCAATGCCTCATTATTACATGGCTTCTTTCGTGTCAATTTTTGACAAAGGCTTTGAAAAAACAAAGGTGGGTTTTTAAAAAGTTTTTATAAATATACCTTGAAAGAAGTAAACAAGAATTTTTTTTAATGTCCAAAAATGTTAAAATCTTGTATTGTCATCGGAGTTGCCTGCATGCAAAATTTCAGCTCAATTGAACTATCGCAAGTGGTTGAAAAATTGATTACAAAATTTAACGATACAAACAGACACACAGAGTGAGCTAATATAAGCGTGGTAAAAAACATGGTTATTTCCAGATGCCGATGAAGTTTATCCTAAATTAATCCCAAATTATAAAAGTTACGGTTAGTATTCTTTTAGGAATAAATTCTTACTTGTACTGAGAAGTATGAATTTTATACTATAATTCAAAACAAAACAAAAAGTGACGATAATTAGTGAACTGCGAATATTTAGGCGATTTTACAATGTTTTTTTAGGTTCAATTTGGTTAAAATTCATTATTCTAATAACTTTAAAATTGTGGAGAATTTATTTTACGCTCGAAGTAACTAAACATCGTTCACATTTATTAAAAAAAAATTAGGAGTAGGGTCAAATAACAATGTTAAATTATTATGCATTTTATTCCTAGTAAGTACTCAAAATTAAAAAAAGATAGATTTTCTAAATTTCTATTCATGAACTCTACTAGTGCGAACCAAAATAAAATTTTAATGGATGTTAAATACATAAAACGACATTCCTGTGAAACTCGGCATTTCCAAGAAATTTTGATCCTTTCAGAAATTTCATATCGACGACATTCTTGTGGTGAACGGAATTTTTATATTAAATTTGATTCTAAGAAAATTCATATCTCATGATTTTCACCGATCGGCAAACTTGCCACTATAGTATTTTGGTAGACCCATAGTTCCCTCTACTTGTGCCAACCCAATTAAAGTTCTAATGGAGTTCTCATATCTAAAACGACATTAAATTGAAGAATGGAATTTCGTAGAAAGTTTAAGTCTAAAACCTTTAATGTAAGTTTAGATAAGAGAGCTCCATTAGAATTTTAATTGGGTTGGCACAAGTAGAGTACACATATGGGTCTACCAAAATATCATAGTGACACGTATTCTGTTCGTTCAAAATTTTGTGATTCAGAAAATATTTCGGCATATTTAATTAAATATAATTTAATTTAGAGTAATGTTTTTATTTTTTTAATTGATTTTACCATAAACATCTATAATTTTATGTAAATATTATTGTTTTTATATTAAAACTCTGAATTAAATAAATAAATAATTATTCAAGTAATTATTTGAATAGAAATATTGCCTTTCGATTTCGCCTAAATGACTCCTTTAAATCAACACAATCGCATCAATTTTTCTTTTTGTTGGTTTAGGGTTACTTTAGGATAAACTTCAATTGGGTTATTTCCAGCTCAATTTTAATTCAGGGATGCAAATTCACAAGAAAATTTGTCAGTGCGGCTGTTAGGAAAGATGTCAGCTAGACTATTTTTAAAGTGCGGTAAATTTTTGCAAATATGTTTAACACACTAAACATTATAAATTCGGGTATAATAATAGTATAATTTGATAATTATATAACAGATTTAAATCTTTTGTCTTTATTAAGTATCTTTTGTCTTTGTAATATATGTAAAGAACTGATCTTACAGTAATTTCAATTAACTTTTTGAATTACCTAACAAACCCAAAACTCGTAAATTTCGTAAATAAGCAAATATTGTGTCTTTCCTTCTGGTATCACAATAGAGATTTATCAACATACCAATAAAAGTTAAAATGTCCAAAACTTATTCAAAGGCATCGCAATATAAACAACAAAGGTCAAAAACTCTTGGCTGTAACTAATAGAATTAAGAATGATAACATTTCAAATAAATTATGCAAAATACTTAAAATAATACCGGTACGTACGGCTTTCTAATAAAATACAGATGTCACTTTAATTGTCGGCCCATTTTTAAATGCTGACTGAAAATGTGGACACAATTTTAGTTTGGAATTTTTCTCCACATTAAACAAAATATTTGAAGAAATATTTCTGTAAAGCTCATTCATCTATAGACGACACAATTATATTCAAAAAGGATCAACATAATGTGTATCGTCTGCTAAATTCATTGTCTATGTTATTTATGAATAACCTTGATAATCAAAAATTTATCCTTCCACAAACCAAATAAAATTTCTTTTATTTTACATTTTCCAACGTAAATATTTTTACATTTTTGGTGTTTCCATCTTTTCCGAAAAAAAATCCAAGCATTCAAGTCATTATCAATATCACAGCTTCTTAAGAATACGAACAACTAAAACCAAAGTAAATGTATTTTACTAAGGTGCATTTGCTAATTTATAATTAATTAGAAAGAAATATACTGAATGTAATGTAAAATGAAAAGGAATAAATATGTTTATGTATCGCATGTTGAACCTGTTGTGAAACATTAATTGTCTATTTCTTCAATATGTAAATCATGTCCGCCTTAAAATTACAAAAAATACTTTTATAAGCAAGTGTGCATTTCATTTCGTTTTGCGCATGAGTTTACGATTACATTACAATTCACAATCAATGTGCTAAATATTTTCATCACAAAAGCAAACAATTCTGTCTAATTTAAGAAATGATTCAACAAAATTAAATGCATTGTGGGTTGTACTGTATTGCAATTAAGAATTCTACAAAACGCATAAAAACTGCAGTAAGTAAACAAAACACTGAAAGAAAATCAACTTCTCATATCAATTTAGTAATGCGAGATCACTTATACAAGTAGCGTAAAGATTGTGCAAAATGTGGATTTTAATTCCGTTAACTATCCTCACAGTTGGATTTGTTTATTTAAAATATATTTTTTCATTCTGGCATAGAAAGGGATTACCCTATGTGAAGCCTAGTATTTTATTTGGGAACTTGCAACCTGTCGCCAAAAAAGAACGTTCTTTTGGTTTAGTCATTTATGATCTGTACAAAAAAACATCAGAACCCTTCATCGGGATATATTTATTTTTCCGGCCAGCTCTACTTGTAAATGATCCAGAAATTGTGCGCCGAATTTTAGTAACAGATTTTGATTCATTTCACGATCGAGGAGTGTATTGCAACGAAAAGAAAGATCCATTTAGTGGGACATTATTTTCACTTCCAGGGGCCCGATGGAAAGCAGTGCGAAACCAATTATCTCCTAGTCTGACCTCTGGTCGTATAAAAGGTATGTTTGAAACGATATCAGATGTAAGTGACGCGCTCATTAAATATCTAACACCATTGGCGGAAAAATGTGAGGTGGTGAATATAAAAGACATTTCGGCCCGTTATACTCTTACCATAATTACATCAGTATTTTTTGGAATTGATGCCGATCTAATTAACACGCCCGATCATGAATTTTGTCGTATGATGAAACGTCTGACAAAACCAAGTTTTATTGCGTCAATTCGAACTGCGTTTTCAATTTTAGCGCCAGAGTGAGTATTATTTAAATTTCGAAATTCTATATATTTTAAAATATAATTTTTAAATTTTAGATTGTTAAAAATATTTAATATTAGGCCGTTTGATCCAGTAGTTCAGGATTTTCTAATTAATTTAACCCGCACAATAATTGAAAACCGCGAAAAGACACATAACGTCCGTAAAGATTTTATTCAAATGTTGCTACAATTTCGCAGTTCAGGTGAAATTTTGGACGATGATAATTGGGAGGTGGGAGCTACAAACCCAACTTCTGTGGCAATGTCTATAGAGCAATGCGCTGGCCAAATATTTACGTTTTATGTCGCCGGCTCCGAATCATCATCGGGTGCAATTTCATTCTGTATGCATGAACTAACACAAAATCGTCACCTACTGGAAACTCTTTGTGACGAAGTTCAAACTAAATTGACGAACAATAATGGAAAAATTACGTACGAATCGATTAAAGACTATGAATTTTTGGATATGTGTTTTAAAGAGACATTAAGGAAATATCCAGCTTTGGCTATTTTAAATCGCGTATGCACAAAAGATTTTGAAATGTCCGAAAAAAATCTGAAAATTTCTAAGGGAACATCAATTATAATACCACTACTAGGGTTACAGCGGGATGAGCGATATTTTAACGAGCCATACAAATTTAATCCGTATCGTTTTCAGCCTGGCTCAGAAGATTACGATAACCGTGTTTATTTTCCATTTGGTGATGGCCCACATATTTGTATCGGATTTAGAGCTGCAATTATCGTGTTCAAGGTGGCAATGATTAATATGTTAAAGAATTTTAAATTTGAAGCCATCGCGAAAACCGGTGAAATCGAGTATGAAATTGGGACGGTGCCACTTGTGCCACGAGATGGTATTAAGGTTAAAATATCAATTAACAATTAAGTTTGGCTTTTTCTTATCACATTATACATTGATAATTATTAAGGTTTAGAGTTATTAAATAAAAATCTTATGAACAATTTAAAATAATGAGAATGCATAATTAAATTACAATTTAAAATGACTTTCAAAAGCCGCCAGCCTTTAACAATATTTGCGCTATTTTTTTCGAGTGATTTAATTTTTTTTTTTGCTAGTACGTGGTGATAACAAGTCGTATCTGAAATGAAATTACGTTATTGTTTACCATACTTCAATTCATTTGGTATCAGTTGCAGCATGAGTCTACAAAAAGTTTAAAATTTCGATGTCACGTCGTTACAATTTATTGGCAAGAAAAGGTTCTCATGAATACGAGTGCATCGCTAACTGATTGTTATTGAAAGCATATTTTGATAGGTGGATGCTCCCAATTTATTGATAATCAATTTGTCTGGTGTAGTTTTTGTACCAAATTGCAGTTGATACTCGTCTGGTGGCAAATATTACATTGTGTGGCAAATTATCGATTTCTTTATTTGTTTCTTCGCGTACCAAAAAGGCGAGCGAACTAAATTTGTATTTGTAAGGGTATTAAATTAATGTTCGTTCTGGCGATATTTTTTTATTTTTTATATAGTTCGAACCCAAAAGACAATTCTAGAGCTGGCGCCGACTCTCGAAGAAAATAGTTTAAAAATAAATTACTTACCATGGATGGAATGCACAGACAGTTTATGATAAGAGGTTTGACGTCGATAACAAAATCAAAGATTTTCGTACAAACATTAAAACAAAACCCATTAGACATTTGACTTCTCAGAGAGGATTTTGCATAGTGCTAAATTTCTATAAATTTGGCTAAATTCTTAGATTTTAAATCAATCGAGGAAGTGAAATTAAACAGTAAACATGTGGCTTCAAGTATTAGCAGTAGCCTTAATCGCTTTGTATTTCTATTTAAAATACGTGTATTCTTATTGGGACCGCGTCGGAATTCCTAGTTTTAAGCCTGTGATACCGTTTGGAAACTTAAAACCGGTGGTGAAAAAGGAACTATCTTTCGGGATGGCTATTAGTGAATTATATAAGCAAACCACAACACCGTTTATTGGAATATATTTATTTTTCCGCCCTGCCATGTTGGTACGTGATCCTCGACTAATACGAAAAATATTGACATCCGATTTTTCATCATTTCACGATCGTGGAGTTTATTGCGATGAAGAACGTGATCCATTTTCGGGTCAATTATTTTCTCTACCAGGAGAAAAATGGCGTATACTAAGGAATCAAATTACACCCACCATGACGTCAGGAAAAATTAAGTCGATGTACGAAACCATTACGAATGTCGCAAACAATTTAAGCAGTCAGTTAAGCTGTTATGCCGATAAAAACGAGGTTATCGATTTAAAAGAATTTACCACGCGGTACGCCTTAGACATTATCGGTAATGTAATTTTTGGTGTAGATTTCAATACTTTGCTTAATCCAGATCACGAATTTCGCAAAATACATGGTAAAATAATAGTTCCTGATTTTCTAACCTCACTTCGGGCTACCTGCTCCTTTTTATGTCCAGAGTAAGTTTAACATTATTTAATATCTACATTTCCAACCATAAACCGTAACAACACTTAACACAAATTTCAGTTTACTAAAATTTCTTCGCATAAGCTCGTCACCAAAATGGATAAAAAAATGGATGATCGAATTAATTGCAACAACAATTAAGGCACGCGAGCAACAAAATTTCACACGTAAAGATTTCATGCAACTTTTGATACAACTTAGAAATACCGGTAAAGTTGAGGATGACGATAAGTGGGAGATCAATGCGGATCAAAAATTAAAACAGTTAAAATTCTCTATTGAACAATGTGCTGGTCATGCCTTTGTATTCTATATAGCCGGATCAGATACCTCATCGAATGCTATATCTTATTTTATGCACGAGATAAGCCAAACTCCAACCCATCTAGCAAAAGTTCAACAAGAAATCGATGAAGGGGTTAAAAAGTATAACGGTGAAATTACATACGAGTTATTGAATGAGCTTCCGTTTTTGGAGATGTGCTTACAAGAAACATTACGCAAATATCCTGGACTACCGATTCTAAACCGGGAATGTACAAAAGACTTTGAGGACCCCGAAACAAATTTCAAAGTCAAGAAGGGGATGCAAGTCATAATTCCTGTTTATGGAATCCAACGTGATCCATTGTATTTTAAAGATCCAGAACTATTTAATCCGTATCGTTTTGAGCAAGGTAGTTATGGTTTTGATGAAAATTGCTATTTGCCATTTGGTGATGGACCACATATTTGTATAGGATTGCGCATGGCTAAGGTTGTTACTAAGGTTGCACTAATTAAATTGCTGGCTAATTTTAATTTTGAAAAGACAGCAATGGGCAATCTGGAACTGGAAACAGGAACTGTAACGATTACAGCTAAGAATGGTGTAAATTTGAAAATTTCGAGACGTGTAAAATCATTTTAAATAAAGTTAAAACTAAATTTTAGACTACTTATATGAAATATTCCTTGATCTATACGATTTATTGTTAATGCCTCGTTTGTCAGTATATGCAACCCAATCTATATTAAATATTAAAAAAACGTTTTAATGCATAATTTTTGCTACTTTCTTTTGTAAACTTTACTCCACCAATTATTATCTTTACCGAAACCATTACGAATATGTAACAATGAATGCTTATCTTCAATTGTACACACGACCTACACGATAAGAAATTGAAATTCAAAATTTTGGTAATGGTTGCACTCAAGCAGATAAGAAATTCGTCCGCCGAAAAGCCTTTCAATTCGTTTTCGTCTTCTTTATTAGAATTCGATTTTCACTGCATTACCTGCTGCATTTCCATGAGAAAATGTTTAAATTTGCAGATGACTTGACCCTTCTAAACTCTAATACCAAATTCTCAAGTATTAAATTACTCTTTAACACCTCACTTATATTGTTTTCAGTTGCGATATGCGGTGATGAACCTTGGTCTTAGTAAGGACTACCAAGTTGTGAAAGAAATATTTTTATTTATTATTTTTTGTTGACTTTGAAGTCTCTTCGTATGATGTGAGTGAGTTAAGGGCGCAGGAGAGTTTGGTCAGAGATTCTCATGATTAAAATCTATTATCACAAAAATACACCCCATTAGGTAGTGTAAGGGAGATAAATAAATTGTATATAGAACTGCATTTACCGCAGTATAATTATACAAGGTGGTCGGGCTTTAAAAGCTTTAAAGCGCACACTACAAACAATAATACATTTTTGGCGGAGGGGACTAAAAAGATGTGCGTATTGGAGGTGGTTCTGTTTTCTTTGATGGAGTTTTCCTTCTAACCGAAAAAATATGTACCACTTTTAACATTTGATTTATTCCGTAACTTTAAAATTCACCATGTCATGAACAAGCTGACATATATCTTCATAAGAAAAACTGCCGGATACAGTTGTGTAGCTAACTAACATATTCACCATCACAAACTTCGTTAGATTTTCGGGGACTATTGGAATGGATTTATCGGGTTGATGGTATGTAGTCGGATGCTTTCTTTAATAATTGGGAACAGAAAATTATTATAGGTACTTGATTCTTTGGACCAGAAAATACCTTTACAGAGAGATGTTTGTAAATTTTTAAATTATGCATGTATAGATAAGAAAGAGAGGATCCGTTTTATTCGGGGAAACAATTGTGCATTAAAATGTGTTCGTGTCAATCAATCCACATTGTCGAATCAAGTGAACAGTATCAAGTGATACTGTTTCTAATTGAATTTTGGATACGTTGGAATGATTAACTTAAATCAATCATCATAAATCAATCTTCATAAGTCAACGAGTAAAAGCCACAACAAAGACGAGAGTACATCGCCTTGTGCATAACGTTTGCTTACTCTGACTAAAACTTACGTACGAATCGATTAAAGACTATGAATTTTTGGATATGTGTTTTAAAGAGACATTAAGGAAATATCCAGCTTTGGCTATTTTAAATCGCGTATGCACAAAAGATTTTGAAATGTCCGAAAAAAATCTGAAAATTTCTAAGGGAACATCAATTATAATACCACTACTAGGGTTACAGCGGGATGAGCGATATTTTAACGAGCCATACAAATTTAATCCGTATCGTTTTCAGCCTGGCTCAGAAGATTACGATAACCGTGTTTATTTTCCATTTGGTGATGGCCCACATATTTGTATCGGATTTAGAGCTGCAATTATCGTGTTCAAGGTGGCAATGATTAATATGTTAAAGAATTTTAAATTTGAAGCCATCGCGAAAACCGGTGAAATCGAGTATGAAATTGGGACGGTGCCACTTGTGCCACGAGATGGTATTAAGGTTCGTCGTTAGATTTTCGGGGACTATTGGAATGGATTTATCGGGTTGATGGTATGTAGTCGGATGCTCTTCTTTAATAATTGGGAACAGAAAATTATTATAGGTACTTGATTCTTTGGACCAGAAAATACCTTTACAGAGAGATGTTTGTAAATTTTTAAATTATGCATGTATAGATAAGAAAGAGAGGATCCGTTTTATTCGGGGAAACAATTGTGCATTAAAATGTGTTCGTGTCAATCAATCCACATTGTCGAATCAAGTGAACAGTATCAAGTGATACTGTTTCTAATTGAATTTTGGATACGTTGGAATGATTAACTTAAATCAATCATCATAAATCAATCTTCATAAGTCAACGAGTAAAAGCCACAACAAAGACGAGAGTACATCGCCTTGTGCATAACGTTTGCTTACTCTGACTAAAACTTAGAAACCATCCTATTCAAAGGTCACAGAAAATATGTCGGTATCTCGAGTTCGAACATTTTCATGATTTCTGTAGTATACTTCGTAAAATAAAGTATACAGTATACGTTTTAAATTTTTATTTGCTCTAATATCTTAAAATAATCGCACATAACGTTGACGTACACGAGTATTAAAGAAAGATTGTCCATATCTGCGATGTATGATAATTACACAAACAAGTGCCGTACAAATTTGAATAAACACAGAAGTATCAAGCAAAAGCTATATAAAAATATCGTAATAATTTTTATAAATTGTAGACCGCTCTTTTCTCAGACGCGTATAACAAAATGTCTGTCTAATACTCTCAACAGTGTACGTCAAAGAGCATACCTTAAGCTTGAAATATGTGTATTTTACGTTTTACTTTATATTCGTGCAATCAATTGAATGAGTTTCACTGCGAAGCTAAGTTGTGTAAATAAGTAAAAATGTTTTTAATAGTGATAACCTTAATAGTATCTGTCATAATATTGTGTATTAAGTATGTGTACTCGCATTGGGAGCGGCACGGTATACCGTACATTGAACCGGTAATACCATTTGGAAATTTATCACCGGTTGCAAAGCGAACACGATCATTTGGACTAACGATCTACGATCTGTATCTCAAAACATCAGAACCTTTCATCGGCATTTATTTATTCTTTCGGCCAACAATTTTAATACGAGATCCAGAACTAGTGAAACGAATTTTAATTACTGATTTTCAGTCATTCCACGATCGGGGTGTTTACTGTAATGAAGATATTGATCCTATGTCCGGTACGCTGTTTGCACTACCCGGTGCAAAATGGAAAGCGATGCGTGCAAAATTAACTCCAACATTTACATCGGGAAAGTTAAAATCTATGTATGAAGTTATTTCAAAGGTTTCCGTAAAATTGGACGAATACTTTGCACCTCGAGCTGATAACAACGAAATTATAGATGTAAAAGATTTGTTTTCTCGTTACACACTCGATGTTATTGGTTCGGTGTTTTTTGGGATGGAGATTGATACGATCAATAATCCGGATCATCCTTTTCGACAAATGTCAAAACAATTGAATAATCCGAATCGTATTCAAGCGATCCGAGTGGCTTCAACATTTTTATGTCCTAAGTGAGTATACCTCTAATATTTATTCTACAAGAGCAAATTATATTTACAAGTTATGATTTTAGACTTCTTGAAATATTGCACATAAAAGGATTTTCACCGGTTGTGCAAGAATTTATGATCGGAATTGTAAAGAAAACCATTGACTATCGTGAAAATAATAACGTGTCTCGTAAAGATTTTATGCAACTTTTGCTACAGCTGCGAAATACTGGGGAAATCCAAGAAGATGGTGACTGGGAGATTAAACCACCTACCGCAAAGAGTGAAGTAAAATCAATGTCAATTGAGCAATTAGCAGGACAAGTATTTATATTCTTTATTGCCGGATTTGAAACATCATCTGCAACAATGTCATACTGTTTACATGAATTAACCCAACATCCACAAACTTTAAAGAAATTACAGGCCGAGATAGATGAGATTTTGGCCAAACACAAAGGAGAAATTACATACGATAGCATAAAAGAGATGAAATACCTGGATTTATGTTTCAAGGAAACACTTCGCAAATACCCTGGTCTCCCAATGCTAAATCGTATTTGTACAAAAGATTATCAAATTCCGGATAGCAATGTCACGATTAAAAGTGGAACTGCGGTGGTTATTTCGATATACGGAATGCAACGAGACCCACAATATTTTGAAGAACCGGAAAAATTTATCCCCGAACGATTTTTGGAGGAGAATAAAAATTTCAACGAAAACTGTTATATGCCTTTCGGCGAAGGACCAAGAATCTGCATCGGTATTCGAATGGGAACCATTATAACAAAATTAGGTTTAATTCGTATGCTCTCGCAGTACAATTTCGAAGCAATGGACAATAAAGATATTGAATACCATGAGGCCTCAGTTACATTAGTACCGAAGTACGGCATCAAATTAAGAGTCTCAAAACGAGTACAATAAACTAAATAAATAATTACATTTAAATATAAAATTTAAACTTATTTTGGTAGAAATGGCTTTCGACTCTGCCACCCTTTTCTTTTTAAATTTCAAATACAGGCACACAAGATAAAAATCATTAATTTTTTTTTATATATAGTTCTTAGGAATTATGATATAAATAGGCAAATAATAAATTTAATTTAATTCTTATAATTAGTGAATATAAGTACATACATACAAAGCATGAACGTACTAAGGGTATATATGAAAATGGTTTATTTATTAACACACAGCACACATATGTTCAATGTACATAATATAATAAAAATTGTATCCCATTGACTAATCTCAGCCAATCAAAATACTAATTTTATTCCTTGTTACACCATAATATACTGGTTCACTGAAAACATAAATTTTCAGTTATTTTCGGTTGGATTTCTTCCTCTACATACATATGCGAGAAACAATTGAAAAACAGGTCACAATTTTGTATAAATTTCAATTTTCCGCAAATGAGTACTGCCAAAGCTCCTATATACACAAGCATCAAATATGATATCGTTTCGGAAAAGCTTAGCGGAGGTAAAAAAAATTAAAAAAATAGAATTCACAAAGAATTTTAGAGGTACGTAACTTTATTTAATTTTAAAGGGTTGCTTTATTTTATAAAAATAATCAATGGAGTTCTTACACCCAAAAAAATAATTGCATATTATTAAAGAATCCCGCTACTAATACAAATAAATATTCTTTACTATGTAGCCTAAGAACTTTTCATTAATACGATGTATCAGATATTGTTAAACTTGAAAAAATCAAACAAGTAAATTATACTGGTTTTTAGTATTCTATCATAAACAATCAATTTTTTGTTTAAGTATATTTCATTGGAATAAAGAATTCGTTTTTAATTCGTTTAGTCATGCCCACTGTAATTGTTCTTATTTGAGACAATTGTTAATTACCTTGAGGAATATTACTAGAAATTTTTTTTTTATATTTACAAAAAATACTTAATATAAAGAGACTTAATAAAACTACTTTTAAAGTGATCTAGTAACTTTCTTTAAATTTCTGTATTGTTTTCCTTACAGTGAAATGAACGTACCATTCCACATTATCAATAAACTTGTCAGTCAGTGAAAGATAATGTTTCTGAAATATAGAACCACTACAACAGTTTTTCCTTTTTATACAGAAATTTACTACTTTCCGACAAATGAAATAATAATAGATAAATTAAACCATGGTCCTTTATTTTCGTAATTTTATTAAAAATTTTCTTAAAATGAGACGCACATATTTTTTTTAAATTGTAAACCAGAATAATAAATAATACTTCTTCTTGAAGAAGGTTTTACTTGATTTTTATTATATAAAAAATTGGTCTACATCTTGATCTTGGCTCGACTAGCATAACACCGTAAAAGACATCTGGGGGTGATGGTATACTTTATCATTTTTGTTGAAGACATGTCCTTTCTTTGTGTTGCTTGTTTTATCATTATATATAAGAACAATACAATCATCGTGGACCTTCGTGCATCTAAATGTAAATAAACAATAAAAAAAAACTTTAATAATATCCAATTAGGTAATGCATTTAGAGCCTATAAAGAATTTGCATGATGCCAAATACATACTCGATTATTTTCAAGCGCAGATAAGCAAATTTATTTGCGATTTTTCTATGGATACTTATAGTAGTTTGAAGTCACTTATCCTTTGAATATAAATATTATAAAATTAACTAGTGGTGTAGATATTTGTAGTTACCATAGTAAAATCGCAAATAAATTTGCTTATTTGCGCATGCGAACTAATCGAGTATTGGCATATTATGCATAATGCAAATCATTTACTGCACTAAATCGGTAAATGAGATTTATAGTAAAAAATGCACATGTTTATGCGATTCTTATATAACAATTATTTTTAAGTATATTGATATTCAACACTTCGTTTAACGTCAAACTGTTTAAACATTTTGTACACACAACACTTTAATTAGAAAATGCACTTGCGAAACTTACCAAATTTGTAATGGCTGATGGTAACGCCACCGTTTGATAAAAAAACACTTTTAGTGTTATATTAGGTACACTAATATTTTTTAATATATATTGTTATATATTTTGTAAAAAATGAAAATATATATTTTTTTGTATGAGTTTACTACTCTTTATTTTAGTATTTGAATACTACACACAATATACCACAGTGGAGTGATTGAAATTGCAAAGAGAAATTTATCAGTTTTATTTTTAACACGAATTGCATTTCGTGTTACATTTGTTTCGTATTTTGTGGAAAAATTGTTTCGTAAAGAATGATTACTTAATGTAACAGTTAAACGTTTATACTAAAAGTACTTATTCTTTAAATTGTTTGAAATATAAATAAAGAATATGTATTTCAATTAAAGAACCTTTTTTGTTTGAAATTTGGATAGTTAATGAAATTTCTTTAATAAGAAAATAGTTTTCTTTCTACGAATATAAGGCTTACTTACCAAAAAATAATTTTTATATTAACCTTAACATATTCGTAATAAAATGAATAATAATTATATGCCATATAGCATTTAGAAACATATTACTAAATAGTATGAAATATAGTTGTTTTAACAATTAAATTCATATCCAGACAATATTTATATTAATTAATTAAATTGTGTTATATTAACGAAAATTTGTAAAATTATAAATTAGTAAACAATTATTGTTCCTTCATATTAGAATAATTGCGTTGGCATAATTAATTTTTATTTATGTTAATGAATCTATTAATTAGTTTATGAAAGAATATGTCGTCTTTAATAGCATGTAACGATTTTTTTCGGTGTATGGAGAATTTCAAAAAATTACATCAAATATAAATAAAACTCATCAACATTTGGGCTTTTTATATGTAGGTGACTCTGGTATTGCTGACACACACATACATGTGCTGTATTACATTAAAGGAAATAAAACAAAAGGAACAGAAGGAAATTAAGAAAAATAAATGGCGGAAGGGGACAGGAAACGAATTTCATTCGTTTATGATTTTTTTTTGTGTCGTTTAGCTAGAATGCTTATGTATTGTAAACAACGGTAAATGTGTTAAGACAGTTTATATTCCATAAACATTATAATATGTATAACGAATGAAGTATTACTCTCTGACTTTGATTCACAGAAACCAGATAGAATTTCGAAAATTTTAGCAGGTTTTATCAAATTTATGAAACAAGTAGTATTACAAATAAGCATACATTAAATTAAATGCCGCACTCGTGTATGCCAACTCTGAGCCTAAATAAAACGGGAAATTCAATTATAATCAATCGCTTTAACTTTATAATTCCAATATTCAATAGGTATGAGGAAAGGTGCAATTTAAATAAAATTGTGACTGCCCGCATTATCTTATGAGTGAAAAGTGCGAAATCACTGAAAATTTCACATTCACGTCAAGAATTTGATTTAGTGGATTTGTTTAGCTTATAGTTTTCTTTAATAAAGTAGCACTGCTGCTAAAGATTGAATAAAGCGGGATACCAATTTACTTATTGGTAGTAAACAAATATGTTCATCTATACTTTATTGTATACACATGACGTCTTTTCCATACAATACAACATATAGTAGTTATGAACAATGGTACAAAAGTCAACTACCAAGCAATGAAAATTCTAGATTTAAACTACCGTACATCATTGTATATATTGCCATAATCTTAGTATTAATAAGTAAATGCACCTCAACTTGGCAGTTAAGAACTTCGCTTTACGGTAGAAAGGAGAGGAGAGCTTTTTATTAAATTTAAAAATTAAATTTTCAACAAGTGTTTTCTGAAATTTTAACAGGGATAATGAGTTTTGATTTTACAAGACAATTTCACCAAAATTCCAGTAGTTAAATTTTTCGCGCTCAAAATCCAGTGTGTCCAATTTAAGATTTACGTATAAAGAAACTCGATTGTTGGCCACAGCATATTCACACCTCCATTTTTAGTTTAATCTGTCATTTCTGGTATACCGATTAAGTATGAAGTTTCACCCCAGCCACTCCGCCTGTGCTGTATTAAATTTTTGTTGAAAAATGGATTTTCGTCAAATATCTTCACTTCCTCTAAAATTTTTTGAAAACAGAGCAGGGCCATATTGTTGCACAATTAATCAAGAATTGTTTAATTTAGAATCGGGTTTCTCAACGTTCACTACAGAATTCTGGACTAAACAAAACATCGTTTAAATTCTAATAGAATTGACCCACCGTTATCGCCAATGTCACTGACATTGAATTCGGGCAAAATCATTCGGAAAATTGAAAGTTAGAATAACATTTGGGATCCAAGCAGCTTTCAATATATGGTAGTTAGTTCTTACATGTTTTGCTGGTGGACAAACATTCAAAGTAAATGATGATGTAAATCGCAGCGCAAGCATTTTTGACGTTAATTTCAGTGAAACAAATCATACCTGGTACCTCACGACCACGATGCCAAACACAAGTACGTATAGTAATTAGCGTTGGTGGTCGCATGATTAAAAGTGAAATCGATTGAGTCGATATCAAATCGAACCGTTTAAAGAAAATACGACTTTGACCAGATGGAACTTGAAGAGAATCGTCGTGTGGTCGTATTTTAGAATAACGAAAACTATTTCAAATCTTTTATGCCAAAAGCAATTCGATTCCGAGTAGTACAAAACATTAATATCAAATAACCATTTATTTTTTCCAAAAATGCAACATATAATGTCAATCATTGCAGCGAGCGCCGAACGCTATTACTTGAAGATGATATGCAAAATTCTAATGATCATCTATAATTTGAACGGTTAAACCACTAACGTTTATGTCGATTAAGTTCGAAAAACGAAAACGGCACCTTTTCCAACGATCACACTACCTAATTTGAAATTTCTATCCGTATATCGTCAGTGAATGAAATAAATGGCACAGGGAATATTGTAAAGAAAGCAATATCAAACAAATCTAAACCACACTTCGAACACTTCGTATGGGCAGACGAGTGGAGAGAGCGAACGAAACAATCTAATCATCCAGTTGCATTTCCGACGATCAAATAAGAAAGACTAGGATGAAACATTTATAAATTTACAATTAACCATTAATTCGGTTGTTTTCTTGTTCAATCAACTTGATTTCCGCCTTCAATTAAAATTGCGAATAAGAGTTGAAGAAACATCAGAGAACGAACTGTTCAAAATATTATAGAATTATAAGTGCAATGACACATTTGACTGAAAGCCAATCCTTTTCAATATAAAATTTCAATACCGTTTAGCGCAAAGTAGAAAATGGAAGATAAACCGACAACGACGAGTGGGTCAAGGTACACATACGGATACACAGATCATTCACTGAGAACAATTCTTTGCATATTACGTCTTAAATGGTTATTTGGTTTTACACATGTGTTCCCCGAATTTCACATTGGACAGAAAATATGCTCCCATCTTCAGGATTCAGTGGTGAAATAAAACTGCCAATTTGACAAATTGGTAGTTTTTATTTCTTAAATTTTTACTTACTGGGAACTTTTCGGTGTCATATATTCTTATAGGTAATATATTCATCATTTGGGGAAAGCCATATTAGTGCCACATAGAGGCATTCAAGGGCCACTGTGAGCTAAATTTCCAAGAGAAATTAATAAATTAATAATGTGTTTTAAATCTTCAATATTATTACTGAAAGGTATTACTCTGAACACGGTCATACGTCTCAGTAATAATATTGAACATTTAAAATACATTACAAATTAATTTTTCGCTCTAATGCAGTATTACCAGAAGGTATTCGGCAATAGAAACCTTAAATACTGTATGCTTTGCATGTGTTCTCCGTGACACGGCAGAATTACTTCGAAGCTTCATTCGAATTGAGGGTTGTTAGATACCAGTATATCCTCTAGATGATAATAGAATCATAAATTAACGTAACAAGGATTTACTTATTGCCATATACCCAATGTTATTTCTAATATAATCCCTCCAAGCTTATTTTACTCTTTATGAATATTCAAATTAATAATTATTCATCGGTAGCGATTTTCCTAAATCACAGAGATTGTACTTCCTTTTGGATTTCGTATTACATTTATTTTATTAAGTAAAATCCATATAGATTACATCTTAAGCTTTAAAAATCATTACAAATAAATACGGGTAGCATACTGCTGGGCGGTATTTTGCACCCACAATATTGAAATATTGTTGTTTACGTCTAAAAACAACAAAAACAATGCGAATTTTCATCAACATAAATGGATCATGAATGGAAAATGATAACCACCATATTCTTATATTTCTGGTAACGTGCTTATCAGTCACGTAATTGTATTTTCTAATCAAAACAAAATTTTCAAAAAACTTTTCGTACTTTGTATTGAATTTTCATTTCGATTTATGGTGTTTCTTCGTCAACTTTATACAGCCTTGTTTGTGTTTCAATATAAAGTGGATCTTAAGTTGTTGCCTGAAATAACACCCGCGACTGGTGATATAATCAAATAATGACTTTTTGTTACAATATGATAACGGTACTTGGTTTGGTACATTTTTTTGAATAAAAATGGCAAACCATTCTTGACAACAATAACACTATAAACAATGGAGGGGTGGATATGTTGTGGCCAACATCCTACTTTTTTACCAGGAATGTATACACAAATTCAAGAAAACTGACAAGGTCAAACATTGTTGCAAATTTAATCGTTAAATTTTTTAATTCTTTGTCCTTTTGCTAAACTTTCCAACATCACTGCAAAATCTGAAAAAGTTCTCATCGAAGCTGCCACTTAAGGTACATAAATTCCACCAAATTTCGGAAGGATCTTCCAATTAATATGGAAAAAGCTTAAGTGTGAAGTTTGATTCCAAAAAGCCAATCGGTCTGGACTGTTACAATGCCGAATTTTGGTGTAATAATTTTTTTTATCAAAACCCGCCATATCCGGTAACATTAAAAAAATATCTCAACAAATTTCGTTTGAAACTTTTCAATCTTCCTCTTTTAAACGACAAGAGCCTATGGGAGGTTAAATATGAAATTTCACCCCGATCACCCCACAGTTAACGTGTCTGTGCGTTAAAAATTGTCATTTCCATTTAAATTTTGGAAAACGAATCTTTTAGTAGAATCTTTTAGTTCAGTCTCCTTTAAGAAATATTTTTTAAAATATTTCAAGAAACCGAAAACGCTGGGATTTCCTAAATTACGGAATAATATTAAGTATGAAGTTTTACCGCGATCAGTCAATCCGTCTGGGCTGTAGAGCTCTAATAGACATTTAGTCTGCACGGAACCATACACACAAGCCCACGTAAAGAATTTATGTAAACCATTTTTTTTGTTTTGGACGATACAGCCTCGAGGTAAAAATTGTTTCATGCTCACTATACTTTATTTTACTACGTTAAAATAAGAAAAGTCTCAGCCCAACCAAAAGTGATGTATCGAGTATTATTTTCGAGATATTTCGGGGTTGTGTTCTACATATTTCGAGCTCCACGACATGGAAACGCGTGACAATGAAAATGTATGTTTATTGTGTTGAAAAGCATCTTGATGGTACTGCAGGTTACGTTTCACCATTTGATATGTGCGAACTGCACACAAAATATAAAACTTTTGTACCAATGAATTGATTCATTCTAATTTCTGTATACAAGTGCCAAATATTTGATTGATGACTTTCTAAGATTAGAAAAATACGAATATTTTCACTGTATAAGTAAGAATTGATGTGTTGTGCGCATTTTTATGTTTGGGCTTTTATTTGATTTATTCATATAAATGGCAAGTTCATATAGCATCAATCATGAATTTAGAATATTATTTTTGCGGTATATGTATTTTTATTTTTGCGGTCGCCTCGATGTAGTCAAAGAAATTTATAGCTATAAAACTATTGTAATATTCTTAAACACAAAGGAAATTTACTTAATATGTTTTGGGATTTCCTAAATGTATTGTAAATTTGTACTCCGGAACCAACAAAATAACAATATTTACTTCCGTTTGTATTCCGTTTATAATATTTCAGATTTAAGTTGGTTTAGGTATATGTATATATGTTTGTTTATAAGAATATATTAAAATTTAAACTTGAGGACATATTAGGGATTTTAATTTTCAATTTTTAGACAACTGTAGCTGCAGGGCGAGTAATTTATTTTTATTTTTAATCTACATAACGATATAAATTTCCAGCCAATATCAAATGTATACTCTTTCCTTGCGAAAAGTGTGTGTATAATTCTTCCTTCTTTATAAACACACACACACACTGAAAAAATAATTATTGGAGGTGTGCTTCTTCCATTTGTCAAACCAAAATTAGAAAGTATCCAGTATTGAAATTTTTCTAATTTATAAGTCCCCTCTTATACATTTCTAAATAATTTTGACAGTGTTGAAGTAAAACGGATTTACTGTGAATATCACTCTTTTAACGTTTGGCAATAACTTCAACATTTGTATTTTATCATGAATTTCTTTAAGTATAAAGTCAATTAAATTTCTTTTTACTTTTGTTGCACCCGATTTTCAGTTATGATAAATACACATCACAAGAATATTACATTTTGTTTATATCGTTGGTGGTCAGATTGCAACAAAGACATAAATATTACCACAAGACTCAGCTTCCAACTGCTTCTTTATGGCGGCCGTCGGTTACTACCGCCAAAAAATGTTCAAAACCAATAATTTTCTGCGGTCAGTTCTGGTAATTAAATGATGCCCTTACAAATTTGGAAACTTTTTTGTTTGTTTCACCTCCTTTCATTTAACTTGATATGATGGCATGGAAAAACGCCTTCGAGCCAGTGTTTAAGTAGGTTCCCGATGAAATGTAGAGCTCAAATTTTGCAAAAACTTCGGGCTTACCTCTTAAAGCAATGTATCAAATTTTAACATTCATTCCACTCTTGAAATTCTTCTTATCCAGAACTTGCCAATAAACTTTCAATTCTGGTGTGCCACCGATCGAAATATCAATAAATGTAGATTTCATTCAATACATGGACAGCAGAGCAAATCTTCACATAGATGTTTAAACAAGGCCTAATCATAAAATTTATTGAAATTTTTTAATTCTTTGTCGTTTTTGGTAAATGCTAAACTTTTCAATATCATTGCAAAAATTGGAAAGCTTTCATTAACGCTACCACTTCCGTTACACAGAATTTAACCAAATTTCGCAAGAATCTCCCAATTAGGGGAAAAGTTTAAACATGAAATTTTTTTCTGAATGGTCAATATTTAATTCCAACCTGATTAGTTTGTCGTCTATGCAAGGAAATGAGTTTTTGGCAGTTGGACTTAGATTGTTGGGTTTCGTTGCCAAACTAGTTCCGTCTTAAACATGTTTTTTTAGGAAACGTGCCATAATAAACGAGAAATACGGGCCTAGTTTTTTTAGCCCTTAATCATTTAACTCTTAATTTTCTTGCCAATGTGTTTGAAAGAAAATTTCACCATGATTAGTGAAGGTCTTAACTGCATATCAAATATTTTGGTGCTTATATTTGAGGGCTCTAAACTTGAAGTTTTGCGCTTGGGCAGACATTTTAATCATTTATAATTACACGTTTTTGATTTTTTACAATACAAAATAATAAAACAAGCCCTCAGAATAAAATGTAATGATTGCTTAACATATAGTCTTACAAGAGTTTCATAACAAATATTTGTAACAGAAATTAACAAAACCGACATGCCAATATTTTTGACATGATCGAACAACAATTTCTTAAATCAATGCTGATAGTTCGAACTCGTATATTAAACTTGGAAGTTGTAATAATGCTTCTTTAGGACTCACACTACGAGATTGTTTTGTGTTTATTATCTGAGTGGTTTAAATTTTCTTCTGTTATATACAAATAAGTTTAGAAAGTTGAATAAAATATAAGCACGTTGTTGTTATTTACCAAACTTTTTAACTATTTAATTTAATTTCTACTTATACTTTTCGTACATTTGTATCTACATTGTATAAGACAACAGACATGTTATTATTTCCACCACACCACACGATGTACAGATTGTAAAGGTGAACGAAATACTTTGTATGCGATTTGTAGCAATACGGTATATTATTGTTCAGTACTTTGATTTGTACATGGTTTGTTCTAGCGAAAGAAAATGTTTATTTTTCAAAAATCGATTGATTGGAAAGAACATAAAATTTTACCTCCTCGACAGATTTCATCATACCAACTTATATACATAAATGGATTTGTATTTTACTTTAAAAATTGGGATCCTATCAAGGTGTATACTTAGCTATATACAATGTGTTGACTGATGAACGAGGAGGATAGATTTTTTGAAACGTGGGTGCATTATAATACACAACGTCAATTTACGTATTACAGCTATATTCTGTTTACGTAAACATCAGTACATACCACAAATGACTTGCTAAGTATAGCATTTTTCTATATTTACATATGTGGAGATTATCATTTTGGTATTTAGATAAATTTGATTCAAATTTTATTTTTATATTATCTATACCCAAAATCCTACATTTTGCTGCAGACATTTGTCATTCTATAACCACTGTTCTGCTCGTACGTAGTTCAAAATCAAAACAGTATTAAACAGATGAACAAACTGTGGGTTTGTTTAAATAATACAAATAATAACTAATTTATCAAACTTAAAGTATATACGGCAATTTATAAAACATTCCAAATATTTACGTATTGTTTGAGCAACGCGTACGATTTATCTTTATTGTTTCGAAATTACTGTTATTACCTGAGTAAGATCGAAACTACATTATAAATTTGTACCTAGTCAGTTCAGTTAATTAGTTTCGATAAAACCTAATGCTATTTTTTAATTCAGTTTCGTGGGTGGGAGCGTTCGAATATTATGTCGGGTAGAGTAGTTAAATTAAAAGGAGAGCTTGTGGTAGAGTTATCGATTGTTTCAGAAACGAAATTTTTAAAAAAGAAGCTTTCAATACACGCAGCGGTTGGGAGCATCAGGAGTAAAATTGTAGTTTAGCACTAAGAAGTTTTCAAATCAAAATGATTGCCATTGCCTGAAAGTGCCGAATATCAAATGTTTTTGATTTAAAATATCTGTCGAAACTATACAGTGTAATACTGTCTCCTTGGATAATGATCCGATATATTAGCCCTTTAGCGGACGCATAATTATTTAAGGATGTTTGTTACCGGACACTTACTATAATTCAAATTCTTGACCATTTTAGTCAAACCGGTTATAGTACAGATTATATCACGAACAAAAAAATACAATTTGGGGCACAATGAAAACAGGTACCTCTGGTACACATAAACCCATATTCAATATTAATCATATGAAATTAACATCTATTATTACCACCGTGTTTTTATTTATTATTTTGCTTGTATCGGTATATAACGACGTGTCCTACTGTAGATCAATTGAAACGTCGGAATATGCCGTTGTGTCCGCGAAAGAGTTAACCAATTGTCACCAGTGTCACTCGCATTGGTATTAAATTTATTTTTATTTATTTTAACTGTACTGAGTGTATTAGTTGATTAAACAATACGTTTGTCTATATAAGAAAATAAATTATAAAAATACCGCTCTAAATATAGACCTCACCCCCCCCCCCCCCTTCCCCCGTCCAGTTAAATAACGCATATACGTTTTAAACGAATAGCACAACTTCTAACGAACGCCCTGGCACTTTGTTCGAGATGTAATTTTCTTATAATAAAATAATTTATTTAGATTCGTATTTTATTATTTGTTATTTTTATTGTAGTTACGTGCTTATATACATAAAAAGCAAAACTCTCAGAAGTATTTAAAGTAATTATTATTTAATATCTAAGAATCCGAAATTGAAAGAAATTATTAATTTAAATAAATTAGAAGAACCATTTTGTTCTTTTTTAGCTGAAAGAAGGTATTCCATTTTATGTAAGAGTAATTTAAAATATTGCACCTAGGCGTTGTATCCTAGAGGCAAGCATCGAAAAAGTTTAAAAACTTTTCAAAATTGCTAAATTTTACGACCCTCAAAACAAAACATACAAGCGTTACTGTGGGATAAGACTATAGACTCTATTATTAATTGAATTTGTAATCCTTTGAAAGCCAATTAGGTGCACACTATACATTTCTTCTGATACTAGAATTAATCCTGTATCCCAATTAACATAAAATTCATTAGCTAATCATTACTTTCTTTATAAAATCAGAATTTGTTATAAATATTGGTTTAATCGTGCAAATTTAATTCATACTGAAAAGTACTTGCTGAAAGGCATATAGGGATGGTGCATTTAAATATTGTTCTAATTTTCGTTAACAAAAAATCGTTTAACAAAATGTTTTAATGAATTGTGTTAGAATTTAATTTTAAGGAGAGGGTAGAACTTAATTTGACCAAGAATAAACTCATTGGTTTAATTATAGAGTTTGGCGACAATTTTCAAATGCTATCACGCATTTTCAAAGACAATCAATGTTGTGCCTTATTGTCTACATTCTGTAGATAATTAATACTCTTCACGTGTATATGATGTATGTAGACAATGCAATCGGCAAAATTCTATGATCTATTTGTTATTGAAACCATTTGGCTTCATTTCTACCTCGAATTTGAATAATTCGAACCGAAGTTTTTAAATGGCAATGACGTATTCCTATGTATATACATAATATGCATTGCTATATACCAATACTCGGATTACAGAAAGGACAAAAGTTTTTGGACATAACTTTACACATTGAAAAAAAAAATTGGAAGTGTGAAAATTAACAGCGCATTAGTTTATGTCAAAATAAATCGAAACAATAATTCTAATAAATATTGATAAAATCAAAGAGTTAAAAACGTACACGTACACTATGTGATCCAATCTCTGAGATTTTTTCTATTCTGCTTAGGGTAGTAAAATATCCTCCAAATACAAAAAAGACTTAATAGGGATTACTGATTTAAATATTGCAATGTACTCCTTTTCGAACGTATTTCAATGAACAATACAAATTGTATTCGGGGAAGCCACTTTCTATTAGAATTGATATTTCTAATTTCTTTAATGCAACTCTGGTTGCAGACAATTTTTTTGAAGATGGTCTTCTTTTTCGGATTCCTCTGACTAATTACTCGAAGTGGATTACATCGACTACTGTGTATTATCGATACTATACAAATAACGTTAATGGCAGTGTTAAACACCTGGAATTAAAGTTAAAGGAGCTAGCCAATGCTCCGGTGGCAAAGTGGTCAGCATGCTTGCTCCAGCGACCGGAGGTCCCAGGTTCGATTCCCGGTCGTGACAAAGAATTGACGGCTGGTTTAGGATCAATGAATTAATCATTCATTATCCGAAATTAAAATATGATTATGAAACCTCATTTGAGGCGGCCAAATCCCTTGATGGGATATAGCGCAAGAGAGAGAGAGAAAGAGAGCGAGAGAGAGCTAGCTAAAGGGAGTGTGGCTACCAAAAATTCTTGTACAACATAATTGGCTCATCACCAAATAACGGTTGCTTTATCGTAATACACCACCATATACACACAAATATAAATCACAAAAGCAGACGAAACCAAAATGTATTTTGAAATTAAAATTTTATAAGTCCATCAGCATACAACATCGAATAAACAGTCGGACTACCAAGTTGCTGCCGTCACATCACGATGCCACACAACGTGCAAATTGAACAAAAAAAAGTTTCGCAGTGATAAACGAAAACGGAACTAGCGACACTTCAAACATAATCGCAACTAAGCCAACATCATGACGTTCAGCAGCAACAATTATAACAACAACATTGACAATTAAACAAACGACAAAAGCGGCAAAGAAACAACAAGAGCATAGCGGTACTAGCAACAACGACGCTGCAAAATCAACGAGGACGAAGCACCATAAAAACAAAAACACGGCTTCGAAATGTTTTTATTATTGTAAATAAATAAAAAGTGATGTGGTTTTTTAATATCAGTCAAAGACACACATGAGGTAGTGAACGACACTACCATGAAAACAAGCACCCCATTCCACAGAGGCCACCATTTTGAAAGCAGACTCGAAACTGCAGGATTACCTAGTTCCGTATCTCTCGCTAGTTCAACACGAACTGGTGCCTTCATCACAGTCGGCTACAACGAGTAGCAAACGAAAACGAACGAGCAAACCAACGAGCAACCAAAACGAACGAGCAAATGAAAACGAAGGTCGAAAACGCCAGTTTCAATAGGCATATTGAAAATTGTATTGCGAAAGCGAATGCCATGTTCGGATTTGTTAAAAGATGGACAAGTGAGTTTAAGGATATTCAAACCATATGTTCACTCTATTTCGCTTATGTTCGATCTCAACTGAAATACGCTGTAACAATCTGGAACCCATACTATTCTGTGCACATAAAAAGAATTGAAAGCATTCAAAAGAAGTTCCTGATTTTTTTGTTAAATAAAAGTGACTGGGATTACGACCCCAACTTACCATTCCATGAAAATGTGGCTCGCTTACCTCCATACACAACAAGATGCACGGATTACAAAATATGCACGCTTGAAAATAGACGACTTTTCTTGGGCGCGGCTTTTATTGGTAACGTTTTACTTGGTCACGTTGATTCAGCTTACATCTTGGAAAACATATCAATTCACGTACCATGCAGAACATTTCGAAACCATGCATTTTTAGCACTTGAACACCATCCTACTAACTATGGAGAAAACAACCCCATTATAATAAGATGTCTAAATCATTTAATATAATCGACGATCTATTTGATTTCAATTTATCAAACGACAACTTTAAAAATATCCTAAAGGACTATTTTTTAAATTTTTATTTGTTTAAACCAAAATTTAGTTTATATTTTTTTCTGTTTTAAAGTTTTTTGTTGTTTTAATATAATTTTTGTTTAAATTGCTGTACATAATCTGAAATCATACATGTATATTACAAAATAGATTTCTTTAAATAAATAAATACCACCTTCTAATGCTAACGTCAAAAAATTTGTAAACAAAGTAAGATTTGTCACAGTTCACCGTCCGGGGTAAAACCCATGCTGGTTTACTGAGATGGAATTTTTAGTTAAGAAAAAGATGCGGTTCTTAACCATCGATTCAAGTAATTTAGGAATAGCCGATAAGATAATAATACCGCGGTAATTTTCGATATCCGTTCTCCGTCCACTCTTGAAAATTGGTTTAATGAAACTGGATTTCCAAATTGAAGGAAAAACTCGACTCTTCAAACTCAAATTGACGATGTCCGTCAGCGGCTGAGCCAAGACCGAAGCACACTTTTTCAACACAAGTGGGTGAATTGTATCCGGGCCACAACTCATATTCACATTTATATTCAACAGAGGGTGCAGAACGTCATCTGTAGTAAACTGAAATAGAATGTTTGGATTATTACTAAAACCGTTACTAAAAAAGTTCGTCATTCCCTCTCAAAGACGAGACGTACACATTTTCAAAAAATGCTGCAATCATGTCAGTGATACTTTGTGGAGCAGTCAAAGAATTGACAGATATTTGCGAGGGTATACCTCTACAATTCCGTTTCGAATCAACATAACTCCAGAAACATTTAGGGTTGTTTCTAATATTCAGCTCGATCTCAACAAAATATAAATTATACAAGAAACGATTTAAAATTTTAAATTGAGATCTGAGAGCGCTAAATATTTCATAATTTACGACGGATGGGTTTAATTTATATTTTTTATGAGCTTAAGATTACCGATTTGTTAATCCCGAGGGGCGACTATTACACCATGGTCGCGCATCGACCAAACTACAAGTGAACGGGGAATAAATTGTTCAATTGCCAAGTTCATTATTTTATAAAACTGATCAATATAAGCGTCTAAACTACCCGTTATATATTGATCCCAATTAATATTGTCCAGAAACTCATTTAAAGCATTATAATTTCCCTTTTTAAAGTTGAAAGACTCACTAGAATTAAAATTTACGTTAACATTAACACAATTTTCAAATATTAATTGGATATGTAGTGGTATGTGAAAAATAGTTGAAGAACCGGCGAAATCATTACAAGCAATGATTGTGCCGTGTACTTCTACTGAAATGAACACCAGATCGAGGATATTGCTGCACTGGTTTTCAATGTTATTAATCTGTCTTAGCCCGAGTGAACAGGTTGAGTACATCACCTGATCTGAAGTTAGATCACCATTGAATGGCAGAAGTTCATCATCAACATTCAACAGTAAGCCATTTTATTTTCGGCAAGTTAAGATCTCCCAAAATCATCACAGAATCAAAATCAGGAGCTGCAACTGCTAGCTGGTTTGAGATAAATAAAGACAGCTCACCATATATATTAACGGAGGATCCGTATGCTATGTAAACAGCAACTATCAACACAAGCTTTCCTTTGAAAGCAAGTTTAACAGCTAAAATCTTCAACTCGTTACTCTCAAGGTCAATAATATCCGCACGTATATCTTTCGAGACAGCTAGCAGAACTCCGCCACCTCTCGGTGTCGATTTAAGATCCGTATAACGATCGCGTCTGAAGACATAGTAGTCTGGAGGGAAGTACACTGCAGAATTGTGCGAGCTTGTTAGCTATGTTTCCGTGATGCAAATGACATCATATTCATTTTCCAACACCGATAGTTACATTTCACGCGATTTTGATCGAATTCCGCTAGTGATGTGATAATAAATAGACAATGTGTTGGTTTCGTCAGAAAGGCAGGGTCAGTTGAGCGATAGATGCAGACAGCGGCATCGGATTTGAAAAAGGTAGAAAATCGGTTGAGGTTGAAGTAGATTTTGAATAGATATATTCAGTAGATAATACAAATAATTCAAAAAACAATAATAAACATAATCTAACGCGCTATAGGAGTTAACCAAAGTGCCGGCCGAAACGATAGATAGGACCTGATAAATGAATTACATTGTTTATTACTGCATTGGCTATAAACGTGAATTGGAACATAATGCAATTTCATAAATTCAACAGATAAACTTAGGCAATGCACCTACTTTAAAATCATTATGTATATATTGATCCTGGTCAGCGAGAACTATATATTTTTAGTTTTTATAATATCAAATGATAATGATTTTACTATGATTCTGTGGTTTCTTTTCGAATTGCGGAACGTTATAGCGATAACATCTTTTTAAACCAACAATTCATAGATTATTATTAATCTTTCAATGATATCAGGTGAAAACTACCGACAATAACAATTCTTAATGCTATATCTACAATTGTACTCACATACCAAAAATAACTTTTTTTCCATAAAAACCACAATAGCTCCTTTTTTGTAGAGAGACAGTTCTATATAAAATTATTACATCCATTTATCAAAAATAATGAATCCGTTTATAATTTAGAACAATATAAAGTTATATATTTATGTTAAAAGTTTTGATGTAACTGTAATACAGGGTATCCCACAATAAATGAACAAACGATTCAGGGCGAGCTTAAGGGATCGTATAAATATAAAATAATTCGGGTCGGGGAAAAAATTGGGTGTACCATAGATTTTATTTGTGATGTAGCTCCAAGAACACTGTTGTACAAAACCGTTAACATTTAATTCTCACTAAAACTGTAATTATTGGCAAGATCGATACTATTACTGGCCGGTTTTTAAAATCTCAACGAAATTCAACGTCTTGGAAAACCCCGTATCTTTAAGTAAATCACACAATGACATGATATATTATAACGAGAAAGTTGTAGCAAAAGAATTCGCCACCCGAACGTACATCATAAATTTGCGGCATGTGGCACCATATTATCTCTAAAATTAATTAAAACTAAAAAAACTACAAAAAAATATTTTTTTTTTTATTATTAATTTAATTTATTTTTGGATTGGGAAAACTTTATGTGTGCTTTTTTATTTTCTGTTCTGTTTAAGATTTATAGCTTTTATTGCCGGGTATATAAAGATACGGCAAACTATTACGACAAAATAATAATATTGTAAATATGATACATCTGAAAGAACATTGAAACTAGGTCAGTTTTGATTATCCTGATTTTAATTCTGAAGCTTTAGTCCTTGAATACAATATGATATTTTGTGAAGATATCGCGCATAGTTTTCGTTTTGTTACGATGTGTAAAAAATTTTATTTTATCTGCGCGATGAACATGTGTGTATGTCAGCTCCCATTACAAAACTATTTATGAATGGAAACGAGGACAATTCTTTACGACATTTTCAAGTTTAAACATAATATACTATATTTTTATATCGTATGGAATAACAATAGGAGGTTGTATGGCAATTTGGAATGGATTCAATAATAATCTGGGTCATTTATTGATTTTTCAAAATCTGTCGAGATTACTTACTATATGAAAGTTAATTTTGTTTGTACCATATACGTAATTACAAAGTATTGTCTTTTCGAAATTTTTTAAAGTGATTATAATTTGTGCCTTTATCTACTGAACTATAATTTTATATAATACATTGGAATTAAAATGAATTAGTCGCTGTAGTCGTATGCAGATAATCCAAGGATTTATATTTCAAATTGTACGCGGTATAATAAAATATAGGGCGAGTCCGTAATATTTATATTTCACAGATTATGTATCTGAAATTATTACGAATCGTATAAATAACATTCAAATATGAGCGAAATTCCCCAGAAACACATAAAATATGTATTTTTGTTGGAAACTCATAAAATATTCTAATATTTCTCGGATAATTCAGAAGCTTTGGAAAAAATAATTTCAGGATGTTTTTTTTGTATTTTGTACGGCAAATTTTATTTATATCGATTTAACGAACTATAAAGTTTGATGTGTGAGATTTATTTTGATGTAGAAGAGAAATTGCTTCATCTTTCTTATTGTATTTAACAAAAAATCTGAACTTGTATCAGATTACGAGTCCAGGGAATTTATAAAATTGGCTTTTAATCAATTAATTTAATGATGTATTGTATAAATTATAATTTAATTACTGCATTTACTTTTAATGGTACTCTAACTAAATATGGTATTCGTTAGATAGAATACTTAAAAAATATCTTATATTCTTTATATTTAAAGTACCAAAGGTGGCAGCATTTTTATGTTCATTTATCGTACAGCGTAAAAATTTTGCGCTAATTAAACAAAAAATTTATGTGCAGCAAAAATAACTTTAATTTCATTAATAAAAGATTTTTACTGTAACATTTTAGTACTCGCGTTTTATTTTATCGTAAGCGTTGTGTAGTGTACATATGTAGTTTATGTGAGTCTGTTATACACTCGTATACATGTTATAAGGGGGCTGGTTAAAAGTTTCTTTTCAAATATGTGCGAATATAAAATTCAATTATTTTATTTGTTGTAATGGGATAGTGGGTATGTACTTAAACAAATACACCACATAAATTTTCAGGAAAAATGTTTAGAAAATGTGGTTTTGGTATCTTTCATCGATAAACATAACACTTTATTTGTGGTATTATATATAGTCTTTTGGTATATTATGGAAATATGATGATTTTCAAAAACATTACATAAATTCCTAAACATTTTTGATAACTTTAATATAAAATTTAATTTAAATTTTATAACCATTTTACAATTTGTTTTTCTTGTGGTAAGTAAATAGAAAAAGAAGTTATTGCAATTTTTTAAAATTACGTAGGATAACAAAATTATGTGGGGTACATTCCCCAGCGGTACATTTAAAATGTTTGAAGAATGTGTAATTCCGGTCTTAAATCTTTCGGACTAATCCTCGAAATTTGTAAAGCATTAGCGCAAATAAAACTGCTCATAAAATATGATTATATTTTCGTTTTTCTCTTATAACCAGAAATCTTCAGCAGAAGCTGTCACTGTTCTGCTACACAGATTTCCACCAAATTTCGCAAGGGTCTCCCAATTAATGAAAAATTTTAAGTATAAAATTCCATTTCGAATAGTCGACCAGTTCTTTTTTCAAAACTTTTCATTCTCGATACAATTTAAAAATTGATCTGAACGAATTTAATAGTTAGAAATTTTTAGTTAATAATTGTATTTCTGTAAAAGCTGTCACTTCTGGTGAACCGCTTTCTACCATAAATCACTGAGGTCCTCTAATTTATGGAAAAAGCTTAAGTCTATAATGGTAAATCTGCAAGAACTACGTAAAAGAAAGTAAAAGCGCAGAGTTGCATCGCAATATGTTTGAGAAAAGGCATTTGAATCCAGATCTACTGTATGCCCCTCCAAACGAGCAAATTGACTAATTGATCCATTTCTGGCTCATTTAGTTTTCAATGCGAGAGATCATAGCCCCACTGTAAGAAAGAGATCATAATCCTACCCTAATAGAAGAGGCCAACGTCTGGTGGCTTTCCCAGTTTTGGGTGTTGTTCTGTGCATCGACCACCTAGCCACTCTGTGTAAAGTTCGTCATCATACCATAGGAACAATCTTCAAAACGCAATCAGCAGTAAAGGAGCCCGTAAAAAATTCGCATGTTTGTTATGTTAGTTAATAAAAATGTATTTAGCACAACAAAATGAAAATAGATTACGAGAGCCATTAATACCACGAACGCGCCAATAGCGTATGTTGTAGTAGCGTAGAGAAAATGAGTGCAAGGAGAAAAGACTTACATGTGGGATTCATCATGGCTGAGTACTCGATCAAACTCTTGGAAATATTATGTTCGACGATGTTCTCATACTCCAAGTCAAAAATGTAGTTTTTACAAAATCTCTGTGCATTCCAAGTGTTGTTAGTTCTCTACAGCCCAAATGTTGATACGTTGAAGCTGTTTCCATAAATTGAGAGGTCCCAGTGATTTGTGGCAGAAATCGAAAGATTTAGCTTCCACAGAAGCGTTTTTGATTTTTACAAGTATTTTGAAAAGTATAACATTTACTAGAAAAACGACCAAGAACTTAAAAAGTCTAAATTAATTATGACACAATATCGGCCCAGATCAATTTTGAAAAATTTAAGCGGAAATGACATTTTGTAACAAAAAATCTTTTCAGCAAAATTTCGGTCCCTGATTGATTGATCAGGGATGAAACCTCATAGTTCAGTTTTTTTCCATAAATTCGAAGAGACAATGAATTTTAGCGAACTTATAGCATTTACGAAAAATACAATAAAAAAAAAACAAAAAATTTCCCAAATCATTTTTTAATTTTTGTGATCATTACACTTGTGATTCTCTGAAACTACTCCTACTTTGCAAATCGGATTCAATGACTTTTCGCTCAATGTAATTATTCGACTGATTATCATAAAAGGTAAATATTGCACAAAACCATCGAAAATTTTCTTTTTATAGAATGAAATCAATTCGATTGTCCAATCTTCACCAACATAAATTCATTTAGCTTCTCCCCATGGTCATCTTTCAGTAACCGGAAAAGTCATACATTTAAAAATCTGAAAATAACACATTAAGTTTGTCACATGTCACTTAAATAAATATTAGAATTGATTTGAACTTCAAGATACAACTAAGGTTAAATGAAACGCTTTAGTGAGAAGTCATAAAATTATATCGTACGATCAATTTTTAAAATCCAAGATGATCTATGGCAGTACTTGATTTGCACATGAAATTACAAAAATTTCCAAACAAAGTCAAAGAATAACTCGTGTTCGTGAAAATGTTTTATTCAGTTATTATAAATTATAAATTTATTATTCGCCCATTGCGGTGTGGTTCGCGGACTGGCTTGCTGTTCAAGACGAACTGAAGAGTGAAAAATGAAATTAAGTTTTTTATAACGTCGTATGTGATGTGTCATATTGGTTTTAATGTTCGTCGTGTTGCCTCCATATTGCGTGAACGCCTTGCATCCATGTATATTTGTTTAAGCATTTTCTCTGTTCGTGCGTACAGATATAATGAGTTAGCGATGAGTTTTGAAACGATATATTCCACAGAAATTATTTTCTCTATGCAAGAAAGTGCGGCAGCTCCTGCGCTGTCACAAAATTTGTTTCGTGGATGACTGACATAGTTCATAAAGCTGCATAATGATCCTCGCAATACAACAAAACCCACATTAGATAACAATTACGTTTTACGGACAATAAATTTGATTGTCACTAATCCCATCCAGTTTTAAAATTTACCTAAAATTTGTTTAATCTAACCATTTTTATTTAATTTTTAATATACAAAACTTGTGATTATTTTAAACAAATATTAGTACTGTAAATATTTAGAAATTAAGAGTTTGTATTAATGTTTTATTAAAACTCCTTTTAATTCACATCGGATTTATATATTCGGTCTCAATATTTCCTTTTCAATTTATTCCTCCTGTGAATAAAAAATTTTTATGGGGCACAAAAACAACGTCTACTAAAAGGAATCACAGTGGAAATTTTTGGTGTAACTGTACATCCACCTAACAACGAAATGTTGAAGTATATTTATTATGTATGTTATAAATAAAACAAAAAGTTTTAATTAAAATTTCAATTACGGTTCTCCTTTTTGTGTTTGTTGTTCCGCTAAAACCCAAAAGCCTTTCCAAATGGAATATTTAGTTTTGTGAACATTACGAACTCATTACGTACATAATTTTTCGTTTGGTTGTTAATTTTCCAGTTCCCTGATCACTGCAAATCAACAAGAAAAATGAAAAACACGTCGACAAATTGTGTGTACAGCTCATATTGGGCATTATGAAAACTATTTAACAATCAGAATATAATACGATAACTTGCTGCTACCGCACAGTGATGGAAAATACTTATAATTTCAGAATTTTCGAATATACGTGCCTTTTGTAGGTACCTACCTCTATTTTTCTAAAAAAAAGCTTTAAGATCATAAATGAAAAAATAACTTTTACCAAACCTTTTTTTTGTATATTTTATCGTTGTAATCGTGTGTTTCTGTCATCGCATATTTGTCAGAGGTGAAATTGCGATTTTTTTATCAGATTTAGGCACAAATTTTTTTACAAAATTGAAAATTGTTCGAATTTAAATTTGGCTCTGTCAATATTACGTATATAGATAAAATAACGCTTGGGGTTGGTTTGGTGGTGTAAAAAAATTGCTTAGTTAGAAACTTTTTTTATTTGTTATTTTTTTGCTCCTTCGTGCGGAAAAATATTTTTCTTTCCTATTTATTTTTATCTAGCAATATAGGGAAAAGCTATATGTCTAGATTGAAAATATGTTCAATGTGTTCTACTAGGATTTGTTTAAATATGAAAACGAATTTTAATAAACGATAATCGGTTTTGAAAATTTTCATAATCTATTTAAGATCAATATAATTATGATTAATTATTTTGTAAAAGAAAAATTATAAAATTGTTTCATTAGCTTTCGAACAACAATGAATTGAGTGTGGGTTGATATGAACAGGGCGTTTTTAATAAATTGCATTTACAGAAATTTTGGTAAAAAACTATTTATTTTAAAAATTAAATTGTAAGTGTTTGCTGCTAACCTGGAGGAAATAAATAAATAAGTAGCTACCTAATAAAGCTACAAAAAAATTGTCTGAGGGATCACATGGAATATATACACCTAATTGAATATAACCACAGATGGAGAATAAAAACCTGGACTTCACAGCTGAAAGTCTAAATTAGATTATTAATACTCGTATGTCCAATTTGTTGATAAAATTTATGGACGATGTAGCGCAACTTAATATGAAAGATGATGATCTATAGTCCACGTAACACTTGTGTAATGTTGCTAAACGGCTTTCCAGACTAAAAAATTTCTGTGTTTGATATTTTCTCTAGAGTTTGTAAAGCTGTAGGTTAAGGAAATAAATCAAAATATATTGGCCCTATCAAATTAGAATTTTTACTTTTCCCGAAGTATAGGAAGATTAAGCTCAGATAAAAAACCACCTTAATACTAGGAAGGTAACCAAATATATAAGAGAAACTTATTTTGGCTTATAAAAGAAAAGGACGTACCTGAAGCAGGATTTAGATTAGGTTTAATTTTTTTTATTCTAAAAATATATCTTTGTGCAAGTAAATAATACACAAACCGGACAAGTGGTGCAGTGCTTAAAGCTTCGGCACTTGGACCGGGAGGTACTGGGTTCGAATTCCATCAGAGGCTAGATGCAAATCGAATTTTCATCATCGATTACAATCGGTGATGTTAATAAACACAACTAAGACCCTCTGATGGAGTGCAGAATTCAGCGCCGACCTACCGTCAAGAGCTTGCAATGTGCAGATGGTATACTGTAGTTGTGTGAGTAGATGAATAGGTGAGGGTTAATGATGTGGCGTGAATGCGTGGTATCACAATGAGCCAAAAATGGCCTAAGTGTCACAACCACTGAAACCTAAACCTAAATAATACACAAACAGCTTAAGTCAATTTGAACCGACTATGGATGAACAAACCTCCCTAACTTTTAACTATTTTAGCGCGCTTAGTTTACAGGTTAAATGTTAGTATTCAAACCTATCTTATCCAACATTTTCTAAAAACTTGGATAGCAGTTGTAAGAAATCCATGCACACCTTTTTATTTGGAACGTTTCCACACGAATTAAAAATATAGAATAATCCATGTCTACAACAGTGTTGTTAAAACAGATTCAATTATAACTAAAGGCCTATTTCAGTTCTTTCAGTAATATCCAAGTTATTTTGGTGGGCGTGCTATCTATAAAAATCAACTTATTCAGTACATAAATAATAACCAATTTGGTTTCTATGTTAAGCTTTTGATACCTTAGATCATACGGGTAAATGCTCGATCTTCTAGCAAGCAAGCAATGGCAAACCTCTTTTGATATGGCAAAAATAAAGAAGAAAACATTCTCTTTTGATGTGCAATATTGTTTTGACTAACTAGTAAATGTTAAACCAATGTTCAGTAATTCATGTAAAAGAAGAAATCGTTTAAACTGAGAACTATCACTGTGTACGATCATATATTTAGTCATATGTTTACATCAACAGTTTTACATTAACATTTTGGGCTGTTTTGCTTTTGATGGAATATTATGGTTATCGCTAACACCACTCTTATGATAATGGTTATTATTGAAGTATGATACATTGTTCTTATGTACACTCATTAAATGTATAACATAAAAAATTAAAAATGTAAAAGCTTAAAAAGCTTTTTTAATGTTTTTGTTTGGTTCGGTTATGTGTAATGCTGATATATATACATTCACATATTTTTGCGGTTTAATGGCATTTTGCTTTACTGAATATTTTTATATGTTCAATGTTTTGAATACAAAGGTCTTTCCTGTTACTCGCTCCGATTCGTATCGAGCGTTCCACATTTTTTGTCTGGCAGTGGAATTAAATATGAAATTTAATAGAAGAAAAATGTATAAAGTTTGCGCTATTAAAAACGTATTAATTTTCTGAATAGAAATTGTTTATATAAAAAAGTTAGGGGTTGATGTTTTATGGTGTCCAGATGTTACACATCTAAGTAAATTACATAGTCTATAATAAAAGATAATTTAATTCATTACATTTTATTATAAGACGTGTGCGTAAAAGATAGCTTTGACTTCTTATCTCCTCATCTCTTGAGTATACAAAAAAAACAGATTTCATTAAATTTATGAATATGCAAACACTGTTATCAAAAGTTTAAAATCTTAAATTTTTTTTTAAACCTTTTTAAAATTCAAATTTGAATCTCTTTAACATTTAATATACATATCTGATTTATCTAAATTTATAACAAATAAGATTTTTAATCCTTGAATAGATTTGGGCCGTATAATATTATTAAAACACTAACTGATTTCAATATTCTGATCTAGAATTTGAAAATTTATTAAACCCGAAAACAATTTTTAGGAAAACCTGAGTGTACGTAGAATCATAATTGTTTGCCAACTTTACTAACGACTTTAAAATTTGTATACGGGTCTAAATTTCTGCGGGTGCAAATATGCACAACATCTACATATACATACATGTAAATTTGAGACAAAATCCCATAATACGAATTTTAATTATATTTTAAATTAAACATTTACGAAAATGGCATATTGTGAAATATAAAATTTTTTCAAAAATGAAACAAAACTATATACATATATACAGCCAGATGCTATCTCAACATCATCACGGTGAAATACCGAGCATGAGTACACACACACAAAATCAATAATAATATTATTCTCAATGTGCGGTAGGGAAAATCCAAGAGCAACAAATAAAATAAAATAATATTGGAAAAGAAGTGGGAATATTGCCACACCACAATGAAAAAAGCTCAAAACAACTTTTAGCATTGTTGTTGTTGTAACAGACAGTGAAAAAATGTAATATTCAATTTTATTTTGTAGTACAAAAAGCGAAATATTTTTATTATCAATAAAAATAAACATTTGTTGTTGTTATTTTTCGTGAAAACTCCATTGAGAAATATTATATTTTTCCACCTTTTGTGTGATGTGTTTTTTGCTGTTGTTCACTCTGGCGTTGTTCTTATATAATCAATACATGTATTTTGTGTTAGCATCTTCAACATTGCACCTTGGAAGGATTTATGTTCTTTTTTGGATTTTGTTTTTGTAGATTTCTGATAAAATATTATTCTTGGGCTTTGTGGTTCAGTTTCCTTGTCGCTATCTTTCACATAAATATGTATTATGCGATAGGTTATGTTGAAGTGCAAAATCCTCGTGTCTCTAGTACTGAAATACATTCAACCAACGTCACTGAGTACTAAATGAAAATGTGAAACAATATTTTATGCTTGATTCGTAATATGAAAAATATACAAATTTTCCAATATGTTGACATTTATGAAGCTTTTCTCATTTGATTTAACACATTTTACCAGCATCACATTGATGTACCATAAGTATATTATATTTAGCATTATCATAATACGTAAAAGCATAAAACCGATTTATTACTTTTAATCAATGCTTAGATCATAAAACTCATACACTTTTTTAGAAACGATGTACAAAAAATTCTACCGAAATATATTATTTTACTTTTACAAGACAGTGCTATTGAAATTGAATTTAGTTTACTAATATAAATAATTATTACAGTGATTGGTCACAAAAGACTTTTTATTGTTCATTCACAACTTTTATTATGATAAATTAAAGTAATTGAAGGGAAGCACAAAAAACGGCAACAAACCAGTAGTTTTCTACACCCTCCAGTATTTCTCTACTTTAGCTACGAACACTGTCACAATAAAAATGAAACGAAAAAAAAAATGTTTTCTTCTAGTACACATACATACATATAAACACAATACCTAATACAGTAAAAAAGGAAGCTTTACTCATTTTCATCTTCTAAAAATACAAACTTTTATTATATTTATGTTTCACGAAAAAAGGTTTCCTTTGCGTAATGAAAGGTGCTTCGCTTGTGTTACCAATTTATACATTTTTAACTATAAAATGTATTGTATTACGCTGTCTATATAACATGTATTCATGAATACTCCGTGGCTAATTAATTTTAATTACTGTAAGGCGTATATTAATAACATTAGCGCATAATTTGTTGAAAATTATAAATTTTATAAGATGATGTAAAAAGCGCGATTTTACGATAATTTCTTAAGTCTTCGAAGTTAATATATCATATACATTAGCGGAAATGGAGATGATAAAATTTAATTTTCTTAATAATTAATAATATATGAAACCATTAATTAAAACTCTCGGGAGTCGAGTGTGAGAGAATATGTGCGATAAAGTGCGTATACTATGAAATGTGTCCAAAAATGAAAAGTTACTTAATTTTAGCCTACGACAATAATCTAAAATACAGCAGAATTTTGAACGTAATTTTGCTATGGGAAGAAAGGAAAAGGTTGGGGTCTAAATTGAAGAGGTGCGAGGTTGGCATATTTTAATCAAAGCAGATAGATTTTTTTCCATTTGGATTAACGAATCATTTTTGAATGCCATTGTTCTGTTTGTGGATTTCCAAAAATTGAATATTAAACTAGTCACATGAAAAACTTAATGAGCTTTTCAGGTCACCAAATCATAAAAATTCTTAAAGAATTCACCATGACATTAACGACCAATTGAATATCAATAATTATTAATGCAATTTAGCTCTCGGTATTCGCAATTACGAGGATATTAACTTGATGTAAAAACATTTTGTACTATGTTGCTATATGCGCCCCACTTACATCAGCTTCTATTGATGATTTTGTCTCTTATAGACACAATTTAACGTTACCTCTCATTGCAAAAGCGCACTCAGTGCTAAGGAAACTATACTGCTAAGGAAATTTCTCAAAATATTTTGAGCTCGAGTCTAGGAATAGTGTTTTCGTTCGTCAAGACGTCACGTTATTTAAATTTTCTCAAAACCGAAAGGGTTTATTTAATACTTATTGGATTCAAAATCCAAAATTCAGAAAACCATGCTTGCCAGAAAACAATTCTTGAGTTTTCCTCTGCAAGTTTAACTGCAGCACCGCCTCTCTCTATAGACATCTGAAATAATTGAAAGGCGTTATTTAACGTAAAAGTTACGATGCATTTGAGATCCCACAAACGGTGAAACCAACCCAAATTAAAACAGACCATTGATGAAGCCAAAGTAGCAATCAGCAACATCCCATTCAAAAGGAGACACAAAATAATATAATAGAAGTAAATCCTTCACTGAAGTTTAGACGATTCATAAACCATGTTTACTCGTATAACCACGAGGTTTCAATCGCCCTAGCAATTTTAGGAAAACTTTAGCAAAACAGCCCAATCTAGCTTTCAGGGTAATAATTAACCAGCTCAAACACATTATGAGTTCAATTATCATAAATTTGTTCACGGCATACTAAGATCTGAGCATTTGGCGAAAATGAAGGCAAAAAAAGTCATTAAAAAACACCTCTCAATTTATGTAAATAGCTATCAAGTTTCATTAATATCAGTCTGGACTGTACAGAAATCGAAGTTATGTTGAAAAACATTTTTTCAAAAATCGTCATTTCTGCTCGATTTTTGGTAAACTAATCCGGATGGTCTATAGTAATTTTTCTCATAAATGATAAACTTTACATAATATAAGCGATAACCGACGACGCTGATATGGAGACTGTCACTTCCGATGTGCCTGTTTCGACCAAAATCACTGGGATCTCCCAATCAATGGAAAAAGTTTAAGTATAAAGTTTTTATTATTTTGGAGAATATCCATATTTTGTGCACTTTTATCACTGAATTTATTTTAAGTTTTTTAAATAATAAAAATATTTATATTTATATTTATTCTTAGTTCCATTCACTTTAATAATCGTGTCTCGAACAGTGAATTGGAGATAACTAATCTTTTTGTATACAAATTGGTAAAACCTTAGGAAATTCAATTGTATCCACCCGAATATTCTCACATTTAAAACAATTTTTTCAGGACCACATTAAAGGTGCTCTCACAGAGGATAATTATATTATTTAAACCGCTCTTGATTATGTAAAGTAGAAGCTTTTATTATATGGCTAACGTGATACATCACACAAGATTATTAAAATCCAGCTCATAAAAAGCAGGATGTAAGCGTTAATAATGTTAAAATTATTGAAATGGACATAACCTACGATGTTCCACAGGGCAACATTTTGGGGCCATTATTATTATTTAAGTTGCCTGACAAATCATTTTCGAATGTTCGTCCTTTGAAAATAAGTATTAAAAATACCTCGGAGTCCAGTTTGATTTTGTAATGTCGTGAAAAGAAGAAATTTATATTAGTTGTAAAAACATCTTATGATGGCCTTTGGTACTACAAGTTTAACTGAACTTAAAATAATGAAAATCATGCAGAATAAAAATTCAAAAGCAATATATAAAATGCCGTCTTTATTCACCATGAATGTATTATTTACGAATCAAAAGGATTTATTATTACTTGATCTAGCTCTGTAGGAATTCAAAATATCGTTATATAGATGTAAAACAAACGAAGTAAAAAATATTTCAAAATAAATATAAAACAAATTAATTTAAGTAAATTATGAAAATGTAATGCAAAATCACATTTCGAGAGACTAAAATTTATATATAAAAATTTCGAATATTAGGAAAAAATTGTGATTAAAACACGTGGAATGGTAAAAAGACCTTTCTTTGTTTGCTTGTTTTTAATCCATGCAATCTGTTCTGGGGCCGAAGCACTCCAACTCGCTCGTAGTCTGCTTTTCACGTCCTACCTTACACATAGAACCACATACACATCTGTGTATTGCATAGCTACATGCCAGCCTATAGGGGGTTATAGTTGTGTTCAATTTCGGGATTCGAAACCCCGATTCAAACGACACAGCTTTGCCCACTGTGTCGTTTAGTCGGTAGTATTTATACTTCTTCTCACGATCACTTTTATTTCCACAAGATGAGTTTATGATTGAAAGGAGTAACATATTACTCGTAAATTGGAATACCAGTAGCTGTTTTAACAATTTCAGAATTATTTGTGTAACCCAATAGCCAATTACATAAAAAAAACTTAATTATTTCAAATTTTTAAATGTTACATGCAAGGCAGCTCGTTATTTTGTATGCCATTTCTGTTTGAAGCGAAAATTTATTATTGGGTGAGCACAATGCACAAAAACACCCGCACAACACAAAGTAACTTGATTTATATAACATTTCTTATGTAAACAGTAAAAAAAAATCCAACTCCTTTAAACTCGAAATGATAACAATTATTCTGCTGAATTCCTTCTTTTAGCAGAAAATGTATATTATTATTTATCCTTAATTTGAGGAAGGAAAATTATGTCCTCGTGACCTTTTGACAACGAAATATCGTTTAATGGATATCGAAGGTTTAATTTAAAACGCGTTTATTTTGTTTAATATTGAAAGTTTCTCAAACAAAACTTAACCAAAAATAAGAATCGCTGATTATACATAATACAGTTTTATTCTATATGAAAGAATAATGTGTTTATGTGACTTGTATATTATTTACAGTAACAGACGATAGACAATAACTCGCAACTTTTCAATAATAAATAAGGTTGACGCTACATTTACTCAAACTTCAAGAACTATATCAACTATAACATTATTTTCGCAAATAATTTAACATGAGATGTGAAATCTGTATGGATGACAAGCGACATTTAGTAAAATATTGAAATATTAATGGATTTAGTTTAGGTTTGGATCGAAAAATGAAAATATTAAAGAAGGAGAGCGGGCGTTGTGTATAATACAAATAGAAGACTAATATTTATTACGAAGTTGACTCAATTTTTAGAACTAGTTTTTATTAAGCAACCCTTAAAGGTTCTTTGTTTAATGTTAATTAAATTATCATTCTAAGAGAAGATCAAAGTAGAACATAACATGTATGACCTTATAAATGAAAAGAAAAGCAAACATAGTGAAATGAGTATTTAGATGTGCTGTGTTTGCTCATTTTCCACAAAAGGTAATGGTGTAAAATGTTGTTAATGTTAAAAAAAAATGTCTATTAAATTTCTTGTATAAATATGTTTGTGCGGTTTCCCTCGAGAAATTCGATTAACAAGTAGCAGCAAGGCGGTCATCAGTCAAAGTATGGCACAAACTTTAAAGCCAAAATGAAATTTTAAAATATTTGTGTTCATAAAAGAGTCGAAGGTTTAAAATTATTCATAGCGTAAAATAAATTAAAGGGTTCAATTCAGTGTTTAAAAAATATCAAAATTTAATGATTTGGTTCAATATACTGGCAAAAGTATACAAAACCACAATATGTTTTTGTGAAACCCCCTCCATTATAAACCGTTTGATGTGGTCCATGTTATACGAAATTGGTATTTAAAATTATTCAATTGGAAATATTAATTATGCCGAAAACATTTTTTTTGTTTTTGTTATTAAATTATACGCTGCCATATTAAATGTTTCCCACGGATAATTCTGCTCAATATAAATTTAAGCATTTCAGGAGATGGGAAGTGGTTTATTCAATTTGCTTCTGTTTTTCAACATTTTTGATTATAACTACGAGTCATTTGATTTTACCGACGTCGTTTAATGTATACTAATCAGAAACAGATAACAAAGCCCAACATCAAAGTCTATTTATAGTCGAATCAAATATTATATTTGATACACCTTAGAAAAAAATATTCTCGGAACAGTAAAGCACATAAGAGTATACGGGAATTATTATTTGTTGGTTCCAATAGATAAGTTCGATCGATATATAGTTTACATTTCACATTCAGCTAGCAGAAAGAAAAAAGGTCGCCTAACAACATAACAAATATTTAAAAGGATTTATTATGTGAATGTGATTGATGTGCCGTTATCGAATAAAGACTACACGCACTGAAAGCATATACTTATATGAAAAATTTATGTTTCCCAGAAATCACATTTTACATATTTTTGCTTTGCACACATAAGACAAACGGCATCAAATTGGGATTTTATTATTCCCAATTTTTTGTCATGGCAGCAGCATCAAATGAAAAATCTGGCAAAATGTTTAAATTTGAAGAAATGATATAAAGATTTTCTTTCAACAAAACTGAATGTTGTATCAAAAAAGATTATTTGAGATCATAAAATCAAATTCGCAATGAAATTGACATCGTGCAGTTTTAATATGCCTGAGGGTGTTTAAACTATTTCTTGATATTTTTTTATTCGACACTAAAAAGGAACGGTTGATTTGGGTACACCCAAAAATATGAATGATTACATTACTTTCGGGTTATTTCACATAGAGATATCGATTTGATACAGAAAATTTATTGAACAAGATGTGTAGCCAATTGTTCGAAAATATCTTATTTATTAAAGTTACAGAAATCGAAATCATTTTTCAATTAGATTGATTCATAATTGGGCTTTCGAGCAAAAATAAATTGAAATGTTAATGGAGTTAAATACGAGTATGTATATTCATTTTAATGAATTTATTCAGTTTTGTTTTTGATTTTCCAAATTTTTTATTTTTAAATGTGAACTTCAACTTCACATATTTTTATTGCAAAAAAAAAATCCATCCTAAAAATGATTTTGTGCTTTGGGGATACAGAAACTAATTGTGAAAGTAAACTAATTCCTGATTCACATAAGAACTCAAAAGCTTATAATGTAATGATGTAATGTGTAGTGTTGAATCTAATATTCCATCACTTGACATTTTTAAAGTGCTTGTAATACTATTCCTCATGTATGTTTACTCCTCGATTTGTTCTTGGATTTGATCTACCTGTATTTCGATTTTCGTTACTACATATGCTGAAAAAATGTAATTTTATCCGTTTCAAAAGCGATTTTAAACATTTTGACATATCGCTCAATTTTTGCAATAGGGACACAACCCAAAGTTTACTTATTTCTAAGATATTCAAAACAAACGATTCTCAATAATTCATATTTTTATTATTTTGTATCAAAACATATTCTCTTATGTCGTTATTTCTAGAAAATTAGGTAAAGTTTCATAAAAAGAATCACTCAATGAATTTAACATTTTAAGATATAGGAAACTATCCTACGAAAATTTTCACAAATATTAAAGATTTATAAAAATTAAGATTCGATTGGGGATGTAGGTATTTTTAGTTATTTCTGAAGAACGCCGTTTTTAAAAATATTTTGAGTGATATTTTAAAATCGCTCTTCTGAAAAATTAAAAATGTTTGATTGTGTCACTCTTGCAGCAAGTGAGCGATATGGTTTTCACTTTCCTTATTTTAAACACTTTGTGGTTTACAGCACATGGCGTAAATAAAATAGTTTCTGCGCGCTGTAAAACAATAACAGAAAAATGTCAATTTTTCCAAATTTTCGTTTTTTTATTTCAATACAATTTGCTCGTGTTGTGATATTCTCAGTTCCAGGAGATCTCCACAATCTATTGAAACAGGCAGTATACATAATATATTGTTAAATTTTCTAAACGAACATTTTGGTTTTAAAATATTCAATTTTTTGTCACTATTGTTTTTTAAATTTATACTTAGCGACATCTTTTGATTCGTTTAGCAATTGCGAAAAGCTTTATAAAATACCAATATTTTTATTTTATGAAGTTCTGTTTATACTACAGGGTGAAACAATATAGCCTACGAATTTGTTACGATGAAAAATCAAATTTTGACACCAAGTAACGTAAAAATCAGTATTCGAAGTTTGCTCATCAACAATGTTGGAATAGACATTGCTGCTCTATATAAGCATTTTTTAACGAACGTTTGTTTTGGAAAAATAATGCTAACATTTTTGATGGAACACTCTATACTAATTTGTTATTTTCTTTACAATTTCTAATGGAATATTGAACTAACCATTCAAATTGAAAATTCAAGCGAAGCATTTATGTTTTTATATACAAAAAACTTGTAAAAAAATATTAAAATACACTGTTTGGTATGAAAAGAACAAAAAGCTCATTAAAAATGGCGAAATCTTACGGCTCTATATTTAGGAGGCTCCAATAGTAGTATACAGCACCAAGTTTAAAAGTTTTCTTCTAGAATAAATGGTATACCGCAGCAATTTTTACTAACCAAACAATAACAAATTTATTTTTTCTTCTCTAAACAAATTTGGTTTTTCGTTGGAAAATTAAAATATTGTTGTGTACAGTACGTAGACATGCTCGTATAAATGAAAAACTTTGCATTTCACTTAAAAGTCCAGCAAACAAACTACAAAAAATATATTGTTATTGAAAGTAGAAAATTTTGTTATGTACCAAATTATAAAATAAAAAATATTTTAAGTATTTACCACAATTTATAATAAATTTAAATATTTCAAAATTCTTTAAATTTTAGACATTATGGAATTTGGTAATTTATTTTATAAATCTAAATTTGGTGAAATTTATAAATCAAACTAATTTATATATACATAGTTAGTTGTAATTGGTCTCATGATGTATTTGAATGCAACATTCTCAGCCAATTACATATCATGTTTTTCCATATGACAACAAACACAAAGTTTTTCCATATCAAGTTCGCCAAAAGCTTTTAACTACTTAGTTTCCAATTTCCTTGCTTGATATGACAAATAACAAATGTTGACGTATTTATAATTTTTGGAACGAAAAATTGCTTTTACATATTTTCTTCCTTATTATATTTTATATGTATAAGGTGGATAACAGAATTTCTTGTTCAATATATTGTACAGGCGGGTGTGTGTACTAACAAGAAAAATATTTCTCTCTGAAAATGATTATTTTATGACAAAGTACATTTTATATACCACTCGAGTTATATTGGTGAAATCACTCTCAAAATTCAATTGAAGTTAAACCTAAGATAATCTTTTTGTATTACGAAACAATTTACGAATGATCAAAAAAGTGATATGAATTTTTATGACCGCATGTTCTGTAAAACCGTGTTGGAATTTATAAATATAACACAACTCAACAAGTGAGTTAACCGATCGAATGAAATTTTTCATGTGCGTATTTAACCCTTTCCCGCACACTTTTATATCGATGACCGTGCTCAGAAACACACTTTTTTTTTTTCAATTGATTATGACTGCCATATGAAATTGAGCATTCTTTATATGTTTGGAAGTGAAAATTATCACATTTTCTCGCAGTTTTTCCATGAAAACTGTTGACGGCTATAGCCGTCATTTGCTCATCACATCATTTTTCTCTGCAGAGCAAATGACGGCTATAGCCGTCATATTTTTGTTGATGTAAATGCAAATGACGGCTATAGCCGTCACGCATATTTTAATTAATAAAAAAAGGAACATCATTCTAACGAAGTGTACTAATGTAATTATTTGTTAATTATTCAGTAATACATCTAAGAAAAAAGATGAAACATTCCAGATAACATATTAATTGTTTTTTTGTGCGATTTTTCATGATAAAAAATTCGATATATTTCCGCCTTCAGAGACAAATGACGGCTATAGCCGTCAAATTTTTGTTGATATACATATATGCAAATTACGGCTATAGCCGTCATTCATATTTTAACGGACAATTTTTTATTTTCCATTTTTCGGTTATCGATTATGATGGGATTGGGTATGCTGGATGGAAATGGGATTATTTTTGGAAAAAGTTCTGGAATATGGCCACCTGGGACGGAACTCGTTCAATTCTTAACCGATTATGATGGGATTGAGTATGTTGGATCGAAATGGGATTCTTAAATGATTTTTGGAAGAAGTTCTGGAATATGGCCATCTGAGACGGAACTCCGTAGTTTCTTAACCGATTATGGTGGGATTGAGTGTGTTGGATTGAAATGGGATTCTTAAATGATTTTTGGAAGAAGTTCTGGAGTATGGCCATCTGGGATGGAACTCAGTAGTTTCTTAACCGATTATGATGGGATTGGGTGTGTTGGATTGAAATGGGATTATTAAATGATTTTTGGAAGAAGTTCTTAAATGATTTTTGGAAGAAGTTCTGGAATATGACCATCTGGGACGGAACTCAGTAGTTTCTTAACCGATTATGATGGGATTGGGTATGTTAGATTGAAATGGGATTGTCTGGAATATGGCCACCTGGGACGGAACTCGTTCAATTTTTAACCGATTACAATGGGACTGGGTATACCCAAACGCGACTTAAAGAATCCCATTCCAATCCAACATATCCCTTTTTCAACCAATAATACAAAAAATTGGCTCAGTTTTAGTCCAACCCACACAAATGTGTGAGTAAAAAACCATAGTATGTATGTAATGGCGTTGTTGATAAAAAATTTCGCTTTATTTGTAGTAAAACCAACACAATTGTGTGTAACGACATAGTGTTTTTTCGGACGAAAATAAGTTAAAAAGGAATTCACAAATGTGTAAGTTGGTTCAAAAAACATACAAAACTAAATTTTTGACATGGTACTTTTGCCCTACCCGCACAATTGTGTTAGTAAATCACTAAAGGGATATATGATGGATTGGAATGGGATTCTTAAAGTCGTGTTTGGGTATACCCAATCCCATTGTTATCAGTTAAAAATTGCAAGAGTTCCGTCCCAGGTGGCCATATTCCAGAACTTCTTCTAAAAATCATTTAAGAATCTCACTTCAATCCAACATACCCAATCCCATCATAATCGGTTAAGAAACTACTGAGTTCCGTCCCAGATGGCCATATTCCAGAACTTCTTCCAAAAATCATTTATAATCCCATTTCCATCCAGCTTACCCAATCTAATCATAATCGGTTAAATCTTAAACGAGTTCCGTCCCAGATGGCAATATTCCAAAACTTCTTCCAAAAATCATTTATAATCCCATTTCCATCCAGCATACCCAATCTCATCATAACCGGTGAAGAATTGAACGAGTTCCATCCCAGATGGCTATATTCCAGAATTTCTTCCCAAAATCGTTTTAGAATCCTATTTCCATCCAACATACCCATTCCCATCATAATCGGTTAAAAATTGAACGAGTTCCGTCCCAGGTGGCCATATTCCAGAACTTCTTCTAAAAATCATTTAAGAATCCCATTTCCATCCAACATACCCAATTCCATCATAATCGGTTAAAAATTAAACGAGTTCCGCTCCAGATGGCCATATTCCAGAACTTCTTCCAAAAATCATTTATAATCCCATTCCCATCCAGCATACCCAATCCCATCATAATCGGTGAAGAATTGAACGAGTTCCGTCCCAGATGGCCATATTCCAGAACTTCTTCCAAAAATCATTTATAATCCCATTCCCATCCAGCATACCCAATCCCATCATAATCGGTGAAGAATTGAACGAATTCCGTCCCAGATGGCCATATTCCAGAATTTCTTCCCAAAATAGTTTTAGAATCCCATTTCCATCCAACATACCCAATCCCATCATAACCGGTTAAAAATTGAACGAGTTCCGTCTCAGGTCGCCATATTCCAGAACTTCTTCCAAAAATAATCCCATTTCCATCCAACATACCCAATCCCATCATAATCGATAACCGAACAATGGAAATTAAAAAATTGTCCGTTAAAATATTTACATCAACAAAAATATGACGGCTATAGCCGTCATTTGCGGTAATGGGTTAAATAAAAAATCCGTTGGGCGAGATTAGAATAAAAACGTGCCTCTGTTAGTAAAATCTGCATCAATTATACAATCAAAACACAGTCATGCGTATAAAATATTTTTACCTAATATACATATGTATACGAGACATGTGTGTAATGTAAACAAAAAAGTTGGTCCCATCAATGTCATTACATAGCAAAAACCCTCATAACTTTCACGATAGGATCAAAAAATTATATAAGAAATCCTGTTTTAGATTTAAAATATAAATGTTGTTGGTATGTATGTTTGTACATATATGGTTTGGAGTATGCGCAAAATAGTGTTCGTATTGATAAAGTTTGAATGACTGACAATACCTTGGGTGATCTGCGGATCAATTAATTTTTTCGTATAGACGTACCTAAAGTACGTTTGGATCAAAAATAGATATAGACTTTAGATTAACTATATAGATTTAATGACTTTGCTTAAAAGCATCAAATTATGTTTAAACACCACATATACGGTTTTGTATAGCTAATATTACATATATGAATACAACCTGTATTACTGATTTTCTTACCCAGTGCTTAGTCCAATACAGACCAATCAGGATCCATTCTATTTTGTCATCCGAGTATAAAGTTGTTAAAATAATTAAAAATTTTAAAATTTCGTGGTTCCAACCACGGTTCTTTTTCAGTTTGTACAATTTATTAAAGATAATCAACCAAGTATCCTAAAACTCGTTCGACCGAGAATGAAATTAATATTGCTGTGAATAAAGTCTTAATGAAAATTATCTCATATCGATCCAGTATTTTTCGATTTAAAAAGAGCAAAGTCATAAATATCACTAAATACATGTATTTAAGGGGGTAAAAGCAACATTGTAGATGAAAAAATTTTCCATTTTACTTTTAAATAAGAATATAAATTAAAAGATTTATCTGTCATACATTTCTGTGCTATGGGTAAAACGTATACAATTTTTCTACATGCTTTTATAGCATGGAGCTTCAGGATAGAAAAACATTTTATCTCGCTCGTTTCACGCAAGATAAATCGGTATGTGAAAGAGTATACGTATAGTAAAAATTTTGATGACATCAACACAAACAACCCAGACATTATTTATATCTAAACATGACACTTTCATTTATTTTATATCATCAATATTACAATATTTGAATTGGGTTTTTAAGTCACTCGTGATAATTGCTCGTAATTCAATATAAAAATAATATATCAGCAACGCCTTCGTTTAGATGGAATATCAAATGGAAAATTCTCTCAAAATTGATGATTATGCAAATAATTGCGATTCTTCTATAATTTATCGCATTGAGTACCCTAATCAAATACTTTCCATGCAATGATTAGGCATATACTCGTAACACTTTTATATGATTATCAAATAAATTACATATCTAAAATCAGCCCACTGATAAGTGACTCGTACTCGTCATATCCATTAATCTTATTCAAAGATTTGTCTTGAAAAAATATAAGATACTTTTACGTATTCTATAAATAGAGTAATATTTATCGATTTTACGAGATATTCTGCAACTTAATCAGTCAATAAAATCCGTTATTGGTATAATTTCTTCTGTACACATGCTTCCGTACCAGAAAAACAGCTCTGAATTGGTTTGAAATGGTATGTGTCGTGGTTATATATCTGTTAAATATAAACCATTAATTTTAATTCCTATTCTAACAGCAAAATACAAAAAATGTATATAAATGGATTTTTATCAGGCCGAATCCTTTTTAGACAAAAGCATTTGGTATGTTTTCAATTTTCTTATCAATATAATTTTCAATTATTTTTATATTTTTGTTGCCGTTGCGTACTCCTTTGTGTACGTTATCAGTTTAGTCTGGGAAACCCTAATATTTTTGAGCACAGTAAATTAAAAGGTTCATTTTAATTATTTTTCGATGTTGCGGTTACATGGTACAGTACTCAATGTATTCGATTGTTAAGTTTACCTAGCCCAGCCCTAGTGTCTTGAATAAGTTTGGTAGACAGCCCATTGAGCATTTTTTTTTTTTTTTTTGTTTTTAGTCCATGCCATCTGTTTTGGGGCCGAAGCACTCCCTGCTCTTTCGCGGTTTATTTTTCCATCTTACTTTACGCATCTATTTTTTGGCAACCGCGATAGTGGATCAGCAATATTGGTTTAACCGGTTCTATATATTACTGAAAAATCGTATGTCTGGAGTCTGAGTACCCAGCATTCAACTCTGGCACACTTTGTCAGTAATATTTGATACTCTTGTTCCCGTTCCGATAGACTACGGTGTCCATATGCTATATTTCTAGGTCCGTTCTTACGAAAAAATGGGATGTCTCATTGTTGGGGTATTGTTCTTTGACACATGAAAAATAAACGTTACAATATAATGTATTCATAATACATGGAAACCAATTTCTTGTCCTATAGCTACGACATAAGTATTTAAGCATTTAATTGGTGGACTGCAATCATAGAGCGGACAAACAACTAATAAAACGGTATTGATTGGCGGTTGATTGCATTTTATCTACATAGTTTTATTAACAGGCGCTACATAAAGAACAACTATCGAAAAATTAGGATTCTCTATAGTTTATTATTTGGAACGATATGTTATTACAATTTTTAACCATAAGAAGATATAGATTTTACAAAATCTAACAATATGGTCTATACGAAATTCATAATATTTTAAAAATTATCACTGATTTTTCTTTCTCTCAAGCACGAATTATTAGCAGAATATTGTTCAATCAAAATAGATAATTTATTTCTCTTCTTAGAATTATTCCCAAACAAATTTATAAAAAAAAACTTACAAAATAATTTAACATTATCCTGCAAACGACAGCTTGACAAATATACATACATAAATCTACAAAATATTTCAATTATACGATTTCAACGATCAAAAGAACAGAAAAAACGCTTCGTAGCCGGAAGCATTTTGTAATTTAAAAACATACCAACAGCTATAACAAAATTTTCTGCCACACAAGACTCTAATATTTTATTGATAACCTCTAAGGACATTAGCTTTAAATATAATTACAATTTTGCATCAAAAAAAAACTCGAATTTCATTTTAAAACGTGCGTCCCATGCTACTGTTCCTTTTGATATGTAAAATTGTGTAAATAACAAAACATTATGTTGCTCAATATTTAAAATGTATAATGAATAAATTTATTTAAGATTTGTTTCGACTTTTCGGACAAAATATTATTTTTAATGGTTTTAATGGCAATCTTTACGATTTTTCTAGTCGTAGAAAACAAATTACTCACAATATCTCTAACACAAAAAGTAAAAAGTGCACTCCAACCCATTTTAACCCCAGAATACTTGTGTACACAAAGATACACAAACCATTATAAAAATGTGAACTTCCTTAGGTCTCTTCTTGGCAGCTTGGTTTCGTACTGATAAAAAGTTGGTCTACTCATCAGGTTGCAACGACCAAACTGCAAAAATTCAACTCTTGCTTTGTACCGATAGTACAAAACAAAAACTTATCGATTATCACTTCAGTTATATTGTACACAAATTCAAAGAAACTGAACCGATAGCAGATGTGAAATCATCAGTGCGTGTTTGTATAGGCGGGCGGCTGAGCCAAAAACATTTCTACCGCACGTAAAAGTGTGTGGGAATGCTAACTTACCAATCTAACGATATTTTACGCCTTGCCTCAAATGATATGGATGGGACGATATGTGGTTTCAAAAAGATGGCGTAACAGCCGCACAGCCAATACAACAATGGATGTATTGTACAAGAAGCTCCAGAGCCACATAATATCGCCAAACAGCGAGGGGTCAATTGGCCACTGAGATCGTGCGGTTGTTATCGATCAATGGGCGCTTTCAGGTCCCCTATCATGATTAGTAAAATCATCGCCAATATGATTTAAAAATTTCATAGTGCTAAACATTTTCATAGCGTTGGCCGCGATTTTACTCAACATGTTGCCAACTGTTGGGTGCCCTGAAAGCGCCCAATGATTCAATAAAGAAATGTAAACTATTCCAATTCAATAATTTTTTTTTATAAACGGTGTATTGTTGACAGTATAACTTTAGGGTACTTTATTTTTGTAAAATTCATAGTGCGGTGTAGTGGCTTGTTTCCTGAACTACAATAAATACCGCACAATATAATTCTGTAATAACAAAAGATCGATTCTGTATTAAACACAATCGGTACTAGTACTACCCAATAAAAACGACAATATTGAGTGTCCCCAACAAGTTGAGTGATCCGAAACATTGCTGAATGTACAAAAATCGAGAGGAACAAATAAAATAACGGTGGGATAATGTGTCTGAAAGTTTATTTAAAAACCGATTTTCTTATGTGCTTGAGGCTGCTTCAACATACTAGATTTGTACATGGGGCGTCCCTGTTTATATGTAACTGGCCAAATTGTTGGTTGTCATTTGAGTGATTTTTTTCTTTCGAACTCCATCGTCTGAGACACTACCGGAATAGTTCGATTACAGATATAATCCTGCTCATCCTAAATATAAAGGGATTTTGCCGCCTGTACTATGGTTCTCCATATTTATCTCGATATATCACTCTCGTTCTCCTGTTTCGACATTTTATATGCGTAGGTCATCTTGTATAATTAATGTATTAAAATTTTAGTTTGTACCAAACAATTGTTTATGTCGTCCGGTATTCAATAATAAGGTAGTGTTGCCGCCATATTGGTAATTGCCTTGGCATCATCCCGTAAAAATGATAAGTTTTGTTTTTCTCGAGAATGTTCTTGTATTTTAGCATTTTATATTGATTAAATATAGAATGTCCATGGTGGCGATTAGTAAATCTGGATGTACATACTTTAGACACCTTTCTGCTCAAACGCTTAAAATTCTGTATACACACATCTAATTCAAAAATATTAAACGGAACCAATTTTGTTTCGGCTAAAATTCCCAGCGCTGATTGACAATTTTTATCGTGATACGTTATAGGTACATAAATGAAAAATATCACGACCATGTCACTGATTTTTGAATTCCTTTGCAATTTGTTGAAATTTCTCCCTAACTGAGCCTTTGTTGTTGAACTGATTGCCACTTGCGGTTGCAGGAATAATGTGTAGTTATGATAGCATGCGATGGTCAAATTTGAGACATACTACAAATAGATTTTTTCTTTTCGCATCTTTTAACTTACACAAAAATAACTTGGTTACAAATTTTTTAGCGTACAACATTCCGAAACGGCGTGTGTCCTCAATATCGGCTAAAACTAAAATACAACAAAACAAAATTTATTGAGAATTGGTTAAAACATAACGGATCAATTAAATTACATAATGGTTCCTATGGACATGACGTGCAATATAATATGAACGATAATTTTTGGAACGAGATAAAAATTCCGTTTCAAATTGTCCAGTCAATATAAAAATTTCGAAATACGTCATTGGTTTCTCGGCTGTATTATTACTCGCTGTGCGTTTCCTTCAACATCATTGTGTGCATCATTGTCTATATAAGAATGACTGATAATTGTATATCAGAAATTATCACATGTTTATGCTTATGGAAGTGCTGTTCTTTAATATCACATCATACAGTACACCGCCTTCCTACGAATTGATTGTTCCGAATTTATCGATTATATTGAATTTTAATTTATTTTTTTTAGGTTTCTGGCATATTTCTTATTTCGCGGCAAATAGATTATCATGTCCGGACTGACTAAATTCATAGTAGATTGTCAAATCTTTGGCAAATTTCTGTATCAAATCTGGCGTGTTGCTTCTTCCATTACTTTTATTGTGATTGCATACTAAATGGGCGTGGGTCACATCTCGACTGTTTAAGCACGATTTACGATTGAAGTTGCAATCGTTTAGTATAGTCTGTTTTGGGTTTTACCTCACGCCAATCGTATATTATGTGCTCCCATTTTTGGTTTTGAGCAGTGGAATTTTCTTCACTTCTTCGATTATTGAGAAATTGCCAGAAAAGGATTGATTTTCAATTTTTTTTCCGAACTTGTACTAAAACAACTAACTTCACCCTTACCCTATAGAAAAATATTTTGGAACACGATTTTTTAAGGCACTGTTTTATATTGATACTTTTTAATATTTGCTATTATATTGTAATTCCGAACTGGGAGCAGTATATTATATCTATACTGCTATTCAACTATTTACTCGTAAATTTACTGAGAAACACCACTTAGGTTGCTCCAGACTACATGAGGTATGAGGCATATTCTAAGATATTTTTAATATTTGTTTGGACGCCTTATTAATATAATCATCAGCACCTGCGTTCTGTGGTGAAGCAAAATATTTATTCTAATAAATTATCTTATTACTTACAATCCTTCCAAAATATTGATTTCTTACGCTTATCTTTCTTGTATATCCATTTTGTGTTTTACTAACATAATTGTGCGGGTAGGGCAAAAGTACCATGTCAAAAATTTAGTTTTGTATGTTTTTTGGACCAACTTACACATTTGTGAATTCCTTTTTAACTTAGTTTCGTCCGAAAAAAACACTATATCTATACACGCAATTGTGTTGGTTTTACTTCAAATCAAGCGAATTTTTTTATCAACAACGCCATTACATACTATGATTTTTTACTCACACATTTGTGTGGGTTGGACTAAAATTGAGCCATTTTTTTATTTTCTTGGCTGAAAAAGGGATATATATAGGTATGTAGGTATACACAAAAATTTCAAATAAATTTATATTTGTTTCTTAACAAAATGTAATATTTTATAACTTCTAGATAGCAGATGTATATATGTACTCTATGTTTGTACATACGGGTAGTATAAGTATAATGTTCAATCATAAAAAAAGTTCATTCACTACTTTCCTCGTATTAAACGAAAATTGGTTATACATTCAGCACATGCGTATTCCTTCAATATTCGAGTTCTGCGGTGTCATCAAACTTATAATCACGACTGTAATATAATATAAAAACAACCAAAATACCATATCATCATTTTTTATTAGATTAATATTTATAGAAGTTTAAATAATCCTAGATGAAAAACGGTCTTCGATATTTTACGATAACAAGAATTTTTTTAAAGGAGAAGGGTTAAGATATCCGTACATATACAACTATAGTACAGCATATGCTGCAGAAACACCCGAACTGCCTTACTTAACTTGTGTTGTATACTCGATACATATAGTGAAAATTCGAAAATATTTATTTTCCCGATATATACAACAACAAATACAGACATAAAAAAGGTTGTTGATATTTTCCAATATTTTCTTCATTTTACTCGTGCTGTACAGAGCTAATTTCGAAATGTCTCAATTCAACTCAAACTTTCGTATTCGCTTAGTATTATTGATGTTTATGTACATACTGAGATGTAACAAGCTCGAAAGGGTTATAAATGAAAATTTGTGGGGAAAAAATGTATTCTCGATTTGAATTGAAAATGTTACTGATCTAGGATTGGAAATGAAAACCATATTTTTATTGGGAAACTTAGCAGAATATTTTTTTATATAAATTGGGGTTAAATTGTGTTCGTGCTTAATCTTTATTTCTATTTTATTGTTTTATTATTATTAATTGGTTTTTATGATTGAATGCCTTTTATTGGCAAATATTTAGGACCGTCATAAAATGACCGAATCCGTTTTCTCGCACATCATTGCATTGATTAAAGTTTACACTGATATTTCTCAATGTTATTACATATATTTTGATGTTACAGTAGCACACGAAAATCATTTCTTTGTCTTCGGAAAATTCGTTTAAAATTTTGTCAACTTAAATTTAAAGTTTAGCTGGAATTTTGGAAATAATTTCAATTACTTAAACTGGTAAGCCTTATTGAGCCAGGAGCATCGTGAATAGCTTATGTTTTTGTTTTGAAATAGCGTTGCAGGTTTTAAGTTGTGGACTTAAAACTCAGTTCATTTTAAGAATCGAAGAACTCACATGAAAAAATTAAGGAATAATCAGTTTCGATCGAAGAATAAAATTATAAAATAATTATAGATTTATTTTGTAACATTATATTTATAAATGATGATGCAATCGCTCTTCGACAAACAATGTATTTTGTTGCTCAATTGTGTCGATTACGATAATTGCAAGAATTGCAAACACGCGACTCGGAGCACTTCGGAATTAGCAAATTTTTTGCTCACCAAATATATTAACAATTACACCTCAAGAACTTCAGTCCCTAACCTAACCAACAAACACAAAACAACCGACATTACAAACAATCCAACAGAAACCCGCAACAATGACAACGCCGCAGCATGTATTGTCATACGCTAATACATAATCTGCCCAACAACCACCAAAGGCTGTAACAGCCCCACACTTAAACCTATGAATAACTAAAAAAGTATTTTTTAAAACAACAATTCAATAAGATTTGGGCAGTGTTTATAGTAAAAAAAGAAACTATTTTTTTCAATGTCGCGATTAGCGCACATGTCGAATAAATGATGAATGAAATTGGCACAGGAGCTTAGGAACGAAACTAAAAAGTACCACTTATGAAGACATAAATTGTGAAGCGTATGAAGAGGAGGCATGGTGGAGGGAAGTAGCAAATCTGTTTTCTAATAATTTTTCTTTGTACATATTTTTTTGATTCTCCTCTATTTTTAAAAGCGAATGCCTGTAAATGGTTGAAAATTCCCAGAGATTCTATTTTTAGCCGTAAACTATTTTAATACCTCTCTATTAAAACCAGAAACTAGCAACGGAACGAACTTTTCTAACATGGCCCTCAGATGGTTGGATTTAAAATTTTTAATTATATGATTGAAAACAAATCGAATTTAATATATTTGATAATTTCTCGTTTTCTCATTAATTTTGATTAAATTTCAAGGCTAGACTAACTTCACAATTATATAATATATTAGAACGAAATGAATCGAACTCTGAGTTGGGATTACTCACAAGAGCAAATTTGTAATTGATATGTTAGTGTTGCCTGATTAAAAAAAATATTTTCTGTTATAGAATCCTAGCATAACTTCATATACGTATAAGGATACGAATAATTAATAGAAAATTAAAATGAACCAAATAAATTTGTGTTTAATTTTATAATACCTACATGTGAAGCTACATATTTATATATACATCCACGATACGTGACACTATTAAATAATTCATATCGAAAATCCCTGCAAATTATCGACGGTAGAATTGTCGACAACGACCCTTAATAATTTATCTGCCGACCAATATACATAATTTAAGATCACTTAAGTACTTTTTTATGTACTACTATACCTACCATCAAAGAAAACAATTTTGATTTCCTTCATCGTGTACCAAAAAAAAAACTCTTAATTTATTTTTGAGAGTTCTCAAAAAATATTCTAAAGCCTTTTCGAAAATATAATTCATATTCAAATGTTATTCTTTATCATGGTATAATATACATAAAATAGTTCTTCATAGATGATATCATTTAAGATTATCCCACATTCAACGAATGTCACGATTACACCCTTCACCGAATTTCATAAATATTTCAAATTTTATTCGTATCCATGTAGATATGTAGTAAACTTAACTTACCTTTTCTACATATAGTTGAGATAGAAAAGTCGAAAAACTCAAAGCTTGTGCAGTACATATACTTTTATTATATCTATGTTATATTTGTATATGAATATAGAGTTTATAATTTGACTAAATAAATAACAGAATCAAAAAAGAATCCAATTTATTCGCAAAATGCTAAAATTTATTTTTCTCGGTATAAGAACAGCGTGATATAAAATTTGGAACATTTATTTACATGACATTGAAATGATTGAAATTGTTCTGGTCCCAACCCAACACACCAGATCTTAACATCTACGAGTATATCGCCATTATAAAAATAAAAAAAATGACGGGTTGTTTCGAATATATTTAGACTTTTAGATTGAAGATGCTACTGTAGCCTATATACAAAAAATTTTGTAGGCAAATCCTACACAATTTATTCTTAATATAGCCACCATGCTTATTCATTTAATTATTCAAATATAATAACAATAGATGAAGAAAATATATTTTTGGCTTGTGCTTTTACATCGAGAAAAATAAATACATCAAGACCCAAATTCAAATATTTATTCGAAATACTTTTAAAGTTTTCGAGAGGGGCTTTACGTTCTTTTTATCATCAATCTTTTTGAATGTTATATACATACATAAATGTTGAGATATGAACAACATACTTTTGATTTATTTTGAAAATGTAGATTGATTGCGGTAAAATTCTTTTTAACATTTTGGTTATACATAATTTATATTTATTATTCAGGATTGATATGAGTGAGAACTCCGTACGCTCCAAATAGCTGGCCTCAGAGTTCTAAATGACACGACGGACAACTCTCCGGCAAGCTTAATTCATAAACATTCAGGAGGAACCTCAACATCTTCCAGAAAATAATGCAATATTAAATTATAGAATTATAGTGAAATTTAGTGAATTTATTGTAACGTTTTCTTGATAAGAGTTTTTGTGGTTGCCAGATAGATCATATTTTATCATACAAACGTAAAGAATGTAGTAGTTTAGCAATAGTACTTTCCGAGGCAAATACGCAATGTGTGTCAATACTAAAATTCAATTTTCAAAAATGTCCTTTCTGGAAACAACAGCCATTCTGAATAAAGTCACCCCGATACGTTGAGTTCATCGAAATTAGTCAAAGCTAGCTAATTAATTTATGGGAATATGGGTTAGAAAACTCTTATTGTTTACATTGTGCGAACGCCATGATTTTTCTGTTCAATTTGAAGGAGCTGTAGCTACTCATAAATTGAAAACAAAAAATCTTCGAGAAATGTCATGATTGAAAAGATGTTAAAACCATAATGAAGTCAAACTGTTTTATCAATTTAAGAAATTTTCCAATCTTCAAAGTTATGGCTACTATTATATTGTTATTGTCAAAATTTAGCTACTTGTACATATTTTTATATTGTTACACCATACACATGTCTAGCCATTCACGCATCTACCCATACATACATAAAATCAAATACCATGATAAATTTTCAGTTGAATCAATAAGTTAAAATCAGAAAATTAAAATACGCTCAATTTAATTGGCACACTTGAGACAAACCAATTAATTATTAAACTTTTTTTTGTTTTATAAAGGTCAAAGAAATAATAATTTTATTTATCCCTTATTTAATGTTTTGCTGGAAATTGTACAAAACGATATGAGAATACTAATGAATAACCATTTATCAAATATTATTCTATATACTAGAAAAATAATCCTTTTTGGGCCCTAACTCAATGTCAACCGTAAATCATTATAATATGTTCATAGACCATAATATTTCAAATTGTCGTATGAGTATATGAATTCCAAAAAAACAAAATAAATTTATATTTGAACTTGTTTGACTACTGAAAGATACAATAATGGCTCAAGTATCGATTTATCCCACTTTGCATAACCGTCCTGTCGTCTAAGAAAACTAAAGGAGTTTGAATCGAAATACCAAAGCGGTGGCAACAATTACCCCTATTTTATTCCGCCAAAGCATAGACAAAAATTTCTTTTTTCAACAGCTGATACTTTCCTGATAAATTTTCCCTGCAAACTAGCTCTCAAAACAGACTGGAATTTTCTTACATTACGTAATGTTAATAAACTTAACCTTAATCCTCTCGCCTTTCAGCTATTTACAAATAAAATTGGTCATTTGAAGAGCAAGACCTCAAAATTTGTTCTACTTTTGCACTGGTTTATTGTTTAATTAACTCATTACTATTTATTTATACTACTCGTATATATAAAAATGACATAACAGTGTGCGTAACGTATAAGTAGCTATCATTTATATTTTCGTTTAAATTTTAAATTATTGTGCAAATTGTTCATAATATACGAGTTTTTATAATTACATATATAATTTATAAGAATTTCACAACCATGGAATGCATGCCTGAACCAAGAGACGGTCGCATAAAAGTCGTGTGAAATATAGGAACACAAATAACGTGGTGGATCAAATTTGTTTCGAGATGGATTAGAAGAATGAAGAAGAAAGCGAGCTTATCGAATAAGAGAGTCACTGTGAGCCAGATAGTAAATATTTGGGTACTACGTCTAAAAACAAACCAATTCATTCGTTGACAAAAATGGGACAAACACAATATGAGATATTTTTTTTTAATTATGTAAATTATACGGTCCACTACCAACTACTTACTCTATTGTAAATGAGCAAACATTGCTCAAAATGGAATAGGTTGGATGGAGTGGATTTCTGAAAACAAATTTTACCTGTAATAAATAAATAAATAAATAAAATAAATAAATAAATATCAGTGAAAACTGATGAACTGTGAAACTGTCACATCCACTATAAATCACATCACAATACATAAACAATGGTACAACTAAACTTTTAACCAAAAATACTCGCAACTGAATTGGACATAATTTCTTTATTAATCTTAGCGAATATAAACTATAATTGACACGTTGACACAATGTACTGATATGATCACACAAAGTAAGTTTGGAATTTAATATCAGTCCTAAGTTATTAACAGTCGGAACAAATTTTATTGTGTCATCACCCAAAACAAGAGTAGGCTTAATAATATTCAAATTACTTTTACATAAAAATAATGCTTTACTTTTATTGGGATTAAGCGCCAGTGAGTTAAATTTAGACCATAATAAGATATCACTAAGATCTTCGTTCAATTTCATTGTAGCTTCATTCAATCCTAATGCTTTACATCCGATGTACAGTTGTAAATCATCAGCGTAGAGATGAAAAGAACAATGACGAATTCGCCATGGAAGATCATTGATAAATATAGAAAAAAGCAAGGGACCCAGAATTGGTCCTTGTGGTATACCTTGAGTTACTCTACCCATTCCAGAGCAGTTAACATCATGCTTAACAAACTGCTCCCTACTATGCAAATAAGAGTTAGAAAATTTATAATATAAATAAAGCTTTTGAAGTAGAAGTATATGATTAACACTATCAAACTCCTTAGAGAAATCCAATAAAACCAATAAAGCTTGCGAACCATGCCCATCCAAGATTGAAGAAAGATCATCAACAATGTGTACCAAAGCCGTTGTAGTACTGTGACCATGCTTATACCCTGACTGAAATTTACAAAGAAAATCAAAATCTTTAAAATGCTGCAGAATCTGGGTTTGCAGAACTTTTTCTAACACCTTAAAAAGGGCAGGTAGTATACTTATTGGTCGAACATTTTTAAGACTGGCAACAATATCATTTTTTGGAATTGTATTTATAATTTTAATAAAAAATTATTTAAATTTTATTTAAAATTTATAATTTTAAAACCAATTTTATCGTATGCAATAGCATTAGGTTTAATTGAACGGATAGCACTCAAGACAATTAGCTCGTCAACGCAATCAAAAGCAGTCGCAATCGTCAGGATAATTAATCAGAACCACTAAATCTTCGCGAAATTTACAGATATCATTTAAAATATCTTCAGCAGTGAACTTTATGTCAACTTTAGCAACAGAACACGAATTACCAAGTTTCTTTAAATTATTCCAAGTAATTTTAGAGCTATAAACATTACCAAAATAAAAACTATACTTAGCTTGATTGATAAACTTAGTAGTTTTATTTCGAGCGCTTTTATAGGAACTAAAATCAGCATCTAATTCACTCATTTTATAATTATTATACTTCAAATCTCTATATTGAATTGAATCCAATATCGTCTGGTTTAACCACGGAGCTGTGGGACAATTGTTAATAGTTCTTTTACGGGGCACACATTACGGTTACTAATAGGAGTGCATTCTATTTCGTTCGGTGTAATACTCCATAAAATAATAACATCTATAAATATGTGAATTGAAAAACAAAAATATCGAAAATTCCCATAACAATTTTTATTGTGCAACAACGTCAAACTGTCATCATCATCAGCTAATTTATATAATGGTTTTATTGCATCGACCTTCATCCGGTATGAGTGATCACTCGCCATCATCATCAAAGTCGACCATCGCATCGATTAAAATTATGTAAGATTTTTTGTTATAATTATTTCGCTACAATTACATTCATAAACAAAAACACTGAAATTTTTTTTTATCTATAAGTACTATAAATATACTTGAATTAAATTTTCCATATAAAAGTTTTGCATGATTAATTCTTAAATCATAATACATATAACCTAGTTAAGCTTTATTACAACCTTATCATACTAACATTTAACTAACTCTAATTAAATGTATTTACCTAAAGAACAAGTTGTTAAAGAAAAATGATTTAGGATTATTGATTTTTTTTCTATTTCTTTAAAAGTTTCAAAGAAAACCAATTTTTTTGTCAATAAATTTTTTTTTTGTGATGTTTATAATCAATTCATTTAATCTGCTGAATTTTATTTTTTTTCCTCCATTCACAACTTTGCCGTTTTTTTTCTTTTGATCTTTTGCTTTTCAGATCATGGTGAGTATCGGTAGGTCTTGAGTACATAATTGTCCCGTGCTAAATTTTTATCCCGTAACATGTCATCATTCGGCGGTAACTCTAGGTTGTTTCTGCAAGTTTCTATTTCCACCAACCCCATTCACTGAGCTACAGCCAGGCTAACTCATTAATCCGTTATTAATAACCGGATTTTTGGCAGCCACGTTTAAAGAAATTGAACCAGATTCGAATTAAATTTCTGTAAAAATTCTTCAATAATGTACGACGCATCAAAAAATGACTGCCTTTAAAATATGGAAGAAAATTTGAAACTGAACCGGGAACGTTTTGACATTATCAGCTGTTGCCTCAAATGTTTAGTGTGATTTTTACCAAACATTTATCATGTCGCCATGTTAATAAGTTTGTGATAATACATGCATTTTTTCGAACTCAAATATCATTTTTTAATAAAAAAAGTGGGAGTTGTTTAGATTATGTAATGCCGAAGATATGATATAACACAAAGCCTTCCCCTATACAGAATCTATTGAAATTTGATATGAATTATCCGGCTTATTCCTTATTAAACTAGCTGGATTATATTTTACTCAAGGAGGTGAGAATTCCAAAAATTCGGATGGTAGCGTAAGGTTTTGAGCTGAAGAAAATTAAAATTTTTCATTTACCAACTACAAAAAAAATGTTTCATACCTCATTCTTTTGAATAAAGCATTAACCTTTTAATCTAGAGAATTATATTTATAATTTGCTAAACGTATTTTAATACGTAATCTCGAATTTTATTGTATTCGACGCATTCTTGTGATTTATTTTTTATGAAATGTAGGGTTTTTGCGGATTAAACTAGATGGATTATATTTTATGAAATTTGGAAAAAGGGTTCAAAATTTTCGTTTTATTGAGCAGAGAAATTTTGGCAAAAAAAGTTAGTTTGGGTTTTTGTCTGTTACATGCGGTTTCTAAAATTAATTGAACTTCTTGCTGAGACTAAGAACTTGGTATGCTTCCTTAAGAAACCTGTATGATTTTGAAATTTCTTGTATTCCATAAAAGACTTTATTTAATGTTTAGAAAACTTTGTTTATCCTCAACTGTAATACGCTGTAACAATCTGGAATCCATCTTATGCTATGTACATAAAAAGTATTGAAAGCTTACAAATGAAGTTTTTGTTTTATTTGTTAAAGAAATGTGACTGGGATTATGACCATTTACCATTCCATAAAAATGTAGCTCGGTCACCTCCGTACTCAACAAGATGCACGGATTACAAAATATGCACGCTTGTAAATAGACGATTTCTCTTGGGCGCGGCTTTTATTGACATCGTTTTGATTGGTCACATTGATTCAGGTTCCATTTTGGAAAAAATATCAATTTATATGCCATGCAGAACATTTCGAAACCATGAGTTTTTAGCACTTGAACACCATTCTACGAACTATGCGGAGAAAATAACCCTATTAATAGGTTGTCTAAATCATTCAACATCATTGACTTATTTGATTTTAATTTATCCTTAGGTTAACTTCACAATAATCCTAAAAAATAATTTTTATTATTTTTAAATTTTTAAATGTTAAATTAAAATTAGATTTCTACTTTTTGATTAATTTATATTTTTTTTCATACGTGTACTCACAGAATAGATTTGTTTAGGAATAAATAAATAAAAAACAAAAAATGACGCGACTGAAAAATAATCCAATCTATAGGAAGAGATCGATATTAATCAAAACTTTGAAGCTAGGTTCATAGCGCTAATATCGACTAAATCTCGTTTTACTGCATCTTGTGATTTACATACTTTCATATGAGAATATAAACTTAATTTATTGAGTAAATACATACTTGAAAAAATCTAAGATTTACTGATTTTAGTCAAAGACAAACGGTTTTAAAATCAGTTTAAATATCAAAAAAAATAAATCAACTGGCGAACTTAGAGTGTAACAAAAAATTTGCGAAATTAATTTAAAAATGTTGTAGTTTTTTAAATTCAAAGAGAAACCCACTCGTCTATTTCTATTCAAGTATTTTATTTACTTATAAATAATTTTACCGTACAAGTGGCGCAGTGGTTAAAGCTTCGGCACTTGGACCGGGAGGTACTGGGTTCGAATCCCACCAGAGGCAGGATGTAAAGCGAATTTTCTTCATCGAATACGATTGGTGATGTTAATAAACACAACTTAGACCCTCTGTTGCAGTGCAGAATTCAGCGCCGATCCACCGTCCATGTCAGTGTGCAGGTTGACATGGAGCTTGCAACGTGCAGGTGGTATACTGTAAATGTGTGAGTAGGTGAATGGGTGGGTGAGTGCGTGAATGGAAAGGAGAGTATTAATTGACCTTAAAAGGACATTAAATCCATTGGATGATTAATACTTTCTTTTAGTTAAAAAAAAAAATAAAAAAAAAAAAAAAAATAAAAATAAGTTGTACCATATATTGCTAACCGAATTTTTATTCTCCTGATATTTCCGGCTGGGAGTTTGATTTTGTTGTGCGAAAAATATAATCATGAGACTGGTGCCATATAAAGCAAAAATGTATATACGTTTAATTGGCTAAAGTTTGAGTTATGTTATTTGAACGAAGAAGAATGAAATACTACAACCTTGATTATAAGGCCGTAGTCCTTTGATAACATTCGCCAGTATTGCGATTGAAAACTAAATTATAATAATTATTGCGCTGTTGTGGTTTTAATCCAATTTTAGTCAAATTTACCATTTTTTATGGTTTAAACCCAATTATTGGATATGAAATGAAAATATTCACTATAATAGTTACTACAAGTATGTTGTAAACATCACGTGGTGAATATCAAATCAATCTTCCATTGATTTGATATTCACCACGTGATGTTTTGTTCATCAAGAAAATTTTAGTCATTAAAGTGCTAAAGGTTCTTATGATCCAGCAATGATGAAGTATTTAATTAATGCTCTTGCGAGTACCATATGTTTATGGTTTAGAAAAAAAAAACAGCACGCGGAGCATCAATTTATGAAGGTTACTTTTATATGCCTTTTTACAACCGAAACAAAACTCATTTTGATCACAGTAAGACGTTTTAGGGTTAAATTTGGCAACCAATTATTAACACACAGTATTCCACTATAAATTAGAATCTGGGACGGTCATACAATGGCAAGATAAAGTTTTAATACAAAAGGTGCACAAATTATAAGTTTATCATGATAAAACAACAACAACAAGTATAGTTGCATTTCGTGTTAGTTCGCTTCTCAAACTATCCGACAACAAACAACTTCTATAATTTTTATTATTAATTTTATGAAATTGTTTGAATGAATTAATTTTATGAAGTTGCTTAAAATCCTGTAACAATTTTTAACAAAGTGCATATCAGTTTCGTAGTTTTGCATGGGCTGCTGCCAAAGACTATTCACTAAATAAAATTGTCTTATAAAAATATATTTTTGTCATTAGAACATCGCTAGAAATCTAATTTTACTCATAAGAATATTAATTATAATTAAAATGTTTCATGTTGTCACAAAATTAATTATGTAATATGTTAATATATTGAAAACACTTTCGGAGTTCAGTTCCCAAATAAAATGTATCGAGGTATCCGCAAGGGGTAACTGAAACAGCTCCTGCAAAAAAAATATGAGAATAAGTAATCATACACCTTAATTGTTTACGGTTTTTTTTTTTAATCTGTTTATTTGTATTAACAAATAATCAATAATATTATACGTTTATTTACAAGGCATTGTAAGCTTCTGCTCCTATATTAATTTAAGCTTTAGAACACATTCTTAAAAATAATTAAATTATGTTTGATTTGAATTAAATACTCATTACCACAACAAAATCGTAAAAGTTTAACTAGATTACAACGAAACAAGAACTTTATTCTCTAAATTTAAAACAAAAGTTTGCAATTTTATGGTAACTTCAAAACACAAATATCGTAATTTTTAAATAAATTTGATTTTTTCCGAGAAATGCTCTGAATATTTTAAGCTTATTTTAATTGGGTAGCCGTTGGTTTTTCTAACAGACCTAACTACTTTTAAACTTGTTTTAAATAAATCAATTTTATTTAAAATTTAAAAATTTGGTTAACATTTTCAACTATTAAGTTTAAATTTTATGATGTTAGAACTAATAATCTTAAAATAAAAGTTTTACAACAATCCCACAAAAGTGGTTTTGCCTGTTTGAATACATGCCGAATGTTTCTGAAAAGAATGTTGCCATTTAAAAAAAAAGATAATTTAATTAGAAGCACATTACTAACTATAAAATAAATTTCAAAATGGATAATATATTCCAAAATTAATTAATAACGATTAAATGTTTACGGGTTTTTATGAGTATTACATTTTACAATAATCCAACTATAAACTTAGGAACAATTATTGCATATTTAATTTAAGAATAATAAATGCATTACATTTTACAATAATCCAACTATAAACTTAGGAACAATTATTGCATATTTAATTTAAGAATAATAAATGCAACGAGAATTAATACTCAGTAGATATTACAATTATAAAAATTAGGATTAGAGCCATAGTATTAAATTATTATAGCCAGCTAAATAATAATATTTCTAAATAACATGCACCGTCACTTAGCCCGCTATCTTGATAATTTATTGTATTTTTAATCATTAGTTTTTCAAATATTCTATACTCTTTTCGAAAACAGTAAATCGTAGGATAATCTTTATTTTGTTTGATTACATTGTTGGCAGAACCTAATTACAAGGGCATGTATAAACAAAGGATTTTATCTCAATCCAATAAACATTCTTTAAAATGCTCGAAAATAAAACAGCAGCGAAGTTAGGCGCAATACGACCAGAGGCGGGGCCTCTTTTAAACAATTAAATAGTACACAGAACAAGAACGGTTCGTTTATTATTTTAAGAAAAATAATTTATGTACTTGGAAATTTCGGGTTTTTTAATAATTAATTATTCAAAATTCTTATATAAAACAAAAATAATATACACACTTTATTTAAGAAAATATGGGAAACCCACCTTTTTCTGTAGCAATCCAAAATTCAATAAAAATGCTGTCTGATGATTTAGATAAAATCGAGAGAAAAAGCACTATTCCTTTACATATACGTGTTAAACAATTTTCCACTTTTGAATAGAAACTTACATAACACAACACTACAACTCGCTGTAAAAGTAAAAGCACATTTTTCACTTTTCTTTTTTTTACATTTATAAAACTAAAAATATTAATTATGCTAGTAAAATAAAAATATGCCGCTCACACACACACGTAATTTTCTTCGCTTCGAAGATTCATACACTACACTTTAGCCACTTACTAAAATATAATTAGATCGCAGCACTATATGCAAAAATTACTTTAAAGAAGCTTTGAATAAATAAATAAGGAATTAAGCTCCAAATTAATTTTTCACTTGCGTAACTCCACAAATAATCCCGAATTTTTATTTTGTTTATATTTTATTAATTCAAAACTATCCGAAATAAAATTATAAAGCAAAAATCATAAAATAGATGAACCCAATGCATTCGAAAACGAATGTTGATTCGACACGAGATGAAACACGACTGATTATATAAACGCTGCAGACGTATTAAACTAGCTAGGGCTCACGATAAACATAACATCTTCGGACGTATTTTATATGAAACGAAAGCAAAGCCGAAAATAAAATGTGGATAAAATTATATATAAATATATTATATATATATATATATATTATACTATACTGATATATATTATACTGATTTTGGTATTGTGTAGAGTTCGAATATAAAGTGGAGAGATCTTATTTCGAAGTTTTTTCATGTTCTGTCGATTTTGTTTGTTCGGAAAATTTTCGTTCATACAGATTTACCGTAACCATAACAACACGCAAACCATCATCATCCACATTATTTTTCTGTTTTTGTGTATTAGTTTCTCTTGGTATATTCGAACTTTTGTCTGGAGCTTTATTTTCTCTTCTCTTTCATTGAGATTCTGCGAAAACACTCTGACGAGCAAAATAGAAATTTTTGGGTATTTTTTGTCTCTTTTTAATCATGTCAAAAAGGAAAAACAATCTCATCAACATATTATATAAATAAAAATGTACATATGTACAAACAGAAAAGATACAGTTATACATACATATATACGTCTGTATACAATATGCATTCTTATATATAAGTATCGATACGTATTATATTATATGAAATCACCGATTTAAATTTTTTTGCTTTTACGTGTTCCTTGAACCAAAAGATAGACCAGGATTTTTTGGTTAAGTTTTGTGACCTTTAGTTGTCCCGTTATACGTCGAAAGTACTGGAATATAACCGTCTGTATAGGTTTGTCAAGCTAGGTTTGTTTGTTATCAAGTTTAGGCGGAAATTAAGAAGAAGGCAGTCTTGAATTAAGCAGCCTAATAATAATTTTAAATTTTCCGTTTATAAGATTGGATTTCTCAAATGATCTTAGCTCGATGTCTAAAAATCCTTGAGCTGTGAGAACGATGCGATAAACTCCTTGGTGGAAAAACAAGCAAATGAAAGTTAAGTTCCGTTGACTAATGACATTCATTCAGATGTTTCTCTAGGATTGCCGTTGGGTCATATTATTGCGTACTTTTAGAAATTTAAATATTTTAGGGCAAAAGCACTATTATACATGTGAAGATAAGGTAGTTACAATTCTAACATAGATTGGTTTGTGCGGAAAATTCCTATTTGGTTAATGCGATGAAAATGGTTTCTTTGCAGCTTCTTGATATAGATTTCTTCGTTAATGACGTTAATAAGAGCCAATATGAACCGAGGTGATAGTCTAGCGTATTTTGAAAGGGTTGCATACTAGTGGCATAGCTCTCCTATTAAACGGTGAGAATCTTTTCTCCTAATGCTCTAAGGAATAATGCTTTCTTCAGTATACAATTGGTAAGTAGTTTCTCTATTATTTATGAATAAAAATCTTTAGAAATATTCCTATTCTGTTATTTAGCATTATGTTATGTTACAAAGTTTGTTACAAGTATTATATTATATTTCAAAAGCTCAAAAAAAATAGTGGCGCAACTAAGAAACTGATATTATATTCTCATTCTAAAATTCAATTCTACATTGCGTGGCTCTTCTGCATCTTTAGTAAGCATCAATAGGTCAGTGGTTAGTTTTAACGGGAAAAAAATTACGAAATTTTCGAAAAACAGCGATCACTCCAAAACTCGTTCAAAATGTAAAATGGTACTAGCAGAGTGACGAATGAAGGTGTAAGGTGTGAAATATTTCAAATGGTAGGCTTATCGAATGACATTGTTCTTAATATTTTAGAGAACACCGGTTATGATGTTAAATAAAAACTACACCTTTTGAAGAAAAAAATCATTTGATACCGTTTTTGAACCGTTGTTGCATGGGTTGGGTTCATACTGCCATTATATTTCCATAACAATTTCTAAAGGATGACCTCGAGAAATGTTCAAAACTACAGCAAGTTGGTTTCATTGCTCAGAGTTATACTGATGCCTTGGTCGTTACCATCATTGGCAAGCCTCTAATTCTAACTGGCTTAATGCAATTCGATCTAATAGAGGTGGTGCCTTGAAAACAAATTTTACGTGTATTCATCCAGCTTCAGTTCAGCTCACGACAAATATATCCTTTTTTAAGAAACAACAGTAACAGACAATGAACAATACCTTATTGTCACTCTAGATAGTTAACTGTTTCGGAGATTTCACCTAAAAAATAAACTACAAAAGTCTTATAGCTGCCTTATTTTAGGAAGTCAAACCCCAGGAATTACCAAAAGCTGTACTACATGTACAGCTTTTGGTAATTCCTGGGGTTTGACTTCCAAAATTTTCATGTTTACTTACAAATCGTTAGTTTTACCTATGTTGTCTTAGGCATCTGCCTAACAGCCTTTAGATTATGCGACATACTATTACTGACATGCTATTATCTTTTTAATGTACACTATCTTTGTTCGTCCACTGCATTTCTTCTTGGAACATGTTACGCCCTTTTCAGGCTTAAATGGTTCGTACGTGGGACAGATTATCTACTAATAAATTTAGTTCATCCATACCAGAAATCACTATAATTAATGATAAATAGTTGACTCAACTTGAATTCATTCATTCATTCTCAATGCTGGATGATTAACTAGAGACCTATGGTTATCTCAGTTTTCAGTTATACCGGGGCCTGACTCACTAGGTTCCTGCTCAGATGGCTCTCACTCTGAATTAGGTGCCCGGCTTGGTCATTCTGCCCTTCGATCGAACTGCGAACGTACAGCAGTTCAGATTCAAACTGCATGGTGCTCTATAATTGATGCTTCTGACCCTTATATTTCAAATGATTATAATACTACTCTATGCACAGACAAAAAAGCTTTGTTCAAAATATTGCGAAACCTTGCGACTACTTCCTGACTATATGGTTAAGGACTTTACACATTATATAAACCACCTTTGTTGCAATAATAGGGTTCAGACCAAGTGAGTGCCTGCCTATTCTGATATAAAGGGAAATATAATGGTTGATTCTTCAGCCAAAAAAGTTTCATGTTAACAAAATATCGGACCTGAAGAAGCAAGTCACGGTCATTTTGAATTACTCCTACAACGTATGAGGCTTCCCGAGAATCCTTGTGTGACGATTGTCTTAAAGAGCCCGATGACATTCACTTTGTTTGCAATTGTTTATCTTTCGAGAAAGACAAGGCCCGGTTTCTTCATAAACGCTATTATTTTAGTAATCTTCGCTGCTTTGGATTAAGCTCTGGTAGTTCGCTAAAGCCGCCTAGCACAATTGCGATCGATGTAATGTGGCATCGTGTGCGGAAATTGTTAAGAAGTAATATGTTCAACAAATTTTAAACCTTCCAAAATTAAATAAAAAAAAAATCGACATATTGGTCGGTTTTACAGAACGTGATCTATTTTTATCCAATAGTCGTATGATATAACGATTCATGGGGTGTGCGATATAAATAACGAGTCTTTATATCGCAAAGGGATTGTCGCATTAGTTTTCAATTAAGACAACAAATTTCAGAAATTGAACGCTTGGTAGGTTTTGTAGAAGCTACTACTGGGACAATTTGAGTCGTATCATGAGCATTACAAAAATCTGCCTACTTGTTAATCTCTTGAAATTTGTTGTCTATATCATGAACAGGTTATACTTTTCTGTAATACTTAAAAGTAATTTTGCGATTTTACTAGGAAGACCATAAATAATCTGCTGCCAATCCTAGTGCAAAAGCCAAGTAGCGGAGTATAACATCAAATATTCCTGCCGGTCTACCTTGAGCACTGAGGAAGTAGATTTTCAATTTTACAGCACAAAGTCTAAAATAGTATATTCAAGCATAAAACTAACAAAAATTATACAAATAATGCAATGACCAAAGCCTTAGCATTTGAGCCTAAACCGTGGGATTCGAATCCCGCCAGAGTGGGATGTAAATTAAATTTTCTTATCTCTGTACGATTGGTAATAAACTCAACTATTACTCACTGGTAGTGTGGAGATCTTAGCGAAAACTCAATTTCCATGCTAGTGAACTGGCTGACAATAGTCCATAAAGGATTATATTTTCATAAAAAAAAAAAAAAAAAAAAAAAAAAAAAAACTTAATAAGTATCCGCGAAATTGTTGTAGTCTCTTTTCAAATAATTTTACAGATTTATTTACATATCAAATTGAAAACATGTCAACTCTATTCATATACGAGTATATTGTTAGAAATTATTAGAAAGATATGTATCACAAAATCGCATGAGTTATAGAAAACTATTTTCTGGTATCAGCAAGAAATTTGCACCAATTAAAACAGTAGAATTTTATTACCGCACGATATTTAATTTTTTCTATTGTACAAAAACTGTGATACGTCAACTTTGAACTGTTAATATACGAATGAGTTGACAGATCGTACTGAAACTTCACACGTGTTCATGAAAAAGTAGTGCCATTTTTAGAAAAGTTAAACGTCGAACCTAATAGCGCTATCTCTTATCGAATGACAAAACTTATACTGAACAACCTAGTAATTATAAAAAAATTAAATTTTCAAAATTTTATTTGTAAATTAAAATGGGAAACTATACCTATACGTATGTGTTAACATTATTGCCTTGTACCAATGAAATATGAGTCAGTATACCGTGGTTGAGTTTTCTGCTACACCTACATACAAGTATTATCATACAATACGTACATATTGTGTTATAATTTTTCCTTTTCCCAAAAATACAATTTGAAACGAAAACAAGTAAAAAATAATTTTTCAATTTCTTCGTGTTGTTGTGCAAAGTCGGTTAGTTATTTCTAAATGTAAATATCTGTTTGAAAATAGGAGGGCTAAATAAACAAAACTCAGAATGATTTTTTTTTTCTAAACCAAATGTAAATGGAAAAACAAAATTCTTGCAGAAGGAAAAAATTGAAAGGAAAAATTATAAAGAAACGGAAAAAAATTAAATAATATGACGTAATTTTTTAAAGATGTTATGTTTCTTAAGAAAATGTTTGTTGTATTTGTCTTGATTGATAATGGGCCAATTTAATGAAGACATCTGAGAATAGTGAGTTTACTCAACCTATTTTTACTTTATTTATTAAGTTTTAAGGTTTATTATTTATTCGTACAATTGGAATAATTAATCACAGTTTATTGTTGAATCATATAAATTGCTGATTTATATAAAGATTTGTTGGTGAATTTACATTTTGTAGATTTGTATAGGCAGCTAAATAAAATGTAAAACTACAAAATGACGATCTCTGTTAATCAAACAAACAGCTACTTTATATTGCATTAATAAACTCCTTAACATCACGTTTGAAAAAAAATTACAATCATCAACTTCCTGTACTTAAATATTACATTTTATAAAAAAGTTAATTGAAAAAACAGTAAACAAAATATTTACATAATTTAAAAATCTTAAAGCGCTTTAAGTTCAAACAAAACAAAAATTTAATGAATAAATTGTAGAATAGTATGAAAATTGTTGTTTACGCTAGCACCAGAAATGAAAAATGTATAATGAGATGCAGATGATGTTTTTAAAAGTTTCTGCGGATGCTTATTTCTTTGCACAGTAACTTAACTTGGCAGGAAATATAAACAAATGAAAATGAACGAAAATTCTCTGAAAAAACAGTCAAAGCTACGTCACACATATGTTTATAAATGTCCATTGAGTTGGGCTATTGATTAAATGTAATACATATTGTGAACCCAAAAATACAAGAACAAAACAAAAAATTTAACCGTTGGATTCTCAAAACTACAACAAAATTTGCGTGTTGTTAAATAAGCTAAAGTTTCTTGCAAAACTTTTTTTTAATTATTTTTTTTAGATGGAATAATAAAATTTTTAATAAAATATTTTTCATTTAAAAGTTTTTTACGGTTAAATTTTAATAAGGCTAAAATGGTACAGAGGAAAAACCAAAATAAATAATTAATAATTTTTAATTAATATAAATCAAACTGATTTAAGAATAGAAAATATTTAGTTACAGAATTCATGAGTGTATTACCTTAAAGCACAAACAAATAATAAAAAGCTCTTAATTTACTTAGATCCGCATAGGTTTTAAATTTTAGACAAACGTTGTTGCCTTTTTGAAATGCAAATAAATGAATTTCGTTTAAATGAAGAAACGTTTTCGTTCAAAAAAGCTCAAATACCGTGAATACAAAGCTGAAAAATACCGAAATGGCTTCTAAATTACTAAAGAGGGTGCTTTTGTTACCTTTTTGGAACATTTTTGGAAACTCATACAAAAATGAAAGGTCAACAAAAATATTAGATGCCACCCCCATTATACTACTTACTGGTAATGATATTTTAACAACGAAGATGTTTTTGGGGTCGCATTAAATAGAAAAATGCAACGAAATTTTGTCCAAAGAATTTGCAACGAAATTAAACAAAAAGAAAAAAAAAGTAAGTACGAGAGAACCAAAACACGCTGGTGCGTCGAAAATCAATTTTTGGGCCGAAACTTTTTTATTTAAACCTTACCAAAATTTAATAGCCGACAATCATTTTTTGGGCTAGAGTACTTGTATATAAATACAAGTACTCTAACCCAAAACAAATCAGTAGGCTTAAGCTTTTTTATTTAGGCATTTAGCAAAATTTCAAGCCACATCTCCGATGTTTAAATGTTTAGCCTTAGGCTCAAACCGGATCTTTTTAAATAATCCATAACCAATAATAATATTGTAGTATAATAATTGTCTGAAGCAATCCGAATTTTATTTGCCTTGTAATTTTGAAATTTATGCAAAATTTCGAAGCATTCATAAATTAGTTAAATCATCGCCAATTTAATTTGAAAATTTCCAAGCGCTAAATATTTTCATAGCGTTAGGCCCATTGCACATTTCAGCTAAGCTAAGATAAGCGATGTGAGCTAAGCTCATCGCTCTTGGTTGTAAATAAAGAGTTTTAATGGAGCGATCCACACTTGAGCTAAAATATGCTATATTTTGGCAGACATAGCATTTTACTTGTATTGAAATGTACGTGTGAGCACTGTAATTAACTCAAATGTGCAGCGGAATGAGCTGTGCGAGCTAAACTATGCTAATAGAAACTACGTTTCTTGATTTGCTAAGCTGAAATGTGTAACGAGTCTTATTCATTTTTACTCAACAAGTTCTGTTTTGTCCAATGATCAACGAGAAAACTTTACTAGAAGTAGAAAACAATACTAGATACTGGTAGTAGTAACGTATACTGATAGAAATATGGGTGATTAAAAACAATTCTATCATTCCTCTTAATCTTAAGAAGGTTTAGCATCCTTCTAATCGAAAGCCGATGTTTTACGTGCATTTTATACTATCAACAATCAAATTATTTCCGACACTAGTAATTAAGCATTATCTTGCCATTTTCGTGAACAACGACGAAATATTTAATAAGATTATTAATTACATTTTGTAACTTTATACTCTTACCCCGAAAGATTCTACTACAAAATCTGGTCAATACTACTCAACACGGAGATTTATTTTGATTTTTCTACCTCTCAAAATATTTCCATCTGAGTGATTTAATTTAGTGTTTGTTAAAGCACCGAGGTACGAGTATAAAAGTTTTAATCTTATTTTGTTTATTCTGTAGATTTTTTATTTTTTTAGCCTTTTTCACAATAAGTCGTCTTTATTTTCAGGCGGACACAAATGTATAAAAGTCTTTGATAGATATATGAAGATTTAGTTCGTGATAGATTGGGATATAAGATTGAAAAGTTTTATAGATTTAATTTTCATTTCATATGAAAAGTTGTTTTGGAATTCATTTCACAGATTTATCATCGATATTTATTTGGGTATGTGATTAGATAGGCAAAAGTTGTTTGTTGAGGAATTTAAGGACAATCACTCACGTTATCGTATAATAAAGGTTCAATTAGTAAAACTAAACAATTTAGTGTTAAGTATTTCGGTGTTATCGTGCATGCCCAATCTCAGTTTGAATTTTAACAGATCTTGGGTTAATCTGTTTCAATTTATTTTTAACAAATCTTTTATATATGTATAGTATCAGACATTGTATGTGTTAGAGTTTACAATTGAGAATCTAGAATAATCTCGAACCAAGAATGTATCTTCGCGTGACATGGTGACAATACTATAGATGACACTTTTAGCGTTCCTAGAAAAAATTTATTAATACGACATGTTATTTGATTTTATGTCGTAAGTAAAATTTTTATTAAAACCTTTTTCCTATAATATTTCCATATATTATAATATCGATTTTGTATTTACGGTTTCTGTTATTTTTTAACAGACTTATTACTTGAGGAGTATCAAAGAATATTTTCGATCGTTCGTCTTCTATAATATCCTTTTTAGTAAAATATTGTATAAGAGTTTGATTAGAAAACATCTTGAATTCGTATCTCGGGGTACTATATTAAGATGAAAAATAAATAGGCACACTTGTGTATCTCTTAAATAAATAAATAACAATATTATGTTCATAAGTACTTTCAGAACAATTTTTGTTTGCAGAGCTTTAATTAGTTACCAATACAGTAATACAATAAGCTCAGCAGCGTTTGGGTTTACTCAAAACTTTCTACAGCAAAACAAGCCCGAAACTATGTGTCTTTTAAAAAATATTCTATCAAAATAAGTGAATCTTCATATAAAATCCAATTTTGTGTCATGAAAAAAAGAATAAAACTTATAATTAAATTACGTGACAAATAAAATGAGGTGCGGCACAATATCTGTAATAATTTATTTATTTTCAAAATATTTTAAAATAAGCACAGCGCACACACAAGCATAAGCAAAACATATTTTCTTTTTAAGCAAATTAACTTTAGCGTATCGGCACATAAATATTGCCCCGAAACAACAATGAATGTGTACGTGTAAGGAAATCCCTTAATAGGTATTAAGATCATTATTTCTTGCTTCGTTCTAATGGTAACATATAGGAGCCTCCAAACATTTCAGTCGATTTAAAAAACAGCATTTAGATTTTTGAATTGTTATTGTTAAAGTCGCATTATATATAACTAAAAATAAACAAAATGTTAATTTAGAATTAGGCCTATTCGTTTAGAGCTTTTATGTGGAAGGAAGAGCAAAAATACAGGTACTGCTCGCCGTGTCGAAATTTGGAAATAAATAGGACATTTTATAAATTTTATTTAACGTCTGTATAGCAAATAGAAGTGCGTACATGATATTTAAATATGTCTCAGTATTTGTTATGTCGTTAATTGTAACCTTTGGCTGATTCAAGCATCATTGATCGTAAAGGAGATCCATCAGGTAATCTGAAATATCACGTTTAATGGGAGCGGTTTTCAGTTTCTTAATTGGAGGAAACAACTCATAGAAGTATTTTCCCTTAGAATATTTCTCTTTTGCAAGGTGCCGCACACTTGGCTTACCCCAAATTTATTCAAGTTTTATTACGTTTTATAATAAACATTAAATTATTCGAGAAAGCCGTGTTACAAGATGTTTTTTACTATTTAAAAGTTTGTATCTGTCAAATAAACGGCCTACTTCATGTAGGATAAATTATAATTTTTATTCAGTTAACCAACCTTTACAAAATCACACAAAAACACCTGTCATTCTAACCGAAATATAAATAACGTCTAAAAAATTCAATAAAATATCAATAAAATCCCTAAGATTATAGCAGGCCTTCTATTTTGGTGGGTGATCAAAAACCAAATAAAAAATTTTGACGATAGTAGTTGCTTTCCAATCGACCACCGCAAGTACTGGTAAGTGCGAAAAATGTGTATTGGGTAAAGTGTTGATTGGAAAGCACAAAAAATGACAAAAGCAAAACATAATCTACATACAAATGGTTCCAGTGTATTATTATTTTTTAATAAAAAAATATCTATACCGGAATTTTATTAGCACTTCACATATGACGTTGGATTATATTTTTGTAGAAAAATACTACACACAATCACCTAGCGGACAAGAAATCTAGCAATCTTTGCTTGCTCCAATTTTTCGTAAACAATTATTTTTTACATACTTCTATAACCTCTCTTTATCTGTCTGTGATGGAATCTTCCACTGAAATCTAGAAAACAACTATAGAGCTCAGTAGAGCTCAATGCTCGATTACAATACATGTATACCAATCATTTGTTTACCGCTACATACGAGATGTTGTGTATGATTGACTCCCGATTGAGACTACTGAAGAACAACGACAACATTATCGGAGGCATCAATGTGATTCTCTTCTGTACCCTGATGTAATTGCCAGCAGTTAAAGGACATCGTCGCCATGCTTACGCTTAAAATTGATAAGTTCAAAGCTAAGCATTCTACGCTGCTCATAAGTAAAGTCAACACGAGAGTTTGCTATAGATGGATCAATTAGAATCTTTCCGACACGAGACCAAGTAAATCTACACAACCAGCAATTATTGACGCCAGGAAATTCGTATTTACCGAGTTCGAGATCACGTGGATTTTGAAAAGGTCATGTCATGCGGCAATAAGCCGGGAGGATTCTCAGCAAACATTAACATTAGACAAACATTAATTGAATGACCACATATTTAATCACTTTCACCATGATTTGATGCACTCAGCCATAAAATATAGTTAAATACCAAAACAAATTTGGGCTACGGGGTCTCATTCTCGCGCTTCTGAAGTTATTTCGAAAGCCTCTGAGAGCTTGAATTCGATTATCACCTTGCTTTTAAACCCATTCAGGTAAAACCTAAATGTGACAAGATACTTCATAGTGTGTTCTTCTGGCTGCCTGATTTATACACCTGTTGAAAATCTATGAATAAAAATGTGCAGGCACGCCTTTTCAAAACATTTTCCCAACACAATCCTCAGAGAATAAATGAAATTTTGAAGATATTGTGGCCAATAAACAACTTTCATTTATCACGAATGTATGCAAAGAACTCGAATAAACCATACGTGATTTTTAAAGCGAAAAATTAAACTTATACCTAACTGCGCAGAGTTGTGTACGAAATATACCTGCATTTCCGTCAACGCAGTTGCTGTTTATTTCGTTGTCGCAGTTGATTTTTTTAAAGTATAAATCCCAGCTCACTGTATCTGCTTTTCTGTAGTTCTTATTCGGCCTATGGTTGAGTTGGCTTCTCAAACTGGTCTCGCTCTTCAGAATTATTTCGATAGCTTTGCGATTAATATCGTAAATGACGAATGGTAATAATGATTCGTATACGTTAAATAAATCAAGTAAATTAGTAAAAATGAGAGCTACAAAAATAAAAATGTAATGAAAAAAATTGTATGTGATGTTGTTACCAATTAATTTAATGTGTTATCATTTGTTTTAATCGAAAAGTAAGTAAACTTTTATTAATCAAGTGTTAAGAGTATGTCAACAAAATTCAATTATAGTTTTATTGTAGTAATTCTAAAATTAGGTCACAACCATTTGATATATCAGATATTTGATTCGTTATTAGAATAGTGTCGGATGGATTGGATTTATTTTTGATTTCCACGATGGAATCGCAGCAACCACTATAAGATGTTAACGGAGATTCTGAAAAAATATAAGCAACGTAGTGAATAGCGTTAGTGGATGTAATTGTAAATTAAATTTCCAACAAAATTAGTTTACATCATTTTCAAAACTCCAACCTTGCGAAATTTGGTGGAAGCCAAAGCACATACCAGCTTAAAGGAGAGCTTTTATAATTTTTGCAATGACGTTGAAAAGTTTTGCATTAACAAAACCTGACAGAGGATTAAAAAAGTTAAATCCAAAAGTCAGGTATGTTTAATTTTTCGCTTTAGAAATCAAGTGTGGTGCAATCGAGACCTATGTATACATTCGAGGTAAAAGAAAGTCCGTTATTGGCCACAACTTATTCACCCGTCCATTTTTAATTAATTACGGTACTTAATGTATGTCATAAAATATTTTAGAAATATAATATTATTAAACCCTTAATTAAATTTTCAAATTTTCAATTTAAAATTCGGTCGGATTTCAAATAAATCTAGAGCTTTTATTTGGCTATACCGTAGCCGCTTGGCAATTTTATTACACAATTTTTAATGATGTCGACTCAGCGAGAATACTTTCCATTTCATTGCGGATTTGGTTAATTAACTCGACCATTGTAAACTGTTTTATAATTATAATTATAATAATAGTTTACATAACGACCAATCCACCACGAATTCAAAATGGCAGCCATATTTTATTTCGTTACTTAGCGCCACTGTTTATATAAGAGAAAATTGATATTCGTAAATAGGGGAGAAACCATATGACTAGTCAAATACATATTATTTTTTGTATATTTTTTATTTAGAAATAACGAAATTTAATAAAATAATTATATAAAAGACAATTATAAATGTAAACTTAGTTTATTTCAATAATTTTTTTTTTAAATTAATGTAAATAAATAAGTAAACATTGAATAAAAGCCACAAATTTGATTCGCATTGAATGCATTTTGTGCATGTATATGTGAGCCATGTAATAATTATTATTTTTTGTATATTTTTATATAAAATCAACAAAATTTAATAAATTAATTATATATAAGACAATTATAAATGTAAATTTAATTTATTTCAATAATTATTATTGAAATTTATATAAATAAATAACTAAACATGGAATGACTGAAAAAAATTCAAATCGCTTAGTAGTAGTAAAATTTGTGTACATATACATAATTTTGTGGTTAAATATTTAACAAGAGATGTCAGCACATAATATTATGTATGTGCTTAGATTTGAAAAAACAAAAAACCACCAGTAAAATGTAATATATAAAAAATGTTTTAAAACAAATGAATAACGGTTTTTTCAAATTTTTACTATATAAGGACAGCATATTTTGTGTAATTTTCACTTGCAATCGGATAAACCAAGTGGTAAGTAATAATTAATATTAACTTCTAGTGGTTGTTAAGTAATGGTCAAGCCCTCACCAGAGGACAGCGCATTACTTAACTCGGTAGTTGCGGAAACTCGGATGTTGCGTAAGCACGCGGGTTTCCTTTCTGCTGTGGTATCCCTTTAACATTCACAATTCTCACTATTCTATAATTGTTGAATATTGAAAAGTGTAGAAACTTTTTCCGTGTGTGTGTCGCTGCGTCATGCCTTACTGGCATGACTGACCAGATACAATGTTGGGTTGCACACACACGGAAAAGGTTTCGTAATTGTTGAGTTGCAGTGCTGGATCCTCGTCTGATTAGTTCATTTGTGGCATGTCCCAACTCGCACTCCGGGGAATGAACTAATTATTCGTGGTAGCACCTGGAATTCGATGACTCATTTTTGTTATATTTAATTACAGAGTCTTAAAAATGTCACAAAAATTTTATAGAATCATATTTCTGCGGGAATTTTTTTTTTTTTTTTATAGTACGAAACTATGTGCAAAGTGTAATAGCCAGCATATCACGTCTCTGTTTCCACATAGGTACCAATTTTGCCAAATTTGTGGTATCAAATGGAACAGAGACGTGAATGCTGGCAAACAACATTTTGTAACTAGAAAACAAGCAACAACTACACGTACACGGGTTACAGACGACACGACGGGCTCATCGTCCACTCCAAAGTCCACTACAAATGATGATAGTAAAGCCACAAAACTTACCACAACTGCTGAACAAATCAAAAGGCAATTATCAAAAACGGATACAGCATTATAAAAACAACGAGTACCAACCCATCTCCAACCTTGAAAACTTCTGATGTAAAGGTAAATATTCAATGAACAAAATACCGAATTTAAATTGCAGAATATACATATACATATGTACATATAATTAATTCAATATTTTTTTTTGTATAATTTTAAATAGAATTTAATCAGTGCACAATCGAAAGTTGAAACAACAGTAGTCACAACAGTTGGTACAACACAGTCAACAACAATTACCAGTGGAACTAGCAAACCAGCAACAACTACACGTACAAGTGTTATAAATAGGCCTTATAGTAAATTTTCTTTAACAAAAAGAAAAAAGTAAAAAAATGTAAACTATATTCTCAAAGTAAAATTTATTACTTTGGGATGATTTTCTATTTATGAATAAATAGAATATTTAACGTCTTGTTAAGTTAACATAATGTTATCAAATATTTGATTAACATTATGTTAACTTAACATTTTGTTGATATATTTTATTTATTCATAAATAGAAAATTTAATTGAAAAATTACACTTACACCTAAAAATAAACTAATAAGATCAAACTAAGTGATTTCTAATCCAATTTCGCCTTTCTACATTCCAGCATAAAATTTCGCATAGATAACTAAATTTTTGGTAATTACTTTATTAATTTAGATTTCTAATTAGAAGAAGTCCTACAAAATTTCCTAAAATTGCAGATATTATTAAATTCTTACTCTCTCTGTCTCAATATATATGTATATATGTATAAAGACGAACAACAAAGTTATTAATACCTCAAAATAGGATTGAAAAACCGACCAAATATGTGAGCCTGTTAATTTTCCATACGAGTAACTACCTACACGACAAAAGAGCTTTTGAAATAAAAATAAAAATTCGAATACGTATAGAAACCAAAACCATTTTTTTTACTGCATACTACAGTTATAGTGTTTCGTTGCTTGAAATGACGAATCGAAATCAAAACCATTAAATCGAAAAAATTCGTCAGAAAAATTTAGAAATTAATGAATGAAATAGCTTTTGGGTGAATTCTGTTTGTCGAAGATATGGATTTTTTTATTTTATTCATACCTGTCTGGCTCTGTTAGTTTCAACAATAAACTATTTTTCCTTAACAGCTAATACTTCATTTTTCGTCTATTGAAAATGTACATAAAGTGGGTTTGTGTTGTAGATAGAGAAAATTCAACATGAACGTGAAATAAAATTTTTATTTTATTTTGCCCCAGATAACCGACGTGTGAAAGTTAAATGGGCTGGGAATTCTTCAGATTTGCAGTTTAACCTTATTGAATGTGAGTCTGGGTATATTATGCATAAACAAAAAAGCAATTATAGATACATTCATTGATTTAAAGTAACATAAAATAAACCTAGAATAATTGAATATGTTTAGTATGAATCACTATTTTAGCATTGCTCCGTGAAATACAGACTTGAGAAAAATATATAAAACCATAATTTTCTGTCAAAAAATATTTGCCCTTCTGAGTTTGTTGGTATGTTGATTTTACTTATATTTTTCTAAATTTGGAATATTTTCAATTAAATTTTATATCGCCACAAAAGTTGATTGATAAATCATGTGAAACTGTCAACCCAATATACATTATTGAGTAAAAATAATTCGCAACATGATATCGAACTCCTTTCCTGACCGTATACGGGGATAAATTTTTCATCTATTTTATTATAATTTTTAAATTATAATCAGGAAGATTATAAACAAGGGTGTCTTCTTCCAAAAATTCTTTAGACCAGCGGTTGAGGAAATCAAGAATCGAACTTGTTCTTTTACAGATGTTCAAAGTGAAACCTGAAATTTATTCACTGTCACAAGTGGCACTTCAATCCCAAATGATTATTTCACGATAAACAACATTATTATCACTCATCGAAATTTGGAGATCATTTTTTGATCAATAGTTTGAGTGCATTTTAACCGATTAGAAATATATTTATATGTAGTAACATAATACAAACTAAACTGATTTTGTATTTTAATTAGAAAAAAATAATAAATATTGAAGAGTGGTCGTTTCGAAGAGTGTGATTGTTTCTTGATGTACTATTAAATCATGGTCGCGGTTGGGTTTGGGAGGTGGTCTTTTTAGAGACAAGGTTTTACTTTAAATAAAACCGGTTTAATGATAAAATGTATCGTACAGGAAGGCGGTCTTCTCCTGAAGACGAAAGTAGAGATACAACAATAATATAAAAATAAACTTATATTTTAATTCACACGAAAAGAGAAAAGTAGGAAAATTATAGGAACTCTGATGGAAACTGAAACGAAGTCCCTGGATATACATATGTCCGTTTGGACACAAAATTAACATATTCATTTTTCAAGCGAAAAACTAATTACAAAATTATAAATTGAGATCTAAGAAAATAGAAACTGTATATTGATACTGAGTACGTCTCTGTTATAGCCATCTGTATATTGCAAAGTATCAAGATTCATTTCCATGATTTCATTTCAAAATTTGGTTTAAATCCCGGTATTTTTCACATTCATATCCAATAACAGGAGTTGAGGCAACCATCCAAGTCAAGCAAGCGCTGATTGAATACAGAAAAAATTGAAATAATAACTTATCTTAAATCAATAATACCGATACTTATTTTCGGGTAATGTAAACCTTTAGTGCTGTTTGATAAACGAGCTTTATTAATTCAATCTAAACCCGAGCTATTTGGAAAATCCCTGTACTGACATATTGAATAATTTCCGTACCATCAAATAAATAATAATTTATCGAACTTTGGCTACTTACCCATTTAACCTTTATTGGAAACGTTTCTTATGTTTAAAAGAAAATTGCAAATGACAGTATACGGATAATAATATACTCGTACATACACAAAATGTTAACCCTCGTCAAAACTTAACTACAAAATATGCTATGGCTGCATCAAAGTTGAACCGGACTTTTACTCGTATGTAACCGAAAAAACAAATTTTAAGTTTTATAATTTAGTTTTTTGGAAGGTACTAAATCAGGTTTATCAAATTTTTACAAAATCTTTTATATTTTGAAGCTTTAGAAAAACGCATTTTATTTGAAAGACGTAAATATGTAATAATATATTGGATGTATTATAAGTATCTTTGAAATAACAGTTCTAATCTTTACTAGAAAATGTAAAATTTCGACTTGAGATTCCAGTATTGCAATGAATCGTTGGAAATTGATGCAGTAAATATTTTATATGAATGCGTGGATGAATTTTTTGTTTTTATTTATAGAAATTATTTTGATTGTTGAGTCTTGGGTGTTATACAGCTAGATATGCCTAATTAATTTTCCTAATTATAACTTATTTCACAGTTGTCGAAATACGAGGGAAGGTGGACTATTTGTGGTGATCAAAGTTAATATTCAGTGCTCTGTTTCATGCGAAAAAAATTTTGATAAAAATAATTACATCCTTATTATTAAAATTGATCAAAGAAAATCTGAATAGAATAAGTATATATAGTCCAGGATCCTAAATTGATAATTTTCTAAGCGAGTTCGAGGACATTGAAGAGACGATTCCTAATGCGGTAACTGTCATCTTTTTCATGCTTGTAAGTAAAATGAATTCGGAATACGCAACTCGAACTTCAATAGTTAACGCGTGATCAATTAAGGTTGAGGTGGTAGTACCTCAACATTAATTGATCACGCGTTGACTATTGTTAATCATTTTACGCAAGTAAAAACTGTATCTCGCTCGGCGTTCTGGTTTTAAGCAACTGTGACAAATGAATGGCTTGCTGCTCGATATCAAAATGAGAAAGAAATTTTTTAAACTTAAACTCAAATATCCGAATTGTGTTGATTTGATAGAAAAATATAATACCCTAAAAACTTCAGTTCCAATTAAAATTAGAAGAGCAAAACTTAACTTCTACGCAACAAAGTTGAATGGAAAACCACAAAAATTCTGGAAATTTATGAAAATAGCCTATATTTAATAAAAATCGCAGGTCCATAATCAAAAAGTATCTCTCAAGATATATGGTTTAACAATCGATGAACCAGCTGCAATTGCCATTGCGATAAACTCGTGCTTTGCGCATGCAAATGATTTTAAATGGCCACAAGTTATTTTAAGTGTTAGAGAACAACCAATAAACTACAAATTGAAACTACCTGATATAAATTAAGCTGAAGTAACCTAAAATATTACACCCCTGAAAATAGCTGAAGCTTGTGGACAGGATGGGATAAAAAGTAAGTTCCTTCATTTCTTCACGAAAAAAGGAAAAGATCTCAAACCTGCTTGATACATAAATTACTTTCCGATGGAATACTTCGGGAGAAATTGAAAATGGTAAAGGTTGTACCAATTATACAAGGATGGTGATACCCAGAACTCAATGAATTATCGGCCAAACTCGGTACTTAGTGCAATATCCGCTATAGATGGCCTTACTCCAGAACTTCTACCAAAAATCATTTAAGAATCCCATTTCCATTCAATATACCCAATCCCATCATAATCGGGTAAGAAGCTACCGAGTTCCGCCCCAGATGGCCATATTCCAGAACTTGTTCCAAAAATTATTTAAGAATCCCATTTCCATCCAACATACCCAATCCCATCATAATCGGTTAATAAATTACCAAGTTACACCCCCAGATAGCTATATTCCAGAACTTTTTCCAAAAATCATTTAAGAATCCTATTTCCATCCAACATCCCAAACTCATCATAATCGATTAGGAAATGACCGAATTCCGCTATAGATGGCCTTACTCCAGAACTTCTTCCAAAACTCATTTAAAAATCCCATTTCCATCCAACATACACAATCCCATCATAATCGGATAAAAAACTGCACAGTTCCGCCCCAGATGGCCGAATTCCCGAACTTGTTCCAAAAATCATTTAAGAATCCCATTTCCATCCAACAAATCCAATAACATCGTAATCGGCATAGAAATGGCCGAGTTCCGTCCTTGGTGCCCTTATTTCAGATTTTCTTCCAAAAGTCATTTATGAATCTCATTTCCGACCAACATATCTAATCCCATCATAATCGGTTAATAAGTTACCGAGTTCCGAATTAAATTTATTATTGCACTTAACTTAAAATTTTTTATTGCTGTGGAATTTTCCACAGCTTTACTTTATTTTCAATTTCAATATAGAGTTTACACTTTCAAGATATTTTTATACTAATTCAAAGATGTTAGTTATGTTAGTTGTTATATAGTAATAAAAATGCTTAGTTAGTAAAAGATAATGTTAGTTTCTACAATGTTGCGAAGCATGCACGTGTATAATGCTATTTGCTGGTTTTGCATTTATGTGTCTTCACATCCGTTGATTTCGTTATGCGGTTTCAAGTAGCATTAGGGTTAAAATACTGATGATGATGCAGCCTTGATGTTATCTGCTTGTATCGAGTTATTAGAGGTACGTAATTCCTCCCCTCTAAGATGAGCGTCAGGCTGCTTAAGTAGTCCTAAAGCGGTACATCTTTTGTTTGGCCAGCAGCAAATATAAAGAATAAACAATATTATGAATATTATAATGAAAGTTAGCGATATGTGTCCAGTAGAGCTGTGTAGAATTGCCTTTTCATGTCTTAGCTTGACTTGGTTATAGTTTTGTATGGTTTTATTATGTAGAATCTCCAGTGTTAATTCAGGTTTAGTTTCTATGATGTTTATTTCATTATACGGTATTCTAATTTCAATGTGATCGGAAAATTCTATTTCGTCTGTAGAGGATTTCTGTCCCTTGATATTTATATCGCAGTTTTTGAATTCTATGAGAGTTTGTTCTGTAATTTTATGAATTTGCTGGTTACAAGTAGAAGTATATATTATTTGTTTATCTGCAGGTTGAACGTAGAGTATTCCTTCAGTTAAGTAATCGATATCTTCAAAGGTGGATATATTTTGTGTTACGCATTCGGCTTGTTGTTGGTTTACTATAGCTGGTATACATGTCCCTAACGTTGGCATTAATTTCTCTTCTTTGCAATATAATGTTTCATATATTTGTTTACATTGGTTTGTTACAAATTGATATAATTGGGTATTTAGGATAATTTGGTTATATGGAATAGGGTTTATAATTTTATTATGGAAGGGAATGAGTTTAAGTTGATAATTTTCATACTTTTCTTTTGAGAACATAGGAACTTTAACTATGTATATTAATTTGGTATTGTTATAAAATCCTTTTAGTTCTAATAAATCATAGAGAAGATTGTGGTTCTGTACTTTTATGTCGTCTTGTTCAAATAATTTAGTTATGTATTCTGTTTCGTTATTTGTCAATAAGTGGCGTGATACTAAACGTTGTTTTGAAAATGCAATAATGTCTAACAAGTTTTCTATGTGTTCTTGTAAAATTTCAAGCACATGACTGATTCTGTAAAAATGTTGGTCGCATAAAATTAAAAGGGAGATGTGATTAATGGTTTCTGTAGTTTTGTTCTGTTCGTATTGTATTCGATTAAGATTGACGTTTATAGTATTTTGAATTTCCTCTAATCTGTTTATTATTTGATTGTTCACCTGTATCTGGTTATTGATTTGATCATTAATTTTATCTTGATTCTGGTTTATTTCATTTATTGCGTTTTGTACATCGATTAGATCCTGATTGTCCAAATTTCCAGTAATGTCTTTTATAAGTGCTCCCAATCCGTTAGAAAGTCCACGTCTGTAACGTTTCGGTAGTACTTCTATGTATAATTTTTCAACTTGATTTAATTTGTATTGGGTGATAACTTTCTTGCTATTTAATACATTTCGATAACCGCTTTCTACTGGGAGTTTCTCCAGTAGTTCATTTACTTGCTTTTTAATGTTGTCTATGATTTGTCCGTATGGTTCTAATTGTATGATGTGTATGATTTTACGAAATCCGTTGTAGATTTTTGCATTACCAATTTTTATAGGGATTACTCCTTTATTGTCCTTGAGCGATGTCAGCTTGATCTCTTGGCACGTGATCTTTAGGGACCTGGAATAATCGTTTAATTTTACTTTTATGAACTTTGCCTTCTGCGGTTTCTATTACTATTCCGTTGTCTTTTAATACTTGTCGTTTTTTATAGTTAGCTCTTAATTTTCCTCTTTTCTTTCTTTTTGTATAAATGAATAATTTTGGAGAAATAGGGAAAACGGGTTTTCTCTTTTTATTGATTTTTGTAATAATTTTGGCTTTAATTTCGGATGACTGTTTATGGATGTCGTTACATAGTTGTTCGTACCTTTCTTTATGTTGTTGCAGGTATAATCGATTTCATTCACGAAGTCTAATTCTTTCCTAACATAGTGACCTCTTAAGAGACTAAATGGTGTGATTTTAGTTGTTGAGTGGACTGAATTATTATACGACAATATGGCAAGATTCATTACGTTTCCTAGATTTTTATCCTTATCTTTTAGGTGTATAATACTACAGATTTCTTTTAATGTCGAGTGTAGTCTTTCGACTGGGGAGTTACCGGTGGAGTTATACGGTGTAGTGATGTGTAATTCAATTTGATATTTTTCCATCAATATTTTAACTTCTCCTCCATTTCCTATTTCGTGATCAGCTATAATTTTACCTGGTAGTCCGTGTTGACTGAAATAGTGTATTAGTGCTTCAGAAATCCTTTTAGTTGTTTTTTCTTCTAACAGGTAGGCTGCTGCAAATTTACTGAACTTGTCTATAACCGTTAAGAATTTTACTGCCTCTAATTGGAATATATCAATGTGAATAATCTCCATGGGTTTCTTCGGTGTTTCAGTTAAGGATAGTTGTAGTTGTGGAGGTTGCCGGTCGTACTTCACTTGTTGGCAAACGTCGCATTGATTTACGTAGTCTCTTATCATTTCTTTCATTCTTGGGAAATAGTACTCTTTTTTGATATGCTCGTAATTTTCTATGATACCGCGATGTTCGTTTTGTTCGTGGGTCCTTTTAATGATCTCTTGTTGTTTGTTTTCGTCTTCAATGTCGGTTAGAAGTGACATAGACCGTACTAAATTTACTTTAGGATTTGTTACCCTTGGTTTGGAGGATGTCATCGCTTTATACGCTTCTGAAACGTATTGAAAACATTCCTCTGAAGTGAAAATACATGTCAGATTCCTAGTTCGTCCAAATAATTTCCGTAGCTCTTCTGTAATGGTAGTTTTTATACCTCGTTTACGTGGTATTTGCACTGTTACTCTTTTCCGAGAGTTGAAAAGCGTTTCAGTTTTAACGAGAGGTTCTTTTAAGTTATCGGATAGGTAAATGACTAATTGTTTTTCGAACATGTTTATAGAATTCTTTGTTGTTGGGATTAGATTGTCAGGTGTTGACAACATACTTGCTGTATCTTCTACCGAGGATGAACTTTCGGTATTGTTAACATCAATATGGTTAGAACTGATTTGGATGCGAGATAGAGCATCAGCGTTCGCGTTCTGAGAGCCTTTTTTATAAACGATGTTGTAGTCAAACTCTTCTAACTTTAAACGCCATCTCACAAGTTTGGAATTTGGTTCTTTTAGTGAAAACAACCAAGTGAGAGGTTTGTGGTCCGTTATGATGGTAAATTTTCGGCCAAATAAGTATGGTCTGAAATATTTCGTTGCCCATACTATTGCTAAGAGTTCCTTCTCGATGGTCGAGTAGTTTTGCTCAGTTTTTGTGAGTGTACGTGAAGCATAACAAATGGGCAAATCTTGTCCTATTGTACCCTGGGATAGAACAGCACCTATAGCGACATTGCTCGCATCGGTTGTTACCAAGAATGGTTGCTCAAAATCCGGGTATTGCAATATTGGATTTTCACACAGCAATTGTTTGCAATTTTCGAAGCATTTTATGTAATTTTCATTAAGGTCAACGACAGAATCTTTCCTTAGACATTCTGTCATGGGTTTTGTAAGGAAAGCGAAATCTTTTATGAACTTTCTGTAATACCCTAATAGACCCAGAAAGCTTTTGATCTGCTTTTCGGTTTTGGGTATGGGGAAATTTCGAATTGCCCTGATCTTGTCGGGGTTAGGTTTTACTCCTTCTGAAGTAACAATATGACCTAAGAACGCGATTTCTTTATGTAGAAACTCACTCTTATCAAGTTGTACCTTCAGATTTGCGTCTCGTAATTTAGTAAAAACCTTATTCAAGCTATTCATATGCTCCTGGAGTGACGTAGAGAATATTATAATGTCATCCATGTAGCAGAGACATATTTTACCTTGTAGTTCTCCTAAAACGTGATCCATAACACGTTGAAACGTGCTAGGGGCGTTCTTTAGCCCGAATGGCATACGAACGAATTCGTAATGACCAAATTCAACACTGAATGCAGTCTTAGGGATATCTCGTGGATTTACTTCTATCTGGTGGAAACCAGAAGCAAGGTCCAGAGTTGTGAAATACAAACATTTTCCTAGTTTGTCTAGTATGTCCGTTATATTGGGTAACGGGTACCTATCAGAAATTGTTTTTTTCGTTCAACTTCCTATAATCTATGACCATTCGCCATTTGATTAATCCGGAAGCGTCTTTCTTTTTAGGTACTATCCAGATCGGTGACGACCAGGGAGAGTAACTAGGCCGTATAATGCCTTGGTTTAGCATTTTGTTGATCTGGTTTTCCACTTCTTGTTTGTGGATATACGGATATCTGTAGCTTTTAGTGTATATAGGTTTGTTATCTTCCAATTCAATGTCGTGTTTAATGGCATTGGTGAAAGATAGTTGACTGTCTTCTTTTTGAAATATCTCTTCGAATTGAGTACAGAGTTTTTCTATACTTCGTTTTTCCTCGTAATTAAGGTGAGATGTTCGAATTAGGTGTTTTATATCAGAACTATTATAATCTTTTATGGGTTCGATGTTATTAATTTCTGTGTGGTATTTGCTAATTTCCTCACACTCTATTGGGTGTTCTACCACGAATTTTTTTGCTTGTGGGCTGTAGTTAACGACTTCCACTTTAGCGTAATTATCTTTACTCGTATATATACCTTCTGGTATGATTAGATTTCCGTTTAGGAGTTGGGGCTTAATATATATCTCGCCATTTTCTATTGTAACAGGTACGCTTGCTATTATTTTGCTTCGCGGAGCGATATTGTAAATTGCGGACATGAAATTTAATTTAAATTTTAATGGGATTTCAACTAATGGAGTGATTAATAGGGATTGTCCTAAATCAAGAGTTATTTTTAATTTTTGCATGGTTTCCATGCCAATTAGACCATTAAAATAATTGTGAAATTTGAAAAGGATGAAGTCGAGTTCCTCGTTAGTTTTAAATTCTTTAATACCCTTTAACTGGACCATTTTATCAACAGTCGTATCATTAAATAGAGTAGATATGGTTACTGGATTTATTTTTTGTACGAATTTACTTGGGATCAGAATTGGATCAATAAAGGATTTTGTAGAACCAGTGTCTATTAAGAATTTATAGGGGCGTCCGTTAAGGATTAGTTCGATATAAGGTAATTGATAACCTTTTTGGTGGTGGCTATTCAGACTTAGGTATCCGAATGTTGATTCTCCGAGGCTTTTAGGCAAAAATCCTCGTCTTGAATTTCAATGATAGGGATACTTTGATTTTGACTTTGTAGATTTTCTTCGAAATATTCATTCATACCGGATTCTTGTTCCTCGTATGAACTATCATATTCCTGATTTTCATAGTACACGTCTTGATAATAATAATCACTTTCGTTGTTATAAGGGTTCGATGAAATATTATATAGTTCTTTAACCTGAACTTTTGATGGGCCATTGCTATTGAAGCGATAAGGCTGATTTGTTGAACTGAATTGTCGTTGGAATGGTGGTTTTTGATAGACCGGTTGTTTATATCCATTTTTATTCGATGTTGTATCCATAGGTTCCGGTTTATGGTATTGAATTGGTTTAGGTGGTAATCCTCTTAAGCCAAATTGTGTATTATTTTGTTGGGTGAAGGGGCGATGATTGAAATATTGAGGTTTATTATTATTAAAATTTTGAGGTCGATTTTGATTGTACTGCGGATGCTGATTATATTGTGGATATTGGTTGTATCTTGGATATGGATGTCTGGGCATTATTGTTTTTTGAGGTATTGGTGGAGGTGACGCTTTATTCTTCATATAGACTATATTTTGTTCCTTTAAACAGTATAGTCTCGCCGTCGGAAGATCCGGTGGCTGCATTGCTCTTACCATAACTCCAAGGGAGTCTCTCAAATTTGCCGTGAACACAGAAAGGCACATGGAATCATACCATTTGGCTTTCTGTATTGCTTCATTTGGGGTATTCAGTTTCGCCCAAGTCTTTAATGTGTTACATATTTCAAGGATTCTCGTGAAATATACTTCAACATTGTCATTTCTTTGCGTGATAGCGTGAAGATCCCGAATTAGACTATTTTCATCTCTCTTATCGGCAAAGTGAGCGATAAGGCTTCCTTTAATACTATCCCACTCATTTGTGGTGTTGTACATTTCGAGGGCCTTGTTGGCATCACCCACTATTTTATTACGAATTGCCCGTAAGAGAATTATCTGGTACGATGGGTCAGTGAACGCAGGCTTAAGAATTTTTAAAATGTCTTCGACTTGTGTAAAAAATTTGTTTAGTTCCGTTCTACTACCATCATACGGCGGAATATCTTTAATGGCGTCGGGGATTTGTAACAGTCTTAATGTCCGTTCCATTTCTTTAAACTGTTTTTCCTCTGCGTCAGTCATTTTCTTAAGTTTAATTTCGATAATACTGTCACTATCACTATCAGAACTAAAATCTTCCTGAATGTTACGCGACTCGTTATATTTATCGATTGATTTCGCAATTTTTAAATTATTTATACAATAAAATTTCTCAACTTGGAAGGGAATTTAGATAGTTGCGGGGAATTAGTATTATACCAAGTGTAACTCACCAATTTAATAAGAAGATCAGGACCAGGAGATGATATGCCTTCATTCCGTCCACTGATGTTGCCGCAATATCGATTTTTCGCTTCCTCTTGAGTGTTTTGACTTTTTGTCAAAAAAAAAAATTTCACTGTTCGAGTACAGACGCTCGGACGTCAACTTTTTGTTAATTTTTATTAATTTTATATTCACTTTTAATTATCATATGCCGTGATAATTAAAAAATATTTATTTTATTTATTTTTATTTAGGTTAATTCACTTCTATATCTTATAGACTTTTAATTTATTTTAAATCACTTAACTATGTTTGATATACCATCAAACAGTATATTGTTCATATACTCCGTGAATAATTGTTCGATTAAAGCACTACAGTTAATATTCCTTTAACTTTCACTATTCGTGACACTTAAAATACTTTAATTATTCACTTGCAGTTGATATTTGGGTAGGAACAGATATTTAAAAATATCCGCTACCACACTGCGCCAATTAAATTTATTATTGCACTTAACTTAAAATTTTTTATTGCTGTGGAATTTTCCACAGCTTTACTTTATTTTCAATTTCAATATAGAGTTTACACTTTCAAGATATTTTTATACTAATTCAAAGATGTTAGTTATGTTAGTTGTTATATAGTAATAAAAATGCTTAGTTAGTAAAAGATAATGTTAGTTTCTACAATGTTGCGAAGCATGCACGTGTATAATGCTATTTGCTGGTTTTGCATTTATGTGTCTTCACATCCGTTGATTTCGTTATGCGGTTTCAAGTAGCATTAGGGTTAAAATACTGATGATGATGCAGCCTTGATGTTATCTGCTTGTATCGAGTTATTAGAGGTACGTAATTTCCGCCCTCAGATAGCCATATTCCAGAACTTCTTCCAAAAATCATTTAAGAATCCCATTTCCACCCAACATCCCAATCCCATCATAATCGATTAGGAAATGGCCGAGTTCCGCTATAGATGACCTTACACCAGAACTTCTTCCAAAAATCATTTAAAATTCTATTTTCATCCAACATACCCAATCCCATCATAATCGGTTAAGAAATTGTAGAGTTTCGCCCCAAATTGCCATATTCCAGAACTTGTTACAAAAATAATTAAGAATCCCATTTCCATCCAACATACCCTATCCCATCATAATCGGTTACGAAGTTACCGAGTTGTGCCCCAGATGGCCATATTCAAGGACTTCTTCCAACAATAATTTAAGAATCCCATTTTCATCCAACATATCCAATCCCATCATAATCGGTTAAGAAATAGCCGAGTTCCATCCCAAGTACCCTTATTCCAGAACTTCTTCCTAAAATCATTTATGAATTTCAGTTCCGACCAACCATTCGTACTTTAGTACGAATATTAAACAATATTGTCTCGTTCGACCATATTGAAATATTCACATTCCTTTTATAAAAATATCTAATGTTTATTCACAATATAATAGAAAAATGTAGGTACATATATAATAAAATAACTTTAAAACAAAAAGACTTACCAAGTAGGTAAATGCATCCTTGTAAATAATAACTCACAATCACAACGGAAACTTTCACTTCACTTATATATTTTTATCAATAATTAGTTACACAAGTACAAAATTCAAATCAATTGAATTAAATTTAAAAATAATAAATAATAAAATAAAATTTTTATTTAATTTAATTTGAAAGTCGACTGTTCTCGTTGACGGTCAAACACCAACTGCAAAAATATGTCACGGTGAAGTTTAAGCTTGTGACAAAATAATACGCCCTACACGCTAACGCTACACACGATCTGATTTGGTTAGGCCGTCGGGCTGATTAGATCAGATCAGATATAAAATCAGGTCGTGTGTAGGTTTGTCGTATGACAATTTTTCTGTCGGGTGATGTCAGGTGGAAAATCCATCCAACCGTCATCCAGCCATCAAACCGCCTGACCAAATCAGGTCATGTGTAGCGTGTAGGGCGTATTATTTTGTCATAAACTTAAACTTCACCCTGACATATTTTTGCAGTTGGTGTTTGACCGTCAACGAGAACAGCCGACTTTCAAATTAAATTAAATAAAAATTTTATTTTATTTTTTATTATTTTTAAATTTAATTCAATTTATTTGTATTTTGTACACAAGTACTTAATTATTTATAAAAATACATAAGTGAAGTGAAAGTTTTAGTTGTGATTGTGAGTTATTATTTACAAGGATGCATTTACCTATACTTGGTAAGTCTTTTTGTTTTAAAATTATTTTATTATATATGTACCTATACATTTTTCTATTATATTGTGAATAAACATTAGATATTTTTGTATAAGGAATGTGAATATTTCAATATGGTCGAACGAGACAATATTTTTTAATATTCGTACTAAAAAAGTACACTTGGCGTCATTTTTCATTTTCTGAATTGTAATCTTTTTTATAAATATGTAATATGTAACCCTTCACTTACAAACTGTTGTTCGGTAATTTCTAAACCGATTATGATGGGAATGGCATCGGATATGTTGGTCGGAAATGAGATTCATAAATAATTTTTGGAAGAAGTTCTGGAATAAGGGCACTTGGAATGGAACTCGGCCATTTCTATTATTTTTCATTTTAGCAGCTCTATCCAAAATGATACCGAGAAATTGGAAATTGTATTTTTGTTAAAGTGAAACTGTGCCCTCCAGTAAAAAGTTAATATACCCCAACCGGTATCGATTGTAGGATATATTTTGAAGCAGCTTGCTGAAACAAACTACACGAGCATTTAACGATCGGCCAATTGACAAGTAGCGCGTCATATGTTAAATGTCGTTTAAAAGTAGATATCTCTGTATACTTGAAAAATGTTGTTGCTGTGTGAATTTGAAGTAAGGTAATATTGCGCTTGTCCTCCTAGCAATTGGCACCTACTAGCTGTTTAACACACAATGACTATATACATGTCGATCATGCATATTTGGTGCAATTCTGAGCAACTGCAATCTTTTGAAGACGATAAAATTATGGAGCTATGAATTACAGCCATTTTATAATTGAGCTTGTAAATTGCACCTAAAACTTTTGGAGAAAACTAGAACTGCATTCTCGTTGTGAATGAGCTTTGATGCTCAAAATGGGGTGTGCGGTTTTGCAAAATTATAAATTGTATAAAAATAAATAAATAAATAAATAAATAAATTTCTTAACCGATTATGATGGGATTGGATATGTTGGATGGAAATGGGATTTTTAAATGATTTATGGAAAAAGTTCTGGAGTAAGGCCATCTATAGCGGAACTCGGCCATTTCCTTATCGATTATGTTGGGATTGGGATGTTGGATGGAAATGGGATTCTTAAACGATTTTTGGAAGAAGTTCTGTCGGAAATAAGATTGTTAAATGATTTTTGGAAGAAGTTCTGGAATAAGGGCACTTGGGATAGAACTCGGCCATTTCTGAATCGATTATGATGGGATTGGATATGTTGGATGGAAATGGGATTCTTAAATGATTTTTGGAACAAGTTCTGGAATATGGCCATCTGGGGCGGAACTCTGCAATTTCTTAACCGATTATGATGAGATTGGGTATGTTGGATGGAAATGAGATTTTTAAATGATTTTTGGAACAAGTTCTGGAAAAATTTAAAACAATAATAATACGTCTTATTTGCAATAACTTCCTTCTAATGGAGACTAACGTATCATAAAATATTTTCGCAGGTCATTCATTAGGTAACATAGGACACAAAACAATTTTGTTTTAAAAGGACACAAAACAAAAAAAATAATATTTTACGAAAAGTAAAAACCATAATAAAATTCAGTTGATCGTGCTTCTTGTTTACGTTTTTATTCAACAAGTATGTATGTACATAATTCAACATGTATGTGCAAATCGTCGAAAATAAAGATCGATAAAAAATTTAAACCGTATACTTTTGTTCATGAAACGTATAGATGTCTCACAAAATTGTTGTCTTCTCGTGAATGAAAATTTCCATTCATATTATTTTCCATAGCGAAACATTAGTGGATTTATAAAAATATGTGCACAAAATAGAAAAAAATCTATCAGACGGTTTACTAAAAAATTGTTACTACGGTTTTAGCAAAATCACGCATAGTTTTTGAGATATTAATAATATCCAATGTTGTACTTGTTGAAAAAAAAATTATTATAAACAGTACGATTTGCTGTACGTTTGAACTTCACAAACAACTTTTGCATCGCATGGGCGGCAAAATCGATTCATCGGATGGAGAGAAAGCAAAACAAAATTTCAAAATCCCGGGTTTTTATAAATCCCGATTTTAGGACTTCCCGGTTTGAATTTTTAAAAAATGAATTTTTTTTTTTGACAAAATTCAAAAATGGGTTTGCGATAAAGTTTTAGAAAATGGGTAATAGGGATGGAATTTGGCCATTTCTTAACAGTAGTAGGTGTCATTAATAGATTCTATGTAATCCGGCTCTACGTGTGGCACGCAGTGCGACATGTTTGCTGGCCCCGGCTTCTACGTCCCCCGATGTTCAAATCATCGACTCCGATGAAATAGCACCAACTCTCCGAAACCAACTCCCGCCTCTGTCTTCGCAGCCTTGGTTTTTTGTAGTAAATTTTTGGGCAAGATATCATATTTTTATGTTAAAATATTATTCCGGGCCAGGGTTTCCCAATTTTTCTGTTTTTTATAATGTAAATTCTTCGATTTTGTGAGTTATCGTGTCTAAGAAAAACTATTCCCTATTATTGATCTGTATGAAGCTGGAAATGAGGCAACAAAATTTTGGTTTTGTTAAAGCTCACGAAGCTCACATTATTTGAATGGTTCGTGGACAAAAAACCAGAATTAATCTTAACGTTGTGAAACTGTTTACAATTGAACAAACTTGTACTCAACAAAATTGCGTTATTTGGTCAAATGCACTCCCGGGAAAGAAAAGCCTAAATCGGTTATCGTTCATTTTAAATTCCGCTTAAATTCGTCAATGAATCGTCAAAGCGCACCAATTAATTCATCGCGAAATTCTCGGAGGAAGTAGTTTTCCCTTGCAATTGTGAGCAATATCGAAACAATAAATAAACCTTTCAACAAGTTTCTGCTCCGGACCTAAATCCTCTCAGTCATTACGTATTGCTATTTTCAAGATCTGTTAGGTATGTATTTATTGACCAAGGGGGTAATTTCGAAAAATTTTAATTTTTATATCGTGTTTTATTTGGAGGTCTATTCAATTATCGGGACTAGGTTAAGATTGGGTACGTAAAACTATATCATTATAATTGTGAATTTTAGTTCTGCACATTTTATAATTGGTTTTGTTTTTAATGTCGCGTACATGACATCGGAAACAAATATTTCCATACTCGCTTAACGAACTCAAAACCAATCAAATTATTTGAAATGCTTTGTACCACGCCTACTAGTTTCGAACTCGAGTTGAAATTGTTTTATCTTTGTTGTTGTTTTAATACATTTTTTGTGTTTCCATAGAATTTTTTCCGAACTAACTCACTATGTCATGAACGCACAGTAAAACAAAATACATTTCATTTCGCTATTTCTTAGTACTATTTTTTGAACTGCACGAATCAAGAAGTTTACACAAAAAATCAGCATAAACCATTGTCAAGTTTGTACCTAGAAATGAAAAAATAATTGGTATATGTAAATATTTGGAATTTCGAGTCAAAAATTCAAATACACAATGATGATGCGATATCTTGAATTCTCTAAAAAAAAAAAGTTGCTTCATCTCCACTGTATTCAACTTCAAATTAAGGTTGCGTATTGATGTATGAACATATCGCTATCGCGACTCGCGATTATACATTAAATATTCTCATTGTTTTGAGTTAATTGGTTTATCGTTTACAACCATGCTATCTTAAGATTGTGCGATTGTGGTGTGTACGGAATAAAACTTAGTCTATTAATGTTTATTCTCTTTCTCAGTTAAACCGTGTTCAATGTAAAAATATCTGTATTGGTACTTATAGGTATCATTGGAATCTTAACTCGATGAACGATATATATATATATATATATATATATATATATATATATATATATATATATATATATATATATATATATATATATATATATATATATATATATATATATATATATATATATATATATATAGGATCTCAAACCTCCGACATCGCAACGCACCACACCTCAGTAGTAAAACATTGCAGTATTACCCTGTGCAATCAGCGGTAATTGAACAAAACTGTTTTTGTTAAGCAATAGAAAACGAGAAGAGAAAAAAGGGCATTCTCGATTTGGTTGTCAACATATTAACATTAAATATAATAATTATGTCGAAGCTGTGCTGATTGAGTTTTATTTATTCGCCGATTTACTTATTTTTGCTCTTTTCATCGTTGGACACTACATATATATATTCTCCCGATAATTGTAACTTCAAATTGCCAGTTTTTTAATTGATCGTACTTCATTATGTTAAGCTCTTCATAAATTTGTACATACATACATTATTTACCTCTACAACTATTTTGAGAGAATAAGTAAACATTCTCATGTCATTCAAATTTTTATTCTTATTACTTTCTTAAGTATCACACAGCAAGTTGATTATAAAATCTCACCTATTTAGTCAGTGCTTGAATCTTGTGTCGAATAAGTAGTGTTAAAATTAAAATGGTTTTTATTAATCTACTGTTATTTATTGTGTTTTTATCTCTGCTGTTTTACTATTATGTTCACCGGCGTTACACATATTGGAAAAGATTGGGTGTACCTTATATCGAGCCAACATTTCCCTTTGGCAATGTACCAGGGTATAACATCAAAATTCATCCATCTGTAATATTTTCTAACTACTACAGAAACATGAAAGCGAAGGGTCCGTTTTTAGGACTATTTCTCCTTTTTGAACCGTTAATTTTAGTAACCGATTTGGATTTGATCAAAACTATACTGATTAAGGATTTTAATTATTTCATGAACCGTGGCCTATATGTGAATGAGGTAGATGATCCACTATCCGGACATTTATTCAATATTGAAGATCAGAAATGGCGTGAGCTGCGTACAAAATTGACACCCACGTTTACATCAGGTAAAATGAAATACATGTTTTCGAATGTATTGGGAGTAGCTGGCGAACTAAAAAAATGTGTGCTACTCGAAACAAGTGTATCTGAAGAAATCGAATTTAAGGAAATATTAGTGCGATTTACCACTGATGTCATTGGAACGTGTGCTTTTGGGATCGACTGTAATAGTTTAAAAAATCCAAAAGCTGAGTTTCATGTTGTCGGACGTCAAGTATTTAAATTGGAACCATTGCAACGGCTACGCAATTTATTCGTACTAAGCAATCGAACAATTGGTCGTAAGCTTCATATGGCATTAACTGAACGCCGAATAACTGATTTCTTTTTTAAAATCGTAAATTATACCATCAGCTTTCGGAAAACGTATAATGTTGAACGAAGCGATTTTATGAGCCTACTGATGAAAATGATGCAAGAGGATGGGGTTAAAAATGGACTTTCAATCGACGAAATAACTGCACAAGCATTTGTTTTCTTTATTGCCGGTTTTGAAACATCATCTACTGTGATGTCATATGCACTTTTAGAGCTTTCTCAAAATATGAAAATCCAAGAAAAAGCACGTCAGGAAATTACTGATGTATTGGCCAAGCATAACAACGAACTTACATATGAAGCAATGATGGACATGAAATATTTGGAACAAATTATCAATGGTGAGTATGAAAGCTCATCTATAATTTATTGAAATATAATTTATTTTTTAATCATAAATTATTTTCTAGAATCCCTACGGAAAAGTCCACCACTCGGCCATTTATTCCGAATGGTTACTAAGGATTATTATGAGCCAAAAAGCGGTGTAACTCTAAAAAAAGGTACACGCGTCTTTATTCCAATATTAGGTATTCATATGGACCCAGAATATTTTCCTGATCCTGAAAAATTTGATCCCGATCGTTTCAATGATGAAGCCGTTAAAGATCGAAACATTTTCACATTTTTACCATTCGGCGAAGGACCACGAAATTGCATCGGGCTGAGATTTGGCATGATGCAAGCCCGAATAGGCTTAGCAATGTTATTAAAAAATTTCAAATTCACCAAATCACAGAAAACACAATACCCTGTGAAATTTACTACGAAAAGTATTACGCTTACATCTGAAGGCGGACTTTGGCTGAATGTCGAAAAATTATAAAGATAAGATAAGATTAGAAAATATTCATTCTCATAATGTATACAAATGTGTAAATAAATACGCATATAATAAAAATAAGATTTTTTGCTTATTCACCATTATGAAGCAAAATATGTTTTACTATGCGTAACGAGAAACTAGTTTTTGCTGTACGTTCTATATTGATCTTAAATTAAAGTCTTTCATCTTCGAATATTTCTATTTTTGTGCAATGCCGTAAATTTCGGAAATGAAAATTAATTCGTCGTTAGATGTGAAAGTTCTTATTTTTGTGAATGTATTTTTAAATTTCAATTCGTGGCCGTAAAATTTAAAATAAGAAAAAAAAATCTCTTCTGCAATTGTCTCTGACAATCGTTTGGAATATCCGACGATTTGCTTGCTATAAATTTATACTAAAGTATGCAATTCAATACGAAATTGTGTTTATGTAGTTAGTGATACATAAACGTATTCATACAAATTATATTTTCAAATAAAAGAATATTTATCACTTAATCAACATACTTTAAGATGGTATTGCCATGTTGTTAAAGCAACATCTACCAAATTTGTTTTGAGTTGTTCAGTAGTGTATGGCAAATCACAATGGAAGGTTATAGCGTTGAACAATATGTGCAAATCACTTAAATTTATTTTTAAAATCAGTGCTCCATTCGCGAAACGTTCCGCGCTTTACGTGATTTTTATCATCGCCACAACCGCTAAATTGTCACCTACGTTTTCGGCGGGGAAAATGAAATGCATGTTTCCAATAATTATGTCGGTGGCTAACGAGTTTAAAAAATGTTTAAACGATCAAATAAATGTTTCTCATGAACTGGAAACGAAAAAAATTTTAGCACGATTCACCACCGATGTCATTGGAACTGTATAACTTTTGGAATCGAGTGTAACAGCATTAAAAATCCAGAAGTGGAATTCAGGGTATTTGGCCGAAAAATCTTCGCACCGTCACTGGGAAAACGTTTAAAATTCCTTTTAGGCACATTGTACCCGAAATCGGCCAGAAAATTCGGTGTGTCACGCCGTGATAAAAAGTCAATCGAATTTTTTATGAACTCGGTTAAACAAACAGTCGAATATCGTGAAAAGAACAACGTGCATTTGTGTTTTTTGTTGCTACGCACTTTACGAACTAACCATGCATGTGGATATTCAAACTAGAGCACGTGAACAAATAGAAAGTGTTTTAAAGGAACATAATGGTGAGTTTACGTACGAATCAGGAATGAATATGAAATATATGAATAAAGTGGTAAATGGTGAATACTACCATAAGTTTCACTTTAGTCTAGAAAGCGTCTTAACTATTTTTAATTTTAGAATCTCTTCGAAAATATCCACCTGGTGTTATAATAAGCCGATAACGAGCCGCATATGCCGAATACTTTGAACCACATACCGGAATTAAAATTAAAAAAAGAACTGATATATTTATCCCAGTTTATGCGATACATCATGATCCCAATTTTTATCCTAATCCTGAATATTTAAGCCAGAAAGATTCAATGACGAGGAGGTTCAAAAACGAAATCCATACACGTTTATGTCGTTCGGGGAGGGACATCGTAATTGTATTGGCTTAATATTTGGATTATTACAAACGAAAATCTTAAAATATTTTAAATGTTTCATTTAAAATAGTTTTTTTTCTTATTTGGTAATTTAGGGCGTAAGTGTAGGTGACGTATAGTATACATCGCCGAATATAGTATATATCGGTGACGTATAGTATACATCGTAAATTTACCAAAGTAATACAGCATTGTTGGTCACGTGTAGTTTCTAATTTACTTTCGGTTATATAGTGAATATTCTTTCGGGTGGATTATTCGTGCCTGTAGTGACCTGGTCAGAAGTAACCTGCGTTAGGATCCGAACAACTCTGAACCCGCTAAATGCTCACTAATTGACATTTGTAATTTGTATTAATATTATCATCATTTAGATCACAATTTAGGTCACTCCAGTGGCAAAGTCGTCAGCATGCTTGCTCCAGCAACAACCCGTCCCGGGTTCGATTCCCGGTGGTGACAAGGAAAAATTTCACGGCTGGTTTTTTCAGGATCAATGAAAATTAATCACTCATTATCCGAAATGAAAATACGATCATGAAACCTTATTTGAAGCGACCAAATGGGATATAGTGCCAGAAAGAGATAAATCATTTAAATCATTATTCAGTTCATACTTGGTTACGAAAGTTCATGTTGAAGCCCGTGTCCGGTTTAATTATTTAACAAACAAAATAAAAAATTGTCGAACACATAAATCTATTAGGCGAAAATTCGAAGATTTCGTCATAAAAAATAACAACTCGAAATGGAGATTTTCCGGTCCGCGCGTTATTTACTGACAATTAGGAACCCTTCATTGTTGAGCTGGGACGTTTGTGATGCTACCGGCCAGTAACATCTTCAGCGTTCCAGTTGGTGCCCATGGATGCCAAGGCCAACCGAAATATCATGTGATGCAATTTCGATGCAACTTTCCGTAGAATTTAGTAAAATTACCTTTTATCTCGAACTTTCCATTGGAGGGGCCAGTACCAGAATAAGCATTTAATACAATATCAAAACTGTTTATTGATATAAACTTGATTTGAACTATTATCCCGAGGTTTCCACGGGTATGTGGGCCTAATATCGAAAAATAAGTAAGTACTGCCTATTGTTATTTGTGACTGTAATTACAAATGTGTTCTACACGTTGTAGAACACATTTGTAATTACAGTCGATGTTCCGTTTTTGATGTCATTTACGACCATGTAGCCTGATTGATGTTTTGATATGATAAAGCTGTTGAAATCTTAATGATCGCTAAATGTCTTCTATGGAGAGAGGGTGGGGTCCATCTTTTCCATATAGGTATCTAAATAGATAGTTTCGGAATCGTGATGATGATAGTTCTGGAATCGTGATTAATTTTTATTTTCCAAATCAAATCATTCCTCAATAGTGGTGATATGATCAACAGAACTATCAAATGAAAACTTTTAGCAATACGGCGGAGTCGCGGGAAGCTTCAGTACATGTAATAGATGTCACTGAAGCTTCCGCGACTTATTATTTTAAGAGACCGAAGGGATTGTGGCCTTTGAAGTATAATTTATTTATTTATTTATTTATTCAATATCACGAACTAGCGCAACAACAAGGGTTGCTTATAAAAGTTCGTAGGTCTAAAAACTATTACAGCAAATTCTTAATTGAAGATAATAATAAAAATACAAAAAATAAAAAATATACAATGTAAAAAATATAATGATAATGATAATGAAAATGAAAATGAAATCAAAATTAAAATTAATAATTGAGGTTTATTTTGACTAATTTTCACTAAGGTCAATATATTGAGGATTTTAAAAGAATTATTCTCAATTTTATGATCTTCAGTTGAGTACCTATTAGTTTGTTATTTCAATGTCAGATGGACATCGATCGTAGAGCAAATCGAAAAGAACTTTTTAGAATGTTGGTGTCCACAGAACATGTATCTATAACCATGCATTCTCGGACATCAATTTTTAGAGTTTGCAGGATTCCCTGCTTTAAAGTGTCATCAGAGTCCACAAATGTTGATGTGGTTGTGCAAGAAGTGGTTGTCCATCAACAATAGCGGCAGCGCACTTATTTTATGTTATAGTCATTGTGTGAATCATGTTTTCCTTTTTTCTCGGAACTGTCTTATCAGCTGCCTGCTCCTTTTCACGTATGAAATGTTTTCTGAAGAAAAACGATGACCTGAGAGTTGAAAGAATTTGTCGTCTCTCATTTAATCAACTTCACAGGATCTAAAATAAAAAGCAGATCATAAAGTGCAAATACTATGGGTATATCCAACCTATGTAGGTCTACATTTGAAATATCTCAATAAATTTGCCTCAGTTGTAGAATTCTACTAGGGCTGAGTCTTCATGATATTTTAATGTCTAATATAATTTATTTTAATAATTACCTAAGTAAATAGCACATTTCTTAATCTATAAAACTTACCTTGTAGATAAAAACAACAAAAACAAATGAGAATAGAATGAAATAAATTATTAATTAAAGTACTAGGTCAAACCAAAAAATATCTAGTAGAGAGAAAAGTAGACAGAAAATTTTTGCCTCACTAAACATTGAGATAATTTACATTTTTTAGTGACATATTTTGCACCCAGTCCATAATATGTGTGAGGCCTACTATTTTTTGTGAGGCCTACATTGACTGGGTACACCCTATTCACTTTTTGTAATAAAATGAGCTTCAGCTTAATATGAAGAGCCTGTACTTGAATTAGATTTGTTTTTGCAGAAATCTTAGGTTTTTCTCTAATGAAATTAATCATATTCGTATGTTGTTTCGATAATCAAAAATGCATGTTTTCCAAATAAAAAAATTTACATTCTGAAATTTGAATGTCTGGCACACCAGTAACATGAATAGACAAATCGTGTGTACGTACAACTGAATCTGCTGATAGAACCAGCCATTTGCCTTAAATCGCACAATATACAAATTTCCTATCGCGCCTATATCGTTGGACAATTTGTGCTTTCTATTTCTATAAAACATTATTATTGTTAGTGGCCCTTTCTTTATTAACAATGAATAAAAGAAAGAACTGTTCAGAATGTTGGATGCAGTAGTGTCTTCTAAGTGTTATTAGAGTGCCACCACAAATGTTGATGTGAATGTTTAAGAGGTGGTTGTTCAACAGCAAGTAAGGTATAATATTAGGAATGAAGGTGAATCATTTTTACTCTAGCTCCTTTTTACCTATGTTGAATTGTTTTCTGAGAAACGATGGCCTGCGGCAAGTGGAAACCAATTGGACAGCGCTGCAAGTTGAAGGGCCTTCATATTGTGGAATTGTATTCAAAAAAATCTGCCGAGGTTTTATATACATCGAATTATTCAAGATCGTTTCTATTAATATTCCCTTTAACGTCGAACAATTTATGCTTTCTATGTATTTATATTACACGTTATAACCTTACTTACTGTTAAACTATTTACTATTTAAATTGTAAATAGTAAAAATTACATATTTTTACAAAATCAATCAAAATTGAAAATGTTTTTTGACATTTAAATTTAAAATGTCAAATCCAAATGTCAAAAAATACTTTCTGTAATAAAAATTCGCAATCGTTAATGGGCCAACTATAGGTAGAATAAAAAAAATAACAGAAATAACGTAAGAAACGAAGACAAAAAATTATTTTTCCAATTTGACTTTTCGGCTATAGATTACTTAAAATATTAAGTTCATTCATATTGTTACGATTTTGCCTTGTCAATCAAGGTTCGAATCACTGGATTGTGAATAAATACACTGCTTCAATTTTAACTCACGCAATTTTATTTACACAACACAATTTATTATACAACACAATTTTCACAATTAATTATTATAATTATAACACACTTTTTAATTATCACTTTAATAATCGCTTTAATAATCACTTTAATAATCTTTCTATTTAACCTTCACTGTATCACGTTTAAAATAAAACTCAGCATTCCACGTCAACGCGCGCCTTTATATACCAAAATATTTGTTTCTAGAATAATCCTAAATGCGCAGCAAATATGTTAGTATAGAAATGACGCCTAAATGTTGAGTATAAATTATAAATGGATTTGAACAACAATTAATGAAATTAACTTATTCTATTATATTCTAGGTATCACCGTAACACTACCCCCCACCTAAGCCTGTTCGTCCCGAACAGGATCCAGATCACCTCCTCTGTAGAGCGCCAAACGCTCCAAATGCACCACCTTTGGTTTACCTTTCCGTCCTTTCTGTATGCGATAAACCACGTCGTTCAACCTTTTAATGACAGTGTAAGGGCCTTCCCATGTGGGTTGCAACTTCGGTGATAATCCCTTCTGCCGTTGCGGGTTGTGAAGCCATACCAATTGCCCTTCCTCGAAGCCTTGATTATTTGCTCGTATGTCATATCGAGCTTTCATTCGATCACTTGTTATCCGAATTTTCTCCCGTACAAATTGATGTATTTCATTGAGTTCCTCTTTCATCCGGTCGACATAATCCTGTCCGCATAGAGCTGCTGATGGAACAGCCCCAAATTTTAAATCTCCCGGTAATCGCAGATTGTTCCCAAATATGGTTTTAGCTGGTGTCACCCCTGTTGTGTCATGTACCGCTGATCGGTAGGCCATGAGGAACATCGGTATATGTCGATCCCAGTTACGTTGGTTCCTTTCCACAACCTTTGCTAAATATTCCTCCAATGTGCCATTGAATCTTTCCACCATACCGTCCGATTGTGGGTGTAAAGGCGTCGTTCTTGTTTTATTGATTCCAAGCATCTGACATATCTCCTGAAATACCACCGATTCGAAATTCCTTCCTTGATCCGTGTGAATTTCCATAGGTACACCAAATCTGCTAATCCAATTGTTAACCACGGCATCAGCTATTGTTGTTGTCTCCTGATTGGGTATGGGGTACACCTCCGGCCATTTGCTAAAATAATCCATTATTACTAGCACATATTTATTTCCGCTCTCAGTGGTCGGAAATGGCCCCGCCACGTCCATTGCAATTCTCTCAAATGGTGCCCCGACATTATATTGTTTCATGGTTCCACGGCTTTTTCGTGCTGGTCCCTTCACTGCCGCACATTGGTCACATCTTCGACACCATTCTACTACTGACTGTCTACATCCGGACCAGTAGAAACGTTGGCGAATTTTGGCTAATGTTTTATTAATCCCTAGGTGACCTCCACTTGCTCCTCCGTGATACTCCTTGAGGATTTCCGCTATCCGATCTTTTGGCACCACTACCAACAATTGTTTTACTTTACCATCCGTGCTTTCCCACTTTCGTTTTAAACATCCATTTTCTATGTGGAGGCTATCCCATTGAGCCCAATATGCTTTTACAATGGGAGCTTTGTCAGCTATCTCACTCCATGTGGGCCGGTGTTCCTTTTCCTTATATTTCATGATGAATGACAGGTCAGCATCCCGTAATTGCTCCTTCTTAATCATTTCATCAGTCCATTCCTCATCAGGTAGCACTTGCATAAGCCGAATATCGATGATGTTTTCCTTACCCTCCACACGACCACAATGCTTGCATTCCACGGGACATGGCCTTCTTGATAATGCGTCGGCATTTCCATGTGCGGTTCCCTTCCGATGTTCAATTTGGAAATCGTAGCTTTGCAAACGTTCGATCCAACGTGCTACTTGTCCCTCTGGATTTTTGAATTGTAACAACCAGCGCAAAGCTCCATGATCCGTCCGTAGAAGAAATTTTTGGCCATAGAGGTACTTATGGAAGTGCTTAACACATTCCACTATAGCCAACAACTCTTTCCGTGTAACACAATAATTCCGTTCCGGTTTTGATAACATCTTGGAGTAATATGCAATAACTCACTCCTCACCATTTGTTGCCTGTGATAATACTCCTCCTATACCATCATTACTTGCATCGGTGTCCAAAATGAATTTAATGTTGGGTATAGGGTATGCGAGGATTGGTGCTTCGCATAATCGACGTCTTAGTTCCACAAATGCTTCTTCCTGTTCATCCTTCCATTCGAATGCCTTGTTCTTCCTGGTTAACTCGTGTAAACTCTTTGCAATATTGGCGAATCCTGGCAGGAATCGTCTATAATAGGTGCACAATCCAAGGAAGCTCCGTAATTCATGTAAGTTTTTAGGTCGTGGCCATTCCTTCACCGCTGCGATCTTGTCTTCATCGGTATGGATTCCATTGGTTGTTACCTTATGACCCAAATATTTTACTTCCGTTCTAAATAGTTTGCATTTCTTTGGGCTTAGCTTCAATCCGGCCGCTTGTATCCGATCCAAAACCTCCGCCAAATTCCTTAAATGCTCGTCGAAATCCTTGCCCATAACGATGATGTCGTCCAAATATACGAGGCACGTCCTCCAATGTAATCCCTTTAGCACGCGCTCCATTAGCCGTTCAAAAGTCGCTGGGGCATTACATAATCCGAATGGCATAACGTTAAATTGCCATAATCCGTTACCCACACTGAATGCCGTTTTCTCGCGATCTTCTTCCTGGACTTCCACTTGCCAATAGCCGCTTTGCAGATCTAATGTTGAAAATATTCGAGCACCCGATAATGTGTCTAACGTGTCATCGATCCTTGGCAATGGGTAACTATCCTTTTTCGTCACAGCATTTAATTTTCGGTAATCCACGCAGAATCTCATGCTACTCGTACCATCATTTTTCTCGACTAACACCACTGGTGAACTCCATGGACTGCTTGATGTTTCGATTACCCCTGCTGCTTGCATATCTTTTACCATTCGATCCACTTCTCCTTGCTTTGCCAATGGTAATCTCCTGGGTGGTTGGCGAATCGGCATTTCTGCTCCTGTATCTATTCGATGTTTTACCATTGTAGTTCTCCCATTATTGTCCGGTGTACTGCAGAATATTGGCATGTACCGCTCGAGCAATTGTTTTGCCATATTTTTCTGTTCGTTGGTAAGATCTTCGGTCCATTTCTCCATGAATTGTTCTACAACTTCTTTCTGCCCTTGCGAGTTACTCGTATTAATCGGATTTTTCTGCTCGCACTTCACTATCGCAGATATTTCTTCACATTTTCCGATTATTGTCCCTTTCTTGATGGTTTTCGTCTTATCCGAGAGATTTAGAGTCCTAATTGGTACTCTATTATCGCTGTCTGGTTTCACTAGGACTTTCCCGATCATAATTTCTCTGCCTCCGCTCTCCGCTTCATTGGCTTCAACAACCCACAACCTGGATGACCCAAAATCTCCATCCAATCTTGCCCATACTAATGTTTCCGAGTTCGGTGGCAACTTCTCCCGATGATCCATTATAATTTGCCTGCTCGTTTCTCCTATAGCGGCGCTAACGTGAAGTGGCAACTCGATATTATCGTAGGTTAATACACCCCGTCCAACATCCACCACGAAGCCATTCGTTCTCATGAAGTCCATCCCCAAGATGACTTCGTCTACAATATCTGCAACCAGCACCTTGTGTTGAAAGTAATTTCGCCCAATCCTTATTTTTACGACCTTTTTCCCTTTTATTGCTGAATTTTCTCCAGTCGCCGTTCGTAACTTCATTCCATTAGCTGGTTCCATAACTCCATCGATAATATCCTCACGAACAATCGTATGAGTTGCTCCCGTATCCAGCGTGATCATGCATTTCTTCCCATCAATATCGGCTTCAATTGTTAAGCTATCACCGCTCCTTGCTATTCTCGAAACATGGATGGAGGTTATGGGGCAATCGGTTGTGGGAGTCAGCTTCTGCCCCTTCAAGCTGACTCTTTTTAGTTTAACGACTCCACTGTCGTCTGACGCTCCTTTCTGGATTCTATCTGCTCTTCGTTTGGTCTACGCTTCATAGGAGATGGCGACCTTGCTCGTTTCTTCTTAATCTCCCAACAGTCCCGTGAGATGTGGCCCATTCTATCACATACCCAGCATTTAATCCTGCCACTTCCATCTCTGAACCTTGGCGTAGCCCGTGCGGTGTCTAAACTGGAATCAATCTCCACTCGACGAATTTTCATTGCTGGTTTGATGATGGTTTGCGCAGTTTCGTTTGTTAACGCACAAGCGATGGTTTCCGTAAAAGTTGCCTTAGGTGACAACATCACCGCTCTGCGCGTCTCAGGATCTCGAATACCGTCAATGAATGCATCCATTTTAATTCGCTCCATGTAATCGGCCGACATATTTGAATGTACTAAATGCGCGAGCCGCTCAATTGCCGATGAAAATTCCTGTAGCGATTCTCCTGCTCTTTGGTATCGACCCTTCAGTTCCATGCGATAGATTTCTCGTTTGTGGTCACTTCCGTATTTTCGATCCAACGCCTTCATAATTCCCATGTAAACGTTCCGTTCCTGCTCGGGAATGATTTGTAGTGTTTCCGCCGCTTCGCCTTTAAGAGCCACAATTAACGCTGCAACACATTGTTCTTCAGTCCGCTGATTTTGCTTAATGGCCGTTTCGAATTGGAACTTAAAAATACTGAAGGATGTTGTTCCATCAAATGTTGGTGGTTTTATCTTAACTGCATTAACCGTCTGAATCACTTGCTGTGTCGTTCCATTCGCCTTGACATCTTTGAGCTCCTTCTCGAGACGTTTAAAATCTTGTTCAACCGACTCAAATTTTTGTTGAACCGTCCCTTTAACATTTTGAATTTCTGCGTGTACTTCTGTTTGCAGTTTTTCCACTTTACCGTGTAGTGTAGAAGATAACTCCAGAAACCTCTCGTCCATTTTCTTTTGGCCATCTTCTATTTGGTTTTTAATGTCCTGGTTCGATTGTTTAATGTCCGCCCCTTGTTGCTCCATCTGCTGTTTCATTTCCTGGTTCAATTGTTTAATGTCCGCCCCTTGTTGCTCCACCTGCTGTTTCATTTCCTGGTTCAATTGTTTAATGTCCGCCCCTTGTTGCTCCACCTGCTGTTTCATGTCCTGGTTCGACAATTTCATTTGATGTTTAATGTCCGCTCCTTGTTGCTCCATCTGTTGTTTCATTCCCTCGTTCGATTGTTTTATTCCCTCCAACTGTTGTCCCATCATTTGATTCATAGCAGCCATCAACTGCGAAAAATCGAAACTTCCAGATGGGTTTTGCGTTGTTTCGACCACCGTTTGTACGTCCTTTTGTTTCTTATCCATACTGATCTCATCCGTTTTTTCCTCCTCGAAATCATACACGTCTGGATCTAAACCTTCTTTCTCCATGGCCTCACGTAGTCGCTCCACCAAACTAGCTTTTGTGCCTTCACTGGCCAAACCTCGCCGTGTCAGTTGCTCCTTTAATTGCGCAAGCTTTAGTCCGTAGAGAATCATTTTCCTTATTATTCACAATCCCACCGCTGTCACCAATTGTTACGATTTTGCCTTGTCAATCAAGGTTCGAATCACTGGATTGTGAATAAATACACTGCTTCAATTTTAACTCACACAATTTTATTTACACAACACAATTTATTATACAACACAATTTTCACAATTAATTATTATAATTATAACACACTTTTTAATTATCACTTTAATAATCGCTTTAATAATCACTTTAATAATCTTTCTATTTAACCTTCACTGTATCACGTTTAAAATAAAACTCAGCATTCCACGTCAACGCGCGCCTTTATATACCAAAATATTTGTTTCTAGAATAATCCTAAATGCGCAGCAAATATGTTAGTATAGAAATGACGCCTAAATGTTGAGTATAAATTATAAATGGATTTGAACAACAATTAATGAAATTAACTTATTCTATTCTATTCTAGGTATCACCGTAACAATATTTTTCATGTAATATTTTTTTTCATGTATTTCCTAAAATCTTGAGTGAAACTACAATAGTTTTGAGTATAAATGTATTACATATCAACAAATATATGTGTTTAAAATTATAAAAAATATTTATATGCGGTTTGAATTACCGCAATTCGATAAATTATTTTTTTAGGTTAGGTTTAGAAAAATACAATTCTACGGTGTAGTGAAAATTATTTGTGATTTTATATTCATATTTGTATATGTGTAAATTCTAAACAAACTGTTTAGAATTATGTTAGACAAAATAGAATATTAAAAATCTCCGTGCTATTTCGATGTGTTGTTGAAATTGACTAACAATTTATTTTTTAATTTCTAGGTTTTTATACACAAAAGAAAACCTAAATTATGACTAACTTATAATAGAACACGATAACAAGAAACTGCAAAGAATGCAAGCGGATGTACCATTTTCACATATACGTGTTGCGCTGTCTATGCATATCAAATGATCATCCGCTCACACGCTTTACATTGTTTCCGGTAATCGTGTGAAATAAACTGTTCAAGATTGAACATACTCCCGGGCGACTATGGCAAGGTTGTACTATGCAGTAGCGGCCGTTGATTGTGGTCGAAGTGGATCTAATGGGCGCCGGCGCCGTATGTAAGCTATGATCCAGACTATTCCGACGATAAGAGCGCTCCAGAATAAAATATGAATCATGGTGTAGTGATGAACATGATGTTGATTTTGGTTGGTGAAGAACTCATTTCTCTGGGTCAGGTGCTCATTTTCCCGAAGAGCTGCTATTTCATCTTCCAACTTTTTAGTGTCCAGACCGGAGATGAGGTCAGCCGCAGCGTCATCACGCACCTTGGTTTTGATGTGATTTCCAAGATTTTTCAACTGCTTGGAAGTGGTGATGCCCGAGGTTGATCTTTGAAACGCCTTGCTTATACTGTTGGTTGCTGTGCCCACAGCTACAATGTATGACTCCCTGTCGCGTAATATACAGCCTGCATCAATGCTAATTATTCCCGAGCCTTGAAGAGTGAGCGGACTAGATTGGGATCCACATAAGACATCGACCGTAGTTTCGTTGGGAACTGCATAAATCCATTGATTGGGTGCCTTGAGGGGAATCCATCTAATAGTGGAATTCCTAGTTTGAAAGCTGCAGAATTGCTCAAGAGCGGCTTTCCGCTGAAGGATGGCTACCTCGCATAGACCGTTGTTAGAGAATGCGTTGAAGACGGGTGATGTCTCGCATAGGAAATGTGCTGAGGAAACAATCTGACAACGAGATAGTTGTTCCGTAGAGAAGAACGCGAAATGTTCGCGATGGCTGTCCATGGCCAGATACTCAGTTGAAGTTACTATGCTTGACTGTGTGTGGTCATGCAGAATGTCCGGCACGGCAATCACGGAGAGAAGCGTATACTCTGTTGCGAACGCCAGTGGAATGATGACTTCGATGATCACGTTCTTCTTGGTCATTCTACTTCTGACTGTTAGACTCTGATATACATGTATCAGATCAGACAATTGGTGACCAGGGACGCTGACGGCTGTCGGTACATGTTGCCGAATCAGCGAAAGTTGTTCTTCTAATTGGTCCGGCGTGAGTATGGTGGGATGCAAAATCTCATGATGAGCGGAGTACACTATGTTAAGCAAACTGTGTTGGGTGTCTTCCAAGTTCTGTAAGATCAAGGTTAACTCGATTATGTTCATTACCACCGAGCGAACCCTGTCCTCATAGCTTCGATACTCTTGTAGTACCTTTAACTCCTCCCTTAATCGCCTCTGCTCTTGTAATGGGTTGTTCATGGACATCATGGTGAGATTGGAATTATGCTTTATCAATTTTACCGTGTTATCTATTATTGATGTTTGATTCTGTATTAATGTCAGTAGATGATTTTCGTTGGTGTTGATCGTGTCAAACTGGGATTCGGGTTGGGCTGCATCGCGTTGCGACAAGATGCCAAATATATCGCCCAAAGCAATCCCCAACGTATCTCCTAATCCTCGCTTGGATCGCTTGCGTTCCTTATTGCTATCTTTTAGTAACTTGTTTTCAGCTATTAGGTTGTTGAGTCGCCATTGCAAATGTTGTAGGGTAGTATTACAGTTGAATCCTGGCAGATCTTTACAAGCTCCTTGTAGTTGGGCTACGGCTTGCTTACAGTTTTCTACCTCTTTCCAATAGTCGGTCAAGTTGTAAAAAATTACTAATTTCCATTTCATGGCGACGGCTTCTAGGGTTCCCATTTCCTCAAAGTATATGCCTGATGGATGGTCGAAGGGGCGGATGTTAGTGATACCGCGCGCCAAACCTAGAATGGTGCATACTGATAATAGCGCCAAGGCTAAATTGCTAGCCCTTAAACCACACTTTGCTCTTCTCGGCGGTTGCTTCCTGATAGGTGGGGCTTCGTTGTTGGCGGCTTCGAGTTCTGGAGTATTTGTCACCTCCGCTTCTATGGGGAGCTTGCATAGTTTGGTGATTGGGCGTTTGTACACATTGTCCTTGCATTTAACCGTGGCCACGCGAACTAGACCATCAGCACCAGCTTGAGTTTCAATAATTCGACCTAATTTCCAATATGTTGTCGGTAGTTGATTGTCTCGCAAGAGGACTAAGTCGTTTATCAATAAGTTGGGTTGCGGCGTTTTCCATTTGCTCACTCAAAAAAAACCTGCATCTATAGAGACAAAAGCTGCATTAATAGTACGAAAAATACGTGAAAACAGCGCCAATGCAGGAGTTCTATAATATTACGAATTACGTTCATTAATAACATAAAACTGACAAATTAATAAATTGTTGTAGCTACGAATTAGTCTGTACTATTTATGATTTGATTCATATACGATACGAAAAAGTTTATAATTTTAATGCAATTGCAAGCGTTTATGGATGAATAATTTCTTATTATTAACGTAAGGCATTGTAAAATAGTACAAAATGATGATTTGTTGAAAGATTAAATTCATAGACAGCACGAAATTGTTCATAACATTTTGGAAATTAAAAGTTTTAATAACGTCTAATTCATACATGTAACTAAATAAATTCATTTTATATACGTATCAATACTGATATTTACGAAACTAATGTTATATGTAAGTTGACAATGCCCATAGAATGTGAAATAATTCATAAATAAACAACTATTTTCGTAAATATATTGATGACGATTATTCAAATATAAGATGCAGTTCATGAATAATAAGCACAATTATGTTTTTCTTAATTTCATACGACGAGAATGTTTTATTTATTAAATCATAATTTAACACTTATAATATCTTTACAAAATATTCACAATAAAATATAATTTAATGCATAATTAATACTAAGTAAAATAATAAATCAAAAATTATTCAAAACAGCTATTACCATTACACTTATATTCAAATAATTAATTAATTTTAACTATTTTTGTATTTTTATTAGTTTTATTTGATTCATATTTTTATTTTTTTAATTGTAAATTTCAGTTTTGCTTCACCTTATGATTTATTACTTAATTATGTAACTGTAATTATGTAACTTAATAAAATAATAGAAACATAGAAATTTATTCAATGTTTCCTACAAATACAAGTTATAAGTATTAATCAAATGATCAATATTATTTTAATAATATACTTTGAATAATACAAAATAAGTTAAAATGTCTATCAGCTCAGCATTAAAATAGTAAAAATAATCAGTTAGGATAATAAAAAATATAAACCAACAGTACTCTAACTTGTAAGCTCTTGTAATATCAGACTGGCTTTAGAGGATTTTTGTTTTGTTTTATAATATGGTAAGATTTGTTAAAAAATGAACATAAAATATTTTTCACACTGCACCACGTTTCCTATACCCAGTACAAATGGCTAAATGCATTCTAATTTTTCTTCATCTAATTTTCCTGGAAAATCCTGTGTAAATTATTGATTCCTGTCCGGTATCATCCTTTTTAATATTCCTTTTGAATAGAAGTTAGGAATCAATGGAAGCACCAGAAAAGCTGAAGAGCGGCATCGTCTAAAAGTAAAAAAGAGTTACAATAAATGTACTGTTTGAATTATATATTTACATATTGAATTGACTTTCACGTTAATTTCTGAATTTAATTTACCTTTATAGAAACCCTTTTAAATGATTTTATTCATTTATTTTTCATTAATTGATTTTTCCACATTTATTAAAATGTTTTGAAGAGATGTTAGGTCGTGTTGTATTTCCTTAATTTTGTATCGGCTACAAGCGTGCCAAATACTCCCGAACTCAATAGCTGATACATCGTCGTAGTTAATGTGCTTTTTAAGCAAGCAAAGCAGCGTCAACTTTCGGATCTATAAAATTATTTAAGAATTATTTAATAATAAATGCCTATAAATAAATAAATTTTTGTGACTACGTAGTGAAATAAAAATGAATGCTGTTCTATGCGGATGATCCAAAAAAATACCTTTAAATATAATACTTATCTGATATGCAACTAAAATTATCACTATTTTATTACACAAACAAAATAATACAATAGTTGTTTTTATTTTATAATTAATTATGAAAACGAAATAAAACACTATGATTTCAATAAATTATTTCTTTTCAATTTACCACCAAGACACAACAAACTTGCAACAAATTTTAAGAACGAATGAACTAAATGACCGTTTTATGAAATATAATACGTATAAATTATAAATATGACGAACTTTTTGTATATATTATGAATATTTTTCTATCGTCATCTATAATACGAACTAATTCGTAGATATAAGGACTTTTCTTATATATTATGAATATTTTTCTATCGTCATCTATAATACGAACTAATTCGTGGATAGTGCGTAAATATTTGATGAAATTTCAAAACGAGTACAAACAAATTAATTTTTATTTAACGTTGGGGTGGTGTATAGAAGGATATCTTCTCAAATACATATTTCAAAACTGTATTTCTCAAAATAAGACAGGATTTTTCAAAACAGCATTTTTTCAAAACGGCAATTTATCCGCACACTCTAAAATACATTGGTTACAAAGCCTAAAGTTCTACTCGTGGTTGTGGTATGTGAATACATCCTCAACTTATATCGTAAAAAGGCACACCTTCCGAATATCGTTCTAAAGTTTAATCATGCGTGTGCTTCTCGATTATTTTATAATTGTGGATGGGTAAATTATAAAGAGAGTCGAAGATAAGTTATGGTCAAAGAAAATGTGCGTAAACAGAAGACAAATTTAAAAAAAGATGAATCGTTTGGATGAATATGTTATGAACAAATTCGATCATTTGAATTACATTTTCAATAAACTATACCAGTATGTAATTAATATTATGTTGCATACAACTTCTACATGTTCAAGTCATTAATGATAAAAAGAGACTATGTAAATAATTGTGTGTTCGTTACAGTCTTCTATGTTTAATAAATATTTTTAAACATGTTCTATAAATTTTTTATATATTTGTCATAATTAGCTACTATATATTATAATTTGTAATATTAATAATAAAATTCGTAAAAGTTAACATCGATATGAATATCGAGATACTCGTATACCATAATTTTCGAATTTCGCTATTGTATCTTTACTACGTATAATTTCATATTTTTAAGGAATAAAAATTCATTATTGCGAACCTATTCGTATAAAGACTTTTAACACAATTTTACAATTGAAAGTATCCTTTAACAACAAATATAAATATAATGCAACAATACAAAAAAACTATTAATTGAACTAACGGGTGATTTTTTAAGAGCTTGAGAACTTTTTTTTAAAAAAAAACGCATAAAATTTGCAAAATCTCATCGGTTCTTTATTTGAAACGTTAGATTGGTCCATGACATTTACTTTTTGAAGATAATTTCATTTAAATGTTGACCGCGGCTGCGTCTTAGGTGGTCCATTCGGAAAGTCCAATTTTGGGCAACTTTTTCGAGCATTTCGGCCGGAATAGCCCGAATTTCTTCGGAAATGTTGTCTTCCAAAACTGGAATAGTTGCTGGCTTATTTCTGTAGACTTTAGACTTGACGTAGCCCCACAAAAAATAGTCTAAAGGCGTCAAATCGCATGATCTTGGTGGCCAACTTACCGGGCCATTTCTTGAGATGAATTGTTTATAAATTTACGAACTGCGATTATTACTATTAATGCATGCAGTTGTAGAATTTGTTTTGTTTATTTTATTTTCTACGTTTATATAAAGATTTTTACATTAATAGTAGGAATTCGAGTTAACGAATGATATTCGTAAAAAAAATACACAAAAATTTTTTCAGTGCTGCGTTGCTGTAATTGGTGTAGATATTCAACTGACCATCTCTTCCAAAAGTCTTGTATCATCCGTTGTACTAGGTGCCATCTTGTGGTCAGAGGTATGTTCTCGACCATGCCAGAAGGCTGGCTCTTGAGAGCTTCCCCGATCAAAAAATGGCCAGGAGTTAATGCCTTAAGATCGGATGGATCATTGGTTAACGGCGTCAATGGTCTCGAATTTAGGCAAGCCTCTATTTGAGCGGTGATGGTACTTAATTCTTCATAGGTAAGAGTAGTGGCACCTATGACTCGTTTTAAATGACCCTTTACGGATTTAATTCCGGCTTCCCAAATGCCTCCAAAATGAGGGGCGAATGGTGGTATGAAATGCCAAGTTGTCTCGCCTTCGGCTATTGCATTTGTTATATCGATTGGCAATGTGGTCAAGGCGACGTGAAGGTTCTTCTTCATTTCGGCATCGGCACCAACGAAGTAGGTGCCATTATCCGAATACAGATCCGTGCATAAGCCTCGTCGTGACGTGAATCGTTGGTAAGCGGCAATGAAGGCGGCCGTTGTTAAGCTACTAACTATTTCTATATGTACGGCCTTGGTCACCATGCAAACAAATAGGGCTATGTATCCTTTATATGATTTATGACCTCTGCCTTTTGTTGTTCTCAGCTGAATAGGTCCAGCATAATCGATCCCAGTTTTAGCGAATGGTCTGCCTGGCCATACTCTGGAACCTGGAAGATCACCCATAAGTTGTCTCGTATTTTGTTGTTGGTGCCGGAAGCATGTAACACATTTATTTATCACGAGTCGTACAGCTCGCCTTCCATCCAGGATCCAATATCTATCTCTTAGGTGTGATAGCGTCAGCTGTACTCCTCCATGCAACATTAACTTGTGGGCTCTTTCGATGAGTTTCCGAGTAATTGAATTATTTTTACCCAAAATAATGGGATTTTTGGTGGCTGTTGGGATGTTCGAGTTCTGCAGTCGCCCTCGCATTCGTAATACACCATTGTCATCTAGAAAGGGGTTCAAAGATAAAAGCTTGCTGTTATTCGGCAATCGTTGTGTGTTTCTCAGACATCTCAGCTCCTGGTAGAAGTCTTCCTCTTGACTCATGCGGAATATAATGGTTTCAGGCGCGATCGCCTTAAATGTTGGAATTTTCCGTGCAGCCCGATTAATGAACGTTGCGCAGATTGCTACTACTCGTTTTAATTTGTCATAACTGGAAATCCTTTGAAACAATCCCCACCAGACGTTGGTTACATTCGTTGTTGCTATTAAGGTTATCTTCTCCTCGTATTCCTCAGGGCGATAGGCTTGTGGGTCCGTCTCACTGTTTTGCTCGATATCTTCAGGGAGTCCCCATAGAGTTGAATCATGTTGTACAAATTCTGGTCCATGCCACCATAACTTGCAGTGGACTAATTCTCTAGGAGATGTTCCTCGAGAAGCGAGGTCTGCGGGATTCTCGTGGGACCTTACGTGATGCCAAGTGGCTGTTGGTGGCTTTTGTTTTATGCACGAGATGCGGTTTGCAACAAATGTTTTGAAGCGCCTTGGTTCTCCCTTGATCCAGCTTAGCGTGATGGACGAATCGGTCCAAACGTGCGTTTCACACTCATTTAGCTGCATTGCAAGTTGCACATGCCTTAATAGTTTAGCTAGTAGTCTAGCTGCGTTTAACTCTAATCGAGGAACTGACAGCTTTGTTTTGATGGGAGCCACCCGTGTTTTGGCCATTACAAGATTAGTGGTTACTTGTCCTGCCTCGTTGGTAGTCCTGCAATATACTACAGCGGCGTATGCAAGTTCGGAGGCGTCAGCAAAGCCGTGTAGTTCCTTTCTGGTGCTTCTTGTTGTGTTGACCCACCTAGATATTTTTATGTTCTTCACAGCGGGCATTTCCTTCTTGTAGATCAACCATTTTTTACCTATTTCTTCTGGTAGTGGTTCGTCCCATTCGATCCCGGAGGCCCATTTACCTTGCATCAGAATCTTAGCAGCAATGGTGACGGGTGCTAACCAACCGATTGGGTCAAATAATTTTGATGAATCAGCCAAGAGTGAACGTTTGGTGGCCGTCCCCTCAGACAATTCCAAATTGTCTACGTGAAATTCAAAGGTGTCTTTCGTGGGGTTGTAATGAATCCCCAAGGTTTTGATGCAATCGCTTAATTTTAACAACACGTTACCGGTAGCTTGCAATTCTGTTGGTATTTGCGCTAATAGCTCCGGACTATTGGAAGACCACTTCCTTAGTTTTAGTCCACCTTTCTCGGAGAGCCCTATTAGTTGTTGTATCATGGCCGAGGCTTGGTCTAAGCTGTCGTTTCCTGTCAGCAAATCGTCCACATAGAAGTCAGACAATATGGTTTCGGAGGCGATAGGAAACGATCGCCGTTCGTCTTCAGCTAGTTGCCTTAAAGCACGCACAGCCAGAAAGCTGGCGGCTGTGGTGCCATATGTGACCGTTTTTAACCTGTAGATGTCTACGGGGTTTGTTAGTTCCGTCCTCCATAGAATTAGTTGATAATTTCTATCTTGCTCGTGAATCCATACCTGCCGATACATTTTTTCTATATCGGCCGTCAGCACGTACTGATGTTTACGCCAACGAAGGATTATGTCCGCCAAATCTTGCTGTAACTTTGGGCCGATCATCATTTTCTCATTAAGGGATGATCCATTTGTTGTTTTGGATGACGCATCGAACACTACACGTAATTTGGTAGTAGTGCTGTCCTGCTTCATTACACCATGGTGTGGAATGTAGTAACTATTATAGTTTGGCTGCTCTTCTAACTTGGGAACCAGCTCCATATGGCCTAAGTCCAGATATTCCTTCATGAAGTTTTGGTATAGTTGTTTAAACGGGGCGTCTTTTTTAAATCTTCTCTCTAGTTGTAATAAACGAGCGGCAGCCGTTTTCTTGGATTCTCCTAACTTTGGGGGATCCTCCTTGAACGGAATGCTCACCGAGTACCTGCCGTCACCGTTTCGTTGAACTGTTGATGAAAAGTGTTCCTCCGCTCTCTGTTCTTCTTCGGTACGGACCCTTTCGTCTGGAATATCGTCGTTTTCCACTAAGAGTTTTAGTTGATTCTCGATGGCTTTAGTGGTCACCATTGTAAGCTTTTCTCCAGAACGTTGACCCATGTTACCCATCAAAATCCAGCCCAGCTCAGTTTCTTGAGCCATCGGGTCGTTGGGACCCATCTTGATTATGTTGTTGATAGCTATGGACGCATAATAGTCGGCACCGATTATTAGGTCGATGGGTTGTGGATGATTGAACCTCGGATCGGCCAATTTTAGTCTACCCAGGTGGGTCCATTTGCTGTCGTCAACCTTGACTTGTGGTAGTTGATGATCCAGGTTATCGAACACTAGTGCCTCAATAGCTAAAGTGAAACTCCCAGGGAAATTGGGTGATAGCGTAGTGTTCACAGCATGTCTGCATACTCCTGCCGCTTGACCACCAATGCCAGAAATTTTAACATTAATTTTCTTCCTTTTGAAATTGAAACGATTTACGGCTCTGGATGATATTAACGTTGCCTGAGATCCAGGATCTATCAGGGCTCGCAGTGTTACGAGCTGACCGTTGGCGGTTGTTGAAAGGACCACGGCAGTTGGCAATAGCACTGCCGATGTTTGCTGCACCATGAATGTTTTCGGACCCTGCTCGGTTTTCGATGCAGAGTTGTTGCAATGCAAGAGGGTGTTGTGTTTACCATTGCAGACTACGCAGAATTCCGTGGCGGAGCACTTGAACTTATCATGACCTTCCAAGCATCGCACACAGAATTGTAGATGGTTGACCAATTTAGCCCTCTCCAAGGTTGGCATATTCTTGAAACGTGGGCAGATCTCTAACTTGTGATTTCCGCTACAATTGGGTACCACGCAGCGTACTGAAGCTGTCGCGACATTTACACGTTTGATCGGCTGTGTGACGATTTGACGCGGTGTTGCTACATGCTTGTTTTTACCCATGGCTTCTAAAGACTGGAATCGTCGTTCTAAAAAGTCAAACAACACGTTCAAATTCGGAACTTCCTTGGGCTGTTGCAAATTTGTCTCAAACAATCCTATTGACTCTGGATCGAGCCTTCTAGTGACTAAAAATACCACAAATGCTTCGAATGTGGACTTCAGTTCGAGTTGCTGGATGTTATGCAACACTTCCTTAAGCGTGTCATGCATCGAGCGGATTGCTGGCCCTGTTGCTTGTTGTAGCGTAGACATCGACAATATTGAATTGAAGTAATTGCTGGACAACAACCTCTTGTTGTCATATCTAGCTTTTATGGCTTCCCACGCCATATCATAATTATCACCTGTTGCGGCTAGATGAGCGATGAGCTGAGCCGCTCCCTTTTGCAGCTTAGATTTTAAATAGGTCATTTTCATTGTGTTGGACAATGAATCATTGTTATGAATTATTTCAATGAACAAATCCTTGAACGAGGTCCATTTATCGTAGTCACCATAGAAGGTTGGTATTTCTACTTGAGGCAACTTGACCTTTTGTTCTACATGTGGTTTACTCGTAATACGTTCTGCCAGTTCCTGGCACTGTTGTAATCTTATTATCGTATTTTCCACTCTATTTTTGATGGTGCCATAGAAATCTTGGACGAAATAGTTTGTTGTTTTGTCCTTTTCATCCGTTTCTATCATGATGGTTGCATGCAGTTGATATATATCACGCATTTGTCTCTGCAGCTGATTTACTTTTAGATGAAGGTATTCCTTCGGACAACTTTCTTTATCCAATCTGCATTCTATTGCGTATATGTCTTGATGTAATTGACGCATATAGAAATCTTGTCGCTTGCACTCGAGGGTTAAAGATGCAGTTGTCGTCTTATGATGCTCATTACTGCTAGAGTGTGACGAGGAATCGGTTTCCTTGAAAGGCGGAGGTTTACTGGATTCTTGATTGTCCCTGCTACAAGTTGGTTCCGGCTCTTCTTGATGGCTCTCCGAATGAACGTCGTTATCGATGGAATCAGGCTGGGAAATTGTGGTCCAGCCTAATTTTTCGACCGCTGTACCCGTTGGAGTGCTTGGAGGTGCTGCATTCAAGCGTTGGCGCATGTCTCCTAGAAGCCAGGTCATCCGGTGTAGTTTGTCTAGTTGAACGATATGGGTGCGAATTCTCCATTGGAGGGGATATCGCTAGAATCTTTTCATCATTGGTGATGAACTCCTGATGTGCCGCCTTCACATATGCTATTTTCTTCTCCAAATAGCTTTTTGTTTTCCGGGAGTTGCCGTCCTTTTTATAATTGGAAAGCAACTGCCTTATGTTGGTAGCAATTTCGTGTTGTGCGAGCAATATTTGTTCCATCTCGAATGGCCTGTTGTTGACTGGCTGAGTGTGATTCGAGATGTTGCCGTTTGTTGATGGTTGGCGCAAAAAACTCGTGTCAACGATTTAAGGTGAGTTAGATTTGATGGCGTGGTATTACCGGATTGCCGTTGTTGTATGCTGGTCACACCCGCTCAATGTTGTGGGCAGCCAGATTTACTCGAAATACCAAGCTTACAATTTGTTTATAATAGACTGCGGTTTATACGGCGGTTGTCGTATATCGTTGTTGTTAAGCCAGCCTATGTGGACTATAATTGACTTCGAATCTCGTTGTGCTGAGATTCGGCTCGAAGGACCAATGTAAATTCTAAACAAACTGTTTAGAATTATGTTAGACAAAATAGAATATTAAAAATCTCCGTGCTATTTCGATGTGTTGTTGAAATTGACTAACAATTTATTTTTTAATTTCTAGGTTTTTATACACAAAAGAAAACCTAAATTATGACTAACTTATAATAGAACACGATAACAAGAAACTGCAAAGAATGCAAGCGGATGTATCATTTTCACATATACGTGTTGCGCTGTCTATGCATATCAAATGATCATCCGCTCACACGCTTTACATTGTTTCCGGTTATCGTGTGAAATAAACTGTTCAAGATTGAACAATATGTGTGCATGAATATTTTATAAATAGAAAAGATAATATACACGGACAATTCAAAATTACCATACATAAAATAATAAACATGCATATTACATTCAACGCACAAAAATTTGTTCGAGTTTTGTTGTTGTATTTGTTAAGTTTTTTATTCTTGGACGAAAATTTTCGCTCGGTTATTCTTTTTAAATGACAGCAAAATAAAACGCAATTTTTCTTATAGTTTTTATTTTTCTTATTCTGAGTATGGTCGAATACATAAAATCCTATCTCTCGCTCTCTTACGTTATTTTTTTTATTTTTTTTATTCTGTCTATAGTTCCCGCATAATTTAGTTTCTAATGGTTTCAGGGGTTTACAAAATTAAAAGCCTTTTCAAATTTCCCATTGAAATGGATAGCGCTCCCGATAGCGGCTCCCGATAAATAAGTGAGCCGAATTATTTTTTTATCGATTTTTAATTAAAAAGTTGAATGAAAAATCTTAGTTTAGATTTAAATAAATTAATTAAATGCAATAATAGCGCGCTAAATATAAGTTTTGACATAGAAAATCGGCAGCTCCGGATACAGCTATCGGGCGCTAATAAAAAAACACAGCAAAAAATTTGTTTAATTATAGTTCATCTATCATAACAAAGATGTCTCTACAATAAAATAATCAACTGCTTAAACATTTAGGCGACACGTTATTTGTATTCCAGCTAAATTTGTATGAAAATTATGAACAGTGTTAGGAACACCTAAAATGGTACAGTTAAGACAGTCAGTGTATTTTCTTGAGACAATTACAACAACACCACAATGGCTAAAGCAAAAACTAAAGCATTTTAGAATTTTGCTTTGGCTGAATGATAATGCAGATTTGCATTTGTTGAAATAGCTGAATAGCGCTGATTCAGCTAAAGCAAAAATGTTTTAAGCCGTATTTTCTTGAGAATTAAAACATTTTTTGCTTTAGCTGAATCAGCGCTATTCAGCTATTTCAACTAATGCAAATCTGCATTATCATTCAGCCAAAGCAAAATTTTAAAATGCTTTAGTTTTTGCTTTAGCCCCACCATGGCTGTTGTAATTGTCTCAAGAAAATACACTGTTAGTTCTCAAGAAAATACGGCTAGTGATAAATTTATGTTCCGCAGTTAGCTGACAAAATATATAGACGCATAATTTGAATATTGCCTGAACTTAATGAATAAAATAACTCCATATCACAAATAAATTATACACGCTATAGAAAATAAAAACATTTTGCACCACCACGCGAAAAGAACTTACTGACGGGTAAGACTTATTCTACTGAATGGTTCCCAATCTGTTGATTAGAAACTAATAGAATCTACTAATAACTTCAATCTCAAATGCCACATTCAGACAAATAATGGCCTGCTGATGTTCTAGAATTACAAATACCAGAAAATATATTTTGTACAACACGAGCACGAGGCATTTTGTAACATAATTGCTGCTCAAGCAACAAAATATTATTTTCTGCTCCAGCTACAGAAATATCTATTGCCAATTCCCTATTTCCAAATAAAGTGAGAATATTGCAATTGGTTTTAATAATTTCCGGGAAGTACTCTTTATTCTCTTCAATGTTAAATTAAGTGTGGGTTTAGCCCGCATAGTATTTATTTTAGTTGCGGATTCAGTTTCACTTCTGCCAGAAAATAATTCGCAAGATATAAGTAACACTATTCGGTGCGCATATATAATAAAAGCCTCAATTATAATAACAAATAATACAGGGTGTCTCAAAAAATGTACTAACACTTTGAATGTCGCTAACATGGTGCCTTTTGTGTTTTTGCAGGTGTAATTAATGTTACAGCATTGCAAGAAATCAACTTTGCTTGGAAGAGAAAAGAACTTTGTCCTGAAATTTTATTGGAAGACCGAAAACGCTACGGAAATTCAAAGACGGTTCAGAAGGGAATTCGATTCTACGAGCTCACCTCGACGCAGCTTTCGAGGCACATGGATTGATTGAACGAAGGGGTAGCATTGAATATCCTGCGCGTTCCTCAGACCTCACGCCCCTGGACTTCTTTTTGTGTTGATATCTCAAGGACAGAGTTTATGGCACCAAGCCAAGAACAATTGATGCATTGAAATTGATCTGTTTCGTGACGTTTGCGAATCACCTTGGAGCGCGTTATCAGCGTTGTCTGGGCAAAACTGGTCATCAATTTGAACATTTCCGAACATAATTCTTCAATTACAATTGTCTTCTGTACTTGAAGCCTTTCAACTTCACTCTATATTCGTAAATAAAGTTTTTCTCGACACTCGACACTGTTAGTACATTTTTTTGAGACACCCAGTATATTTTTCCGATAACACTATTCCAAAAATAATATCCCGTTGAATTGAAATTTCCAGTGAAATAGCAGAATACTGACATCTCTTTTGTTTGAATACTTTTGTATGTTAGATATTTTGCCAGTCCAGAATAACCCTTTAATATTTATATGAGTTACCACCGTAGAGAGGCCTGCTAGTTCAAGTTATTTAAATGAAACGAAAATTTGTTTCATTTATTATAATTTTATCAATAAAGATAAGACAAACAATAAATGCTTTGTATAAGTTTGATTAGATATTTAGTTGTTCTACATGCAACCACAATCCACCTTTACTTGTTAAAACCAAACCATTTGGATCTAATTCCAATACTTTTGGAGTTTTATCGGTGGGAGTGAACTTAAAATTATTCAGTAGTGTGGCCAGTCCAATTCGTGCTTGCATTATACCAAATCGTTCGCCTATACAATTACGAGGGCCTTCGCCGAACGGTAAGAATGCGTACGGATTGCGTTTCTTAATTTCATCTTCGGCAAATCTATTCGGATCAAACACTTCAGGTTTTGGATATATTTCAGGGTCATGATGTATTGCGTATACCGGAATAAAAAGTCGTGTTCCTTTCGGGATTACAATTCCGGTCGATGGTTCTTTGTAATCGGTTTCAGTTTTACGGAATAACTCCGAAACCGGTGGATATTTACGTAGAGATTCTAAATCAAAATTTAAAAATTAGAACATTAATCTATCAAATTAATCATTAATTTCTCACCATTAATAATTTGTGTTACATATTTCATTTCACTCAAAGCCTCGTACGTGATTTCACCATTATGCTCTTTGAGAACACGTTTCACTTCAATGCGCGCTTTTTCTTGTATTTCCTGATTCTGTGCTAATTCAAATAGAGCAAAGCTCATTGCAGTGGACGATGTTTCAAAGCCAGCTAGATAGAATACAAATGCATTAGCCGCCATATCATTAATTGTGAAACTGTTATCAGTATCTTTTGCTTTAAGGTCGATTAACAAATCCATGAAATCGTTTCGACGGATATTGTTTTTCTCGCGATATTCCACCGTTTGGTTTACCAAATCCATAAAAAAGTTGATGATTTCGGGGCGGCGCAGAGAAATGTCCAATTTTTTGGCTAACTTCGGAAATGAAGACCGAAATAATATTTTAAATCGCCCAAAAGATGTTATGGTGAACACAAGACGACCATAATGACGAAAACGTGATTGTGGATCTTCTAGGCTGTTACACTCCAAACCGAAGGCACAACTTCCAATTACGTCGGTGGTGAATCGCGCTAATAAATCTTTAAGTTCAAGAGTTTTGGATAATTTGATTTCGCGGTGAATTGTGTTCTTAAACTCATGTCCGATCGCCACAATTGTCGGAAACATGTACTTCATTTTGCCTGATGTAAAGGTCGGTGATAATTTTGTTCGTAAATTTCTCCATTTCGTGCCTTCAACGTTGAATAAATGGCCGGACAGCGGATTTTTCTCGTCATGAAATGAAGTACCCCGATTTAAAAATGTATTAAAATCTTTCACCAGCACACTTTTTACTAAGTTTAAGTCGGTAATTAAAATCACTGGTGTAAATAGTATGTAGAAACCACATAGCGCGGCCTTTCCTTTGAACTCGTCATAGTACCGTTTAAACATTAACGCATTTGGTGGCCGATTTATAAACTGTTGATAATGGAACTTGGCCGATGGAATATTAAAACCTTTCCAATACGAATATTTTTGTTTAACATAAAAATAGACACAAATTAAAAATGTATACAACACCAGCAGAATATTAAACAACGACATTTTTTATAAAACTATAAGAGCGAGCGCGTCTTATGAGCTCTATGACTTGACTAATTGTTTTCTAATTAAACCTCCTAATATAAAACGTATCAGTTATCTCGTACAATGATAAACAATTTTAACTATCAAGGTTTAACTCCGCAATGAACAGCAAGTTGTTCAAGTACTTTGTAAAATGATTTATTTATCTGATTTGCGACTATTTCAAAATGAGGCAACAAATTTTTATTTGGGCGTGCAAAATGAGTGATCGCGAACTCAATGAAGACGTTCACAAAATATTGCAACGCGTTTACACAACAGCTCACGATTTGTATCTGATAACAGTTATTTTTTAAAAACCATATACATTATAAATTACTGATATCAAAAACACAACTTGTTTACAAATAAAAAAATAGCATAGCGCTCTAACACAGTTTTGGCGCTTAAATTCAAGTCACATGTACAACACATGTTAACGCATAGCAAGCATCATCAAGAAAACTACCTTTTATTATTACTCATTTGGTGATTTGATTAGTAAATAAATTTTAATTTTTCATTTTATATTTTGAAACTCATTCTACGTTTATTTTTAGAGAAAAACAAGATGTTATCGCTTTCTTATCTTTTGCTTAGTCATATTAATTCAATATATACATTATAACATTTATAGTTGTTCCAGATTTAGCCATAATCCACCTTTGCCTGATAAAACCAACCCATTTGGATCCAATTCCAATACTTTTGGTGTTTTATCAGTGGGAGTGAATTTAAAATTGTTCAAAAGGGTTGCCAATCCAATTCTGGCTTGCATGATACCAAAACGCATTCCAATGCAATTTCGTGGCCCTTCGCCAAATGGAATAAAAGTATAAGGGTTTCGTTTTTGTACTTCATCATCGGTAAATCGGTCTGGATCAAATACTTCCGGTTTTGGATAATACTCCGGGTCATGATGAATAGCGTACACTGGAATATGAAGTCGTGTACCTTTTTTGAATATAAATCCAGTCTGTTGTTCTTTATAATCAACCTCGGCTTTTCGGAATAATTCTGCAACTGGTGGATATTTACGTAGGGATTCTGAAAATTTTTCATAATATTAGAATTTTACATAGAAATCAAATTACATTAAATTACCATTTAAAACTTGCAAAACATATTTCATTTCATTCATTGATTCGTAAGTTAACTCTCCATTATGCTCTTTTAGCACACGTTTAACTTCAGCTCGTGCCTTATCTTGTATATTTTGATTGCGTGCCAATTCGAATAGAGCAAAAGACATCGCGGTCGATGACGTTTCAAAGCCAGCTAAATAGAATACAAACGCGTTTGCCGCCAAATCATTGATAGAAAAATCTTTTGGGTTACTCTTTGCTTTAATATCAATTAATAAATCCATGAAATCATTCCGGCGTATATTATTTTTTTCTCGATATTCGACGGTTTGGTTGACTAAATCCATAAAGAATTCGATAACTTCTTCATCACGGACCCCAATATCAAAACGGTCAGCGATTTCTGGGAATGTTGATTTGAATAAAATTTTAAATCTGCCAAACGAATTAATCGTAAATACTTGACGACCATAGTGACGGAATCTGGATGTTGGGTCTTCGAGACTATTGCACTCGAGTCCGAAAGCTACACTTCCGATGACATCAGTGGTGAAACGCGCTAAAATATCTTTTAATTCTAATTCTTTTGAAATTTTACTCTCCCGTTGCAGGGTACGTTTGAATTCTTCAGCAATCGCCACAATTGTTGGGAACATATACTTCATTTTACCAGACGTGAATGTCGGTGATAGCTTTGCTCGCAAATTTTTCCATTTGGTACCTTCCAAATTGAAGAGATGTGCTGATAATGGATTTCTTTCGTCATGGAATGAAGACCCACGGTTCAAAAATGTTGGGAAGTCCTTCACAAATACGTTCTTCAGTAATTCCAAGTCGGTGATCAAAACCATTGGTTTGAATAGCACATAGAATCCGCAAAATGGTCCTTTCGATTTGAACTCATCGTAATACCGTTTGAACATAATGGCATTTGGTGGCCGATTTATAAAGTGTTGGTAATGGAATTTCACGGAAGGCACATTTAATTTTTTCCAGTAGGAATATTTTTGTTTCACCCACAAGTACAAACCGAAAAGTATCGCGTAAAACGCAAATAAAATATTTAAAAATGACATGTTTGTTCACTAAACTTCTATAAGTTCACTCTTCATTTAACTCAGCAGGTAAACTAAATGATTATTGACTTTCCATACGCTTTTAAAGTACTTTTGGCGATTTTAGATAAGACTTTTACTAATTTACACCAAAACGAAAAAAATTAAATTCTTATCTTGTACACATTTTGTATATTCTAAATCTGAATTCAAATTTTAAAAATCATTATTAAACGTATAATTGATCGGTACGCCCTATGATGACGAATACAAATGTGGTTAAATGATTCATTTGATCACCATTCTAAAATGCAGCCTCATAATGCTCTAAGATAAGAAAAGATAAAGACTGTTGCTTTGCCTTCTAATAATGATTCAAAAACCAAACTTGTCAGCGGTCTAATTGCGATATGGTTTAGAAACGTAATACTTAGGCTACGTAAGATAATCGCGTATTGATGACGGCGGTATCGCGCCTTAGTTGGAGCTTGGAGTTAACTCCAAACGGTTTGTTTTTCTACAATTTATAAAATTATGATTTCGGTCATTAGCGAAAAGGACCCGTAAATTTGCCAAAGTAACGAATGAAATTTAAAAACCCACACTTTTATTGAGATGCATTTTATAAGTTTAGAAAGAGAGCAAAATCGGTGCATCCATTAGAGAAAGAGGTGTGAATTTTGGTACGTTAATAGGCTTCGTTGGTGTTAAGTGGAAATGAAATAATTTATAAATTAAATTTATTTTATTTCACATAGTGGATAGATCCTAATTAATGATAATTTTAATAGTGTTAAAAACTGTAATAATTCGCAGTTTACGAGTACTAAATAGTGTTAACATAGTTTAGAATTGTTTTTACTTTCTTTTGTGGAGTAAAATAAACAAAAATGTGGGTTTTAAATACCTCTGCATGTGCGTGGTTCCGTGCCCACTAAATGTCTGTAGCTTTTCTACTACCCAGACTGATTGACTATATGATCAGGATGAAACTTCGTACTTAATCTTTTCTCATAAATTTGGAGATTCCAATGATTTTTAACTGAAATCAGTGCACCGGAAGGAGCAGCCTTCATAGAAGCGTTTTCGTGTTTGCAAAAATAACGGTCCAGAACATTTTTCCAAAATTTAAGTTTAAATTATGATTTTTGACAAAAAATGTTTTTCAAGAAAAACTCGGCGTCTCTATAGTCCAGATCGGGATAATACATCATACTAAAGCTGAAGAAAAGTAGAGGATATCTCTGTACCAGAAGTAACAGCTTCCATAGTAGCTTTTTCAATTTTTGCAATCAACGGTTGACCTTATTGGTTTTCTGAAATATAAGCAGGAATATTAATTTTTCTGGTTATACAAGTCAGTCTTTATAAAAAATCCGGTAGGTTCTAATTTTTCAATTTAGAACGTATAAGTGAGGTGTATTCGAAATCTATTTGCTTGTGTCGTAAAAGAATGTCGGGTGTTGGCTACAACAATTACAACCTTCCATTTCTTTACATGCAATAGGATTTGTGCTCAAATTTATTAGGTAAATTAAACAATTTAATAGCAAATTTTGCGTCTTTCGTTGATCAGGTAAAAGTTGGTGAATTATTTTTCTGTAAATTTGGAATGCAAGCAGCTGCTTAATATTATTTTATATTATGTCAATGTTCATGTATTTACAAAAGATTTCCAATTAGCCTTTCCGCACACTGCGTTTTGCAACGAAACTCAAGCTGCACTTGCCTTTGCCTTTCCACATAATACTCAAGTGCGTAAAAATCTGAACTTAAAATTTTTCTTTGTTTTTTCGTTAGTGAGTATACAGCAAGAGCACTTGAAATTATTGCTGCAAACATACAATACGCCACTTTAAAATTTAGTTTATAGGCGAAGAGGTAAGAGACGCAGGCATTGTGTTACGCCACGTAAATTTGTATTTATTGATTGATCGTTGTTATTTATTAATTGATTATTTATTAATTGATCGTCAAATCAACCAATTCATTGGGCAGTGATGAATCGACTGCTATGAGTACACCGCCATTACCATTTATGCTATTTGGGGTGAGTGTTCACATATATAAACCACACATTAACAAAGGAAGAATTCCAAACTTAAAATTTTATCGTTTAATGAGGTTTCACAGATAAAATAAATCGTAAAGAATGTTTTTAAAATAAAATTATAAAATTGAGCTGCTTTCATATCCTCGATAGCAGCTCAATTTAATTTGCAGTTTACAATTTATTAGACTTATCTACATAATGGTGCCTACAGTGACTACAATGGGCACAACAAAACAATTGGTGAACAATTACGGCACATAAGCTCGACTACAAAAGATTATATAAAGCTTTCTTAAATGAATCTCTCGACAAGTGATAATCAAAAGCTTCATAGACTTTGTTAAATACCCGCGATACCCTCGGAATTGGATCAGAAAGACCGTAGTGCCATCCAGATAAAAAACGGGCGTGTGGATACGGAAGAAGGAAAAAGTTTTGCATTTACTCACGTCATCTTGTAACAATTTGCAGTCTAACATGCTAGAGACCCAGGCAAAAATGTTCATGGCATCCGCGAAGAGGAGGCAGTTGGCAAACTTAAAACATTTTACAACATCGTTAATAAATAATGAAAATAACAGTGGGCCGATATGACTATCTTGAGGTACCCCTGGATGATGCCCGAAATAATGGGGAGGAAGAATCCAGAATCCTAACGGATTGCCAGCTATCTGAGAGGTAAGAACGCAACCAGTCGATGGGAATGAAATAACAATCGAGACTCTCCAACTTGCTAATAAGAATAAAGTGATCAGTCACATCGAAAGCCTTTGCGAAGTCGGTATAGACAATGTCAAACTGCTACTTGGAGTTTAGACTGTCAAATAAATGACCACATAAAGAGGACAAATTGGACACGGTAGACCTACTGGGATAAAATCTATGCTGAAAAGGAGAAATAAACCTCTTAGTATGGAAATGCAATACTCTATGAACCATGGACTCGAACAGTTTGGGTAAGACAGAGAAAATGGCGATCCCGCACGATAATTACTAACCTTACTTCTACATACAGAATACATGAGAATTTCCAGGGATCCGGAAAAAACCACGACGAAGGCTTACGTTGAACAAGAAGGTAGCTGCAGGGGCCAGGCTATCGGTGGAAGACCACCGTGACCTGCTTCCTTACTAACGTCGAGGAGGAGCAGTTGATCCAGAACCTCCTATTCGGTAAATTTGAAATTATCAAATACAATGGAGGTGGAAGTAGTAAGAGACCCGATGTTTGTTGAACGAAGCGGCTTGTAGACCGATGCAAAGAATTTGGCAAACAAATTGCAAATATCAGATGGCTGATTGGCGGTGGAGGTCTGGTAAGACATATCCGACGGAAAATCAGATACATTTTCTTACTGTTAATGAAGTTGCAAATTTTTATGAGATTAGATGTCAAAACTTGCTTGATTTGCACTACGTAATTATTGTAAAGGAACCAATTGATGATCTTAAATTACGTGCGGGCTTTGACAAAATCGGGATAGTAATCTACGCCGTAAAGCCTGAACAGGGATTGAAACTTGTTGCGTCGTTTCTCGAGCACCATCAACTCGGTATTATACAATGACTCACGAAAGCCGGATTTATTATTGATAACCCGCGGAACGTGTCTCTCGATATCACTCCCAAGAAGCTCATTGAATCTGTGCACAGTGTCATTCAAATCCGCACCGAACTGTAAAAAGTCCCAATCGGCAGTGCTGAGAAATTCATTCAAGCATGCATAGTTGACCATTCTAAAATTAAAATCAAAATCATTACAAAAATAATTAGTTGTACATTAGTATAAAAAATATTTATCATAATTGGTGTGTGATAAATGCTCTCACATCCAGTGAAGTTCAAGCACGGAGCAACATCGGTATGCAAGACATCGTTGGCAAATACCAGGTCCAGGAGTTTCCCCCGATGATAGTCAATGCTTTCTCATCAGTTGAGTATGAAGAGAACACACCGTCAACATCATTCCAAGATATACCGAGTAAGTTGAAGTCGCCCACAATGATAATTTAATCCTACGTCCTTAACAAGGACGAACTAAAGGTATAACAGCTGCGTCGATGTAATTGATAAACGTGTTTTAGACACCCCGGTCAGATCCGTAAGGAATGTAAACGGAGACGGCAATCGAGGTGTTGCAAGCTAGTCTGATGCGAACAGTAATGGCATCAAGGCAGGGATGACAGACGATCACTTCATTGGAGGCTGAATTCCTTACAGCAATTAAAACACCACCGACTCTACAACTGGTGCAAAATCATATCTGTCCTTTTTATGAACGACATAGTCAGATGGAAAGTACTCTTCGGATAACATATTGATATCAAAATCATTGTCAAGTATGCCTAAGCGAAAATCCCTGGTTTTATATCGGATACTGGAGGAATTGTGGTAGTAGATAGTAAGTGAATGTGTTGATGGTATTAGATGAAGCGACCTGGGGTCGGGGAACAATTTTGAACTTTATTGCAGACATAGCTAACGACTTGATCGGTTGAGGCGGATGGATCGATACGACTGATATATAAATATTTTTGGACAGGCACTGAGACAGTTTCGATTGAGTTGATGGAAGGCCTCGACCATACAATAACTTGCGGCTGTGTCGATACATCATGGATATTGGAGTTAGAGTTGACCACTTTAGCAGATGTTGTTGGGTTGGAATAATCGTCAGCAAGTTTATTTGTCAATGCGTTGATTAATTTACGGGTTTCAGCTACTTCCGATTCAATTTTCCTTAAGTCCTAATTGTCAGCGGTTTTGTCCACTATCACATCAATTTTCCTCAAAATCTTGGACATGTTATTGTTTGTGATCAAGGATATGCAGCAGTTGGCGAAAAAGCAAATGCTGGTGTACTTTTTAATTTAGTTATTCGCAGCACGGTCAAGCCCACTACAATCGTAACAAAATTGGCAATCACAGAGATTACATGAAACGATGTCGGTAAATGTACCGCAAAAAGAAAATTTTATTTTATTTTTCCCCCCTTTTTTATTTTATTTCATTTTATATTTTAAGACACGCCTATGCACTTCAACGACCGATGAATGAAAAAACGACTATAAAACAAAAATGTATGCTGTCCAGCAATATTTCAGGGACATTGTAGCAAAACACACAGTTTCTCAGTGTGATGAAACAATTAGTTATACAATTAACGAGTATTAGACCATGCGAACTACGTCGATGGGTGCTCTGCACATCGAATCCCTTTGGTTATTGATTAATGGAAATATAACCCTTCGATAGCGAACAGAAAAGTGCGTAAAATTTTACATTTTGTCAAATTCTGTGTTGTTGTGAACGCACTCTGAACTAGTGTATATTTTTGGCAACAGCAGATAAGTTTTCGAAAATTAGGCAATTAAAATATAATTTCTTATCTAACAAACATTTTGTATAGAAAATTTTGATATCATTTTATTCTATGATTTACTGACGAAGAAAATAATAATATTTCTGGAATCATTAAATAGTGAAAATGCAATCGTACATGAGTCTGCATATTTGCAAGATCATTGTTCTTACTATTATAATCTTTATATTGTCTTTATATCCGCACTTTACAAAGCCACAATTTTATACATGTTTGCCTGGTATTCTAGTTGTTTGCGTATAGTTGAATTGAGATTTTTATTAACTGATATTATTTTCTGAGAGATCATAGGTAAGACGATTTTCTAGCTAATTAAGTTAACCGATATAGGGCTATTTGATCTAAACAAATCTTTCGATCATTTTAGTTCTTAAAAACCGCTTCTAGAATCACTTGAAAGAATATGAAAGTATACATACTCGTAAGTTTCACCAAAGCGCTTTTCTTACATTTAATAAAAGCTTTAGTTTTATTGCAAAATAAATGAATTATAAAAAATTTGTATGTTATACCGGTGGGTGCTTTTTTTTTTAAACAATAATATTGCTTTGGACTTTCAACGGTAAACAATGAATGATTCTTCAGTTTCGCGAAATACTTTGCAATTTATTCATCAAGATCGCGATTATTTAATTATACATACTTACTTAGTGGAACCGAGATTCAGACACAGATACATGCAGAGTTACTGTAGTTAACGACGTGCATGAATAAAATACGCATTTACACGTATGTGTATTTAATTAATTTTAGTGCGAGAATAATATTGAGAGTTCAATTCCCATCATGCATACACTGTATATAAAGTTAAACTCAATTGAAAATCATATGATACAAGTTACAGCATTTTAAACGTTAGTTTCGTCTCAGATTTTAAAGTAAACGCGTTTGTGTTAAATAAAATGTTTTTTATTTTATTTCTGTTTGTGGTATCAGTGCCGCTTGTTGGGTACTTATTTGTGAAATGGAAGTATTCTTTTTGGAAACGATTAGGAATTCCAAGTGCCGAACCAAAATTTCCATATGGGAATATGAATAATGCCAGGAAATCTAAAGTGCATTCAGCATTATATATGACTAAATACTACAATGAGCTGAAAGGCAAAGGTCCATATGCAGGACTGTATATGGTTATAAATCCGTTTGTGTTTGTGACTAGTTTAAATATGGTGAAAACAATTTTAGTCAAGGATTTTAATTATTTTATGAACCGTGGAATTTACTATAATGAGAAAGATGATCCAATATCAGCGCATTTATTTAATATTGACGCACCGAAGTGGAAAAATTTACGGGCTAAATTAACTCCTACGTTCACCTCGGGCAAAATGAAATATATGTACCAAACAATAATTGATGTAGCCAATGAATTTAAAACCACTATCGATAACGAACTGAAAATTTCATCCGAAATTGAATTCAAAGAAATGTTATGTCGGTTTACAACTGATGTAATAGGTACATGTGCATTTGGCATTGAGTGTAATAGTTTGAAAAATCCTGAAGCGGAGTTCCGTCGAATGGGGAAAAAAGTTTTTGAACCACGCCCAAGTCGTGAACGCTTTCAAATATTGTTTACCACAACATTTCCTGATTTGGGTCGTGCATTCCATATGGTCAATAGTCACCCAGATGTATCAAAATTCTTTTTAAGTGCTGTCCGTGACACAGTAGCGTATCGAGAGGAAAATCAAGTGAAACGAAAAGATTTTATGGATTTGCTTATTAGTTTAAAAAATTCGTCCGAATCAGCGTTAAGTGTAGAAGAGATAGCGGCGCAGGCTTTTGTATTTTTTTTGGCTGGATTTGAGACGTCATCAACTGCTATGTCATATGCATTATACGAACTATCATTAAATCAAGAGATGCAAGATAAAGCACGGACGGAAATTCAACGTGTGCTCAAAAAGCATGACGGAGTTTTTAGTTATGAAGCAATGGTTGAGCTACAATACATCGAACAAATTATAAACGGTAAATATTGAGATGCGTTCACTAATTATTTTATCTTAATATGGCTATAATTTTAGAATCCCTTCGAAAATATCCACCTGTTGCAAATCTCTTCCGTAAAGTTACGCAGGATTATAAGGAACCAACAACCGGAGTGACATTCGCTAAAGGAACATTTGTTCTCATCCCTGTCTATTCAATTCATCACGATCCAGAATACTACCCAAATCCAGAAAAATTCGATCCAGATCGATTCTCAGATGAAGAAATAAAATTACGTAATCCATACACGTTCTTACCTTTTGGGGAAGGTCCACGAAACTGTATTGGACTACGATTTGGTATGATGCAAGCTAAAGTTGGATTAGCCACTATTTTACAGAACTATAGAATTACGAGATCCGAGAAAACACCAGTCCCTATGGCGTTTAAGGCTGCCAGTTTTGTTTTAACCTCTGAAGGTGGCTTGTACTTAAACCTTGAAAAAATATAATTTACTTCATGTAATAAAAACACGCAGCATTATATATTGTATTACAAATATGTATTTGTATATTATTTTCTCAGGAAATTATAGGTAGGTAGGTATTTAAAGTGACCTTGGGCCGACATCACAGTAACTGGTATAGAATATTACCTACAAAATAAAGGAGACATTTTTTATTCAAATTTATATTATTTGTATTTTTCTGCAACATCTCATTCACTAATCTAATTCTTATATACTTACAATCAAAATTATAACTTTTCAACGTGCAAGAACATCCCCCCTTCCGACGTCAAAATGAAACTACTCGGTTTATAAGTCAAGGGAATTGGAGTTTTTTCCGACGGTTTAATTTTATAGTTCATTAAAATGGTTGCTAGTCCGATTTTCGCTTGCATTACACCAAAACGTAAACCGACACAATTTCGTGGTCCCTCCCCGAATGGCAGGAATGAAAATGGATTTCGCTTTCTAACTTCATCTTCACTGAAACGATCGGGATCAAATTGTTCTGGGTTTGGAAAGAATTCTGGATCGTGTTGAATTGCATAAACTGGTATGTATATTAGAGTTCCTTTCTTAAGTGTAACGCCCGTTTTTGGTTCATAATAGTTTTGGGAAACTTTTCGCATAAGGTTTCCGAGTGGTGGATACTTTCGAAGCGATTCGTATATAATTTGTTCAATATATTTAAGTTCGACCATTGCTTCATATGTAAACGATCCGCCATGTTTATTAACGACTTCTTGAATTTCTTTCCTTGCTTTATCTTGGATATCGGGGTTTAAAGCTAATTCGTAAAATGCATACGACATTGCCGTTGAGGATGTCTCAAATCCGGCCAAGAAAAAAACAAATGATTGCGCTGCAATTTCTTCAATGGTTAGTCCGTCCTTTTGATTTTTTAAGTTGAGCAGCAAATCCATAAAATCTTTTCGATGAATTTGATTTGTTTCTCGATACGCTACTGTATCTCGAACTGCGCCCATGAAAAATTTTGCAACATCTTCTCTCGTGTTTGTGATATGTAATTTACGTGCCAAATTCGGAAACGAGGCCGAGAACAGAAACCTCAGTCTTTGATTAGGCTGAATTTCAAAAACTTTACGCCCCATTTGTCTAAATTCCGCCTCTGGATTTTTTAAAGTATTGCACTCGATACCAAATGCGCACGTTCCAATTACGTCAGTTGTGAATCTGCATAAAATCTCTTTGAACTCAATTTCTGATGAAATTTTAAGTTCATCGTCGATACACGATTTAAATTCGTTGGCCACATTTATTATTGTTTGGTACATGTATTTCATTTTCCCGGATGTGAATGTTGGTGTGAGTTTTATACGTAAGGCCTTCCATTTCGGATTGTCGATACTAAACAGATGGGCCGATATTGGATCATCTTTCTCATTATAGTAAATACCACGATCCGTGAAACAACTAAAATCTTTCACTAATACTGTTTTGACAAAATCCAAACTGGTCACGAACACAAACGGCTTAATAGCAATATATAGTCCAGCAAAGGGTCCTTTGCCTTTTAATTGATTGTAATATTTCTGCATCTTCAGCGATGAATGAATTTTGATTTTATTAGAACTCATATTACCGTATGGGAATTTTGGTTCCACGTATGGAATCCCCAGTCTCTTCCAATGAGTATATATCCATTTTACGTATAAATACGCAGTAATTGAGATTAACAAAATAAACACCAGAATGTAAAGCAACATTTTACCGACACTGTCTTAAATAAACTAACGTCAAGTCAAATCATAAGTCAAATAATCGTTCTTGCTCATATGATTTTGACAAGATTTTTGTTTTATCTATAATTGTAAAGAAATACATATTTGTGTATGTACTAATATTGTAAACGTTAAGCTTTTTAGAAGTCATTTAGGGGACATATATCCAAGATTAGATCCATTTAGAGCTTTAGTACTTGAATAACGAATTGGTACCGGCATTGATTTTGTGTAAAAATTTTGAGAAGTTGTAACACTTCAGGCATCAACTACAGATTTCAAATTTAAAACAACCAGCTCTCAGGAAATTTAAAATTGTTCTGAACGAGCGAACGATCTTTTGGTTTCTTTCAGTTTAAATTTTGTATGTCAATATTTAACAAAATGGATTTGTCCCCAAATACAAGGCCATACGTTTCAGTTACAGCTAACCATTCCCATTCCACACAAACCGTCATGACGAACGATGACTTCGTCATCGATTATTTCCAGAATTTGTAGAATATTGTCTGGAATACTCGGCGGTCTTTGGTCTTTAAAATGATGTGCTAGAAGCTAAGGCCATATCCCTCCTAAAACCAAAAACAAATTTGCTCAATTTAAGTCCAAACCACACAAATGTGTGATTAATAAACCATAGTATGTAATGGCGTTTTTGATAAAAAATGTCGCTTGATTTGAAGTACAACTAACACAATTGTGTGTATAGTTATAGTGTTCTTTTTTCAGACGAAAATAAGTTTGAATATGGTATGCACAGTGTAAGTTGGTTCAAAAAACAAACAAAAATAAATTTTTGCCATGATTCTTTTGCCGTACCCACACAATTGTGTTACCGCGCAGGAAGAGGGATATATTATCATTTTTACAAACAAATGTTTTGTATAAAAAATGATAAAATCAATTTCTACGAATTTAATTTCGTAGATATCGCTAGCTGCTCGAACGTTTTATTTTACTCAGGAACAAGACCTAAAAGCGTATCTAATTCTGATTTTTGGTTTTACAGATTTCGAATATTGATTTTATCATAAGATGAAACAATTTAGTAGTCATTCATATACGTTAACGCTTTATTTATCAAAGCAATCAAAGCTGAGTTCGAAATTTGCTAAAGGTTATCGCGCTTATTTCGTTACTCATCAATCACTTACCTATATCACCTCCCTTTATTTGAAGATACGAGTAATTATATAATGATTCATCATCTTTCTAATTGCCTTAATTGAAGTAAAACTTAAAATTTTTCGTTGCCTAGATAATTTATTAAGACAAAATGCTCGTGCAGTGAACTTAAACTTCAAGCCGTACGGCGATCTTTTTTCTCATGAAAAATACCGAATACCTGATGAGGAACTACGGAATAGATAAATTATTCAAAACACAATTGATAAGACCAAATGTATGAACATACTCCAGTATAAAAAATTTTTTGATAACAAAATTTATATTAATTGAGACTGTTTCTGGAAAGGTATTAAAAATCCTTCTAGGAATAGGTAATTCGTTTAGTCGACCATATCTCAATTTACCTATAAATTTTTTAATATTTTTAAGTTGACATTTTCTTCAGTCGAAATATTTGCACTAGATAATAATCAACATCAATATAAAAAGTTAATTTATTTAAAATAAATACATATTTAATTTTAATCTTTTTAAATTTTAAGTAATTCTCTATGAAATTAATTAAGCTGACTGAAATTCAAACATAATCCTGTTTGTACGGTTAAAAACTGATTATTTGGTGCAATTTTCAGGGGTATTGGCGTTTGAGCCGATTTATCGATTTTAAAATTTAATAACGCCATCGATAAACCGATTTTGATTTGTGTTAAAGCAAATCGTTGGCCGATGCATTGACGTGGCCCTTCGCCGAATGGGATGAAGGCGTAAGGATGTCGTTTTCGAATTTCAGCATCTGTAAATCGATTGGGATCGAAAATTTCTGGGTTTGGATAGTACTCTGGATCATGGTGTATCGCGTACACTGGGATGAATACTTTCCGACCTTTTTTTATTGTGTAATCTGTACCTGGTACTTGATAGTTGTTTTTCGCAATTCGAACTATAGTGGTACCAGGTGGATACTTTCGTAAGGTTTCTGTAATACGAAAATGTTGAGTAAAGTAATATTCTATCAATAAATTGTTTGACTTACCATTAATTACTTGGTCCAAGTACTTTAATTCCATAATTGCCTCGTAAGTTAATTTTCCGTCATTTTTCGGGTTAGCGATGGTATCAACAATTTCTTTGCGCGCCCGATCCTGAATTTCATGATTTAATGCCAATTCGTAGAGACAACAGCACATTGTAGTAGACGATGTTTCAAATCCAGCTAAAAAAAATATGAAACATTGCGCAGCTATCTCCAAATTAGTCATCCGCGTCTCTGGATTACTTTTGAGTTCCATTAATATATCCATAAAATCATTTCGGCGTACATTAAATTGCTCGCGGTACATAATAGTTTCGTTAACTGCATTAGTAAAAAATTCGATTACATCATCATGGAACAATTTCATTCTTAGTATGCGAGCGCATTCGCGAAAAGAACCCATAAATAAACGCGAAATAATCGAATTTCGTGGAGATTTAAATACTTTTCGGCCCATTTGATGAAATTCAGCATTAGGATTTTGTAGGCTATGACATTCGATTCCAAAGGCGCACGTTCCAATTACGTCAGTAGTGAATCGACTTAAAATTTCTTTTACATTTATCTCCGGTGAATTTTTAAGCTCCGCCATTATGCAACTATTAAACTCCTCAGCCACTTTTATAATTGTTGGAAACATATACTTAATTTTCCCCGACGTAAATGTTGGGGTCATTTTAGCTCGTAAATGTTTCCACTTTTCATTTTCAATTGTGACCAGATTATACGTTAACGGGTCATCTTTAACATTAGAGAATACACCGCGATTCATAAAATATTGAAAATCTTTGACCAGCACGTTCTTTATAAAATCCAAATCGATCGCTAATATAGCCGGCGATATAAGCATATAGATTCCGCCAAAAATATATTTCCCCTTCAGATCGTTATATAAACTCTGCAGTAGTACTGAATTGTGATATTTCGTTCCAATACCTTTCACATTGCCGAATGGAAATTTTGGTTTAATGTATGGGATATTTTGTGTTTTCCAATATGAAAAACGCTTGCGCACAAAACAAAATAATAATAAATAAATACTTAAAACTATTAAAACTAATATTTGCACGAACATTTTTAATTTAAATTTATTTATATAGTTTTGGGTTTATTATAATTTATTAATTAATTAATATACACATAAATTAACTGTAAATTAAATAAACTATCACAGGGTACGAATCAATATATTCAAAGCGGCTTACAATTTTTTTGAACGAGTATATAAATATTTTATTACAAATATATTCTGAGCCGCGCCGCGAGCTACGAGTGTTTAGTGGCTGCGGGTTGATTCAATACTAAAAATTAAAAATAAAATTATTTTACATTTTTAGATCATTATAATATGTTTATATGTACATATACGTTTCCGACAATTCTATGTGTATGAAATTATTATTTTTTATAATTAATCGACTATACGTGACTTAGTGATAAATTTGCCGATAAAATTCCAAATAAAGTAAAATTTGATTAAAATTATTGAAAATTCTCTACGTTGATAATAAATTCGTATTTACACAAGAAACTTGTTTTTATGATGACTTCGAACTGTCTGTCAAACAAGTTGTCTAGGAATTAAATAAGAGTGATAGTCTGTTTACGTTTAAAGAGTGCAACATGACTTTACTTAATTGATTTAACTTCATAAATTATTATGTATTTATAGAATCGCAAGGCCGAATTTTCGTAAAGTTGGGCGTCACTTGTCTGAATTATCTAATCATGTTTTGAGGTATTTTCTAGATATCATGTATTGAGATAACGCGCAAATTCGTAGATATCTAAGTCGAACCATTTCTCACCAAAAGTATTTAATACATAAAAATGAAAAAAAAAAAACATTCTGTTATCTGTTTGATTAAAGCCCCGTATTATTAGGAATATAATATAAATAATTTCTTAATTGGCATATTAAGAAATTTTATTTTATATTAGTTAAGATTTTTAATCCAGTTGAAGTTCTACAATCAATAAAAAAATTTCTAAACAATGAAACCTGTATTGAATAAAAAGAAGACCGCATAAATCTGAAGCTCCTATCAAAAACCTATACATTGCTAACATGCTAATTCATTGCCTTTGCAAAACCTAAATGTAGTATTTATATGCAATAGAGGTGTTGTTTTACGAATTTTCGTTAAAATAATTTCATAGGAAATTTATTTCGCCCGAAAAGATTTTGCGGATTCTCGATAAAAATGTACTCGATCTACAATTTTTCGTAATTTGTGAAACTGAGTTTTCGTAGTCGAGCCATATATTTAACACACTTGACTTGTTTGTTCGAGAACACTTACATTACTTTACAACCACCCACTTATATCTACTGGCGATTGCGGTGGTAGATAGTTTTTGGTTTTCCATTGTTAATAAGAGAGTTTGATGTAGAAGAGGCGGTATGGGAGGGTGGGTGGTGATAATCTGTGTGTGATATTCGTCACTCACTCTGCTACATTAAATTGAAGCCTTTTGTTTTTGGCGGTGTTCACGAATGTTCTACAATGATCTCGATTATTGGCACCCTACACAGTGGGCGCAACAACCCGGTGTAGCTAGTTTATTACAGTTTTTAAATCTTCAGGCAAGAGGAAAGGTTATAATAAATTTATAATTTTTCAATTATTGTGTTTAGTAAGCAATGCATCCAGCATTCGAGTAAAGTTAAGATAATTCGAATTTGTGTACTGAATAAATATTACGACATCATAAGTATCGGGGAGACCTGGTTAGGAAATAGGAATTCATAGGAAATATAATATCGTCTCGTGACTCCTCCTGCGCTGAAAGGTGAGGGTTATGATTATGAAATGAATACACCCTTATCTATGATGTACTCATGCTATTCGTGTGGCAGCTTCCTATTACTTCTGTGTATTTTTTGGCCTTTCATGGATTTGTTTTTCATCAATGAATTTACCAGCCTTTGCGTAAATGAATCACTATAGCCTTTCGTATTATGAAGGAATTTTGCCAAGTAAATCAATTGAAAACAAAGTATGACATGTAACTACATTTGGGTCTCCAACTACACTGCAATGAACTAAATGTTAATATACATCAGTTTTTTGAGATTAGATGTTACCCGTGAAAAATAACGGTAGATTTTTTAAAAACTTAATTGTAATTTGTTCTTTAACATAATTTAAGAAAATGGAGGGGTGATTATGTTGTGGCCAATACCCGACTTTCTTTTACGAATGTTTATATCTATAGATCTCGAATACACCACCCTTGATTTCTAAAACGAATTATAAAGAGTAACCGCAAAAAACACCATTTTTTCGCCCGTTTTTGCGTAGTCTGTAGCAAGAACGGGAAAGGTCGTACAGAGGTCCCCGTGGGCTTAAATTGATCGTCATAAAAAATGTGGATGAACATAACCCGATTTTTTCAATATTGAGTCACTTTACCCCTACTTGAGGGGTGGAAACCACCCCCAGAAGAAAGAAATGGGAAAACGGTCGGGAAGTTCTTGATAAAAATGCTTGGAATTTCATGGCAACAGTGACATCAGAAATGGTCTTCCAAATATCCTCAGGGTGAAACACACCCCTTGGGTGGGGGGAAACCACCCCTATTGCCGAAAACGGCAGGAAATGATATTCCTTTAATGAATAATCTTTTTGCTTTTTGGTTTCCACCCCTTAAGTAGGGGTAAATTGACTCAATATTGAAAAAATCGAGTTATGCTCACCCACATTTTTTATGACGTCAATTTAAGTCCACGGAGACCTCTGTACGACCTTTCCCGTTCTTGCTACAGCCACGCAAAAACGGGTGAATTTTGCGGTCTCTCTTACCGGGCTTGTGATAAAACATCTTATTTAACCAAAAATCATTATTCCTGCTTTTATTTCAGAAAGCAAATAAGGTCAACTATTGTTGGTTGAAATTGAAAATTTAATTTTTAACTTTATTTAAATCTTTCAATTCTTTGTCGTTTTTTGTAAATGCTTAGCTTCTCAACATCATTGGAAAACAAAAATTTCAACCGAATATCGCAAGAATCTCCTAATTAATTCTGAATTTTATTGAATAAAATAATTTTTCTTTTCAAAACTCAGTTATTTTCAGTAAAATTTAAAAAAATAATTTGAAGTAATTTAGTAAAAATTTAAATTACAATGTTTCTGTTTTAATGTTTTTTTCATAAATGTTATATATACTTTTCAAAATATATGACTGGATACTCCCAATATATATATTAAAAGTATATGAAGTTTCACCCCGATCAGTCAATCTGTCTGCGCTGTAGTGTAGAGAACCAACAACATTTAGTCAGCACGACACCACACAGGCACAGACACACAAACAGGGATTTTTTAAATACGAGTGTTTTGACTTCGGTGATATAGCGAATGGCAAACCTGCAAAAATCTCGAGGTCGAAACTTTACTTGATTGCCATTCTTTTTTTTACTACGCAAGCCACGCAACTAAAACTTATAGGAGAAATACCTTTGCGAACTACATATTAACTTCATTAAGTGTCATGAAAAAAGTTTGTGTTTTTCTGTGCAAGTGGAAATGTTTGAATGTATTTTAGTAGGTAAATTTTCTCAGAAATTTCGGATCTATTAAATTATTTTATTTCCGAATGATTAATCCCCAATGATCCCAATTTATATAAAGCCAGAACAAAAATTTTCCTCTAGACTTTAAAGCTCACAGTTTTCAAAAATCCATCAACTTGGTTGTTATGTGAAAAATTTTAATAAAAAATTTATTTAAATCAAGGCCATTCCTATTCGAAATAAAGTAACTTCCGTTTTGCATTGGAAAAACTCTGGATCATACGCTCCGGATTATAGTTTTTAAAGCTTAATTAATTATACTCAAAAATCGAAATACTACTACAGTAAATTACCTCTTCATTTCAGGTCCACTATAAAAATTCGAATCTGAAAATTTTAGATACTTATCGGTGTTCTTTTTGCCGGAAAGCTTCAACAAATTTTATTTTTCGCGATAAATTAAATAATCCGGTAGGTAAAAAGATAAAAATCAAACGTGATATTTTAGGGAAGAAGGTCAAATTAATAAGTGATAAATGTCGATTAAAATTTTTAGAAAAATCGTTAGAACAAATCATTATGCCTGGTTAATTATTATTAAGATTGCAGACACATAAAAATTGGCCGAAAGCATTTCTTTGTTATTTCAGTGAGATATTTAATGTATAGCATTTATTCGGCTGAAATTCGTTTAAATCCGTTTAGTACCATCCTTTAGTTCTGCAATCATCTAACGCTTCTGGGCATATATCTTTTCACGATGCCCCCTATTTAAGGACATAAGTACACTGAGGTCAGATCCTAGATCTCAGCAGCCATTTTACCTTATTGTATTGAGAGGTAATTCTTCTAGAGATTTTCGTTAGCCATTTTTCTAGCATGTTGTCCATGTTGTCCAATTTAGGCTACAAAATCTTTTAGCCGCACCAAATGGTCAATCGTTGTAGATTCTTGAAAGTTTTCGTTGAATGACGCATGAATATTAACTGTCCATGAAGCATTACGATTTTTTTAATTCTACATCACCTGCAAATGATCTCTAGGCTCCATGACCTAACTTTGTTAAAGTGTTTAAATATACCCGTAGGCAAAAACAAATACACAGAGAGAACTTAAAAATGCTCACTGTTGGAGATCTGCATAATCATTAAATCTCCCTATAGGTGTATATATTTGCGATTGTCGAGCGCCATTTCCAAATATTTTAGTGAATATCGAGGAGGATCTAAAATACTAAAATGTAAATTAAACCTGCACCTTTATATAGCAAATATGTACTATATTTTTATATTTGTTTCTAGCTATAAGTAGTCACCTTCACTGTTGGTTTGGTTTTCAAATAGATTATGGAAAATAAATACTATTCCTGCTGGATCGACGTCGCTTTGTAACGGGTGATTTTTTAAGAGCTTGAGAACTTTTTTTTTAAAAAAAACGCATAAAATTTGCAAAATCTCATCGGTTCTTTATTTGAAACGTTAGATTGGTCCATGACATTTACTTTTTGAAGATAATTTCATTTAAATGTTGACCGCGGCTGCGTCTTAGGTGGTCCATTCGGAAAGTCCAATTTTGGGCAACTTTTTCGAGCATTTCGGCCGGAATAGCCCGAATTTCTTCGGAAATGTTGTCTTCCAAAACTGGAATAGTTGCTGGCTTATTTCTGTAGACTTTAGACTTGACGTAGCCCCACAAAAAATAGTCTAAAGGCGTCAAATCGCATGATCTTGGTGGCCAACTTACCGGGCCATTTCATGAGATGAATTGTTCTCCGAAGTTTTCCCTCAAAATGGCCATAGAATCGCGAGCTGTGTGGCATGTAGCGCCATCTTGTTGAAACCACATGTCAACTAAGTTCAGTTCTTCCATTTTTGGCAACAAAAAGTTTGTTAGCATCGAACGATAGCGATCGCCATTCACCGTAACGTTGCGTCCAACAGCATCTTTGAAAAAATACGGTCCAATGATTCCACCAGCGTACAAACCACACCAAACAGTGCATTTTTCGGGATGCATGGGCAGTTCTTGAACGGCTTCTGGTTGCTCTTCACTCCAAATGCGGCAATTTTGCTTATTTACGTAGCCATTCAACCAGAAATGAGCCTCATCGCTGAACAAAATTTGTCGATAAAAAAGCGGATTTTCTGCCAACTTTTCTAGGGCCCATTCACTGAAAATTCGACGTTGTGGCAGATCGTTCGGCTTCAGTTCTTGCAGGAGCTGTATTTTATACGGTTTTACACCAAGATCTTTGCGTAAAATCTTCCATGTCGTCGAATAACACAAACCCAATTGCTGCGAACGGCGACGAATCGACATTTCACGGTCTTCAGCAACACTCTCAGAAACAGACGCAATATTCTCTTCTGTACGCACTGTACGCATTCGTGTGGTTGGTTTAATGTCCAATAAAGTAAACTGAGTGCGAAACTTGGTCACAATCGCATTAATTGTTTGCTCACTTGGTCGATTATGTAGACCATAAATCGGACGTAAATCGCGAAACACTTTTCGAACCGAACACTGATTTTTGTAATATAATTCAATTATTTGCAAGCGTTGCTCGTTAGTAAGTCTATTCATTATGAAATGTCAAAGCATACTGAGCATCTTTCTCTTTGACACCTTGTCTGAAATCCCGCGTGATCTGTCAAATACTAATGCATGAAAATCCTAACCACAAAAAAATCACCCTTTATATACAAAATTTTCATTTAATTTGGCAATAGATTGTATTCTTTATAAATATTAAGATTACGTCTTTATTTAAAATGTCTATTTAATATTATTTAATGTTATAAGTCTCGAAAATTTGCTTCTTGCAGAATAGAACGTATAATAAAATCGTTGTAAAATCCGGCAGTTTATTCAATAACTATAAACAACTATTTCGTTAATATTACCGCAAAGTAGAAACCACAAACTATAATTGAGTGCTTTCAGGACACCCAAAAGTTGATAGAACATGTTGTGTAAAATGTTGTGTAATTTTGTAAATCTCTGTACAGTATAGATAATTGCGAGGATTTGAGAAAACCCTCCTTATTTGTTTGATGATCATCTGATAAGTTGAAAAAATCACAAAACATTCAAACAAGATACAGGTTGAATATAACTGGTAATCAAGAAAAATCAAAACCAATCGAAAACAGTTCTGGAAATACTTTAGATTCAAGCCCGAATCCAAATTTAAAAAAGTATTCAATCTTGTTGGTATACCTCATTATGGACACTTTTTAATCATTCACTTGTATCTGGGGTTTTTCGTTTTTCTTGATCAACGGAAAATTTCAAACGTTATTTTAATTTAAAATTTGGATTTCGAATCAAATTCTTTGAGTGCCTCTACGATAATAATTGGAAGTAACTGTTTCAAGGTAATCAAAGTTATGGGAATTCGATAATGATCCCACATTGGGATCATTTGGAATATTTCTCGTTTTCATTGGCTAAATTACAGATATTAGAAGTAATTCTTGTACTACTTAAACTGAGTTTGGGGGAATGTTCAATGCAATTATGACGTTGAACTGGCATATTGATATTATTGCTAAATTTTGAATTCCCAAGAAGATCTCAAGTGAAACATGCTCTAACTACATGAAGCACTTACTACTCTGTCCACATCAAGTTTTCAAAAATAGTTTAGAAACGTTAAATATAGAAACGATAGTTTTCCAAAATATTTTTTGTGATATGACCACAATATGGCGTTCCATGAGAATGTGGTTTATCTCCATATAAGATCAGATGCCTGAATTACAATTTCTTCAAAATAGAAGAATCCTGTTATATGCCGTTATAGGAAATGTACTATTTGTCTTACTGTTCCAAGAAGAAGACTACGTAATCACCATTCCAGTTAACTATTCTTAATCAATCATAAAGAGGATTAATTTGATTTTACCTTATCAATGAACAGGCACAAAATGTCCCTAAAAACGTCTATAATTTTATAACTTAAAATTTTTTTACCTTTTAATGTTTACTTTTTTTGTTTCATTTGTAAACTGCAAACATTTTTTATACTTTTTATTTCAAACATTTTGCTTTTATAAATTCGATTTTGAAAAATCAACTATATTTGTATTAAATCGACTTGTCTAGTGCTAATTGCGTCTTCTGCTGGTAACAACATTTGGTCCTCCAAACTGATCCGCATTCGCGGATTACATGCGAGCGACTATACCATTCTCCTATTACGATCCTTATTTTGATTGAAAAGTGAGAAACCAATTTTACTGATCATGTGACTTATTTTATTTTCAGGTTGTCGAATTAAATCTCTTAAATTTTTAACTTCTTTAAACGAATCGAGATTCCTACAACAAGGAGGTAACTTGAGTGAATTATATAAAGTTATTCCGCTGAATGAACGAAACATTGCTGATATCGAAATATATGTTTAAATTGGAAACAACAAGCCACAACTTTGGGTTCTTTTATAATAATTTTATTTTTCGATTTTTAATTCGAATGATTTGTGTAATTTCAGCAACAACAAAAGATACGCGGTTGGATTTCCTACGTGATCTGCAAATCGTTTGCTAAATACTTTTTGTCAGTCTATGATGAGTACGATTACAAAACAATGTATACAAATATATTTAGTAAGATGAATGTTTTCTTTCAGATGCTCTTAGTCGGTTAATTTCCTCAAATAAGGAAGAAAAGTGTCCAGTAAATAAAAATAATTTCAATTTCGACATTTTCTTCTAAAAATTGTTTTCATATTGTTGGGCAATTACTCGTTTCTCATTTGGGTATTCGTTACGTATTAACCAAATCGGTCATTTGTCAAAGTTTTCAATTTCCGCTCCTCTCGAATCGTTGATATAACTACTGCAGTTGCATCAGTTTTTGTTGAAAATTGCATTTACAAGATTGGTTCACCTATGTTATTCTCAAAGACCAAGAAAATAATTTTTTGAGCAAAGATTTATAGACCTTTGGATGCCCACGTCTATTGTTAAAATTGAAAATAGGAGTAAACTTGAATATCTCTTCAAAGTAACTCTAAGAAAGGAATTACATATACAATAGCAAGGATGAAAGATAAAATAAATGACCTATAAAATACAGCTCTTTGCTATAATTACTGAAAAGTTTTGAAATGTTAATTGGACGGTAAAATATTGAAGTGCCACTTAAATTACCCACAAATAATTTGAATATTGTTATTTTGCTACTGAAAAAGTATATGGCAGTATGATGTGTAGGTGATAAATCGTTAATAATTTACACGTGTTATGAATTTAAAGAAACTATTAAAATTATATTCAAACACACACTAAATAACATTATCTATAATCAATTGCGTTAATTTTCTTTAAATGACACACTGGTAAGATTAGAAATTAAAGTCGCGAATATCAGACTATAGAGTAAATTATGAGTAAGAGAAGTAAATTTTTTATTTTTTGTAAAAAATGTCTAAAAATGAACAGCGAACGTCTAAACTATAAATTTCACACGAGTTATCGATTATTCCAAATTAGTTTACAGTTTACGTAATTGAACCATATTTGTTTATTAAAGTTTTTCTACTTTTAGATAGACGCCATCGACCGGAGTAAAAACTGCAGCAGTTGTTGATACACGGGGTTTTTGTACAGATTTTGCACATGGCGTAAATCTGAAATTAGCTAGCAGCATAGTTAATCCGATACGCATTTGCATCATTCCAAAACGCATACCAATGCAATTTCTTGGCCCATCACCAAAAGCTAAGAATGCGAACGGATTACGTTTCTTTATTTCATTGTCTGAGAATCGATCAGGATCGAATTTTTCTGGATCTGGATAGTGTTCTGGATCGTGATGTATAGAATATACAGGTATAAACACTTTTACACCTTTTTGCAGTATAACATTAGATTCGGGCATCCGATATTCTTGAGCTACCTCGCGTAAAATGGTAGCGCCCGGTGGACAAAGTCGAAGTGTTTCTGGAAATTAATGCAATATGTTTTATATTTTTAAATTACATACTAATCATTATTACGAACCATTAATAATTTGGTCGAGATACTTCATATCCGAAAGTGCTTCGTAACTAATTCCATCGTGTTGTTTTAAAACCATTTTAATCTCGGTACGTACTCGATCCTGAATTTCTTCGTTATACGCCAACAAATTTAAACAAAACGTCATTGTAGTCGACGAGGTTTCAAAACCACCAATAAAAAATACAAAAGCTTGTGCTACAATTTCGCTGAAATTTAAGCCGTCCCCATCTTCGATTTTGTGGCTCTGAAGATCGCACAGCAATTGTAAAAAATCGTTCCGTTTGTATTTATTCTTTTCTCGATAGTCGATTGAATCGCGAACAATGTTAACAAAGAAATGTATTACATCATCTTGAAATAATTTCATTCGAAGCGCCCTTGATATTTGTGGGAAGCTCATCATAAAAAATGAAATGAGGGGTGAATGCCTTGGAGAAGTAAACACTTTATTTCCCATCTCACGAAATGTCGAATTAGGGTCATTCAAACTGTTGCACTCTAATCCAAAAGCACATGTTCCAATTACATCCGTTGTAAAACGTGCAAGTAATTCTTTAATTTCGATTTCACTTGAAATTGTAATCTCATTGTTCAAACACTTTTTAAACTCATCCACAACATTTATCACAAGCGGAAACATCACCTTCATTTTGCCAGATGTAAATGTTGGAGATAATTTTGATCTTATGTTTTTCCATTTGTGATCTGAGATTGCCACTAAATTCGCACTTAATGGATCTTCTGCTTCATTAAAATACAATCCACGATTCATAAAAAATTGAAAATCTTTCACCATAATCGTTTTTATTACATCCAAATCAATCAACAACACCGATGGTATTAAGAACGAGTATATCCCACCAAACGTACATTTATTTTTAAGTTTTTTATAGAGGTGATCCAGCATTATCGAACTATGAAATTTGGTTCCGACACCTGTAAGACTACCGAACGGAAACTCTGGCTCAACGTATTCGACATTACGTACCCGCCAGTACGAAAATTTCCATTTAACATATAAATAAAATACAACGAACACGAACGCACAAAATATTATTACACCGATCATTATTGAGATAAACAACGATATGTTTACCTATTCTCAACGTTTACTTATGAATGACTGTCTTAAAGACTGTACATAGTAATACGAAGTGTAAATTTTTGGAAATCTGGTTTTTGGTTAGCTCAAATTTTACTGCGGTTGTTTATTAGGACGTTGCCCTTGTGCAATTTTATTGGGTCATTATCATTTTGAGTTGAATGATTTACATTCACCTACCTTCTCCGGAATAAGATTTATTTTATAGACATATTTTGTTTTCATTGTTTAAGACTTTATATACACAAGTTGTTTCGTGAGGAACCTTTGGAAAGCATTAATTATTTATATTCCATTCCATTAAGCGAAGTTTAGTAACTACAGTTATAGTTTCAAGTTCAAAATACAAACGAAAATTTTATTTTCGTTCTTAAAAGCTTTTTGTACATTTTATAATGCTCACTGCACTCCCAGTCGGGCCCTATAAAAATGATATAACCTAATAGTGAAAAGAATTGAGGTAAGTTCAAAAATTTATATTTAAATATCACCGGAATTTAGATCCGCGTTAGATCGAACCGTTGTATGATAAGCTCTAGTAGATTAAAAAATTATCTTATCAGTAAGTTTAATAAACTTGATACCTACGTACATTAAAATAAATTAATTAAATGACCCACAAACCCACGACATCTTTAATTAGTATATATTTAGGAAATTTGGCATCAACATATACATTTACATTTTAAAATTAGTTGTACACAAATGCCAATATTTAAAATTATAATCAGCAAGGGGAATTTACGCCCAATGTTTTCAATGTTACGTAGTGATTTCCTTTTATCTATTTAACCGTCTACTAAATTGTAATAACATATAGGCCATCGGCTAGCGTCAAGATCAAACATAGAATTCGCCTTAGCAACAATTAGATTGATTATTTCCAACAAACTAAGATTTTTGCTTGGTACTTGGTAATTACTTCCAAAAGTACTTTGGTTCCAACTTAATCATACCTTAGAAATGTTTGATGTGTTTAAGAAATTGGTTGTCAAAATAAACGAATTCGGAAATGGTCTCTTCAATTTATGATTCAACTAGGGCAGATTTTTGTAATGAAATATTTCTTTCAAACCACGCAAAAGATAGTGTCGTGCTATTTTGCAAAATTGTCAGATGTTAATGCTTCTTGCCCACATGATCCCCTAGGATATTGATTGAATTCTTTTGCATTTAACTTTGTATGTATGGTAGATTGAATCGCGTCACTAGAGTGGGCAATACTTTCGTATTGAAAACATTTAACGACCTGAATCTCACTTACGTTCTATTCCAGAATGCTGTTTATGTGTGACGCACGTTAGATGAATAACACAATCTGAATACAGAGAAGATCCAAAAAAATATTATGGGCCACTTGACTGAAAGATCGGTAGGTCATGATACGAATGAAAGCGTTTTAAAGAAAAAGATCGTTTGAGTAAAAATTAATGTAAACAAACGAGTATGTAGTTTTATAAAGAGTAACAAAACAGAGGTAACATTTTCATCAAAAATACGTGGGTTATACAATTTAAATAGGTTATACAATACACTTACTTGACAATATTTTTTTATTTGTATCGAATATTGTCATACCCGTGGCTATTGATAGAAAACGATTTGCCGAAGGTGTATTATATAACCTACTTAAATTGCATAACCCATTTTTGATGAAAATTGTTCCTCCGTTCCGTTACTCTATATAAAATTACCTACTTTTTGGGTAAACGTAGATTGAAGCAAATTCATATCTTATCCATAGACTTATCTCAATGAAAATAAATAATTAAAATATAAAAATGACTGAAAAATAAATGTTAAAAAATTTAGATACCGCGGGAAGGAAATGCAAATTTAATTAAATGATCGGAAGGTGCTATAATAGTATAATATATCTCTGTACAAGAGTTATATAATTGCAGCCAAATGTACCATCATAGTTATTACTTTATACTCATTTTTCCGAAATTTTCTTAAAATTTGAGACTAGCGAATAAGCTTAAAAAATGCGAGAACTTCATAAAATTATAACTATGGTATCAAGTAAAAATTTTAAAGACACTTACGACATTTAATACCGATCACTTTTGCTTGGCAACATTAAATTTTCAAAAAATTTTGTTGATACTAGATGGGCACTAAACTGTACCACCATTTGAGTATCAAGTTTTCAACTGTACTCTAATTTTACTTGACTATGGAATTGTTTGCCGAATATCGTTCTATTTATAGCAGTTTGATTCATGCGATTGATATACAAAATAAATGAATTATTAAAATTAACTTTATTTTTAATTTCCTGTCCAAATGTGTAATCTTGACCCTGAATTTTTTGAAAAAGAAATAAATAACGTACGCGTATGTACAGAACACACACGAAATTTATTGATGCTTAATATGAATTTTTATAAAGCCATCAATTTGTAAATGTATTTGTTATAAGAAATACGCAGATAAGAAAAATCTGGGATAACAAGTTTTCCTTGAAAAAAATTGTCTTGTTAGCCATACCACCTTAATCCCGCTTTTCTACTTGAGTACTCCGCCAAAGGTTATAGATGTGTTGAATAAATCACCCAAGGTAATGAATAAGTTCTATTTCTACATCCTGCCTTTGGAGTATTAGAATCCAGTATTTCTCCGTACCATCACCAGCAGAAGCTTTACATACTGCATTGCTTGTCCGCTTATGCTCCTTATTGGCGATTTTCATTGAATGTAGATTGCGTTGGTTTCTACGTCTACAGAGGGGTGACAATTGACAAAAACCATTGTTATGACAGTTTTAATCAGCATAACTACACATTAATTTATAGCAATTTCTTTCCAAAAATAAAAAATAAATTGATTTTTTGTATGTCAAAGAACACGATACACGATTGATTTTTTTTGGTAGTGTATCTGTGAGAAAATGACATTCCAGTTTGACTTGAGTTTACTGTCAAAAATTTTGATTGACAGATTATTTACACAATTATTTTTACAAAATTATTAAAAAAATTATTTTAATACAATTAGTATAAGGCGAAATACAAATAATAATTTGATACAATGCAAGACAATTTTTATAGTGAAAAATAAATTTTGTATGTCAAAATATCACGGTCAACTAGTCAAAAAAATTATAATGTTTATGTTTATATTTGTTGAAGTGTTTATGTTTATATTTTTGACGTAAACATATTTATGTGTTTGTAAATTTCAATAAAAAATCTAACGAAATGTTGAGATTTTTCAAAATTGATTGCGATCAAAAAAAAATCAATTTTTTTACTTGGAAAGAAATTGCAACGGTATTTCGATCAAAAATTTTTGATCTCAAATCAATTTTTTTTATTTTTAAATCAATCTTTTTTTGGAAAGAAATTGCTATTAGTTTAGTCGGCAATTTAGTCGAAAAAATCGCTCTCAGACACACAGTCTAAATATCCGAATACTCTTTAATTTGATTTGTTTTTTTTCAAGATTCTACCTGATCAGTTTTGATTTAATATTATTGTTCCCCTTGTTCCACCGAAAAACAAAACTTTTGTTTTGTAAATTTTTTAAATCTGTGAATTGGAACAAGCACATGTAATTATAGAATTAAAAATGATCGGGTTGCATAATCCTAAAAATAAAATTTCTGTCGTTTGAACATAGAGACACAAACTGCTGATGCAGACAGTCATTAAAACCTATGCGAATGTTAAAGAAATAATTTATAGGAAATGGAATGGTAATTTTCAAAAATGAATCAGAAAAACAGTCAATATTTTATGTTCAAATTCATGCAATGTCAGAAAGACATTTATGAGATAGTTTGCAATTCAATTAATTCAAAACTGTTTCTGAGAAACTGCTTGGGTCTGTGTAGGGAACACAATGTCAGACTCAAAATACCACGACCCTTGAAAATAAGTTGAAATGCAATATATGTATTGTATTCCACAAAAAAATACAAAATTTTAATTTAAACTGTACAAAGAGTAAATCATTTTATTCAACTTACTAATTAAGCCATAGATTCGAGGTAAAGATCTCTCCAGCTGGTAGCGTCCGCCTGTAGAGAGTATTAACTGTACAAAAACAACACAGCAATGGAGTAAAGCTAAAAATATCTCTCTAGACAGTATTACTAAGCTTTCACACAAAGTGACAATTTATCCAAGCCTGATGTTAGAATTCAACAAACAATTTTAAAAATAAGAATATATCAGTATAATTTCCTTACATTGGAGAGTGTCAAAGCTGAAATAATTATTATTTTAGAAGTTATTTGCACAAACGAGAATGCCCGGATTCCCTCCCTCTCCTAGAAACGGAATGTGGGAGACTTACAAATGTTTTCACGCTTGTCTGCTGCCATGTGTGTTCACAAAGAAATGACTGGTAGGACGTACGCACTAATCGATCTTCTTATACAAACCTAAAACTTTATTCGTTCGGTGAATGCAAAACACTGTTTGTCATCTTTACGCATGCATAGGTATAATATAATATCAACATGTTAAACTTTAAATGTATTTTTGGAGACTCAATGCAAAGTTTACGAATTCTTTCGAGTAAACGTGTTTTATTATATATGTTAATCAAGTTTATTATCGACTTGCCAAGCTAACCGAGCGAGGAAAGGCTTAGTGTAACTTACTTTATTATGGGAATTACGAATTAGAGTGCAGTTTAGGTAATACGTGGAACAGCTTCAGGGTAGGTGTACAGATTTTTTGTTAAATAAAGCGACAGTGGATATCACGACAGCCACGGATAATACGAAATTCGTTGTACCTATGAAAAATTGAATTGTTGCTAGATGGTGTCGCCGCCCACCATATTATTTTAAAAACTAATATACTTTGGAAAATAACACTATACCATAAAGCAAAATATACATAAGAGGACTCATGTAGAGATTCCGAGGTTAATCTATTTTACTTTTGGCAATCTGTATAAGGCTAACAAGAACAATGAACTATAAAATAACTATACCGATGTGTTTATAAGATACGTACATGTGGATTAAATATAGAAACAAATTAAATTTGTGTATATAAATATATTAAAACTATAAAATAAGATTAACCTCGGAAAAGCCTGCTTATAAAATTTGCACTACTTGATTTCTCTTATATATTTATTGCTCGATGACTATACGCAGCTGCAATTGTTTTAATTATGTAATTATGTATTGCTTAAAAATATTCTGATTTAAAACTTGACATAATCCGAAAATAGAATTTTCCGGCATTTTCAAAACCGGAAAAAATTATAAATGAATCAGATGTAGTTCTAGTTTTTATTTATTATTAATTTAAGTGAAAGTGATAAAAGTACACAAAAGTGAAAACATGTCGTGAAACAAAAGGTAAAATTATGTCCAGGATTAAAGAAACCCGTCCCATTAACTTTTATAGAGCTGTAGGTCCTGTTGCGCGGACACTTATGAGCGTTATGTTCGAGAGTTATTTCATTCTGAAATTATGATGTGATTGCATTATAATCTCTTACAAAACAAACAAATTTTCTTTTTATTTTTCAGAAAATGTTATTTTTTTATTATTTAATATTATTTTTCATTGCCTTTATTTTTCAGAAAATGTTAGGGTTATTAAAATATATCAGCAGTTTTTTAATTTTGTTCAGAAGAAATCCAGATTTACTTTTATATATAGTATATATGTCAACTAGGCCAACATTTATAAATGGTTTATTTTATTCAAAGCAATTAAAGTTACGTAGCTACCAACTGAATATTGTTATTTATGAACTAGTATTATGAAGTTTGACAATCATCTGAAAAAGGTGTACAGCTAGTGCTTATTTTACTTATAATTAGTTAAAACCGTTTAAATTTATTAGGGGTGCAAGTAGAAACTCGGGTGTGAAGTTGATTGCATTAAAATATACTTGAACACATTCAAATCGTCTGCCATTTTGGATATATATGTAGCTTAGTCATTGCTGCTTTTATGACACACATTTCACTCATTTACAAGCTGTCGTTCCGTTTGCATTAATTTTAAGAGATGGATGTCAAATGAAAAAAAAAATGCTGTTTAAACTATGGAATTGATTAATTCCACTTTAAGTGAACATTCTATGTGCGTCATTCAACAGTAAAACCTGGTTTACAAGATTTCGTAATATCAATTTTAGTCTTCTTTAGACGGTGCTCGTCCAGGTGCAGTAAAATAGTTAGAAGACGAAGAACTTAAAATTTTACTGGATGAAAATCCATGTCAAATTCAAAAGAAGCTCGCAGAACATTTAGAAGTTACTCACCAACCAATATCATTTCGATTGCATGCAATGGGAAAATACAGAATGGAGGAAAATGAATTCGTCATAAACTGACCGAAGTAAACAAAAAATGAAGAATTGACATCTTCATCCATCAGCCACCAATATCAGTTGCAAAAATGAATATTCATGCCAAGAAGGTGTTACTGTGTATCTGATGGGATTGGAAAGGAGTCATTTACTGCAGGCAGCTAGAACCTAGTCAAACTGTTCCAGCTGAACGTTACCAGGCCCAATTGATCAAATTTAGTAAAGCTCTGGGAAAAAAACCATTTAAGGGCCAAGGAAAGCGCGGATTTATTGTTGCATGACAACCCTCGCTTTCATACAGTAAAATCAACCCAGGAACTCATCTTCTTCTTTTACTGAAGTTATACGGTTCACGAAAGTTGAAGATGTGCAAAAATGCCTCGATGACTATTTTGCTTCGAAACACCAAGTTTCTATCGCGAAGGCATTCATCGTCTGCCTGATAAACGGCAAAAGACCAATGATAGTACATAATGCCGAATATTTTGATAATTAATCTTTGTAACAATTATATTTTCAATAAAGTTGAATTTCACCAAAAAAAGTAGTTTCTACTTGCACACCTAATAGTTACAATTTTAAAATTAGGTTGTATGATTAGATAGGCCTCCCAAAATTTTAATCTGTCTCTTCTTCTTCTTCTCTATTTCGATATAAGAAATAAGAATAGTCAAATCCTCTTACAATTTTAATATGACTCGAAAATTGGCAAATTGAACCGAATTAATAGGATCAATATAAGCTCTCAGTCACGATGAAAATATATTGGAATTTCCTATATATCGGCAAGCGTATTATAATTTTATCATAAATCACATCTAATTATCGCTTTTTAAAAAAATGTTGCATACACAAATACCCAATTCCGATCATTACAGAATAGTCGTAACTCTATACTTACTTAAATCAAAATTGATACATCATTTTGTTAGTTTTAGAATTTTAAATTTTTTAATATCAGCTCACTAATTTGCTCAATGTCAATTTGCACACTCAAGTTTTGTCACAATAATATTTGAAGAACTTTGCAAACACGCAATATAATACTTATATGCAATTTACACGAACACCACCAGTATCTAGTACAGCTTCATTAGGAGCAAAATTCAACTAAACGCTTTCAAGAAATGCGTTTGAATTTTTATAACAACATTTTGATTTCGTGTCGGACGTATGATTGTAAACATTAATTTTTTGTTTGTTTACAAAACGTATACGTATGTGCTAGTATGTATACGCGAACATTATGGGAAATTTGATGCATATGTGTAAATAAACGCCGCGCTATTTTATTTACCATAAGAAATATTTCGACAAAATCTGGAACTACTTAGTAGGATGATCTAAAGAATGTTGATGAATAAAACACGTAAATTACCACTATCACTACCCAATAATTTTGTTGTACCTCAATTTTATTCTACATAGTCTTCAAAATATGTAGTAGACCTAATTATATGAGTGTATTGTAGAGAATTAACTATGACAAGAAGTCTATAAATAAACTTCCAATAAAACTTCGTAGAGGATTGTGCTCGCGAGATTTTATTACACATTTTGTATTATTCTCCATTTGAAATTGATTTTTGACATTTTCAACCTTAGTAATATAAACAATAAGCTTGCGGCTACACACAACAAAATTTTGTGCGGTTTAATAATGATTACGTTATCGGTATTACTAACCATCGTATTTATTGCACTGCTGTCGATTTATTTCTATACGAAAAATTATTATCGAACCTTTTGGAAAAGTAATGGAGTACCTTCAATCGATACGTTATTCCTGTTTGGCAATGCACTAGATATTTTAAGTCCAAAAATTCATTTTTCTGTGATAATGCAACGACTCTACGATAAGTACCATTCAACAATGGATGTACTCGGTTTGTACTTTTTTACAAAACCAAATTTGTTAGTAATGTCTCCAGAAATGGCGAAAATTATATTAGTGAGCGATTTTTCATATTTTTACGATCGTGGATTGTATCACAATGAGAATACGGATCCGCTATCGGCAAATTTGTTTTGGCTAGAAGGTGAAAAGTGGAAAACATTACGACAAAAATTAACTCCTACTTTTACGTCTAAAAATTTGAAAGAAATGTTTCATGTGATCAATGAAATCAGCAAGCGATTAGTAGCTCATATTGCTTTGAAATCAGAAATAGAGATCCGTGAAATTTTGGCTTGTTTGACAACTGACGTTATAGGCACATGTGCATTCGGGGTTGATTGCAACTCAATAAAGGACCCAACGTCGGAATTTCGGCGAATTGGGAAAATCATGTTTTCATTCTCGAAACTTCAAGGTCTCAAGATGTTTTTTACGTTTTTGTTTAAAGTTCAGGCCAAAGCACTCGGCCTTAAGATATTATCTCCAATTGTAACAGAATACTTCATAAACATATTGCGAGAAACAATAGATATGAGGAAAAAGTTTGGAACCAAAAAGAAAGATTTCCTGGAATTGTTACTTCAATTACATAACGATGGCATGTTAACATTTAACGAAATAGCGGCACAGTGCTATATATTTTTCTTCGCTGGTTTTGAAACTTCATCGTCCACCATGTCATATGCGCTGTATGAGTTAGCGCATAATATAAAAATTCAAGAAAAACTACGAGAAGAAATCAACAATGTACTCACCAAAAATGGAGAATTCACATACGAGACCGTACAAAATATGGAATATTTAGATTGTGTAGTTTCCGAAACATTAAGAAAACATCCACCAATCGCAACTATACATCGTATATCAACACAAGATTATACATTTCCAAACGGAGGCGTAACCATTCCCAAAGATGTTCAAATTGTAATTCCAACCCTAGCATTTCATCATGATCCACAAAATTTTCCAAATCCAAGTCAATTCAATCCGGATCGTTTTACGGCAGAAGAAAAAAGCAAACGCCATCCATTTGCTTATTTACCATTTGGTGAAGGACCTAGAATTTGTATTGGCCTACGGTTTGGAGTACTTCAAACAAAAGTGGGTTTGGCTCATTTGATTCAAAATTACCATTTTGAGATTTGTGATCGAACGGTACCCTTAGAGATTGACCCTTTAGGTTTATTGTACGTTCCAAAGGATGGAATATGGCTAAAAATTAGTAAGATAAATAAATAGAATTTTTATTAACGAAGCTTTTTTTGTTTCATTGAAGTGCAATGGTAATGATTATACTTCAACTGTATAACAATATATAATTGTGGAACTTTTCTATAGTGTGTTTTCCCTCGTGTTTCTTCTCTATATTGCACTCTCGGTTTTGCAACTCTCAGTTTACCAGTATTTCACAATATATGGCAACTAATTGACATACTTAAACGTGCCGGTTTCTGCATTATCGTTTATTGTTCGTAAATAGTTGGATTAAAATGTATCTCATAACCATTAGTTTGGCTTTAATTGTAGTGGTAGTATTGAAATTTTACTTTGAAATCAAACTACGAACATTTTGGTCAAATCATGGAATTATATCGGCCCGATTTAACATCGGTAGTTTAGTGAAAATTTTGTGTCAATTTAAAAGTTTTACGGATATTTCGAGGGACTTGTATGAAGAACACAAACCTAAAAAAGTAAAAATAGTGGGACTTAATTTTGTGGGAAGTCCCATAGCAATTGTGATATCACCAGAAGTGGTTAAGTTAATAATTGAAGTTGATTCGCGGTATTTTCGTGGACGTGGATTTTATACAAATGCAAATCCAATTGCAACGAATTTATTTACATTCGGAAAAGATGTAACTGTTCAATCTGGTTTACGGGAAAGATTTATGGCAGCGTTTCATGCCATCAATCACAATAAAATTCATAACAGCATGACTAGTTACGCTGCTTCAAACTTCGTAACATATTTAGAACCAGATGCCAAATATCATCGCGATATAGACTTAACTGATTTATTGGAACGATATACTACGTTTTTAGTAGGACACAATCTAATGGAAATTCGATCCTGTGCCATTCTAAACCCAGATGCTACACTACGACACATTGGACTACTGTTAAATACGAAGGAGCACAGAATAAAGAAGTTATTATCATATTTGTTTCCAAACTTGTTCGATAAATTTGGAATAAATATCATCGCTTCATCTGTTGAAGATTACTTTATCAAAAAGTTACGAGATATTTCCATGTTTCGGTCGCATTTCTTTACGGGTACACCATTTTTCGATGAAATTTTTAAAGCAACACATAATTTGTCAGAAGCAGCAGCATGCTGTATCCAAATTCTAGAAGCGAGTATAACAATGGCCACTACAATGTCGTATCTACTGTTCGAACTAGCATTGAACCAAGAAATTCAAGACGAATTGCGTGAGGAAGTTAGTACGGTATATTATCGCGATAATTTTACATTTCAATACGATAGTATTGAGCGAATGACTTATATGGACTGTGTGTTGTCTGAAACATTGAGAAAATACCCAACAATTTCAACACTACATAGGGTTGCAGTTCATAGTTATCAGTTACCGGATGGGAGCATTATACCAAAGGGGGCTCGTGTAGTAATACCAATACTAGCACTGCATCACGATAAAGAATACTTTTCAGATCCGAACAAATTTCAACCGAATCGATTTGCCAATAAACCTCTTCCATTTACATATTTGCCATTTGGCGATGGGTATCATAAATGTATAGGCGCGAAATTGGCAATACATCAAATGAAAATTGCCGTTGCACACTTGATACGATGTTATCGGTTTGATGTTTGTGAACGAACCGAGGTACCTATTAAATTTAATTCGTACGGCTTGTGGAATGTACCAAAGACTGATGTATGGCTGAATATTAGCAAAGCTCGATAGTGTAGTAAATTCCTGCTGTCTAGTTCAGATGTCACTGCGAATTCAAATTAATAAATTAATTGTATAAAACTCAAATCAATAATTTTAGTACATACAAACTTATAAATTGGAAACCATTCTGAATAATGGCCGAAATGTCATCCTTTGTAAACGAAAAAATGTAAATTGTGTATACATTTTCTGTAAATAGTTGTACAAAATTAAAAATATTTTGGTGTTTTACGAAAAATCACAGATGCAACGATGACAATGGAATTATCAGAAATAATTTTGTTTTATTTGTTTAGTTCAAATGAAAAATCTCCTTTGATTGTCTGTAGGTTTAGTTTTGTACTACTTTGTGAGAAGATAAAACACTTAAATTGTTGATGTTCATCCATCCTGCAGATCACACAATTTAACACATTTTGCTGCGTTCTTTGCCGACCCACAAGTTCAGTGACCCTCCGCTAAGAGTTATATTTTATTTATACTATATCTGAATGGTTCATGATGTTGTAGTTTCCTGTATACGGATTTGCGTTGTCAAGACAAAAATAATATTAGAAACCAACAAGGTGTAAATCAAAATACTAAAATACTTACCTAAAACTCATCATTAAAACAAAGTGGGTGATACGTATTACGTATAAAACATTGATTATTATTGTATAACTAATTTTTAGCCGATTATTTGCCATTTATCCGCCTCCAAACCAATCGTCAGTATGTTATTTATGTAAACAATTAAACATCTGTCAAAAACACTACCTAGATTGTTTAAGAATATCACTGCGTATATGTATACGGCCAGGTAGAAGTAAAATATAAAAATTCGGTTTGTATTTGTATGTATGCAGGCCGAAATAACGCAAACACGAAGAAACACTTTCATACAAATGCTATGGATTTTTTTTTTTAAGTTTTTTGACTTAATTTATTTATATCTCGCAAATGCGGAAGAAAAATAAATTCTCATTCTCCTGAACATACACTTTGTTTATTTATCAGTAATATTGATAAATTGTTTTTTATTTTTAAGGTAGTTTTCATTTAGCATTTTACCATTTTCCGCTATGATGTCTTTAATTTGATGATCGCCTTATAAAATAGTTGATTTTAAATTTAAATAAATGAGAATAACTTTTTCTTTTTGTGATAATTTAATATTTTATTTTTATTTTTATATCGAAGTATAGATTCGATAGTTCTCTCTTCATCAGCTACATTTACTATTCGACTGAAATATAGTGATAAAAGTACACAAAAATAATGAAAAATAATAAAATAGTTGAGAACCGAACATACTTCTAACTTTTGTGAAAAGGGGTCTCTGTGTGTTTATTTATTTTATTTTATTTTATTTTATTTTAGTGAATTAAATCGTAATAAAAATTACAGTACAATTTTAGCAATAAAAAATATAACAAATGAAATACATATTGTAATTCTAGTTATTATAATAAATTATTTAAAATAGTTTTCCTTTAAAGATAGTCTGATTCCAGATTTCGTCATATTAAAATCACAAAACATACTTAATTGATTATAAAACTTCGACATTAAATTCAAAGGTTCGTCACATCCATAATTAGTTTTATGAAAATCTAATTTCAGAAGGGTTCGAGTACGTAGATTCCTCATAGGGGCATACAAGTTAAGGTTAAATAATAAATACGAGCTGACTATTTCGCCATTTAGTAAATTGGAAATGAAAATAGCCCCAGCATGCTGCCGACGAATATCAAGTGGCTCGAGTTTTAGAGATTTACATCGCTCGGTATATGGAGGGAGGCCTAAAACATTCTCCCACCACATTCTACGATTATCAAACCCAATAGTTTTCCAGGCATAGAAAATTAAGAATGATTTCTGAACCGCCTCAATTCTCTTGACATGATTACTGTAACTTGGACACCAAACACATGACGCATATTCAAGTTGTGAACGGACAAGAGATTGATATAGCGAGATCAAAGCTTTCGGGTTATTAAACTCTTTCATAATTCGTTTAAGAAATCCTAACATAGAACAAGCCTTTGCAATTATCAAATCAATATGCCGATTCACTGATAAAGTTTGTGTAAACATAACCCCAAGATCTCTTACTTCAGTTATTCTTGATAACTTATCATTATTAATACAATAATCATGTATTACATATGACGATGAGCGGGTAAATGACATAATTTTACATTTCTTGGTATTCAAAAATAATAAATTATTTTCACACCAATGGCTAATTGCATCAATGTCCTTCTGCAGATTAAATGAGTCTTGCGTATTATTTATAGGGGAAAATATTTTTAGATCATCAGCATAAATTAGACAACGAGCGAATTTGACACATTTGGTGATATCGTTCAAGAATAAAATGAAGATAAGGGGTCCAAGATGGGAACCCTGTGGAACTCCCGAATGCACTTTTATCGGATTAGAAAATCTGTCATTGATTTTTACAAACTGTATGCGTTCAGTAAGGTATGATTCAATACATTTTAACAAATTATTAGAAATGCCAAAAGATTTTAATTTTTCCAATACAATAACATGGTTGATTGAGTCAAACGCCTTACTAAAGTCAGTATAAATGACGTCAAGTTGCGCCTTAGCCTTAATCACCTCCAAGGCACGTTTTGAAAATTCCGTTAAATTCGACACGGTAGATCTTCCACGGAAAAACCCATGTTGTTCGTCAACTATAAATGACTTCAGACCGAAATACATGTGGTCACAAACAATTGATTCGAATAATTTAGGGATTGATGATAGTATAGAAATGCCCCTATAATTAGAGACATCATTCCTATTACCGGATTTGAAGATTGGAACAATATGTGAGGATTTCCAAGCAACTGGAAAAACTCCCGACGAGAGTGATCCATTGAATAATATTGATAGAGGAAATGCTAGCTCATGTCCAAGTTTTTTTAGGAAACTTGAAGGAACACCATCTGGGCCACAGCCATCTTTAAACTGAGTGAGTGATTTGATAATATCCTCCGGGGTGATACGAGGTATATGCAAGGTGGTGTTTGTACTATTATATGTTGTATCCGCAAGTGTTCCCTTATTAACATTATCTAGTCTATAAGTATTTTGGAAGAAAGAACCAAATAAGTTGGCTACGTCTATAGAGTTATTGCCCGAAACATTATTGTAAGACATTGTCGACGGAAAACCGCATGTTTTCCTTCTAGACTGAACGAAATTCCAAAACGATTTCGGATTTAATATCAAATCATTTTGAACCTTGTTGATATAGTTTCTATAAGCTATTTTATGCATGGAATCAAATTCATTAGATACAGGAGAGAAGGCCAATTTAACAGAAGCATTGTTGGATCTTTTCCATTTCCGATATAATTTCTTCTTGCGATTACCTAAATTAATCAAGCATTTATTAAACCACGGAGGATTATTTCGATTATTCTTAAAAACAGAAATTGGAACGAATCTGTCGATACCACTAAATAAAATATTATAAAATAGTTGCACATCATGATCTAAGTCATTAAATGAGAAGCGCGCATTCCAGTCAATTGATGAGAAAAATGAAATCAGGCTATCAAAATCTGCACGTTTAAAATCATAAAATTTAGATATAAAATTATTCTTAATTGAGTTAGACAATAAAAGTTCTGATTGGTTCAGATTGACCTCCATCGACTTATGGTTAATGTCATTAACAATATATGGAAACGGGTGCTTCGATTACCGTATATAAATTAATCGAATTTGTAAAGAATAAATCCAAAAACCTACCAATATAGTTAGGAACATCATTAATCTGGATAAAACCATAAGATAAGATGGAGTCAATACATGAAGTTTCAACAGTCGATGTCACGTTACAAGGTATGATATAATTTACATCCACATCATATACCCATTTGACATTAGGTAAATTAAAGTCTCCCAGAATTAGCACGTTGTCGTCTATGTTGGTTGAAGATGAAATTTTAAACAAACACTGTGTATATTTAGTATACACCTCAGTTTCCGAATTCGGTGGAATATATAAACCAATTACATTTATTGATTTCTTACAGATGTTCAGCTTTACACATAATAGTTCTATAGTTGGGTCGCGATCAACTGTATCACTTACGATAGTAGAGTGGACAGCTATGAGTATCCCACCACCTTTTGATTTAGAACTATTTAATTCAGATCGATCCCGTCTATAGACAATGTATTCCGCAGGAAAGTACTCCGCATTGTAAATATCAGCATTCAAATTAGTTTCGACCAATACATATACCGGATACCTAGTTGCACAAACAAAACGATAAACCTCAGAAGATTTTGAAGCAATGCCACGAACGTTTTGGAAATAGATGAAATTTGAGTTAATATCAACATCGACATTACTATCAGATAAGGTTATATACGCATTCGAGGCTGCTGGCGAACTCCGCGAAAATTTGTCTTCTGATTGAAGTTATATTCCTTAATGAGGAGATGTTCGGGCCATGCCTCGGCCTTCATTATAGCTTCAAAGCACTCAACAGGAACACCAACCTTATATGAAACATATCCAGCGTTCTTTTCAAAACGTGTGCAATTTGCATCCACAATACGAAGATTATTTTTTACGAAATTTTTAAATTCAATGTCAGTAACGGTTGGCTGTAAACGGGACACGAAGATCCATTTTCGCGGTGTAATGGCTCCAATAGAACCAATGCCCTCTGTAGCTGTACCAATTATAACATCTTTCCCAACTTGCATCTTTCCATTATTTTGGAAAGCCTTATTTGTAAACGTTATGGGTTTGTTTTGCAAAGTAGCGCCTTCGTCATTATTGCTTTGGTGTCTACGTGTGTTATCAGCATTCTTTTTATTGCATTTACGTTTATGTTTATTTTTGTGTGTAGGTACTTGTTCGTTTTGATCAGAAATAACGGCATTAACGTTGTCATTAATTTTATTCTTATTATTATCATAATTATCTTCACAATTAATGTTATTATTGTTTGTATTTGAAAATTTACTAATATTATGATGAGTTTTATGAGTTTTATTGGTACTGTTATCGATTAAGTTATAACTTCGATCGTCATTCGTCATCACCGGCGTTATTGTATTTGTTACCGGTACCACTGATTGATCAATAAAATGACGATTATTAATTTTATGTAAATTCGAAGATATAACCTTGAAATCTTCCTGTAGATTTATGTGGTTATGTTAAAACCTTTTAGAGTACCATTTCATTTAACGAGGAGAAATTCTTTTGTTTTAATTCTAAAGATGGCAAATGTTTACCACGTGATATCTTGCTCAATTTTATTCCCTATGCTATGGTTTGCAAAATTTCATGAAAACCTTAAAATGAAGTTAAGAGTCACCTATGTGAGAATAACCCTCTTATAATTTTCAAAGGGTAGTTTTTTTAGTTTTAGCAGAGATAAGTAGTCCTAACATAATAAATCTGATGGATATACACTACCGCTCATAAGTGTTTAGGCACCTTTACGAAACAACATTTGAATAAAATTAAATTCTTATCTGAAATGTAGCTTCATTATATATATAACCACCAATGATATTCGGTTAATTTTACTACCCTCTATCTGCGCTTGGTGGGACTGTCGTAAACTGTTTATTACAATACAATTACAATAATAGTCTGTAGGAATCTCTAGAAAAATTTATCAGTCGGGTTTATTCTAGGTAATGATGTTTAAATTGTTTTTTTAAAAACAAGGTTTTATGGACGGATGAGTCCAAATTTGAATTTTCGGTACCCGACGACGAATATTCGTGAAAAGATCTGTAGTTGAACGTGCCAGTAAAGAGTGTGTTGCCGCTACCGTAAAGCATGGAGGTCGTTCAGTGATGATTTGAGGCTATTTTGCTGGTCCTAGTGTAGGCGATGTTGTGAAAATTGACGAAATACTAAGAAAAAAAGGGTATCGACAAATTTTGGAGAGCCACTCAATACCTACAGGAATTCGACTTTTGGGTCAACATTTAATCTTTCAACATTATAATGTTCCAAAATATTAACCTAAATTATGTAAAGACTATCTTCGCCATTTAGAGGATGAAGGAACGATTTAAATTATGGAATGGCCTCCCAGAGCACTGACTTGAACCCTATTGAATTACTGTGGGAAGAACTGAACCGGGAAGTACAGCAATCAGCTCAAACATCGACGTCTGTTATGTGGAATAAACTTCAATCAATTTGGAACTCAATAACGCCAGAAACTCTGGCAAAACTTATTGCGAGAATGCCTCGACTGTGCGCTGCGATTGTTCAATTAAGAGGAGGTCGCATAGATGAAAGTAAAATTTAAATGAAGCATTTTAATTTTGACATTTATGGCAATATACATTAATATATGTGTGTATGTACCTAAAAAATAAACATTTTCACATTTTTACTAGCGATAGTGTACATAAAGTTTTGTCCTAATTGTAAATTTAAATTTAATTTATTGAACACAACCTTCTTGTTTTTATTTGATTTTTGGGACTTAAGCTTCATAATCTGAAAACGAATGAAAACAAAACATGTCATCGCTTAAGTTTGCCAACCGTTCAGTTCTAAAAACAAGATAAGACGGCTATGTAGTTTCATATTATTTGGTTTACTATACGATATTACGTTTGACGATATATGTGTTTAATTCATTCTATTAATGTTATAAGATCGTCTACTCCTTAGCTGTGACATATTATTTTAAGTTCAGTCAATTACAGAAAATATAATCAGTGGCCGCCTTTTGATTGCTTAAGATTATTAAACTAATTAAAAATATAAGCTACTCTATCAGGAATTCGGATGAGCGTCGATTGATCTTAACTCTACAATTATGAAGTAAGCAAATCTTTCGAAAATTCTTTGTTAGCTGTTTGATGGATCAAAAAATGTTAAGGGTGGTTTGGAGGTTGGACTGCACACGACGCACAATTGGTACTCGTGAAGTGGCTTTTAGACCTGAACATATTATATATGCGAAAAATCAAAAAAGCTTCTTTTGTAGCTGGCACGTACTCTGATTTCCGCCCAAATCACGAAGCCCTGCCTTTCATCTCGATCAGTCAACTCGTTTGGGCTGCTGAGTCGCAGAAATTTTGATAAACATTCTGCTAACAATGTATAATAATACGTTAACCAAATTTTTAGCCAAATTTACTTTACAATATTTTTGTGCATAGTCGTTCCTTCGTTAATGATTTACCTGTTTTTTTTTTTTAAATATTTTCAGAAAATGAAAAATTTCATAGATAAAAATCAAAAATCATTAAAAAAAATTCACTAAAAAAATTAAATTTATAGACAGATATAACTTTTAATGTAAAAGTACAAGTGGCCGAGCGGATATCCCTTTGCACACTACACAAAACGAATACGAATGTATTTTAGGGGGAGAAAAATATCAAAATTGGAAAGATATTATGAGAATGAGAATCATCACTTGACATGTATTATGATCACACAGCCATGTGCACTGCCTCAGCCACCTGATACCACACGAAATAATAACTTATACTTTAATAAACGACCAATGTTACACTTAAACTGTAAGTTCTTTATAATTTATGGGTAAAATAAATTGTAAGAGATTTAAAAGAAATAGTACAAATATGTTGTGATGAATTATGTTTGACTGTAAGAAAAATGTATTTTCCATCTTGAAAGATCCATCCATACCAATTGCTAGTCGTATAATTCATGTACATTTAAAAACTTTGCTCTTCGTTGTGATTAATGTTTAAATGATAATAATGTTAATTTGCTTTTAGAATTTGTGTTTGGGTTTCAACCCGTTTCTTTACGATTTGGATTTCCATTGATAAATTGTAATTGAAATAAATCAGTCGCAAATTTGCAAAATAAAAACGATTCAAATCAATATTGGATTATTTATTCGACAGATTTCAAATAATGAAAAATTAATGAGCAACTTATTAAAATTTCTATTGAATCAAATTTTTCATAATTGGTGGTGCATTTACTTAAGCACCGAACATCAAAAGTCTTTATAATGATACCGTTCCTTCTTTCAACCTATAAGCTTATTATCTTGAATTGGGCTATAGCGAATGCACCTACTTACGTACCGTAATTCCCATTTTGAGAGTTACCGATTTTGTTGATTAGAAGTTCACAGTTGAAATGTCACTAGAAGGGAAGGAATTTTTCTCAGATAGTTCGCGAATAGAAGAGTGCTGGTGTGTTGTGACAACGAATAAGAAGAACATAGTTCCAATTGAAATTCAAATCACGAAACAGGGTAAAACATTAAAGGTTTCCACAGCTTGTACTTTAATCGTGTTATCGTTTGGCGAAGGGTGGAAAGTACACGATTTACATATCAACAACGCAAGTCACGCACCAGAATTCACACACCATCTACTGTGCGTTGACAAACTCGATGATACCGGTTGTAAAATCGTAACTGAAAATGTTACGCTGCGTGCTATCAAGTATGAAACCGTTGTATTCAAATCTGAATACCGAACTGGTATGTACCCTGTGACATTGTGCGGTCAATAGGACTATGAATATTCTATAATTAATAAGAAGGAAGCAAGCGTTTTATGGCACCGTCGTTTGGCCCACTTTCTATGGTCAAATGTTTGAAAAATGTCGAAAGGATTGGTTAAGCGTGTGTCAAGTGATTTTACCAAAATTCCTGTGGTTTGAGAATACTGGATCAGATTGAAACAAACAAGGCAACTGTTTGGTGGAACCAGGCCACCAATGACCACCAATGTGGCCCGTTTGAAGTTGAAGTACATGATGGATACAGATACTTCGCAACGTTTATGAATGACTATACTCACTTCTCCGTTGTTATCCTAATGAAGATTAAGAGTGGGTTACGTATTGAATTTTAAGAATATTATGCGATGAAGGAGATAAATACACATAAACCTGTTTGAGAGATTATGCGATAAAAATGGTATAACACGTGTATTAGAATATACAGCAGCATACAAACCGTAAATGAATGGTGTTTTTCGAACGGTTAAGTTGGCATCTATGTAATAAATTCTGAGCCATGTTGAATGATAGCCAGTTTTCCATCGATTGGTATGAGGTACAGCCATATTAACACAAAGTATTTAACAAAGCGTTCATCAACAGAAGCGTTAAAAAACAAAACCCCGTTCGAAATGTGGTACGACTAACCACCAGTCCTATCACATCTTAGAGTTTCTGCATCTACTTTCTTTGCACATATCTTGATTGTACATGACATAGTAATACTTACTGTCGACTGTTTGATAAGGAAAATGTTCGCATATTTGCAAGTCGTCATGTAATCTTCAGTGCGGAATTTTAACACACACATATTCACAAAACATAAAATTTCATTATGAAGAACCGATTGTCAAAGTAGTAATGTAGACATGTCGAAAATATTAATGTGGGCACGAATCAGAAAGACCCGACCGCCCTAGAAAACCCGTTGTGTTTAACTCCAACTAACGCCTTTCCAAATTTGGTGTCTAAAGGATCAATTGCAATGATTGTAGTTTCTCCTATATTGGTCAGACTGGGCGCAATTTTGGAGTTAGAGCTAAAGAACATTTATCTGGTTGCAATCAATCAACTTTCCAAAACCATTTAACTTCAGAAAATCATACAGCTAGCTTGAACAATTTAGACATATTACATATACAACCCAAAGACAGACGTTTAGATACCTTAGAATCTTACGAAATTAGAAAATCAATATTTCTTAACCAAAATATCCTTAACGAACAGCGAGAAATCTGGTTCTCACCAATTACAGATCCCGCCCTTTTCTATTCTCACGTACGCAATAATATACCTTGAATTTTGTTACTCAACCTATGACTCATCGCCTACCTGCGCGATCCGTAGATTAATTTTTATTGCTTATTTTTTGTCCCTCCTTCTTTTATTTATATTTTGCTTTTTTCTGCTATATAACAAAATTTTTACTAATACAAATCAGTAGATACTCCTGATGATGACCTAACAAGTCAAAATCGATCGAGTGATTTTTTAAACTTTTTGAAAATTATTCAAAATAACTGCGAAACAAAAAACAAGTGATTAATAAAAAATGATTTATATTAAATGATTATTTTAATTAGAAAGGACTATCTAGATGTATCCAGACGAGATGATGAGACAGCGGCGCAAAACAATCCATGAAAAGAAAAAAAAGTTACAGGGAGCGTCAATGTCATCTAGATGTTGACACTGCTTTTCTTCATGTAAATCTCTCCGAAGACGTGTTTATGAAAGTTCCTGAAGGCATTAATATTTCTAACGGTAATGTAGTGACATTGAAGAAATCCTTGTACGAGTAGAAACAGTCATCAAAGTGCTGGAATGATCGTTTTCATGCATGCATCAATAAACAGAAAATTGAACGATCAAACGCTGACATGTTAATTACTGGGGATGATGAAGACCAACAATTAACAAATATGCCGAACTGTGTGTTATTGGGGCAGTCTGTGCTGACATGTTCTGTATCATCACATTTTCGATACTTTATCGAAGATTATGGCTCGCTTCTTGAGAATAAAATGTGACGCTGTTTCACATTTTATATCATTTACCTGAGTGCTAGATTGAAAAATTGTGATATTCTACTCCATTTCTTCCACGAAATAATTTGTTTTCGATATTTGAACGAAATTAGAGAAAAACAATTTGTTCGCATTTGTACTTGTAGGTTTGATAGCAAAATAAAATAAATAAATCATAGATGAAACAGTTGTCAATTTTAGTTTAGGAGAACGAGAAATAAACTTCGATAAAGTATCGAAAATTGTGATGGTAGAACATGTCAGCACTGATTTAATTAATGTTCGAAAGTAGACCCGATACGAGTATATTTACATTGCAATTACCTACCCAAGTCGTTCCCAAGATTGTGCAACCGATGAGCACTACTAACACATGAAAAGACAACATCGATATTTAAAAGGCACCTCCAATTTTAAGTTAAAGTGTTCTTAAAATTATGAAGATGTTTTGGTTGGGAATACCGACGCTGACAATGATATGCTAGTGCTGATCGAATTTCAACTAGTGGAAATGTACTCGAAGTTTTTGTTAAAGTAGTCAATTTGAGAACTAAAAAACTAGATCAAGGTCGTGTTTCAATTGGTTTAAATGCCGCATAAAAAGTTAAAAAGTTAAAAATTTATTGGTGGTAAATATTTTTTAACTTTTTAACTTTTTATCTGTTCCAATTGGGTAAAATTTTGACAATAACATGGTTGCTTATTTTATGTGTAATTGTGAACATATATAGACAATTTAAATATGAAAACATGTAAAATAAATACTTTTTAAATATATATTAGTAAATTATGGTCAGTTTACATATACATATATCATTGCAATTTTTCACAACATTTTTACATGGAAAATTTTTATTTACAAACAAATATTTTTGTCAGCCAAATGTTTTCTATGTAAAAATTTCATCAGCTCATGAAGCGGATAAAAAGTTTGACATTTTTATTCACCACAATTTTTAACTTTTTAACTTTTTATGCGGTATTTAAACCAATTGAAACACGCTCCAAGTAACACTCTCAACGTGTGGCGGAATTCGTTATTGATATGAAATGACTACTATGATTATAAAACAAATGTTCATCGCTTTTTTTTATCTTTTAAGTTTTATGAAAGGGACATTTTAGGTAAATTTGATCTTGTAATATGAAAATTTGAGAGAACAGCATAAATTGATGAACTGGCTTCCACTAAATCGGCCACGTTACATAGGAAAGGTTTTTTTTTTAATAATAATAATAATATAAATTATCCCGACGACCTATTACCCCTCCCAACCCCGCGCGGGGAGTCTCCATCTGTATTATTATTATTTTTTTGAGTATAAGTCAAGTGAATTATAAACAAGGATATCGAGATGCTTAACCAGAGAAATTAAAAAATTGGATTTTAAAGCGGCAAAAAAAAAATCAAATGTGATTATAAATAGATAGCTAAATGAATAGTTAAGCAAGATGATACCCGTCGCAGACGGCAGGAAAACGGAAGTCGAGTCTGCTTAGTACACAGATTTGATAGATTAAAAAAAAATTTAAATAGATAAAAGATAAAGTCAAGCAAAGTAAAATGACACAAAAAAACAAAAAACAAATAAGTTAAATAAAATATCAAACCATAGTCAAGAAAAATAAAGACGTTTTTTCAACGTACGTTTTGTCATATTGTAATCGATAAGATGGCAGTGCTGATTAGCTTCGTACAACATTCTAGAGACGGGCTCATTCTTTCCGTAATCAGTTCGATGAGGGTCGATTCTAAACATAGGTACTGATCTTAAATCCCGAGAATTTATATTTAGATTGATTTTACCATCTAACAGAACAGGAGAATCGATACCCCCAGTTAGTATTTGATGGATGAAAGCCACGTCCGCAACAACTCGGCGCTTACTGTGATTGTAAATTAATTAGCTGCAGACGATCTTGATATGGAGGCAGGTTAAACATATCCACCCATGGTAGTCCGCGTAAAGCAAAGCGAAGAAATCTACGCTGGACTGCTTCAATCCTCTTAATGTGAACCTCATGATAAGGCGACCACACCTGGCTAGCATATTCGAGCAGGGGACGAACGAATGTTGAATAGAGAGCCTTCGTAACATAAGGACCGTCGAATTCTTTCGACCAACGCTTGATGAAACCGAGCGCAGAATTGGCTTGGCTGATAATACGATCGATGTGATGTCTAAAATTCAATTCACTGTCGCAAATGACCCTCAAATCTCGAACAGAACTGGCTCTGGTAACGGCGTCGCTGTTAATGTAATAGTCGCGAGAGATAGACTGTGCACGTTTTCGAGAGTAGGTGATTGTTTTGCATTTACCCACGTTCAAACCGAGGTTGTTCTTAGCACACTAAGTGGAGAAGTTGTTGAGGTCGCATTGTAATAGGCTCTTATCCGTTGTGTTTGAAATCAGTTTGTAAATCTTCATGTCATCGGCGTATATAGATATGGATGAATTTTTAATCAAACATTCAACGTCGTTAATTGACAGAATGAAAAAAATTGGACCCAGATGGCTGCCTTGGGGCACTCCAGATGTTGCTGAGATACGAGCTGATACTGATGACCTGAACAGTACATGGTATATACGCTCTTTTAGATAAGAGCCGACCCAACGGTGAATTTGGGGAGAAAAACCAAGGGCCTTAAGCTTGAACAAGATGACTTCATGAATCCTGTCGAACGCCTTGCTAAAATCCGTGAAAATGACATCAACCTCATTCCCTGCCTCCATCGTATTTAAAGTTTATGATGTGAATTCAATAAGGTTTGTTGTCGTGGACCGTGCTTTGAGAAAGCCATGCTGATTGTCGGAAAACAACGGTTTACATTGAAAGTACAGTGAGTCATACAAAATACTTTCAAACAGCTTAGGAATACTAGATAATTTCGCAATCGGTCTGTAATTACAAATGTCTGACTTGCAACCGTTCTTATGAAAGGGAACTATAAACGAACTTTTCCAAATAGATGGAAAAATGCCAAGTGAAAGCGACTTTTGGAAAAGTGTAGTCAGTGGCTGAGCAAGAATATCACTACAGTTTTTTAGGACGATGGATGGTACTCCGTCAGGACCGGATTAAAAATCATCTTTAAGTTTGGAAATCTTATGTACCACGGATTCATAATCGATTTGAATAGAAGTTAAGGTTGTTTGAGTACAGTTATTCATATGTGTAAAATAACCTTCATCGAGCTCAAAACCGCTATTTGTGAAAGCCAACCTGAAGAAGTTAGCAAAATGATTTGCTATGGCTTTAGGATCATTAGAGGAATGATCCTTATATTTGAAAGTGGAAGGGTATCCGTCGGACTTTTTCTTCATATTGATAAAGCGCCAGAAACACTTAGGCTCAGCGATTAGATTGGATTGCATGAGTCTGATATAATTCCCATAAAGTTCGTCAGACAAACTACTGAAATCATTATAACTATTTAAATAGTAAGAGTAATCAGAGTCAGATTTAGTTTTCAGGAATCTTTGCCAACGTTTGTTCCTAAGGTTACGTAACGTTCGTAATTCATTATTATACCACGGAGGTGATGGCGATACAGTTTTTTGGCGGGTATACGGAATGGAATGTTTAAAACATTCAAAAACTGCAGAGTAAAAATTGTCAGTTTGTGTTTCTATATCGTTATGATCATTTAAAATTATGTTAAAGTCAACGTTAGCCAATAATTGTTTAAGCTTCACAAAGTCAGCCTTACGAAAATTGAAACGTAATGGAGTTATAGAGTTGACATTGGGATTGTCTTGTTCCAGACCAAAAGTGATCAAAATGGGAGGGTGGTATACATCTATGACACAGAGGATTAGATTGGATTCAGAAGTGACGCTATTGTCGATAACAGAGGAAAACACCAAATCGAACTGCCTGTTCAAACTATTCTTAACGTTACTAATCTGAAATAGTCCAGAGTTCAACATATTGTCAGTGAATAAAGTTTCTTTGGCGGTTAGTGCATTCGAAGCAACATAATGAGTGTTATCGTCTGAATAATTCCACTTAAGCCCGGGGAGATTGAAATCATCCACAACAAAGATGTCATCTTGAGTATTCATCAGGTCAATGACAAAGTCAACAGCATTAGTATGAAGCTGATAGCTTACAATCTGACTTAGTGGGCGAATATAGCAACATAAAATAAAAATATTATTTTTATTATTTTTAATTTTGACACACACTAGTTCGATATTATCAGTGTTGGGAATGATAACAATTTGACTATCAAAATTGATGTGCACTGCAATAAGAACCCCTCTACCTGTTAAACACGTGTCTGGACAATAAGAACCATCTTTCCGGAAGACGTTAAAATCCGAGGTAAAAAATTCATTACTGTTGAAATCATTGTTCAAATTGGTCTCAGTGAGGGCAAAAACATCAAATGGAAGTCTTTGAATTGCTGATAAGACTTCGCGAGATTTAGTTCTAAGTCCCCTTACGTTCTGGTAGTAGAGGGACAAGCGTTTAAGTTTTTTGGAACTGTCATGTTATTATTATTATTATTTCGAAAATCGACAAATTCTTTGAGATACGTTGTTTCGGGCCATGACTCTGGGGAAAGTAATAGGTCAAATGTAGCTTCAGGAATGGTTAATTTTATTTTGCTATTATGGTACCGAAGCACGCTCAATTCTTTGGCGGTTCGCTTTTCACGGCCTACCTTACACCGTTGCCAGTCAATTCGAGGACGTACCGTTATAGGTTCGATTTTCGTAGAACCATAGGTCGATTCATAAGTTCTGGACTCCGACGGGGGGTCACGATTGTGTCTATTTTGAAATCCGTTTTTGCCCTGTCTCTATCGAGAATCAAGCCTAGTACCTCCTGATCCAAACGCTAAAGCTTTAACCACCATGTTTTCAAAATCGATAAATTATACAAGGATCGTATTAGTTTTCCTATGTAAGGTTCAATATTTCGTTTTGGATAGAGATATTTTTCTCTTGCATAAGTGTAACAAAAAATTATGAAAGAAATGTTTTTGAGATCCCTAAGAGAAACCCCTTCTTTAGACAATTATGTATTATGCGTTTTATGACTAGAGCAAATGTAACCTTGATACCTTTGAGGAAATTAATGGTTCTTCCTTATATTCTAATTTTGTACGATACATCTTTGTTTTAATTAATTCTATATTTGTAAATTTGATGAAATATTCATGAAATCCCTTTTAATCAATCGGATAAGTCAAGATGAATATAATTTTAGTCAGGGGACTATTAAACTTATACGAGTAGCTTCTTATCCTAAGCCATAAAAGTTTATCAAGACAAACAACATTGACACAACTTCACCAAAGAGCTGTATAAATATTTGCTATTTGGGACATAGTTTATTTCATGACATTCATATTCGCCCAGAAAACTCCTAAATCATGTCTACGTTTTATTATGTTATATACACCTATTTCTAAATATATTTATGTAATGACCTATAAACTAGAAGACAGTTAATTTTCCCTTTAACAAAAAAAAATATATTAAAGACGTTCGTCCGTCCAGGAGAAAATTCTTTTTTTTGAATTTTCTTAATAATAATACACGAGTTCTGAACCCGAGTCTCTCCATAAATATTTTGGTATATTTTCTTAGAGGTCATTTGGGTATCTTTCAACATTAAATATTGTTTGTTTTTGTTGTTGTATTTTCATTATGATCCTTTGTAATGAACAGCATAAATATGAGACAAGATAACACACAGAATGATTAATCTTATGTTTTTTTTATGGTGAAGCGATGATGTTTTTCATCGTTAAATTAATTGAAATCTATTATCGCGTATGTCCATCATCAAAAATTAATTTAACTTTTGTCTAATTAGAATAACCATTTTTTATTTTTTAATTTTGTACTTAATACATATTTTTTATAATTTTAATTAGGGTAATAAATTTGCATCCCAATTTAACACTACATATACCTACTCTAATGTATAAACATACTTTGGGTTTAATTGATTTTTTTTGTTTTTTTCATTTTCATACTTATAATCTCTAAGTAAATATTAAAATGTTCGATATAAATTCATGTTGTTGAATTGAATCTATTTTAAAAGATTAATTGACCATAAATAAAAGTGGGACTCTTATTTGTTATATACATTAGTGTAGTGCACAATCTTGCATAATACACATTTTAGATATCCATTAAAAATTCTATTTATTTATTCTAATACATAATTGTTTATTTATCTAAAAAATCTTGATAATTATATTAAACCCCAATCAATTATTTTTGAAAATAAGAAAAACAAAGAAGTTTTCATCACTATATAAAAACGTTCGATATAAAATTAATTTTTGAAAGTTTATTTAATAAATTAATATTTTTTATTTTATTAATCGAATTATAACACATAATTTTTTTTTAGATAAAATTAAGACGATAATTTCAGATGATGGGGAAATAAGTTTACTTCTAGAGATAACAGCACCCAACAAAAATAAATGCATGATTTTCTCCAGCGTGAAAATATGCGCATGTCGATTATGTTAGTGAAATCAGATTATATCAGACTTCAGTATGAAATGAATTCTGTTATATTTTAAGAAAGAAACTATATACTCGTATAGTAAATATAATAAAACTGGTTAAATCGAATAGTTCAGAGTACAAAATAACGAATTGTTTTAAAATGTTTGTTGTTGTGTTGCATTAGTTTTGTCTTTTATGTTTCACATATAGTTATATGTAAATTATTAGCTCCTAATAAGGAAAATGAACTATAATAACATTTAAAATCAATGTTGTGCTGGCACATGTGTGTGCACCACGTCACCATTTAAGATTCAACACGTGTAGAAAAAGTAATAAATTTAAAATGTGATGTATAGACAATGTACAGGTAATATATCGAAAAATATTGTTTTGGGAATACCTATAGGTATACTATACCTGTAGCAATTATACCTAAAGCAATCATCAAAACTTTTACTATGATTTACAATATAAATATTTTTTAGACGTAAAACGTACAAATATTTTCAATTTTAATTTCTGATCTTTTTATAAACGAAAAAAGTTTGTACTTTTAAATTATGTATATGTGGATGCATCTTTGACGATACGGGGGTATGGAGCGTTGGTCTTGAAGGTTAATATACGAGATTAAATGTCAGCTTCTCTGTGCTAATCAACCAATGAGGGTCTGGCAAATGAGAAATGGCGCTATAGCCGAAGACCGAGCAAATGATGTTCGTCTCACCAGCCCTTAAAGTAAAAAAAAAAAAAAAAAATTTACTCCGATTGGCTGCTCAGTTGGCTAATTTACCCTTTAATGAGGCCGGCTCAATGGATTCTGGGGTAAGTCAACGATTACGATGCCCATTCATTCTTGTTTTAAAATATCTAGATTACCACATAGACAAACATACTCCGCTACTCAGCCTGGAAACGAAAATGCAGATAAAAAAAATGGCATCGCAACTTAACAATGAATTCGCTATGTCGAAGAAAGGAAATGAGAAGCTGAAAAAGACTAGACTGATGGAAGTTTTGAAAACTGATCTTTGAAAACAACACCTGTATTAACACTGAGTTTCAGATAGATTTTAAGGAACTTACAACAGAAACTGATTGGATGCAAAAACAAAAGAGAAGACCTAGCAATGAAGAGCAGAATTCTCGAAGCAAATTTAATGAAACTTCCGAATCAGTGCCTGTATCTCAATAACACAAGCAACAAGAACATTGGGGCTACCGCCAAGCCAAGTAATGTGATTGCCATTAGAGAGTTTGCGAAATTTCAAGCTTTAAAGAAATCAGTGTCCACAAACCACCATACAATAGTGACACTATGCAATAGTTTTTGGAAGACCAATACTACTATTCGATGCATATAGAGCTTTAGTCACAAAATAGCCAAGAAATTAAGTTTACGGCCAGAGATCTTCATATCACCTGCAAGGAGGAGAATATTATAGAAGACCTCAAGATGAAATAATTGAAAATTGAAGACACAGTAAAGACTCTTAAACGAAAGAAAATTGAATATAGCCCACTATATGCATGTTCACGTTCAACAAAAGCGAAAAAATTGGACAATATTCTTAATATCAAAGCAATACTCCAAGCTGATTAAAGATTAAGAAGTAAAACATGCTATCAACTCAAAACTTTAACGGTTCAAGAGAGAGGATTCCAACTACAACAAGAGTGCTGCCACAACCACAGTCTAGAAGAGAAGAGAGGTGATGGTAGTCGTAAATAACACAGCAGTTAACTAATGCTACACTTAGTTCCTAGTCTCTAATGTTACACTAAGTACTAGTATCTGCCCTCCTAGTGTCAAACGCGGTATCTACAGGTGGTATGAAGTTGAGAAATTACTCTTTAAAATTTTGGTACGAGCCCTTTGTCAATTGAAATGTTTGCTATCTAGTAAAGGTGATCTACCTTTATTAGATAGCAAACATTTCAATTGACAAAAGGCCCTTACCAAAACTTTAAAGAGTTATTTCTCAACTTCATGCCACTTGTAGATACCGCGTTTGACACTAGGAGGGCAGTATACATACTCTGTTTTGCATGTTTGCATTAGTGAAAATTTCGTAGTACTGTTCTTGTTAGTGTGCACTTCGTTTAAGTCTTTTTCACACAGAAATGCTTGAAAGCCACTGAAGAAGGTTGTAACGATTCCGCTACGGCACCGTTACAAGATTTGAATCCGCGCGCGCATTCATAGGTTATGTTTATGTGTAAATAATATTCGCCTAATCTTTGTTTGGTGTGAACCACTAACTTAAAACACGAATTTGATTTTTAGCACCTCTTAAACGTTGACTGGTTAATGATAATTCAAAGTTGATGAAAATTAAATTAATCGAGTGAATAATATCAATTTGTTGATAGTGTACTGACAACGGGGCCCGATCAGTTTAAATAAAGAATGACCAATGACTTAACAAGATTGGGACAGGTTTTTTGGCGTTTCTTTGTGAAGGATCTTTTTTCTAGAAAAAAAGTGAAAATTTTTGGAAGTTTTTGGGACAGTTTTTTATGGACTTCGGGATATAAGTACGAAGCCTATTTTGAAAAAGAAAAAGTTTTATTGAGAAAATTACAGTTAAAAATTGTGAAAAATCTGATTTGAATTGTGAAAAATTTGATTTCAATTTGATTTGAATTATCAAAATTACGACAAAATAAATCCCGACTTTCAAAATCCCGTCTTATAAAATCCCGACTTTCAAAATTACTACTTTTAAAATCCCGACTTTCAAAATCCCGATTTTGTTGAAACCTTAAAAATCCCGACAAAAGTCGGGATTTTTTTTAAAAATATTAAATATTCTCTTTTTGTATCTTCATTTTTATTAAGATCTCCTCGGTCATTTTTTGGCCGATCTTGGTTAGATTTCGGTTATCAGATATAATTTGCATTTTAATGTAAATTATTCTAGAATCTTTGGAATTTCTTTGGAATTGAGCCTGCTCAATTGAACTTGGCCATTCCTCGACCAATAATTGTAAAATCTAATTTACAAAATATGTTCTTTTAATAAAATATATTTTTAGTCACCCTGAAAGGAACGTTCGAGTTTTTGATGAAATATTTAATGATAAAATAAATAAATAAATAAAATTAACCACTAATTATGTAACTTTATAGCAAGAGCAATATTTTTTAAATTATTAAATTGGGATCCGTTCAAAACGCCATAATTTAAAATTGCATTTTTCAAAACGGCAGGTTAAAAACTGTATAAGGTACGAAACGTCATTTTTCAAAACAACATTTTTGAAAACTGCATAAGGTAGAATGGAATCTTTTGACCGATTATGATTCTAGAATTATCTTTTCATTAATTTCTGGAATATGATCAACTGGTACGGATAACACGATGAAATTTGATATGAATGAAATTTTTGAACGATTATTGGATTAAATTGTAGGATAAAGCCAAATGAAAAGAATATTGTCTACTTAGTCGATAAAGAACAAATTTCACATGTTCCTGTGGGAGGATTGAATATATAAATGTTTTGGAATAAAATTGATTATGACAAATTTCTTTTACATGTTTTATATAAAAAAATTAGTAGGTATGTTATAAGAAAGGTATTTAGTTATTTAACTTTACCTATTTAGTAGGTATGTTATAAGAAATATATATGCATATAATATTCTCCTTCACCTAAATTTTTATATAGAGCTTCGAAGTTCTAGTTAGTTACTACAATTGCATGATCGTAGCGATCTATTTCGTTTCGAAATATGAAATTTTGAAAAATATTTTTAGAAAAATCTCGTTTTAAGAAATGGCGTTTTTGAAAAATGACGTTTGGTACCAATGTCGTTTTGGAATATGCCGTGGTGCATTTAAATTCTTTTTAACGATTTAGAAAATTTTACTTACATAACATTAAGTTAAAAATATATTTGTTTTCATATTTTAAGTGGTTACCACATTTCACTCATTAAAAAAGATTTTCAAAAGTTCAAACTTTTTGAACAACAAATTTTTTAAATTAAAATATTCACAAAATTTAATTTTTTGCGAAATAGAAAAACAAGTGTTTAATAAAATGTGTTTGTTAAGTGTAAATGTATTTCGCCAAGTGCGCCTACGGCAAATAGTGTAAAAAGTATAAATTAAAACATAATTAATTTGTTCCTAAATATAATTTTTTTTTTGCTTTTATTACATTTAAATTAGATTATGTAGTAAAGATTTTATTTGTTTATTTCATTCACAATCAGGTGTTGGGTAGTTAAGGTTTAGTTAAGTCTGACTAGTTTAGGTGTAGCTAGCTAGTAAAAAATGTTCAAATTAATTTTTTTAATAAATGATGAATGCTTCTATTCTCTATTGGATAAATAAATTCATTTGGTGTTTTTTTATTGAAATTTATTGCGTTATTATTTCAATTACAATGAGATAAATAGATTTTTTTTTTAGGGTGAGTGTAAGACACGGTAACGGTAGTAGTAATAGTTAGTATAATTAGTAGGAATTGAATGGCGGTTAACCATGATTTGTACAAACTTTCTCTTGAACCCCGCCTCCTCCCAACACCCTGATCCTTAGCCGAGCAACAACCGTTTAAAGTCCTTGTACAGATCGATTGATATAGCCTAGCCTGTTAAGGAAGGTATTTTGTACTATGTTTGGCGTTTCAAACTTTTTTGATAAATTTATATTTTTTTGATATACAAAAAATATTGAGTGTTGTATGTATGTGTTGTGAGTTCTTTTACTACCTTTCGTCCGCCCCTGGTTTCTTAAGTCGCACTTCCTGCCAAAATTTAAAAGAACCAACAGGAACTACTTTTATTGAAAATTTAATTTAGAATCTAGTATAATGTTTATTAAACACGTTTCTTTTCGGTGCTAATTTACTTCAAAGCAAATTGCCTACTTTAAACAAGAATGTGTAAGAAACATGTTTAATTTCATAAAAAAATTGCATAAAAGGCCATTTCTATTTTTCATGTGTTTTATTTTTTTCTTAAGTACTCAAGGCACTGATAATTTTAAGCTAGTATTTCACTAGTAATATGCTTATATTAAATTTAAGTAAAACAAAATTTATGATATTTCGGTCAGCTTACAAACAAGTTAATACTGATATTGTAATTAATATTATGAGTAATAATATAGAAATGGTAGAAAGCTACAGGTATTTAGGATTAATATTAGATTCGAAACTAACGTGGCAAGATCATATAGAACATCTATGTTGCAAAGTAGCACCACTCGTAGGGTACATGCGAAAGTTAGCTTATTATATTCCAACTTCAATTTTACGTAAAATTTACTTTGCTTTCACCATTCGCGCCTTGCATATGGGATTAGTGTGTATGGGATGGCTGCCAAGTCTCGGTTGTGTAAGGTTCAAACTCAGCAAAATAAAGCTTTGAAAGCTGTATATAAGTTACCGTACTTATTTTCTACTGTAGAACTATATTCCAATATAGCGAATGATACTCTGCCATTACTAGCACTGAATAATCTTTGTATAGTAACTTATGTTCATAAAATTGTAATTAGCTTGAGCCCCATACACAATCGGGAATTTAAAACTCCCATCCACACATACATCGTTACTCTCATAATCTATGTACAACAAGTTTCAACAATGAATACGGCAAGAAAATGATATCTTATATTGGTCCTTTTAAGTATAATATGTTGCCTGATTCGATCAAGATAATACGAGATGTTCATAAATTTAAATCAAGTGTTAAAGCATATTGCCAATCAAATATTTCGCGCTTCATTATATAGAAATAACTTGAAAAAAAATGAAATTTTATTTCTTGTTTAACCTCTATTATTTTAATATAAACGATTTATTATTACAAATTTAAAATTGTTAAAAGTATGGAAATAATTGGTTTAAACTTTAAAAATGTGTATATTATTTGTATATTTGTTATATTGTACATAAAAAAGGTCTTGAATTTCGGTAACCCCTTGAAAGGACATTAAATCCACTGGGGAACTGAAGCTCATTAGATAGTAAATTGTATGTAATTTATATATAGTTTTATTATTGTTATTAAAATTTGATGTATTATGTATACGTGAATCTATGTATGAATGAAATAAAGAAAGATAATAATAAATAAAAAAAATATTTTCAACGAAACTAATCCATAAAATTTAAACTATAGGTAGCTTTGGTTGATGGTCACGTTATAAATAAATAAAGAAAATCTATTTTTATTACGCATTGTATGCGCAAACTGCATCAAAATTGATCACATTTTTTTGGTTTATCATCACTAAATTCACCACAATAAATTATAAAAACTCCTTTTACTGTGGAACTATTTGTATTGTTCTAAATGTATTTCGTGCTATGTACCAATTAATTATAAATAATTAAATTAAAAATACTTTACTCACTACACCATTATCACGTTTATTTTATAAATACAGACAATAGTTTCATTTGCATATTAGTCTGACGCTTCTTGCATATGATTTCAGCTATTTGGTTATAGTAGAACCAAAAGTTTAGGATACCTTTATATTGCATAATAGTCTATTGTTCTTTTTAAAATTGTTTATTTTATTAAGTTTAATTACTAACTTATTTTTAAGTTTTCGGTCTTTTTTGAGAAGTCGTCACGATAGGAGAAAATTACGAAGAAAATTTAATTTTTGTTCGACACCGTATAAAATTGTTAGTTTTGTTAAGATCTTATAGTCGTATTTTGAGAATAGTTTAACATTTTACATACTTTCTGATTGAAAGTGACACTGATTGGGAACCAGCAACCTTGCAATTAAAACATATAACTATCGCGGAAAAAACGTTTTATCAAAAGAGAGCAGCATAATATCATAATTAATATCATAAATAATAGTTTATTTTTATATAACAGAAGCTTTATTTTTGTACAGCTTAAATTGATATACACTTTTCTTTTTTTTTATAAATTCCAATAAAATGGAATTTTCTAAAATGTTTTGTTCCATACATTTTTACAATACAGATTTATTGGTTTTCTTCAAAAGAGAGATAACCTTCGCGACATAACTGAATTGTGAAAAATCTGTTTTGAACATAAATTGCATTGTTGCAAATAAATTGGAGCACGTTCTAAAAAATGAAAATGGAAAACCAATTTAAATTGCTATAATTTAATCAAGTTTGTTTTTAATGTAACTTTATCTAACATTGTATCAATGATCGATAAATAATTATAGATTTGTATTACTATTTGTTATTATGCAGCAGTATGCAATTAATTAAAACGATGATTATACTACATTATGATATGTTACATACGTTCTCTGTGTTTGTCTTTGAGAAGATAAATTATAAGCTTATACTTTTTACGCTATGGCACTTGGCGAAACACACTTATACTTAATAAACACATTTTTATTAATCACTTGTTTTTTGTTTCGCAAAATTATTTTGAATATTTTCAAAAGGTTTAAAAAATCACGATACTCCTGATGATGACCTAACAAGTCGAAATCGATCGAGTGATTTTTTAAACCTTTTGAAAACATTCAAAATAATTTTGCGAACCAAAAAACAAGTGATTAATAAAAATGTATTTATAAGCTTATACTTTAATAAAATATCAACTTCTGTTTATATAATATTATTTACACTTATATTAAAATAACGAGGATTAAGGAACTACCTCGTATTACAAAATAACTACTTTACATGAATACATATCAATATCTATACTATAATAAATTGCCATATTCTACTTCGATTGAAATAGTTTGTATAGTAATCTCTGTAGTTTTTTATTTTGCACAAAATTGTTTTGTATGTGCCATTTGAAACGAATTTATACAACACCCTTATGGATTTCTCTGTCATACAATAGGATGCTAAAATGTGCTACCTTAATATTACAAAACTCATCATTTATAAATAATGCGATAATTATTTGTGAGCTTCTCCAAGGCACAGAGGAAATGACTTGACAGTCGTACTTAATTATGCTTAACCGACAAAAGCCTGGGGGGGGGGGGGGCGAAGTCCGAGATTCATACCTCCTCGCGGTGCTCCCTGGGTAACGCTAAATGAATCAGGCGGTGTAGTGGTGACGAGCAGACTAAATCCTGTTTATAGTCATGGACACTACATGTCAGGGCGGGTTATTGGCGCCTTAAAACCAATACCAAATCAGCGCCTGTTCTCCAGGTTAGGAGCGGCTGAAGCGGGCGTCTGTCTTGTATCAAGCGGCCCGCTATATAAATGTGTTAAAGGTAGGACTGGATGCCTTAAGATTTTCACCAGTACGTGACCCACACACGTAACAAGCGGGTTGAGCGGCAGGCCAACAACCTTCCCTCATAAAAACCATTTAAGTTATGAACCCTGAACAAAGGCCTCGGATTACCATATCGGATTCATTACAAACTCGACCTCGGAAATTGTACACGGACAACGCTTTAAAAATGGGAACATGGAACGTGCTCAGCCTCTTAAGACCTGGAGATCTCCAGAACCTTTCGAACCAAGCAAAAAGTTACACATTAGACGTACTTGCACTACAAGAGCTTAGATGGTCTGGGAGTGGGATCCATGACACCACCAATGGTTACACTCTTCATTACAGCGGCCATCAGAACGGAGGAGAATTTGGAGTGGGCTTCCTCATCCATCGGTGCGTGAAGCACCATATCATCGATTTCCGCCCTATCAACATGCGGATATGCACGGTCAGACTTCGCACTCATAAATTTAACATCACGATCGTTAATGTGCATGCATCCACCGAAGATAAATCTGATGACATCAAAGATCTCTTCTTTGTGGAGCTGGAGGAAGTCATCAATAACATACCGCACCACGACATTAAAATCATCGTGGGCGACTTTAATGCAAAAATCGGTAGGAGTGCAGAAAATACATCGCACATCGGTCCAAATAGCCTGCACCTAACTAGTAACAACAACGGCCAACGCGTCACCGACCTGGCAATAATGTACAACTTAGTTGTATCAAGTACGTTTTTTCCACATAAGAGAATTCACAAAGTAACGTGGAGATCGAATGATGGAAGAACGGAAAACCAAATAGATCACGTCATGGTGTCCAAGAGACACTCCACCAGCAAATCTGACGTTAGATCTTACAGAGGGGCAGATATGGACAGCGATCACGTGCTTGTCATATTTAAATATAAGTGCAAACTGTCATCAACCTTCAATAGACAAGCACAAAAACCGTTCGATGGAATGTCGATGCTCTAAAAGACCAAGCGTTACTGCAGAGTTACCAATCAGCTGTCACTAACTATTTAGAGCGGCCCAGCGACAACGAAGGAGCTCCTCCTAATATCCAGGAGCAGTGGCACGCTATACAGTCAGCCATAACCACCGCGGCGCAAAACACTATCGGCAGAAGACCGCCGAGATCCCGCAATGATTGATTCGATGATCAATGCCGCCTGGTCGTCGAAAATAAACGAAAGCTTCGTGAAAAATGGTTGGCTCGCAACACGAGAAGCACTCAGGCAGAATACCTACGTGCAAGGAAAGCCACGATTAAATTCCTTCGACAAAAGAAACGCGATCATATGAGGTCATGCATTGAAAACATCAGCTTCCAAGCGGAAGTAGGAAACTCAAGGGACTGTTTTGCTAATGCCAGGAATCTCACTAAAGACTTCCACCCAAGAAGTACAGCCATAAAAGACGGGAATGGAGAACTGAGAACAAACGTTGCTGATGTTCTCTCAGTATGGCAAACCTACTTTCAAAGTCTGCTAAACCGGAATGACGAAGTGACCCCCATTAGAGCAATAGCTCCGCCAGGTGAAGAAGTCTTTGTCGAATATCCCACAGTAGAGGAAGTAGACGCAGCTATTAGTCGATTGAAGAACGGTAAGGCACCCGGTCTCGATGGAATCCCCGCAGAATTAAGTGAACTCGGAGGCGCTACTCTTGCAACAAGTTTATACGATCTCATCGTATGTATTTGGGATCAAGAAGAGTTACCGGATAATTGGAAGACCGCGCTCATATTTCCGTTGCATAAAAAAGGTGACCGTCTTAAATGTGAAAACTTTCGTGGCATAGCCCTATTGAACACTGCTTACAAAGTGTTGGCTAATGTTGTACTTGCCAGACTCATCCCTTTCGCCGAAAACATCATTGGCGACTATCAGTGTGGTTTTCGTACCAACCGATCGACCACTGACCAGTGTTTTACCATAAGGATGATCTTGGAAAAATGTTGGGAGTATAACATAACCATTCATCAACTATATATAGACTTCCGGCAGGCATATGACAGTATAAACCGCGATAACCTTTGGGCCGCGCTCATATGCCTAGGTATTCCAGAGAAACTTGTTTCTCTGTGTAAATTAACAACGTCTGGATCTGCATGTAGAATTGTAATTGAAGGATCTGTGTCAGACTCTTTTCAAATAACATCTGGTGTTCTACAGGGAGATGCACTCGCGTCTCTGCTGTTCAATTTGGCGCTTGAGTACGTAGTGAGGAAAAGCAACATTGAAACTTCGCGCTGTATATTCAATAAATCAGGCCAAATTCTTGGATATGCAGATGATATTGTGCTTCTTGGCCGAAGACCTAGCGACATCAAGGACAGTTTCATACCGCTCAATCGCTGCGCAAGAAGACTTGGTTTGGAGGTGAACAGTACCAAAACGAAATTCTTAACAACACCCAGGAACATCTCAATGACAAATCTCGAAATTGGCGACCATAACTTTGATAGCGTCGAAAATTTTAAATACCTCGGGTCACTTATAACATCCTTGAATGATATGCAGGCAGAAATAAAAGCCCGAATCGCTGCCGGACAACGAGTTTTCTACGCCCAATCAAAATTATTGCGATCTAAACACCTATCGCAGTCGTGCAAGCTCGCACTTTATAAAGCACTGATAAGACCTGTGCTGACTTTCGGAAGTGAGAGCTGGACCATGACCTCTAACGACTGTAGATTATTATCTACCTTCGAAAGGAAGGTCATCCGTTCAATTTTTGGTCCTATTAAAGTTGCGAACAATGAATATCGGATTCGCATGAACCACGAAATAAAGCAACTTCTCGGAGGTAGCGATATTATCGGCTTCATCAAATCTAATCGAGTGAGATGGCTCGGCCACGTTGCAAGATCTCCACAACAACGAATGGTTTACAAAGTGTTCCATCAACAACCAGCCGGAGTACGTCGTAGAGGAAGACCCCGACTGCGCTGGCGTGACGACGTCGAACAAGACCTACTCGTATTGGGATGTCGAAATTGGAGGACGAGAGCGATGGACCGAGAAGGATGGAGGACCATAGTGCGGGCGGCAAAATCCCTTCATGGGATGTAAATGCTAGAGAGAGGGAGAGAGACAAAAGCCTGTCAATGTAACACCAGGGCCCAAATTCCCAAAGTATTTATTAGTAATTTCTACCTTAGTTTTCAAATAATTATCGGTTTTTGCTTCTTTAACCAGGCTAATGAAGCTACCTTAAAGGACCGGAAATATAAATATTTTGCAAATTTTAACTAAATGAATGACACAAAATACAAAGTCGTTAGTCATTCTCATTAGTCATGGAACCGGAATTCATGCCCTGGAGTGACATATTATAACATCACATTTTCGATACTTTATCGAATGTTATGTCTCTTTTTTCTAAACTGAAATTGGAGGCTCTTTTGATTATAAATTATTTCTTTTCTAATGATATATCACACACAATCTACTGGAATAAATATGAGTAGTACTTTTTTCTCCAATTTCTTTCAAGTATCGAAAACAAATTATTTGGTGATACAAATGACCTAGAAATACTACAAATTTTTAATCTAGCAAGCAAAATGTTATAAAAATTAAACTTTATCCTATACTTTATTCTAGAGAAGCGAGCGATAAACTTCGATAAATTATCGAAAATGTTATGTTATCACATGTCACCCCTGACATGTGATAACATAACATTTTCTATAATTTATGTCAGGGGTGACATGTGATAACATAATATTTTCGATAATTTATCAGGATCATCAACAGGTTTATTTTATATATTTCTTTTGGATGACTTCACTTCGGTGTGTACATGAGGCTGGGATTTCTTCTGGGAAGAGAAATCTTCGTTGCAGTAGACAATGTATTCGCGATTTCGATCATTCTATGGCAGACGAAAGTGTGTTTTCCACAACAGATAAGTATTGTCTAGCCATAAAGAATTGCATGAGAACATAAATTTGAAAGGGAGTAAGTACCTATAAGTGCCTATAATCGTCATTAGATTCAATCACAAATCAACCAAACAACGCATAGCTAGTATTTTTCCGTATAGGTGAATGTAAAGGCGACTGAACGAACACAACCACATTTTCCATACACATTTTTAAAATACTCAGTGTAGCATATTACGTAAAGGGTCAACAAATGTTATTGCGAGCACAATCTTTATTCTATGCGAGTAGAACCGTTTTAAAATCAGTCATAAAACCCATCGAGCAATGAGTTATTTTAGAACGATTTATATTCACATTTGTACTCATTTTAGACGATGTTATAATCACAACCATGGTAAATTATAGCTTTATAAAAGACCACAGATAGTGACTTTATTGTATTTAAAAACAAATATTTTGCTGTTAATATTTTAAATTACTGATTTCTTACAAAATTTTAGGTTTAAAAACTTAAAATGCTTTATTTGTTGGACTCACACTGAAGGGTAATTTTATAAGGTTTCAAATGAAATCAATATTAGAAAATTAAAATCAATGGTTAAGGAGATGTAATAGTCTATTCAATGCAGGATACTTCGATGGAATACCTCTTCTAAACGTTAACTTTTTGTCTATGGTTAAGTTTGTTTATACGAATTCAAAAGCGTTTCTTAACCTAACTGATCTACAGGTACCTGAGGATGGACAAACAGTGGATCCTGAGTTTGGGAAACACGATTACCTTAGCCAATTTCGGGGATTTTCCGTAATTTGATATTATTCCAGACGCTGAGGAAATTGTAAAAAAAAAAATATCTAATACAAATTGTCGTTACCTTGCGAGAGCACGAGTTGCGAATGCAAACAGTAACACACCAATCGATATACTTCAGGAAATCGCGGATGATACCTGTACCCAGAAAACCACAAAGTGACAAAAATTCGTATAGTCCTATTTTCTTAGTTCCAACAATTTCAAAAATATTCGAGAAACTACTCCTTAAAAACTCAAACCAATAATAGAAGAAAATAAGAAAGTATGTTCTTGGATGTAGCACGGGGCTTTGACAGAGTCCAGCATATAGACTTCAAATATAAATTACAAAGAGATTTACTAAAATAGTTTCATGAAATACTAAATTAGAGTATGTCAAATTAAATTAAATTCAATCTGGATCGGCTAAAAATACAATAAAACTGTAAAGGAGACTAGCAAAAGTGCCAAACGAAGAATTAACTTATGAAAGAAAAATTACTAGATGATTTATAAATCACTTAAAAAAATAATAATAAATAAATAATAGTTTCACTTATGTAAAAGTGTTATTGGAAAAATCAACTCAAAAGTAAAAAAACAGACATAATAGGCGTTTTCGGAAATATCCCATGGCGACTTTTGAGTAATTTTTAATTTTTTAATGCTGGTAATAAATGTTACTTGTTTTAATAGTTTATGTTGTGAAAGTGTGTGCTTTAATATTTCTGACACTATTAATTTAATACAAATTAACAGAGAGGCAAAAATTAAAAAACAACTAAAAGTAAATTACCCTAACGTTACTGTACATGTTCGGAAATAGATTTCGTAATTTTTTGTTAGTAAGTTACTCGAAAGTTACCCTGATATGTATTTCCAAAAACGCCTAATATATCTGATCCTATGCTTGGGCAATGGTGAACCAAATAATAAAGGTAATCTTACTTATGTTGGACGAACACGACGGTTTTAAGAGAAGAGGATAAAAAACCACAAAAACGATATAAAAATACCATATCGAAATATTTCAAATAGAGCCATCAATTTCATCAATAGGGTTACGAGCCAGGTTTTTCAAACAATAAAATCATAGGTTCGAAAACGCATTAGGAAAAATGCTTAACGATGATAATTTTCATCAGTCAGTTGTGTGCCACCCGGTATATGTATATAATGCTTATGAGGGTAAGATAATTACAATTGGATCTACAGATAACTACAACAATCTTGACTAATTTGGTGGAACTGTCATATGCAAAAGTCTTGATTACGAATGATTGAAGCCTACACATTCCAGGGACCAATAAGTGTTGTTAACCCAATTTCTTGAATTTCAGCATTATGGTTAAATTTATTCTTATAAAGTTAAGGTTAATAATTTGAAGGAAAAAATGTGACATAATTGGTTTTCTCTAATTTTCAAATTATTGTCGAATTAATGGATGTTTTACGGATTCAAAAAAAAAAATTAGAAGCTTTTACGGTTTGCCTAATTAATTAAGTAACTTAAATTCTATAAACTAATCATTAAGAAACTTTATGTTTTTCGATGTGTTATGTTCGTCAGTGTGTATTCTTAATGGCTGTTACACGTTTGGCTGAAAATTTCTTGACATATTAAAATAACCTACACGTTATGGAACACAAAAGAAGTTATACTACATTATACTTGTGGCAAGTCGATATAGTACACAATCCGGAAGTTATGAATAACAAAATATAAATCAAGAAGAGACACAGCTTCGTTCTTTTTCGCTTTCAATCGTAACGTTGACAGATTGATTTTTTCATTTTCCCGAACCTTACAGGTATATGCGGGGAACAAAATCATTTTTCATTTTTATATAATTTAATATTCAGTGACACCGATCTAAATTACGAGAAAAGAAATTGTTATACAAAAATTATTCTTGGTTTTGTGCTTTTCTTTATAAAAATGACAATCAAACTATGTTAAACTTTATTATTATTACTGCCAACGGTAGAAGAAAATACTTTAATGTTCCAGAAATATTGCAGAGTTGAGCGAAAGAAAAGGAACAAGGTTGAAAAACAGTATAGAACACCCTTTCTATACTTTAAAATATTGTAAATTTAAACAAACTTGAAAAGTGTTTTTCCCCCTAATTTTAAATTAAATTGATATAATTTTGTAACTTTCCTGAAAACTTTTTTCAAATTTCATAATAAAATTTGATGATAATTAATTAAGTTTTTCTATACATTATAAATAGGTACTCATAGTTTCACATTGACAATTTCAAAGTTTTTAAAACTATATTCATTGTTATACCATTATAATAGACGAGTATGTAGACGAGTACGACGATGACATACATGCTACGGAGTAAAAGTAAAGTGCTGAATAATGAAATGAATTTTTATTTATGAGATTAACAATAAAAACATACATAAATTAAATCGATAGATGCTTTTCCTAAAGTTTTTTACACATCATGTTTAAAATTACGTTATAGTTTTTCAATATTTTCATTGTGAAATAAAATGAATAAAACTATTAAGCATAAGCTTTATAAATTATAAATTAGGATAAATAGTTTTAATTATGTATAAATGTATACTCGTACGTTTGAATAGACGTGAACCATATACGTAGACTGAAAGTGTGTCTAAATGTATATATAACGATCTTTATGACGTTTAGTTATCAATTATTAATTTAATTATATGTAGTAAATATAGTTTTAATATTAATGATTATCAATTGTTCAAACAATGCAAATAATACATACAAGGTGTCCCACAGTTGAACGATCAAAAGAAGCAGGGTGATAGGAGAGCTGATTTCCAACAAAGAGAGCCAAGTAAAGTTTTTTTTTTTCGAATTATTGATGGTGCAAAAGTTATTTCACTTCTAGGTTTTTTTTAGTTAAATCGCTTGAGCATCCACCAAAAATTAATTTTAAGAAACTAAGAGTTAAAGTGTGCCTTTCCAATATAATCATTTTTAAGTCCTGTATTATGTTCTGTCAAAAAAAACCAATGGTTTTGTAAAGTCTTTGGTTCACAAATTTTTTTTGTTGATTTTTAAGTGACGGCAGCGGGAAAACAATGTCCTGCAGAAAGTTGACCCGCTATCGGAAAAATTTGCGACCCTAGTGCAGATTGTAAAATGGTAGCACACACCTGGCTAGTCACAACAGAATGTTTTTTATATTAGTAGATCCATACATACTGGAGCGTTTATAATTAAAATGTCAATGTGGCATGCCATGTGGCTTATTCCCACCGCGGATATGCAAAAATGCATTTTATTTATGGTTTAAGTGATGGCAACGCCAGCGCTGCAGCGAGAGAATACCAGAGACGATATCTAAATCGGACACGCCTTTTCTATAAATTGTTTCATTCAAGACAAAATAGAACAGGTTAACTTAATATAGACGAAGATTGAGTAATTGGAATGGTGGCAGACGATCCATCTATAAGTGTTCGTTGTTTATCTAGACGTTCAAGAGTGCCACGGTCCACGTTGCATCGTATTTTAAAAATAAATCAGTTGCACCCTTACCATATGCAACGTGTACAAAACCTTTTACATGCTGACCATGAATAAACCATGAATAAATGACCACGAATTTGTGAATAAATGCTCGATGCTAAGAAAATTCGCAATTTTTTAACAACATTTTATGGAGTGACGATACATGTTTTAAAACGGAGGGGATATTTAATATCCATAATTTGCACCTTTGGGCAGGCGTATATCCAAAAGTAGTGCGGCGTTGTCGGTTTCAACACCAATTATGAGTGAATATGTAGGCGGCAATAGCCAACCGAAAATTGCTTGGCCTATTTGAACTACCACGTCAGATCAAGGAATTATGAGTGAACATGTAGGCGGCAATAGTCAACCGAAAATTGCTTGGCCTATTTGAACTACCACGTCAGATCAAGGAGGAAGTCTATCTTAGTTTTCTACAAACGACTTAGATGTATTGCTTGATGACGTCCCTCTACCAACACGTGGAAATATGTGGCTGCAGCATGATGGAACTCCCACTCACTGTGCACTAGTAGTGAGACAACATCCCCACGTACATTACCTAAGCCGCTGGATTGGAAGGGGAGGGTCCATTGCATGGCCACTGCGGTCTCCTGTTCTAAATTCTTAAGATTTTTTTCTGTGGGGTTACTATAAAGCTGGTTTATGAAAGAGTAAACCACACCGAGCAGGAGATGCGGTAACGTATAATCGAAACGACAAATATTATTAAAAATAACGATCGTGCATTTCGACGGATTAAGTTAAACGGCAATGCCGACTATGTATTTTGGCAACCGATGGATACTTCGAATATACTTATTATAATATTTACAACTAATAAAAAAAATATTTTATTTTGTCTATTTTACAATTCGAAATTTTGTTAAGTGCATTTTTTTAATAAATACGACTTACTTTGTGAACAAGTTGATAAAAAACATTCTGTTCTGAATAGAACGATTTCATTTTAAAATCTGCATTAGTGACCGCCTTGAAGTTATCCCATAGTTTCTTCCCACGATTTTTTTTTAAAATACCACTAGCAGCACAAGTGTTAAAAACTCATTTCATACGTTTTACATTTTATCTGCATAATACGTACGTCTCAGCCCACGGTTTTTTTCATCCCATATATTTTTTGTTTTTATTCAAAGTAATATTTTACTAAGCTTCGATATTCTACGAATTTAAGCAGCGAAAATTGGTCTGTTATGGGCATTTCTATTAAAAAGTCTACCGATTTGTCATTGTCGATAGTTTCTGTACCCTGTTGGCCAATTTATGACAAAATATAATCCGTTCCGCCGATCGTGGAATTTCCGTTATTCAAATATACGCGACACGGGAAACTTATCGGTTCCCTTGAAAATGTAAAAAAAAATCTCCTGACTGGATGTGGCATATTTGTTAATTTAGATATGTTCTGGACTCCTATTGCTATCTACGGAGCGAGTATGATGACCCGCGGATCATGGGAATTCCCGCTATTTAAATTTGAGTGCGCGTGTTATGATATTTTACGAATTTGAGCAACGAAAATTAGTCTGCAATGGGTACTTCTATTAAAAACTCCACCGATTTGTCATTACAAATAATTTCTGTACTCTGTTGGCCAATGCTCAAAACGTACGGAAAACGTATTGAACCAATCTAGATTGGAACGAAACATGCTTCGTTTGATAGGTTTAAAAAAACGTTTCTGAACAGAATTATTATATATTTAAATTTCATTTTGTAAATTTGATTTTTCACTCAAAATTCCTATAAGAAATATTTTAACAGTGTGATTTTCAGTATGTACATGCTTATTTTGTTAATTGGTAAAAAGTTCACACACAATCTCTCAATTGGAGAGATTAGGTTAGCAATTTGATGAGCTCTCTAATTTTATCAAAAACATTGTTATTCCATATCATGTCAAAGACAGTTAAATTTGTGAACTTCATATCAAGATTTGGTTTAACGGGCCTGTTTTCTATACGTAAACGTATCATCCAACAACAAAGTTTAGAATATGGCGCTCATTATAAAATCAAAATTTCCCAATAAAATACTTAATAGTTATGTTATTTAGTATTACATGTTTTTTTTTTAAATTTTCCTATAAAATTAATTTGTAATTACCAAAAAAGTTTGTCATTCCCATGATGATGATGATGATGTACTGATTGGAGCACAGAGATAATACGAATATAATTTTAATATTTTCATTTTCCAAAAAAGTTTTTGTCTTCGTCGTAAATTTGACGATTATTGATTTTTTAAGGTTAGCACAAAATTTTCCCAAGTCATTTTCATTTTTGGTAGGACTCAAGGCGTATACATTCAGTCATTAATTTTGTTATGTTAAAAATCATCTGTTTATGATACGAGTGTGTGTGGGGGAATAATTTCGAGGGTTTTTATTGTAAAATAATCTCGTTGGAATAATTAATCAATGTGTTCTCGAATGAAGATTTTCAATTATCACACGAACATTAAATGTGATTATAAAAATGTATATAGGGTACAACAAAAGCCAAGTATATCTCCTCAGAAATAAATCTAATTTGCGTTAAGTATATGAATGTATCGATTGGAAAGTTATATCAATAACAATATAAAATCATTGCATATCATTGATTTGAAAAGTTTTTTCAAAACACAGACGATTTACATTTAAATTGGACTCTAAAATACAAGTAATGCTGTTTTTGGTTTTCATTATGTAATTTTATAACCGTATTATGTATGGATAATGATTATTTCGCAGATGATATAAAAATCGGTTGCGTTGCCCATAATGCTTATAACTTTTAGATTTGCCATTGATTTTTAGCATGCGGATTGCATTAAATGGTAAATATCATTTTGGAATATTAAATTGCCCAATTTCTAAATATTCTTCAAATTTAAACTGACATTTGTTATGAAATACACTTTTTTAAATCACTCGGAAATGTAGATTGGAACAATCCACTTGTTTGAAATGTCTGCACGTATAGTTAATTTTAAAATAGACATTATAATATATCCCAACATTTTTGTGTATGTCCATTCTATTTCCAAGTAATGACATCTGAATATTTTTCTGCTTGTTTGATAGCGTTATTGCCAAAATTAATCAAATGGAAACGAAAGGCAAATCGAAAAATCCAAATTTAAGACACAAAAAATATAAAATCGAATTCTAATGAAGACAACATTATGTGCCTTTTAATGTTTTTTATGCCTGACCCATCATCATAAAATGGTTAATTTATTCGATTTTGGGTACAAAATGACCGAAAGGTTTTCTTGTCAGTCAGTAATTGGTTCAATTAGTTTTTACGATCTATATTAATAATATTTTAATTAGCTAATATATAAATTTAAAATACTAATGAAATTAATAATTAATTTTTTTACTTTTATTAATTACCTTTACTTGAGATTATTAAAGGATTTTTAAATGTGCGATTTAATTTATATTAATTTTACAATATTTAGTATTACCTTAATATAATAAAAAACAATGAAAACTTTGAATTTGTTTATTTAATTTTAATCACTATTTCGAGCTCATTAAAAAGAAAGTCAAATGAGTATTTAACAAACTTCATGCAACAACAAAATGTATAAACATTCTAAGAACTTCCAATTTCACAGATGAAAATTTGTAAAACAAAATTTTAAAAAATCACAAAGAACAAAAGATCATAAAAACACTTTACACATTACAGAAACATCAAACAGAATTTTTCCCTTTATGTTTATTGTGCGTGGCTGGTACTGTAATAAGCATGGTTGGTTTCATGGAATCAGTTTCCTCATTTTCCCTTTCTGTTAACGATAAAAAGATATAACACCGAAAACTTAAATTTTAATATTTTTATAGAAATTATTGTTTTAATTTTGAGTAATTATAAATTCCTTCACTACGTGAAAAATGTAAGCAAAGGTGCTTTATGGTGGAATCACAAATTAAATTTAATTTGAAGAGATGGTGTGTAAAAGTGCTTAAGCATGAAGGAACAGACAGATTACCTAATTGTTAATGAGAAATTCTGAGCGCACTTTGTAATTAGTACAGATGGTTGGTATGTATATGCATTAATTTTGTTCGGGATTTCTTTCATCACTATGCTTTATCATAATTTAATACAAAATTGGATTTTGTTTTTAGACGAATTGCTGATTTCAAAATGTTTGCTTCTGGAAAATCAAAAGTATATTTTGAACAACAAATTTACTGTGTACATTAAACATAAATTTGTATACGATTGTTTTCCGTGTCAGATAGACTGAAGATTGATGCAATATAATTATATATCCATAATACTCCAGTAAAATAATGAAAATGAAGAACAACAATATTTACCAAAATTAATAAAAATGATACACATTTATTGTACCTTAACCAAAGAAGAATTCTATAACAAAAAATATATATTATAGGTGTCAGAAACCTTTTGTTTTTTATCTCGATTAATATGAGAAAGCATGTCATTTGGTTCTAATGGATATCCTAAATAGAAACATTAATCTAAAATTTTTATTCTTCTATCCCAATTTATCAAAGCACAATAAATGGAAGATATCTAACCTGAAATGAATAAATTTATCAATCATTGATTAAGCAAAGACTGTTTACTTTTAATTAATATTGAATATAGGAGCTTATACTATAGGCACGTTACTCGCATCTTGTAAGAATTATCTGACCGCGAGAATTAAAGAACAAATGATAAAAAGATATTTGATTCTGAAAGTAAAATAAAATAGGATTGCTGCAAAACGATGTCTTGAAGCGATTGCAACATTTCATATGCTTCCAAATGGAAAATTTTCATTCGAATTATAATTAGGTCAGTAACAGTTATTTAGTTTCACGAGATGAAGTGTATTTTGTCCTCTGTTACTATTTTCCTAAAAGGTAGTAGGCAAACCTAATATAATATTTTGAAAATTTGATTAAACAACAAATTCGAAATTTACATTATCATTCCTAAAATGATTCAAAATTATAAAAATATGATAAATACGAGGGTTGTCTGAAAAGTTTCCGATCTCAATATGAAGACAGCAGCACTCACCAACAAAAGTATAGGAGTGTTTGAGTTGTTTGAGTGAGTGTTTTTGTGAAAATGAAAAAATAGAGTATCGAGCTGTCATTAGATATTTATTTTTAAAATGCAAATCAAAAACGAGTTGGAGGCTGTGTACGACGACCCTGTACCGGCGATGAACGTGCGGGACTCCTAAAAACTGCAGCCATTGACGATAGCATCGCTCAATCTCACCAAATGGTGATGTACAACCGTCGAATTAAGGTTAGAGAGATAGAAGAGGCTATATGAATATGTCCAAAGAACGTGTTTGTCACATATTGAATCAAGATTTAGGGATGACAAAGCTGTCCGCACGTTGAATGCTGAGTTTACTCACTTTGGATCAGAAACGCGTACGAATGAACGTTTTCGCAGTTTAGGTGCAATAAATTAGAGTTTCACACTTCAGAATCGAAAATACAGTCAAAACAGTGGGCATTCATATTTGAAATAAAAATCCCGCTGGTTCAGAGAGCACGATTTCATTTATATGATGATCCTTTACAACAAAATCAATACATGGCGCTCTTTGCTGGATGATTACAACACAAATACAAGCAATTGTGAAGTGCAGCTATTCAAACAAACTGGTCACCTCCCAACAAGCTGTCAAATCAGCAAAATAGACACCATTATACTAAGGATTCCGTTGCGCCGGTACAAGGTCTGGATCTTTGGGGTAAAATCCAGGATCTTGTGTAATCTAATATGCGAAGTAAAGAAATTGAAGCAATAACCTAAATCGTTGAAGGAGAGCGAATTCTTAAATTGGGTCCAAATAATATTTTAAGAGAAGATACGTTCACAGTGTTGGAATAGCAACAAGTAAATTTGAATTTCGAGACCTCAAATCAAAAAACATAAAGAACCACTAGAAGCATCAACAACCGATGCAAACGTGCATGACTACTGTTGTGTAATATACCGGAAAAAGTAAATCCATTTATTTTTTTTCCGCATTGTTAATTACGGTCACGAAATTTTAACAAAATAAACATATTTGCGATCAAAATATGAAAATGCAACCTTGCAACTTCGGAAAATTTACATTTATTTTCCGTAGTGTCTTGTATTACATTTTCATTTCCTTTAATTTTTAGTATAGACGAACATTTTAGTTGTAATATATAGTCATAAGCAGTTATTTTACATAGTCATAAACAGTAATTACGGATATAGTCATAATAAATAATTATTAAGTTTTGTGTAATTAGTAATTAACCTTCAAATTTAGTTTAAGTGTTTAAATTTAAGTTATGTGAATTTAATGTTAATATATAATGTAATAAACCGTGAAGATGAAATTTTAAATGCCCTATCCCCAAACCACTCCGCACAGTATTGGCGCTGTAGTATTTGCACCTGTAGCGACATAGTATTAAGTATATAACCAAGAAATCTCAAACCGCCAAACTTTACCTGATTCACAACCAAATCACAAACAGAAAACTTATGAGTGGTATACAGTCACCGTTTCATAGCAAATCAACCCTAACCGCTAGATCGTCAAACAAAACAAAATTATAGGAAGTACTCGATCCTAAACAAGCTCAAGATCACAATCACCACCAATCCTTCCACCAAAACCAAGCGGTTCTAGACCTCCAACTACACCAATCCTCCCACCAAAATAAAACGATTATATGCTACTAACACCACAACCCTACACTCAATATTATTGATACTCAAAAAAAAGACCAATAAATGCCCAACTCCAATCAAATCACCAATAATACCACCAGCATCACCACAGAAACCCCTCGAAACAAAACAAATTCGAACAATAGCTACAACCACAGAAACAAGCAAAATTGGCTCAACAACAAACAAAATAGATGCAACAAATTAACTCAAGGTCAGTCTCAGAGTTTAGTGGAGAAAGCACAACTAGAAAAACAGACGACTTATACAGATTCACGGCTACAGCTGACAATATATACAAAACACTAACCACAGATGCAGAAAAGAAAACGTTCGATATGCCAATAAAACTAAGACTGAATGGCGAAGCCAGAATTTCACATCGTAACATCACCAGAATTTTACATCGTAACATCAAAGACTACCCAGCACTACGAGAATTATTAAATAAAATGTACTCTAAAACCTATTCATTGACAGAACTAGAAAAGGGATACACAAACTTACAACAAGCTACAGAAAAACGGTACATAACTACGGATATACACTGGTAGAGGCCTTAGAACAATGCAAGGCACTATTCAGGTCAGAATTCAAATTAAGCCAAATCGACCCATCATACACAGAACTACTAGAAACAAATTCCGTCCAAACATTCCAAACAGGACTAAATAATACAATCCTAAGAGAAAAGATAATCACCTCAACAGCTAAAGAAACGTAGAAGAAATCATTAACGATACGGAAAAAATCGATAAAACGCTTGCCACCATCCCAGTCTCACATACACTTTACGATATAGCCGAAAAACCGCTACGAATCTTCACTGATAGACCACAACCAAATAATCAACAAATCATATGTAACTATTGTAATCAACCAGAACCAAGAAAAGATGAGAAGAACCACACACAACATGTACCAAACAAAGAACATTTTAGTTCTAATATATAAGTGGTTATTATAGATAGTCTTAAACAGTAATTATGGATAGTCATTCATAATCAATAATTATTATGTAGGTATCGTGTAATTAGTGAGGATGAAGTTTTAAATGCCCTATCCCCAAACCGCTCCGCACGACACTGCCACCATTGCATTGCGATATATTTATTCATCCCATCAGCTTTTGTTGCTATAAACCATGTAGTTTATGGTGAAAAAATAAAACCTTGTGCAGTGGCACTTCAACAAGTAGTTCCACTTCCGGATGCATAATGGGCCGGCAATATGTTGAATAAAATGGCATCAATATAAAAACGTGCATTAATATATTTACAATCTTATTCTGTTTTCAGCTTGAGTGTTGACAAAACGTTTTCATTTATTTTGTTTCTATTCATTCTCAGTTTATGAAGCTTAAGGTCCACTAATCAAAAACAGTAAAATCGCGATTTAACGGACAATTTGGGGATTGGCCAGTCCATTACTTTCGATTGTCCGTTAAATTCCAATGTTTTTAAATTTAAGCGTCTATAGTATTTAATGATTCCATCCCATGTAATATTGTAATATTGAACAAATATAGTATATTCCAAGAAAACTTGAAAAATTTTGTGAAATTAAGCGACTTTAGATTAATTGACGAAAATAAACTTAAAATAAATTTTATATTTATGTATATAAAAAAGCAGGCAAAATTGTAGATAAAGGTCAGTAGATCAGTTAAATCAAGGTTTTACTGTATTTACCCGTTAGTCTATATTAGACTGGAACTACTACTGCTATAGAACTAGAAAAAACATAAAATGTTCAGTATAAAAATAGTGATTCTCACATAACTTCTTCCTTCCTATTTTAGATTTTTATGAAAAATTGGAAACTTTAGCATCCGAAAGTGTGAGGTTTGATGTCATTTGAATCAAGATATCACGTGGTAAATATTTAACATTTTTTAGATTAAAACATAAGTGAACATACCTTTCTATTTAACATTTTTCGCATTAAATCCAAAGAATACTATGCCTTTTTCTCTTTAAGGAAAAAGTGATAAAAGCTTTTCATACAACCACACAGAGGCACCACGATTTCATTACTTCCTACGTTAAAACTGACAAAAAACGACAGACGATGTATATCGCCAACCCAAAAGTGGTACCCAAAGTTTCAAGCAACCATATAAAAGTCCCGTTTCTTGCTTATTAACTTATAAAGCAAAATTGCTAATATCAATAAATTGGTTTTGCATAAAGCTTTTCGTTTTCTTAAATTCTGCATGTGCGATAGAAGTTTGTAACAAGCAAAATAAAAATACGATTTTAAAATCCTTTCAATCATGATTATTTTCAATCATGACTACCATTAATTTGTGTATACTATTCAAAATGTCAATTTTCTATTTAGTGACGATTTGATGATACAAAAAATGAATCAAAACCTGACGTTGTTATATCATCAGACAGATCTCGATTTCACTTTAAATAAATTTGTTTTCTATATATTTGAACTCGATTGGGAAATCAAAAAATGAAAATTGCAAAAATTTTATATAAACGTATACTAATTTTGTTGTTTGATTTTAATAATTATAAAATTTTATGCAAATGTATACAATATTATTTGCATTTCAGAAATAAATTGTTTCAGAATATTAATTGGTTAATAAGTATTTTATATATTTAGGAGCAGGATTCATAAAAAAACCCTCGCAAAAATAATGTACAGCCATAATAATGGACCTTTTTAAAAAACAATATTTTTTTTTTGTTAAATAATAAAAATTGAAATTATTATTCCCATGGGAGCCGCTTGTTTTTTGGTTGTATGTACATACGACACACAAGTAAAAAGTACGACAACGAATTTAAAACAAAAATTAAATAAAAATTTTCCTATTTTAGCAGATCTTTTCGGTTAAAATTTTTTTTTGAAATACAATCCTTTTGGGAAATTTACTTGGATCTTAAACAAAATTATTTTTGGTCTCACCATTTTCGGTTTGGTTTGGTTTTTCGTTTATTTTTTGCCTCCACACATTCATAATAGAAAAACTACGTGATAATATCTTTTAAATTTTCCTAGATAAGAGATGAAATGAAAAACTGTACATTCTCTATGGTACTATTTAAATGTGTATATGTATATGCCCCAGTTTTTCTGATATAGTTCAAAATAAAAAAAATTATATTTTCATTTCATCTACATAAATACAAACTTTTTGTGTAATGCTTTTTTAATCAATTTAAATTCATATTCTATTATCTTTCTCTCCTTGGGTTTTTATGATAGTAATTCCAGATACTAATTTTCTTTCTGTGTCAGAATATGTTCAAGTATAAAAACTTAAAAAGCAATAAAAGCACACCACAGCACAAACAAACACTATAATGTTATAAAGAAATTAAGGGGCAACACCACATGACTTTTCATTTAAGCATTTATTTAAATGTTCTTAACTGTACGTTGCTTACACATTATTTTTATTTATCGACCGACATGTTATAAGGTTCTTTAAGATATTATACAATTAATACAACAAACAATACCATTTCCATTAACTAACAGAACCCACAAAAACAATATGTTCAAATTGCTCCTTTATAATTGAATCGTAGTATTACCAAGTGTAGATACATAATTGTATAACTAAGTTTTTCCGCCTGTATTATTATGTGGGTACCGCATTACAATAAAACATTTTCCAAAACTTTAGCTGTCCCTTGTTACGGATGGCTTTCAGGCCTCTGTCACGGTGATTTTACCGGCTAGATCTCAGGGTAATGTCATGGGTCGTGTGAAAAAAATTAAAAGCCAATTAAAAACTGAAATAAAATGAAGACACCAAAATTCGTCGAACGAAACTTGAAGATTTAAATAAATTTAATAATAACTGGGTGTGCCCATCCAAAGACGACGATCGTGTGGATTTTACGGTCGTGTCCGAATGGACGACACATACTCTGGACTCACCACTCTGACGCTGTGAATATCCAGCCAAGAGGATGATGGGGCAAATTATTGGGGACAAGCCCAGCATGTAAATATGAAACCGACACAGAATGAAAACCCCTCCTATCATACCGACACGAAAAATTATTTAGTAATTCATTTTATTTACAAAAGTGAAATAAAGGAACAAAGAAAGTAGGGATACCGACGGAATCATGAAGAAAGGAAATAAACCGAACAATGAGGAAATAAATAAGCCAAATGCCAGGGTTTGCTGTGTAAAAGATTCTTTTTTATATGTGTATGTGTTGAGAAGAAAAGAGGGCAAGGAAAAAAGAGCTGAGCGAACGTTAAACAAAAAATAAAACAAAGAAACCAACAAAAAAAACCTAAAAAAATTAAATGAACGACTCCAAAATTATATGAGGCGAAACCAATGTGTACCCCGGACACGCGGACAACTATTATGGCGCTCGATTACAATTCATATGCATAAAAAAAATTTGGAAAATTTTGAAAATCGACAATCGAAAATCAATTATCAAATTTATCAAAAATTTTAATAAATAAAAATGGAAGATTGAATTTAGAGAAAAAAAATGTAATATAAAAAAATGGTACCTATACTGTTGCGGCCTTGTACTCGCCATGCCACAGGTAGTACCTCACCCGGGCAATTGCGATCTTGTACCGGTCCAACTACCGGTAAACTCTAAAAATAAAATGTTGGGCGTCTTGTCGCCTTTGTTTAAAAATGTATTGGGGCTAGATAGGCCGCCATAAGTTGGGTGTTGTCTTGCCTTTACAGTAAACCGAATTTCTTCACCTGGCCATCTGTAAAAAACTGTGGTGAACTGCTAATTAATTGCGTCACCCGTTGCGGCACACTCTTGACAATAGACCACTCGATAGTTACACTTCAAAATTTTGGAACAGCACTTAACGACATGATCAGAAAATTTTCATCACAAGTTATTCAATTGTGTTTTATTTTTATTTAACAACAAAACAATTCGTTACTCTTATTTTATTCTTTTCGATAATTCTTATTTTAACTTTTCTTTTAACAATAAAACCTCGACTCGAAAACTAAAACCGGACTGGTGTTTACAAAATTCCAAACTAGACTTTTTTATTATTTTATTAAAAAAATTCATTAGCCAATTTATAATCACTGAGCCTTTTAGCTTTTATTTAACTTTAATATTTTATTATTTAAAACAAAACTAGAGCGTAGTGTGTATGCGATTCCCCAAATTCAAAAAACAAAACTTTTCGTTATTAAAAAGCAAACGGGACTGCCTCTACCAAAAAAAAATTCTGGTACCAAAAAAATATTTTAGAAGAATATTTTTGTGTTTTGTTTTCGTGCGCTTTACTTGCACACTCTTTCCACCACACATCCATCGCAAGTACCAAAACAAGTAAACACGCATACACGCACAAGGTTCACATAGATCCTGCTCCATAATTCTCTCGCCGTTTACACATAGGGGTGTGCAAAAAACATAAAACAGAATTTAAAGCCCATGCACACTGCACAACAATACTACAGATGGCAATGCCATCCGTAAAATGCATCAATTAAACGACTAAAATTTGAAAGTAAAGAAAAAAAAATCGAAAAAAAACCGGCAAACGAGCTACAATGACCGTGGAGTTGTAACACCCTTTCCAAAAGTGCATTGGTAACCAAAATGATGTGGTTACTCTGAAAGCTCAAAAATCTAATTGTCGTTTTAATTCGATTTCTACACTAGAATACAAATTTAGCTGTTGTATGCTTTTTTAGCTTGTATTTATGAAAGTGTAAACACGGCTATAAGTGCATTCGCATTCCAGTATGAAGAGTACAAAGTACGTATTCGTCAGTATTTCTAAAAAGAACATTATTGAACGGTATAATGGCTTCTAAACAAATCAAATAAATTGTAAAATTAACCTTCTATAACTTGTTGTTATATTTGTTCGTTTCACTTTGCTGACTTGGTTTTCATCCTTAGGCTAGGCATAAATAATATCACACCAGTATAGTTTTAAAGTAAGAGTATATTTTTTTTATTAGTAATTTATTTTATTAAGAATTTAGTTAAATAAAAATTCATATTGCAATGGCAAGATAATTGCACATTTACAAGTAGTTCTACTAAACATGTGACATGTTCCACGATTAAGTTAAAATTGTGTTTTAATTTGTTTTATCACTAAGAAGCAAGATCGATTATTTAGTTATTTTGTAATTATAATCAAAATGTTATCCATTTCTATAACCGAAATCTACTAAATAGTTTTTTTTTTGTTTAGTAGCGCCATGATTTAAAATTGAGTGTTTTATTTTTTAAATTGTCAATTTAGGTAAAGTAGTTGACTAAATTATTTCCACTAATGATATAAAATGTCTTAAGGATTTTAAAAACCAAAATAGTTTGCATTGGCCGGATATATAACGCGTGGAACACGTGCTTAGATGTTGATTCAAAATTTGAAAGTTTTGAAAAAGGAAATTTCTGAAAGGGAGACCTCCACGTACGAAATGATATAAGTAAAAACATCTTTGTTTTGATCAAGGAATCAAACAATACCATTCGTATCAGCAAGTTAAGGAACACTTTGTAACTGAACTGAGTAATGTTTTGAACTGATGTATTGGCGAGACTATTTACACGTTTTTGTTTTTAATCATTCTCAGATTATAAATTCACAATTCAAATATATGTATATCCATCAGAGAATTATCCATATTAAGAACTATCCCTGCTAGAACTGAAAAAACCGCATCTTTTCAACAGCAAAATAGTAATTGTCACATAACTCGTTATTTCCTTTTTTGATTTTAAAAAATATTTGCAACCCTTAGCAATCGATCAATTAACACAATATTGTGATATTTCAAGTCTTGGATTAGAACAAAAACATATTTCTATACTTATTTAAGGAAATGGTATAAAAAGCTTTTACCATACAACCACACTGAAGTGCCACACTACCCTTTTACCCAAAAATCAGAAATACGTTTCGTTCTCGATATAGTCTAGGAAATACGATTTTTTTATCAAAATTTGAACTTGGATATCTGCCAGCTTCCTGGACCGATCTGAATAGGACTTGTATCGTGCTGATTTTGTCTGGTACTTAACCTACAAATTTCATTGCCATATAGCTGAATTAATGAGATATATCGCTTAATATTAAAATTTCCAAAAAAAGACAGACGAATCCCCACGGCAAAAATAGTCTCAAAATATTCAGCTAACCTGAAAACATCGAGAACCATCAAAACTCATCTTTAAATTTTCACACCATTACTGCACTTTACTGTTTGTAAATTGAGAATAAAAAAATGGAATGATGATTATGTTATGGCCAACATCCGGCTTTCTTTTACCACAAACGTACAGAGATTTCGAATCAACCACACTTCATTTCTATAATGAAAAATTAAACCTAGCGGATTTTTCATGAAACCATCTTGTATAATCAAAAGTCATTACTCTCACTTAAATTTCAGATAACCAACAAGGTAACCCTGTTAAACATTGAATCTTTAAATTTATTAGAACGTTTAATTCTTTGTCGATTTTTGTAAATGTTATACTTTTCAACGTCGTTGCAAAAATTGAAAACCTATTACCGAAGCTTTGAAACTTTCACTACGCAGAGTTTCTTCCGGTATATCGATTTCAGCCCAATATCACTGGGCCCTCAAATTTGTGGAAAAAGTTTAGGTGTTAAATTTTATCCCAATCAGTCGTCTGTACGTAGACCGATTTTTTTGTTAGTTCATTCATTTCGAACTTCGGCGATTTAGCGAATGAAAAATCTACAAACATCTCAAGGATAAAAATTTTCATGATTACTAAAAGTACTCTATTTTACGGCGTAACAGAAAGTAACATGTTGCGTGTAAGCTTAATGTGAGATACCGCAAAATAAACCTTCTTGATTAATTATTGACCCCACAATCTTTAATACATGTAACGTTTGATAAGGAAGTAGAATTTAATTGATCAACCATCCACAAAATTTTCAAATTCTAATTAATGAGAAAATAATCAATTAAAAATTTAAATCTACATTTATAAAACTTTAAAATTAATCATCTTCGCTTTCTCGTTTTATAATCTAAATATAATATACACTTCTTAATTAGATAAATTGATTTTGAAATACACGGGGTAATAAATAATGACATTGTAATTGGATAAGCTACAGTATGACAATACCGCGAAAATCATGAACACCTTGAAATAGCTTCAATACCATGAAAAATCTTGATAAAAATTTTATTATAATATTAGTTCTTGAGAGGCATTGAAACAAGAAAATATTTCACATAAAATTAAAAAAATTTAAGGTTTCCCTAATCATGGCCTTAGTTTTACATAACAACTAATAAAATAGCGTGAATTCAATTTAAATAATAAAAGAATACATTTGTAATGTGGTCTGATTAGTTGCGACTATATTTCTCTAAAACAGCTACCATTTTGGGATACAGAATATCACCGACGTTAGTAGCAATTAAATAATCCATGTGATTATACTCTCTGATCGATGGTTCGAAATATTCCACTAGATTCGGTAATGAATCGCGCAGCTTGTGAACATCTTCGGGAAATGATACTTTATCATTATTCGAATATATCAACATTATCGGAACTGTGATGTTCCCTATTTTATAATCGGGTGGCTTGACCTGTCCATACTTCTTCAAATTTCGTTTACGGCCAAAATCGAACTGTCCAAAACGATCTTAAATAAAAATTAAGTATTTTAGAATTTATTCCGTTTATGATAGATTGTATAATTATACCTGAATCGATTAGCTGACCATAATGTGCTAAATTCCAATTCGATGCGCCAGCTGGGATATGTCCTACAAACACGGGAAATATTTGATCATCGATGTAAAAAGGGTCGTAACCGAAAATTTCAAACAATAAGCCCGCGCAAATAATTTTTAGCCGAGGTGATGAACAAATCACTTTTCCAAGTTCTCGGATAAATATGGTATTTGGAAGAAATTCGTAAGGCGGTCGATTTAAACGTTTCACTTCAATTCGGCTGGCAAAGTCACCTATCAAACGCAGTATAGTACTGGGCGTTCGATAGAGAAATGTAACAGGCGATAAAGCTTGCATCAAATTAATTTTTGACTGATACTCGGGTCGCTCAGAACACATCACAAAAAATACAGTAGTTCCTTGGGAATATCCGATGTACGATAGGGTTTGATGATCTGTTATATTTAGTACATAATCGATTGAGGCTGGTAAATCATATACTCCAATTTCGTGCCAGGAGAATCGCCAAAATTTTTCATCTTCTGGCGATATTTTTGTATGGTTGCGAGAGTATCGATTTCCCCTTGCATTTCCCATCCACACATCAAAACCTAAATCAAATAAATAATATCCAAGCGCAAGTTTCGGTCCAGTTAGTAGAAAATCTGCAGATGTAGACGGTAGTCCATGCATTAAAAATATAACCTTATTTCTCGGCTTGACCATGCGAGGGCCTTTTATAATACGATGCAATTGTATGATGTATCCATCTTCGGTCGTAACCATATGGGTTTCGGGAGTATATCCATATTTCACTATTAATTGGGTCTAAATACAACAAAAAACACAATAAAATTATTTAAGTTATGCAATTGAATTAGATACATAGTTTCATAAGTCACACACAAACCGATGTTAAATCGGCATCTTTGAGTTCGAACCCAGAAATAGCAGTACAACAAAAAAGCACAATACAGAAGCACAGCAGATTACTCATTTCATTCGCACGCTTTTAAAATCAACTAATTAATAAGGCAAAATCCGTTTATTCTACGTTATATATACTTCGCACGTTTAATTGTTTGAAAACTTGTTGTTTCGCGGATACCTGATTATTGCTAGGTGGTCATAGATTAAATTTTTGGAGTAACTAGCATCTCAAGCAGTTAAATTCAAGGTTTGGAATTAATAGTTTATAGCTAGCTAAGATGATATAAAAGATGTTTTTATTTTTAGTTATACGAGGAGTGTTCAATAAGTTCGGTAAATCTATATGAAATAACGGTAATATATGGTTTACAAGATAAGCGCGACATGGTGGTGTGGGTATCACCTGACAGTCATTTCGAACCGAAAGATCGAACAATTTCTGTTACCGTTATTCTATATAAGTTTACCAGACTTAATCAACACCCCACGTGCACTCGTTGTTTTCTAACGTCGCATTAGAATAGAAAACATAATGCCGATCGGGTCGCGTAAACTATAATTATTGGAAAATAAAATCGCGTTTCAATCGATATACAAGATAGCCTTGCTTGCGAACAAATCTTTGTTCTGATGAATCAGATATTAAAGTAAGTGTATATTTTGTTAATTAAAACGGTTGCAAAAAATCTCTCACGCATTTCTTTAATATTTATTGTTTACTGGCTTAATAAAGTGCATAGAATATATATAGAAGGAAAACGGAATTGACACGCTCTAAACACAAGGTTGCGAATTTATGTAAATTTGGTTTTATCACCCATAAAAGTAATTATTAGTTGAATCTACGATCACATTTTGGCATGTACGTACATATTTATTATATGAATTTTATCAAAGTCCAAGAAGAATAAGTTTGATTGAACCTGATGAGGTTGCGACATTTATGGTTATAATCCATAAAATGTAATTTTTGAAACTAAATTCATTGTAGTGAATTGTTGTATAATAAGAAATACATGCTCTTGATTGTTATTTAAGCAAACATCACCAAATTATTAATTATTCGACCAAATTGTGTGCTTCCACTCGATGGACTCGTTATAATATAATTGAGTTTAAGTAATCCATCAGTCCTCAAAATTCTAATTCAAATAATTTATGAGTGTAGTTTTGAAATATGATGATGCTTAAATTGAATGCAACTTGGTTTGAATGAGTCGCTTTATATTAGGCATATGTCCTTACGGGCCTTTCGACATTCAGCCCTTTGATACATTCGGCCCTTCGACACATTTGGCCCTTCGACATTTGGCCCTTCGAGATTCAGCCCTTCGACATTCGACCCTTCGATAAATTTGGTCCTTCAACACATTCGACCCTTCAACATTCGGCCCTTCGACATTTATTGCGTGTATGAGAAAATGGTAACAAGACATTTGTTGGCAAGGAATATTAAATATTGAGCCGAAATTTAATCGTAAATTTAGATCTCATAAACTGCTTTAGATTATTGTGACTGTTTTTTGTTGATTTTTTACTACAATTTCTGAAAAACCACGGACGTTGGCAAACGCTTTAGAACTTTTTAGTAACAACATGTCAGTAATTTGTAAAAAAGCAGCATGAATACTCGGAATTAAAAAAATTGAAATCCCGAAAATCAAAATATTGAAAATCGAAAATACTGTATAACAAATCCAAGTCCAGATAGTATAAGTTAGATAATACTAGCATGTTTCAAAATCAAGATAATCGGAATCTCGGATACTGGTAAAATCCCGGATTTCAAGATATTGATTTAATATTGAAATGAAACCAACAATTACTCTGAGCTTTTCAACTTCCAGATAGTTTGGGTATCATTTCTGCTGTGTCATTTTCTAATATATAAAAGGTACTCGTCTCTGTGTTTAAAAAAGGACGCGTTGACGACGCCAAATGAGACGCGCTTCAGAGGATTGGTCCAGCTAAAAGGTGCAATTGTTGAACAAACTTCACGATCGGCACACAGAGGTTTCCTTCATATTCAATAAAATTGGTTTTAGTTGCAAATTTGTGCTAGAAGAAGAACTATGTGCTCGGACATAGGAATATATTAGTGGAAAGGCAGTAACTGATTTAAAAAAGTAACTAGAGTGCTGCAAAATACGGTTATTAATTTATTCACCAATTAACCATTTTTTTAAGGGCGCTCATTTTCTGTTCCTATTTTGTTGTGGTAAATGCATTTTACTTTCTTTTACGTAGTAATCGCCGAATGCGAAAAAGTGGTTGTTAACAAAATCTCTGTGTGTCTGTGCGTGTGTGTAGTTCCGTGCATACCAAATATTTGTTGGGTTCTCTATACAGCCCAACAGATTGACTGATCGTGATAAAACTTACTACAAACATACTGAAGCCAAAAATTTAGAGATCCCAGTGATTTTTGGCCGAAATCGACCTCCCAGAAGTAACAGCTCCCAAAGAAGCTTTTCTTTTTATACAAATATTTTGAAAAGTACATCATTTACGAGAAAAACAACTATGAATTGAAAAATTCTAAATTAATTTTGCAACAATACCGAACCAGATCAGTTTTCCAAAATTTAAGCGTAAACTGCGATTTTTGACGATGAAAAAAAACTGTTTTTCAACAAAAATTCGGTTGATGTACAGCCCAGACGGAAAGATTGATCGGAATGATGTTGAATAATTAATCTTTTTTCGTTAATTTCCGGTTCACTGGAAGTGACAGCTTCCATACGAGCTTTTTATTCGTTTATTGTAAAACTTTTGAAAAGTATGGCATTTACAAGAAAATCGAGATAAAGATCCAAATTAAAGCTTCAAGATTTTTTTAATAGTAAACATGAACATTTTCGTCTTCGAGTTCATTTTCGTCTTCGATCGGGGTGAAACTTCATACTTACCCGTTTTCCTTAAAATGGGAGATCCCAGTGATCTTAAAGTTTAATATTAATCACCACCAAGAATAACATTATCACATTAAATTTCAATGAACAATTCAATTATTTAATTCAATCGCATGCCTCACCCCACCCATTAAATACTAAGATCCGTAAATTAAATATAAAATTACTAATTTAACGTAAATTTCTACCTAATTATTTAGCGCAAAAATTCTCTTCCGAAATGGGCCGCCATCTATTGGAATATTACCTAAATCATAATTTTCATTGAAAAAAAGGAATGTATGTAAAGAAATACCCCTCTTTCTCTCTCTATCTCTCTCTCGTTCTCTCTCTTTCTCTCTCTCTCTATCTCTCACTCGTTCTCTCTCCTTCTCTCTCTCTCTCTCTCTCTCTCTCTCTCTCTCTCTCTCTCTCTCTCTCTCTCTCTCTCTCTCTCTCTCTCTCTCTCTCTCTCTCTCTCTCTCTCTCTCTCTCTCTCTCTCTCTCTACCACTATTTTCATTATTCAATTATTTCTAATCTTTTTAAAATTAACCGTAAATGGGGGGGGGAGGTTCAGAAAAAAATGTATTGCACCAAACTTCGGCATCTCTGAATGAAACTTGGCTTTTCTCATTAACTATCTATTCACGGTTCACAGCCTACAACATTTATTACTCGCGCGTATTTCTGTTTAAAAACAAATTTCAAATTATAGAAAATTATATTTGGTAGAAAAAATTGATTTAAAATTCAAGAAAATGCCAGATAGATCACCATAAATATGGTCGTATATTTAAGTCTTGCCGGAGGTCATTCATGTATGATGAGAATAGAAATGAACAAAAAGCTGAAGATCCTTGTGGAACTCCAAACGTAAGTAACGGCAATGACGGTATCTACAGTTGATACGACAGTATAAAGTGTTTGGATTACTCAGAAAACCTAAAATAATGTATTAATTGTTGTGCAAGTAAGTTAAAATTGATTTTCGAAGCAATCGAAGATGTAGACCCATACATGTTATTCATATATTAATTTACATACAATTCAAAATATATTCTTTAGTAAAATCAGAGGTAATAAAGAATGTCGTTTCCTGGATCCTGACTATAACATGGCCCAAGAGATTGAATCCATCATCCAAATGTTAGGTTTTACCTGACCTTTCAACCGAAGTCAATGTTATTTTGACACGAATTTATATTTCCAATTGGTACTTTTATTGATTTTGAATGTTTCCGTATTAATTAATGATATCCTAAGTCTGTCATTGCTATACTTTAGATTCACAAATAATACAACTTCTACTGCTATTACTTAAAACGAGTAAATCTCGCATTCATTCTCAGTGACTGAATGATATATTGCTATGACATTTTGAAATTATGTATGTATTGACATACAGAAATAAACTTTATATAGAGCTTAATTTTCATGTTCAACTTCTTCAGTATAAAATTTAGTTTTTTACTAAATAAAAATAATATAGTTAGCTAGTGCATGTAGGTACAGTCTTCAATAAATCTTAAAGAAAGCTGTAAAAATAAAAATCCAATATATTTCAATCACAGAACTTTACTTTATTTATCTTAAAATATATATCTGTATATGTATATTGTGTATATATTATATATACTGATTGTGTATATCTACTATATATTTAGTGGTTTAAATTTACGAGCCTTTATACGGTATTCACCGATGAGAGCAGAGATCAATCAGTAGTTGCACAATCTTTTATGAAAAATTGATTTTTGTTGAAATTGGTTAGTTACAAAAATCAAGAGAGCACTTGTTGCATTGTTAGAAACTTAATTTTATCTACATTAACCTCATCTTAACTACTTAACACATCAGCTTTTCGTTCATTATCAGTTTTAGAACAAATAAAGCAATCAAAAACTTTGCAAATTATCGTTCATAAACTTAAAAATTTTCTTTGGATTGCATTATAATAAAAATTTTGAAATTTCTATATAAGCTCAAAATAGTAAAATAATTGAAAATTAAATTATGTATTCATGAGGCATAGCTTTAAGAGAATACCTGGTTTAAATGATTACCGTGTGACCTCGTTTTAACTTTTGAAGCGATAAAATGTTAGCACCTTTGAAATAAAATTTGGTAGTACACAATGCAAGTGTATTTATGGTATTCAATTACGAAACATAATCTCATTCTCAAAACAGATTGTTCTATTAAAAATTTGTTGCTTTTTTATTGTTACGACATATTTTATTAATAATTTTCTATATACAAAAACAAAAGATAATTACAAGAATAAAACCTTTTTATTCCTTAATCATATCTTTAAATTTCACAAAGTGATAAAGTTATTACCTGGGTTTTTCATTTTTTGTTGTTGTGTATGTTCGATTTTTTAATAAAAAGTAATATTAATAACGACAACAATGAAAGTTTTAAATAAATAAAGGGTTCAAAACAAACTTTTATTATTATTATTATTTGAATAAGCTTTTGTTTTGTGTTTCCTATTTATTTAAAATATTAAATGTTGTGTTGGTAACTTTCCTCTTTACTTCTGTCTCTGTATTGATTATTATGATACAATCTTAAGAAATTTTCAGTTTTTGTTATTTAATAAATTCTCTTTTCTAAAGGACAAAATTCCGTAATTACTTATTCAATTGTTTGATAATGAAAAATGGAAAATATATTTTTATTCTTTAATTCGATGTTAACATTATTTGGCCTTTTTTACTTACTCGAACTGAAGGGTATGGACATGATAGATACGCCAAGTGCGATTAATACACGATTTCTAATTTATGAAAATGGAGAAATCCTTTTATTTTGGCATATTGTCAAAAACGTATAATGGATAAACAGCATGTTTGGATCAAGGACATAGTTTTCGAAATTGCAATTGTCTAAGTAATATAACTATATCAAAATATTTTTAGACGGGTCTATAACACATTTGGTTTTTAATATTAGACGAGAGCATCACAATCAAGTAACATATTATTTATCATCATGTAACATATTTATAATGAAGCAAACTTATGATTTTTACAATTTTCTTGTGCTTTATTTTTTAAGGTGGATACGCTAGTGGATTTTACGTGTCGTAATGGAGGAAAACATATAATCGGAAAAAATTGTTATTAAATTTAAATTAAAAAAATTATAATTCTAAAAGTTAAAATTAAATAAATTTTATAAAAACTACAACAGAAACTATTTAATTCCAAACGAAAATTATTATTACCTCATGTAAAGTACTATGGAAACCTGCTGTATTACACGCGGTAAAGTGTGTTAAATTAGTAGGGAAATGTATATGGAATTAACCCGAATCTCCGACGATATTTCACCATATTTTCAATACAATTTTTTTCTCTTTTTAGTCGAGATTCAAGCCCATACCGGAATTTTTATGACCCATTTCATGGCGAGTCCCAATATGCAATGCCGATGGAATTCCGGTTTCATTCGCGTTCAAAAACCACACTCTTTCTATGGGAAGAACAATGTTATGTACACAGAAATCCATACTACCCGCCAAATAAAAGTGTCACAAAAATTCCAGTGTGGGTGTGAATCCCGACTAAAAAGAGAAAAAAGAAAAAACCAAAGTAAAATAAGATGCAATTTCATTTGAAACTCGGGTATATTCCATATATATTTCGTACTAGTTTAACACACTTTATCACAGGCAAATAGAGCAGCTTTCTTAGCACTTTTTACATGGGATTAATAATAATTTTCTATTGAAATTAAAAAGAAATATTTGTTGTAATTTTTATATTTTTCTGTTTTGATTAAATTTTAAAAATCCACCTATGTAAGGTATTGGTTTACATGTTCACGCGCCATCTAATTCACATGTTAGATTTTCACACAGCATCTTAAAAAACTAAAACTCAAACATTTTACGTACAAAAACTGCGTAGATACATATCTACGCCATAAAAAAACTCATTTTGACTAAAGAGGTAGTCCCAAAGAGCCCAATCCGATCGCAACCATTTTATAATTAAACTAAATAAAATTAATATTACTGTAATAATTAAACATTATTAAATTAAAACACCACGAGAAAATAAAATAAACATAAACCCACGCATGCACAATCGTGTGCCTGTTCACCCGTTGACTTGACACATGAAACTGAGAAGAGAAAGCAAAAGATTCAATATACAAGCAAAACTAAAAAAATAAATAATATTACCGCGAAACAGAAAGAGAAAGACAATTATTTTTCTCAAAATGTAATTTATTGTGTCTTTGATATTTTGTAGTACGGAATTTAGTATGGAATTAAACAATATTTTCCACACACTGGTAAAACTGCATACTGGGGTAGTATGGGTTTTCGTGTATTTCACAAGGTTATTTTCATAGAAAGAGTGTAATTTTTGCTGGACTAGATAAAAATTGTTATCTAGCTTCTCGGACAATAGGCTCTTGTTGAATCGATGCCATTCTGGTTTTAACCTAAAAAATTGTTTGCATTGGGTAGAGAGTAAAAGTTTTTACTCCGTTCATGATCCGATTAATAATAAAATGGAAAAGGCTTTATTCTATTATATGTGCAGTGTATTCGAACATTTTTTTCTTCGCCCACTCTGTCAGAAATACTTAAATGCACCCAATGGTACTTGAATGCACCCGCATAAAAATAGTAACAAATTACTAAATTCTCATTGAATATTTTTTCAACATAAACTAGTAGAAGCGGACAATTGAAATTGCCCGACAAGCGCTCGATAAAATAGGAAAAATGGAACAGACGGACGGACAGAGGTATAAAACATCTGAAACAACTAAGGTGCTTATACAACAAATTAGCCCAATAGACAAAAAATGAATAGAATCTTAAGCAAATCAAGAAAAAATTACAGAAACTAGTTTTGAAATAACACTCTTTTTATTATAGATAAAAGTAGGCCTAGAATAATAATTGAAAATTTAAAAAAAAAGTAGACAGCCGCATCTGTGTGACCTCTATTTTTAGGAAAAGTTGAATATCTCAAAAACTACTTGACCTAGAGTTCCCAAATTTTAAATGTGACCTTTTTAGAGTTGTATCTATCTGTGTGTATCTATCTTTTGAGCTCTCTGGTATGTATAGTTTTTGCTGTGATAGTGCCAACAGACAGACGGCCTAAGTCTTTGTATAAGCTTGCTCGCAAGAGCGAGCGGTAAAACTTTCAAGCAAAATGGTCTTGAAATAAACTAGTTACCGTTACAAATTCCATAACAAAATAAAATAGTTGTTGTTACTGTTAGTTTAATTTTACGTTGGTATTAAATGTAATTTTCAAAAATAACAGATGTATTGTAGTAATATCACTTATACGTTATCAACCACGTAAGCCGTAAGCCTTTTATAATTATAAAATAATTGGAAGGAACCATCGATGAAATGGTGTAGTGGTTAAGCTTCCACACTTGATCTGGGGATGCTGGGTCTGATTCTCACCAGAAACGGGATGTAGAACTGATTTTGATCTATGTATGATTTAATAAACCCAACTAAACCTTTTGGTAGAGTGCATGTCTGGTTACAGACTTTCATGGTGGTATACTGTTACCGTGTGCTGGTGCGTACGGTAGGAGGGTTTATACCACTTCTCTCACAGTTCCAAATGTTCAATCTCCTTCTAACTGCAGGAGTTGAACTTGCAGTTCCGCTCTCAGATTTCAAGTGCATTATTAAGCTAAAACTAATTTAATATATTTAGAAGAATTACAAAATATTGTATTTTGATGTTTTTTTTCTACCAAGGCATTGATCTATTTTATAATTTATTTAATATCACCATTTTATGCCAGACAAACTAGAACATGGAAGAATGTAACTGACCCAAAAGGCAAAGCATCTGATGTGGCGCGAGACTCTATGCTCATCTGACCCTATATGCCACTACACATATTTATCCCGAGCTTAGGCTTCCGTTATGAAATAATCCAATAACACTATGCTGTAAGGTTGCTTAAAGCTTTAAAAATGTCTATGTTTTTTATTTATATAAAATTTTGGTTTGATGGCTTCCCCATATTTAATAAAATCAAGAAGAAGAAATTACTTTTCCACAACAAACTGTCAGGCACTGTGATATTTTTGTCGATTCAATGTGAACCTTCTATTTTTCTTTTCTTCTATGCTGCTATTTTTACTAGGAAAACTCGATGCATTTAAGCAAGCAAGCTATAAATTTAAATAAAAAAATTGAAATAAATATCCTTTGGCTTTTGAAATAATAGAAGAATAGAAGAAAAGATAAATAGAAGATGTACAAGGAATCGACACCATTGTAATATCTTCTCAAAATACTAGAGAATTCATTTTTGTATTACGTTTCTGGATGTATTATCGCCGTGAAACAAATTCTAAACAAATATGAAATATATTTTCAAGTAACGATTCAACAAATTAGCGTTAATAAATTTCCCATAATATTGAAGCATGCGATACCTACAACAAGTCGATTTTGAATTGATTTGCCATTCCGTTACTAGATGAGAGACAATTCTTGGATACTTTCAATGCCAAGGAAGAAAAATAGCTTTTTAATCAAAACCAGCCTGAAGTTAAGAGTAGAAATATCCTTATCAGATATTACATTATACAATACATCAACTGTCTTCTTCAACCTAACCGAATAAGTTTCATGTGGAACACCATTGAGGAAGTTAACACCTTCTGAATTAAGAACTGCTTTTCTTACTCAATTTTCTAGGAAAGAATATCAGGTCTATACCTTCTAAAGTTTTCTAAAGGTAGAGCTTTTTATATAATATCAATTATAATATGACACAATACAAGTGTTCGTTTTAGTTAATTATAGAAACACGAATGTCATCAATAAAAATTGGTCACTTACGAGTTTCTGACGCAAAGAGGTGTACGCTGTAGATTTTTCTTTTCTAAGATAATGGAAGCTGCTATACTTCTAACGAAAAATATTATTTACACTTTACATACGAAAAGATGTCTCAACGATAATAAATTAAATTCCCAGAATAATGAAAAAGTGGGTGTTCTTCCCGGGAGGCTATAAATTAATTTTACACCATACATGATAATCGATTCTCAGAATTAAACAAAGACAAAACTTTCGAAGATAATAACATTTATGATTTGCAGTTAACATGTTCTTCTTGGTATTTTTAAGATGAATGCATCAAGTTAATTAAGAATCAATTATGAGGCCTAAATATTTAAATTCTTTGACAAATTCAATTTCAAAGCATTGTGAAGAATACTGATTCGTGTTACATCGGTTGACATGACACTTAAAATGTTTCGCCAAAATCAAAGTGGAACGTACTATATACTAAAAGACATTATTCTTGATTTGTTATTAATATAAAGTTTATGGTGGTTGAACCATTTACTAAGAATATAAAATATTAAACCAACGTGAGAAGGATAAATTAATGTTAGATATCCGCAGTACCATTATCGAAGATGGAGTTAAAATAAATTAAAAAAAGTATCAGTCCTAAAACTTATCCCTGTCGAACACCGCAACAGAGATGACAAGTATTACTTAATGATTCTTATACCAAAGTACTAGTATATTATCAAAGTATTCTGGGTGATAGCCAGACATTGAAAGGTTTCTTCCGAACTAATGAAATATTGAATTCTTTAAATTAAAAAATTCGGTCGCCATGTTTATTGAAAATTTGAATTTTTCAAATATTATTCATAATGTAATCATTTTCTGTAGAACAAATAAAGGATACAAAGCAGCAGCATAACAACCACCCCAGCACGACAATCCATGTTTCAATTAGCCATAACATAGTGCATGGTAAGCTATTTTTAGAACCGACGGAGGACAATAGTCACGAAGAAGGTAGAAAATTCTAGCAGTTGATGACAGATAGTGGTTGACTGAATTAACATGCGTTTTCCAATTGAGGCAAGTGTCCAAGTGAACACCAAGATATTTAAACGAATCAACTGGTTCGATGTCAAAGCACTCAGAGTAGCCACCAATAGACGCACATTCAGACCTGCTGTTATTAGTCACCCGCGGCAAAATAGACATATTAAATCTGCCAGACAATTTAAACAACATGAATTTAGTTTTCCAGCTTAAAATCAGGCGATGCTTGTCGAACTATGAGATAAATCAGAATTGATCATCGAAATTACGTTTCTGTTACATAGAATAAATATAATAAAAGCAGGTTAGTAAATTATTTAAATAGTTTAAATGTAGTAAAGTTATGACATTTTTTTTTTTATATAAAACGAAGAATGAATAATAAAAATGCATTGTTACTTGTCTATAAAAGATGATGAAGAAGTTTCACATACATAATAGATGGTATGGTGAGCTCGAACTTATATTTTATGAAATATATTTCGAGTCTTATTGGGCCTGACCACATTATCGAATAAATCGAAGAACACTTTGATGACAGCGATAACAAAGCACATGCTTTAATATTAAAAATGATTATATTTAAAAAAGAAAACTAGGCTAATGTACTACTATATTTATCATTGTTCAGTTAATTCGTAAATTGTGCTAAGTATTATAGTAGTATACAGCTTTACTCTAGATCAATGTAACACAAAATGTTTACAAGTTTATAAAGTATGTTTAAAAAATCATAAAATATAAAAGTAATTAAATGGTGTAAAAATTGCTATTTTTTATAAATTATACAAATTTTATGAAAAGTGGCAAAAATGTATGAAATTTATAGTACATAAGTTAAAACAATATAACAATTATATTATAAAATATAAAGACATTTAAAGATATAAAAAGTTATAAAATTTATTAAAAGTTATAAAGATTTGTAAGAGTTATGAAAAGTTATAAACTTTGAACAAAAAATATGTTAAAAGTTATAATAACGTTAAAAGTTATAAAAGAAATACATGAAAAAAACAGAATTAGTTATAAAAATTATTAAAAAGTTATAAAAAATAATAATAAATTTTAAAAATTATGAAAAACCTTATTAAAAGTTATTTTAGTAATAACTGTTCTATAATCGAACTGTTCTATAATTGAACGGAAATGCTCTACCGGTAGAAATTGAATTTACCAAATAAATATTTTAGTGATTTTTCAATACGTTTCAAGGTTTCACATATTATGAGAATAATAATTTTTTGCATAGAATAATCATGAGAATAATAATTTTTTTATTTAAAATAATAAAATTTCGGTCGTTGGATTTAGGGTGTGCTCCAATTATTAAACATGAATTTTTGGGAAAACATGCATTTTATTCAGGCTTCTGAACAATTGGAAGCAATTGTTTTTATAAAAAAATATATTTAAAAATTGCGATGCTAACCAACTTATTATTACATTTATAACTAATTGATCAGTCAGGTGTCTGTAGCCGGGTCAGTGTCTCATCTCCTAACAAACCGGTGCAATCCTTGCTTACGTTATATGTAACAAAAGGTGCAAGATGGGATCAGGGTCAGCAGAAACACTTGTCGACTGGTTATTCATTCAAATCAAACAATAAATTAATTTAGCCAAAAGCTTTCAAACCAAGTTTATTTACAAAACTCTTTGTACAAAGCACAAACACTTTAAACTTCATATTTCCGTTTTCTGTGTTTTTATATAAGCTTTTACGAAAAAATATAAACTGACGGAAATTTTTTGTTTCACATAAAAGAAAAATGAAGATATTGCTTCAATAAAACGATGATTGAAGACATAAAAAACGACCATAGAAGAAAATTTATTGATACAGGTTTAAAATTTATTGTAAACCGGAGATTTTCTTTTTTCAAAAACAGCTTATTTCTATTTTTGTGTATGTAATTTCGACAGTGTGTAGCAACATCACAGAAGCCTGAACAGTTTACAGCTTAAATCCATGTAAAATAACAATAAATATTTATATTCAGATTTCAGAAAATGATAACCTCTATGTGATTTTGCTTGTATTTGTTGTTTATCATAAACACAGTCTTGTGTATTGATTTATCCCAATGTATCCCGCATTTTGTCTGTCTGATTCGAGGAACAACGAGGAACCGAAATAAATAGCAATCGCGCACCCTTTATTTTCTGAAACATGAGTTGCAATCATACATATCGTTGTTGGTATTATCCCGAAGCTATTTTCAATAAATATAAATATAAACCGCATAAAAATATAAAACAACAAAAACATTTACATATTTTTAATCATATGAAAACATTTTTCATCCTTGTTCACCTCGTCCTCGTATTAGTTTTCAATTTTACAAATTTTTTCTGTGTGAAACAACGAATATGTATTCCTACTTATACATTTAAATCGTGGCTACGATATTTTTCGATTATATGAACATTGCACAATAAACACTCTTGTGGTGGTTGTGTAAGCTCCAAAATTTAAAAAATTTTGGTAAACAATTTTTTAATTTTCCTAATTGAATTTATTTTTACTGTATTTCTTATGTAGAGCTTTTAACGTATGTATGTAGGTACGTGGATTTAACACAAATTGAATAGCATATTTTTTTTTTTATGTAGAACCTAACTAATCTAAACCAACACCAATTAGAATGTACTCCAATTTAAGAAGTACATGTATATTTTAGTCACAGAACTTAATAATAAGCGAGTCTAACCTCAAGTTTCCGACCTCAAGATGAAAATGGCAGCACCATTGAGTGTGTTTGACCGTTGAAAGGTACTCACTGATCATGTGCTTGTCATATTTAAATATAAGTGCAAACTGTCATCAACCTTCAATACACAAGCACAAAAAACCGTTCGATGGAATGTCGATGCTCTAAAAGACCAAGCGTCACTGCAGAGTTACCAATCAGCTGTCACTAACTATCTAGAGTGGCCCAGCGACAACGAAGGAGCTCCTCCTAATATCCAGGAGCAGTGGCACGCTATACAGTCAGCCATAACCACCGCGTCGCAAAACACTATCGGCAGAAGACCGCCGAGATCCCGCAATGATTGGTTCGATGATCAATGCCGCCTGGTCGTCGAAAATAAACGAAAGCTTCGTGAAAAATGGTTGGCTCGCAACACGAGAAGCACTCAGGCAGAATACCTACGCGCAAGGAAAGCCACGATTAAATTCCTTCGACAAAAGAAACGCGATCATATGAGGTCATGCATTGAAAACATCAGCTTCCAAGCGGAAGTAGGAAATTCAAGGGACTGTTTTGCTAATGCCAGGAATCTCACTAAAGACTTCCACCTAAGAAGTATAGCCATAAAAGATGGGAACGGAGAATTGAGAACAAACGTGGCTGATGTTCTCTCAGTATGGCAAAACTACTTTCAAAGTCTGCTAAGCCGGAATGACGAAGTGACCCCAATTAGAGCAATAGCTCCGCCAGGTGAAGAGGTCTTTGTCGAATATCCCACAGTGGAGGAAGTAGACGCAGCTATTAGTCGATTGAAGAACGGTAAGGCACCCGGTCTCGATGGAATCCCCGCAGAATTGATTAAACTCGGAGGCGCTACACTTGCAACAAGTCTATACGATCTCATCGTATGTATTTGGGACCAAGAAGAGTTACCGGATAATTGGAAGACCGCGCTCATATGTCCGTTGCATAAAAAAGGCGACCGTCTTAAATGTGAAAACTTTCGTGGCATAGCTCTATTGAACACTGCTTACAAAGTGTTGGCTAATGTTGTAACTACTTGCCAGACTCATTCCTTTCGCCAAAAACATCATTGGCGACTATCAGTGTGGTTTTCGTACCAACCGATCGACCACTGACCAGTGTTTTACCATGAGGATGATCTTGGAAAAATGTTGGGAGTATAACATAACCATTCATCAACTATATATAGACTTCCGGCAGGCATATGACAGTATAAATCGCGACAACCTTTCGGCCGCGCTCATATGCCTAGGTATTCCAGAGAAACTTGTTTCTCTGTGTAAATTAACAACGTCTGGATCTGCATGTAGAATTGTAATTGAAGGATCTGTGTCAGACTCTTTTCAAATAACATCTGGTGTTCGACAGGGAGATGCACTCGCGCCTGTGCTGTTCAATTTGGCGCTTGAGTACGTAGTGAGGAAAAGCAACATTGAAACTTCGCGCTGTATATTCAATAAATCAGGCCAAATTCTTGGATATGCAGATGATATCGTACTTTTTAGCCGAAGACCTAGCGACATCAAGGACAGTTTCATACCGCTCAATCGCTGCGCAAGAAAACTTGGTTTGGAGGTGAACAGTACCAAAACAAAATTCTTAACAACACCCAGGAACATCTCCATGGCAAATCTCGAAATTGGCGACCGTAACTTTGATAGCGTCGAAAATTTTAAATACCTCGGGTCACTTATAATATCTTTGAATGATATGCAGGCAGAAATTAAAGCCCGAATCGCTGCCGAACAACGAGTTTTCTACGCCAAATCAAGATTGTTGCGATCAAAACATCTATTGCAGTCGTGCAAGCTCGCACTTTATAAAGCACTTATAAGACCTGTGCTGACTTTCGGAAGCGAGAGCTGGACCATGACCTCTAACGAGTTTCGGAAGCGAGAGCTGGACCATGACCTCTAACGACTGTAGATTATTATCTACCTTCGAAAGAAAGTCATCCGTTCAATTTTTTGTCCTATTAAAGTTGCGAACAATGAATATCGGATTCGCATGAACCACGATATAAAGCTCGGACTTCTCGGAGTTAGCGATATTATCGGCTTCATCAAATCTAATCGAGTGAGATGGCTCGGCTTCGTTGCCAGGTCCCCACAACAACGAATGATTCACAAAGTGTTCCTTAAACAACCAGCCGGAGTACGTCGTAGAGGAAGACCCCGACTACGCTGGCGTGACGACGTCAAACAAGACCTACTCGTATTAGGATGTCGAAATTGGAGGACGAGAGCGATGGACCGAGAAGGATGGAGGACCATAGTGCGGGCGGCAAAATCCCTTCATGGGATGTAAATGCTAGAGAGAGAGAGAGAGAGTCTAACCTCAAGTTTCCGACCTCAAGATGAAAATCTCACGCACCACGGGAGTGTGTTTGACCGTTGAAAGGTACTCACTGAAATATCAGACATTTCGGAAACGTAGTTTTTATTTAATAATCATTTGAGTCATTTAATATTTATTTTTGAAAAGGAATCCACCTATGCAAATCAAAGACGAGTTGGCACTGTGTACGGGGACTTTTCACCATCATTTACCACCGTGAAATTTTCAGCAATTTAATTTAAACGTGGCACATACTAGCTTGGGTGATGATGAATGTTCAGGACGTCCAAAAACTGCAACTACTGACGATAATATCGAGCAAGTTCACCAAATTGTGCTAGACAACCGCCGAATAAAAGTTAAAGAGATAGAAGAGGCTATGAATATGTCCAAATAACATGAAAAAGCTGTTCGGTTGCGCGTTGTGTGGTTTGCTCACTTTGGACCGGAAACGTGTTCGAATGAACATTTTCAACGCTCTGTTGGCGTGGTTTAGGCGCAATAAATCATAGTTTTGGCGCCGGTTAATTACTGTTGATAAAACTTGGGTAAACCATTACACTCCAGAACCAAAAATACAGTCAAAACAGTGGACTGCTAAGGGTGAATCGGCTCCATAAGAAAAAACTTCTGTTCGTTCAGCTAGGAAAGGGAAGGCGACTTTTTCCTGGGACAATCATGGAGGTGTCTTAATCGATTATCTTCAAAAAGGGAAAACTATTACAGGAGCATACTATGCATCATTACTCAACAAGTTGAAGGCGGAAATAGAGAAAAAACGACCAGCCAACTTTAACAGGAAAAGCTTAAAGTCTCCACAAACGATTATATTCTAGAAAAACGCCCTCAACCCCGATTATAACGTTCATTTAATTACAACGGATTGATAAACGTTTGATCGTTCTTGTTGTAATGTGGAAAAGACATTACAAACAAGTTACGCTAATATATCACAGCTACATGTAAAATTCATTATTTTATGCAAATATCCATCCTTTATTGTTTTAAGAGGGGAAAAAAAATTTTTAACTTATATTAACATAAATGACATATTTTTCCACTTTTAAGCATTATGTGTTAATTTATTTCGAAAGGAAAAATAACACAAAAACAACAATATTTTAATTTGCATAAATTCATTTTAAGCATCACAATCGTAGACGTACGGGTGAAACTGAAGTTACAGCTTGTTTATTGTAGTATGTACTAGAGATGTAAGTGTATGTACTCGTATACAAATTAGAAAACACACGACGAAAGTTCGTACATTTTTCTGTTAAATTTACATTTAGTTTTTATACAGAAACACCTGCTTTTAAAGCTCAATTTAAATAAAGCGTTTAAGAAACTTTTAATACGTCGTTTTATTTTACACAAAAGGTCCCATACTTTCATGGAATACTAATTACCCCTCGATCTAAAATTAATATTCTGAAAATGTCAAAATTTCGTCATTTTACCATAAAATTGTTTTCGTTGTTATTTTGTATTTTATGAAAATTGTTATATACACAATGTAAATTACGATGCAAATCTTATAACTAAGTACGTATCATAAAAATCAATTTTATCATTATCACTAACATCTCGTAAAAATTCGTAATGCATGCTTATAAATATAAAACGATATAACAGTAAAAATTCATACGTTCAGAAGATACTTCTCTGGTATCATCAAATAAAAAAATCCTTAAAATGAAACAATTTTCTGGTCTATTAATAATCATAACATATCAAGATTTCCATTAATCAACATACACACATAAATATTTGAAAAAAAAAAATGTTATGTGAAAGGCGAACTACCATAGCAATAAAAGATATGTATACATACACAGGAATCAACTGAAAAACCAATTTATTTTTCTCAAGGAAATAATTATTCCTTTTTCGTTTGAGCATAGAACAAAAATCTCTGTTGTTGAAAATTAAACAACATACAGTACCACTCACAATGGGCAAATGCTATCTAGCTGAAGTCTATTGATTCATGTAGAATGAGTAGAATCAAGAATGTGAACGAGATCGGCTCTTTATTCATTCATTTTAATTTTAGTTTAGTTTTATATTTTCTGCTATAATAATTTCATAGTGCTCTCTTATGAGTGGTACTTTATTAGTACCATCGTACGCTAAACAAACAATTTTACTTCCTTTTACCAAATATACTTTTACGTAGTAAAATAAAATAAAGTAATCATGAAAAATGTTGATGTCGAGATTTTTTTCAAATTTACCATTCGCTGTATCGCCGAAGCCAAAAAATGTAGTTTTTAAAAAATGTGTGTGTGTGTGTGTGCGATGATGTCGTCACAATAAATGTTGTTGATTCTCTACAGCCCAGACGGATTGATTGATAGGGTAGAAGCTTCGTACTTCAGATTTTCCATAAATTTGGAGATCCTAGTGATTTCTGGCTGAAACCGCTTCAGCGAAAGTGCCAGCTTCCATAGGATTGCAAATATTTTGGAAAGTACATATTTCATTTACTGATTCTTAATTAAATTTTCAACAATATCCTGATCAGTTTTCCAGAATTTTAGCGGTAATTACAATTTTTAACAAAAAAAAACAACAAATAAGAAACTTTATCTTAAACTTACTAATGCATATAGCATTTAAGAATAAAAAGATTCTAAATTAAATTTCAAACAATAAAAAAAAAATTCACCAAAATTCGGGGTCTCTATAGTCCAGGCGGATTGACTATTCGTACTAATTTTGCAGAGATTTATGTACCAGCCAGAAGTGGTAGCCTCCATATTAGCTTTTTGGATTTTTGCAATGATGTTCAAATTTATAATATTTAAAAAAACGACAAAAAATTAAAAATTTAAATAAATAATTTAATGATTCAATTTTCAACAAGGGTTGGACCTTGTTAGTATTCTGAAATTTAAGCAGGAATAAAGATTTTTGATAATACAAGACAGTTTAGATAGTTAGATAGTCCAGGCGGATTGACTATTCGTACTAATTTTGCAGAGATTTATGTACCAGCCAGAAGTGGTAGCCTCCATATTAGCTTTTTGGATTTTTGCAATGATGTTCAAATTTATAATATTTAAAAAAACGACAAAAAATTAAAAATTTAAATAAATAATTTAATGATTCAATTTTCAACAAGGGTTGGACCTTGTTAGTATTCTGAAATTTAAGCAGGAATAAAGATTTTTGATAATACAAGACAGTTTTATTCGAAGTTCGGTAAGTTTAAGTTTTCGTCATAAAAACGAATTGTGCGGTGTATTCGAGATATATGTATACATCCGTGGTGAAAGAAAGTCGAGTGCCGGCCACCCAACAAATAGTTTGCGTTTCCACATTATTGCTAATATTTAATTTTATGTGATTTATATACCAAAAAATTAGTATAAAGTGTTTTTTTTGTAAAATGGGGAACCCTAGGACGTGAAATAAATGAGATTTAAATTTAAATGTGTTTAAATTGTTTTGGAAAGAACCCCGAACCTAAAGAATTTAAAAATATTGTTTTAAGATTTTATACTACTTGATTTACCTGCAATTTTTACTGCAAAACTTAATCTACTTGAACCTACACAAAGTATCTCTCGCATCCAAGTATGTCAAGATTTCCGATGAGACAAAAATATTCCATTCAAATTTCATAGGATAAAATGCGCCTACATTTCTGTGTTTCATGAAACCCATTGATCCGGATCAGTTTTAATTTTATATGGAAAATCTGATCCAAATGGGAAGCGGTTTTGCGTTTTTTCATGAAATGTGAACTGACACGTTCGAATTAGATCAAGCATCAAGAAATACAGCTACTTTGCGACTAGTATGCAATATTTGCTGTACAATATTATTTTCAGATTGAAAATCGAGACATGCTTGGAAGCGTTTCATATCCAAAAACAATTTGCAAGGAAGATTACTAAGTATTAAAAATAATTGTTTGGAATCCACGAATCCACGTAGGTCAAGTTTTCCAATAAATTCCATGGTCGACTTCGTTAATTCAATAGCCAAAATTTCTTTCAAGTATCAGTTAGGATATTCCGCCCTTATAATTCAAATATTTCATTGATAGGCAAATCTCATTCATATTTAGATAACGACATTACACTTGATAAAAATTCGGAACTATTATCTACTTAAACTGAATTATAACAATTTGTTCAACAACAGTGTAAATATAATTCATTCCTTTTAAACGTAAAGTGGTTTTCTTTTACACGTAAATGTATGTTATTGTGTTTTCACATACAGACGTTAAAAAGGGACATCAAAAACAGCTTTAAATTATCCTTTATTGAGTATATAAAGTTGTTTTTGTTTCTTTAATAGAAGAAATAAAATAATCTAATATTATCCTTCTATGTGATTTCTTCTCAAGGAGGTATCACCTTTTTATTATGTTCAAAATTTTGTGTCGTTCTAATCGAATAAAATAAAAAGAAAATTTTCCGAAATTGATTCAGAAAATCTTCAGATTTTCACACACATAATACATTTATGTAATAAACGAATTAAGGGTGGAATAATAATAGAGTTATTAAAGACACTTCGGTACGTAATACCGTTGGTTACTGGCGAATGGTAACAATACACTAATTTTTCTGCCAATATTTCTATTACTTTTGCATGTAACCGCAGTAGTAAAGTCGCAGGTGTACCGTTTATGTTACCTTCGTGCCTTTATTTAGCCAGTACATCTAAATTAAACCATCATAAAGTTTTCAATAAAATACGTATATCATATTTAAAACTGATTCAATATTTTGCGAATATTTCTGAAACCGTGGGTGAAGACTTAGAAGTCCTTGTTTATTTCAGTGTTAACACTAGGAAACTGTTTGTCATTTCTGGTACAAGAAGATTTGTCTGAATTCTACTAAGACTTCCCAAATTATGGAAAAACTGACGTATAAATTTAATATCAATCAGTCAATTCGTCAAAAAACAATTCTGCTTAAATTTTGAACCAGTGCTGTAACAAATTTTATTTAGAATATTTTTGTTTTTACACAGGCCTCACACGCATATTAATAGGATCATTGAATTTATCGAAAAATCTGAAATATGAAGTTTCAACCTGATCAAGAAATTCGTCTGGGCTGCAAAGAGGTGATTTTTGTCAATTATGAGTATTTTCGCGTAAATTTGCTAAACATGATGTAGACCGATATTGTTGTTACAAATTTAATTTAGAATATATTAGTTTGTATTGCAAAGCTCATATGGAAATTCCCACTCCCGGTGGACTTTTTTCGGCCATGTATCTATCATAATGTCCTCCCAGTTTATGAACAAGCTTCGTCTGGATTGACTGATTTGAATGAACCTTATACCAGATGACTGCCCTGGTACACTAGATGTCACTAGCTTCAATGTTGATGATCTGAACATAACTATAGGTAATAGCGAGAACTAAAGTAAGATCACTACAGCGCAGTATACCACTAGGTGGGAAATCAGACATTTTTAATTAAAACAATATTATTTTATGTAATACTCTGTCGAAAGCTTTATTGAAACCCATGACAATTACTTCAGTTCATTACTATTTTCAAGGGCATTAGGAATATAGGAAACGTATTTGATTAATAGTCCCACCGTCCCAGTTGAACCGCATTCATACGGCGATTTCGCAACGAAGTTGTTACAAGAAAGCGGTCATCACGCTGTGCTGTAGTACGAGGTTGGCTAGATCCTTGTCGCGTTCTGAAGCCACCAGTTTCCTGATATCTCTGCCACACTCGACGACTGGAGAATCGGCTTAAATTTAGTTGTAGAACCACTTTACTTTGGCGCTGCCCCACATAAATTAGTGCAACTACTTGTGCGGCTACCTCTGATGTGGTATCCGTTTCTTTGCTTCGGGTGAAGACGTTTAGAGGATCGTTCAGGCTAAGCGACGATGTGCGAATGATCACAATTCCGAGCGAAATATTTCAAGGCATGCTATTGTATTGATCTTGTTGAGTTATTTTTAGAATTTAATTCGAAAGCCTTCTATATGCATTTGACAAAAAATCACTTTGTTGGCATGGTACAAGTACAAAAACGATACCACTGGATAGGTATTGAAATAGACTTCTGCATCATAAAACAGAATCTGCATTAAAAAAAATTAAACAAATATTGGATTTTTTTGATAGTTTTGAACTTTTGTGGAAAACTGAGCAATGTTCGATTTTTTTGGACCCAAGTGTATTATTTTCTGCACGTATCAGTTGATATTAAATCGTAATGTTGCTTGATACAAATGTGTAAAAATCTAATATTTACATTTGGTACATATGTGAAGCTTTGGTAAAACTTCCAAAGTTTTAATCTCAGTTTTTTACAAAATTGGGTTCCTATGGGCTGGGACGTTAATGTTTTACCATCACTATTTCCGACTTTCGACTTAATTTATATTTCATTTTTCAGGAGTCAATTATCATTCTATTCCGCGTAAACAATTACCTCGTAAACAATTACCTCGTAAATACCTCGTGCTGTGATGTTGAAACATCATGTTTTTGATATTTTATCGAAGTTTGTGTCTAGTTTCTCTAGAGTAAAATACTACTCTATTTCTCTTTTCATATCATTTACCAACCTGCTAGATTAAAACAATACGATGTTTCTACTAGGTTTCGACTAGCAAATAATTTATTTTCGAAAGAGATAAAACCAAATTTTTCTAGAAGGTTGTGATAGCAATATAAGCGGAATAATTGACAAACAAACCGGTTGTAATTTAGAGATATAGACCGAGTAACTTTTGACTAAAGACGTCTTTTGCTGTTTTTTTATAAAGGGTTTTTCAATTTGGGTGGTTCGATGTTGGCAGCCTGTGGCGATCATATTGTTTTGGTGGCGTCTGTCTGGTCTGGTGTTTTTTTTTCAAGCACTGATGTTACATGTTAAATTTTAATATCAAAATGAGTGTTCATTAGTACAAACCATGCGCGCGGTGGTCCTTCAAAGTCGACACTCCAACGTTTGGTGGACAAATTCCAGTCAACTGGTTCGGTAAATAATCAGCCAACACTCGTAAGCCATAAAACGCTAGATCAACCGAAAACATTGGTCTATTAACAAGCAAAATTGCCGTATTTGGGACGAGCCACACGAGGTTCACCAGGTGGCAATGGGTTGGTAACACTATCATTCACATATCAATCTCAGTTATCACTACCATTCTCATGTCATCTCTAAGGAAAATACGAGAATGATGTGTAGATCAATGTTGGAAAGGCTAAAGTCACATCGCGTGGCAATACAATTAGTCGCATCGGCGGAATTTCACTTATTTGAAAGTAAACTTAATTAGAAACATTATCACTAAACAGAGTTCTGTTGCAGATGTTGGTACCAAAACGGATGCCTACATGCGTCCAAGCTAGAAAATTGTAACGATGAGTTCAAATAGTAGTTCCGTGATGATCACGGGCTAAATTTGAATTTTGTATGGGCCAGATTATTTTCTTTTAGCTGGTAATTTAATTTTCATATTTATTAAATAATAAATAAAGAATTTATTACCGTTTTTAACATGGTCAAAATAATTGATAAAGTTTAATTTAGGATTTCTGCTGTGCCACGTTTGACTATTGCACGTTGCCTCAGACTTGTTACTTAATTTATGTTTCTTACTTAGTGGGCCAGTGTGGCTTCGGAGCGATGTGGGGTAGTGGCTGCGATTGTTGGTGCTGATTGTTTACTCAAATTTATTTTCTTAATAATTTTTTTTTCAATGGTTTTAGTTAGTTTACGTATGCCGAGGATGCTAATGGAATAATTGAGGGAGACAAGACATCATATCGTCTCATTCATGGTAAATGGGAGTCATTTATGGCTCGAAGGTTTTGGTGTTTCAGGCACACAGGTCCCCGACACATCAGATGCTCATTGATCACAATTTTTATTAGTATTTTAAGATTATGAATTTTTCTTTAGAATTTTTTCTGGCTATACACACTCAACGGTAAACGAAAAGCACGATATGAGTTAATTTAAAACTAGCACTACTTATTGCCAGTGAAAGTCTGTAATTAATAAGTTAAGACGCGTAGCTAATTTCCACAAAGTAATGATCCCAAAAATAAATGACATCTGTATAAAGATGCATTTTTAAACGAGTACACATATATGAATTATGTGCAGCACATCAGAAAAAAGTGCAAGTAATAAATTAAAAGTGCAGCAAAATTAAAAGTCATCAAATTGTAGAAACCTAATACTGATATAACTAATTGTCTGTCTTCGATTTTTACTTCAAAAGATATATGCTTATGCCCTGTAAAAATGGCCTGGACTGTTCATAAAATCCATCAAAACACTAAAGAATTTGACCTCCATTTACTTGTTTTTAGGTTACAAAAACAAAGCGTTTTTAAATAAAAAGTTCAACAAAATTTTCCTGATATAAAAAACGTTTGATAGAAGGCCTTGTAACAAAACTGGTATATGCTGTTATCATAAATCATTTAATCAATCTTGTCAATATGAAAAGCTTCAATGAACTTTTGATAAGCTTGTTATTATACGTATATGTATATAATGACGGGAGGATAATTAGTAAAAACAGCTCGATAAAAGTACCACCTATTCGTAAAACAAGGAAAAATGATGAAAATTATTTGAATATGGTGGAGGGAAATTTGTGATTATTCACAAAAAAATTGAAAGAACATTATTCATACAGAAAGTGCTTTTGCAAAGTTTTCCTTTCCAGTCAATTTAACACATTTAGTTGGGTGTATTTTGTTTTCATACCTTTAAAATTGATTTTTTAAAGAGATAATGTTGTGCTCTTCAATGGGGGTGGATAGCGTAGTATGTCTCAAAAAGTTTTTGCTTTGAGTATTAATTACGTTAATTCTCTTTTATATTTTGTAAACATATGAATAAATTATAAATGTCCTACCATTGTGTTTATAAATTAACACTAATATTTAAATAATTAAATAAGGTTTTCTGGTAGTTTATGTTGTAAAAATTGTATTATTAGCATTATCTAACCAATTGTAAGACATTAACCTTATAATTCTAATTAATATGCATTCAATTTTACTAAACTAATTTAAAATGGCTTGACCTATTTACGACAATCAACTTCAAAGAGGTTACCTTTCTTCAAATCGCACATATTCATATATGCATTCAATGTATGTAACAAATTACCGTAATCATATTATTATATTCAATTTAAAGAAACTGAACTTCAACCTTACTAAATAAGAAAACGAATGATATTTATCTTCTGAACAATTTTGCGAACCTTTTTAAATTAAACCTTAATATAATATTCGGGCAGCAAAATTTTTTCATAAATTTAATATTTAAACTATTTCAAATATTTGAATATGCAATATGGTTCCAGCTTTTACTAGAGCTTTTACTACCGCTCAATTATAAATCTACAACCGTAACGTTGGCTCGTTTTCACATTTGTTTTTCCACCTAAATAAATTTCCGATCGTGGCAAAAAAGTTATAAGCTGTGTGACATTAACAATGTTATATACATTTCATTCTTATTTATTATTAGTGAACGTATAATAATCATAATCTTAAAGATAATCTTCATAATTTATTACAGACCGTAATTTAGAAACTGGTTTGTTTTTGTTTTATAACGTTTTTCTAATCTTATTTAATTTTATTTTATTATTTTAAAACCCCAAAACATGGAAACAAATAGGCACAAAATTAAACGTCTAGTGGAAAACAGCCCATTCTCAGGAAATACAACACAAATATTTTGTCTCCCTTAGATTCACTTCTTAGACATACACAAGATTTCTATACACAATATAATCAATGTTTTATTATGTTTATGAGACTTGATTAAAATTCAATTCAGGTGAAAGAGAATCTTGTTTCGTCTGTTTTGTGTTGCGGGTATATTTACAATTCCATGGAAGAGCGCAAAAAGCTCGTATTACCTTTTATTGTTTTTCATCTTAGTTTCGTGTTTAGATACACAACACAAATGTAAATATTTATTTTCTCTGTCGTATCTATCTAGTCGAGTACCTTAAGATAATATAAACACAATAAGATGTATTCACTGTGGCTGCTACTTGTGTTTAACTTGTTATAATATGTATGTACATTGTACAAGTCAATTGATTGTCTTCAAAGGAATGGGAAATTGGATATACACGTACATGGTAATATACACAATATGTAAATTATTTTAAGATGAAAAAATTTGGTACATCATTTTATATGTTCCAGTGTTACACTTTTGCGAACATTATCATCTAGATGGTTTCCTTAATTCGCTACACCCACAATAATGGCAAACATTTCAGTTATTTGTAATACAAGTACATGACAATGAAAAGTAGGGAAAAGTAATAGAGCGCTCATGAAATAATCGAATTTGCATTAGATGTGCAATTAGAAACTCATTCTATTCTGTTTCTGTTTCAAATGAAAAAAGTGCTATTCAAGCTATGGTATTGATCAATTCGACTTTGAGTGAACATTTTGTGCGTGATTCAATAGTAATAAAATGGTTTGCAAGATTTCGGGATGGCAACGATCCAGATCCAGTTGCAGTAAAACAATTTGAAGGCGAAGAACTTAAAATTACACTGGATGAAAATCCGTACGAAACTCAAAAGGACCTTGCAGAACAGTTAGGTGTTACTCACCAAGCAATATTACTTCGTTTGCATGTAATGGGAAAGATACAGAAGGAAGGAAAACGGGTTTCTCATAAACTGGTTTTTCGGTACAAACGCAGAAAACCATAGGTTTATCCAGGCCAACCATGAACATTAGTTGCAAAAATGAATATTCATGCCAACAAAGTGCAACTTTGTGTCTGGTGGGATTGGCAAGGACTCATGTCAGTTACTGCGGGCATCTAGAACCTAGTCAAACTGTTACAGCTGAACTTTACCAGGCCCAATTGATCAAATTATATAATGCTTCGGGCGAAAAAAAAACCATTTAAGGGCCAAGGAAGGTATTGCTGCATGACAACGCTCGCTATCATACAGTAAAATCAAACCAGGGACTCATGTTCTCCTTATTCTGTGAAGTTTTACAGGATGCGGCGTATTTTCCATACCTGGCTCCCTCTAAAATGGCTCGATAATTATTTTGCTTCGAAACCACCAAGCTTCTATCGCAAAGGCATTCATCATCTACTTGATAAACGGCAAAATACCATCAGTAGTTGCAAATATTTCGATAATTAATCTTTGGATAACGCAATTACATTTTCAATAAATTTGGATTTCACCAAAAAAAGCGGAGTTTCTACTTGCATACCTAATAATACTTATTTTTGTTACTGCAGGAAAAGAGATTTTACTAAACGGAAAGGTACCAACCGATTTACCACCAACAATTGTTTAAAGGTATTTTGGTTTGTTCATTATTTATTGAAAAATTCATTATTGAAATTAGCAGCATTTTCTCTTAAATTGGAAAATGACATTAATTGTACCGGCAACATTAACAGATCAATAAAATTTAAAATCCGTATTAACTATTTTAATAAGGTTAAGAATTACAGGATTATGTTGCATTGATCATTTTCCCTGTAATAAAAGAAAATTTATAACAAACATAAATGATTTTTATGTACCAATACACAGATATCTGTTATCTTATGGGTATACGGCAGCAAAATTGAGTATTAAAGCACAATATGTACAAAAATATTTGTTTTATGTTTCATGATGGGACAATTCTGAAAGGAAAATTGAAAAATACAAAATGAAACAATAAAGTCGGGATTTTTAGGCTATAATAATCTAATTTACGTTTTTCTTAATATACTTGTTACAATAAAATATTTGAATTTTATTTTGGTGTACGTAAATATTAAATGCAATCAATAAATTATATGAAACACCATGTAGATCATGAGTTCGTATCTATATAGGACTAGGTATTAAATTTCAAATTTATTCAATTCAAATGATAATTAATTAATGGAATTTAATATTCTAGGGACATGCCTATTTATAGAAATTATATTAAAAAATTATTAAGACCAGAAGCATTTGAAGGGTTTCTTTTTGTTGGACATATTGCAATGAATACCATTCAAATCGATTACACAACACGATATTCCGCCAATGGTCTATATGAAATTTTTGTCTAATCCAGTATTCAATTGCAACTGATTGAATATTGGATTTTACAATAACATTCCGTAAAAAATTGAATTGACAGCCTACAGTAATGACATGGAAGATGGTTGGCTCATGAACTCTGCACTTCAGCAAAGGGTCAAAGTTGTATTCATTTTCATCACCGATCGTAATCAGTTGATGAAAAATCACTTTTGCATCCTGCCTTCTAACGCGATTTGAACCCGGTACCTCTCGATCCAACCGCCAAAACTTTAACCACTGCTCCGTTGTTCGACATTATTTTGCTCTTATAAAGTAGATTTACAAAGGAAGTTACGAGCAAAATTCAAACAAAGATAGTGACTACTGAAGGAGCCTGTAGTAAGTGATCTGTCGTAATTTTATTTATTTATTTATTTAAAGAAATCTATTTTGTAATATACATGTATGATTTCAGATTATTTACAGTTATAGTTAAAATTATATAAAAACAACAAAAAACTTTAAAATAGAAAAAAAAAATAATCCAAATTTTGGTTTAAACAATTAAAAATTTAGAAAAAAGTCTTTAAGGTTATTTTTAAAGTTGTCCTTTGATAAGTTGAAGTCAAATAGGTCGTCGATTAAGTTGAAAGATTTAGACATCCTATTAATGGGGTTGTTTTCTCCATAGTTGGTGGAATGTTGTTCAAGTGCTAAAAATTCATGATTTCGAAATGTTCTGCATGGCACGTGAATTGATATGTTTTCCAAGATGTAAGCTGAATCTACGTGACCAAGCAAAACGTTACCAATAAAAGCTTGTAACACAACAGGCCTCCATATTGATACCCATTGTGTTATCAGAAAATTTATATGCATCGATTATGTTACTAACGCGGTTTGATTTCGCCAGCTGCTCAGCCTGGGGTGGTTCCAATAAATGTTAGAACATAACAGAAAACGATGCTAACGTAAACCGCAGAAAAATGAAAAAAAGAAGGAAAATTTGCAACAGCTCATCCACCATTTTGAATACTTACGTCCTCTTAAGCTCCCATTTATAGAAAAACTACTCCATATTTAATTTACACATCACGATAAATCAACGAAAAAAACCATGTGATGAAATGAAATGCAAAAATGTTCATATTAACTTTAACAACATATTGATGGTTTATTAATATAAAAGAATTTTAAATATGGTAAATAAATAAATTAAGCAAAGCAAAATTAAAGAAAACTACTTAAGATAAACATTAACTAGGCTAAATTATATATACAAAGAAAAAATAATTCATTTTAGTTTACTAGAATTACGCATGCGCACCGAAAAGAAAGAAATACATATTAAATACTAATAAACTTTTATGACTAAACATGAAAATATCAACCATCAATTTATAATCAAAAAAAAATATAAATATACAAAAATTTGTTTATATAAAAAAAAAATATAATATTAACTCACACCGCGTCCTCGTAAACCATGGCAGCCATCATGTTGAAATTTGGTATTTTGTTATCCATAAATAGTCCATTGATGAAAATGTCGTTTATAAATATTTGATGTTTTTTTCTTCTTCAACGATTCGAAGTATATAGACGGTTTATGTATGTATTATGTACAATACTATTTATACTATGTAGTACATAATAAAACTTAGTTGATACTTATATAATTATTAAACGAATAATTATAAACTTAGATGTGATTTATAAAATGTATGTTTTTTTGTGAGCTTTCATTTATAATGTTCAGAGCCACAACAATACACAACTTTTATATAGAATACATTTATACTTTACGTTTTTATCACACAAATTCTTAAACATAACATTAATTTTGTTTTGAGAATTTAGGCTTATGATTATAAATAATATTTTAGAATTTTTTTAGGTGTATTTAATTTACAATGTTCACAATAATTATACATTTTTGATTTTTATAGTTTTTCTTTTTACATTTAAATTCCATAACAATTCGGCATTTAATCACTTAAAATATAGTTTATTTTTAGTTTACTTAAATTTTGCAATCTTTAATTATGTATTTTTTTTGGTCATAATTTTTATCTAACTGATTTACAGTTCATCACATCACACAACAAACGTAATATAAAAACCGAATTTAACTAAATTTTCTTGCACATTGTAATTTAAGACATTCTATTTATTTTAATTTATTTTATATTTTGGTTTTTATTTTCACCCACAAATATTTTTAAATAGTTTTCTTAATTAATGGGTGGTTTTTACTTAACCCACAACACAATTTTTAATTTCATTTTTATTTGCACAACTGACTAGGTATTTACAAACCATTTACTAATTATTGACTGTCACTCAAAACGATCAACATCGTTTTTTATACCCGTTCGAACATGATCACCCATACTCCCTCACCATATCCAGTATTGATACATTTACAACCAAAACAATTAAACTACGGGAAATTTCTCCTATACAGCTGATTTTTAGGAAATTTTATTTTTAGTACACATAATTTTTTTAACATTTTGGCTGTCGGGTATACATATGGAGGCTTACAAGCTGCGCCCAAGAGAAGTCGTCTATTTTCAAGCGTGCATATTTTGTAATCCGTGCATCTTGTTGTGTATGGAGGTAAGCGAGCCACATTTTCATGGAATGGTAAGTTGTGGGCCGCCCCGGTGGCAAAGTGGTTAGCATGCGTGCTCCAGCGACCGGAGGTCCCGGGTTCGATTCCCGGTGGTGACAAGGAAAAAATTTCACGGCTGGTTTAGGATCAATGAATTAATCACTCATTATCCGAAATGAAAAATATGATTATGAAACCTCATGTGAGGCGGCCAAATCCCTTGATGGGATATAGTGCCAGAGAGAGAGAGGTAAGTTGTGGTCGTAATCCCAGTCACTTTTCTTTAACAAAAAAAATCAGGAACTTCTTTTGAATGCTTTCAATTCTTTTTATGTGTACAGCATAGTATGGATTCCAGACCGTTACAGCGTATTCCAGTTGTGATCGAACATAAGCGAAATAGAGTGAACATAAGGTTTGAATATCCTTAAATTCACCTGTCCATCTTTTAACAAATCTGAACATGGCATTCGCTTTCGCAATACAATTTTCAATATGCTTATTGAAACTGGCGTTTTCGACAAATGTAACACCTAAGTCTATAACCTCATTGACTCTTTGCAGTACTTCGTTGTTGACTTTGTATGAAGTAATTATCGGATTTCGTTTACGATGGAAAGACATGATTTTGCATTTCTTAATATTTAAGTATAGTGAGTTCCGATCACACCACTTACTTAATCTATCTAAGTCTTCTTGAAGTTTCTCCGTATCTAACCATCCATTAATAGTACGAAAAATTTTCACATCATCTGCAAATATGAGCACGTCGGAGTTTTTGATTATCTCGGTTATTCGGTCTATGAAAATAATAAAAATCCAAGGCTCGAGGTGTGATCCTTGGGGAACACCAGATGTAACTTTAATAACGTTTGATTTCTCATTTCCCATTAACACAAACTGGCACCGGTTTGATAGATATGATTTAAACCAATTTATGTAATCGAGAGAAAACCCAAAATTGAATAAACTCTGGAGTGCTTTATGATGACAGATAGGATCAAATGCTTTACTAAAATCCATGTACGCTACATCAACTTGACGGTGTTTTTCTATCTTGTTAATTAGTTTACTGGTGAATTCAACCAGATTAGTCGATGTGGATCGGCCAGGCATAAACCCATGCTGGTTTATTGATATATGACGTGCAATTGTGGATTTAAAGCTGTTGCATAATACTAACTCAAATAATTTTGGAATTGATGATGTAGTTAATATTCCTCTGTAGCATGAGATATCATCACGTTTACCCGATTTAAAAATTGGAGTAATTTTTGAAATTTTCCATTTTTCAGGAAACACGCCGATGTTTAAGGAATGATTGAATAGATAACATAATGGAATTGTTGAAATTTCAGCGTACTCCTTCAGAATAGAAGAGGGTATATCGTCAAGGACCGCAACCATCTCCAAACCCCTTTAAAGCCGATAAAATGTTGTCCTCAAAAATAATAGGAGGAGTTATTGATGTGTTGTTGTTGCTGGGTTGTTTGTACAATAACTGTATAAAGTTGATGTTCGTACAATTTTATATCAAAGCTCCTTTTAAAAAGGAAAAATAAGCTTGAAAAAGTTCTATCAACAGCTTTTACCACACGTCCTCAAAAATTCGTTGAAGTTTATCTAAATCGGAACAAGGAACGTCTAAGTCATATAGACTTGACAAACCAATATTTCTGAAAAACAACTCAAATTAAGCTAATATAAGAAACGCGAATAAAGAAGCGAAGAAATGGAGAGGTGTATATGTTGGGGCCAATACCTGACTTTCTTTTACAACGAATATACATAAATCTCGAATTTTCAGTAAAACAAGGTATTTTTGTAAAGAATCTGGAAGAGCGAGAACTATTTAAAAAGAAAAGGCTACACCCTATATCGCTAAAATATTAGATGGCCAGAATAAAGAGAGCGTTAGCAATATGGGAGTTCAATGTTTCCGCAAATGTAAGCGCATGGATGAAACGATGTGTGAGCAGGTGATGTCGAGTAAGGAAGAGACGCGTGGCGTGGCAGACTTGCCAGCGGTGATGGAGTGGATTGTTATTAAAAATGAAATTGAAGTGGAATGGAATCTAATCGGGGTTTTTACCTTCCGTGAAAGCGGAAGAGAAATTGAATTCGTTCGCACTATGGGGACTAGACTGCAAAGATGGTAATTCGGGTCCTGTTTCAGACAAAATGGCTTAGGTAAAAGTGGCGGTTTTGACACCAGTGACTAAGACGAAGTGAGACCAGTAAAGTTTGAAGGCGCTATGTGGAACTCGCTGAAACTTTGGGGTGACTCAATAAGGGATTCAAAACCGTCTCACGACCATGGGTATCTTGCAAAAAACCAGGAAATTGGGTTCCGTATATGAACTCACGCCAACAAACGTCGAATGCCGTATTTTCTTGTACGAACAACAGCGTCAAAGACAAAATCGACAGGGTTTTTTGCACCGAATCGTGACGGGGCACAAAAAATGTATCCACTACGACAACAGAAAGCGCATCGAATCGTGTGGTAAGCACCACAGTATGGTGACCACCACCTGTGATGGTCATGCAACTTAAGGTAAGCCTATAGTACTCGATAAAAATCGTGGGGTGAATGTATTGTGGTCAATATCCAATTTTCTTTTACCACAAACGTATACATAGATCTCGAATACACCATATTTGATATCTAAAGTGAAAAATTAAAATTACCGAACTTTTGGAAAAACTATCTTGTTCAATCAAAAACCATTTATCTGCTTAAATTTCAGAAACTCAACAAGGATTGACCTTGTTGAAAATTAATATTTAAATTGATTTGAGTTGTTTAATTCTTTGTCGTTTTTTTAAATATTTTCAACATCATTGCAAAAATTGAGAAAGTTACGTAGAAGCTGCTACTTCCGATGATAGCTTTTCACCAATTTTCACAAGGGTCTACCAAATTATTGGGAAAAATTTTAGTAAATCAGCCTAGACTGTAATCAGAACCTAATCACGAATTTTGGTGAAATAAAACTTTTTTTATCAAACTATCACTCAAATTTATAAATTCATTCAAAAATCACTGTTCTGAATAAATTTTTTAAAATTTAAATTACAATGTTTTTAGTTTTAACGTTATTTTACGGAAATGCTCATGTGGAAACTACTAATTCCGGTAGACCGATTTTGACCAAAATTTACTGGGATCTTCCAATTTGTGGTAAAATCTTTAGGGTGAACATTAAGTATTTAGCCTAGTTATGAATTTCAATCATTATATGAATTCTATAATTAATAATAAAAAAACTTGTCTCTCTTCGTATACATTTTAATCTTAAATGTTTCATAATTAGAGTATAAGTAGACAGAACAAGTTGATATTTGCTTCAAGAGGTTGCCTAGTAACAGTAGCATATAATGAAGCGAAGGCTTTAGTTATACGAGCTGAGGTTCTAACACGAGCCGATGCGAATCGTCAAAACTGAATTGTTTCACAATCAAATGCAGTTTTTATTGCAACCTTGATCGGGATTCACTGCCTCATTTTTTAGGGGGTTTGGAAACCCACCACAGTAAATCCGGCGAGTTGTATCATCGACATGAATTTATTCGTACAGTTTCAATTATTATGGCGCTTCTTGTCTAGGTGGTTATGGCTATGGTGATGTACTGATTTATATACACATATACAAATCGTTTATCATCGAAGAAACTTAGAAACTAAACGATAGGATTATTCTACCCTAGATAAACGAACAATATTGAAATTGGTGATATAAATCAAAAAACAGTTTAGTAAATATTTTCTCTGGCGTTTTTCTATTGTAGTTGAGATAGCATTTATTTTGTTTAACTGTATAATAGCTAATTGTTGCATAAAAAAATGAAAAATTACGTTTCTTTTGTGTTGAATATTTGTAAATTTAAATAAAATTTATCTTCTGCTGCGTTCGGCCAAGATAAGAGTAGCATTGAATTGAAAAAGTTATTGAAATAGGATATGAAACAATAGGTAAGTTTAATTAAATTACAATTTGTTGAATGGAAGGAAACAGCTGGTGTGTAATTTCATTTGTAACCCTCACATTTTTATAGTTATGCGAATGATAAATTCTGACTCACACACAATAGTATGATGTCTTTCTTAAATGTTATTGCCTATTGGGTCTTAAACCAACAATACCCATTGGGTATTGATAAACATACTGGTTAAATGGCCACAAAAACCTGTAAATGTATCATAAAGAATTATAATGAGTATGAGGAAAATTTAGTAAAATGAAAAAATCGTGGATAATGTTAAAAGGTATAAAGGGTGGTTTGTATAAGTTAGCCGGTTTTCAGTTCGCCCTATTGAACGTGATTTTCATTATTCATCATGTACTGTTGATTGTTTAATTATGGCTGATTCATTGGGAACAAATCTAATCGATTTGTACCTAAAAAAAAAACATTAACGAATGATGTCGCGTGGGCTCCAATTATAATTCTGTACCTTATATTTATATGGTACATGCGCGCAACTAAAATTTTTCTCGATACAATATTTATAATGAAAATGAATAATTTTTCTGCTCTCATTTTTATTTGATTTTATTGTATTTCTTGTGAAAACTTGTGCGTCAAGATTTTATAATTGGAAATGGCAATAATGAGTATAATTAGTACTTACAACAATGCTTATAACCAGACGATTATAAAGTGAGAATTATTCTCCTGTATATAAGATAATTGGATAACTTATAATCAAGATGTTTCGCTGTTATAAATGTAGTTTGTTAATCAATTTAAAAATCTTTCCTGTTCAGCACAACTATTTGATTTAACTATTTATATCGATAGCGAAAATATTTCGTTGTCGTTGTTTGATTCATTTACTTATACTCGCGCAATTTTTTGCTTGATTTCCGCTTCCACAACAAGATGTTTGTAGCTTGCGATGTTGTACTATAAGAAAATAAATATGTGAACAAGACAAACATATTTGAAAAATACGTGTTTTTCCTGGAAATCACGTGAAAATATTTTACAAAAAAATAATCATGAATGTGTGCGTGTATTCTCTCCACTTTTCATGGAATACAATTTTTCCCGCTGCAGAAGTTTTATTAGAAATATAATAAACAATATTAGGTAATAAATTTTTCGACACTAAAATATTTAAATACCGTTTGTGGTATTATTTTCTTATATAGTTCTATATAGTAGAAAATGCATTGCCGGTTTAATTGTTTTCAAATATTTAAAGGGTATTCTTAATTTAACAAAAGTAAAAGTAAACAATTTTCTCAACTAATGCGTTAATCTAATCAAAACATCACCTTGAAAGTTTTCTTACATCTTAAATTTACACATATAATGTTTACACTATACGTTAACCTTCAATCAAGAGGCAGAAACGAAATCTGTAAAGGGATATCTCTAAAAGAGGACGAGAAATCAATAAAAGCACAAAGACACAATCTTACTGACAATATTATTTTCTTATTTGCAAGTTTTCTTATGATTATTATTTTTTGGCACCATGTCGGTATACACATATATACTTTTTATCTGAGCCCGAATGTGTCAAATTGCTTTATTTATGCCACATTTCTCTATTGCTCCACACACAAATTGAAATAGAAGGCACGCACATCCATGCCGTGCTATTTTGTATACCAAAATTATTCAACTGAGTATAACTTATATAAAACTAAACCAATAAACCATCGATCATTAAAATAATGAAATAAATTCAATTATGTTAATAATATCAAAGAAACACTTAAAGAAGATATTGAAATTACATATAGTTTTTATGCGACGTAATATAAGTTTTCTTCTCGACCAGATATGTATATGAATATAATGTATCTAAACATGAACACATATGAAGGCTTCCACCCGTCCTCGTTTAGTTGTATATTTGAAGTTTTCTTTTTTTCTTTCTTGCATTTCTAAGTGTGCATTATTAATAAAGGGCGAATTCTAGTTATAATTTCGATTCCAATTTCTCAATTTCTAATTTTTTAATTAAAATTAGTCCTATTTTGAGTTCAAATGGAATCTAAATACAAATACAGGGTTGAAAAGTGAACTGAACTAAACAAACATAAATTTAAAATTCAGATTTTGAAAAATTTTAGAAAATTATTTCAATTTCAAGATTTTCTTTGGTTCTGTTATTTTAACAATGAAAAAATGATGCAGTTCTGTGCTAAAGGCAAATCAACGCCTTTGGAAAAGTGGCATTAAGTTTAAACCATTACCTATTTTAATTTTTAACGAAAATGTTCTTCGCTGCAAGTCATTTTGGAAAGGTGGTACCCCTGGCATATACGTCAGTTTATTTTCGAAACATAAAATTTTATTTTTATTTCATAGATATGATTATGTTGGGAAAATTTTCGATAAAAATTTCCTTTTATCTATATTACAATATCATTTTTATGTCAATCTCTATTAGTTTATTTTATGCCTTTTGGTTTTCTAGTTTATGCAAATCTGACATCTGTAGTCGCATCGCATCTTATTTACATATACTACAAATATACATAAACAAATATACGAGTATATGCTATATTGAATAGCATAATAATAATAGATACATATAGTAATCGACAATTTTGTGGGGTATTTACAAAATTTATATTGATAGTTTTGTGTGTAATGATTCTCAGTCTCAAAACCATTTTAACGATTTATGATTTTCTAATTTATATAAATTATGTACATTAATTTCCAATCTTTCGAAATGCAGCTAAATGAAAAAATGTCGATTGATTTAATGAAAATTTTCAAAAGGTAAAATTTTTAGATAAAATTGTTAATTAAATATTTTGATTATCCGAAAATAATTATTGCGCAAACATAAATCAATATTTCTGAATTTTTGATAAAAAACGAAAAATTTTTGGAATCAATCTGGACTTTATTAAAAACAAAACGAGGTATGTCTATTCATGAATTTAGGTGGCTTACTGCCAATTATAGCTCTGTTAACATTAAAATGAGCACACGAGAAACCACAAGAAACATTTCCTGTTTTTGTGGTAATTGGGGCGATCAACATTTTGGAAATTTATTTTCTTGTCCAGATGGTGTTATACTGTCATCGATTAAAATATTTAGACATATTTAGTAATAATTTGTTTTACGAACAATTAATTAACAATATTATTATTATTTACATAATTTATTATAATTTTATTTTGTTTGTTTAAAGATCGCAAAATAATTCGGTGAGCTCTTGCATATGATGATAATCAACCTTTAATTAATATTAAAGCTTAAATCCATTATTTATTTCTAGGTAGGTTATTTAAATGTTTATTTTATTATCAATTAACGCATTTGCGCTGAGTAGTGAGAAAAGTAAGTATTCGAGTATGTAATATACTCGTATAGCTACTTTTAAAATTTAAATATTTTTGTTTCTTCTCTGTGTGCCAAATTATTTTTAGAATCAAATTCTATGTTAGCGTTTTTTTAGTTTTGTTACAAAATCATTTCACTAAAAGTTGTTTGCTGTCAATATAAAACGAACTACATATGTATTTAATAATGACATTAATTCATTTTAATGAATAATAATGGAAAATCATATAATGGTATAAATTATTTTGTATGAAAAACAATTGATGCAAGTAGATGGAAATTGCAAAATGAGTTTGATCAACGGTACATGAGTACCAAAAGCACTGGTGACAAGCAGAAATATCATCAGTGAAAGCGTGATAGCTTTTTAGTGTAAAACATTCCTTGGTTCAAAATATTGTGACGGCAGGCTATTTACCTGTATTTCGACCACGAATAACATATCCAAAACAGGTGCGACATTTGGATTATGAGTATACATCAGTCAATTTATCAATGATATTCAACAGGTTAATGATGTTGCTATGTCCCACGATCTACATCGAAACGGTACAAACAAACGATAATCGAAATAGTCGAAGCGAATTTCGACTATTACACAAACATCCAAATACAAAAGCAGACCTAGAATTTCAGAATTTATTTTCTAGTTTCGAATGTCGCACTAGTAAGTAACAAACTAGAACTTTTTAAACTGCCTTTGAAATATGAGAAACATAGTAGAAACAAAGAACTGAGAAACATAGTAGAACACAAATTGGCCTTATATCACCGGACCGTTACGACGAACAACCCTCAAAATTGTGCAAAACTGATACAAACAAGACAATTTAGAGCATCGAAAGGAAACACTTCAATGGAAATCTATAGGCATACCAGAAATATACTATAGCAAGATTACACTCGAAAATAAGAAATACAACGCATTCAATGCCATATACTTACGGAAGAAGCAGACAACACAACGTAAGAAGAATTCTACGAACATTTACAAGCCAAAATAGCTGGCGTGTGCAGGTTGTATTCGAAAATATTCTAAGTGATTAAGTCTTCCGACATTTTCCTTTTCTGATGATTAAAACCTATGCTAATTTCAGTATCCCTTCAGGATTTGTTTATAGTAATTTCCACCATATGGAATGCCAATGCAAAACTCAATTTTGAAATCAGTATTGAAGGAATACTTCATCCGTAAACATGGTCGTATATTGAGAATAATAACCGACGTGTCTGACTATAAATATTGGAAGTACAAATAACATACAAATTAGTTCAATGTAGCTAGCTACGACTTTTTCTCATGATTGTGAAACACATACCAAAAATAAAACCAAAAATTTACACTGTTAAATTTAAAAATATTCCAATTGGATTTGTTTTGTGGTGAAATTGAAACATTTTTAGATAATCTTTAACATTTATATTAGAGAAGCCCCTAAGTTCCTAATAGTGACGCTGTAAAGATCAAATAATTTTTTAACGATTTGAAATAAACACTAAACTTTTTTAATTTTAAAGAAAGCTTTTTAGTTCGTGTTAGCCATCGTTGCATTTTTCAGGCAGCATCCGGGTCGAAAAAAATCGTCGTGTTTTGGGGCGATCCAAGAATCGACCCAATTTATGGTTTCTTCGTGAGTAGTAAAATGCTGCTAGGCCAGGACATGAGTCATCGATCGGAACAAGTGGTAGTTGGAAGGAACAATGTCTGTTGAAATCGGCGAGTGGGGTAGGATATCCCTTTGAGCGTTGTCGTGCTGAAACATCACTTTTTAACGTCTTTTGGCATATTGTGGGCGTTTGAGCTTAATTGCTTAAAAAATTGTTGTTGATAACGTTCTAGAGTGATGGTTTCGTAAAGTACGAGTATGTAGATGGTTAAATTAGACAAAATATTGTCAAAATTTTATTAACATAATATTTTACATCAAATCACACACAAAAATAAATTATGTAATAATATGTATTTCTTTGCGTTATGCAAAAACATACTGAAGAATTTTACTCAAGGTTGAAACAACGGGACGAAAGGAGATGAACGGGAAATATAATCAAAGTAATAAATCTCTGTAAAAAAGAGCATAGAATAAACAAAATTGGAAAATTAAGGAAATTATAGAATTTTTTCCTTTCTTTTGTGTCTGTAGTTCTTTACATATAGAGAATTTTGATATATGCATGTATAATATGTATTGTATACAATAATAATAATAATAATAATAATAATATGTATATGTATATAATATGTACTCAAAAGTTTATGTTTATACATAATATATGACTAAACATAAAAAAATACTTGATGACAAACTATAAATTCTCTCACAATTTAGAGGATGTTTGGGAGCTTACAAATCTTTAATCTTTCTTGTAAAAATCTATACAATACAATTCGATTTGATTGTTAATTCGATTAATCTGCCCTACTTGCTACACATAAAGTGGATTAAAGAAATACAAAGTTTATGTGCTTTTTTTAATACGTTATTACTAAAACGGATATGGGGCATGAGGGAACTTGTTGCTGAGACAGAAAAAATCCATATAAAAGAAGTAAATTTCGAAATATTAAATAAAGATTATAGGGGAATAGTTTGAATTAGTATGCGACTAGTTTATGGTAATTGGTTGTAGATTTGCTTTTCGATTAGAAAAGATTTAACGCTTAATAATTTGCGGCTATCTGGTTTCATCCCACAGACTATATTCCCAATCTTTTTAATGTAATAAAATTCATCTTAAGAACTTAACGTTAAATTTAATTGATTCGGTTATAAAAACTTTTTACATAGATGTTTCAATAAAAAAATTACGATGGCAATAAATTTTAGAACGAACAAAATCTTTATGAATTCAATTTATGTTTGTGTTGTTATTTTTGCTTGTATTAGGACATTGGGATTATCACGAATTATAATCACAACCATCTGATCAATATATTGGGTTTTTCACAGTTTCAATATATATTCCTATACAGTCTTGTTATTAGTCAATTAAGTTTCAGCACAAACAGACCATCTCTCATCACCTCAATATTTTTGAACAAACCATGATTTAAGAGAATATTTTTAACATAGCTATACAGTTGAATAACAAGATAAAATAGATCTGGCGGCAACATATAATATTAAATTCGTTATATAATATAATTTGGTTACTTAAGAACATGACTAAAATTTCGTCGAAACCATTAAATTCTTCCCACATTTCCCAGTCAACACCATATTTAATTACATTATAATTTCGAATCCATTATCATCCATGTAACAACATTAAAACATAACACAGCAACCAAAACTCATTGATATATTATACTTACATATGAAAAAATCAATGAACTCCTTCCGTTGTATCTTTTATCCGTCTCATACATACACAAAAATTTCCCTTCTAGCGCTATAATTAAATTAATGTGGATTGATTTTATCTTGTGATATAAATGAATCAAAAATGGAAATAGAATATTTTCACATACACATGCATATATGTAGTCGTATATAAGATGTATCAAGTGTCTAATGATAAAATAAAGTAAATTAGATTATGTATTATCAACTACGTATTCCACAACCACGCATAAACATACACATACAATTACACACCTAAATATATATACGAATAAACAATATGTTTAACATACTTCCAAGATCAGTGCAATTTTCTCACAAGAAAGTTTTCAGTATGTCACATCCTCTGAAGAACAATGACCAACCCAACAATCACGGCAAATTAAATGTTTCAATTAAGATTTGTAAGGACCGTAAAAAATTGGAAATAAACAAACCAGGTAATTAAAATGAAAATTTTCATTTTAAATTATCAACAAAATAATAATTAGTTTATTTTTAATAAAATGAAAATATTTTTTTTTTGCTTCCATAAATCAACACAACCATATTGTTTTTCCTTTTTGTGATCGGTTCAAAAAACACGAATTGTTTACATTGCATGCCAGGCAGCATGTTTATCCGCTTTTATTAATTATATTGAATTTTAAATGAAGGTAATTATTTTGCGGTGGTCTCATTTTACATAAACCTTAACTTTATATTTAACATAAATAATAAAATAATTTTATAGCGTTTTCCATATAATAAAGTTTCGAAGTTATAAAACTACCTAGACTTGCAGAATCACTAACATAATCACTTTTAGGCAAACTAAATTTATTCAGAAAAAATTAATTTATTACCGTTAGCACGCTAAAAAACGCTCTGCAAAGGAAAACTTTTTATTTTTATAACGTAATAGAATTTCCTCCATTAATAAGTTTTCCTCAATTTTGAAATAAATTTGTACTTTTTATTACATGCCAGATTTTGAAAAGTTATAATTAACTAAAGTTGTCATCCTATCTATAATCGAGCAATGTAGTATGAATTATAATCGGTAGTCGGTATACATATATAGATAAATCAATAGCATTCTATAAATAAACTAAGTGATTAGTATCAAAGAAAAACTGGAAAATATTATGGAGCATTAATAATTTTTCTGTTGGCGATTTGGGTTATTTGGTAAGAGAGGAGTTTAAATTATTGATTGAATCAAGTATTTAAGGAAATATTTAACACTGTAAAAATACTATAGATTATCAATTGATAAAAAATAAAATTAACAGACACAACTTAATATTTACTTTAATTGACCTAATCAACTTTAACAAATTTTCCACGCCCATGTACATATATACTGTTTGATTTTTCTTTCATTTACAAATTGAATTAAATATACAATGCGCAAAACAAAAAACTCGACAATAAAAAAAATTTGCGGTGGGGATCTACGTATTCCCAGAAAAGGCTTAAGTATATGATATGTTTTATCCTGATCAATCAATCCAAATTGGCTGTATAGGGGCCAAATTTCGCATAAATTTTGGAAACTATCTATACCGATATTGTTGAAACTTTAATTCAGAAACTTTTAGTTATTAGTCCTAATACCATACTAAAGATCTCCCATTTTATGGAAAAATTTTAAGTCTTATGTTTCAGCCCGACCAGTCAATCCGACTGGACTGTATTGATCCACCAACGTTTAGACTGCACGATACCACACAAGCACACACAGAGAGTCTAATTTTCTAGTACATTAGAATTAAATTTAGAAACTAATAAGAAAATTGGACGTTCATCGAAAAAATTCTAAACTAACAGTTTGGCCGCCATTTTTAAAAAGAAGTAATAAAACTTGTTTCCACTTTTATAGTTTTTTATAATCCTCAACCATTTATCTTTAAAATGTACTTACTATTATCGGGTAACAATATTTGTTCATCATTTTTCTCAAAATTTGACACCCTGTATCTTTACCAACAACAACGAAAGAAAAAATCTTATTCCAACAAAAATTTTTTAATCAACACTACCATTCAAAACAGTAAAATTAAAACATGACCCAAAAATGTGTGATTTAACAACAAAATAGAATACAACAACAAGCAATTTTTAATCTCTCATAGTATATTAGTTTCATAGTATATTAGTTAGTTTCGGCTACGCCATTTTTATTTACAAGTATGTAAAAATGAACAAAAAAATTGGGGTGAAGGGGTGTAGATGGGTGCAAAACCGCTTCAACTATTTTATACTTACGTTTCAACCACATATCTGACGCACACACAAACATCAAGAATTACATTTTTTCAAGCATGATTACCATACAAAAACGATTCAATCTAATCAATCATATCTCTACTTGAGTAACTGTCTATGATAAATAAATATTTAATTTTAAATCGAATCGAAAACCCAGTAAACCATATTTGATATCTATTCCACATATTTATGTTAATCAAAATAAAAATCGTAAGAAAATCATATTTTTGTGAATTTTTGATTACTTCATGCCCGAAAATAAATTTATCTCGTATTGATTTTCCCATTACCTACTCCGCCCGCAGCCCAACAAACAAATCAGACACAGCAATAAAAAATAGTAATGGCTGGGTTTCCGGAAATGATAGGTAAACCAAAGAACATAAACTTTTTGTAGGGTAATGAAAGGATGCTATGCACCACAAATTCATGCAAATCTACATAAATATACAGTACCTACCTAATGGCGACGGGAGGAAATCTTCTTATTTATAATAAGTTGTGTTAAATGGTGCGATAATGTTTTGCGAGTATTGCTAATTACATACAATACATGTCAATGGATTGGAATATTAGTGTATTTGCTCTATAAACACAACCAAACTAAACAGAATTGAAGTTAGATTTATGCATATGAACTAATTACCAAAAATATTGTACCAAAAATTCTTGTTGTAGTTTAATCGTTTATTAGAAATTTATATTGTGAAAGAAGTGGAGCTAAACTCAGTTTATTCGACAATAAAGTCTATGGAAGGAAACACACAGTAAACATTGGTGTGTGATTCGAATTTATAAGCAGTTTTAATTTCATATTCTCATCTGAAACACACAACGTAAACAGGAAAATAGACCAAAACTGAAGGTACTGGGAGAAGTTGACATAGGTTTCATTAAATTAGAAAAAATAAGTTGTGTGTAATATTATGGTGTCGATGTAATGTGACCCGAAAAAATTTATAACTTTCATTCGTTGTCATTATTTATTGTGACGACAGCCGGTTTGGCGGATTTCAATACATGACGAGAAAAAAAAATATTATTTACAAAATTATTGCTAAAAACGAAACGTTTTAATACACATATACCTACATAATATGTGTTTGGAATAAAGCCTATGTTTATAGTATTTTTAGGACCAAACATACTACCAAATTTGAAAATTAAATTTCACTTAATTAAATTTAAGGCAGAACAATCTATCTGTCTTCTCACCATTCACACTCCACCTTTTGACAATTACTCCATCTCCACGGATCTCATCATGTTATTCTTTGGTGTTTACTCCTTCTTTCTAACGCATTCTAAGAATAGTTAGTGCCATTCGCTAAGAATAGTTAGTGCCACTCGAGCACTCTATACGCCTTGAAATGAAGTCGCCAGTTTAAAGAAATTTACATGTCGTGGGAACTTAGAGAACCTTGTTCAAAATACAAATTAGAAGTCAGTTGAAGTAAGAAATTAGTCAGTTTAGTTGGGTGTTTCGGTGTTGTCCTGAGTGAGAATTGTGTTGTATTTTGCAACGCCAAAAATTCAATCTAAAAAATAATTACCTATGAGATTTATATGCCACGGTTTGAGTATGAAAATAATCTCAACATTATCAAATGACAATACAATATACACGTACATACATAATAAACACAAATTTACATGGACACTGTGCCATTGCTCTACAGTAAAAAAAAGCTTAATTAAAATCTGCGCCATTTTAAATTAATTAATTACGCATAAACAATTTACCACCCTGTTACACATGATATCAAATTGTGTTACCGAGAATTGCCAAGCACATAGTAACATTGGAAAATGTCCACGTTCCTACAGCAACATGTACTATATTACACTTAACAGTACATTTAAAAGTATAATGGAGGGGCATATAAATTTAAAATTAGAATGTTTGCCCCAACCTAATCCTATATTATACATTTTATGTTTAGATTTCATCAAATAATATTTTTAAATTTATTTTTCTTAATTTTTACGAAAAATGATGAAAAAATATTAGCTAAAATTCGGTTTTATATGCATACATAGCAACAACATAATAATTATAATTAAAAAGGTAGCAAAATAACAAAATTATAAGCGAACGCTGGGAAAATGGGATAAAATGGAATGTACCGCTTTCATGTTAATTAAATATAAACAAAAACAGTACAATCGCATGACATAATTAGGATGGAGTCACAATTTGCTACATGGTTCTTTCATACTCTTATCTTCACATCGCGCCACCAACAGAATAGAATTCTCGGTTGTTTTTATGTTATTATGGTTAAAAGCATAAAGTGTCACAATTTATTCCTTGTCGCTGTTTCACGAATAAAATTCCAGTCAAAAATCTATCCTGGGATTAAATATCAAATTTGATGGACAAGTACGTATCGTGAAACGCGTTCATTTTAATTTTGTAGTGAAATTGTAGCGTAGCAAAATAACTGTTTTGCTAGGAGAACAGTTAACTGCATTTGTAGCAAAGAGGACAGTTAGACAGGACTAGTTAGACCACAAATACAAACACCTTTTAATACCAAAGCAATATAAATTTACTTTAAAAGTTTTATAAAAACGATAAAAATTTTAAGTTCCATCAATCAAAATTTTGCTCAAATAGAATTGGATTAACCAAATGATATACAACTAGAGATGAAATTACTATCGATTATTTTTTACGAGTTGAAACCGAGCTGTAGATTCAACGAGTGAAAAGCGCGAGCACAAGTCGTACAACCATACGTCGATTGGTTGTGGTGTAGAAAATTGTACTGTTCACATTTATATAGGTTAATTTTTTATTGAAAGTGTGACATAAATAAATGGGATAAGGTAAAATAGAGAGCTTCGACCTTAAAATGCGGACATGTTTACCAGTTCAAATCAATTTCCACCGTTGCTTGCATGCTTGAGTATCAATACCTTACCATCAAAACGGAAGAAAGTAGAGGGAATACGAATGAAACGGAAGGAATTAGGTAAGTGTAATCGAAAGGTACCTTAAAAAGAGAAGAAGGCAAAAATGTGTCTAACATTTCACCATTTTGTATTCGAAATGGGTTAGATACAATAATCGTATGGCATTATTAATACTGAGCGATTGAGATCCGGGAAATTATTAATTCTTATAAAGAATAGGATTACGTCAGAACTCTTTTAAAAGCAAAATCCGTGAGCCAACTTGTGCACTTCTTAAAGCACAAAAGGATTTATTTTTATCATGCACGATCCAATGTACTTGAACGAACAGAAAATTTTAGAAGGATTTAAGGATCGGTTATAGAAGAAAGGAGAACTGAAAAGTGGATTAGGAACGATTTGAAAAATACAGCTGCTATCATTCTTTCGTTCAAGTGCCCGGATCTATCTGAATATTGTAAAAGCTAGTTTTCGCACAAACTATCCAAACAAAGTTCATTCTTGGCACACCAAAACCACAAAAATATTATTAAACAATCGCATCAGCAAAAACCACAACAAAATCTACAATACAATAAACAACAAATTCAATCACTACAAATCCCACAACAGTCTATAGAACAAACCCAACAAAAAAACAACAAAAGCAACAAATAACTCAAGAACATTAAACACAAGAACAAAACAAAAAACTATTACAGAGACACAATAATACAATAACATCACGCACTACAATTAGAACGTCAACAATTTAAATAACACTTTACAAAATAACCAATGAAAACAGACAGTGCAATAAACATTACATAGCAATAAAAAACGGTCGCTGCTAGACGAGATGAAATTGGCTTTGTACGGTGGCCCACTGAATCCTGGATTCCGATTTACTGGTTATCATGAATAACGGTACAGCCAAAGCACTGGATCTTTCATTAGTTTCTAGAAAATTGGCTTATTAAGTCACTTCGAATGTAGAAGCAGAGAATTTTCGGTCATACGAATGTATGGACGAAAGCTTGAAATCATCGGCTAACGTAAATATCGGTTTTGGAAATGAATGAGATGGTGGAATACGATAATTGCGTATTGTGACTTGAACAGGAATCTGAATGCGAGAAACAGAAGCGTGTGTGATAGAAGGAATGTAATATTGAAACAAATCTATCAGCAATGCTAAAAGGAAATATTTAAAGGAATTTGTGTTAGAAATGACACATCGTACCTCAACGACGAATGTATGGAGGGAAAGCAAATGTGTATTAGGGTTGATTAAGTTCGGCGATTTCCCTCTCAATTATAAAAGAAAGTGGATCGAAATAAACGAACAATGAATGGCGATAAGAAAAAGAAATCTGATGAAAATAGTAGAACAGTTACAAATAAGGAGGGTTATTAATCAACTTATGGACCCTAGTGTTTTATATGAAAATTTTAATGCAATGTTAAACTTCGGAAATATTCTAAGTCTTATGAATGGAATTGGAGGTTTATACTAATGAGATGATAAAAATTTTGCTATCGTATATGTGATGATAGAGTAGCTACATCAAAGGTCAAAAGGCCATTGTGCTCGCAATAGGGGTAGTTTCGAATTATGATAGGCGAGAGTGCTTGAGTACAATAAAACGACAGAACTATCATGAATACGTAAAATTTACTCTCTTCAAGGAATTTAACTGGAGGCAGTACTAATATAATAAAAAATTATTAATTATTTAATTAATGAAATAATTGCAATTTTATTTTTAGTTTATTGTGGAAAATTGATTTCGAATAAAATAACAGAAATGGAATTAGTTTTCCAAAATATTTCTTTCTCTGTGATTCTAAAACTATATGTATACTACAAATTCATAAACTTGTAGATCTTATATAGTATACTATTTTTGGGCCTTGATAGTTATGCTTCTGCTATGTTTGTTCTGAATTATCTATACTTAGGTCCTAAATCTTATTAGTTTTGATGTTTATTTTATTGTTCAATAGAATGTTGTTATACTTTTAACACTATTTTTCGTAGGCTCTCGGAGTTGTTGGGTTTTTATTATTTGCTTGTTGTTAATTCTGTCGATTAATTTTGTATTGTATCCGTTATTATTGACTTACTTTATGATTCTATTTTGAGGTTTTATTAGCTTTTTGATTTAAGCCCAGGTGTGATTCATGTAGTTGCAATTGCCTGCGAGATATGCGTTTGTTCATTAAGTGCTACTGAATATTCTGTGAAGAATGAACTTACTATAACGTATTTGTTAAGTGTAGTAATGCATCATCAATTGTAGGTTTTGTCTTAAGTGGAATGAACACCATCTTGAAACTATGAATGAACAGGATCTTGTAACTTGGGGTTAGGTTTCGGTTCGGTAAGAATATACTTAATTTTTAGTTTAAGACTCACATGCTCAGTGTTATTAAAACTGGCGAGTGGTTAAAATAATGATAGTTCGTAGCTTAGTTAGTTGCTTAGTTTTTTATTGATTGGCCAATAAAGAAGAATGGCTCTACGATGCCTTTCGACCATATGTCACACCAATTAGTCACTGGTTTTGAGCCTATTTGCTTCTCAATTATCAAGTGTGTGTTTTATGTGCCCTGAATTTAATTTGGACCAATTGGACTTTGGAGGCCTTCCCAGGTCTTTCTGTAAAATAACCGTTAGTACAAAAACGAACCAAAAGATGCCACATCCTTTATATTTGATTGATTTCTCGTTGCTCATTTTTTGCATTAACTATAATTAGCGGTAGGATTTGCTCAAAATTACTGCATTAGTTCAGGTTTGGTTCTGATTGACAATGAATACAAGATTTATAGAGTAACAAAATATATTGATCATACCTTGCTACACTGTCATAAGCACAAGTATGAATTCTCATTTTAGTTAATGTGCAGTTTACATAATTCGTGGAAAGATATAGTTCAGTGTTGGCCGCAACATGCATAAACACATCACAATTTTTCAAATAATTTGGTTGTGAAAAAATTACGTCATAACTGTAATACAATTAGAATCATAATTGACTAAAGATTCCGCTACTTTTGCTCTCAGGCATTACATAATTTCATTTATCCAATTTGGAAAATTTTTATTTTTGTTGAACCTAATGATGAATTTGCATGGAGGGCAACGCTATTTATCAAAACCAATCGTTATTTAACGTCAAATTTATTAAATAGATAAAGGTACATCTACATACTTTATAATTTATCTTATACTAGCTGACCCGGCGAACTTTGTTTCGCCCCAAATTAATACGTTCCGAGCAAACATTTTTGACCTTCACAAAAATTGAGTTTAATGAGAGAAAAATCAAACAACTCAACTCAATTCGATTGAGTGGTCATTCCATTCACTTTTTCATCGAATTCAACACTAAAGGTAGGTTTATGGTTGCGTTCGTTCGTTCAGTCATTTGTTCGACCAATCATATTTTGTACAAAAATCCAGAATCGTCAATTTTGAGCAATATGATTGGTGGAAAAAATTGTCAGAATGAGCGAACGAACGCAACCTTAAAGGCGGCATAATGCATTGAAAAGTCAATAAAAGGTCGACTCAAACTTAGGCAACTATCGAAAATTTAGTTGTTTTTTGCAAATTGACCTTGTAATTTGGTAATCGTCATAGCGAACGCCAAAAGAACGGGGAACTGAATGCACTTGTTTTTATATATATAGAAGATAAGATTGTCAAAAGTCTACACAATTTATATTTATAGTAGTCCGCAACCAACGCCATCTATTGAAAATAATCCGAAGTGGCTATTTAAATGAATGATCATTGTCAAAATACAATTTTCATCGGTGGTGTTAACTGTAATTCCATACTAAATTCCTCTACAAAACGCAATTTTCGATTTTCCGATTTTTTTTTTTTTGATTTTTCGGTTTTCCATTTGGTTCCGATTTTTTTCGAATTTACGAATTTTCCTTTGAGTTTTTTCGAATTTTCTTTTTTTCTAAGCCCCATTGTATTGAGATGGACAATGCACAAAAGAATCATTCAAATTGATCGTGTCGTTCTCGAGTTTTTGCGAGACTAACGCACAGCAATTGATTTTTATTTAGATAAATAAATAGATAAAATAAATAGATTGGATAAAAAACAAAGTAGCAGTTTGGATGTAGCCTTCGGTGCGAATCGAATTCAGTACCTCCCAATCAAGCGCCGAAGCTTTAACCACTACACCACCTGTCTCATAAAAAATATACACACAAAATTCATATGAAAATGGTTTTTTATTCGATTTTTCGGGTTTTCCGACTTTTCCAGTGGATTTTTTTTTTTAAATTTCTTTCGTAAGAACCATCTCCTGGTAATTGCGAACACAACAGAAAAGATTGAGCTAAATCGGTTCAGCCGTTCTGCACATACATTTTCTTAAAAAATATTTTCTTATATTTATTGGCACGTGTCACTTAATCCTTTGCGGCCTTGTGGTATATTGTAACAAATTTAAAAATTAATGCCTAACTACCTTATGGTATACTCAGCTATATCATGTTTCAAATCAGTACTTTAATCACCCTCTTCTCCACTCTCACCTTTCAATAAAAAATATGGTTTTTGAAATGAATAAATTACATTTATTAGAATGGAAAATATAAAAAAAAATCCAAAAAAAGTTTGGTTTGCATTGCGGCCCTGAAAAGGTTAAACTATATCTTGATGTTTCTTTTTAGCGTTCATTTAAATTGTCTAGAATCGAAGGTAATTAGAAAAACTTATAATTACATTGTAATACTAGAAATAGTGATTTTAATTATACTTTTCATTTTTTAAATCAGCCTGTAGTATAGCCACACGTAACCCTAAAAAGTAGATAAAATTGTTAATCTAACAAAAATGTAAACCGGATAATTGGATTTCTAATTGTGATTAAAAATTATTTAAGCTAGACCTCATTCCTGTTTATGCCATTAGCTTAACATGCGTTATCATTTTTTACGGTCGTTCAACGTCAAATTGCCAAGTCGATTATGTAAGCGGTTAGGATAGGAAATATATATGTACATACTCGTATACATAACCGTATAATATTTTTATGGTTTCCCATTTCGCATCTACATACTCGTATTATTATTGCGGTACGGAATTCGTTTTTTACAAATATGTGGGCCCTGCATGTGATGTATTAATAGCATATCACGAATAAATTTAAAACCCCACTCAATAAAACTCATTATTTGTATCCCATTGCTTTTGGAAAATGAGGTAAAAATGTGATAAACTAAATAAATGTTTTATGTACTGAGAAAAGTCAAGACAGTATCTATGAACCTGACAAATTAATCAACAAATACATAAATAAAGTGGAACATTTACTGTAAATTATTCTAATATTCCATCTCATTCTTAAGAAATTTCCATGTCAAAAATATTTTTTCTAGTTGCTATAAATCCTTAAATCAACTTTATATCTATGTTTGTATATTTCCAAAAATATATTATGTGAAATTTTATTGTAACTCTACCATATTTTTTGAACCTTTAATGGACCCATGATTTTACAGAATGTGGATCAATTTATTCATTGGAATAAACGTGATGATAAATTTTTCAATTTCCCAACCGAAATAAAACTAAATTATTCCTCCGCTCGTAATGATGAATTATTATTGAACGCTTTTTCATTTTTCTGAGAGATATTTATTTATGTATGTTGTTGAAATTTACCATTTAGTTTGGCCAAAAGATTAAATTTATGTTTGTGCTCATATGCATGCTTCAAAGGTTATCAATAAAATAAGGAACAAGTTTTTTAGGAAAAGCTACCGGAGTATCATTCAATAAATCATTAAGTTTATGAAATTTTAATTTCACTCAATATTATTGATTTCGAAATCAACAGATTTATTTTCCAAGCAATTTGGTTTTGTACATATTTAATGTAGATAGAGATACTCGTATGTGTGAAACGAATCAAAAACTTATTTATGAGTTTGATAAATGATGAGGGTTATGTCGCTTTCGCGTTATATTATAACAACAGAGCACAGTTAGAAGTCAATTTGACAACGGCCACGCTCAATTAACTAAATATTTTTAAAGGTGGGGCAGGGCTTCATATTATATTTATCATTAAAAAGGGATCGTGAAAGATAATATGTACCTAAATACATAAAGCAAGCGAAAATTTATTTCTTAACCCTTTGCCTTAAAACAACGTATGGGAGACGTGAGTGTACTGCAGTGCCTAAAATGAGAACCTCGTATCACACACGTGATGATTCTTTCTGGTCAAAAGTGAAAAGCTCGTATCAGACACGTGATTGTTTTTACGCGATAATGTTTTTGTTTTTGCGTTATTGTTTGTTACAGTTGCAATATAAGAGTTGTGTTCATCGTCGCTCGATTCAAAAGGCAAGGGGTTAATTGTGTTTTATAAATAAATAATAAATATGTTTTGTTATTTAATGTTATAAGGCTCGATGTGTTTTTATTATCCTTAAATGAAATCAAACTTAATGTTTATTCATTATATTTTTTTAATTTATTCATAGTTATTCATTGTATTTCTTTAATTGAATATTTTCTTTTCAAGGCAATTCAATGACTGGATTTGACAATAAAACAATTCTACGACAACCATGAAAAACAAGGTTTTCTACACGCCGCAATGCAAGAAAAATTGACAAATTTCGAACGTTTAGGTATTGTTAGCCTGCTAATGAAAGCTTGTATAGGAGTTTTTTCGTTTTTAGCAATTTTTGAAAATCATGTAGCATTTCCGAAACAACGATTAAAAACAAAGACTGAACTGTAAATTGAATTTCAAACAAAATTAGTTCATTATACATATTTCAAAACTTACTTGAACTTTTTCCTTCAATTGAGATATTGTTTGGTGGTAATATGTGTACCGGAACTGGCAGCTTCAATGAGAGCTTTTCAAATTCTGTAATGACGTTTAAAAGTTTAGAGATTAAATTTTCAACCAACAAGGGTTGACGTTGATGGTTTTCTGAAATTTAAGCAGGGGTAGTTTTTATTGATTAGAAGACATTTATGTCAAAGGTCCGTCAAGTTTTTTCACTTTAGAAATCAAGTGTGGTATATTCGAGACCCATGTATACATTCGTGGACTCATTAGCTGAATCTTCCAATAAAAACCTCAAAGTTCCAACCAATAAACAATTTAGCTTGGACGGTGAAAATCTGTTTACTTTTTGTAGAGTTACAAACACCTTGCTGATACCACACAGATATGTTTTCTATTCGTCGGGTGCCGAAATTATTATTATTTGTTTTTTATTTATTGAAAATTAGTGACAAGTGTTTTTCTGACTCCCCAAAAGAAGTGTTTTTCTGACTCCTCTTTCACAAGCGATGTTGGTAAAAGCACATAATTATCATTGTCTTCTTCTGTAGGAATATGTAACGGCGTACTATGATTTTCTGTCATTCCAGATTTATTTGCTTTCCTCCGTTGTTGCTATAATGGTGTAATTGATGATTTTCGTGCTGTTGGCATGAGTCACAAGTGTGTTTCTGACTCCCTCTCATATAACCGACTCGTGGTAATCGAAGAGTTTATGTCCAAGATCAATTATGAGCTGATGATTATAGTTTGAATTTTATTAAAACTTTCGTTCCAAGCATAGCACAAAATATACTACTTATTGTAGTTTGAATCCACTAAACATAATCGTTCGGTTTATTTCATTTCAATCTGGATTGTTCGTCACTATACAATTTCTTCGAGTTGAATAAATATTTCTAAACTGCAATATTTTGCGGGTATTATTGAGGTACTATGTTATTTTTACTTGTCGAGTAGGTCATGTAGCTGTTTAATGGTTAAGAATAATCTTCATAAGTTTTCAATAAAACTACGTTTCCATTGGAAGTTTGACGAGACTCATTTCCTTTTAAAAATATCTTAAAAATAAGCATTTTAGGACTAAAATAAAACCGGAGCTTTTTCTAGATCAGTTCTACATTAAAAATTGGCAAGTGCCCCCACCTTTAAAAATGACGTAAAATATGCAACAAAATACTCTCGTATAAAATTCTTAATTTTTCATTTAAACAATAAAAATGTATCACAATAGAAACAAATTTAATATTCCACCTATAAAATTAGACTAGACAATCAACACACTTTGATGTTACTACTGAATTTTTTAAAATTTATAGCTATTATTCATTTTGTAAATACAAATCGAGATGATTTACATCTCATAACTATAAATAAAAGTATATTTTATTGATCCCAGACTTACATAAAAAATATTTATACTTGTGTCTCAACAATACCTCTAGATATTAATGTCTCAGCACATTCAATAAACAAAGTTTGTATGTATGAGAACTTAAATTAATTTGTTTTATGAAGATTTTTAATAATCGAAACCAAGTATCAAGTTTTGACCATAAGGGAACCGCTAAAAATTAGACAAACTAAACTCTCTAATTTACTTTTCGATATATGTAACTTTAATTAATCTGGAAATTTAAACTAAATTAAATAAATTGCGGGCAGTAATTTCGAAAAATTATGATGATAAAGTTGAAATTTTAAAAATGCACAAATCAAAATTAAATTATATAACAATATTATCATCATGATATCTAGAATGCACAATATTTTTATATGCGCATGATTCTGAAGAGAAATAACTTCAGGGGAAATTGGAGAAATGTTTTTCATCTGAAAAGATTTTATGTATGGGATGCTGAGTTGTCTAAACGAAATTTCCACTAAAAATTTTCTTTACTCTCCAAACTAAAAAAAATTCCGTTTTTCATTCAGATCATTATTAGAATTCGTAATATTCAGTTGTGTGTGACGGTTTATTTTTATTTTATTTATTTCTTATAATAATAAACAGTTAGAAAAATTAAAAACAACTAAACATTCATCAAAAACTTATCGTGGCAAGGTGTTTTTTGTTTTATAAATAAATCCGCTAAAAAAATGTTTGTGGAATTTTAATGAAAATATTTTGTGTGCTATCATCGTAAAGTGGTTCTTCTTATCTCTCGATGTGCTTCTTTTAATTTATTGTGAGTTTTGTAACAGTGCGAGAAAATTATAAAATAAAATTTATGAAATGTGAAAATTTATATGATAATTAGGAAAAATTATAGTGAAATAATATTTTGAAGTGTGTGTTTTTAATGTACTACAACACATCTCAATAATGATGATGAGACAAGATGAGATTTACCAAAACGAATTTTTGATTATTTCTGGAAATCATAAAAACTATATCTAGCGCTTAAGTATATACATTTAATTATATGTTTATTTAGTTTACGTAGTATGTTGGCTAATACATAAAATAACAAAACAAAGAGTCTTGGAAATTGGCAAATATAATTTATATCAATTTTAGACATATTATACATGAACAGAACCTGCTTGACCTATTTAATTTTATACAAACCATTGAGCTTTGCAATTAACTTTATTCCTTTTATTTGTTTTGTTTCTCCTTCAGTGCGAGTAAATAAAGTTATAAGAATAAATTTGGTTCATTTACACAAATTTAAAGGGTGTGTCAAAAATAATGCATTTTTTCCAATGCCGCCACGTTTGTGTTAATCCTATACGCAGTTGATTTCCAAATATAATTCATTTGTTTCAGGGGGCCAATAGACCAAACTAAAATAGCACTACATTAATGCGGAACGGCAGAAATGGTTCGAAATAGATGCACTTGTTGGGCCACCCTACATGGTCATTTCACTGGTGTTCTCTTTGTTACAAAAATTGGAATGCTTTATAATAAGAATTAGCGATACCACATTGCTCGTTAACAGCAGTAAGTCAGAATAATTTATACATACTAAAGTTCTAATTCTTGGAATTCTGTTACTTGTTTAACGTTGAACAAATTATGTTTATTTTACCGTGAAGAAAGAATGAGTTTTATATGAACATGAATAGTAATGTTGGCAGGCTCGAATCCCGGTTTTAGGTCTGCTCGAATTGTAATAAAATTTTACAAATAACGTTCTTCCTATACTACGACCGATGGGTGATGTTGCTATGATGATATAAGAAAAAATTAACTCATTTTCTCATTCCTATTACGAACCGGAATTATCCAGCTGGCACGGTAAATCATGTTTCTTACCGACTGTCATAAGTATTTGTCTTTGAATCTGTGAAAATATTTTTGTTTCTATTATTATGCACGTTGTAACGTATTAATTCCAGTCCTCAAATTTAAAACGGCCATTTCTCTTCTAAAGCTTTTTGAATCCTGTATAAACATAGGCATTAAAAAAATGTGATTTTTTCGTTTAAAAAATTCATTAAAATAAGATTAGCCAGTTATGGAAAATATATGTACATGATGTCGTTCAAATTTATTCTTGAAGCGAAGTTGAAACCAAAATTCTTTTGTACAAAATTATTCGAAACTGTGAGTACATACTTTTAAAGGTACCGAAACAGGATCCGTCTGAATACGATATCCATTTACAATTTTATTTCACAATCTTATGAAAGACAACCTAGATTTCCTTTAAAGACTTATTCAGAAAAACTCCAATTGCTCAAATAAGCATTAAACTCAAACACATAACATTTGAAATTCTTAATTCTTAATTTTTCCCAATTAAATCGATTTTATATAACAAATAATTAGTAAGTTCAATTATGGTTTAATTGGTTTCATTCAAATGTTTTTAAAAGAAACAGTAGTTTAGCAAGTTTAGTCGTTCATAATGGCGGTTTTGTCGTTCATTATGGCGGTTCTAATGGTTTAAGGTTCTTCATCTTAAAAAAAAAACAGTAGTATCATAAAAAAGCATCTAAGCATCGATAAGAATTATCCGTTCATCTGGGAATCATTCCTGTTCATAAGATGAGGCTACAAATAAGACGTTAGTAATATAGGCCATCTGCGAATCTCAACCTGCATTCCAAAATTGTTCCAAAGCGTCGTTTACGAGTCACTTTACTTTCTTTCAAAACGTACGGTTTAATGACTGTGGATGTTGTAATATTACGAAAGATTTTAGTAAGGCGTTCAGCCGGTGTTCTCACAAAACTATTACATTTATGCTCAGAATCCTTGGGTTTTCATCGCAACTTCTCCAGAGAGTAAAGTTGAACGTAAGCACTCTTGTAAGCGTTTACGTTCCCATTTACGAAACTAGTATATCGGCAACAACTCCACAGGTGGGGTTACTTCAGTTCAATATCTGGGTGTTATTTGTGACAGTGAACTGAATTTTAAGAATCATATTCTAAATATTATTAACCGAGAATATATTACATTTGGCTTCATTAGGCACTGGACTAAAAATGTTAACGATCCTTTTATAACGAGGGCGGACAACAATTGTTAGCCTCTGCTGGGGGCAGTGCGCTTTCGCGTGTAACAATTAATTTAAAAACATGCAGCTGTCACCAATTTGTTGCTGACGTTGTTTTGGTTCATCAATCGTTGTTTCTCGGTATCGATTACCCGTTCTGCTTGGAAAAGTAAATTTAAATATCAATTCTTGTGCACTAAGAACAGTATCTGCGATTAGAATCACACATCATAGGAAGGATAATGACAAAAAAGACTTCTTTATATATATTGTGACTGTAAATTTTAAATTTTTTATTCCATAATTTCGAATTTTGATTTTTTAAATTCTTCCATCATTGAAGTTGTTAACTTAATCAAGAATCTTTATATTCAATAATATGAACAAAATAAATGTTCATGTATATTTAGAAAGCATCAATTAGGTGTGCAAACTGAATTGTATAGATAGGTAGTTTTAGTTAGTTTAGATCTAGTTTAGAATTTTTGTTTAAATGGGATCCATCTATTTGTTCCAACTGCTTCCCAAAAATACAAACAAGAGCCCTACTAAGGATGTATGACTTATTTCCAATATGATTGACAAGTTTTTTCAATTGGTCTAGAAACTGAAAGATATTGGCGAACACAAAGATCATGGTAGTTGCGGCTCTATCGAAGTTTCAAATATTACCACTGACTCCAACATATTTCGAAGGTGGGTGTGGTACTTTTGTACTTTCTGTCAGACAGACAATCAGATTAGGGAAGTTCTTACAAAAATGGAAAATTATATAATAACAACGCTCTTTAAGGCTGGCCAGAGAAATGATGTGTTTCAGAGATATAACTGCTCTATGAACTATACTAAAGTTAATTGAACAGACAAATAACTCATTTAGGCCGAACGGCACATTTATCCAGGCCAACCGATTTCCTATCAAACAGATCAATATCTGCCAACCCTATTGATTTCACTACTAGTATCATCAAAGATATTGCAGTTCATAAGAAAGATTGCGGTGCTCACAGATTTTAGTTAGGCCTTTGATTCTATCAGCCATCGTAAGACACTGGAATCCTCATATAAATTCGTATCAGCTATATTTTTGTTATTTGATTCAATTTATGATGAGCAAGAGGGTTGTATATTACGCATACGTCACATCTGAAATTCCTTGAGTATTTATTATATTTATAAACTGGATAACATCATACACCAAGGTTGCAGACGACCTAAAAATCTACAAGTCGATGAAGCCATTGAATGGCTTCCGAGTTTCTTTACAAGTGTAAGGCTTTACCTTTCCACCACATAATGAGTGTAAGGCTTTACCTTTCCACCCCATTACACCAGTGCATCTCGAAATCAATGATCTGGGAGCAACCTTTGTGGAAAGTAAGAGTAGTACAAAGCATGTGGACTCACAAACACCGGAGATTTGAGAGATCCCTACTTGAATATGCGACTTTTATAATGACGTCATCTAAAAAGCTTGAAAATTATATAAAAATGTGTAGACTATTTAAAACCCCAGTTGTTTTCTCCGTATAACCCTGTATGAAAGAATAATTCCATGACATCTTACTAATAGACGAGTGCTGCTGAAGTTATCTATTGTTGGGGTAAACCTATTGCTAAACATCAATATACATAGCAGGCTTTTACGCAACTATGAGTTACGTTATTTAGAGATACACATAGCCACCTATGACAACAACCAACCAATAACGATCCCCCATCACGATTTCTTAAATCATCGCAATTTGATTTGAAAATTTGATAGTGGTAAACATTTTCATGATGTTGACTTTGATTTTACTCAACATGTTTCCAACTGTTGGGTGCCCTGAAAAATCCCATTGATGTTAGAAAGTTTAACCTAAACTGACGATCTGTTCGATTTTAAATTGAGTAAAGAAATTATTTATTTTTTACATTTTTATGTTGCTGAAAGCTGCTCAGGCTAAAAAAGAAATATGTGACGTTTAGTGATGATTGCAAAATGGAATGGACTTGACTGAATTTATTTAAAGAAATTAGTTCTGGAGATTTTCTTCTGAAAGTTAAGCAATGTCCTTGTCGACCAAATGATGTTCGGGCGACCAATGATAATGGCCTGAAATCGCACTTGCTTCGGTTTTTTCCAGATAAGGACCAGATAATTTTTGATCACGGAAATATCTATCTAACAAAATGAAAAATACATTGTTAATTAAAGTTTATTCTTTGTATAAAAACATGAATTATATTTCACACTAAAAACCGAACGAATATTAATACTGACACCGGAATATGAATTAGCCAGTGACAGCGGAACCAAAATTTTATTATTTTAGTTAAACCCTTTTCACAAAAATGTGAATCTTAAACATCCACTGTTCTGCGCTAAATAATTAATTGTGTAATTCGTGTGTCATCGATTTAATCCTCGGATTTCCAACTATATAACAATTTATTTATTAAAAATTAAAGTTTAATTTTTTTATGAAGTTTCTTAAGCGTCTAACATTTGTCTTAAATCGATCAGACCAACTTTTCTCTTTAAACGTCAAAAAGAAAAAGTTATTTTTTCTATTTGATTAAGATTAGATTTTAATTCTTCGCACATATCTTAACAAAAATTATATTATATTTACTTTCTGAACTTACGTAGGTATTTATAAACCTAAAGTGTTTTTAAATTTAATCTTCTAATATTATTGTATTAGGGTGCCTATATTCTTACTCGTAGTTAAAAACAAAACTTCATTCGTTCTTAAATTAGCCCTAAGGACTCTAAAACTTTTCTAGAAAATCTAATGCTTTACAAGTACAAATCTACATTGCAAAAATTGCGCAGCGCAGTCACGCCATACCAATTTATAACAACCGCCACTGATTGATGTGTTTTCTTTCCATCAATTATTTGTTTTAAACTTTTACTTAAAAACAACCTAAAGTAAAATTATCATTTGCGTAAGGAAAACATTGACTCACTTAATTTAAAGTATCCAAGTTGTTTTGTACATAATTTGTGTCCTATAATTTAATTCATATTATGAAGTAATAAAGAGAGCTTTTGGTCGGGCAAGTCCCACTTTTCGCATCATTTTATTGTTCTTCATTTGTACGGTTTCGTTTTAAAAGTAATGACAATAAAAATTAAAATAATATTTTTCGTTTTACTTTCTTAAATAAATTTGAAAATAAAAAATATTAGAATAAACAAATAAATAAGATATCCTAATTTAATTTAATTTCTTTTTTTTGGAATTTTTTTTTCCAGTAAACTTTTGGTGTTGTTGTTGTTCTTCAATTTCGAATAGATTTTTCGCTTCGTTCATGTTTTGTTTTGTGTTGTACGATAAAAAGTATAAATAATGATGAGGAGATGATGGAACATCAAGCCTTGTTGTGTGTATAGGAGCTTTATACAGAAACGGAAGAAAAATATAAATGGAAAGTTTCCGTTTTACTTCGTTTACTCTTCTTATACGTTCTTATTTTTTGAGGGGGTGAAATGAAAATTCAATTTTATTTCTTTTTTATTTGTGTTGTGTCTTTTTGTTTTCTTACTGTTTCGTTTTATTTTTTTCGGTGATTATTTTGCGAAAAAGAAATATTCGAGGTAAACTTTTGGATTTTTTAAAGCTTAACTTTAATCTTCTTGAAACAAGATTTCTTGTGCTTTTACATTATAAAAGAAATAGAGAGATAGTAGTATTTGTATGGTTTTGAAATAAACATATTCTGTATAAAATGGATAAAAATAGAAAGATTTTTTCAAGCGATAAGTATTTATAGTGTTGGATAATTTTCACTTCTTGTGTCGTGGGGGTATGAGTTGAAAACGTTGCGGTCAAAATTAACTTTTCTGAAAATGTGTTTATTTAATATTAGTTTTGGTAGTTTGTTTGTCTGTTGATCCGTTAACATTATAATTTATTAACTTCGGCAAGAACTTGTTATATACAATATTTCATATTCCAAATGTATACTACTAAACTCTAAACTAGAATAACGTAACACTATAGCAAAGGATGTATGTATAATGATTTATGTAATTTACCATTAGTATTTCATATATAACAGAGATTTTAAGGTCTTATTTAACACAATTGTGTTTCTGTTTAAATAAGAAACCAATGTGCGCCTAGTAGGTTTTCTGTCTGCATTTGTATTTACACAAAAATTATTATGTATATGTACGTCGGTTTAATAGAAATTACAAAAATTATGCATAAATGAAGAGAGTTCGAAATTAATTATTTTTTTTCTAGTTATTTTACGATCGGCTTGGTTTAATTAATATTAAGTTTTGAGTTCATAATATAATTCAGAGAATTTTATTTTCCGACACATTTCCGGTATAAGTTTCTACCTATTTTTAGTATTAATCACTGCACATTACATCATTACATTGATTAAAAAAAAATATATATTTTTATATTCGAGATGTAACAGTAACCGTAGTTAGATCTACGTAGAATAATAGACAGTTGAAGAAAAGTAGAAGACGGATAAGGTGTACAAACAAAAATACTGACCATTCCACAACAGAAATTAAAATTACTTGATAATGATAAAGGTATAGAGTAGACCCATTTTATTTTATATATGTACATACAATTTGAGGGGGGGGGGGGGGGAGAAAATAGCAACAACACTATATAATGTTAGTTTATTTTATATTGAAATGGAAAACTCAGGTTCTAGTCACGTGGAAATGACGTGTGAATAAATAAAATTACAGTAATACGTACGTTCTATTATAAGTATGTGCCGTTGCGCAACAAAAAATTGACAGTATTTTGAATAAAAAAGATAAGCAAAGTAGGTTTTTCAATTTTCTTGGAAATGTATAATAAACAGACAAATAAAAGAAAAATTGTTACAGTATGATAATTTTTTCTATATCAATAATTGTGAACATAATTTAAATTTTCCTTGTCGTTTAACTTGATATAATAATAAGATCGTATTATAACTAAATGGTTATGGTATATATGTAATTCTGCATATCGATTTAATAGACCTAGATGAGTTTTCTTCTGCATAAAAAGTTGCAATTAAATTACCCAACCAATAATTACAAGATATACGGAACGTTTAGACAATATCATTTAAGTAAAATCTCATTCCAAAAATTATATATGTTTCATTCGATGATAATGGCTAAGCTAACACCTCATTTAAAAAGTGAGATATCACTTTTATGATATCTGTTAAATCCAAAATGATATAAAAGATGACATCCCACTTTAGTTTTTAAAATTAATTTAAGTTTAACTTCATCTTAATTTTTTGTATAATTTCGAATTTATAGTTATAGGTGCAATTTATAGTTCATCAACTATTTCATTAAAATTCAACTTTATTCACAAGGTCATAAATTGTGTTATTTAAAAACCACTTATTAATTTAATCCTGTAAGGACCCAACTACTTAAATCAGTTTTAGACGAAAAACAACATAAATCGGTTTTGTATTAATATCTTAAAATGGCGAGCTCAAAGTCGCCGCCTAAACCCATTCCAAAATAATTAGAACATTATTGGTGTAGATGAAGGTGTTTTACCGAAATGAAGTATTTGTAAGTAGTTAGGGCGATTTCGATTGCTTGGCCTGATACAGTCCAAAACTATATTATAATATATTTCTCATCAAATATGTGCCTACCATGATTAATTCTGTTGTTTTACAAGAGCCCCTCTCTGTGTTAAATTGTTACTAATGACTGACAAATTTTATTTTATTCGTTCAAATATACTGATGAACTTAATTAATTTTAAGTATTTCATAAACTTAAAACTAATTCAGTTCTTGAGTATATTTGAACGAATCTATTCTATATTAATAAGGAATGGTATGTCATGATAGGGCGGAAAAATCCATTGCATTATAACTTTCCAGAAAACAGTCAATGTACTAATTTGACTAACAATAATCATCACATTTTTGGTCTTTGTCGAAAGTATTAAAATAAAGAATTTGAACAAATAATAAAGGATTGTGTGAAATTTGTGAATTAAACTTGCTCCGTTTAGTTCTTCTTCTAAGCATAAAACACCTGTTTGTATCAAAGCTAGTAAAAGATTTCTTGGTGTTAAATGTTCAAAATGTGAGAAAGCATTTCACAACAACGGTGTCAATATATCCAAGGGGAAAATAGAATGTGCAAAATCAATTGTCTCACAGATCTAGTGGTATATTTTGTGGCTTCATGCTAGTAATGAAATTATTTCGGGTGAAATCATTAATATTAATAATTATCTAGTATCCTAAATACATAAATAATTAATATATTTGAATAGTTAACTCAACATTGTAATTAATTATTCCATGATAAATAATGATATTTTGTCCATTTACAGCAATAATAATAAAAAATAAGTCTTAAGATGAACCAGCACCAATTTTCACCCATCTAAGGAAACACTATCGTCTTCATGTCTACTTAAATCATAAAAATATATTTATTATTTTTTTTCGAAACTGAAATTTAAATTAAATTAAGGAAGTGCATTTCGAAGATTTAATTTTTTTAATAGTTTCCTCTGTTATATGTAGTACTAAAAATCAAATTACCAATAACACTTTTTAAGATAGAAATATAAAATGAGACTAATTCGAACAGAATTTAAATTTAAACACAGCCACTTTGCTGATATCTTTCTTATGAGCTGAAAATAGTACATTTTATTCCAGCATTAGTGACTATAATTTCATTTCGTCTACTATTATTACAATTTAAATATCGTCACCTGAATATTAGTTTAGTCAATACGCCAAATTTATGATTTTAAATTAAGAATATCGCATAAGGTACCTACGTGCTCTTTCCGAATCTGCAACAGTTTTTTTTTAATTAATAACTGTTGCTCAGATATTGAGTACTTATTTGTTCCATATCCGCATTTTTAACAGTTTTTTAATTTTCATTTCAGCCATATCCATTTTTTTAGCATATGGGACAAAAATTTAGTGTATTTGCAGGAAAAAACATTGTAAAAATTAGTTTGGGTCAAAGGCCCAAGAAAATATTTTTTTTTATACGAATACGGAACAATTGGAGTGAAAATTCTAAACATAATAAGAGCCTGTCTCCTTTTCTTAAACGGTAAGAAAATGAAGGCTTGTTTTTTAAAATATTTTTCGCAATATATACATACATACTTCAAAATAAAGAAAGTTTAAAAAAGTTGGTCCAAATCGTTTCGATTTCGTCAATATAGGTGAAACGGTATGTGAGTCACTTAACAGTGGGTCTATTTTTTAATTCAACTCGAGCAGTGCGCCGTTAAAACAAACCATGTGTGTTTTCATTCAACCTGAGTAGTTTTAGTTCACACACTGCATTTTTGTTTGTAAAGTGCGCTTACAACGTGTATGCTCGGTTCTTTAAATGTTTACTCTGAAATAAATGTCAGTGTACGAAGGTTGTGCAAAGCTATATACACATATGTAGCTATATGGTATGTGCATTCGAAACGAGAGTAAACAAAATTTTGAGCTGGAGGGAACTCCGATATTTGTTAAAGTAATAGAATTTGAATTACACACTTGAATTGAGCAAAGTATATCGATTCGAATTTTTACTGCAATTTTTTAATTGTCTGCAGCCATATAAATTCTTCCTAGTTTCTGGACAATATCTCAAAAACTCCCACTACCAATATTTTCGGTTGTTTTTCTAATGGCTAAGGTTATATTGAGAATTTTGGGAAAATGTATTTGTTAGAATTTTCACCATAATTTTTTGACCTTCTGGCCATATAAGATCTTTTCAGTTTATAGCCATTTTCTCAAAAACTCCTACAGATCATAAAACTATAGTAAAAATTCTAACCCATTAGTTTCCCCAAATTTTTCATGTAGTCTCAGTATGACCTTAGCTGTTAGAAAAACAACGGAAACAATTTTTACTAGTGGGAGTTTTTGAGATATTAGCAAGATTATGAAATTTGGTTTCTAGATTGATTTTTGATCGAAATATTGGTTATGAAATGGCCAAGTATAAAATTTTGCCTGAAACTCATTTTAAAAACCCTAATCGCAATATTACTATCCATATTTCAGCGTGTTTGTTAAGAAATGGCGGAAAGACGGAATATCGTTAAATTTCATATGTCACGTTCCTTTACTGTGGAGATCAATCTATTTGTTATTTCAAGGTTCAGTTTTAATATTTTATTCCGCTGGGATCATCCGCTGGATGATCCTACAAAAGATTTTGTCGAAAATTCTGAGATCTTAGTGTTTTGTGGTTGAAACTGGTTCATCTGATGTGAGCTTCCAAAGGAAATACTTTTCTCTAATGTTTTTTGTAAATATTTTGAAAAGTATAGCATTTACGAGAAAAACGATTATGAACTATACGATTCTAAGTAAAATTTGCAATAGTATCGGCCCAAATCATTTTTCCAATAATTAACGGGAAATTATGATTTTTGGTAAGAAACTATTTTTCAACCAAAGTTTGGCTCTGTACAGTCCAAATTGATTGGTTGATAGGAATGAAATTTCATACTTAATCATTTTCCATAAATTGGGAGTCTTTCGGAAGTGACAGCTTCCACAGGAGCTTTTTCGTTTTTAGCAAATATTGTGAAAATTATAGTATTTACGATAACAAATAAATGAATCTAAATAAAATTTGGAACAATAACTTTTTAGTTTTTCAAAATTTAAGCAGAAAAGGCGTTTTTTCAGAAAACCTGCTTTTTAACAAATATTCCCTATGCCCCTGTACACCAGATGGACTGATTGTTCGGGATGAAGCTTCATATCTTAGCTTTTTGCACAAATTGAGAGATCCCAGTGAGTTTTGACCAAAATCGGTCCACCGGAAGTGACAGCTTTCATAGAACCTTCCACGATTTCCACCAAAAGTGGGGCTTCAATAGTGGCTTTTTCTTTTCTGCATGTATTTGTAAAAGTATATTATTTACAAGAAAAACGGTTATGAACTAATAGGTTCTAAATTAATTTTGCAAACAATACCGGTCCAGGGTTAAGGTTTTTGCTTTAATTGGGATATCATATGTCATATCCCACGCAGCTTCGATAGTATAGCTTTTTCGTTTTTTGCAGATATTTTGAAAAATATATAGCATTTACGAAAAAACGATTAAAATAAAAAAATTGTAAATTAAAATTCAAACAAAATTAGTTCAGATCATATGTATTTTAAATTTTTTCGGAAATGACGATTTTTATTTCAGCAAAATTGGGTATCTATACAGGCCAGGCGGATTGACTATTTAGGATAAAACTTCATAATAAAGGTTCTCCATAAATTGGGAGGGCTGTGAGAGATGTGATTAAAATCCACGTACCAGAAGTATCATCTTCCGTAGGAGCTTTTACAATATTTCCAATGAAGATTAGATGTTTAACAATGGTTGAAATTGTAGGTTTCTGAAATTTAAGCAGGAATAATGATTTTTGATTATCACAAATCCAGTAGTTTCAATTTTTCTCTTTAGAAATTAAGTGTGTAATTCGAGACCAATGTACATTTCCCGTATACAAAAGAAAGTCATTAGCCACAACACTTTACACCCCTTCATTTTCTTAAAAGTTTTGCGAATGTAATTTATATTTCGCTCATAATTATGCAAATCTTGCTCATCGTATAATAAAAACAAATCAAAACAATAAACTCTATCGTAACACAGTAATCTTAAACCTAAACCTATAAAAGACGGAAACGGAAAGTTTTAATTTTGTTAGAAAATAGTGAAACAGGAGCATGAAAAAATTGTAATTGTTCATTATTGCGATACGAAACCATTCACATCAGATATTTTAGGGAAGTAAAACATTTACGAATACAAATGTATATAAATCTTTAATAAAACGTTCTAAACTCCAATTATAAAATATTTCAATTTCTTGTTTGGTATCCAAAAGCATTTTATCTTGCTAACTGGTATATGATTAAGAAAGATTTTTTTTTACAATTTATCCGGAAATTTTAATTATAGGCCACCAACTTTTCGTTGGTACATTTTATTACGTTATTCTTTTAATTAAATTTCTAAACGTCACAAAATAAATTAGTATGGATAAAAAAATTTCCTGGAAAATAAGGAGCAGGCACAATGGTTTACAAAAAATATTTTTTTCTATTTTGCTTCCTTTTTTTATTAACTAATTGTGTTATTCCCTAAAGACTAACGGATTTAAGATGAGAGGAAGTCAAATCTAAAAATATACCAACATATTTATTAGGTTCTTTTCTAGCGGTAATGAATTTCTTAATTATGATACTATCGAAGCGGGTAAATTCCGTAGAGGGCCTGATCGATATAAATAAAAATTTTCACTAATTAGTATTTTACTTGAAAAGATTAAGATGGTGTAACAAGGTGCCGGCAAAGCCCGCAAAGGTAGACGGGAAGGAGAGAACAGCATTTGACGCAATAATTATTTACGCAGACAATATAAGTCGAACAATTTTATTTTCCTTTCTAATTATAATAAATTATTGTTGTAATTATATAAATAAATATTTATTTACAATAAAAGCTCTAAGAGCGAACAAATAATGTTGCTTAATAAAATTTATATTTAGATAATTCAATTAGTTCGTTTGCAATTCAAAACGTAAGGCTATAACGTGTTATTTAGAGTATTCGATTATTATTGTTATTAATAATTTGTGTTTATTTAATTTTACAATAGTACTCTTTTTATTTAATTTGAAATTCAATTTTTATTGAAATCGATTTATTGGAAACATATTTGTTTGGGCCGGGAAAATAACGATTTCGGTTTAGGGGTATGAGAGATAAAAGCATTTTTGTAGAATGTAAATAAAGGAAAATGTTTTTCACAAAATTACGTTCTCTGTTGAGTGTTAATTGAAAGTGTTTTGGGGGATAATACAGAACTGGGAACAATATTAGTTTTTCAATTGTGTTGTAGACGATTCAAAATAGAATTATTTATTCTAATTCATACTGGGATGAGGATTGAATTGAATGCATATCACAACTTTTCATAAAATTAAAGAATGGAGGAGGTTTTATTGAGATTATATTACTTGAGTACCAATAATAAACCTTTAAAATCAAATGTTTGGATAGCATCTAGTAAATGCAGTAGGGTTCTGCAACAAACTCCGAAAATTATATGGCCTCGTTAAATTTCTAATAAAATCTAAATATTTTCTTCAATGAATGCCATTTCCTTTTAGTTTATCTGCACACTGCATTTTAATAAATCTATTATGCAAGTTTACATATAAAAATTTAGTTATTGAATGTTTTTCCATTCTATACGAGTACTCCTTAACGATAAAAATTATTAAACCGCGTGAGAACGTGGGTAGCGATGTTATAAAGTCTGGTTCGTATTTAACTGACCATTATTATTACCGTGAAAATAATTTTCTTTGAAAAAATATAATTAAGTATTTGTTATTTTTAAATGAAACAAAAATTTACTGGATGAAATATTGCCAACAAATTATTAACCGTCATCTATCAAATAAATAAGATTATTTTTTTGGTATTGGGTAGAAAATTCTTCAATTTCATCGAAAGATATTAAAACATCGGTCAAATTATGGAAGAAGGTATATCTAAAAATAAGAATAACGATATATTGTGATTTTTCTCCTCCTCCGCTGAATAAACGAGATTAAATTATTTTTATAAAATTTAAAATTCGAATTCAGTTTAAGATGCCGAAATGAAAAAATTCCCTTTGCGTCGCGTTGCGTCCCATAGAAACAATAATTTTTCCAATCTATTTTATATATTCTAATGAAAATTATTATTACATTTTAAATAAACAAATTTTTTATATCAATTAAATAAATAAAACATGATTTTCATTATTTAACTAAAAAATGAAAATTCATTCCTCCTAAAGAAATACAAATAAACAATTATTTTAAGCCGCATATTTTCATCATGTTCTTCATCGCATATTGTAAACAACTTTTTTTTATATTTAATGATTTTTATTGTATGACAGCGAAATATACTGATATACTTTATATAAAACAACCCACTACAGTCGACTTGCAGTTATATGAATTTAGTCTGGTATTCATTTCTTCACAATTCAACATAATGAAGCCACGACCTCCCGCATGCGTAAATACTATACGCTATGTGCATCTGTGTATGTTTTTGGTGCGGTTATGTGGATAATTATATTAACCGTTATGGAACAATTATATATAGACAGGGTATCCGTGCTTAGTATACCAATCATTTACGGAGAAATTCCTTTTTAATTAACATCTAAGTGGCTAATTCGTATCTTCATTCGTTTGAGAGGCATGTGTATCACATTTTGATGTCAAACATTATAAAAACCGATAACTGGCCATTACAAAACCAATTTTTTAGTTATTAACTGTAAAATGTACAGCAAATGAAGTTTCTACGATGAATACATCTTTTACCAAAGAAGTGAAAAAATAGTGAAGAAGAAAAAAGTTGTGAAATGAATATCATGGTGTATCGTCAAACCTCTCAAATGGCAGATACTCTAAGTTGTACTACATTTCTGAATAGTTTTTTTAAATGTTACCGATTGCGACATTTCTGCAACATATGTATTTTGTACAACATAAATGTATCATCTATTTTTCATCAGATTGAACCAAGAACTAACATTCTCAAACCCGGACACCATGTTTATGCAGTTTAACACAGTTAAATGGTTATACTGGTTCAAATTTGTATTTTATTTTAATTGAATAAACTTTTATGCAATTAAAATAAAATAAAAATTTGTTAAAATTTGTAAACAATACAACACAAAATGACACTAAACTGATGTCTATGTTATGTCACTATTGATTTATTTATCACACGTTTACAATGTTTACTTCTACCCCATTCTCTGATAATCCAATATTGTCGTAATCGCATGCGGTCGACGGATTGAAATGTTCTGTAATATTATGGATTATACTCGTAATCTCTTCTAATTAATTAAAATTGTCTAATTTAGACGTATTTTAGTCTGGTATATTTGGTTGATTAGCTACTTGAGTGTTTATTGTTTGTCCAACCTCCGCAAAAAATTCGTTAAAATATTCTGATATATGTAGTGTAGCTGTCATAAATTAGTTCACTATTCGCATATATTTTGGTTTATTGAACGATCTAAAAAATTCTGAATTAAGTTTGCAATAATATCGCTCGCTATCAGTTTTTACAAAAAAAAAAATTCTAACATAAATTCAGTCTCTGTATAGCGACGGGTTGTTTGATCTGGATGAAACGTACACGCAGTGATTTTTAGCCGACATCAGTACTTAGAACTTTTTCGTTTTTTGCAAATATTTTGAAAAGTATATAGCATTTATGAAAAAAAATATTAAAGCAGAAAGATTGTAAATTAAATTTCAAACAAAATTAGTTCAGATCTTTTTTTAAATTTTACCGGAAATTGCGAGTTTTGACAAAAAAAAAACTTTATTTACCAAAATTCTGAATCGCAATAGTCCAGGCGGATTGACTATTCGGAATTGAACTTCTTACTTGAGCTTTCCCATAAAATTGGAAAATCTTATGTAATTTGGGGAAATTTGTTTGCCGGAAGTGGCAGCTTTATGCTAGCTTTTTCAATTTTTTCAATGGTGGGTGTGTAAAAGTATAACATTCACAAAAAATGACGAAAAATTAAAATATTCAAATAAGTTTAAAGACTAAATTTTCAACAAGGATTGAGCTTCTTGGGATTCTGAAATTTAAACTGAAATCAAATGAGGGGGATTCGAGATCTTTTTACACATAATATGTTTTCAGGGAAGTCACCGGGTGTTGGCTTTTGAATACGCCCCTAAAAATTATGAAAGAATTTATTAAAATTTGTTTTAAAATTTTAGGAAATGTTTTATGGAAATGGTTTATTTAATAAAGTTTGAAATGCTGATCATGCTTTTTTGTATTTTTCCATAAGATTAATAAAACTATTAAAATAACTAAAATATTTGTAAATTTTGGTTGAGGGGGTTTATAGACAGATACAATATTATATTTCACTTTAGTTGTACTTAACTTAAAATATCATTTTCAGGATAACTTATTCAAAATCAATATCCCCCGGTTCAAATATCGGACCTTTAACCACTTTACCACTTTACGTCTGATAAATAAATCACACTTATTTTGTGTTGTGGTAAACTTCATTTTATTTATCGGATGATTCGCTAATTTTGTGGATTTAACAAATTTGCAGTTTTCTGTTATTTTTAGCTCCGTCAAAATAATATGTTTCAATGTGTTTGTTCCAGGTCTTTTCTATTCCTTTGCATTAAAAGGTCGAGCAAACGGGATTGCTTACCACTCAGTCGTTTAATGGAGCATAGTATCAAGCCCCAGTTGACACTTAGGACCGAAAACGGTTTGTTCTTCTGATAAATTAGAAAACGCTATCTTAATTGTCGTTAATTGGTCCTCAAATAGGAAATGTGATGTAAAGAGAGAGAGAGAGAGAGAGAGAGAGAGTAGGACGGTTAGAAGGTAGACCCAATCCCTTTATTTTGAGTTTTGTCGTTCTCGCATTACATATATATGTAAGTATACTTACTCCTTGTTTGTCATTGATATCATTGACGAAATGAAATTAGTTTGAGTATCCATCGGATGGTGCGGTCGTATTTGACCTTGCTTTCGGAGTACCACGCCAGTGATGGACTGCCTCCAATTTAGTACATATATCTTGATAGACAGATGTGACATCATACTCCTCAGCTTCACAGGGATCAAACATCATACTTGAAGTTTTTTCATTAATTGTGAGACCCTTGCGAAATTTGGTGGAAATCTCTGTACCGGAAGTGGCAGCTTTCACAGGAGCTTTTTCAATTTTTACAATGATGTTGAAAAGTTTATCATTTAAAATAAACGACTAATAATTTAAAAATTAAATTTTCAGCAAGGGTTACAATTTTAGATTTCCGTACATGTACATAAGCAATTAATTTCCATAAATACAAGACAATTTTTACCAAAAGTACGGTATTATTTTTGTTTGTTGGATATTAAACAAGTAGAACAAATTGTAATAAACAAAAAATTTGAATAGTGAGGCATCGAAAACAATAGTACAAAAAAAGTCTTACTCAGGTTTTCAACAAATGTCTATAATGGACGAAGGCCCATGTTTCGCCATATAAAAAATGTATGAAATTAGAGGAAAAAAAGTTTAAATTATTTCACGAATGGTACGTTTAGATCCATAGATCACAGCGAAGGTGGCTTTACTTGTCTAACCTTAAACGAGAAAGTCGAATTTTTGAAGATCGCAAACGAAAGTCTCATCATGTTTACATGGCGTTAACGGGATTCCTGAAATTTTAGTCGAACAATCGTCGTTTTGGGCCACTGCACACAAAAACTTATACTCAATTTATTTGAAAATTATTTAAATTTAATTAAAATCAATTTATTATTTTTGTTGTTGCTCCTGTGTATCTTATTTCAGATGTTCATTCGTGTATACCATATAATCTTGTGCCAAGATATAAAAGCAGTAACGGGTATAGGTATTTTAGTCATTTTCATATTATTATCATTATATTCTATTCACTTTCCGCAGAAAAAACAGTGTTTGAATTGGTAATAATAATAACAATGAACTTAATGATAATAATTGTTATAATTACTACAATGCATAAAAAAACAGCACAACAGACGGAAATCTATACAGAAGATTTACAAATAAATTTGGTTGGTGAATAAGTTTTTGGGTTAATGAGTTTTTCATTTTTCTTTCGACTTAATCACCGGCCCAATACGTACCCAATTTGAACTCAACAAGAGATTTTTTTTGTTTCCGTCAGATTCCCATTCAAACTTGGTACACATAAGAAAATAAAGTTTTATAGTTTTTTCCGTTTTAATAAAAATAAATTTTCCCGTTTACTTCAGTTTTCTTCTACATCGACGTCGTCGTGAAAATTTTTGATTATGATGGAAGCTTAAAAAGGCAGCACAGTTAGTTATTGTTTTCTGTGCTTGAAATGGTGTTTTGGAAATCTAGTCTCTAAGTATATAAATTTTATGTATATTTGATAATGCAGATGAGTTTTTCGGTTGTTTTGTATATTATCCGAGATTTATGATTTCATTTCATTGATAAAAAATTTCAGTTATATACTTGGATTATTTTAGAATAGCGTACAATATTAGTATTATATTTAGATGTGGTTTGCTTCGCGTATCTTGGCAAATATGTGGGTGCATTCAAAAAACGAAAACGTAATAATGGACATGATTAACATTACATACAGCTTATCATTGCATATTTTAACGAAACATTTGGAACTACTCATTTCAGGTAACTAGTAAAAATATGTATTTCTCCCCTCTATAATGACGATTTAGGTCCTCCTTCTAAAAGAAAACTAAATAGCTTTTAAGATTTATAGCATTTGTAACCCAACATAATAGTTTCCTTTTTTTAATTTATTAGAAATTTTATTAAAAATTACATAAATCATATTTTTATACTATGTTATCAAAAAATAAAAATAAATTTATTTTTTTAATATACTGGCCTGGCCATTCGTTGAAATATTTCTCTTATTTAGGATTTCGTTTTAAACATCCTTCAAACGGACAAACCGTAAGAAGTACGAGTGTATAAAATATATTTTCCAAATGTTTTCATAAAACCAAAAACTGTGTTCACAATACCAACAACAATGAAAAATGTCTACTTTTTGTGAATCCCTTGAGGTGAAATCAAAACTTTTCATTTTACTGGAATTTTTTGTTTCTTTTCGATTATATACATACAATAAGGATCTGAAAAAATGTATGTGTCCTTACAAAAAATCGAAATACATTTTAATGTCGTTATATTTGGATTCTATTGTTATAGTTTAAAAGCCAATATTCGAATAAAAATCACGTATATGTAGACACAACTCGCCACACCAAACCAAAAACCTTTTTATGTCGCATTGATTTTAATACAAAATTCTATGGTCGAACGGAAAACTATTCCTTAAATTTTTAGTTTTATTTTGTTATGTATCATTCAATAGGTATTTAATATTAATTATCTTCTTGGGAAAACTGTTATTGTATCTATAAATTTGTAATCAAGAACGAGGAAGCTACAAAATTGAAAATTACATCCATAAAGAATTTTTGGTTTTTTATCATTAATTGCTGTTGGGTGTTGCTGTCGAAAAATATTTAATTTTAGTAATATTTGGAAGATTTTTCGAAAATTAGTGATTTCATTTTGGTTCGTTTTTAATTAGTTTAACCGTAAAAGATAAATTATTGACTTGTATTTAATTAGGTTCAGTTGATTTATAATTGTTCTAGCTTGCCATCCGGAATGGTTTGAAGGATTCACTCGTAATATAAATCAAACCAAAAACCAAACGCGTATAAGATAAGATCAATCATTTAATCACTAAAAATTATTTACTCTGGAATTATCAGTATGTACCGCAATATTTCAAAGAAAAACATTAAATCGACGAGAAGGATATATATCAATGAGAAAATGGCAAAAAGCAATCAATGAATCTTTTTGTGTTGTTGTTCGGTGAACGTACGAGTATATATATTTATCGGACCACCCCACAAATATTACCATTTAGAACTCATGAATTTTGGAAATAACTACTTAATCCTTCATTTCAACTTTAATGGAAAAGGGAAATCTATTGTTTTGCTGCCATTCTTTCGTCTTGCTAATATCACAGTCAATACTTTTCGATTATTTAAAACAAAAATCAATTCCCACACACATATATTTTATTTTCAACACACATAACCATTTAAATCCTTTTTCCATTTCGTATACCTGCCTGTGTATAAACCCTACACTCACTATCCTTTCTTTATGATTTGAGATGCCGTTTGCTATTTTTTTTTTTTTGTGGGCTGAGCATATAAAATGTTCGTTTTTCTTTAGGGCTTTATATATATATGTATATATAATTTTGTTGTTGGTGCTACTTCCCTTCCTTAGCTATACGATAATTCCAGATAAAAGAAAGCTTGATTCCTAAAATATATACAAACTTCAAACATAAGAAAACATCTTTCAATCAAAATGTTATCAGAACAAGGATAACTCAGCACATAAGAAAAATTGTGCATATTAAGCTTTAAAATATGGAATGAAAATCTAGTACCTAGATAATAAAATTATACGGTTTTTAAAGGTTTGATAATCGGTTTCAAATAGAATAAATCTGATTGCATCTGAAAAAAATAACAAACTATTAAATCGTTTAAATTATCCAAAAAGTATGGATTATCCAAGGATCCTATTACTCAATCATTTTGTTATACACTTTGAATAATTTCCTCATACACCATTTTTCTAATAAAATATTCAATCCTATTTTAGACTGTATATGAATAAAATATTAGATTATATAAATATATTTATTATGCTAAATTTAATAATTTTCCCAGTACACGAAAAATGGTGCCTTTTCCATATCAAATCATTATTATGAAAAAAAAATCAATTTGGAGAGCAGATATTTGCTGAGGCACACTCAGCACAAAAACCAAGGAAGTTAAAATACTGAGGAATAGGTGGCAATATTTTACCCATATAAAATTTGCTATTTCATCTGTCACAAGCCAGAATAGGATGGTTATATAAAAAATCCATATGGTTTACTCATATTTCGCTATAAGCACCCGTCAAACCGGTTTGTGTTGTTGTACGAAGTGACGTTTTAATTTTGCGCGTTAAAATGATAAATTATAAATTTTTAAAATTGTTATTTATAATACATAAAAACAAAAAAAACTTTATTAAATAGTTATTTGTTTATGTAGTGGTGCATTATATGATAACAAAAATTAAAGAATTTTGTGTAAAATGAAAAATGAAGTGTATCGTGAAAAAATGCCAAAATACGCCTAAAAAAAATACAAGAAGGAATATCTTACCATCAGTAAGTTTATCAAGTGTTTATATAAAATAAAATGTAAATTGTGTTAACAAGCTAGTGATTTGTGGTAAATTTATCCTTAATTTAAGTTATAAATCAGAAAAAATTAAAGAAACAATTTTGGTTATTGGCGTGGGCACAGAATATTCTGGTAGCGTGGGTGCTTATAGATTTTTTGTTGTTGTAATCCCGTTGATTTAGATGCTTTCTCTTTACCCTCCGAATTTGTGACACTTGACAGTTGCTTAGGCTCATTCTGTACCTTTAACTTCTTTGACAAAAACATTATAAATTTGTTTACACACTACTGGCAGAAATTATAAAACCTTTAGTGGATCATAATTTATGTATTTCGAATTTTAGAAGCACAACATATTTTGATGAAATCAGTATCTCGTGAGATATATAGGTACGACAGAAAGACAATCAATTCACAACGCTGGTGAAAAGAAATTTTTGAAAGCATCCAAAAAAATATATAAAATATTTGGTTACAAATTCAAATTTTCGTGTTCTTGTGAAAATCGGTAAAATATTTCTCGGAAGTCTCCTATTACCAACGAAGTGAAAATCATAATGAGAAAATCGTTTCGTAAAAGAAATATTAGATATTGTCCTAAATGTAACTTTTGATAAAAAAAAAAAAAAATCTTAAAAGTGGATTGACCGGGATGTCTAGTTTATATGAGAGCTTTTTACTTCTCTTTTTTCTTAATCAATAAATTAGCTTTAGGGAATTGGGAGTAGAATTTTTTTTTTTTATTTTTCTAAAATAAAATGGATTTCATATCTATTGGACCTGTAATGTCACTGAAATGATCATAAATGATTTACTAATTCAAACTAAATTGATTGGAGTGAAATATCTTTATGACCTCTTTTTAAAAAAAATTCATTTTAACAATATAATGTGAATTAAATGAACAAATCTGGAATAGAAGATATCCGTTATTTATATCCGGTGACATACAATTGTTTGGTTCTGCACAAGCGTTCACTCCAATTAGATATAAATTTTAATAAAAAAAATTAATTTAGCTAAAAAAGACATGAAATAAATACAAAGTAACTGAAAGTCATGTTTACATTCAATTAGGAAATTAACAAATATTTTGCCGGTTTTGCCATTTGAAAAGACATCGATTTCTACTCGTTTGTAAAATTCATTCTTACTAGTAACACTATTAATTACTAGAATGTCTATTAAGTTCTTCACTGATAAAATATATAAAGTTACTTATGGTTTCAATTTAAACTGAATAAACACTGAAGCAAACCTTTTGAAAATTTCCGGGTAGCACGTGTTTGCAAGAAAATCATACTACCTTCATCGAATTTAGTTAGATAATCGTTAGCTGAAGATCGGTCACCATATTTGGCATTCGGTCACCATATTTTATTGTTTGGTCACCAATGGGAAATTTTTCATTTGAAATAACGGTATCAACGGGTTCATCGCTTATTTGGGTATTTTAATTTTTTCAAATCCTATTGGAATATGCCATTTAGATAAAAAAACAAAATTCTTGATTCAAATTGTTGCATCTAAAGTTGAAAAATTGAATTCCATATTTTGATTGTTCATAATTGTAAACCTCCTATATTAGGAATGCACGATTCAAGTCATTGAAGAATAGTCTTTCCTACTTAACTATACGTATTACGAAAATTCATTTATTTCATTTCAATTCCGCGCGACTAGAATTATTTGGCTCGAGCAAATCAAATTGTTTGTTGGCCAACTATCCACAGCCGAACAATTCCAATCGTTACGTGGATGACCAAACAAGAACATCTAATAATCAACCCTCAACGACATTTTTAAATTTTTTCTGCATTTAGAGCATATATGTACATATATGAAATGCATGTAGAGTCAACAGCAAACCACTAATTTTTAATAGATAATTCAAAACAGATTATCCCACACTACTAAGATTTAAGATACTTACTATTAAGAGACTTAAAATTTTCAGTCACTTATAAATTTAAAATATTTAACTAAATTTAGCTCAAGGAATTTTAATTTTATAATGAACTTTTCATGAAAAGGTGAACCAATTATCTTTACGTTGTTGTGTGGCATCTACTGACGTGGATTTAGTTTGAAATAAAATATTTATAAAAATATCTTATAGTTAATAATAAAGTTCTATTTTTAATTTAATAATGTTGTAATTTGATGATTAATTATTTTGGTCTATGACTATTCTGTTTGATTATGTTTCTAATAAACTGAGCATTTAGTAGAGATATGTATACTTGCGCATAGTTCAGTTTGCGGATTTTCCTACTTCTAGGTCAATGCTAAACTTTTACAATCCTTATAGAATATAATATTCCTTCCCCAGATTACAAACAAACCAATCACTTTATCTCTATCCTGTTAGGTGGTGATAAATGTAATATCGAGCTTTGCAGTCTGTTCTGCTAGTAAATTACATAATTAGTAAAACATGTTGATACTCGTATCAATAAAAAATTCACATTTTATTCTTAATCGTATTTGTGAAAATTTTGCTAAGATTTTACAAAACGAAATTCCCAAATTAGCGATGAACCCGATTTTATTGAATTAGTGCAATTTTGATCTCATTAAAAATTTTGCATTAGTGACCAAACAACAAAATGTCGTGATCAAGCCCCAGCTAATGATTATCTAACGAAGTTCGATGAAAACATAATGATTTTCTTTCAATATGTAGTGTGGTCATCGTTTATCAAGATTGGCCACAAATTTTTTGTCGAATGGCTTGCTTATAGGTAAGGTAAATGGCCAAAAATATTGAAAAATTGAAAAAATTAATTTTCAGGTTTTTAGCACTTTATTATGGAATAAAACTTAACCAATTAAAGTTTGAACTAAAATTTAAAATAAAAAGATTTCTTATAGAAAGTAAAAACTTCAAATTGTGTCTCCGACTGTAGTACTTATTTCTTGCCTTCGATAGGACAGAAAAAGCTTTTAAATTAACAAAGCAGCAGCCTATCAAACTACATAAATTATACACAGTGTGTGCACACATTTAATGTATGATGCATATATTAAATTAAGTCAAATGCAAAATTATTTTCAGTTAGGATAAAAAAGAAAATATATTGAAAAAGTTGTTGTATTTTAAATAAAAACTGTCAATCTTAATTTTTAATTAATTCATATTCAGTGACCCTAAATTTTAACATTGCATTTATTCTCTCTAAATAAAAGACGAAGAAGTCGAAACGAAATTTTTAATTATTGAACGAGTTTACAAGCTGCAAAATGAAAAGTTCTTCTGAAAACGTTTTAGTTTTTTTTTTTAATTTAAATAAATGTTATAGCAACATTGCGAAATATAAATTGTGGTTATTCATTGCTGTATTTGCTGTGCTGCTACTTTACCTTTGGAATGTGGGAAATGGAAAAATCCTTGACTTCTAACAGAAAATTGTTAGTCTGATTGTTTTGATATAACGGGTATAACGTTAACAAAAACTTAATTTTTATTTATAGAATTAGTAACAATACATTACTGTTGTCATCGAATAGAGACCATTCGTAACATAAAGATGGTCGAATTATTTCGACCAACGATTGATGTAACCGAGCGCGGAATTGGCTTGATTGATAATACGATCGATATGTGATGTATAAAATTCAATTCACTGTCACCCAGAAATCACGCCCAAATCACGAACAAAACTGGCTCTGGTAACGGCATTGTTGTTAATATAATAGTCGCGAGAAATGGAATATACACGTTTTCGAGAGCAGGTGATTGCTTGACATTCGCCCACGTTCAATTCTAGGTTGTTCTCTTCACAACATGCGGAAAAGTTATTGAGCTCGGATTGCAATAATCTCAATAGGGAACATCAATTAAATTCTATTACACATACAAATCGTATAACCTAAATCTTTTTAGATAATAAATGTACTTTAAAAATGAAGATGAAAAAATATGTTCAGCTCACAATCCTCAACGGGTCGGCGATCGATCGTCGTACGAGAAAGACGTGTTTTTGTCTTTCTCTGTATAGAAAATTGAAACTTAAATTTTTTTTTCTGTTTTAAATAAATAAATAAATAATATTTTATATATAAAAGTTATTAAAATTAAATATTAAATATATAATATAAAGTGTTAATAAATTGGTGTTAGTAAATCGAAACGTGAATTAACGTGAAAGTGTCTAGGTTGTTATGACGGGTTGTTTTGTTATTTGTGTGACGCACTGACGCAGCAATGGAGAACGCATCACAAGCTAAGTGCTTTTGTGTTTCATATTTTTATTTATACTTTGTTTAGTTTATATTTTGTTTAATTTTTATTTTTTTGTAAAAAATTTATATAAATTTTAATTTTATTAATGTAAATATTTTTTAATATACGCATTTGTGATATGTCGTATGGTTTACGATTGTGTGTGTGTATGGATATATGTACGTACATTCACGTAGTTTAGTTTAGTCAAATAAGACAAAAAGGATGAAAACAAAAATACTCTTCTGTTGCTTGTCATTCATTTTCCGTTCATTTTTAAATGAATTTTTTATGCTAATTTCTCTTCGCTCTTGAATAGTAAAATGAATTTTCAGAAATGTTATGCAGTAGAAAACGAATAGTGTCTAATGAGCGAATAATGAGAAACTAAAAAGGTTGATCTTATTTTTTGTGTTAGCGAACGGGATCTACTGCTCTTTTGGTTTTACTTTTTTATTCTAATAAGAAAGCGAAAATTCATTGTAGTACTGATTGGATAAGATGTATTGTTGCCTGTATTGAACGATCGAATAGAGAATACATATCATTTCTTTCTACTTTATTCTTGATAAGTGAATAGTAAAACAAAATATTGTTTGTTCTTTTACATATTTCTTGTTGATCAGTTTTACAAATAATGCATTCATTCCGTGGAAAGATTTGCTGACAGCAATTTTTTTACTGAGAATACGCAAAAGAAAAACTTTAAAATTTCATAAGAGTGACAAAGAACAGAAATATTTTTTATTTCATTTTATAGTAAAATTTTATATATATGTGAATGTATATGTGTGTGTATGTGTGTAGATATGTATGTATATGTGTATATATTTAAATATTCATGACTTTTTTGTAGATTGATTTAAAGGGATGAGACCTCATATGTGTTACGGCAAAAGGGAAAATGGTTTTTATGGCAATGGTTTTTAATTTTTTATTTCCATTTGTAATGACAATTAAATCTTTGATGTGATATCCTTCGGCATTTTAATGTTGACTGTTTTTTTAAAATTGCTTACTGCTGGCACTATTTTATCTAAAAGAATTTCTGGCTCAATAATATTTCTCGAAACAGGTTCGTCTTTGCATGGGAATGATATATACGAATATCGATTGATTTGAATTCTAAATCCTAATCAACGACCTGCTCATGTACCAATTGTGTAAAAAGCCTTCCGCGTGGTTCTATTTTCCGTTCGTGTCATCACCTCACATAAATCATGATCGTTTTGTTTGATTGAGACAATATACTGCGGAAGATGCATAAAGTCATTTTTGGGCTTAATTGGAATTCTAGCAAATCGCAATTCTAGCAATTAGCATTAATTTGGGAGAGGCTTAGTTCGGCTGGGTCATCTGTCAACTAGCTGTTTTGACGTGTAAATGGAGAAATAGGAAAATTCCTTGGCCGATTATTTTCGGATTTATTTTGTTGAAAAATCCAGTACTTCACCCGGGATTTATGTTGAAATTCCGGTTCAGCTCAACATATCAGATTCGATGATTAGTTGATGATTAGTTAAGACATTGCTTAGCACGGCCGAACTCCAGAACTTCTCTAAAATCCATTTTTACATTCACATTTAATTCTGCTTACCTGATTTGACAATAATTGGTCGGGGTATGGCCAAGTTCCATTCAGAATTATCGAATTTTTAGAACTTTATCAAAATCAAAAAGACACATTAAAATCCCAATACAAGTTGATCCTAATTTATTAGAATCCTAGCCCAGCTCTACAATCTGAACTGGAAAATTTCGGTTGGAAACGGCATGTTTCATTCATTATAGCAGAATCCGAAAATTTCGTCAAATTCGGCTTTGCACCCGAATTTGATCATCATTTGTTTTGAGTTTGCTTAGTTCCATTGAACATGCTACAGTGCCAATCCAATTCTGCGTACCATATTTAACAGTTATTGGTTGAGGAATAGTAAAGTTCCATTGAGCATGATATAAATATCCTGTGCACTATAATTATACTTTGCAATTAATGGAATATTCTCTTCTTTGGTGAACAAAACTAATAAAATATTTGAAATTTTTGAATTAAATTAAAATTGTTTGAAATATCCTATCAGGTAGTTAATCTGGTATTGAATAACATTGATATTTTTCCGGGAACCATTGCCTTTGGGATGCCTTACATATAAAATTTGTTGTTGTTTTTTTTTTTTATTTTTATTTTTTTTTTTTTTCGATTTAAGGGTTAAATACTAATGAATTTTAGACTAAGTTTGATATAATTTAAATAATTATGGATACAGGAAATCCTATTGTAAGTCGTGGAATTGCAGGAGGATTAAATTAATAAATGTTTATATTATATTTAGGAAGCCGGAAAATATTAATTTAGAATTAAATTTCAGAAAATCTACAGACGTGAAATAATATTTCTTTGAAATATTAATTGTTGATTGTGTAGATTAGAATGGTGTTGTCATTGCATTAATAACTATCGACTTTATATAGGGGTCTGCAACTGGGCCGATTTAATCAATTAAATTTTGCATTAATTTACAATTACATTTCAGGAAATTTCCAGATGTACGTGAAATAATACAAATTTTTTCTCAGATTGCTGATTTAGAGAAGCAATTGTTGAAGACCAATACCATCGATATCCATTAAACCTATTAAACCTTTATCCTTCCTTAGTAGATTAGTACTGTGCTGTCTTTGTGTTACTAACTATCGGCTATACCTAGGTGTCTGTAACCGGGCCGATTCTGTCCCACTTAACTAACCTATCCAATCCTTCGGTTTTGTTATATGTAAAAAAGAGTGTACGGTGGGCCCGGCGTCACCCGGGAGCTCCTGTGTAAGAACTTGGTCGTGCATTCAGAATCAATCAATCAATCAAAGCTCACAATCCTCAACAACCTTTATAACAGCCTTTTACCCTTTGTCTACATACATTATTTATCTTGCCTTCTTATGGATGGAAAATATACAATGCAATAGATTAATCATCTGATTTAGTTTATAGGGGTAGATAATACATTTCCAGAAATTTTTTATTTCTGATTCCTCTGGATAAGTCATAAAATGATAAAATTAACAAAAAATGTCAGTTCACAGACTACATAAAACGTAACATAATACCGAGATTATGATACGAAAAAAAAAATGCTTTATAAAAGTTTTATGAATTGAATTTTACTATTCACGTTGTAAAATGTATATAAAACGAAACCTAATGAGCAGAATAAAATATCATATCCATTGTTGATTTGTTAGCAAAAGAATGGCGGAATTTTAATTGGACTAGAGATTTGAGTTAAGAATATAGTATACCGTTTAAGAAACCTTTGATATTCGAAATACGTAATCAGGTCCCTACAGTACCAAGTAAATTTGAAAACATTTTTTAAAAATTATATGGGCTTGTTTATTAAGGACTCACTATATCTGAGATACAGCAAGATATTTTCTTCAAATATTTCGAGTTATACTGATATATACTGATTCACCATGGCCTGACCAATTGCAATCATAACAAGGCTTATACATAAAAGATATATGTATAAACTTTATAAGTTGACAAAATGAATGCACTAAACAATAATTGCCGGCGCAAGAATTTTAAAAATAAGAACAGCTAATAAGAACAGAGAAACTTAACCTTTTTTCATAAGTCATACAGTGGTTTTTGGCCGAAATTGGTCCGCCGGAAGTGGTAGACTCCATAGGAACTTTTGTAAAAGAAATCGAAAATGACGATTTTTGACAAAAAATAGTTTTTACTTTCTTTTACGTAGCAAAATAAATAATGTTTTTCAACAAAAATTCGGTCCGTGTACAACCAAGGTGGATTCATTGATCGAAATGAAACTTCAAAATTAAGGTTTTTCCATAAACTAGGAAAAACGAAAAAGGTTCAAGGGAGGCTGCCACTTCCAGTGAACCGATTTCGGTCAAAATTCCCAAGGACCTCCTAATTTGCGGAAAAAGGTGAACTATGAAATTTCATCCCTATCAATCAATCCGTCTGGGCTGTACAAGGCCGGGTAATTTTTGCGAAATACAAAAACAAGTATTTAATAAATTGTGTTTATTAAGTGGATATTCTCTTATTTAAATTTTTTTCCACTGAAAATTTGCAACTTTTCTTTGTCTCTTTTGTTAAACTATTTCCTTTTACCGAAAAACGAGGTTTTCGCCGACGATTTCTCAATCGGCGAGTACTCAGCACAAATTAAACTATAACTACGAAGGATTCTTTTCCTTTCACACTTTGTTCATACAAGTTCACGCCGCATCGCACAATATTGGTCATAATGTTTTCCAAAGTTCTTCAACTTAAAAAGCCTTACATAAACAACCGGATAAATTTGTAATATTAAGTGGCAACAAATTTTATAAACTGAAAAATTGACTGAAGGAGAAATATTTTGACTTCATAAAACTTGTTCTTGTTTTTGCGACATATTCGAATCGAATAGAAACCAATTATTTATGTTTGTGCTTTTTACGAACATAAATATTTGCTCTATTTGGATGTACTTGCAAATGATGAAAATAAAAGTTAGACGTTAGCTATGTTTGTCAGAATATGAAGACTAAGTTTAAAATTGAAATTGGATGTTTATTTAGCAAGATCTCACTTTCTCTAGCTTAATGAAATATAAAACACTAACATCTAAAAACTTTGTCTCTAACATAAACAGTTATTTAACTTAGAAAATCCACGAACAAATCCTGTTATATACTCGCAAATCTATTAATAGCTCGTAAATAACATAATAAAAATCTCGTATTTAAATGCAATTTGTTAGATAGGCCTTGGATAGATACGTATCGAAATTGAGCTTTTACTTACAGCTTTCTCTATACGTGTTGTTCTGTATTATAAAGATTGGCATAAATAAAAACGGGCGGCGGCCCACCTTTGTTTACCAAAATATTAGAAATCTTTAACGCAACCACATTTCAAAGGATTAAATCGATATGTCGAGTACCTGTTAATACCCATACAACTTTATTTGTGTATATGTGTTCCCACACAAATTCAAGAGACTAAATGGGGTGAAACCAAACGTGGCAAAAATAAAAGAGTTGATGGAATTTGTATAAACTCATATGTATACAAAAAAATAATAGAAACAATTTTCCTTGTATGGAAAAAAAAATTCCAATTTTCAACGGATAAGAGATTATAATATTTATCATTTATCAAAAAATTTTGCTCGTACTTATCAATCTGCTTGAATGCTGTATGTTTTTTTAAATGAACAAAAAAGGTCTTATTCACAAATCGGAAATTACATGGATCGAATTTTTGTTGATTTTTCAGGAAATTATTTTCTCGAACAAAATATTAGATTTAGATATTAAAACAACATTTATTTATAATTTATATTTATAGATTGAATAATATTAATTTAGAAGATTATAAGTTCCTATAAAGAAAATCATGTTTTTCAATTAGGTAAAGGTGTTTTCGTACGGAAATGAAAAATTCATTTTGATTTGATTTTACTTCCTTCCGGGTACGCTTAAAGTAATAACCTAATCCAAATAAATTTTTCTTTATGTTTATTGATTGGCCTGCTCTACTATGTATATGAAATAATTTCCAAAAGGGAAAAGGATGGAAAATTGACAGGAGTATATACGATGGATGACAAATGGTTATTAAATGTTCGAAGCATTTTTTGGTTTCAAGGATTGATGAACACACAACATCGAAGTGGTAAATGTTTGATATTTTATAAATTATTCAAAAAATGTTTCATATGTTTGAGAACAATTTATTTAAATCCGGGTTAGCGAAAGATTATAAAGGTATCAGCAGGAACGAGGTTAGATATATACTCGTACATAACCATATTGTATACATAAATAAATAAAGAAGGCAGAATAAAATAATATGCTGGTTTATATATTTATGCTTTATACATACATACTATACATACATATATACGTTGATGACAAGATTGCGGTTTTCATAATAGACGAAGAAAATGATTTAATATTTTCAAACTTAACTCTTTTCAAAAAAAAAAAAAATATGGTATCTACCATTGTAAGCTACGAGTATATTTTTTGTGGACTTTATAGTGGTTCGTTTTGGATGCCGTAAACTCAGTGAGGATTAAGGAAGTTGTGGTAAACCATTTAAACATTTATTTAAAATTGAGACTTTAAGTCAGTTTGTTCAAAACAGTGTTCACAAAACATGTCTGGCTTAAATCCGCAGGGAGAAATTATCTGGCGGAAGAACAACCACAAATAAGTAAACTTTCCTTTGAGCTTAACTTGATTTAAAATAAAAGAACGATTGGTTAGTCCCATAATCACCTTTAAAACAACTTGTTGTAACATCCTTTTATGCGATACTTATTTCTCGTTTTGTGTAACTGCTAAACTTTTCAACATTATTGCAAAAATTGAAAAATTTCCCATTGAAGCTACCTAGCAAGGATCTTCCAAATAATGGAAAAACTTTAAATATAAAGTTTTAATCCGAATAGTCACATCGCCTGGACTGTAGGATGCCGCATTTCAGATAAAATTTAAAAAATGATTTAAACTCATTTTGCTTGAAATTTAATTTTCAAACTTTTATATATTTAATCGTTTTTTCGTAAATGCTATATGCTTTATAATAAATACTTACTCGCTTAATTAATACTTGCAAAAATTCCTATTCTAATCTGCCACTTCCGGTTGACCAATTTTGGACAAAATCACTGGGATCTACCAATTTAAGGAAAAAGGTTAAGTATAAAGTTTCATTCCAAACAGACAGGTCGTCTGGTCTGTACACACACATACACACGAAGGTTTTTTTTAAAACCACTTTTTTACTTCTTCGATTTAGCAAATGGTAAATCCACAAAAATCTCGAGGTCAAAATTTTTCATGATTACTACTACACTTTATTTGACTACGTAAAAGAAAGTAAAAGCACAATTTGAAAAGTGGTGTCAGAATCATCCATCCCTGAACAACATACGCTTTAAGCCGCTTACTATTTTTTTCAATGTATATATTACTCAATGTATGTACTCAAAATGTCTTAAAATCCAAGTCACAAAGGTGTTCCAGAATCTACCATAAATACTTGATAGCAGAAAAGTTTCGAAAAGCATATTTCGAAATTTAAATCAGAAACCTTTTCGAAATATTCCCAGCTCCCAAACTTGAGACAATCCATAATTTTCTAAATTTCATTTCTTAATTATTCTATTTCCATGAATCTATACCATTTCGATGGCTTCAGAATCTCATAATTTGAAAATCCGGGTAAACATGTGTCAAGAAATCTCTTGAGGTCCAATAAGGATGGACATGCATGTAGAATGTTAGATACATGACTTCGTTATTAACCAAATACAGATATATAAAAATAATACAAATTTCAATTTTGCAAAATAATGGAAAATCTTGATGAGATTCTCATTAAATGCTTAAATCGACATCAACTACGGATATATACTTGTTCATAGAATAAAAATAGGCAATTTAAATGGTGATCAGTCCCTGCTATTATGTTTATGTTTAAATTTATTCATATTATTCAAAACTATTATTCAAATTAAACTAATAATTTATCACCAGTCCCAAAACCTTTATGAATTATTAAAGCAAGAAAATAATGGTAGCGCCACATGGTTTGTTTTCTTGAACTTGTACTTAATTTGTAGATATTCTTAAGTCATAATTAAATTAGTTAAGCCAAGTAAAATATCTAGGGATTTCTGATTGACATCATTTATGACAAAATGAATCGAGAAAAATGATAAAAAATAAAAATTCGTAAAAAATGTCCAAACAAATCTGGATTCAGTATTCGGAACCCAAATAGAAACACCAATAACATTGCGTAGCTCGGGACAATTAAAATTTACGGCAATATGTAAAGGTAAACTGTATTATTATAGTAGCTTGATATTGATTTATAAAAATTCGCGAATTCATGGTACACCTAGAATATTGCAAGTTTTGACCCAACCGATAAATGTTGTACAAGTAGAATCGAATTACTCTGAAGCTGAAGTAACTTTGGGGAGAGAGGTCTGTTAAAGAAATTAATTTCAAATTTTATAAGAAAATAGAAAATACAATTACTTGAGAAGTAAGACGCTTACGTGTCAATGCTGTTTTAAATGCGAGCTCCATTTAATTATAAATCTTCCAATAAATCTAAATACACATATAAATCCAATTTTTATTAACATTAGTAGCTAACTATACTATAAATTCTTTCGAAACTGTGAAAGTTCACTAATGTATATTCTTATCATTACAAATAATGACTCTGGGATTCTGGTTACCTCTTAAGTGCTTTTCTGTTGAGGGAAAAGAACAACATATACACTTATATTTTATAACGAAGAAGGAAATTTGGTTATCTCCGCTATAGAATTCTTCAGTTGTACTCCAATTTGTATACGTTTTACAAAATCATTAAAATAAATTGCAACGAAAATTGTCATTGTAATAAGCGTATTAAATTTTAATTTTAATTCCAAAAATATAAAGATTTGTTATAATCACACAGGCAATTTAGGTATAGTTTCTAACCAACCTTAACTTTGTGCAGCCAATTTAAACATCGCAATAATAAATTACACAATTAGAACAATAAATATTTCGAAATATGTAAACTCAAGAAGAATGGCAACCGATATGCTTAGAAAATCCTACAAATTGGTAGAGTGTAATACACTGTGTTTCTTCGGTTACCGATCAGGGTGTGCAGTGGCGAAACGAAAGCTTAGATATGTTCAAAATTTCTTCCGAACCTCTGATACCAGCATATTTATTATTTAATAAATGAACACATCTACTCCAAACCTTTCAACTAGTTGTAGTTTAATTAGCTTAATACGAATTATCTAGGATGGCCTTTGACCACATCGATACGATTAATGTCGAATTAATGATACGGTAAATGGCTTCTGTAGCTTAGACGTTACTTTCGGGAAACCGACTACTGCTCTCCGGATTTCTCCGTATGCCTATCTCAAAGAATTTATTATACTCAACTTTATTTCATCAAATCTGACTACTGACAGATTAACCTCATTTTTTATGGTGACTTTATCAATGTCCTTAATTTCGATAAGGATCTCATCTGTTTATTTTGCAATATTTCCTATCTTTTTGATTTCTAGAGCGTACTTCCGTATGGTGGGTTGTTCCGCCGCCTTTGGTGCTCGCAGAGTCCTTGTTATTATTCTTTTAAAGACAATTTAGGTGGTGTCCTGACCGACCCCTTTTGAAGCACTTGCACTGGGTGTACTGGGTTCAGATTCGACCAGAGGCAGAACGCAAAATATGATTATCTTCTAGGAATACGATCGTGATGTTGCGATGTTGTTCCAAATTGGCAAAGTAGATGATTAGATGTAGCATCTTGATCGAGGGGTTTTGGATTCGAGTCCCACCATGCGGCGACGCAAAAGGGAATTTGTATCTGATTACAATCGATGATGGTAATAAACTGAACTATGACCTGTTTGTGTGCGGAACTCGGTTCCGCTCTATCGTCAATGCTTGTTTATAGGTGGTGCTCGCCGAATTTTGGTAACATTATATATTTATTTATTTATTTTCTATATTTTTTTATTTTTTGATCGACATAACAATTGTGGTAGACGAAAAGCGTAAATAGAAGCACTAAATGAACAACAACAAGAAAAAATACTTCCATTATGCATAACAAGCACAGATTTTTCAAAAAAAAAGTCCACTCCATACTAATACCCTCCATATTCGGCTCAGTTATTATAGAGGGTACTACACGAAGTGAATGCTTACAGACTACATATAAAAATAATAATATAAATGAATACAATAATAATATTATAAAAATTATTTAGTCTTAGTATTTTTTTTGTCATCTACTAGTATTATAATAAAAATTATAATACTAGTAGATGACAAAAAAAATACTAAGAGTATTGTCATTCAAGCACGCCACGCTAAATAACATGCTTTAATTCTAAGAATTTAATTTAAAAAAGGAGTATTACCTAATACTAAAAATGAAATGAGTAGAAGCACTGAAACATCTTTGGAGAACATCGAAACATGCCAAACAAAACGACGTCACCATATATAGAACATGTATGGAAGAAGGTGTGGGCGAGGAACATGCACTTTGTAAAATTACTATCACTGAACCCTACAAGTTTATACAAACAACTAAGCATTGGGTTAGACAATGACCAATTATTATAAATTCCTACCAAATCTTCATTAATAAGAGAAATTTTAGAGTTAATGGAATCATTATCTACGACTACATTTCCACATTATCAGCAAATATATGAAAAGAAGAATGGTGAATCGAACATGCAACGTCATTAATGTATAGCGTAATGAGAAGAATAGTAAAAGACCAAGAACGGAACTCCGAGGAACGCCAGAAGGTAAGAAATCAGAAAATGAATTGTCATAAAAGTCTGTCTGAAAACGACCCAGAATATAGTTTAAAATTAATTTAGCAGCAGAAAGAGAAAAATTAAATTTTGAAGTAAGCTTATTATAAATTTTGGTAGTTAACTGAATCGAACGCTATTCGCTTGGAGCTTTGATTTAACTGCCATCTTGTGCCTACATAAAGTAGGCCGTTTTTATATTTGTCAACTACAAACTTTTAAATAGTAACAAACATCTTGTAACTCGGCTTTCTTAATTTAACGTTTATTATAATGTACGATTTACATGGTTCAATTTTTTTTCCAGTAAAATATGAAGGGTTAAGTATATTACGATTTTCGTTTGCGAGAGGAGCACGAAACAAATTCCAGTAAAATAAAATTGGATTTTTTTCTTTATAATTTGAGCAAATGTTGTACATATGGATGACTCTTTTTTACAAATAACTTTTTGTTATTTGCGTGCAGCTCTATTTTTCAGTAAAAAATTAATGTGGAAAAAAAATTGGAACATGTAAATCGTGCATAAAACGTAATAAAACTTGAATACATTTGGGGTATACCAAGTGTGCGGCAGCTTGCAAAGGAGAAATATTCTAAGCGAAAATACTTCTATGAGTTGTATCCTCCAATTAAGAAACCGAAACCCGCTCCCATTAAATACGATATTTCAGAATTACCTGATGATATGCTTTACGATCAATGATGCTTGAATCAGCCAAAGGTTATAATTAACAACATAACAAATACTGAGACTTATTTAAATATATTGTATGCACTTCTATTTGCTATATAGACGTCAAATGAAATTTATAAAATGTCCTATTTATTTCCAAATTTCGACACGGCGCGCAGTACCTGTATATTTGTTATCCCTTCCACACAAATGCCCTAAACGAATAGAAAAACTAAAATCCAACAAAGTAAGACAAGTAATTTCTCTTTCACTCTTACGACATCGAATATCATCACAAACAAACATTCAAAAAAGCTGTGGCAGTAGTGTGAAACCCGATTGAAAAACATTAAGCAATTGTAAACGCCTAAAAGGCGTCCAGCCTTTTTTCAAACGTATCTTGGGCCGACAACTTAAAATGTAAAATGCTGATAGGGCAGAAATTAAAATGCACCCATTGATATAATAGAGAAAATTCTCTTAACTTAAGCCATAAGTCATTCGGAATTATGCTACTAACACTTTTTGCCGTTGGCTCTTAGCGAAAAAACACTAAAATCATTTTAAAATGAAAAGATTAGGATTCTATCGATTACGACGTGTTAGGTCATTCTCAAGAGTTCCATTTTAAAATGTCATTGTGATCATACTTTAAATATAAGTTTAAAGTATTTTCAATACGACCGAGTCGACTGAATTTTTTAAATTTAGGAAACTTATAAACGTTTTGGTAACCTCACCTAACTGAATTTATTTATATTTTATCTTGGTTTCCTTGTTAATTTCGTATATAGTATATCAAAAATTGTTTGTACTTGATTTTTGGAGTCTCTCGAATACAGGGATGAGGAAAACTTAAAACATATTTTGTTTCTTTTTCGGACTTCCCAAATAAATTTGTAATTTAGTTGCTGAAATTGTTAAGTTTATTACAATATATATTTATAAAAGAAGCAATACTTTTACGTACTTGTTTTTCACCTTTCTACTATGTTCAATAAAAAATTAGCAACAGCTTCAATCAAAGTTTTGCACAAAACCAAAAACTAAATATAATTTACAATAACGCGCACTGAATTAAACTTTTGAGTGCCATCAAAACAGAATTTTATTTTCTTTCACTTTCCGCAATATTGTCGATTTGCGAAGGAAAACCAAAATTTTATTTTGTAAACTTAAAGACAAAGAAAATAAGTACACAAACAAATTTTACAAAAATCTTTAATTCTTTAATGCTTTTGTATTATGTTTCTTTAAATATTAAAAAAAAAAAATAAGCGGTTGTCTTATAAATTATTACAGAAAGCGAAAAAGTCAATAATCTCACAGTATTTTTCCCCGATTTATAAATTTTATTCAATGGATTTTTATTAATTCGTGTTTGTATTTTGGGAGTCTTATGAACTATCACACTTTTCACCTTTATGGAATAATAAAAAGAGTTTGATAAATGCCAAACGATGCGGTATTTAAGACTGACTATACATGTAGGTAAACGTGATCATTAAGTATAATACTTTGCTTAAACGTGATTCGTTCACATGCATGTAATTTTAATTAAAAACAACAACAAGACGCAGCTTTAAATTCCTCTATACATAGAGGAATATTAATAACAATTATTTTAATGAATGCTACTTGTTCTCTTTATCATCACAACATCTGGCATCCCCTCAAACCACGTAAAGTAATCATGAAACGTTCAAGTTTTTTATCAAAAACTAACATGAAATTATATTAGGAATGTACGTAAAAAAATGTCTTCCACATTCTCTATATAATAAGTATTTTGGGAAATTTTCAAATTACATGAATTATTCCATCATCCTGTCAAACATATACCATACATACTTTAAGCAGAGACAAAAATAAGTTGTTTGACTTTAGTTCGCATCTATCCGACTTGATGCGGTACATACAAAACTTTTCATTTTTGGTAGATATTCTAGATAGATACGACAGCAGAACACAACTTACATATATGTACTGTAGAAAAATGTAAGTATAAGAATAAGAAAATGGAAATAAAGTATTTTTCTCCGTTATAAAAGGAAATGACGATGTAAATATAAAAATCGTAATGAAAGTTATATTGAGTTGGCTTTCGAAAACCGTCGGTTCGCAAAATTCAATTTTAAAATCTGTTTTAATTAAATTCCTTGTATAGTTGTCCAATTCAATTTGTCCTACTAGTTTAGATAAGATAGTTTATTTAAACATATTTATGTATTTTCACTCGTTAATCAATAATGTACAATTATATATATATATATATATATATATATATATATATATATATATATATATATATATATATATATATATCTTTGCAACCAAAAAAAAATGACTCATTTTCAGTTCACCACACAAATGTATGACTTTAAAACCATATAGTATGTAATGGCGTTTTTGATAAAAAATTTCGCTTGATTTGAAGTACCACTAACACAATTGTGTGTATATAGTTATAGTGTTTTTTTCGGACAAAAAAAAGTTGGAAAGGAATGCACAAATGTGTAAGTTGGCTCAAAAACATACAAAAATAAATTTTTGACATGGTACTTTTGTCGTACCCGCACAATTGTGTTACCGGGCAGCAAAAGGAATATATATATATATATATATATATATATATATATATATATATATATATATATATATATATATATATATATATATATATATATATATATATATATATATATATATATATATATATATATATATATATATATATATATATACAATAATATAATTAATAATGAAAAATTATTGAGTATTCAGTTAAGAGATGACAAGCCCAACTATTCTAAGTTTCGTCGACTTTAAATGCACAAAGCTTAATTATCACGCTAAAAACCAATACCTAAAAACACATTTTCCAGTAAAGGGTCAGCGATTTAGTAGAAGGAATGGATTCGAAATCAATGCAACATGATATAAAAGAGAACTTCCCTTTTCGGAAAAAGTGTCTGGTTGTTTTTTTTTGTAACAGACGAAAGTTCTGGATTGTCTTATCTTTTCCTTAATTATTTCAGTTTTCTTATGAAGGAAGCTTAATTATTTTTATTGATCAAACTAAAATATAAAAAGAGAAATGTGCGTCCTGAAATATTGCGTACAAGTATGAAAAATACTCATCTGAAACCTTTCACAATAAAATTTTCATAATAAAACAAAATGTTGTGACTTACAAGACAAACAGCCACAACACAAGCAAAGTATCAAAACAAAAGAAGAAAATTTCCACTTCATTTACTAATAAATTTTCATCTTAAAACGGAGCAGAAGGCAAGCAAGCAGCAACAAACAAAAATGTGAAAAGGGATTCTATATTCTATCCGCTTTCCTCTTCTGATACCTCTAGTGCTATGTTATATGGTGAAATATTATAACTCTTTATATGATGGAAGTGGTATTTATTTAGTGCGCTGTGTTGTGTGTGAAAATGGAATTTTCATTTTTGCCTATTGTGTTTTGAGTAATACTATTATATGTATGTATGAATATTCCATTTTTGCCTTTTCTTTAATGTTGTGAATAGAGTAAATAAGGGATTTTTGATATTCATTTAAAATGTGTTACAAAATATGTGAAAATTTTTTTATCATTCGTACCCGTTTTCCGCTTTATAAATATAAACGTTATAATCATAATGATGGGTTGGTACATTTTCATTGTATAACGCTTTTCATTTAAAACTTATTTTAATCAAAGTTAAAATACACAAAAATTCAAATATGATACATTTTTCAATATAGGTAAGATTGATTTTATAAAATAATGAGAAAAAATTTCGCGGCAGTGTGAAGTTTCTGACAAATTGACAAAAAATCTTAGAATAGCCAAAAAGTGTAAAAGAAAATGTTACACTTTAAAGTAAGAATGGTACAATTTTTAAATATAATTTGTAATTAAGAACAAGATAATTAAAGAAAATATATTTATTTAAATTTAGTTTACGTCATTAAAATCAAAAATAAAAAAATATTTAATTATGTTTTGAATTATTACAAACCGAAAATTCATCCATTCGAAGACCATTGACAAGGCATCGTAGATATGTCTAAATAAATCGACGTATGCTATCGTATAGTACTGACCCTACTACATTTTTTGTAAGAGCTGAATTTGCGGCCTTAATTTCGTCAGCATTTGAATTTAGCTCCGATAGTGAATTGAGTTGACTAAATCATAAACTCAAATGGTTCAATATTACAAATTATTGCACTTCAAACCCGCCGTGGTTTCCATTTATAACTAAATGTTTGTTGTAGAACCTTCTCGAAACCACAAATTAATTAAAAAAGCAAATTTAACTATTCAATTAATTTTATTTTTCACAATTAACGTTTTCGATCACTGAGTGATCATCTTCCGATTATACTTTACAACCTTGGTTTAATATTATATAACACACATGGCCAAACTCCACGTGCTTGATGACACGTGGAGCCGAATTCTAATAATTTCTCGTTACTAGAGCCAACTTATTCGAAGTCGCAATTTTCAATTAAGAGCACAAAATAATTTTAATGAATTATTAAATGTTATTTAATTTTTTATTTCTTTTCGAGAGCTGCATTCACTCTTTCAAAAAGCCACGTGCGGCTCGCGAGCTGCAATTTGGCCATGTGTATTATATAATATATTCTTTATCAAAAATGGTTCTTTATCGATGGTAAATTCAAATGCTGACGAAAATATGGCCGCATATTCAGCTTTTACAAATAATGTAGTAGGGTCAGTACACGATGATGCCTTGTCAATGGCCTTCGAATGGTAGAAATTTCGATTTTTTATGATTCCAAGATAGAAAATGTATGCTTCGACGGCACGCATAGTTATGTTGGTTTCTCCAAAAGATGCAAATGCCTTGTCATTGACGATCGCAGCACTCGACTTTCACTATAGCAAAATTTTAAAATTAAAGAAATAATTATGTCTATTCCACTGCATAAATATGTTTGCTTCTAGAAAACATAAATAATGGTTAACTTATGACATATGGTTGTGGCACATGGTTATTGCTACATTAGCTCACCATTGTGAACTTATTTTTTAAACAATTTATTTCGTTTTGCATTAAGAATTAATTCCATGGAAAAAAATTACTGACAGTAGTTCAAGTGTCGAAGCTTTAACAACTGCACCACTTGTCCGGCTTTGCTACTATAGTTTTTATACTTAGCCTTTCAAACTTCAAGTTTCAATATCAGCAATGCAAGTACAGTGGTCGCCGAACCACCATTTGCGCGATATAGGTGATCTTCTAGATATGCCTTCGATAGAGATAATTGCATGGTTTGCCAATTCCCATGTTCATATGGTTGATGGCCTTGGCTTGCGCTTCTTTGAACAAGTCACAGACGTTTTTTTGGTAAGAACATTTTTGTTCTAATAAATAGTTTTAGAAGATATATATACTTTTGCAACGTTGGTTCCCTTTAAAAAAAATAATTCGTTGATAATGTTAAATTATGTTGCATTTCAGAGGCTCCGAACCATTGGAGTTGCCTGTCAGAGCCAAGCAGTTATGATTTTGACATCAAAGTGACTCAAGGTCATTGAGTCAAGTTTAAGGTCCCATGTTGTTGATGATGTTCAAAAAACCTATAGTACTTACTTTAAGTAAAAGGTATAAATAAAAATCACTCATCAATCAAGAAAAATCACTCACAAGCACTCGAAATTCATTGATCAGAAATACGACAACAAAGATGAATCAATGTTTTTTCAGTTTCCTTTCAAAGAAAAGAAAGTGAAGCAAAATTGATTTATCATTGATAACCATACCACTACAAAAAAAAAATTTAACGCCACCAAAAAGTGTATACGTTAAATAATGATGTTGCCAATGATCATTTGTATCTCATTCAACTGAACCAAATGGTTATTTAGCAGCATTCGATACATCGTGTTGTTGTTTCGTGTTGCTATTTGTAATTTGTAAACGGTACATTACTTTTGGTATTTTGAATTAGCTTGCACATTTTTATGAGGAAAACGATTGTTAACTCATTTCATACAGTTATGACTTTTAAATTTCCGTTTATCTCCTATATACAAGAGTGGGATGTACCCCTTTAGGTTTTAGAAATTCCGCCCAAATTTAGTAGCACTCTTTCAATATTCAGCGTTTGTACAGGGTGCGCAATCTTTTATGTTGGTATGTAAACATTAAATAACTGTGACATTTGTCAACCGATTGACTTGGTTAGACATATTTTTGAAACTTTAATTCAGTACAATTTTGACCATGTATCGGTTCACACCGAAACAACGCGTTGAAATATTGACGCTGTACATTGAAAATAGTCGTTCAGTTGTGCTGACTCAACTTGCTTATCGCCGGAAATATTGTGGTTTGGTGTCGAATTTTGTTCAGCACGGGACAATGAGAGATCGTCAACATACCGTTCATCAACAAGCAAGACGTTGAAATGAACTGGTTGAAGCGGTTAGAGAGAACCCAAAAATGTCGTATCGTTGCCGCGCTTAGCATTTTGGCGTCAGTGGAACCACTTTGCGGCGCATTTTGAAGGATGATTTGCATTTGTTTCCGTATAAAGTACTATTAGCACAAAGAATATTGCCGGCAGACCGTCCACGTCGCTTGGAATATGGCCAAATAGTTGCTCGAATGATTGATACTGAACCTGACTTTGAGAAGCAAATTTTGATGACCGACGAGAATCACGAAATGAAATTGCATGACTGAAAAGTGACTGTTTTTCCGAGAAAACGAAACAGACAATGGAAATCGATATCGGTGGATGTTGACTCATTATGTATGCCCGAAATGCGTGAAAAAGGTCTTGACAGTTACTGATTGCAACAAGACGGTGCAACATGCCACACTGCAAATCAAACAATTCAGTTTCGCAACAAAAATTGCTTGGACGTCTGTTGTCAAAAAGAGGCGACATTGACTGGCCACCCAGATCTCCAGATTTTACCCTTCCTGACTTCTTTTGTAGGGTTATTTGAAAATCAAATCGTACGCCAACAAGCCTCAGACCGCATGGACGAGCTCAAGGCACACATTCGTGCTGAAATCATCGCTAAACCGCCCGAGATGCTCGAAAGGGTAAAGTAAAACGCATCAAAAAGGGCACATTTTACTTTGGCCAATAAAGGCGGCCACCTAATTGGTGTTGTATTCAAAAACTAGTCCAAATAAATTCCAAAAGGTCAAATTGAATAAAAATGCCTCATATATAGAAATCAATTGTTTTTTTCTTTTCGAAGTTATTCAATGTTTACATACCGACATAAAAGATGGCGCACTAGTTACTTAACTGTTTAGCTTTTTGTATTTTAAACTTATTACTTTTTACACTATTTGCCGTAGGCACTTGGCGAAACACACTTATACTTAATAAACACATTTTTTATTAATCACTTTTACGCGTGTAAAGCGGATAAAGGCAATACAATTACCGTGCTCACAAAAGTTGATTACTGCAATAAAATTTCTGATTTTATTACAGAAAGCAAAGCAATAGAGCTTGGCAGAGATCCAACTAAGTCTTTCAAGACTTCGGTTAGTAAGTGTATCACCCAATGCCAGAAGTTATTTGATGGAACTGGTTGGAAGTACTCTGTCATGAATCCATCTGCCCCGATCCTTTATGGTTTACCAAAAATCCATAAGGAAGGCATTCCGATTAGACCAATAGTAGCGTATTGCAATGCTCCTGCCTACAAGCTATGTAAGGGTTTCATAAATTTTTTCAATTGTCATACTAATTTCTTTTCAGCTTACTCGGTTAAGAACTCGGTAGAATTGATTAACAAAATTCAAGACGTCGACATTCCGTTACATTCAAAACTAGTTTCATTTGACGTTGCCAGTCTTTTCACTTCTATTCCGATTAATACTTTGTCCCAAATAGTTTGTAATTACTTAGATAGGGATGTTGTAGATGAGAGCTTACGTCGTGAACTGAAGTTAGTTTTTGAGACTTGTATTAAACAAAATTATTTCTGTTTTGATAATACATATTTCAAATTCGCTGATGGTCTACCCATGGGCTCCCCTCTGTCACCTTTGTTGGCTGAAATTTTCATGAATTTCTTCGAACAAATGATCATATCAAATAACAATCCTTATTTTCGTCATATAATCTTTTGGTATAGATATGTTGATGACATATTATGTCTATGGAATGGAACTGATAGACTGTTAGACTCTTTCCTTACTTGGTTAAATTCTCAATATCCCACCATTGATTTTACGTTAGAAAAAGAAGAAAATAAATGTATTAATTTTCTGGATATAACAATAACCAGGATTAATTCATCTTTAGACTTCAAAATTTATCGGAAACCCACGTATACAGACGCTGTTATCCCTAGTTCTTCAAACCATCCTCATAATATTAAAATGTCAGCTTTCCACTCACTCATAGACAGACTAATAAACATCCCTTTGACAAATTCAAATTACAACACTGAGCTTAACATAATTCTTCAAATAGCAACGAATAACGGATATGCAACTAGGACTATATTAAAGTTATTGAATAGAAAGCTAAAGCGTAAAACTCTAACGGGTATTTATCCACCGGATAGTCCAACGCGGGAAAATTGGCGTCGCTTAGAGTATATAGGAAAAACGAGCCAACGGATTAGCAACATCGTGTCCAATTATACCAATATTAGTTTTGCTTTTTATAATAATAACACAATAAAGAAAATGATTTTTAACAATAAACCTAGAGTTGATCGCCTTTCCAAATCTGGTGTCTATAGGATCAATTGCAATGATTGTAGTTTCTCCTATATTGGTCAGACTGGGCGCAATTTTGGAGTTAGAGCTAAAGAACATTTATCTGGTTGCAATCAATCAACTTTCCATAACCATTTAACTTCAGAAAATCATACAGCTAGCTTGAACAATTTAGACATATTACATATACAACCCAAAGGCAGACGTTTAGATACCTTAGAATCTTACAAAATTAGAAAATCAATATTTCTTAACCAAAATATCCTTAACGAACAGAGAGAAATCCGGTTCTCACCAATAACAGATCCCGCCCTTTTCTATTCTCACGTACGCAATAATATACCTTGAATTTTGTTACTCAACCTATGACTCATCGCCTACCTGCACGATCCGTAGATTAATTTTTATTGCTTATTTTCTGTCCCTCCTTCTTTTATTTATATTTTGCTTTTTTCTGCTATATAACAAAATTTTTACTAATACAAATCAGTAGATACTCCTGATGATGACCTAACAAGTCGAAATCGATCGAGTGATTTTTTAAACTTTTTGAAAATTATTCAAAATAACTGCGAAACAAAAAACAAGTGATTAATAAAAAATGTGTTTATTAAGTTTAAACTTATTATTTATCACACTTATTAGATAATTTCTATTTAAATTTTTAGCCAACCAAAATAGAATGCGAGAGCTATCACCAACATCCCAACGAAAAAATAAACAAACTTAGAGGATCAGATTTCAACAAAACAGGATCACTTGCATTTGGTATTTATTTTATAACATATTTATCAAAATTACAATGTTTGTTTACTATGACAATGAAGTTTGTTCCTTTTAATACGACTACATCAGACATTTTCTTGGTTTATTTTTTCAAATATCGCTTTTATACAACTTAAAATATTACATAATGTAAGTTGTACTTGATTATTTGTTAAATTAATTTGTACTTGACTATGAGATACAAATTTAACGGTTTCACATTAAAATTACTTTTTGTATTTCAATATGAATTAAATAACTTTAGAGGCTTGTGAATTTTATTTCCATTTTCATTTTTAATAAATATACGTAAATACAGGGCCCGACAAAAATATTGCTACAAAAGCAAATGTGAATATTTCTATTATTTTTAATCATGTTTTCATTTTTTTATTTTTTTAAATAAATAATTTCATTAAATTTTTAACACAAGAAATAATTTTAAAAAATAATTTGATTTGAGATGTTCCCCACCTTTGTTGTAATTGCCGCTGTTAATGTTGCCCATAGTATTGCTTCAATAGCGACCCATAACGATGTTCGGTGTTTCATGGGATTATTTTGTCACCAAATTTCTCGCGCAGGGCCACCATTGCTAATCTTGTTATGTGACAATTGGCTCCATCTTGTTGAAACCTTACATTTCGGAAAGGTGTTCGTCGTTGGCGCAATTGGAACATTCGAATAATGGTACAATTCGAATAATGGTACAATTCGAATAATGGTCCACCGACTACGCGCATCTCAATTTGTTTAAGTCCCAAATGATCTCCGTACCAAAATTGGAGACTTTAGTTCATAATACAGTTGTTTCTCTGGTATCTTATCAGCGTCTTCATCCTGTTCGTTTTATAAAATATATCATGTTTTTCATCGGTTTCCATATAACTTTGATTTTCAATATTTTTGATTGAACCGTCGCGATTTCTAAACTAAAAACTTATCTTATCTAAAAAAAAATATCTGTTTCATATTAAATGATTCAAAATAATGCGTATAACTTGTGTGAAGCTCTTTTTTATCATGTTAATGATTCGACCTGCACTTGATTTGAACTACGAATGTTGCTAATGAAAACCTTTTCCAAATGGCAATCTTAAAGGCGCAAAATTTTAGTTAACTTAAAGACTAATAAAACGAATTTAATGGAATTGACAAATTACGAAAAAGTAATTATGTTTTATTAAGTACATAATGGCAATTTGAAGTGAATAATTCAACAAAGTTCTTTTTCAGCTTTTGGTGGAAAACAAAAATAAATTATTTTCACTTTTTCTTGGCAAACAATATGAATCCAACTTTTTGATTACGTTTCTTTAATCAATCAACAATGAAAAATACTTTTGTACACATAATAGGGTAATTTGAAACAAAATATTTCACTCAGGCTCACATACATATATCAATACAAAATTTGTTGTTGTGATGAGAATGGAAACTGTATTAGTTTGTACATGTAAATTTAGGTGTACGTAAGTAATGAATGTTACATTGTAATCGTTGCATGGTAAACATATAGGAGTATGTACATATGTACATATCGCAAAGACTAAAATCTAGGTACGTTTTATTTAAGAGCTTTTCTCGGAATAATAAAAAAATGTCAGTTCTAATAATGTTAAAATAACATATAAATCAAAGTTTTTTAAGAAAGTATACGTATAATAAAAAAACAATAAAATAACAAAATATTTCATCTTAATCGTGACTAATGCGTAAAATTTACTTTTTTGGGAAACATTATTTAATATGGTTTTATGTTTCATTCATTTAACCTGTAACATGCCTCACTTCACATATACAAACCTACATATACTCGTACGTTATAATATTATACATTGTTGTAAAGCTTTAAATAAGAACTATCTTTAAAGAAATTCATATTTGTAGAAGCAAAATTTATGTAATGATCGATTTTTTGCACTTATCGAGAATTGAACATTTTTATTGTTCACTGTTGATAATGTGCTTTTAAGCTTACACTTGAAATTTCAAGTAGTTTTTGCAGGATGTTAATGACACCAAAACAATATAAATTTTTGCAAATATAATTTATTTTTGATATGGATAATTAAGTTATTTTTATTTTAAAAGGATATGAAAGCTCTCATTTTACATAATTAAAATATAAGAAGTCTGTTTTCTATTTCTTAGTTGTTTAAAAGCCGCAAAAAATTATTATTTTTTATTTATTACAATTATCGCAATTATAATTGGTTAGATGTGTGCCTTGCCAGATGTGAGTGGCACATTTGAAAAAATTATTTTTTCTTAAATTCCTTTTCTTGTTATTTTTGTATACGTATTGTATTACATATGTATATGAGTATATGTGGTATACTTATAGAAGTAGATTAATGTCTCATTTTTTTTAGATATTTAAAGATGCTTGTAGATAGATTAAAAATGTTATACATAAGTACATACGTACACTTGTATATGACGCCTTTAAAACCTTTTGCTGCCAGTTTATCGCTTTTGTGATGTATTTTGATCCATAATAAGTACGTCAGACATACATTTTTTAGGGTATGAAGTTAATTTTCATTTAAGGATTCTCTAAAACTGAATAGCAATAATATGTATTGTAATAAAAATTGTGGGTTAAGGTTCTCAGAAAATATTTACATTTATCAGCTCCTTAATCGATTGACGTTTTAATTAAATAAAGAAAGCTTACAAATTTTAGAAACGTTACGGTATTTTTGATTTTTCGACTAAGCTTTTAGAGTTTGTTAAATATATTTAAATCATCTATGAATAATGTAAGCTTTTAGAGTTTGTTAAATATATTTAAATCATCTATGAATAATGTATTAGGAAGGTCAAAGCTTAAAGGTCATTGCTGGCTAAATTGATGAAGTAAGGTAAATATAGGTAAATTTTACGTAGCCTGCCTGCATGAAGTTGGTTAAATCAGTTCTGTACTTTGACAGGGGATACGGTTGAGTTGACTCAACTGAAATTCATTTGATCAATTATTCAACAGTATTTTACAAGTTCTAGATGGTTTCCACCACAATTGAAAGGAAGATCGTTAAAGGATACATTAACATTATATTGGGAATACAAATTAATTTGGTCCATTTTCAAAAAGTGGCTCTGACTATAATAAATTTTTTATAGTGACAGCTCGTTTCCGTTGTTTTAGACAGGCTAGACATCTGTCGTTAACATTCAGTTTGTATTGATTTCAGTTTCCTACAAAACATTTTTTTACAGTGCTGAATATGTTGGATTTTGTGATAACTATAAACAGCATTTGCGAAACGTGTTAATTTTTTAACGTTAGTTATCGTATTGCTTAGCAATTTAAAGTTTACTAATAAACTCTTTTCGAAGCCACAAAGCCAAAATGAAATAATCCTTCTTAAACCGCAGATTCAACTAAGGTCACCCTACAATTTTTCTAGTAAATATCACTCTTCTAATAATTTTGGTTTAGGATACGACAGAACGAAAATCGCCATTTCATCTAAATAAAAAATAAAAAAACTGGTATTGCTCTGACAACTGTAATTCGAAATTTGTTATGATATGACAGCTACCGTTTTCCAGTCTCTACACTTGTACGGATGAATGAGTTTTGTAAAGTTATACCGATACACCGAAGCATGAATGTTATACAAATTATATACAAGATACAACACAGTTTTACCTTACTCCTCGTAACACTCTTGACAGTATCAAGCTATTACACCAGGAAATACAAATATGTACAAGAATATTGTGCTCGCAATTTCTTAAGACTCTTTATAAATGATTGCTTATTAACTTCTACTTAAATAAGATACATTAAAAAATACTTATTTAATATTTTTTAATTTCAATTTTCTCGTTCTAGGTGTTATTCCATATCATTCGGAAAATTTATACTTTCTTTGTTTTACAACAAAATAATTTAATATACACGAAATAATAAATTACAATTATAAATAATAAATCATGTAAAATTTACAAAAAGCATTAAAATATTTTTAAAACGGTTAAAAGCACAGAAAAAAAACAACAATTAGCAAGGAAGAAGGTACAGAAGCGAGGGCAAAATTAAGAGAACAACACAAAACACATGAAAATAAGAAAAATGGTCTGACACAGAAAGGAATGCTTGCTTTTGGTGGTGGTGTTTTGCGGCTTATTGGGAAGCTATGGATGGTGAAAATCGTATTATTTTAAATGTAGGGGGTATAAGGTAATTAACATTTGCAACATATTAATTAAAATTATTTTACAAGATTTAATTCCCACTGATTTTTATGCGCTAACTTTATTTCTTTACCACTAATTCAATTACATATTTTGTAAATGTTATAAACATTGATTTATACGCTGTTGATAGTGGTTAGTTTACAGTGGATTATCGTGGATTGTTCGGGATACACTAAAAAAAATTACCCTTTTATGTGCGGTGGCTGATCTGTATTAAGATTATATCATTAAATTAAATTTCATTTTTTGTTAATTTTCACACACGTTTGTCCCATCTTCTGTTGTATACTTATTTATTAAACCGGTGGGATAGATTTTGTGTTGCTTAATGTATCAACCTTTTGGAATATAAATGGGCCTTGTTTTAATAAGATTTTAATTTGTCTATTTATTTTAATTTCATTATTTAAAATGATTTGGCAAAAATTAAAATAATAATATTCAACAGAGACCTGATTGAAAGAAAAATGTCTAGCTAATGCTGTGTAATAATCATCAGCATTAACGAGAAGCTATAATTTTTTTTTTTTTTAAGTAGATCACCTAGAACGTGGTCGAGACCTCATAATGCATCGATGATACTTCAAAAATAAGCGACTAAACTTCTCCGAAAATAGATTATTGTATATATTTCAGTATTGAAAACTGTGTAGAAAATATTGGTATACCGGTATTACCCTATTAGAGCTTGAGCCCAAGTCATCTGCTGATGGGGTTATTGTTCCATATCTCACAATATACGAAGTATAAGAAGTGTCAATTACCAAGCTGCACAGATCGCAAAGTTACTAAAGCAATGAAAAAAAGCTTTATTAATCGGGAAAATGGTGTAGTTATTAAAGTTTCCAACGCCACTTTAATTAATTATAGATAAAAGTTTTATTTTTTGAATTTTTAACAATATTTATTAATTCTTCCTTATAGTGATATAATAAATTTGAATATTTGATTTTTAAAAGGATCGATTTCAGATATATTCCTTCTTCAGTATTTTAAAAATAACGATTCGAACAGTTAACGAATAACTATTCGAATAGTTATTTTAAAAAAACTGAAGAAGGAGTATATCCGTGATCGATCCTTTTAAAAACCAAATATTCAAATTTATTGTCACTATAAGGAAGAATGAATAAATATTGTTAAAAGTTCAAAAAGTAAAACTAGTTTTTATCTATAATTAATTTCCAACGTTGCTTGAAGCGGAAGGTACCGTGTCCAAATCCCACCAAAGGTACAATACAAAATTATATTCTCATAACTATCAACTCACAGAGGATACTTAGAACGTGGGTGTAAGAAAAACATTGTACACGTTCGACCATGACAAGTGAAAATCAAAAATGCGACCATCTAATTATTAGTAAAGAAGGGCACGACATAAAGATAGAAAACTGATTTTCAAAGTAAGCTTTAAAGTCGCTACACTAGCTGAATACATCAAAAGCGTAGGTAGATTTAAATGTTTAATTATTAAAACACTGATAACAGACGAAGATCATATATATCGACGTCATTGTTTTCGAAGAGAAAATTATCACAGAACCGAGTTTGGCTCCTTAGAATCAATTCATCGGAAAGTTGACGTTTGCTTGGCTTCCAATCGGCCTGTTGCATCAAAACATTGCAAGAAGATTACTTTTAAATTCCATATTATCATTGAAATATTTCTTCATTCTAATTTCGATAGATTTGAACAAACTTGATTCAGTTCGATTTTTCAATTTGATATTTCTAAGTATCTTGCAGTTAAAAATTCTTGTAGTTGCATATAGAAAAAACATTGATTTTAAATTATTGTACCTTCGGAAAATTTGATTTATGCGGGTGATTAGAAATCACGTATTAAAATAATGTAGTATAAATATTTGTTTAGGAAGAACATGATAAATTTTTTTCTTTGTATTATGTCTTTACAGATATGAGACTTATAAGGCAACACTTAAAAAGATTCCAGCAACACGACTCTCACGCTTGACAGAAGCACTAGCAAATTACGACCCTGTGCTGAATGAATATTTCTTTGATCGACATCCTGGTGTTTTCGCTCAAATATTAAATTATTATCGGTAACATATTTTTCTGTTTAGCAGTTTTTTGTCAGAATAATGATAACAATTACATTATTAATATATAAATATGATTATAGGCTAAATCAATTATTTTCTTATTTTAGTACAGGCAAATTACATTATCCAACAGATGTTTGCGGTCCATTATTTGAGGAAGAATTAGAATTTTGGGGTTTAGATTCAAATCAAGTTGAACCATGCTGTTGGTCGACATACAGTATACATCGTGATACACAAGTAAGTTTTAACAATTTTTTTAATATTTTTTGATTTAAACCACATTTCCATCCGAAAAATAATACATTATACATGTTTGAAATAACAAAAAATAGTTTTTTGTGGTTGGGCGATAAATCTACTCTCTATGCATCGTAGCCGCAACAAAAAAAAATAATTGTTTTCATTTATTGTGTGTTAAAAGGGTGATAACGAAAGCTCATTTATTTATACAATGTTCGTACATGTTTTAGATATCTACTTGTATAGAAATAGTATCTCAGGCTATTTTTGGGGTTCGAAAATAATATTGAAGTTAATTAATTTACTCAAAATTTAATTACAGTTGAGAAATACTTTTGCATGAAGTTCAATAACTTATTTACGATACAGGCTGAACAATTCGTACAACTCGTATCCTTATACAAAAGTTCATCCATTCTCATTCTATTTTATACAATACATCCGCCTTCTCTAAAAATTCATAATTTAATGTTAAAAAATACAATAAATCTTCAGATATACCTGCCATATCTTAGAGCGGTACTTCGCAAAATTTTCATCAAATTCATTCGTCAGACCGGTGCCTATCATGGTTCAAGGTGCAAAGATAGAAATCTGAAGAACTTCTGTGAAACATCTGCATAGGAGACTATCTAGCTTAGCGTGTTTCTTTGGTACGTCCTGCTCAATTTATCTATAATACGTTATGTAACTATTCACATACATGGTGTGTATTGCTTTGATAGGGAAAATACATTATTTCAGATTACCTTAATTATTTTTGATATATATGGTAGGTAAACTAACCTTTTTAATAGCACATATTTATGCGATCAGTTGATCGATACAATCTTCATATTGGAAGTACTAAACAATACAAGTATTTTAGCGTATGTAATTACTATATACGGTTAGAACATTAAATTCATTCTTATGTCTATATTATTGACACTTACATTGACTGAGACTTACAATTCTAGCTGTTTGAATGACTTTTATTACGCTTCTTTTTACATCTCCAATATATGTTTATCTATATTTACTTGTTTATAAGTAGTCATCTACGGAATACTCCCGAAATACTGGATCTCAAATCGCCGCTATAAAAATCCCAAAAATGAAACTCGCGGAAATTTAAATTCCAGAAATCTAACCACCGGATCTTAAAATTCCAGATTTTTATAAAATCTCGAAATATCGTTTTAAAAGGAGACGCATTCTGGCTTTCTGGCTACTTAAAGTATTACAACAATAACGAGACATTAGCTCGGGTTACCCAAATCACAGACTTGGGAGTAACATTTGACCCCACACTGAGCTTTATTCCGCATATTGATAAAATAATAGCAACATCGTAATCTTTGTTGGGTTTTATACAACGTCTCTCAAAAGATTTTAACCCTTTCGATACGGACTGGTACACATTTGTACCACATCCTTAGAGTACAGCTGGTACACATTTGTACCACTAGATGTTTAAAACTGCACTGCTTGCTCTAAATGGCATTAGCAATGTACCAGCCCGTTCTATTCGGAAAATGTAATGGTAATTTACGAGAACTGTCACATTTTTTTTCTCTTCGCGCAATTCAGTTTAGTATCAAACTCGATGGTGACAACAAACATTTTTATAAATGAAAACCCTTTCGTTACGGATCTATACTTTCCACTCAATCTCAATTTTTTGCTGCTATATATTGATCTACTATCTATCTGAACATAATCACTTTAACTCACTTGAGGGGAACCTCATGGTATAGGTATGGGTGGTATGGTACATATTTGTACCAATCATATTTTTATGTGGTACACTGGTGTTTTGTATGAGTTTTCAATACTTACAGCACTGCTGGTACAATAGTCTACCACATAAAAATACGATTGGAACAAATATGTACCATACCCCCCTACCTATACCATGAGGTTCCCCCAAGTGTGTTAAAGTGATTATGTTCAGATAGATAGTAGATCAACATATAACAGCAAAATATTGAGATTGAGTGGAAATTATAGATCCGTAGCGAAAAGGTTAAAGAAAAGAAGACCATTCAAACCTTATATTCATCAATAGTCGTGTGGAAGAACGAATAGAAAAATTCAAAGGCCGTTCCATACACGACTTCATTTAAATGAAAATCTACATCTCAAAAATGGCCTTCAATTTTTTTTATTTTCATTTCTATTTGTGTTAGGTCGGGTTCACCGAGAAATTTTATGTCGCAGTTAACATCGATTTTATAGGTATAAAAGGGGAAAGAGACGAAGGTGAAGCCGGTCTTTTGAAGCCGTGTATGGAACGGGTCAAAGGAAATTTCCTCGGCAGATGTTTTTCAAACAAAATCTCTTTAACACTGATAGACGATTAACTTTTTTTATTATTATTTAATCTTTGCAATCTATTCTGGGGCCGAAGCACTGCCAACTCTTTCGCAGGTCCGATTTTATCATCATCTGCAAATTGCAAGATGGGTCGGCCCAGGAAATTTGCACTACGACATGGAGTTTATAATGGCGTTCCATTTCATCCCAGATCATAATCTGTTGATTTGCATCCTGCCTCTATCGGATTTCGAACCCGGTACATTCCGATCCAAACGCAAAAGTTTTAACCACTGTACCATTTGGTCGGTAGACGATTAACTTATTTGGATAATCTTCTTAATATACCTAGTTACAATACGAAATGTTTCGTTTTAAATTTAGAGTCCTTGTCAATCAGACGTTGTTTTGCTGCGGCTTTATTTGTGGCTGATATTTTGAACGCAATGATTGAATCTCCATTTTTTCTTTCGCGTTTGAAGATTGATACTCCAATAAGCAACTTCACGCTATCATTTGTGCTTAAGTTTTTATTTTTCAGTAGGTCATGATTTTCATGTTTTTCCTTGTTTTGGGATTTTGAGTTTCGGGCTTCCGATCGAATGCCTGTATTTGATTATAGCACTCATAATTATTGAAAATTTCTTATATTTAAAAATAAAATATTCATCGTCTGTTTATACGCAACAAGTAGAAATCTTTATGAATAATATTATCATGTTCAACAACAACATATAGCATTTAAAGAAATATTGGATTTTTGCGGAAAGCAGAATTCAAATTTGTTAACTCTCCACCACTCAGTTTCCTAAAAATACAACTAAATTTACTTAATTCAAGACATTTAAGTCTGAGACGACTTTGAAAATTTGATTTACAAAATAAGGTTTGTGTATCTACAACACAATAATAACCGAGCTCTGGGAAATCATCACAAGTAAACTCTCAAAACAATAACCGACGACTGAAAGTATTTTACGTCTGACATTTCAATTTTATATATGTTTTCAATTAATTCACATAAATATTTTCATATTTTGCATTCATAAATTTTTCGTTTATTTTGAATTCGGTTTCAACTTTCATAATTGAAGTTACACATTTCAACCATTAAATGTAATAAATTAACCATCAATCAAAGTATGTATACACAATTACTAAAGAAAAATGTGCAAATTCGGGAAGTACAAATTAGCAATATCGGGCATAGATTTTACAATAAATTGCCTAATTTATGTTACTTTGCTTACAGCAGACTGACATAGCTTGCGAACTCGTCAAAATTGATTTGAGTTAATTTTAATACACGGTTTATATCGATTTACAAAAAAAGTATGTATTATAAACATAAGAAAAATAAATTTAAACGAAATTTAGAAATCGTTTCCTTAAAATTTCAGAACATATTTTGAATTATATGGAAACATCATTTTTAAGTGATTTAAGCGTTTGTTTGATGGCGATTCATGTTGTTCAAACGTAATATGTGCTTAATTATGAGCCTCATTTAATGTGGTTTCCTTTACTATGATGATTTCATTTCTTATTGATAGTTTATAAGTTTATAATAATGTAAGGACCTTTATTAGAACTTACAAAACTATGGCCAACCGAAGATTAGTATTTACTCGTAAGTTAGCTCCAGAAAAGGATTAGAATGCCGTGCAGTATTACTGAACAAAGAATGACTGAAATAATATTAGCTTTCGAAAAATAGACAAAGGTGTTCTCACCTGCAACAATTTAGACTCAAATAATTGCACACCTATATAAAAATGCTTAGTAGCCACAAGCCTAGCATAGAAGAGAGTCATGATTAATAGAAATTTGTTTAGTAAATAGATATTTGCGTCTCGGAAAATAAAATTCACTAGATTCCAAGAGAATAATTTTTTTTCTTATTTTTTCTCTTTTTCAAAAACGTTCATGCTTTCAGACCGACACCGAAAGTAATTCACAGGTAATGGAAATATTAAATTAAATATTGTATGCTAAACCTTTAGGGTCTTTCGCATGCCTTATATTATGCACCTTTCTACTATATTTCAGAACTATTTTCCAAAAATTTAATTAAGCCATAGTAGATCTTTTTCCTAATTTTCTCTTTTATACATCTCTAGTAGAATTTTGTTTCATATTATAATCATCTGCCATTTTTGAACTTTCAGTAACTATGGATAATCTCGTAGTTAGTATTGGTATGTGTTTGTATAATAAAATTATAGTATAAAAATAAGAATGCGGTACTATTTCAGATTTTGATTACAGTATCGGTTGTTTCTAAGTAGTAGCTGTGTTTCTTGATGCTTGATTTGATCCGGTACAGTTCATGTTTCATGAAACAACACAAAGACGCTTACTAGATTTCAAATCAAAAATTGTTATCTAAAACAAAATTTGAATCAGGTTTTCCATATAAAATTTGAACTGATCCGGATCAATGAGTGTCATGAAACACGGCGAATATTTAAGACAACATGTAGTTTAAGCTCTTTTGTAATTCGATTTAAATTGTCATCTTTAATGGACTTTAATGATTATTTTCGATTAGTTTCAGCTTACATTCGACGCATTGCCGCAGAAAGATCAGACGCTTAGAAGTTTTCTTATTTTAGTGAATATGCAAAACGGTGCAACAAGGTTTCAAACCTAAGCGCTTTTAGGAAATACCCTGTTTTAGAATGTGATGGTATCATCCTTTAATATTAATATTTGTGCTGAGTTTTATGCTAGCACGTGGTCTATAGTTTCTTTAATTTTGTTCGAACTGATTCATATTTCAAAGTACTAGAAAAACTAAGTAGTAAATAGTGTTATTATCATTTGGTTTACATATTTAGGCTGCCGCTTTTACCTTTGTAATCGATAAATTGTTATACCGGACCAGAAATTAGGGTAAACGTAGGGTTGTGTTGTTGAAAAAAAAATCATGAAAATATTACGATTCTAGACGTATTCTCCGCTCTCACACAATATACGTTGCTATTTTCCCGTCTATTATTTACAAAATTTACAAAAATATATATTTTTTATACATACCTATTTCAACATAAACAAATAATTTTTTCACTTAAGCTCAAGTCCAACCATTTTACGCTTTAGGCCGTGCTTACCAAATTTTATTTACTATTAGCAAATATCCTATTAGTGAAGTAGTTCGCTTTGAAAAAAATTTGTAATAATATTTCAATTTACCGTACTAAACAACTTACCCGAGAATTCGACAAAGCCCTAAAATTAGAATATTGTTGTATATTTACATCAATAAGTTTTCTAAACCGAATTATCATATCGTGAAGTAAGTACCATACCTACTAAACTATACTTATGTTTTGGTAACTTTTTTAGTAACTGTGTAAATATACAAACTACAGATCCATGTATAAATAAAAGAGTAAAGGTCTGCATACATATATGTAAGAGTATATTGTTTGAGTTATGACAACTAAAATATTCAGGATATAAGAAGAAACGATGAGCCTTAGGCTTTTTTCTGTATCTGTTGTTTACAATTTATTACATACCGAATTTAAAAAACACACACAGCCCACCAAACAAAACCAAAAAATATCCTGAACTTGATTAATATATACCAGCATACACACATTACATATGCATATTATGTAGATATAGCCAAACCAACAAAAATCCTTTTTGTTTTGTTTTTTTTATTTCAAAATGTATACTCGTAACTTAATCGTATCTTAAAAATCAATGAATTTCATGACATATGTGTATGTGTATATCCATATGTATTATGGATATCTGCCACATCCACATAACTAACCATATTAATTCCTCTTTCGGTTTCTCTTCTCGTTTAGAATACATTAGCAATTTTGGATAAATTAGATTTAGATAATGAACAGCCGTCCGAAGAAGCGATAGCACGTTTATTTGGATTTGAGGATGCACTAATAAATGGCCAACTAACGTGTTGGCAAAAAACAAAACCCAAAATATGGGCAATGTTCGATGAACCAGCAAGCTCCGGAGCAGCAAAATTTGTTGCTATACTATCTGTGTTCTTTATATGCACATCTGTGATATCATTTTGTTTAAAAACACATCCGGGATTTCGTATAGATTGTGCGTCACCGACACCGAATATTACCGGAAGTTTTACGAATGCAACAAGAAATTTAAATAATACAGGTAGTACGTCTATATCATCGTCAACATCACATAGTAAACTATATACAACAGTACATACAACAGCGAGTACAACGACTACGACGGCAACAACCACAACCGCAGCACCGAGTCGGGTACCTAGATATTTACATGGGCGCGAACAAAAGCCATACGAATGGTTACTTTCGTACGGGCAGCCACATGCCGCATTTTTTTATGTAGAACTCGTTTGTAACGTTTGGTTTTTTTTCGAATTAGCTGTAAGGTTTGTGGTAAGTAAATCAGCATTAAACACATAATACACGATTATTGAAATTTTCTCATTTCTCTTTGACAGGTAGCGCCAAATATGTTAGATTTTATAAAATCACCAGTTAACATAATTGATTTAGCCGCAACATTAAGTTTTTACACAGATGTTATGCAACGAATGGGTGAACAAACAGGTTTATTTGAGGCATTTTCAATAGTTCGTATATTGCGATTGTTTAAATTAACTCGTCACTCACCTGGGTTAAGAATTTTAATTCACACATTTAAGGCATCAGCTAAAGAGTTGACCCTCTTAGTATTTTTTTTAGTACTTGGTATTGTTGTATTCGCTAGTTTAGTATATTATGCAGAAAGGTTACAGGTAAGTGAAACGTTATAAAGTTCATAAATTACTTTTCAATATAATTTGGGTTCAATATTTGGAAAAATAAATCATTAAGCCATGAATAGGTAACCCATCCGCAGTATTAAATAAATAATACAGATTTTCTTTATAAATTATTTTATTTCAACTTTTCTCAGTAATTGCTGTGCAGGGTAGGGTAGTGAGGCATAAAAAATAATTGGAAAAAGGGAACCGTAAACATAAATTTTTAAAGAATTTTCAATTTTTTTCAATCATTTTGCTTGCCTTGTACACCAGTAAACAGAAAAATAATGTGCCAACCAGCAGGAGGTTTATCGATCGATGAAGAAACTTTTCAAAATCAAAATTATTAATTATTTACCAAAACTCATTAACCTTTTTGTTTCACTATTTAACATTTTGTGTTATATGTCGATTATCGGATGTAATTTACAACATGCGGCGCCCTGAATAATAATTAAACAGTTGGATTATGTATATTTACATGACAAAGCCTTGAATATTTAACTTTAACATATCGATGAATTATATAAACGTCAAACCCATAGTTGCTAGCATATATAGTACATAAGAAACACAGGCATTCCTTAGACGTTATTAAAGTTTAACTACTAAATATACACACACAGATTCAATTTTGCATTGTTCGGTATTATCAGCAATTTAAATTAATTTGGTGGTAGTGGAGCAGAAATTTTAAATGCCTTTAAGGAACAAAATAAAATATTTCGTCTAGTTGTCACAAAGTTGTTATTGTTACACATTTTATCATACATAACCCTTTAAAGTCTCTTCCCTTCCATTGAGTTGCTCAAATATTACATTAGAGGCTAGTTTAGTTTGAAAATATTGATTCCTTTAGTTTAGAATCAATCGCTGCCACATTGTTAACTTTTCTTCAGCTTCCATTGTAAATAAGTATGTAATAGTAATTTATTAGTAAATGGGTCAAAATGATTATGTCCCAATACAAAAATGAAAGCCTTTGAAAACGGATTGTTCCAAAAAAAAAATGCTTATGTTGGCCTTCAAGAAGATGGTAGTGGTAGAATCTGATTGGAAACGCCTTGACAAGATACTATTTATTTATATATAATTGATAGAACAAGGTAGAACAAAGCTCAAGCAAACCAATTAATAATTCTTTTTTTTTATAAAACACATTCTTTTCAACATTTATTGAACTGATCTTTCACCACATATTATCTAATTTTACTACTTGTCCTCTTGCTCTTTCACTAAGAGCGTGTTTCAATTGGCTTAAATACCGCATAAAAAGCTAAAAAGTTAAAGTTAGTTTCTATCCGGTTCAAGAGCTGATAAAATTTTTATATAGAAAACATTTGGCTGACAAAAATATTAAAAATTTTCTATGTAAAAATTTTGAGAAAAATTGCAATGATATATATATATATATATATATATATATATATATATATATATATATATATATATATATATATATATATATATATATATATATATATATATATATATATATATATATATATATATATATATATATATATATATATATTGACTGATATATATTTAAAAAGTATTTATTTTACATGTTTTTATATTTAAATTTGCTATATATGTTCACAATTATACATAAAATAAGCAACCATGTTACTGTCAAAGTTTTTAACCAGTTGAAACAGATAAAAATTTAAAAAGTTAAAAAAAATTACCACAAATAAATGGTTAACTTTTTAACTTTTTGTGCGGTATTTAAACCAATTGAAACACGACCTACATAACTAACAAATTTTGACACTATGATTTAGTCCGAATCGTATACAACAATTTTTCGAAATCAAACAAGAAGCTAAGGCTTTTATTTTTGACTATTAATTTTTAAAAATGTATATGTTTTACGTAAAATGTTTACAGAAAACTAGAATATTTTTAAAATGTTATTCGTGAATCAAGCTTTACTTGTACATATATTCAAAGACGTCTTAATAAACCAAGCAGATGCTTTTTGTTATTTCATGTGACTAAAGCGCAAAGCTCCAAATTTATTTTAGTTTCTTTTACTTAGTAAAATAAAGTGTAGTAATCATGAAACATGTTGACCTAGAGCTTTTGCAGATTTACCATTCGCTATATTGCCGAAGTCAAAAAAAATAGTTTATAAAAAATCTCTGTGTGTGCCTGAGTGTGGTACCGTGGTACCGACTAAATGTCTTTTGGTTGTCTACACTACAGCGCAGACGTATTGACTGCATAGGGATGAAACTTCATATTTTAGGTGCTGTCTATTGTGCATATCCATACTAAGGTAACTTGAATCCGGTAATTACTTCGTTTCTTTCCCCTTTACCTATAAAATAAAAAACATTTATAGATAAAGGGGAAAGAAACGAAGCAGTTACCGGATTCAAGTTACCGTAGTATGGATATGCACATTTAGTAGAAACTTCGCATCGTACCAAATTATAAATTAAATTCCTATAACTTTTTCGGCTGTTTATTCTTCAAGGGACCTTTTATTTTCAGAGACTTTCCTAATCGCTTTTCAAAGTCACGTGAGTTTACACTAATAGCTCCCATTCCAAAGCTGGCGCAGAATTAGAAATGCACTGCTCCTCGTATATTCTACTATCACCTGATAGTTCGATTAATTGTACAGCTTTCCAGGTTTAACTGATAATGCTCGCACTTTTTGCGATTAAGACTTTTAAGCTCACTGTTTTTAGATGAAATGTTATTCTATGTACAGATAGTAAAGCTGTACTCAATTCGCTAAAAAATTCCATAAAAAAATCTACCCGTTTTTAATTGTTGATGTCATTCGAATAATGTCAAAATTTTACAATCCACATATTTATCACATGAACATGGCCAGTTTAAAAAAATAATTATTATTTATTTAATTTATACAAATAATTAAGATTGAGTGTGGATTCATACTCAACCTAACCTAACCTGGGTGGAGTTACTGAAGTATTGTGGTAATCTTACAAGTCTCACGATGTGTAAACCACTGAGAAGCAATTTATCGAAGTCAAATTCTAGTAACAGTTTGGCATTAACCATTCTGATTTCTTGATGCATTACATAGAATAGATGATCTGAAGAGACGGAAAATTAGACTATGCTCTGCCATCTAATCGAGGTTGCTCACGGACTTAGGTTCGGACCTAGGACCAAGTCATACAAATTTCTTCCCATCAATTTCCTTGTGGTTCTCTCGATTTCGCCGAAGGTCAATAATGATTACAAAAATTGTAAAGGTATTAAGTATATACAAAAACAAATTCTTTTGTGAAGTGGCGAAGTTTATAGATAATTGGGGAGTGCGAATTTGTGTTCTATTAAATTTTTATTCAAAATGACCTAGCATTATTTGTAGATTTACCCTTTTCTAAACTAAAAAAATTATAAGCAAAATACACATGAATATAAATACAGATATAATGTAATGTCTCATATACATTATGTCAATCATGTTGTTCCCGTTTATATTAAAGTTATCAATTACCAGGAACGGTATTAAAAGATTATTTCAACCAAAAACTCCTTCCATATACATATCAAAACGGTAACATTAATTGAATACATCATCATTAAATTTATCTCGTGGTACGCAAAAAATATTCATTTTCATATCTCTAAAATTTTGAATAGCTTGAGAGGAACGCATAATGCATCTACTTCAATTATTTATAGATTTAATAATAATTCCACATTACGATTGGGGGAAATTTATCGATTTCTGTGGGGTAACAGTAAGCCCATGTCACTTATCTATTTAAATTTATCATTAATTTAAGTCTTGAATTATGTTATTTATAAATTGGGCTAGTTTATTTGTCATTTCCAAAAACGATTCAATTACTTTACGTAAATACTTACAAATTTTACAATAAATATTTTTACCAGGACAAAAATCGTGTTTTCAATTTTTCTAATTTTAATGACTGATTATAATGATAATTCTTATAATAGCCTCAGTAGATACCCCACTTATCTTGTGATATGTATCATTATTGCTATTTCTAATATAAAGGATAGATTTAATCTTTCAAAATTATACGATTGAATTGAAGTTTTCTAAAGAACGAATATTTTAATGTACAAACCATATTTACATCTCGCCTTCAAGAAAAGGTACAATCTATGTGGTATACAAGAACATACCAAAATTGTTGATCCTTAAAAATAAAATACAAATCCAACTAATACACGTAGTTTATATGTGTGAGTATAATATACACAAAGTCATTAAACTTTATATATATATAACATTGGTTCATAATTGTTTCTTTTTTTTTTCATAAAACAGGAAACTATTCGGAATAACTAATTCGTCGTATCCTTCACCTTTAACCAACCAACATCCCTTTAATCTCAAAAGATACTCGTGTACCCCCAAAAATATTCTAAAATAAACGAACAAACTAAACGGTGGCAAATGGTTGTGGTGTATGTAAAAATAATGTATCACCCTGGCCTGGGATACAGCCAATACGTAACGTAGTGTGAGAAATCATTAATTATTAATTTCAATTTTCCACTTGTTATATGTATGTGAATCTTCTATCTACCATTAAAATCATCATGTGCGTCTCACATATGTGTTAATGTTTACTAAAATGCGAATGCCGTGTGAAATGTGTAATGGATCAATGTGTAATATAATGAAAGTAAATTACAGGGGTGCGTTAATTGATAACCCTCAGTGTTGCATTACAGAGTAGTGTCAAAAACCCACTCTCGCAATTATTATATGGTATTATGTCATATGTGAGGTATTGATATTTTGCCAAATCTATTTATGATACTTCCTTAAACAGCTGAAACATGTAAACTTCAAATTGTAGTTACAGGCAGCCACTCTTCAATTCAAAGACATTACTATGGTATGGCAAGGGAGACATTTGTCCGAAAGCGATTTAAAGCCCGATATCTCAATGTAATAGTTTTATAGCAAATCACGTGTTTAAACAAAGTAATGAAAAATGTCTTATTCCTAAATAATTATATATGTATTAGTGTAAATACTATAGTAAATGCTTATTAAACTAAATTAATTAGCCTGAAAAAAAATCCTAAAGTGTTCTAAACACGAAAATTAAGAATGTTTATTCAAACTCCACACTTATATTTGACACTACTATAAACAATTTTAACGCTCTTCATAAATCCTAAATTTCTTAAATGAGTAGTCGGATAAACCTGAAAATGTTTTACTTGTTTCGGTGATTTTGCGGATACGAATACGATACCTATAATTTTTAGAGTTGATTAGTTTTTAGAGTTAATTAATTATTTGACTAGTTTATTCGATTGGGAAAAGTTTAAAAAATTTAAACTTTTTCAATTTTTGAAAAGTATATCACTTAAAAAGATTCTAAATTAATTTTGCAACAATACCGGTCCTGATCAGTTTCCCAAAATTTAAGCGGAAATGATGATTTTTGGCAAAAAGACTGTTTTTAAACAAAAATTTGGTCTCATACAGCCCAGATGGATTGCTTGAACTGTATGAAACTTCATAAGCCTTACGAGCTAGGCCCATTTAAGCTCTTCCACAAATTGAGAGATCCCAGAAAATTTTGGTCGAAATCGGCCTACTGGCAGTGACAGCGGAAATGACATTTTTTGTCAAAAAAATTTTTTTAGTAAATATTTGGTCCATGTACAGCCCAAACGGATAAGGGGAGGTCCCAGTTTTGGCCGAGACCGGCACACGTAAAATGGCAGCTTTCATAGGAGCTTTTTGTTTCTTGCAAATATTTTGAAAGATATCTCAATTATGAGAAAATCGGCTAAGAGATTCTAAATTAAACTTGCGCAACAATATCGGTCAAGATCATTTTTTCAAAATCTATGCGGAAAGGTCGAAAATTGACAAAAAACTGTTATTTAATTATGAAAATGTTTGACTCAAGATTTTTGACTAAACTTTTGTGTCCTCACTACTGCCCAGACAGAGCAACTGATTGGAGTGAAAATTCATACTTAAACTTTTCCCATAAATCGGGCGATCCGGGAAGTACTTTTAGGAAGTAATTTTGACCGAAATCGATCCACCGGAAGTAGAAACTTCCTTAGCAGCTTTTAAGTTTTTTACAAATATTTGCATTTACGTAAAAACGGTTACCGGATAAGTAGTGCAGTAGTTAAAGCTTCGGCACTTGGACAGGGAGATATTGGGTTCGAACCCCATCAGAGGCTAGATGCAAATCGAATTTTCATTATCGATTACAATCGGTGATGTTAATAAACACAACTAAGACCCTCTGATGGAGTGCAGAATTCAGCACCGACCCACCGTCGATGTCAATGTACAGGTTGACATGGAGCTTGCAATGTGCAGGTGGTATACTGTAGTTGTGTGAGTAGGTGAATAGGTGAATGGGTTAATGATGTGGCGTGGATGCGTAGTATCACAATGGGCCTGAAATGGCCTATGTGTCAACCACTGAAACCTACGTAAAAACGTTTAAAACGAAAAGTTTGTAAATTAATTTTCAAACAAAATTAGCTCAGATTATATTTTAAATTTTATCAGAAATGGTAAATCGAAATTATCATACTCGTAATTTTGCCAAAGTTGGCTAATGTGAGGTTGAAATTTCTGTCCAGCACCACACCTAAAGGGACTTCGCCACCTTATATTTGAGGTTACATAATCAAGACATATTCCAAGAGATTCCAATCAAGATATAAGTCCTAATTCTTCTTCCTTACTATCGCATGCGGTCACCCTAATTTATACTAATCCAAGCAATGGTTGCTTGACTTTCACGATGACTTGTTGTCGCATAGTATCTCTCCGTACTACTCTCCCTAACTTACTGACCTCATTCATAATGTACCTAAGGTATATTTCGAACATGAAAAACGAATTCTTCTTACCATAAATACAGAAGTAAATTCTAACCAAAAATAATATTGACAAGATCCCCTCCATTAGGTTTCCTGAATACTTCTCTTATAAATATCGTATCAATTTTTCAGAAAAATAGGTCGTTTGGTTGCCAAAAACGACTACAAAACAATAAAGTCGTACAAAATTCTTCATCTTCTAGACTCTAGAATATCTCGAGAGATACCCCAAACCATTAGCGAATCCATGAACAAATTAACCGCTAAAACATAGAATTTAAGGTGTATATAGAACCGGCCAAAGATATGTATGAATAACTAAAACTAATTTTTGAAAAAGGGTCGTTTAAAAAGCGGATTTTATAAAAGTTACTATCAGAGGCGACCTTTTACCGAGTGAGTTGTTTTGCAACGTTTTTTGAATTGGAATTCCCAAATTCTATTGAAAATAATTTGTTAATGATAATGCATAAAATATTTAGTATGAATCTATAGCACAAAAAATTGTATTGATCTCTTTTTTTCAGGATAATCCAGATAACCAATTTAAAAGTATTCCACTTGGCCTTTGGTGGGCTATAGTAACGATGACCACCGTAGGCTACGGTGATATTACTCCGAAAACATATTTAGGTATGTTTGTAGGAGCATTATGTGCATTAGCAGGTGTACTAACAATTGCGCTGCCGGTTCCAGTAATTGTTAGTAATTTTTCAATGTTTTATTCTCATACTCAGGTGAGTTCATGGTTTCATTTTTTTCATAATATTGACAGTGCGACGTTTCGTTTTTCAAAATAACAGTTCACGTTCGTAATTCGTCGTTCGTAATTAACTGAGCGTGTATAAAAAAAGTTTTTATTTTTATGAAAAACAACTTAAAACGATAAATTAAAATAATATTTTCAGGCACGATCAAAATTACCAAAACGTCGTCGTCGTGTATTACCTGTAGAACAACCTCGCCGAAAACAGCCACAAATTGGTGTCGTAAATCGTCGTATGAACGCTATGAAACATCAACATACAACACCACATCACGGTACAACACATCCAGCTATATTTAAAGATGCATTTGGAGGTGCTAAAATAGGTGAGATTTCTACCATATTCTGTCAAAGGCTTCAAAATGCTTAATTTTTGCAAAATTTATATAATTTATATTAAATGTGTACATATATATGTATTTATGTGTTGTTGGTTTGATTTTCAATCAGGATTTTTTATTATTACTCATTAATATTCCATAATGTTTCGTTTATTTATAATAAATTGAATACCAAACAATTTTCCAACCAAAAGATTGATGTTCTATTGATTAATGTTTCTACTACTCTTTCTGGGGTATACCATACATTTTAAAGAATTGAGTTAAATTCTACCAAAACAAGTTATAAAAGTCTTTCGCTAAACTAAAAGATTTTGTTTAACATCAATTTAATGATAAATTGGATTTTATTTTGTCTGTATGTAAAACAAGCGTACAGTTAGTCTGTCAATAACTACATAGGCTATGTGGGCTTAATATTAAAGTAATTTATTTATTTAAATTTCAAAAAGACGATTGATTGTATTTATGTAAAATACCGAAACTATTTAGTGACCTTTTCGAAAGAATTTTCAATGTAAATTATTTTATTTTGTTTTTACTAAAAATGTTCGATGTTTGTTGCATTTGTGGAAGAATATTTATCAACCATCCTCATTTTTATATATGCATACTATATTCATTAATATACATAATACATATACATAAAACTATCGAAGAATATCCAAAAAAAAAACAAACGAAAACATTTTAAATTTTGTAAACAGGTCATGTAAACGGGGTAAATGTGATTGGAGTAAGCCTACAAGGACCGTCAGTACCAGGATTAGCTGTTATGCGACCGCAATCCCCGCAATCAGGTATTACATATTCTATAATAACAAAGGATCATTTTTGTATCTGTTGTTTTAACAATAGCATTGGCTTTTAGTTCTATAACATTTTTATTGAGCTTTCTTTATATAACTATTATAAAATATACTAGATTTTTGTAAATAAGTTTACTAGTCGTAATTATTTATTATTTGTACATACATACTATACTTCCTTGCATATACCTACTTAGCTATTTTAACATTTTTTTAACCTAATTTTTACACACCAAATTAATACATATGATAAAATTCATTAAAATCAATAGATCATCATAAATTTGAAATGAAATCCCTATCTGTGGTATTATGCACATATGTACTTTAATTCAATGAATGCTATTAAATGAAAATCATAATATAATTTTCTTATGTTATTTTGACTTTTATTTTTAAACTGTTGGTAGTTTTTACTTTATCAATTATATGTACTTTTACAATAGTTATTTAGTACTACACCAAAGTTTATATTTTTCCACATTATTATTTAAATTAATGAGCATAATATCACAATATCAGTTCGTTTCAATAATACAAACATTGCCGTTTTTGGAGACGAGTAATAATGGCAGCCAGACTATGAGCGAAGTATGACAATATTAAGAGTCCTATAAATTTCTATGAGTAATTTTTTTTAATAAAATACCAAATATTTCTAAAATCAAGTCCAGTTGCATTTAACCAAGTCATCCTAATCGTAAATAACGGTATTTCGCTTTACGATAACAACAACTAACTATGTTTATATGGGGAACTTATACATAGCACCACAATCTACTCTAAAGGATTGATCCTGTTTATCTATCTAGCGGTTTCCTTTAAAATCATATGTTATTTTTATTGTATATTGACAGCTGTTTCCCACTCAAAGTATTGACACAAAATATGGACTCAGTATCATATGTCCACGCTTCAAAATTAACACATTCACGCTTGATCAACGTTGCGAAATATTGGATATTTATTGCCAATGTGAGCGCTGTGTCGCCGAAACAGTGCAAGTTTTAAAAAGAAATTTCGACTGAAATGAAACTCAAAACGCGCCTACAGAGCGCAAATTTGTGAAAGTTTGTAATACGAACATGCTAGTGGACAGCAGAAGCGATCCCCATGCTCGTACGGTACACACAGCTAAAGATACCGTAACCGAATCCTGGAAGATTAACTAGCCATAGATTGAAGGAACTCAATTTTGGTCCTACCAGTCTGAAGAGAATTATGCACAAAGATCTCGGATTGTTGGCTTACAAGGTCCAGGCGCATTTCCACCTCGGCGGATATGTTAACAAGCAAAATTGCCGAATTTGGGGTTCGGAAAACCTACACGTAATCATAGAGGAGACAATGCATCCTCAGCATTTTTATGGTCAGAAATTCAAGATAAGAACTTGCACAACCTAGGGTTTTAGCAGAAAGGACCGACATGCCACACCACACCAAACGATCAATCTTTTGTGCACTAATTTCTATAATCGTATAATCAGCCGTTTTGGTGGTAGTCAATTAGGCTCAGCTTCGACCTGCGATTTGAGGTCGTTAGAATGGTGGTTATCATGATCGATCGATCTTATGCGGACAATCCACAAACGATGCTCTAAGCACAATTGCTGAAAACTGAAAACTTGGGTTTACAAGATGGTCTACTGTTCAACCAAAGCTAGCCAGGGCAGTCACTTGAATAAAGATGCATTGCATCAATAATCGGAAGGTTAGTTGTTGCCAATAAGACAGTGAATATGGATAAATGATTTGTTTACTTAATTGTATTTTGAGGAGGAAACCGCCATGAGGGCCATTTACCCAATTTAATTCGACAAAACAGGAAAATCAAATATAAAATCGATGATCTAAAAGGTTAAGAACACGAAGATCATTTGGATGCAGTTGTATTGAAAAATATTTACTTGTAATCCGAAATGAATGATTATAGTCGGTTTCACAAACAAAATTAGTAAATGATAGACTTAATACATGTTGTAATACGAGTAAGCACACAACGAGATTTTTAACTTAATCAACCAAAAAGATCGTATACTCAGTTTATTAATTGATCAATTAATTTAACTAAAGATATTAATGGCGTTGAGTGTGTTCATTCAGTTTAATGGATGATTCCTTGATTAATTTTCAGTACATAATTAATTGTTCTTGAGGAGGTCCATTTTCAATATTTATTGAAATATAGGCGGGGTATCACAAAAATGTTTCGTTAGATGTTATCTAAGTTCATATTCTACTTAAATAGTATTAGTATATTAATAGTATATAGTATATTAATTATTTGATTTTTAACAAGTTATAATCGAAATGATCTTTAATTTGGTGTATCACATAGGTATGTATACCATTTCTTTATTATAATATTAATGTCCAAACATTATTACGGTCGGGGAGGGACGCGGCAGCTACTGCGACAAGAACTATACACTACCAACGGCAAGCGCATGAGAACAGAAAGAAAGTAATTGTAAAGTGGAAGGAAAACGAGACCACCCCCTCCCCCTTGCCATACCAGTATGTCTCGTCTAGCAGCAGGATTTAGCTACGGTTCAATAGACCAACATCACACATTAATTCGAATCCCTTAACGGGATGTAGCGCCTGCAAAATAAAATCATAGAATTTTCATAGTTCCAGAAAATTTTAGTTTTACCATACATTTTTTTAAACACACTGTATTTATCCTATCATTTGGATTTTTTATGATGCTTTATATCAAAATCAACATAAGTTTCATAATAAGAAACAATGGTGGACTGAATGTGAATATGTTGTGACCGACACTCGACTTTCTTTTACCGCGAATGTATACATAAATCTCGAATACATCGTACTTGATTTCTATAGTTAAAAATTAAGACTATTTGTAAAACTGTCTTGTGTAATCAATAACATTATTCCTACTTATTTCAGAAAACCAACTAAGTCAACTCTTGTTGGTTGAAAATTTCATCATTAAGTTTATTTCAATCTTTTATCTTTGTTTGCTTTGCAAATGCTAAAAATTTTAACACCATTATTGCAAAAATTCAAGAAGTGCCTATGAAAGCTGTCACTTCCGGTACACATATTTCCGTTAAATTTCGTTCAAACTAAATAATCTGAAATCATACATGTAAATCACAGAATAGATTTCTTTAAATATAAAATGTTATGAAAAATAAGCTTAAAAGAGCTCGCTTTTGCGCCACACCCAAATTATGTCACAAAAAATCACAGATAATTCCAATACATACTTCTAATACTTTTTTAGGTTAAATAAAACATCTCCTCTGATTGTCTGTGGTTGAAATGAACCGAATCGGATCAAGTGTCAAGGAATACAGGTACTGTTTAATTTGGCGTTCATTTTCGACGACTGTGTATAAAATGTCATACATTATTTTCTTTCTTTGTTTACTACACGAAAACCATAGTTGTCGCAAATTAACGAAGAATTCAATAGTAGGGCCCCAACTACTTTAATAAAGAAAACTATCATTTTTGATTAGGCATTTGGAATAAATGATTGGGAAGTTGAATATTCAAACTTTGAATTTCTCAAATAAAATAAGAAGCCCTATCGCCAATTTAATACATTTAATACGTGCTTCAATACTTAAATGCTAACATCATTCTATGTAGTTTGAGCGACCGACTTAGCATAAAACAGAAATCCCCATGAAAACCTTTTTGTTTAAATAATGCTCCACTGGTCGACATAAATATTGCGCTGTGCATAAGCTATAAAAATCGGAAAAATTTCACCAGGAAGTACCCGAAACGGGTACATCAGGTGGTTTAAGAAAATTTCCAAAATTTGACGCTATGTGAGTTTGCCATGAGTTTGCTTTATTAAAACCCTGAATTTGCTATTGGCGATTTTCATCGAATGTAGATAGCGTTGGTTTGTCTACAAGTGGGACGAAAATTGTCAAATTCATTGTTATGACAGTTTTAAACCCCCTTGCTTCATAGCAAACTATGGTTTATTTTTCATTCACTAGATGTCAGCTACTTTGTTGAAAATCGCGATATCAAATTATTTTTATCGAGTCAAGAATGCCTGTATAGGAACCAAGCGCACATTTTAGTGGAAAAAAATATTCGATATAATTTCTTGTAAATGCTAGAAAAACGTACGTCCAACTTTTAATATTTTTTTAATCATAGCAGACGTATGTCCAACTTTGATTTATTTTATTATGTTTACAAACAACTGGACATTTCGCATTGGTATTTGACGTTTCGAAATGTGTTAATTTGTCACCTTTTGTGTTCTAAATTTGAATGAAATATTTAATTTTGAGTTCAACAAACAAAAATTGTTATTTTAAAGATAATCAAAAATCTACATATATGTATGTTCATAATTATAGCTGGTTCCATATAGTGACTTATTTAATTCCAAATAAAAATACTTAAATAATTGGAACATGTATACATATGTATATTATAAAATAAATATGTAGTCAAATTATATAGGTCAAAGCATCCATTCATTTTTACAATACAAATATAAATATGTATAAAAGAATTTCATTGTAACTTTCTAAATAAAAAAATAATTGCTTTCAAAATAACAACAAATTTTATATCTGTACCTCCATATGTACTGATAAAACTTTGTCTAAATTTAGTCAGTTTTTATGCGGGTTGCATGCACAAAATTTGTATAGCAGTTTGGTTGCATACATTCATTTTGATTTAAACGGAAAAAATTATATCGAATATTTTTTTCCACTAAAATGTGCGCTTGGTTCCTATACTGATCGATCTTATGCCGTGATACGTCTTTCTGTCCACCTACCGATTCAACAAATAATTACATTCGAAGCAGGTAATGAAGATGAAGCGTTGCTTGCAGCACAAACTGGCCGAACGAAGCTTGAGTCATGGTTTCAGCTCAACTTCAATGATCAAAACGCACGTCATTTCCTATATACTGACATTCCCCACCATTACGTTTACCTATGCGGTAAATGGCAACTTCATTAAAGAGGTGGAGAGAAGGTTGTTGCACGAATGTATACAGTAAGCTTGAGAGATGATGAGCGTTTCTTCGTGCGGCTGCTTTTGCTACATATTCCAGGTTCCACCAGCTTTGAATTTGTAGGAACATTCAATGGTTTTATTTACAAAACCTTCAAAAAAGCTACAGCTGCACGAGGTCTGGTAAACGATAATGAATGGGATCATTGCTTAACAGAAACAGCAGTCTTTCAAATGCCAAGACAGCTTCGAGAGACTTTCGCTTATATTTGTTGCTTTTGTCAACCTTCAAAATCTCTTGATCTCTGGATGAAGTATGCAGATGACATGACTCTTGATTACAGCCGACACCATATTGAAAATGTAGCATAAAATTTGGCTCTCCACGATATCAACATAATTCTTATGCAGCACGGACTTTCTTGCGCTATGATCGGCTTACCAACTCCATCGAGAAATAACGTAGAAGTGCAAGTCTTCGATACGGTTCGAGAAACCGAAGAAGCTAAATTACGAATTCAACTGCTAAACGAAAAGCAGTTGGATGCATTTCGTAAAACAACTGCTACAGTGGATAAAGAAAATGTCTCCAGCCGAAGTTGAGATTTGAATATTTGGTTTTAGCGCGTCAGTGGTCATGTAATCCGAAGCGCACGCTTCCTGTTTGAGATTTGTAAATTTGGTTTGGGCGCATAAGTGATCATTTGATCCCGAGCGCGCGCTTCCCGTTTGAGATATGGCATATTTGAATTGGCACGGAAGTCATACTGGTGTGCATTTGAGCGCGTGCTTGCCGTTTAAGATTTAAAAATTATTCGCGTATATATGAATTTACTTTATTTTTGATAAAAGTGCATCAAATTTGCATTTTTTTAAAAAAAATCGTGGTTATTAGGCTTTTTTAAATAATAAAATTAAAAACTTCTTCTGGTTTTAAGCCTATTTTTATAAAATATAACATTTCTAATAAAAATAGGCTTAAAACCAAAAGAAGTTTTTAATTTTATTATCTTAAAAAATCTTCTTAATCACTTCTTAACCAAAAATTCAACAAAATGTATTCACGTGACTAATTATTCAGTCACAGGTCAGCTAGTAGTGATGATTAACATTAACTAGAATAATATTCATCAAATAAAGTTACTGTCTTCCGCTATAGCATCGAACTTGCGACCTTACATAGGCCTAGTTAAACTTTTGAATCCTTTGCTGTCTTTCAGGTACCCGATCTATATTTTAGTGCTAAACATAGCTTTGCTTTACTTCATAAGCAGCGCCGTGAAATGTCTATGCAGAGAACAAAAAAAAACAGCTAGATTTTTCGAGTATATCATCATGTACATAAATTAATGTGTGAAGTACTAAACAACCACAGTAATGTAGTTTATAGATGGCTTATGTGGCCAATTCCATTTCCAAAATTATTAAAACTTTTATAGGATTATTAGAATAAATTATAGCATAACTAAATTAAATTAGTTTACAACTTGCGACCAAACATCTAGATTACAAATAATTTTTAATCTGCAACTATCATCTTTTACTTCAAGGTGATTTTTTAAATGTACCGCCCATGCATGCACTGCAACCACGAGCCGCAACAACAGGAAATGTAGACCTACTCTTACCACTGCAACCAAAATTATTACTAGGTACTTACTGCTACTACTACTAATTTATTTTTAGATCTAAAATCATATTAAATCATTATTTTAAAATATATAATTTCTTAATTTAAAAATTTCATTTTATTATAACTATGTTGTTTTTATGCAGAACGTAAAGAGCCTCCAGTAACCCATCATCAAACAACAACACTTCATCATCACGATGAAATCACTCTAGATCTAACTAATCAACCGAAAGTCGTGCTGAGCAATGATAAGCCCCAATTGAACGATTCTGGTAATGAAACGCCTGCCGAATAATTTTAACTATTGTATACATAAAAACCAAAATAATCTTAATAAATTATTATTTTATTCATTCAACATTTTTGTATTAAATTCTAAAGAAATATTAAATTAATTGTAGTCAAAAAATTATTAAATCAATCTACATATTTCATTATATCTAAATACTTTTTTTTATTAAATATAATTTTGTTATTAATTTATTTCGAAAAACCGAAAAATACATATTTATATGTCACATAAACGTACATAATATATTTAAGATATAAATACAAAAAAAAATTATTTAAGTATCTATATCAAAAATATTAATTTTAAATGTTTTATAAAAATTATTATTACAAGCAAAAAAAATTAATACATAAAAATTAGAGTACATATATTTAATTGAAAATATGTATTTTTATTATTTATATAAATAGATTTAATATTCAAAACAGAAATCTAATAAATAAAATTCAACAGTAAATTGGATCATAAGTTTTAAACTCTATGCGTATGTCATACCTAAATTAATAATTTATTTCAATTTAAAAAAACTCATACATAATACGTTCCTTCAGTAAATGTGCCAAGGTTACATTCCCGTAAAATGCAAAACTTCATGATCCATATTTTTTGAGGTACCCTTTTATCAATTACATAGAAATTGTTTTTATTAATTATAAATATATTTTTGAAAAGTAACAAACACTAAAAACATGTTTTAACAACTTTCACACGGAATTATGATCAAAACTTTTAAGTTAAGCAGTTAGTTAATGCCGTAATATTCAGTCAGTAAAATATCAGAATTTTGTTTAATAAAATTTCTTATATAATTTGTTTTGTTAATTAGTTTATCAATTATTCAGTTTTGTTTTTACTCTTAAGACTGTTGATAAAGTAAGGGTAAGTTGTGCAGGTTCGAAAAGCATTTTTGTGAATATTTTCAAATTTTTTTTGATAATCAATAGCTATTAAGAAAAATTCGTGTTTAGTTTTTTACTTTTCTCGAAATTGTCTTTTAATAGTGTTTGTTAATAGCTCTCAAACTTGGAAAAGCTGTACAAGCTCGAAAAAACTTATGAAAACTAACTCAGAAAATTGCCGTTAGAGAATCAGGGAATGTTTGGTATTCAAATCAAAGAACTACCCAAGTATAACAAAATGAAACTTATTTTGACAATTCTTTCGTTACGTTTTCGAGATATTTCATGGAAGACATGGAACTCAAAAATATCCAGTTCTTTGAATACAGGATTTTTATTTCATAGGTTTTTGTTCAACTGTATATAGTTAAACTTTATTACAAGTTATGGAACTTAGCCGTGGAACTTAGTTCCAACACTTGTTCCATAAAAATCGAAATAAGTTGGAAGTAGCGATACTTGGAATGAATGTAAAAATGTTTCCCATATAAAATTTGCTATTTCGTGTGTCCCAAGCCACAGCAAGATATTTCAAAGATAAAACCCACCAACCTACTTTTTGTTTTTGCACGAAGTGACGCGTTCCATTTTGTTCTCTTAAAAATTCTCGAAAATGCTAACAAAAATGATTAAATATGTTAATAAAATGGTTAGTGGATAATGTAGTAGCGCATCATTAAGTAATAAAAATTGAAAACTTTTAATTAAAATGAAGTGCCTGATCGAGAGATCGATCTTACAATCGCCAATCGGTAAGTTTACCAAGTTTTTATATAAAATAACATGTAAATTATGTTAAGAAGAAAGTGATTTGTGGCAAAATTATCCTTAACTTACGTTATAAATCAGAAAAAATTAAAAAAACAATTTTGATTATTGGCGTGGGGTTTTAACTTTGTTGTTGTAAGTTATATTACCAGTGCCACATTTTTATTATTTTAATTTAATAAAACGTCGTTAATTTCTTGTGCTACGTGCTTTACTTTTCATAATTTATTTTTATTTTTGAATACTATAAGTACAACTGCTTACAGAAATTATAATGTAAATATTTGTTTTTAGCTTAGCAAAATATGATGAATTGGAAAAGCAATGGTTGAAATCAATTGGCTTCTTAATCAAACCGTAATCCATATCATACTTAAGAAAACATGGTTAAATACTCTAAACACTCTAATTCTAAATTTGTTCCTAAGACGTTTATCCAACTTCTATAAATGATGCTGACGATATGCTGACGATTCAATCTGTGCGTTGAACTTATTAAGTGAAGTGGTAATCAAGTCGTTGCATTTAATTAAAAATAATAGAGACCATGACTATTCATTTCTGATGTAGAAAACCTCGATTATTTACCACCATTGACGAAGTACCTGAACTGATGGTATCCGGAACTAATATAGATTTGTAATCGTGAAGAGATGGAAAATTTGAATGACCATAATATATTCGATTTAAACAAAACTCATTCGGAATTGTAAGCCATTCCAAAATCGCAAATAGTTCACATAGTCTTCCTCTTTTTTTATTAAAAGTATAAAACGTAAATTGTTTGTATCTATAAGAATATACATACAAACAATTTGATAAAATAACGTTAAAGCGAGCAATGGCGTCATCAGATGTTGATCTTGCTACGAGTTCAAAAAACGAATTACAAAAACAAAAACTAAAATTTTTAAGGACTAAGGGGCATATGCTCGATGAGCTAGCGAGCAAGCAGTATGCAGGCATAAAACGTGGCTACTCAATCAATTTTACCAAGAAAATTTGAATTAATTTTTTTATCCGTTATTTGTTTATTTTTGCGATTGCACGGTAAAACAATATAAATTTTCGCTGGATAGTTTTCTAATTTATAAAAAAATGTAAATTCAAATTCAAATTTGCTTGGTAAAAATGATTGATGAGTAGCCAGGTTTTGCGCTAGCGTATTGCTTGCTTGCTAGCTGATCGAGCATGTGCCCCTAAATACAAGTAAACTTGAAAAAAATAGGAACCTACGACAAACAAATATGAGACAAAGAAGAAAATTATTAATTTAGACCACCTGATAAACGAAGTTGAAGAGAAAAATTTAATTAATTCTTGCCAAGAATTTAATTAGAAAAATATTATGACATCCGGTTGAATTAATTTTGTAACCAAAGATCATATAAATTAACAAAAAGAAACAAGTTTGTTTCTTTATTACATTTTAAATAAGTGTAGTTGTTTTATAATTACTATTTTTTATATACATAATATTATATTTAAATAAAAATAATTAACGTACTTATATTAAAGGAATGAAAATGTAATTTAATTTAAATAATTTTTTAATTGTAACTTCCTAACTTCATTGCATTCGATCGAAAAAATGCTAAATGTCCCAAGCCACACGAGCATTTTTTGTATTTTGGCATTTTTTTTTCTACCAATGTTTTGTTCTGCTTTCTCTTAAATAAAATTTTAACTAAAATGAGTCAAAAATGTCCTTGAAATATTTTTTATTTCATTTATGTTTGAGTTGTGTGGTAGAACAGAAAATTTGTTTAAGTCGCAATTAAAACTTGTATCATAGGTAAACGGGGAAAGAAACGAAGAAAAATGCCGCATTTTTTTTTTACGTGTGGCATCCCTTTTGATTTATATGCTTTCTCTTTTACCACAGATTAGATATTATCCAGAAGCGCCATTGAGTAGACTAAGAAAAAATTACCTAATGACCATTTTCCTACCTTTTTTTACGACTCTTGAACTGTAATTATTTTAATATGTATTTACATCAATATATTTAAATTTTAATAATCTATTTAATATTTAATATTTATTGATATACTTTTCAAATTTAAAACATAAAAATAACGAATTTTTCCTTCTATTGGGTACCGTATAAACAATTTTTCCTACCTTTCAAAAAATTAAGTCGATATTTTTACCCCATTTACATGCGACCAACAATTTTCTACCATAGAATTAGAGATTATATAGAAAGAATGTAAACAGCTGTTAAGTGAGTCAAATTCGGAGGGTAAAAGAGAAAGCATATAAATCAACGGGCCGTATTTAGAATTTGTTCGATCGAAATTAAAAACTACACAAATTCAAAATTATTTTTATTCCATAATAGTACGCATTAAATGTTTTTATTTTCGATAAAAAATTGTACTTATAGTATTCCAAAATAAAAAGTAATTATGAAAAGAAAAGCACGTAGTAATATGTACATAGTAAGTATATAATAAGAAAGGTAATAAGAAAAGTGCGACACTGGTAATATAACATATGTTTACGAAACGAAAACTCCCAACAACAGCAACCAAACGTTTTTACTTATTTTTTCTGATTTCTTAATTAAAATATGGATAAATTTATCACAAATCAGTTTCCTTTTAACATAATTTACATTTTACTACACTTAGATGGTAAGAAATGCCTTTTCGAAATTTTCCAGGCACAGTTTGGCAGCACTTCGCAGGACACTTCATTTCAGTGTTTCAATGTTTATTAACAAACGATACACTAATACACGATCCACTAACTGTTTTAAAATATTTTAGTTTTTTAATTAATAATATCAAGATTTTTTAAGTACAGAAAATTTAACGCGTGACTTTTTACAAAAACAAAATCTGGTTTGTTTGCTGATTTCTTTGACATATAATCTATTTCTGACATATAATTCTGTGGTTTGACCAAAGAATTCAAAAGTACAGAATTATACTGTTTATATTGGATGTTGAACCTAGGTTCAACCTGGGTTCAAAGTTAACTTGGAGTTAACTCGACTCAAACCAAAAAAAATTTTAGGTCGAGCTACCTCTGGTTAATATCGCCCAGAGTCGAGTCGAAAAACAACAACAAAAAATAATCAATAAAGTAAAAAAATAAAAATGGCGATTTTTCATATTTTTCTTGTACGAGCGCGTCTGTGTCTAAATTTTGCAGCATATTTTTATGATTTTTGCGATTTTTTATTTTTCGAAAGTTCGAAAGAAAAATTTAGAACGATTTTTGGAAAGAAAAAAATTTGAATGATTTTGACATGTATAACCTGGTTTCGACTCAACCTCAAGATGAGCTAGTTTACATCGCTAAAAAATTAAGTGGACTGATCTAAAAGCGACCCATTTTAGTCCAGTTTACATCACAAAAATTATAGGTCACAATTGGGTTACATAACGAGATTTATGTGCACCATCTTGTGAATAATACTAAAAGTATTGCTTATGTTCTCATCGCAATTCATAATTTTCTCATAAATGTTTCCTGAAACATTTTCGAAATTATATTCACTCATTTAATTTTTTTAAATTTGGCTCATTTAATAACTGTAATACTAAATTTTATGCTGATATGTTTAATTAACATCAATGCCACTACTGACATCTATTTCATGATATGAAAACCCTTTAGGTCGGTATCGTTTACATCACATTTTTGATAGACCTAATTTGGGTCAGTCCACATAAAAAAGTTTACATCATGTGTTTAGGTCAGATATAGTGTATAGTCCTGGACCAAATATGTCGATGTAAATTTACTCGATAACTCTCCAATAAAAACACTAGAAGTTAACTGCAAGGTTAACCTAAAGATAACTACAAGTTGACTCGACCTGGGTTCAACCTCCAATATAAACAGTCAACGGGATTACAAAAACAAAAAACAATATAAGAACCCCACGCCAACAACCAAAATTATTTTCTTAAATTTTTCTGATTTATAACTTAAATTAAGGATAAATTTACCACAAATCACTAGCTTCTTAACATAATTTACATTTTATTTTATATAAACACTTGCTAAACTTACTGATGGTAAGATATTCCTTTCTGTATTTTCTTAGGCGTATTTTGGCATTTTTTCACAGTACACTTCATTTTACATAAAAGTCTGTAATTTTTATTATCAAGTAATGCACCACTACATAAACCATTAACTATTTTATAATGTATTTATTATTTTAACGTATTTTAATTAACAATTTTAAAAATTTATAATTTATAATTTTACTGCGCAAAATTAAAACGTCACATCATACAAAAACAACAACTGGTGTGGCGGGTTCTTATTTTGAGATATGAATAAGCCATATGCACTTTTTATATAACCATTCTGCTCTGGCTTGTGACAGCTGAAATAGCAAATGTTATATGGGCAAAATCATAAAAAAAAAATATATACTAAAATATACAAACAACCTATTTTACAATGTTTACAACTTCTTTATTGTTTAATTTCCGAAAACAAATTATATTATATCTAGTCTACTTTACTGTTTTTTAAAGCGGTCATTTTACCGCTCATGGTAGGATTAGGTATCCCTTTCCTGAGCCGCATACACAATTGTGTATGCAAATTTCGATTACGACAAACGAAGATGTCAAACATAGAATTAGGTGGTAATTGAAGACCAGTGTACACATTTGTGTAAACCACTTAATTTTTTATTTTTCGTCCCAAAAATAACGCAGTAACTATATAATGATAAAATAATTAATATGTTATCAGGAACAAATAAATTATATGTTATATAATTAATTTGTTAACAAATTATTATGCTTTTTCAAAAAGAATTCCGATCTAACTAAGATCCTTTAAAATACCTGTCATTATTTACATACACATCTGTGTATGGTGAACGTAAATTGAACCAAAAAAAAAATTATTGAACTCGAAAGGGGTATACATGTCATGAAATGTCGGTAGGTTTAAGGATGAAACACACCAAGCAGCAGCAGCGAGTAGCAAACTTAAATTTTGGCTTATTTGCTTATGTAATGATACAAAATCATAGTTTGGGTATAAATATAGATATTTCCATTAAAAGAAATTAAGTATTTTATAATTATATTTGAAAAATTTAGATTTAAAGAAATTATATTGAACGAAATTGCATCTGTCGCGGCATCAATAGGTTCCACGCCCAGCAGCTTTTATTTGCTACTCTTTGCTGCTACTTAGAAACAAAAGCTATTGCTCTAAATATTAAGCTATTTTACTTGACGTTTCATTTGTCATTTTCAACCATTTTGTGTGTTGTGTGTGGCTGTGGTGACGACTGAGTTTGCTAAATAACAAATCGAATGAATGAGTGATAAATTGATGAAAAGTTTTGAAAATGCCTTAACAATCCGTTTCAATTTCGGCATTTGCAGTTGTGTCACAATTTGGCGGGTTTAAGTAAAGTTCCGAGCCCAAAGATCGTGTTAGCTTCTACTTCCGATATTGAATGTGGATAAGCACGTGATTTGTTTGAACATTGAGCTTCCAATTCTAACAACATTATTCTAACGAATCGTACCTCGCCTGGGAGTTTTGCTCGCGATTTAATAGAAAACGGTTTGAATGGGCGTAAAATTATTATACGGACAATATGCGATAGTATAAATATAAAATAAAATATGTATTTCATTTTTCATAAAATAAAGATAAAAGTGAAAAAAAATTGATTTAATTCAGTCTTGTCCGATCTAGCTAATCTAATTATTTATTACTCTACCCTTCACTCTTCTGCTTATTGTGGTAAGGGATTACAATTGGCGCCGTCCATCGGTGTGATCATTTTATGGTGGCTAGTTAAATTCATTTGTACCAGCTGGTCGCCTATATCTGCACCTTTCGAATCCTTCGTAGTACATCCAAATCGCTTAAATTATTGCTGTAATATTCATTCAAAAGTTAAATGGAGATAATTTAGTAATTTAAACAAACGATCTGCTCACATGACTACAGCCGTCAAACGCTTAATTAAAATTAAGTTTTCAAGCACATCTAATTTACGTTTATGATTATCCTGTTTACTGTAATATTAGCGATGTGGCACAGAATCGCTTGAAATGGTAAGTGATCGCATCGGCTGTCCTATTTCCGAATTTTATTCAATGTAATAGTTCCGCAATTACACAACATTTTAGTACACAAGATATTTTGAAAATACGTCGCACAAAATTAAAAATTGTTTTCACAATTTTAATACATCTATTAATATTAAAATTAATTAATTATGTAAACGCACGACAAAATTTAAAACACCAAATACCGACAATGAAAATGGCGTGTGTTTTGTTTGTTTTTGATATTGACGTGAGTCATATAGAAATGTCAGAAAAATAGCAAAATTATTTATCCCTTTCCCACTTACCCACACGATTGTGTGGCTAGGACCAAATTATCATGTTTTGTATGTGTTTTGAACCAACTTACACATTTGTACATTCCTTTCACACAATTGTGCTGATTGTACTTCAAATCAACCGAAATTTTTTATCAGAAAGCCATTACGTAGTTTTTTTACTTACACATTTGTGTGGTTTGGACTTAAATTTAAAATATTTTTTTTTTGTGTAAAAAGGGATATAATGAGCGTTGCTCATAATTTGTTTTTTGTTTTTTCTATGTTGGATGCTTGCGATCAAAAATTTGCCCAAAGATAAAAATATTTCATCTCAGTGGGTCGATTCTGGTTTTCCTATAGGAATAGGAAATAGGAAAGGATTTAAAATTTTTATAGCAGTTTTGATTTTTTCCCCCTATAAGCATATTCTGGTGTGCCTTATGGGAATTATTTCTTTCCTATTTATTGCAGTTTTGACATTTATCTTTCCATACCTACGTTGGATACGGAAAGATTTTATAATAAGAAAAATGAGCAGTTTAAATGAATTTTTTTTTAATTATTCAAAATAAATTATAATTACACACAATTAATGTAAGTTTGACATTTAATAACCGCTTACAGAGCCATGGTTTTCAATACTCAACTTTATCAAGAATTTAGGAAAAATTTATTCCTACCCAGTAGGAAATCTGTCAACATGCAAATGAATTAAATTTTTAGGAAAGAAATACGTTTTCGTTTCTTATACTTATTTCTCCAATAGATAAGAAAGAGAAAGATAATATTTATATTTCGTAGATTGATAGCATGGTGACTAATAGACAAACTGACGACTTGTCTTATAGGAATCTCATATGACATTCATCTACTTTTACAACATCAGAGACAGATATAGAACTTTCCCACGTCTCTATCCCATTCTATTCTATTACACCGCATTTATCAACAACTTAAAAACCAAAAATGTTGTATTATTTTTCATTAATTTAGTTTGTGTTCTTGCGTTCCTAGTGTATTTGTTTTTTGCTGCGTTGTTATAGTATATAATTATTTACCGTAATTTAACCAAAATTATATATGTTAAATTTTAATTAGTTTAGTAATTACTGAGAAACAAAATTATAACGTTTAGAAACAGTTTTACAGAAATAAATTTTTGTTCTTATCATATTGAAATATACACCTAATCCTCCATTTTGTTTTTCATGTTTTATAAAACTAAAAATATTTATTTGTATATATTTATGTATCTAGTTTTTTTTTAATAATAAGTCAAATTATAAATTAATCTGTTTAATTACATTATAGTGAGTTAGTGTGTAATTTGTAACTATGAATAATATAAAAGGATTTTCTAAAAGTAATTTTTATAGCAAATTAAAAAATTCGGAAGACTTAGTAAATAAACAATGGCTAGAAAGCCAAATTGAGATTGAGGATATATATATAGAGTAATATTGAATTTATTTATATGTTATTGAATTGTTATTGAATTATAATAAAATATGTTATAATAATATATAATGTTACTTATAATATATTATTTTTTATATGACATTTTTTTGAGTCTTGATAATCAGTCTTTACTTGTCACATACGATTCTTTTATGAACTGTCACATACGATTCATCAATGAACTGTCTTATACTGATCATCTCAGATTTGTCACCAAATAATCATCTAAGACAAATGACACATGAATCACTTATGAACTGTCTCACCATCGTCACTAATGGCGAGTCACATGGTAATCAGGCATGACTTGTCACATACGATTCTTCTATGAACTGTCTTATACTGATCATCTCAGACATGTCACGCATGAATATTATTCCCGCCTTGCGATAAAATTCTATATACGTGTCATGCGAGACAGTCATGCATGAGTCATTAGTCTGTCCCATATGACTTTCCTGCTGGGTATGTGTGCCAAAATAAACCATAGGAAAGATTTTTTTAGGAAAAAACTGCTATCAAAAATTTTTCCTAAATAGGAAAAAAATTCCTATTTCCTAAGGACACCTAATCGACCCGCAGGCGGGGAAATTCCAACGATTTGATTGGCTTGATTCGCGAATCATTTTTTGATCACGTACGTGAACCTGCGTTAAATTCTTTGGGTTTGACATTTTTATTCACCTCAATTTTTTTTTGTAGATTGTCAACTATTTGACACTTGTCTTATCAAACCAAACGAACTAGAACTAAATAGTACCAAAAATGTATTTCAAATTTAATTCATTAATAATTTTTCTGTTTATATTCGAAAAATGTCAATTTAATTGTTTTGATATCAAAGGGTTTGATGATACAATTCAATATCATATAGCATGGGGTGATAGCCGCTTTTATAGACTCGTAGTAGAACATAAGGTGAGAATTTAGGAGCAGCACACAAGACCGAAAAATTAACGTCAGCAATTTATCTTCTAAATTTTATAGGAGGGTTTTCCAGGTGAAAATGAAATATATTCTTTGCAGTCAAATCCCGTCGAAAAGTTCGATTGTGTCATACCAAAAGTGGCAAACAAAGAGCTAGACGAAAATTTAGATTATGTCGGACCCGGACCGTTGGATTTATTGAAACCATTGTTCTTGTCATCAGCATGTTCTTTTCGTATCGAGAGCTACTGGACGTATGAAATATGTCACGGGAATTACATTAAGCAATATCATGAAGAGCGTGAAGGTAAAGTGCTTAAGACCCAAGAATATTACCTCGGAAAATGGGACAAATCAAAAACCGAAGCGCTTAGAGCTCGTCTTGAAAAGGCAGATAAAGATAATGAAAAATTAAAACATAAAAAAATAGATGGTTTAAATCTGCCGTATGTCGAGTTGGAAATGACCGATGGTACAATTTGTGATCTAAACAATGAGCCAAGAACAACTCGGGTATTATACGTATGCTATGGAAAAAATGAAATATATTCGCTAAAAGAAACTTCTACGTGTAATTATGAAGTCATAGTAACAGCACCGCCACTTTGCCTTCATCCGAAATTTCGACCACAAGAAACTGGTGTGAACGTCATCAATTGTTATGGCGCAGAAAATTTCCGCGATATGCCCACAGCTTTAATTGAGTCAAAATTGGAGCGCTTGAAGTTAGACTATCAAAATTTGGTGGTATACAATTTTTTTTTAATTAAAATCAGTGATTTCCTAACTATTTTGAATGAATTGTAGTGCAAACATTGGACTAAGTAGTTTTAAGTAAAATTTGAACGTTTTTAAGTAAAATGTAAAACATTATCTCTTTAAATTGATTATCTAAAAGTAATTGTATCTATTAATCATAAACTATGACGTGTTCTCAAATTTTACTAGCTTAAGGTTCAGAACCCCGCAGTTTCAGTTAAAAATCACTGAATTTTTATTTATTTATACATACCAATTCTTTTATTGATGTTTATTATTTTTTAAATTTATGTTCGAAATTATTTTGGGGCACCTCAAATTTCTTAGGACGCTCAAAAAAATGTTAAAGAAACCGTAGCTGTGTTTAAAGTAGACTCGAAGGTTGGTTTGTTTTTTTATTATGTATATTTATTTTGGTTATGGGGTTTTATTTTTAGCATGTTTTGATTGTTGGTTAATTGTACATTTCCAATTATGCATGTCGTGATCGTTTCGGAAGAGGTCGATACTCAAATTATAAACTCGGTTTACATTTTTTCTTTTGCAGGATGGTACATTACGTATGGAAGTCATTCAAACGAATGAGCTTAACAATTTTAATACTAAAACGCCAAAATTGAGCAATGAAATTCCAGAGACGGAAGGCGTGACTAAGGATTCAACGCGAGTCAATCAATTTGCGACGAAAGATATTAAAGATACATCGCCAGTGGATGCCTTTTTGCAAGGAAAGAATTGTTTAAAAGGAGGTACAGGTTGGTGGAAATATGAATTTTGTTATGGGCGCTACGTTCGTCAATACCATGTTGATAAAAATGGGGAACAATCCTTAATTCTCGGTTTTTTTGATAAAGCGGCACATATCGAATTTATCAAATCAAACCCTCATAAAAAACCGAAACCAGCCACCAAACGTACTCAACTGACACACTTCTATCAGGGTGGCAGTCTATGCGATAAGACTGGTAAAAGGCGCCAAACCGAAGTAAAACTTAAGTGCTTAGAAAATGCATCAAGTTCGTCCACCGTTTCACTGTACTTGCTGGAGCCACAAACATGCCAGTATATATTAGGTGTTGAATCACCACTCATTTGTGATATTCTGCAAAAAGCCGATGAAAATGGTTTGGTACCGAAGGAGAATGCGGGCAGTGAAAACGATGAAACTCCTGCCGAGTATGTTATAGAATTATAAATGTATTATCATTTTTTAGTACATAATGTATGGTAATAAACTTCCTTTTTAAACTCTAGAGGTGAATTTTATTGATCATTCCCGGGATCAGCTGCTTTATCGTGCATTGCAGCCGAAACTTCAGCAAACAGTGGTTGCCAATTCCACACTACGTCGGGTTCCTGAAGTTCTGCTTCAGATCGGAGACATTTAGTTAACATAGATAAGTCTAAATCTTCGAGAGACGTTAGAGCACTCTGTTTGATTAAATCACTATCCAGTTCCTTATATGCAGCGACTCGATTCATAGACAGTCTGAATTTAAAAAAAATGGATGTTTCATTTAAACTTATTTAGTATAAAGAACTAATTACTTGGGCACTGCATCATTACTAAAAAAAGTGTCATCATTTAAATCGTCCAAATCCGGTATAATTGGAATATCCTCATTCGAATTCGAGGAATAATCTGTAGTCGCACTACTGAAACGCTCTTGTTCAATCAGATTAGATTTTGGCTTTATATTCTTATCTAGCATCTCATCACTCCATACCCCTGTCTTTTTCAGCTTCATAGAACCGAAACTTGTGTCATCCAGAGGGATTGAGTCCTGCTGATTAGCGGATCCTTCGATTTCTTCCTGACTCGTGTAATTCTTATTAGACCGACGTCCCTTTTTTATCTAATAATTTCGTAGTATTAATATCATATCAAAATACAATTGTAGTGGGCTTACTTTTAAGGTCTGCTTCAATTCATTCCCCCAGTCGATCATTTTTTACAACCGTCTTATTCAAGGAAGTAAAAGTAAACACAAAATTCAAAGAAATAAACCCACAAAATGTATACTTGACGTTTCCATAACAACAAATGCGATAATGAACCATCAACAACATAACCTTCAAACGTAAGTACAAAACGTCAAAACACTAAAAATGTCGCGGAAATCACTTTCGAGCAAAAAGGATACACTTTCTTGGTTTAAAAATGAAGAAATTGGAGTTTTTATCACATCAAAAGATCGAAATACGAGTTATGATTTTAACAAAATAAAACCAGAGATTTATATAAAGGATAAAGTTATTTATTCTAGTGAAATGTGTGTAGGAGTGGTCGAAACTAACTTGTCACCTGAAAATTTAAGAAACGTGATTTTTGTGAATGAAACTGCTATGAGAATTTGCGAATGGAAAATTGGTGATTGCGTTATTCTTAAAGGTCACAATAGTTTTGTACGAATTGTATGGCCTCTGAGTGAATCAGTGAAACAACCATGGTTGTTGCCGAAAGAAGGTATATCTTGTTCATTTACCTCAGTATGTAATATTGAAATATCGAAACTATCTCAAAACATTCTGGAAGCTGATCAAATCACGTTAAAGGCGTGCAGCGAAATCACGACAAAATTTTGCCAAAAGGACGTTATCAACGTGGTAAAAAAAGTAACATACAATAATGTGTATTCGGTCGGAAGCCATGTGGAAATATTGTTTTTTAACCAAACCCTCTTGTTTGAAGTATCTAAAATCAAATGTTGCAAGCAATCTAACGATAATTTATTACAATTTACTAATTTGAAATTAGAGGACGACTTTTATCGAGTGACAAGTAACACTCAGTTCACCGTACTAGAGGAGGAGCTAGAGGGCATTAACGACGATCAAATTGTAACAGAAAATGAAGTAGCAATAGGGCTAAGAGATGTGTTTTTTCAATTAAACCAATTTATGGACTACGCTTTTGGCAAAATCACAACTTCTGTTTCACATAAAGTAACAAGAGGTGCTTTACTGTACGGTCCACCTGGCTGCGGAAAAAGTTTAATTTGCCGTATTCTTAGTAAATCGTCCAATTATTCAGTCGTGCATATCAATTCAAGCGAAATATTCAGTAAATACTATGGGGAAAGTGAATCGAATTTAAACAGTTGTTTCGAGAAAGTAAATAGTAATTACCCAAATCCAACTCTAGTTATCGTCGAAGAACTAAAAAATATCTGCCCAAAGCACACATCATCTAATTCATCTGATCAAGTTAAAAGAATAACAACGCTTTTCGGCAATCTTTTGGACGAATTGCACAGTAAAAGGCCAGCATCGAAATGTTTCGTAATTGCAACTGTTGACAATCCAGATAATTTAAATTCGTCAATACGACGTAGTGGTCGACTTGATTGTGAAATCGAAATTCCCATCCCTAATCCTACAACGCGTTTTGAAATTTTAAAATATTTGCTCAAAAATAAATCCGATATTTCGGACGATGAAATTGAGGAAGTAGCTAAAATCACGCACGGATTTGTTGGGGCGGATTTAAGCAGTCTTGTGAGTAAATCATCGATTAACGCGAATCAACGAAATAAGCAATTTATAACACTTAGCGATATAAACATATCCTTAAATTTTGTAAAACCAAGTGCTATGCGGGAGGTCTTAATCGAAAGCCCAAATATAAAATGGACCGATATTGGAGGTATGGAAGATCTAAAAATTAAACTTAAACAATCCATAGAATGGCCAATCACGCATCCAGAAATATTTAAACGGCTAGGAATTCACCCACCTCGAGGCATTTTAATGTTTGGACCTCCTGGCTGCTCTAAAACCTTGATTGCAAAAGCACTAGCCACCGAAAGTAAATTAAATTTCCTTTCTATTAAGGGGCCCGAATTATTTTCCATGTGGGTCGGCGAATCCGAACGTGCCGTACGAGAATTATTTAAAAAAGCTAGGCAAGTTTCTCCATCAATAATATTTTTTGATGAGATTGATGCCATTGGTGCGGCACGTTCTGCAGATAATGGGTCGTCAGTTAAAGAACGAGTTTTAGCACAAATCCTAACCGAAATCGATGGTGTGAATGCATTAAACGATGTCGTTATAGTTGCGGCAACTAATCGCCCGGATTTGATCGACAAGGCGCTGCTAAGGCCTGGACGTATTGATCGAATTATATATGTTCCCCTGCCTGATATGAACACTCGACAGGAAATATTTCATATTAAATTATCGAAGATGGTAATCGCTAGTTGCGTAAATATTGATGAACTAGCAGAAATGACACACGGATATTCTGGAGCAGAAATTCAAGCGATTTGCCATGAAGCAGCTTTAAAAGCGCTCGAGGAAAGTATGGATGCAATAGAAGTAACTAAAGCACAATTTGATCATGCTATTGGATTAATTGCGCCAAGAACTAGTAAAGCTTTGTTAGAACTGTATGAAAGATATTTAAAAGAATTTTAATAAAGAAATAAGTATGTGATTATAAAAGTGTGTTTTTACTGCTTCTACTTGTTAAAATACAGCATGAAAAGTTAAAAATAAATGTATGACGCGCATCCCCAATAGAATTCCTTTAACTTTTTCCTTATACCCTAGTCAGACACAAATTAGCTAATCGCGAATTCGAGATTACGTGGTATTTTTTCAGTCTGTCAGCACACGATTTTGGCAAAACAAGATTATTGCGTTTATAGAACAATATTACTACAATCGGGTTGTAGGAAAGGAAGTAGATAAATATGAAATATAAGAAAAAATCAGTAGGATTGTATGGGCATAGAATATATATGTTTTGTGGTATGGGGCTGGGGAACATAAATTATTTTCATTGAATGTACTATACAGAAAAAATTTTAGATTGTAAATTAAATTTTAAAATTGTTTAACTGTCACAGAAATTATTTATACATTTAATTTATATTAACTTATGTAACTGATTCGATGTAATTCAAAATCATCAAATACGCATAAATTGTTTTATTTCATTAATTAAATATGAATTTGAACGTTTGCAGAATAACAAAATCGGGTTTGTGTGTCACCGTAATTATAAAATCGCGATTTCATTTCTTTGACATGTAATCGCGATTGGAAGAAATCGCGATAATTTTTATGTCTGTCCAAGGTATAAAGGATGAAACACACCAAGAGCACAGAATATAGAGTATATCCCTTTAGTGATTTACTAACACAAATGTGCGGGTAGGGCAAAAGTACCATGCTAAAAATTTAGTTTTGTATGTTTTTTGAACCAACTTAGAGCGTGTTTCAATTGGTTTAAATACCGCATAAAAAGTTAAAAAGTTAAAAATTGTGGTGAATAAAAATGTCAAACTTTTTATCTGCTTCAAGAGCTGATAAAATTTTTATATAGAAAACATTTGGCTGACAAAAATATTTGTTTGTAAACAAAAATTTTCCATGTACAAATTTTGAGAAAAATTGCAATAATATATATTTAAACTGACCATAATTGACTAATATATATTTAAAAAGTATTTATTTTACATTTTTTTCATATTTAAATTTGCTATATATGTTCACAATTACACATAAAATAAGCAACCTTGTGTCAAAATTTTTAACCAGTTGAAACAGATAAAAAGTTAAAAAGTTAAAAAAAATTACCACAAAATAAATTTTTAACTTTTTAACTTTTTATGCGGTATTTAAACCAATTGAAACACGACCTTAGAGCGTGTTTCAATTGGTTTAAATACCGCATAAAAAGTTAAAAAGTTAAAAATTGTGGTGAATAAAAATGTCAAACTTTTTATCTGCTTCAAGAGCTGATAAAATTTTTATGTGGAAAACATTTGGCTGACAAAAATATTTGTTTGTAAACAGAAATTTGTCATGTACAAATTTTGAGAAAAATCGTAACGATTTAGATGTAAACTAACCATAATTCATTAATATATATTTAAATAGTATTTATTTTACATATTTTCTTATTTAAATTTGCTATATACGTTCATAATTACACATAACATAAGCAACCAATTTATTTTCAAAATTTTAACCAATTGAAACAGATAAAAAGTTAAAAAGTTAAAAATTATTTACCACGAATAAATTTTTAACTTTTTAACTTTTTATGCGGCATTTAAACCAATTGAAACAGACCTTTACACATTTGTGAATTCCTTTTTAACTTATTTTCGTCCGAAAAAAAACACTATATCTATACACACAATTGTGTTGGTTTTACTTCAAATAAAGCGAAATTTTTTATCAACAACGCCATTACATACTATGGTTTTATACTCACACATTTGTGTAGGTTGGACTAAAACTGAGTCAATTTTTTTGTTTTCTTGGTTGATAAGGGGATATATGCCAAGAGCTTCGCAACATATTCCAAACAATCCACACTAACGGCTGTGTATGGGTGTGCCCATCAAGCAGCGCAGCAGATTGTTTTGTTTTAGTAGTAAAATTGAATTGTGCAAATTTTAGCTGTGTTTCTTATTTTAATCAGTAGATCGAGCAGATTTTGCAATCTGAAATTAGATCGATCTGGTCGATCTGAAATAAGAAACAAGTTTCAGATTTGGTAGATCAAAAAAAAAATATGAACTGTCATCGATTAAAACAAATAAATTGTTATTACTTATTATTTGCTCTGAGGAAATTGTACCACGAATGTCAAATTGTACCACTTGCTGCAAATACTCTATAAAAAAGTATAGCTGTATAAAATAATTATTTCATTATTTAATAAAATCAATATAAGATAATAATCAAAATTTTTTTCTGTTTCCATTTTAATAACGTTTGCAAAAACAAACAAAAATGATGAGAATGACAATATAGATTCGAATTTGAATTACGTGAAGCCAACTAAACCTTTACGTGAAGCCACTAAAACTTATCTGAGAAATCGGAATAATTTTACAAATCAAAAAAATCGATCTAATCAATCTGAAGTAAAATAAGAAACAGCAACAAAATTGATCAGATCGATCTGAGATGAAATAAGAAACAACTTTTTAGTACTCAGATCGATCAGATCGATTAGATCGGAAATAAGAAACACAGCTTTTATCGAGGTTATGAGTAGCAGCAAAGAACAGCAAATAAAAGCTGCTGGGTGTGGAACCTATGATGCCGCGACAGATGCAACTTCATTCAATATAATTTCTTTAAATTTAAATTTTTCTATTATAATTACAAAATACTTAATTTCTTTTAATGGAAATACCTATATTTATACTCAAACTATGATTCTGTATCATTACATAAGCAAATAAGCCAAAATTTAAGTTTGCTGCTCGCTGATGCTGCTTGTTGGTGTGTTTCATCATGTTCAAATGTTCAATTTGCCAATCCACACAAATTTGTGAGTAAAAAATGATAGTATGTAATGGCGTTTTTGTTAAAATTTTCGCTTGATTTGAACTACAACCAACACTATTGTGTTTATAGTTATTATGCCGCAGCCACACGAATGCAAATACACACCAACCATTGGCGTATTTGTGCAAATAACAAATCGTATAGCCACAAAAAAAAAACAAATGACAAATTCAAATCAAGGTTACATTACATTTGTCCACCGGCGGTTTTTCAAAAAAGATCAAAGGAAAAAAACAAATACATACTACAAATCGTGTAGACAGTAGGTTTGACAATTGACATTTTTACCAATATTTGCCAAACATAATACACCAACGTTGGTCGATATTTGCATTCGTGTGGCAGCGGCAAGTGGAATTCCATTACTGCGGCTTTTTTTGTACAGAAAACCAGAAAGAGATAATATCAAAAATTCGGCAAAGACAGACTATTTTTATTTTATAGCGAAATTTTAAGGAGAATATTTGACAACTACGAAATTATAACAGAAATTAGTTGAAAAATGAAAATTATTGTTAAATCAATTTTATTCATATCTCTACATTACTAAAAAACCTAAATATTATTTGTAGACATCATTTTGTTGTTTTTTAATTTTTTCCTTTCAATAATTAAATACCAGAAAATGCTTTCCTATAAAAAAGGGGAATATTTGACCGCGTAACATAGCCTAAATAATATCACATGCATTAAAATTATGTAATACGGAATAACCAATAAAAAATTAAAAATTGTAAAGTATTTTAAATTAACATTAATACAAATTTATAATAAAAAACACTTCACCAAACATATAAAATGTATGAGCTAAGTGCTCACCCTAAAAATATTACTAAACTAAAATTTGCTGAGAGTGAGGGGTTTTTTCAATTTGGTTGCCATAATAAATACTTCGAGTTGTATTTTTTCGCCCCTATTCTCATAATCGCATCACTTCATGTGATGTGATAGCTATCACATCACATGAAGTGATGCGACTATGAAATTGCTATTCTCTTAACCTAGGTTCAACCTGGGTTGAACCTTCAACATAAACACCAAAGGTTAACTTGGAGTTAACTCGACTCAATCCAAAAAATTTCTTAGGTCGTGTAAACTCTGGTTAATATAAACGCCCAGAGTCGAGTCGAAAAACAACAACAAAAAATAATAAGTAAAGTAAAAAAATAAAAATGGCGATTTTTCATATTTTTCTTGTACAAGCTCGTCTGTGTCTAAATTCGGCAGCATTTTTTAGTGATTTTTTCGATTTTTAATTTTTTGGAAGTTCGAAAGAAAAAGTTAGAATGATTTTTGGATAGAAAAAAATTTGAATGATTTTGACATTCATAACCTGGTTTTGACTCAACCTCAAGATAACTCTCCAATATAAACACTAGAAGTTAACTTCAAGGTTAACCTAAAGATACAAGTTGACTCGACCTGGGTTCAACCTCCAACATAAACAGTATGTAAGTCGATTCATGTGACGTGATATACGACGAACAATGTTTTTACGTTTAATTAAATATTTTTATTTTTAATTATTAATATTTTTAAATAACACAAATATTAATAATTAAAAATATATAAAAAAAATTATTTGATAAAATTAAATATTTATGTATATATTATATATTATTATTTTATATAATAAAATAATATATATGAATTTAATTTAATCAAATGTTTTTTTTAAATAACAATAAAATAATATAATAAATATACATATACATTGATATTCATATATAATTATTCGTAATTTAACGTTTTAATAACATCTACCTTGCCTGTTATTCGTATCACTTAAAAATAGTAGGTGATGAAATATATCATTTCAAGTGACACTTATCACTTCATACGACTAAGAGAATATGGCGACAAGTGATAGTTATCACACCAAACGATAAACATCACTTCAATCGGCTAAGAGAATACCAAAACGCGATTTTCACATCATGTGATAGTTATCACTTGTATGAGAATAGAGCTGTTTATTTATATTTATGGCAACCAAATCGCAACAACAACAAAAATTGTAACTACAAAAATTTTTACTCTTGCGCCGCTCACACACAGGGATTTTTGATTTTTTCTCTTTCTGGTACAAAAAAAGCCGCAGTAATGGAATTCCGCCTTACCTCATGAACACATAGGGATTTTTGATTTTATCTCTTTCTGGCCCAAAAAAGCCGTAGTAATGCAATTCCGCCTTAGCTCATGAACGCACTCCTGTTGTGTCAATGAGCTAGTTTACATCGCTAAAAAATTTAGTGGAGTGAACCTAAATAGCGACCTATTTTAGTCCCGTTTACATCACAAAAATTATAGGTCACATTTGGGTTGCATAACGAGATTTACACTGCATCCCCAATGCAAAATAATTTTTCCTTTAACTTTTTCCTTATGAAGAGCATACCCAATGAATAGGGAAAAGTCAAAGTAAAGCTAACTTCATTTTACAAAATTATTTTTTGTGTACCTGTTATTTTATATTATTATATTATATATTATTTATTACTTTTTCACAGGATACAAAATACAACACTAATTGTTAAAATAGAAATATGCATTCAATATTTTTTAATTTGTGACAAGCAGAAAAACAACAACAACCAATTTTGCAAATGTGGTTTACTTCATTGTATGTCTCATAAGGAAAAAGTTAAAAGTTTGATAACATTTTTCATAAGGAAATCACCAACCTAACAAAAAAAAAATTTTTTTTCTCAAAATTTTTTTCATACTTTTCTGTAAGGAAAAAGTTAAAGGAATTTCATTGGGGATGCAGTGTTATGTGCACCATCTATTGAATAATACTAAAAGTATTGCTTATGTTCTCATCTCAATTCACAATTATCTCATAATTCCTGTAACATTTTTGAAATTATATTCACTCATTTAATTTTTTTTAAATTTAACTCATTTAATAACTGTAATACTAAATTTTATGCTGATATGTTTAATTAACATCAATGCCACTACTGACATCTATTTCATGATATGAAAACCCTTTAGGTCGGTATCGTTTACATCACATTTTTGATCGACCTAATTTGGGTCAGTCCACATAAAAAAGTTTACATCATGTGTTTAGGTCAGATATTCGCGATTTGCAACAAAGTAGCTGACATCTGGTGAACAAAATATGAATCATAGTTTGCTATGAAGCAAGGGGGATTAAAACTGTCATAACAATGGATTTGACAATTCTCGTCCCCCTTGTAGACGTAGAAACCAACGCTATCTACATTCGATGAAAATCGCCAATATAGTGTATAGTCCTGTATAGGAACCATGCGCAGATTTTAGCGAAAAAAAAACTAGATATAATTTTTTTTCGATTAAATAAAAATAAATGATTGCAACCAAACTACTATACAAATTTTGTGTATGCAACCAACATAAAAACTCAATAAATTTAGACAAAAATTTTATCAGTACATATGGAGGTACAGATAAAAAAAAATTTGTTATTTTCAAAGCAAAAATTTTTTTGGTTGATAAAAAAAATGAAAACTCGATACTAACGTAATATAAACTTTATTTAAAAATACACAATTTTTTATATTTAATTTTATTTTTTCGAGAAACAAAATGGCATTTGAAAATCGTGTGCATGATATTATACATTTTCAGTCACATTTAATTGAATGGGTACATCTCTTCAAAACTAATAAAAAATGGAAATCATATTCAGATAAATTTATTGAAATGAAAATTAAAATCATCTTACTTTTTATCAGTATATCGAAAGAGTTTAATCTAGCTCACATCCTTTCCCGTAAAATTATTCAATGCATCATGCGATATATTTCAATATTTATGGCACTCGAAATGGACAACAATAATTTCGTTGATTAAATTAAATGTATAGGCTTTAAATATATTAGTTTATAAAATAATAACTTAGATACTTTTTTAATTATTTAGGTGTGTTAAGATAAATTAAATTTAAAACACAACAAAAAATTTAACCGCCAATGCGAAACGTCAAATTGAATTATGTAAACATAAACAAAATGAACATACGTTGCACACACGTCTGCTTCAAAAAATGAAATATTCAAAATTGAACGTGCGTTTTTCTAGCAACTACAAGAAATTATATCGAATTTTTTTTTCGCTAAAATTTGCGCATGGTTCCTATACTGGACCAAATATGTCGATGTAAACTTACTCTATATCGTGAACGCACTTCTGATATATCATAATCGTAGCTTACTTAACGAAATACATCTGTGTGTAAACAAATTCATACACGTGCATTTGTGAAATGTCAGTTTTGTAATTAAAATATTCCAAAAGCCCAAATTTCGAAAAATGGGAGTTCGTGGATTAACAACTTACATAGCTCGTAATGCAGAACAGTATTTAAAAGCTCACGAATTACACGATTGCGAGGTGGTTATAGATGGGGATTGTTTTGCTTTGCAAATTCATCGATGGGTTGGAAATTGCAATGGGGCATTTGGTGGCGATTATGATTATTATTTTAACCGGGTCTGCGAAATTTTGAAAATGTTTAAACTGTGCAATGTCAAACCGTTTGTTATATTTGATGGTGGATATGAATTGAAAAAAATAAAAACTGTTAAATTAAGATTTCGAGGGCGAATTGCCTCAATGAAGCATGTTAACCCACATGACTGTAAAACAATTTTCCCATTAATGATACGTGAAGTATTTATCGATGCTTGTAAAAGTGCTGGTGTCCAAGTGATGAGATGCATGTACGAGGCAGATGATGAAATTGCTCAACTAGCCAAGCGCCTGAATTGTCCGGTGATTAGTTATGATAGTGATTTTTATATTCACAACGTTAAGTACATTCCGATGATTTCCATCACATTTAAATTATACCACTGTGTCATCACAAATGACCAGGATGGAATGGCAATAAAACAAGAGTATTCTGTAATCGATGGACTAAAAATATCCTGTCTTAATTTGAAACCAAACCAAATTTCTTACTACTACCTCGATTGTTGTCTGTATAAAACCGAGTACCTAATCCGGAAGGAATTGTCCAGTTTTAACATGGAAATTTTACCTTTATTGGCGGCCTTATTGGGAAATGATTATATAAATCAAAAAGTGTTGCAGAAGTTTTATCGCCACTTGAGTTTAAAGCGTACTGGAAGAAAAAATAATTTACAGCAGCGACGAATCGGGGCCACTTTTCACTGGCTTAAGAATGAGACGTTCGACTCGGCAATTACAAAAATTTTAAGCCAAGTTAAAAAGGAAGAACGGGAAGCATTGCTGGGACATATAAAGGCAGCCATGGAAAGTTATTGGAACACAGATTGTGAATCGTATACCTTTTTCGAAATTGAGCGTCTTGATTTGATAAAAACACAATCAAATGACGTAAAGCACAAGATTAATGCATCGGCCATATTAGACGCGGTAAAAAACATTGAAGAGGTTGGGGACGACGAAAGTGATGAATCAGAAGAAGATGAATACGCCAAGCAAGAGGAGATTAATCTGGATGTCACAGACACAGTGAACGAAAGTGAACTGGAAATGGAAAAATGTGAAGAAATTCCTGACTGGTTCATCAAAAAATTCAAAAGATGTGAATTTTCCCGATTTTTGGTGAATTTGTACTCACTAAAAATCTATATATCGAACCCACAGGTCGAGGACTATAATTTACCCGAATCGAATTCAATATCTTCTAAAATACTAATTTTCATTTTTAGTTTACTAAACTATCCCCAAAAATGCCAGTTGAGTTATTTTAAGAGAAATATTAAAGGGCATGCGGTTGTAGTATCCCCATTTGATACTATTGTATTCCCAGCTGGTTTTATGTTTAATCCCGCCGCCGAAAATAATTTAGACCTGTTTCAGTATATTTTCCGAGACAACCCAGATGAATTTGCCTCTTTTTTAGCCAAGCTAGAAGAAATGGTGCCCAAATTCTTCCATCTTTACTTCATCTCAATTTATTATTTTGGCATTAATTCGGTAGTTGCGAATACCTGCCATATACATAGTTTAGTTGTCGGATTTGTATATTTCCTTTTAGTAAAGGATTTCAATGAGTTACGTTCGAAGAAATCATCAGATAAATTTATAAGTTTAGTTCAGTCCGTACCCCGTAATGAGATCAACATGATTAAGAAACGCTTCCAAGCGTATTTTAAACTGAACGAAAAATTGAAAACCAAGCATAGTCTTTCCAATCTAACCATATTACACCCATTTGCAGAATTTCAATCAGTAGTCTACAACCTTAATAATTTGAACGAGCTATGCAACCGACCCTTTGAACCAATTAAAATTCACGAATATTATAATGGCACGTTTTTGTTTAACTTGTACTCGTCACTAAAATGTCGTAATGTAATTACGACCCATATTCGAAATTGTATTTTTGAAAATTCTGCAAGCTTTGGGAATATTTATAGTTTTGTTACCGATGATTTACTCAGCAATTTTATTGATATATTAAATCGAAAAAATATAAAGAAACGTGTTAAAGCCACAGGTAAAAAAGTTCAAAAAAAATATGTCCAGAACAGTGAGCCAGATGAGCCGAATGTTAGTGATGAACAAAGTGAAGAAGATGATTTTAATGATGTCAACAATCGATTTAGTAACCTATTAAAAATTTGATGAATAATAAAATATACCTTTTTAATTGTAATGCATAAATGTGCGAAATTTTTATTTGTTAAATTAAACTAATAACTATTAATGAAATGATTGCTGACCTTCCTACCTCCGTTATGTCCCGCAAAAACATATTTTGATTTTCATCGATAGTTGTATTGTGTGAGGATTTAAAATGTCAATTTATCTGTTAACAAATAATTAGTCATCCCAACAAGTTTCAGAACCATATCAAAATTATAAAAATTAAATGAAGTGATCGAAAAGTAACCTCGAAAATGACTTACGGCCGGGTTGTGATCAATAGCACAAGATTCAACATTTAGTCGATTAAGGCGCACAGCATAAATTAGCCCATTTACAATTATTTTCATATTTTTTTATAGTAAATTATAAATGAGTAATCAGAAATGGACCGTGAAAACAACTTTGCCTTACAAATCAAACGATATTTCCCTATATGGAAATGGTTCATGGAATGGCACCAATTAGCGCAATAATGGTAAAAATAAACAGAATCCTTTTTACGCTATTGGCCGTAGGCACTTGGCGAAACACACTAATACTTAATAAAGACATTTTTATTAATCACTTGTTTTTTGTTTCGCAGTTATTTTGAATAATTTTCAAAAAGTTTAAAAAATCACTCGATCGATTTCGACTTGTTAGGTCATCATCGACCCTGTAGATACTCCTGATGATGACCTAACAAGTCGAAATCGATCGAGTGATTTTTTAAACTTTTTGAAAATTATTCAAAATAACTGCGAAACAAAAAACAAGTGATTAATAAAAATGTCTTAATTAAGTATAAACAGAATCAATCTGCTTTGGCCTTATTCTGGTTTTCCCGGAGAATTGGGAAAATATTTTGCAGTAATTACAAATTATACTAATCCCCAAGATTTATTTCCCGTTCTCAAAATGCCTTTTTCGTCCATAAATTATTATTTTTTTTGTTTCAATTTAAGCCCATCGTACACATATGTGTATGTAGAAAAACATAGTTTGTAATGGCGTTTTGTTTTTTTCATGATTCTCTTTCGTACATGACTTTTACTAACACAATTATGAACGCGGCCGGAAAAGAGATATTCTGGAGGCAATGGCCCTATTCTGGTTTTCCCGGGAATTGGAAAAATATTTTGCTGTAATTACAAATTGCACTAATTCCCAAATATACATATATTCAGGCAGACAGGGAATAATTTATTCCCCAAAAAATAATGGAGACAAAAACGTCAAAATTTCTATCAAATGGAATTATTTTTTCCTATAGAAAAATTCCCAAACGCCAGTAATACACTTTGGGGAAATACACCTCGTTAATTTAATATTCATAAAATTACTAGTATGTATGGGCATATAAAATAATATTTTAAAAACAACGTTAGCATAGAAAATGTGTTTCCATAACGGAAATATTTGAAATTTTTTTTCATATTGTCATATATTATACATATTGGGTATATCCAGCACAAGTAGGCCTACATTTGTGATGTCTCACTTGTAGATTTTCCTCAGTTGTAGAATTCTACATGGGCTGGATGCAAAATATTCGTATTATTTTTGGTTTATGTCTAATATAATTGATTTTAATAATTAAGTAAATATGAGCTTCCTTAATTTATTAAACTTCAGACGATGAAGGTAAAAACACTAAAAAGAAATGAAAATAGAACAAAATAAATTGTTATTTAAAGTACAGGTTCACTCAAAATATATCTACTCAAAAGTAGACAGAAAATTTTTGCCTCACTAAACAGTGAGATATCTACATTTTTTTAGTGAGATATTTTGCATCCAGCCCATATTATGTGTGCGGCCTACTATTTTTTAGTGAGGCCTACATGGGCTGGATACACCCAATGTCATATATTATAGTACTCTATATTCTGTGATATTGTATTTAGTAAATGACGATGATATCTTGAATATCGAAATCGATATAATATAAACTATTTGTTTTATTAATAATATTTTTATATAATTTTTTTTTACAAAATATAAATATATGTTACGGTTAAACCCCTTTGATTAAGAGAATACGTAATGAATTATTTACGTTCAACTTCAGTTTTTCATACACTATATTCTGGCTTTTGGGAAAAAATTATTCCCCATTATACCAGTTTTGACATTTATTATTCCATACCTATTTTAAGAAAAAATTAACTGGGAATATAATTTAACGGACATTTATTGTACATATTTACTTATTATTTATTTATTATACATATCTACTTAGCAATATTATGACTGAACATTTATACTGAAAACGAGTAATATTAATTGAAAATACATATCCACTTTCTTACTTTTATAAACAAAATTGTTTTTTCCTGTAAATTTATTCCCCAATCGCCAAAATTAACTTTTGGAAAACGGGAATTCGAGATAATATCTGAGCAATGGCTGCAACAAAAAGAAATTATTCCCTATTCCCTGGGAATTACCAGAATAGGGCCACTGTGGCTCTATTCTGGTGATAGGGGAAAATTTCTTTTTGTAGCAGCTATTCCCCAGACATTTTCCCAATTCCCCGTTTTCCAAAACTTAATTCTGGCGATTGAGGAATAAATTTACGGGACAATAATTTAATTATTTGCGGTCGACACGCGATCACAATAAAACAAGAAAACAAAAGTCTAAAAATACTTTACTACGTTTAATTGGTTTTTGTTGATATTTTAATCAATTTTACTTAAAAAATAATTTTGTTTATTAAATTAAAAATATGGATATTGATATTTCCAATTAATATTAAAAGTTTCCAGTATAAATTTACAGCCATATATTGCTATAAGTATAAAATACAATAAATTTCGGTTAAATTCTATTCCTAATTAACGCGTGGATTCCACAGTGAAAGGCCCATGCCACACGTAAAAAAAAAATGCAGCATTTTTCTTCGTTTCTTTCCCCGTTTACCTATGATACAAGTTTTAATTGCGACTTAACTAATTTTCTGTTCTACCACACAACTCAAACATAAATGAAATAAAAAATATTTCAAGGACATTTTTGACTCATTTTAGTTAAAATTTTATTTAAGAGAGAGCAGAACAAAACATTGGTAGAAAAAAAATGCCAAAATACAAAAAATGCTCGTCTGGCATGGTACAAACACATTTTTTCAATAAAAAATACTGTGAAACCGAAAAGAGGAGAGTATGCATATTAAAATTACGTTAGAGTGATAAAGACAAACAAATGTTGCTATAAAAAGTATTGAGTTTTACACTTTATGGCAACATTTTCCACGCTTACTGCCAGTAAATTTTACTGAATTTTTTTTTTTTGTTTCTTTCTAACAGAGCATACCCAATAGAATTCCTTATGACTTTTTACTTACAGAAAAGTATGAAATTTTTTTTTCTTAAGTTTTTTTTTCATACTTTTCTGTAAGTAACATAGCATCCCCAATGAAATTCCTTTAACTTTTTCCTTACAGAAAAGTATGAAAAAAATTTTGAGAAAAAATAATTTTTTTTTTGTTAGGTTGGTGATTTCCTTATGAAAAATATTATCAAACTTTTAACTTTTTCCTTATGAGAAATACAATGAAGTAAACCACATTTGCAAAATTGGTTGTTGTTGTTGTTTTTCTGCTTGTCACAAATTAAAAAATATTCAATGCATACTTGTCTTTTAACAATTAGTGTTGTATTTTGTGTCCTGTGAAAAAGTAATAAATAATATATAATATAATAATATAAAATGACAGGTAAACAAAAAATAATTTTGTAAAATGAAGTTAGCTTTACTTTGACTTTTCACTATTCATTGGGTATGCTCTTCATAAGGAAAAAGTTAAAGGAAAAAGTTAAAGGAAAAAGTTTTTTGCATTGGGGATGCGCTGTTACTTACAGAAAAGTATGAACAAAAAACTTGACAAAAAAATATTTTTTTTGTCAAGTTTTTTTTTCATACTTTTCTGTAAGTAAAAAGTCATAAGAAATTCTATTGGGGATACAGGTTAAAGGATTTATATTTTTATCTCATGTTAATTTTACTGGAAAAATTGTTTCACTGTGGAATTCACGCATAATTCTTTCCTAAAATAGGTATGGACATCGAGCTATAAATATATAAGAGAAATCAAGTAGTGCAAATTTTATAAGCAGGTTTTTCCGAGGTTAATCTTATTTTATAGTTTTAATATATTTATATACACAAATTTAATTTTTTTCTATATTTAAACCATATATGAGTACATATCTTATAAACATATCAGAGGATAGTTATTTTATAGTTCATTGTTCTTGTTAGGCTTATACTGGGTTTACACCAGAGCTACTTTAATAGTACATATAATAATTTTTTGCTAATAAAGTATAATGCCCGGCCAGTTTACATCACAAGCAGTGTAAACCCATATATAATACTATATTACTTTTTTGTTTAACAAATATAATTTTTTTTTGTTTAATAACACAAATGGAAATGTATATCCAAACAAAAATGTCTTTACCGGCCACTTGAGAAAAAATTAAACGAAATTAAACGAAATTAAAGTATTATAATATTAAAGTAGAGTTTAAACCACGACTATAATACCAATATTTTTTTGATAGCTATTACTCTTTAATAGCAAAATAGTACGTGATAAAGTATTAAAGTATTTTAGTTTGAGTTTACACAATGCCTCCTAAACTACAGGCCGCATACACCAAATGATGACGACACGCTATGTCTACATTGTTGTTGCTTTCTCTAGTTATTTTGTTAGTGTAAATATCTTAATATTATTAATACGCAGTCTCAGTTTAGACATAAATTGACGTCATGTGCAAAAAATGAGAGTAGTAAGAGGCCTGTAGTTTAGGAGGCATTGGTTTACACCAACATACTTTTTTGCTACATACTTTTATTCTACTGGTGTAAACGGGGTGTTATACAGATTGCCAAAGGAAAATAGATTAACCTCGGAATCTCTAAACGAGTCCTCTTATGTATATTTTGCTTTATGGTATGGAATAATAAACATCAAAACTGCTATAATGGGGAATAATTTTTTCTCAAAAAAATTACCCAAAAGCCAGAATACCTAGCCTTTTGGCTAAACGGGAATAAAACTGCTACAAAATTTAAAATTTCCATTGGAATGGAAATTTTGTAGCAGTTTTATTCCATTTTCCACCAAAGTGTATTCTGGCTTTTATTTGGCAAATCCATTTCAAATGCTTTAAAATATCAACTTGATATAAGACGATCGATTGATAAGGAACATCTAATACCATAAAAAACTACAAAACTGGAAATTTTTACGAAATATAATTGCAACAAGACAACTATTTGGCCAGCAAAATAAAAACGGATGCGACATTCTACCAAAAGTCGGTGGTCGATACATATTTTTTTCTCATTTTTGTTTTAACTGAGAAACTTTTATTCCCATGGAACACCGACAGATTCTGATAGCGCTCCCCGCGTTTTACACCAGTTCTAGTAGAATTTCGTAGATGCAAAATCTAGTACAATTTTACTGTTATAAATTGTTTTCGTCATGTCAAAAAGAATCAGAAAAAATGGAGTAAAAAGCTGAAAAGGCATAATTTTCTTTCAACAAAATTTTTAATTTAATTTTTCTTTAATTTCGTTATTTTTGATTTAAAATTTATCTGAAATAAAAGCTTAAATCTCTGTTTACTCGAATTTTAAGAAGCAATTTTGATTAGTTAAATTATTATTGTGTAAGTGATGAAATAAGAAGTTCATACAACAAAAAATTTTCTCATAATTTTTGTAGGACAAAACCTAATTTCTTTTTTGTGTGCTTTATTTTGGTTTGTGTTCGGAGAAGAAGAGGAGGCAAAAAAGAAGAAAAGAAGACGTAAGAAGAATTTTTGTTCACCCACAAAACACTCTAATTACAGTCAGTTATAAAACAAATATGGCAACATCAGCAAATAATAAAAATTCTATTCAAATCAAAACAAATAAGTTAAATAGTCAATTTGAAGGAGTCACGCTATTCGCAATATCTGACTTTTTGTGCAGTGATGAGTTTAAAGTACTTCAAGAGCAGATTTTTAATAGCTTAAAAAAACTGCAAGAAGAGAATGCAGCTATGGAAGCTGTGCAGAAGGCAAAAGAAGCGGCAGCGGCCGCTCTTGCATCAGCCTCTTTAAATGGAGGTGATTTAGATGGTGATTTAGTCATGTATAACCCTAGTGCAGCTGCAAAATTACCTCAAAGCGTGGATGATATAGATAGCAACTATGCGCGGGAGCTTTTTATCGAATCAGACAACAAGTACATCTGTAAAATTTGTGGTAAGGAACTAAAAAAATCTAACTCTATTGAAGATCATATTCGGACACACACCGGTGAGAAACCTTACAAATGTAAAGATTGTGATAAGTGTTTTTCGCAAGCGGTAAGTTTAAATTTACATATGCGGGTTCATTCACTTCCCAATCCGGACAATCAGTGTAACGTGTGCTCGATAAAATTTGAGAATACGATGAAATTGAATGATCACATGCGTGTACATTCAGCATTAAAAAGATTCCCATGTTCGATTTGCAACAAAAATTTCAGCAGCTCCAGTAAACTAAGACGACATTTACCCATGCATACGGGCGAAAAACGATACGCGTGTTCAATTTGTGATAAGCGATTTACACAATCGAGTAGCTTGAATAAACATTTCAAGACTACTCATTCGACTGAATCCTCAACAATGATGGATTGCTAAATTGGCCACGCGCAACTAATGCAAATCATCATTTTTTATTTATTAAATTTACAACAAAAATATTTATTTTGATTAAATTAAAATTAAATTAACGGGTTAAGTTATTTAATTACATTATGTATTACTATTAATTAATTATTTATTGTAACTAGATAAACAAAATTTGCCACACAAAGTAGTAAATTTAGTGTAATTAATGAGAGTTTTAACAAAATTGGACGAAAACGCAAAGATCTAATGTAACGAGTAATGCTACACGAACAAATTTTAATTTATTTATTCTAATACATATAGCTACCTAATAAATAATTGTGTGCAAAATCTCAGCTTAGAATACTTCGACATATATAAAGTAAGATGATTGCGTTTTAAGCAGTCAGTTCTAAAACATTTCGACTGATTATATAAATTAAATACTATTTGTGGTTTAAATTCTCTTTATAGAATCTCCTTTATACATTAGCCCTTATTAGACTGTTTCATCTCTCAAAAAGCAAAATTCCGTCCTAGAATCCGATATTAAAAATGAACAAAACTACTAGTACCTGTTTGAAACCAATGATAAATAATTTTTTATTAACAATTGATCCACAAACAAAATCCTAAGTAAAGAATCATCTCCTAAAAACAAATCCACTCTCATTTTAACAATTTTTCTATTTTATTTTTAAAATTTTACCTATAAATTAGATTTTAAGTTTAATTTAAATTATAACATGTTTTTCTCTTATTTTCTAGTAATAAAGTCTTATATGTATAAAAAATATAGGTAATTAGAATTACCTATATACTGTAAATTAGAGTAAAATTCTATACATATATAACTATGAATAAATAAATTAAGAATATATTTTTGAGAATAAAAAGATTGAGAGAAAAAATAAAACTCCTTTGCTGTCGACTTTTTTTTGGTTTGGAGATAGAATTCCCGTGGAATTGATTCGTTCAGATGATTTTGTATTAGCATTAAATATTTGGTAGGAAATTTGGTCGAATTTTAAGAGTACCACCGACCTAAATCTTTTTCATGACTAGCAAGTTTATTTCTTTTTCCGGAGATCACGTGTAAAGATCGATTATCCGTTCCTTTCAGTTCCTTCACGTATCGTGTCAGGCAAACAAAACATTGTTATATGTATGTATTTTTCATAGGAGTATTTATAATATCCGTTCAGTTCCTACAAGTACGGAACGGATAATATAAATACTTCTATGAAAACTACATGTAACAATGTATTTTTTTGTCTGACACGATACGTGAAGGAACTGGAAGGAACGGATAAAGCTCGATTTATATTATCAGTTCCTTAATTTTTCGTATCAGACAAAAAAAAAACATTGTTACATGTATTTTCATAGGAGTATTTATATTATCCGTTCCGTTCAGTTCCTGCAAGTACGGAACGGATAATATAAATACTCCAATGAAAAAAAAATGTAACAATGTTTTTTTTTGTCTGATACGAAAAATGAAGGAACGGATAATATAAATCGAGCTTAATATAATTCGACCTTATACAATTTTGGGGGTCATGGTACTAACCGAAGTGATCCAAGCAGCTTACAACAACGTAAAAAGATGATATAGTTGGTAGCTCATTTATTTCAATAATGCTGGTATTCCACAATGAAACAATTTTTTCAGTAAAATTAATACGAGTTAAAAATATAAATCCTTTAGTTTTTAGAAAGAAACAAAAAAAAATACAGTAAAATTTACTGGGCAAAATGTTGCCATAAAAAGTATGAAACTCAATACTTTTTATGACAACATTTGTTGTCGTCACTCTAACGTAGTTTTAATATGTATAGACTCCTCTTTTCGGTTTCTCAGTATTTTTTACTGAAAAAAATACTGAGAAACCGAAAAGAGGAGAGTATACATATTAAAATTACGTTAGAGCAGCGGTTTCCAAGCTTTCTGATACTGCGGACCCACATAAGAAAAAAATAAAAATTGGCGGACCCCTTATTAGATAAAACAATAAAATAATATAAGCACATTTTCAAGTTGAGACCCAAAATTGAATTAAAGTTTTACTATCAAATTCCTGTTCCAATGAAGTATCGCAAGATATTTCAATCATTTGTTTTTTTTCGAAAATTGTCAATTCAAATGCATCAAGCTGGTTATTCCAAAATGGATTCTGGATCCATGCAAACTTTGTAAAATCAATATCGTCGAAATAATGTGAAAATGTTTTAGTAAACTTTGCAAATGTTCTATAAAAACATTCTTGTTTGCTTTAATTTTGTTTCTGGTACCGGCATCATTTAAAATAGGAAACATGTCATAATATATATCCTTTTCTAATTTGAATATCCATAGCTCCAATTTTTTAATGAATGCCGTGTCTTTGTCTTTTTGAATCACAGCATGCAGTTGTGCACCTTGCATTGGTTTATTTAAATCGCTTAATTAAAGAATAAGGTTATCGTTGCGAAAAGAAGATGCCTCAGTTCTGTGATTTTCAGCAAGAAAAATCGCAATTTCGTATTAAGTTCAAACACTCTTTGAATAAATTTTGAACGAGTTAGCCAACGTACTTCACAATTATATTACAAGAGTGATTTATATTCAGCTCCCATATATTCACACAACTTTCCAAATAATCTCGCTTTCAAAGGAGTGTTTTTGATATAGTTTACAAATAGAGAAAAAGTCGATATTATCGGCATTTACAGGGATTCTTAATAAAGTAATATCGCAACAAGAAATTTGCATTAAAATTTAATGATTAAATAGATGTTTGTAAGTAATTTTTTTTTAAATATGTAAAACAGAAATTAAAAACTTCTCGACCCCCCTTGAGATTATTACGCGACACCCCTGTGGGTCGCGACCCACAGTTTGGAAACCGCTGCGTTAGAGTGACCAAGAAAACAAATGTTGCCATAAAAAGTATTGAGTTTCATACTTTTTATGGCAACATTTTCCCCAGTAAATGTTACTGAATTTTTTTTTTGTTTCCTTCTAGCAACTAAAGGATTTATATTTGTAGTATCTCGTATTAATTTTACTGAAAAAATTGTTTCATTGTGGAATACCAGCATTATGGATGAAACACACTAAGAGCAGCGTAATATATTCCAAGCAATCCGCACTATCGGTTGCGTATAGCCGTGCACACGAAGCAGCGCAGCAGTTTGTTTTGTTTTAGTATTAAAATCGAATTGCGTCAATTTAATCGGGGTATGAGTAGCAGCAAAAAGTAGTAAATTGATGCTGCTGGATGTGGAAACTAGTGATGCCGCGGCAGATTTAACTTCATTCAATATAATTTCATAAATTAAAATTTTGCTATTTAAAATACAAAATATTTGATTTGTTTTATTAAAAATGTCTATATTTATTCTCAAATTGTGAATTTGCATCATTATAGAAGCGAATAAGCTAATATTTAAATTTGCTGCTCGCTGCTGCTGCTTGGTGTGATCCATCCTTAGGACAGTCTGTTCTTCATATTGCTCGGTACAATTCAAATAAAAAACAATTAAAGAAGCAATTTGGGCAAAATTAATTACCTTAATGTTCGTAGACGTTATACCAAAGTAATTAATCAAAAATAATCTAATGTTATAACGAATAAAGAAAAAAAGGAAAAATTTCACCAAAAAATGCATGAGTTATGCTTAAATGTGTTAAAAACTCACTTACACATCTTTAGTAATTTTTGTCGTTTTCTACTATAATAGTCACGAGTATGACAATATTCGAAACAAAAAATTATTGTGTAAGTGTATACAATACACTCCATTAAAATTGCATAACCCATGCATTTTTTGATGAAGGAAGGTTTTTCTCTGTTTCGTTACTCTTTCCAAAATTACATACTCTTTGATCTAGGTAATGTTATAAAGCGTTATGAAACAAAGAATTTTCTTTTCAATTTTCTTCAAAAAATACATGGGTTATGCAATTTAAATGGGCTAAACAAAACACTTACACATCTTTATTTATCGTAATTGTCATCGTTTTCTATCGATAGCCACGAGTATGACAATATTTGTTACAAATAAAAAATGGTGTCAGTCTATTGTATAACCCATTTAAATTGTATAACTATAAATTGTATTATTTACTTAGTTATATGCCACAGGCACGTGGAATTTTGTCATTTTGAATTAATCTAAGCCATTTCTTAACTATAGTGATTGGGATTAAACTCTTTACATGTTAAAAAAGGATTTTAAAATGAGCCCAGATGTGATTTTGGGTAAAGCGTAAATCGTATAGAATGAAAACCATACTCAAACGAATAGTTTGAAACCCGGCTCGTACTGGGTTTCAAATTTAATAGAATTAAGCCGTTGCTTAACCAAGTTTGGGTAATGTTATTAACTTCTGGTTAGAAAGCTTATATAATAATACACATACATGAACCCACTGGTATCTTGTGATTTCTACACGACATGATGTCCAATACCGAAAAAAGTACAAGTCCATCCGTATGCTGTGATTGGCGCTATAGGATCCTCCGATAGACCATTTAATTTAAACTGTCCATTTTAGATTTAAATGAATGGTTCCATGGAACCTAAAGTGTTATGAACAATTTCATGTGGTGTAGATAAGAAATAATGTTCACTATTCTCATGAACAAAATCCCAAGGCCAACCGTATGTTAGCATTAGCGCTCTAAGCCAATATGTATAAATGGACGAATCTTCTGTATGAATTAAATTCGTATTTAATTTCATGGCCCTTAGAAACCTAAAATGTCGTCACCGATCTCTCCTGATTTCGTTACGATATGATGTCCACTATCTAAAGAAACAATCCTAAGTCCACCTGTATGTTGAGATTGGCGCGATATACGGTACGCTATTGTTAGTTACTAGTTTCGGTTAAAAACCCAGTCCTTTTCTTTGTTCAAATTAAAAGACACATTTTTCGAATTTAATCAATTTATTTCAGTTTAATCTTTAATATATTATTTCATTTAACAATTTAATTTTCAGCCGCTTAAAATTTTTAGTTTACGTTTAGAATTTTGTTTGTCCTCGTCTTTGAATTTTTATAGCTGCCAAGTACAATTTTGCGAACTAATACCAACAATAGTTGAATAAATATAAATAATCTACAATACATTTTCTACAGCATCTGTTTGTAATTTTTACGTGAAAATAAATGATACTCCACTGATTTACATATTTCTTTAGTCATTTCCCTGTTTCACCCAAAATAGTTTAAAGCAGTCCATCGCTACAGAAAATTTCATTTCAAATTTTTGTTGTGAAATTGCTGATTTGGTTTTATTTCAAACATCAAAAAAAAAAAATATTTATGGTTTGAACTTGAACATTTTTAAGAAATTCTGAAGCATCTTTTAAAATCTTGTACGGAATATTATCTGGGTCGAAATTTAAACCAGAATTTGGGTTATTTGCCGAAAATCGACATCTGCTATTTAAGGAATCAAACAAGTTGTTAATTTTTCTAAAAATAATGCCGTGGCTATAGCACTCTCAACAAATTTTTAATTTTTAAATCGTTTTAACAGACTTTTCGTATTCAGCGCGTAGTCTGTGACCAATAAGACCACAAAATTTGTATGTCTTACGTAAGACTTTTGATTTTTGTCTTAATTATGACACTTTTCGTATTCTGTTCACACTGGTCTTAAAAAAAAGTTTTGCATACGACATACAAATTTGGTGGTCTTATTGGTAGTCTGTGACGCGCAGAATACGAAAAGTCTCATAATTAAGAGTAAACTCAAAACAACGACAAAAAGTCTTACCCAAGACCATTTTTCAGTCAGTGTCTGTGCCTTCAGAATCGGGGTGTAAAAGTCCTAAAGCCGCTTGCACAACTCTGACTTAAAGTTTGAGTGGCTAAGCTAACCCTCATTTTTTCAAATGTTCTAGGATAAATATGTTTTGAAAACAATTTCGGGCAAACTCGTGTTATTGATTGACCATCCAGTTGGAATAATTCAATTAATACGGCCCATGAAACTAACCCGCTTGTCGTTTTAAAATCATAGCGTATTAAAGTATTTCTAACGGATTTAAACAAATGTGGAATGTCATAAAATGCAAATATTTTACGGCCGTTATAAATAAAAAATGGTTTATTTGCTATAACATCTAGTCGTTAATAGGCATTAAGATTATTTGCCCCTTGATCGCATGCTACACCCCAAAGTTTAATATTCAATTTTTGACAAACTTCCACGTTTTTTATAATTAGTTCTTTAATTTTTGAGAGATATCGGACTCTCCGTAGTAAAATAGCTAATTACTAATTTGTCGGAAATAAAGATGCCTTTTCCCATGCGTTTTCCTATTTCGGAATAGGAAGCCTGTCACCATCACCTAAATCAACTAGACCTACTATCTCATTATTTGCATAATATTTTAAATCCGATCGGATTCTAATTTCATCGAACAAAAGTAGATGTTGCAGACTTCGTTCAGGCATATCTCTTCTTACTAGTTTTTTTTTTTGTAAAAGTTGAATGTTAAAACCGGGTCGCAACAATTGATTTAAGATATGCCAATTATTGATCGATCTTGTGGATGGTAATTGTAATTTTAGAGCGTTTCGAAGAAACTGATAAGCCGTATGAGACCTAAACTCAATACTCTGAGCTAAGTTTTATTGTTTGTCCGAATATTTAGCATTTTGGCTCCTGTTTTCTAAAACCATTTTACAAAATTCTTTTGAATCTTCATTAACATAAGCTAAATCATCTATTAACTAGGTTTTTTTTGAAAATGCTGCTCTAGACCGCTATATGTGATTAGAAATTGTCTTTCGTGTTAAGTCCGTGAACTTTTTCGTAATCCCACTTTTCATTTTTTGTTTTAAAGTAAACGAGCGAATTTTATTTTAAAAAATTTTGTTCTGTTGTTCTGAAGTTTTGCATTTTATGGTCAATGTAGTATTTTTTCGTCGATACAATAAAGGATTTTTTTAATTTTTAACACAGTGGCCAGAATTTTGCTCACTAATGGCCGGTTGCACAGAAAAATGACTAATGACCGGTTAGTTGTGCGCCAGATGAATTTTTTATATGAAATCTGGTTTTGCAGTCAGAAAAATAAAATGGAATAAAATATATTTAACCAAGTTTACGTTGATTTTTTTCTGACTGCAAAACCAGATTTCATATAAAAAATTTATCTGGCGCACAACTAACCGGTCATTAGTCATTTTTCTGTGCAACCGGCCATAACACATTCTGAAACGGAGTTAACATCGATATTAAGGCCCGTTGTACACTTGGGCTAAGTGCCCGTTGTACACTTGGGCTAAGTTTTTTAGCAAAGTGAGCTATGTTTTGAGATCACAGTTTCTCGACCTACTTTCCAAAGCCTAATTAAGTGAAACCGAATTCGTGATGTTTAGCTCATGCCACTCGCACGCCATTATTTATTTAATTTCTTTATTTAAACCTGTGGGTTAGAAACATAGCTCACATTGCTCATTTTATGGGCTTTGCTAATTGTGTGTGCTAATTAATTATCTCCAAGATGAAAATAAAACATTTAAGTATATTGCTTTACAGATTAGGTTGGCTCTGAGATTTATCTACAATGTTTCTTTTATTCGAGTTTTGGAAACCAACACGGGACGTTTGGACTTATCCTTGTGCTAAAGGTAAAAGATTAGCATTTGCCATGCTAATATTTTATCTTTAGCACAAGGATAAGTCTGAACTATTCTGAATAGTTATTTAAAAAAAACAGAAGAAAAATATCCGAAATTGATCGTTTCGAAAATCCAATATTCAAATTTATTATCACTATAAGGAAGAATTAATAAATATTGTTAAAAGCTCGAAAAATAAAACTAGTTTTTATTTATAATCAATAATTGCAATAATTTTATTTATTAAACATTTTTTTATGTACAAATACGTTTTTTAATTAAACAATTTGTGTTACATATTGTGATATAAGAACACTGAAACTTAACTATGGATTACCATTTTTACGACATGATCTTATTGCTATTGTTAATATATTTGTAATCGCAATTTTGTTAACTTTGTTGATTCTTCTGTATCAGCAAGTAGTTCTAGCCTACTATAGGCTCAGATGGTTTAATTAAATTTTATACTATGGCACCAGCATTAATTCATGTTTCACTTCGCCCACTTCCTGCGGCGAAATATCGAATTTAATTTTTATTAAGTATTAATAAGACAAAGGGTGGTGGTTATGATAATATATGTACGTAATATGGTTCCGAAGAATTATTCGTCATTTTTTCACAATTAATAGCTGATCTATTTAATGTGGTTTTGGAAAGCGGTGTTTACCTCGACCGTCTTAAAATTGCTAAAGTGACGCAAATCGGTAAGTCTGGAAATTCTAAACTAGTTAATAATTATCGTTCAATTTCAGTTTTGTCGGTATTTGAAAAATTTAAAAAAAAAATATTGTTAACCGAATGATCGATTTTCTAAATAAATCTATTTTTTTCTATTCTCGGTACAGATTTGATCTATCGTAATTTTGACAGGCAAAACTATATATCTAACTTATTACTTGATCTTCGTAAAGCGTTTGATTGTATAGATCACAGTTTACTTCTCCAGAAAATACAAATTTATGGCTTCCGTGGCCTTTCATACATGGTTAAGTTTGTATTTTAGCAAGATACCATAGTAATCGAAAACAATTTTTGAATGGTGTAAAAAGCTTCACTTTAGGTGTGAACTGTGGTGTCCTTCAAGGAAGTGTCCTTGACTCTTTATTATTTTTAATCTACATAAATGATATGCCCAATTTACCGCTCACTGGTCATGTGTTTCTTTGTCACGAATGTTTGCTGACGACATGACCCTCTTCTATGAATCCAGAGATTGTCAGGTAGCAATGTCATGAGGGATGATATTATTGATATATCCCTTTTCCGGCCAAACAATTGTTTTATTTAAATTTAAGTGCACCGTACACAAATGTGTACGAATAAATGACAGGTTGTAATGTCTTCCGGATTTTAACGGATCTTAGTTAAATCGGAATTCTTTTGAAAAAAGCATTATAATTTGATAACATATAAATTATATAACATATTAATTATTTGTTTTTGATAACATATTATTTTGTTATTTTTCGGACGAAAACGATTTAACAAGACAAATGTGTACGTTGGCCCAAAATACATACAAAAATAAATTTTTGACATGATGTTTTTTCGTACATGCACAATTGTGATCGAGGACCGATAGCCCTCGAGCGATATGATATTATTTTTCACTTCCCACGCCTACCACTCATTGATTTACCACCACTTCAAATAGCAAACTGCACTATGGAGCCAGTTGAGAAATTCAAGTACCTTGGAGTAATTATCGACAAGCATATGACGTGGGATGGCCATATTAATTCTATTTGCATTAAAGTTTGCCCATTTATTTGCTTGATTAGAAAATTGGCTGATTTTGCTCCAGTGCATGGGTTAAACAAAAATAATTTTTCAATTATTCATACCCGATTCTCATACGCTTATTCCACCTTTTACTCAGCGAAAACTCACCGTTCAAAGGTAGCCCCCTTGAAAAGACCGCAAGAAATGTAAAGCGTCCAATTGGTAAGGGTAAAAATTCTGCAATCTGCCAGGTTTTCCAAAATATAAGCGAAAATGACTTTTTACAAAAAACTATGAACTTTAAAGAAGCTACAGGCATTTAGTATGCAAAACACCATACACGCACACAGAGGTTTTTTTTTTTTAAAAAAAACGTCTCCGTTTCGGAGTGCATAATTCATGGGTCACCTTCCGTGGAGCTGTGCATTGCGCAGTAGGTTCTGCGTAAATCGGACCTATAGCTGAACGTCGTCGATTTGACTACTGTGTATGGCACCACGTGAAAAGCGAACGAATGGGAGAGCTTCGGCCCCAGAACAGATTTCAAAGATAAAAAAGTTTTTTTTTTTACTTCGACGATATTGTGAATCTAAAATCTCGTTCAAAATTTTTCATGATTACTTTATTTTACTACGTAAAAGAAAGTGGTAATAATTATTATACACTAATTCGATGATTTAATAGAAAATTAGTTTGTACAGAAATAGAGTCATTCCTTATGGAACCATTAAAATCGCGTCCCATAGCGGACTATTGAAAATTCAATTTTGAATAGAATATCACTGTTATTATGTTACTTCTTAGAAGCTCCCATCTAATACTGATTTTTTCCTATAGTTTAATTTAATATTTCTGGGCCTTCAACGTGTACACCTATGAGAGTAAATTAGCAAGCATATTCCTGAGTACGATACGGCAACGAAAGTACAAGATTCCTATTTAATTTTAAATAAGAATCGTACGAATCTAATTCAATTCAAATATGAATTTAGTACTTTCGTTTTCGTATCGTATTCAGGAATTGGGCCCCAGGTATGTGTCCGTGCTTGTTGTTAAATGTTGTTCTATTTTATTTCACTGGGGCTAAATTTTTCGATGATACCGCTTAAGCACTTGCGCTGACCTTGATATTTCCGATAAGCTCTATCGTTCCAGTTTTAAATTCGTGGTTAAATATGATTAATATTGATTATTCAGCATCCCGATGGCTCCTTTCTGTAAATCTTCTAGTTGGAAATTTGCATTTTTATTTTGGGTTGATGATATTAGGAATTGTAAAGGGAGCATAATTGGATGATAAAACATAATTTTATAACTATGTATATGCTGATCTGCAGAGTGGGTTTTATTACATAATTCGAAAAGATAAATTTATATAAAAATAATTAAATTTCGACTTTATTTCAATTTTTTATACATTTGGTTTACTAAGTATATATAGATATATTCATTTTCATCTTTACAAAAAATAAGATATAAATTAATAATACAGTGACGATTGTTTATGAATAGATTGATTAATGTGAATAAGATATTTAAATAAATTATTTAATACGCAATAATAAATTTAGTAATAAAATCACACAACTAGTTTTAAAAATTATACATACATATTTTATATTATAACAAGGATATATTTTTTGTGCTTTTATATTTTTTTTTTAATATTAGGTAATCAAAATACCAAAAAATATATATTTTAACAATAATTAAAAACTAAATAGCAGCCTTTTCTTTTTATGTAATATAATAATATAGGTAGTGTTTAGTTCTAAAGTTCTTATAAATAAATAAAGTTCTAAAATTACCTTAAAAGTATGCAACATGACGAATATTATAATGGTGTGTGTACTCAGCCTAAATTAAATAAGTCGGGTAAAAAATTCTAATATAGAAAAAAAGTATGAGGGAACATTTATGGGTGTGGGCCTAATAATTAAAGATAAGTTAAGCTACTTAGTCGTTGTCTAATCAGAAAAACTATTTCAATTCTATGCAACATTTACGGTACAATTAAATCATTACAGCTTTTTCCAACTAACGTCGACATTTCTGATCAATGTCACCGGTGGGAAAACCTTATCCATATCGGGGAAAGAAAGTATTATTAGTAAAATTGAGTAGACATTAACTCCTTTCTATTCAATTTTATTAATAGGCAAGCAGATAATAGAAATAGGCCTCAGTACAATTGAGTTGAAAATAAGTGGCATTAACGAATTAATATTAAATTATAACAAACAATAAATTTTAATTAAATAATATTACCATAGAAAAATAAGTTTACGATAGATTTTTCTTTTTTATTCATCGAGAGGATAAAACTGAGTTGAGTAAAAAATTTCTGATAATTTCAATGTCATGATTGTATTTGTGACTTTACATTGCGCGCAATGTTTCAAATGCAATCATGACATGACATTGGAATTATCAGAAGTTTTTTCACTCAACTCATTTTTATCTCTCGATGTATAAAAAAGAGAAACCTATGGTAAACTTATTTTTCTATGATATTACTTAATATTTGCCAACCGGTTTATTTTCTGTTTGGAGAAACGGTCATTATTAACATTGTATTGTGTGAATTCCATTTATATTCTGATTTATCATAAATCACCATCACTATATAATATAAATCGTTTCAGTCAGGTAGCGCAATTCTACAGTTTTAAATCTTAAACACTAAGGCTAATATATTTATTTTAAATGATACAGGTTCTTTTATATTAGCACTAAATATAAAAAATAACCAAATACATATTATAATTTATTTACAAACACACAGTTATGTATAATATACACATATTCTACAGGACGTTTCAATTTTAAAGGCACAATGCCTTCGAGAAGTTATAAGGATATTATAATATTGTAAGAACTTAGCTTGCGCGAAAGCAAGAAGCTGAATGTACAATTTCGATACTAAATTCGTAAAACTACTCCACAGATCGTTTTTCTAAATTTGAAACGTCCTATAATTAATAATATATTAAGATCACTAATCATTTCCCGGAGCCGATTCTTGTACATAAAAATCACTGTTGAAATGTTTGGTCAATACATAAACTACAGCCTCATAAACCGACATCATAATCGCTGTGTTTGGTATTTGCCTCACTAGTTGTGTAGCCAAACCCCTAAAATTATATAATGAGACATCCATAAAGGAAAAAAAATATATTTAATACATTTTAAAAGAAATTAAGAAATTGCTTTATTTTAATTCTTTAATACTTTAAAAAATAAATAAATATAAAAATGAAATACCAGATTTGACTTTTTGTGAGACACACACAACAAGCGAACACATATTTTATAAAGCGGAATATTTTTATTCTAAAAATTAATAAATTTAAGATTAAAAATGAAAAATTTGCATAATTAAATTAATTACACAATCCGAATCGCATTGGAATTTGTAATCCCAAAGAAATTAGTGTATGTATAATGTAAGTTACGATGCACAACATAGACAAATCACAATGAACACAACGACCTTAAACAAAAAAAAATCCAATTAAATTTTAATCTTTTAATTATATTACCTGTATAATCCAAATCTTCCTTCTTCCTTTATTATTGTGAAGATGGTCTGCCAAAACGATCGGTATTTGTTTCCCTCCTCCCGTAGACGAGTGCGCACTACTTCATGCGGGTAGGCAATACACGATGCAACTGTTTTGGATACGGCGCCGGCTAACATAAATTCCATAAAATCTCTCGATGTTTTACCATCACTTGGATGAATTTCACGCAATTCAATCTAAATTAAAATAAATATACGATAAAATCAACGATATTTTTTACAAAATGTAATCGACCTACCATTTTAGCTTTGAGCGCTTCGTAAATTACAAAATGAATAACAGTCTCGCTAATCCCGAAATAACTCGCAGTTATACCTTTGTAAAATCCCCGTATTCCGGAAGTTGAATAAATTTTCGATATAACTTCGCCAACTGTTGACGGCGATTTAGAATTATAATCTAATTGTAATCTAGTCTTCACGAACCAGATCGGGTTTGTTACGGAGGCGGACACAAATCCGGCCGAAGAAGCTGACAAAATATGTATAATTGGCGAATCTGGTTGTAAAATTCCTAAATTATTCAAAGTATGTTTGGTTTGTGAATACGAACAGAAATACAGTGCTCGAGACGGTGCTACACCTACTATATTTGGGCCAAGTCCTTTGAACAGAGCTCGTGGGCCTTCATTTTGTACGATATGCCTAAAACGAATAATGTATACATATATAAAAAAAAATACGACTTCATTGTAGTATATGTACATGCATAAGGCGCCACTTTATTTTCAATTTTTTAAAATGTGTATGCAATATCAAAATTTGGCAACAATAAAACTTACCTTAAACATTGCATTATACTCATTGATTTGGCCGCTGACGATATTCCGCAGTGCGAAATCATAATCTGTGGCCTTGGCTTTTGTAAAATTCTGGTAGATAATTTACGTCTCTGTTCTGGTCGCAATAGTGCTTCGGATGTCGTATTTGAATTGCCATTATCATGTAGTTTGGAGGTTGGGCTCGGCAAAAAAGCGGTTGAACTTTGAAGACGGGTTTTAACAACTTCAAGAGGACATGTTGCGATTGCACCAATTGTTCCAGCAGTTCTATATAAAAGATAAAGAGAAATTTGATTAACAAACAAAAAAAAAAAAAAAAAAATAAGGATATAAAAGTAAATTGCCAAATATATTGAATATATATCGTATAATTCGCAACTGCCATTTACATTTGATTAGCTTGTACTTTAAAGAAATGAAAAATTGTTCAGAAGATTTGTGGCCACAAGAGAAAAGGTTGAATATGTCATCTTTAAACTTGGCTAAAACTAAATACATGGTATTCCGTTCAATCAGTAAACCTCTTCCTACACTACCTAGTCTTGCTGAAGCAAATGTCAATATTGAACTTGTCGAAACTTATAGCTATTTAGGAATGATTTTAAACTCGCAACTTAATTGGCAGCATCATATTGATACGGTCTGCTCAAAAAATTTTCCAATAATTTGTTTTACACGTATTATATACCTACGAAGATACTTCGATGCACATACTTTGCCTTCATTCACTCATGAATTACTTATGGTCTCGTTGTTTATGGCAACTCATCCCAATCGCGTTTGAGGAAGCTACAAGTTTTGCAGAACCGTTACATAAATTAATGCAACGGTTCTGCAAAACTTGTAGCTGCATCCAATAATATATATGTATAAAATTATTTATTGTATAAAAATTGTAACTTAGATATATTTTGGATTTTTTCAAAGAAATTGTACATATTTAAAAAAAAAAATAAAAAATAAAAAAAAGGTACAATACCAACAATGAAATAATGAGGACGAAAGAAAATATCTGGAAAATTGTATAAATACTATTTTAGGCTATATTATTATCATTGCCCATAATATTAGTATTATCTTGTCATAAGTGCCAAAGTTACTATTTTCGGTTTGTTAAATAATAGAAATACATCTTAATTTATTTTGGGTTGTTCAATAATTTTTAATCGATTCTGTCTGTTTAATCGTTTTCAGTGTTACATAGAATTTTTGTTTTATTGTTTTCTCGTAGAACGTAGTTATTTGTTTCATAACTACACATGATGAGGTTTTAACCGACGAAGTAATACAATGCCTTAGAAAGCAGTTTGAAACTTAACCTATTTATTAATTTTATTACATTACCTGCAAAGAAGTATTAGTCGCATAGAAAGGAATGGCATAATACCGAAAGCATTACCTCATTTATAATCATGTTTTTGTGCAGCTTCTATTCAGTAAAAGCTTTTAAGATTAGCAAGAACCGTAAAACGAAAATTTTAAGCAGAGTTGAAAATGGTTTCGAGAAATAATGCAATAAATAATAATCAGATTAAAAATTAAAATAATAATTATCAGTAGAGGTTTACCAATTTATTTAGTCACTAATCAACTAGAAATTACTGATAGCCATAATTTTCACAAACTATGAACTAGAGCTTAATAAACAGCTTGTGAAACTTTTCTAATCATCTTATTTGCCATCCTGACCATTTTTCGTTCGTGTTTGCTACCAGATTCTTTGATGCTGGTTGAGGTTCAGATTTTGCCATGAACGAAAAACAAAAACACAATATTATTGTATTACACCATTCCTGACAGGCTGAACAATACTGCTTTTCACTGCTCTTGTCAGAGGTTAATAAAGCCTGAGCAGTGGATTGGTTGTGTGCGAGTGAACAAAAATAAGACCCAAATTGGATTCGGATTTGGTTCGAAATAATAACCTTATTCGAAATTTAAACCGTGGTCTAACTAAAACGATAAGCCAACCTTATGGTTATGAAAGTATTGATAACGTTAATAGTCATTGGAACATAATTTAGAATAGATGGGGAGAAACATGAAATCTCAATAAACAAAATCCCCAAGGTTATGAAAAATGTCCAACTTCAACATCCTCAAACACAAAAATCACAATTTCCATATCCTCGAGCACAAAATGCCGGTTATAAATATTTATTTTAGTCTAGTTACTTGGATATGGTATGAATTTGTTATCTTAGTGCTGATTATGTAAGCATTATGAGTACGTCTGATGGCTTTCGTCTTAAACTATTAAGGATTTAAGAGAAACTATAATAGCTAGAGCTATAATCCGTGCTCGTGAATAATTATAGAATTGTGAATCGCGGTGAATTCTATAATTGTGAATTTGTAACCTTATCCAAGCTTATTTACCAAAATAGGATTTCGGGGTTGGAGGTTTTGTACTTGAGGATTTCATGGAAGGAGATTTTGATTTTGATTTTAAATTCCATATCCTCTTAATTTAATGTTGTGTAATGCTGGTCACGTTAATATTTGAAATTTTTATGTTTTTTGTAATAAAACACTCCATCCAGCTTCTGTTTTAAAACAGAAGCTGTATGGAGTGTTTTATTACAAAAAACATAAAAATTTCCAATTCCATATCCATATTTATTTTTAGATTTGACGATTTTGTGCTTGGAAATTTGGCTTTTAGAGATACCAAGCCCAAACCGAGCAGATGGTAATTATAATTAAATTATACTCATAATAAAACTAAACTTTAAACAACACTTGGGTGCAAAAAAATCGCACATTGCTCAATTTTCCACAAAAGTTCAAAAATATCAAAAAATTCCAATATTTGTTTAATTTTTTTAAAATGCAGATTCAAAGTCTATTTCAATACCTATCCAGTGGTACCTTTTTTGTACTTGTACCATGCCAACAAAGTGATTTTTTGAGTAGAATGGAGAACAGTCCTGTTCTCTGACGAGTGCAGGATGTGTTTATATGGCACCACTGGACGCGGAAGAGTATACAAAAAACAAGGAGAGCGATATGCACAATGTTGCATTGAAGAACGTGTCTCGTATGGCGGTGGATCGTGCATGTTCTCGAGAGCCATATCATTAGAGGCGAAGACAAATCTTGTATTCATCACACGAGCCAATACTGGTTGTCGATCAAGAGGAATGAATTCTCAACGGTACATTGAGGAAGTACTTGAGGAGTATACGTCGTACCTTTTGCCGGTTTTATTGGTGAACATTTTCTGTTTATGCAGGATAATGCGAGACCGCATACGGCTGGTGTAGTATACCAGTACCTTCAAGAGGTCGATGTGCCTGTTACGGAGTGGCCAGCTCGAACCCCGGACCTAAATCCCATCGAACATTTATGGGACGAGTTGAAAAGAAGGGTTCGAGCCAGAGATGTTGCTCCAACGAGTCTCCAGGAGCTGCAACAGGCGATCATAGAGGAATGGGAGGCGATACCTCAAGATTTTGTGAAAACTTTGGTGAAGTCAATGCAGCATCGAATGGAAGCTGTCATTCGGGCCAGGAGAGGGAATACTTTTTATTAATAAAACTGTTTTTTTTTTGTTTATTTCCATGTTTTAATTCGTTTTTAACCCTAATTTTAATGCTGACAAATTCACAAAAACGTGTACCTCAGATGTTTACCCCCAAAAATCAGTTTGATGGCACGTATAAATACAAAAAGGTACCATTGGATAGGTATTGAAATAGACTTTGAATCTGCATTAAAAAAATTAACCAAATATTGGATTTTTTTGATATTTTTGAACTTTTGTGGAAAGTGTATTATTATGCGTGTTAGGAAAGTTTAAGCTGGAAATAAAAAACTATATCTTTTTACATTGTAATGATGAGATTACCTAAACATAATTAAAAAGATCCTGGCACATTTCTTCACGAATTAGGCTTAACATTCTATAAACTTGTGCTTGTCCATCATAAGCCAATTTAATGAATGCGTTTACTTTACCAATTTTAGCGCTTATTAATCAGTATTTTTAAATTTTATTACACTTGGCGTGCTTGATAATTTACTAGAAAAAACTAGAATTCAACCTTGTAAATAGAATTTGTTAACCTAATGAATTAGGATCGTCCATGTTCTCTACATTTTGCTACATTCATATAAATTAAGTTGATATTCGGCGCAAAACAAAAATTAAATGCTATTCGTGGTGTTCATTAACATTTCAGTATTTCGTTTTGCGAATTTTCACGTGTATAACGCGTGTTTATGCGCTGCAGAGAAGAACACGATAATAATGAAGGTTATATTTTTATTTTACGCTCGTTACGTTATAAATTCATTCGTTTTCGTATATGTCAGTGTAAGTAACCAAATAATTGATTAAACATTTCGCTAATTTTGGAAAATTTCCAAATTCATTTACATAATAAGAAATGCCAATCGTCGTGCGCCATAATATTTAGGTCATTGCTATATGGAACAGTTCGTAAAGTAGTGAAAAATTAATGGCTATAATATAGAACTTCTGTAGCCTGATTCTCCAAAATGCAAGACAATGTGTAAACGTGAAAACCATAGTAAGCTTTTCGAAATTACAACAACAATCCTGTGTGATTTTGTTTATTTTTTCGTTAACACACAATCGTGTTTCTAGAGAATCAGTGCACTGGTTAGCACGATAAGATAAACATCATTTGACCACCGTTTATGTAATTGTTTGTAAATACTTAAATTGAATAAAGTATACCTACTTAATACGCAACTCATTCATTATTGTGCAAAATTTTGTTTTATTTTAAGTCCGATGCTCAGGTTTATGTACGCGGGGGAGATTACAGCGCGATACTTTTTCTATAAGATAATAGACGCGCTTCACAATATTTTAAGATAATAGACAATACATGTAAACAACATTTTGTATTTTGAGTAAGGTTAGTTATTAAAAATAGTACGACGAAATCATCGCAAATTTCCCTTTCAAAGAGGGATATTTCGTTATCGTAAGCTTATAATTAATATTTTTCAAAAATGCTGACCTTCCTTATTTGAGTTTTGAGTATCTAATCAGTTTCACCACGAATCAACAAAATTTAGATGAGATTAAGACGATAATGAAATCATGCTTAAATTAATTTTGCAGGTATTCATTCAGATTTCACATGTTAAATCTTAAACGATAATTTATTCCACTAATTAGCACTTCACTGCTAAATAGTCGACATTTCACGAGCAGATTTTACGTTATTTAAATTTGAAATTAAATCGCAACTACTTATTCTAGCGACACATACTAAGAAGCTTGATAAATAAAATATCATTAAAATGGCAATGGAAAATTTTGGACAACTAATAAAAGCGGGCACGTCAATAGCACACACACACACAAAGGTACAGTCGAGAGCATCAGCAACAATACAAATGAATATTATCGCGTCGGTTATTTATGAAAAAAATGTCATGAAGTTTAAATTTAATAATTGTATAAATCCTTATCAATAGCGTTACAACAATATGGTTTCGGTTCTGTTTGAACCAGTTTATGAGATTTATATTTTCAAAAGTTTAGAGACAAAATATTATTCTTTATATTCCAGCTAAATATTTTTGTCAGATTATAGCTGACCCATTTCAAATAACGCAAATGGTTTTCGTGTTTAATTTTGTCAGGTTCTATAATCTGAAAAAATCTTGTTTATTCAAAAATTTGTTTAAATATGCAATAAGCAACCACGTTGACATGTCAAAGTGATTATTCTATGGACATATATTACATTTACTAGTTTGAGCTGAAATGCGAAGCAGCTACCGAGATACACAGGAGACGCCTGTTTCTTTACCTTGTTAGATTAAAAGCATTGTGTGTATTTCATAAAAAATGGTAATTACTTATCGCACATTAATAATATTATCGATTTATTGGCGTAACGTTGCGTCTCTAAAAGGCATTTGGGAAATGTATACAGCAATAATTCATTAACGCAACATACGTTTTCAACTAGTCAGATTAGCTCAACATTAGTGCACAACTATTTAATTCATAGAATGCTTTAATTAGGTATACATACTACATTTACATATGAATACATTTACCAGAGGCTTACGTGATAAACGTAACGTATCTACATATTTCCCCAAAAGAAAATTCGTAAGAAAATGTTACTTATTAAAATATACTAGATTGTAACAAGTATTGACGCGTTTTATAGAGCTTTTTTATTCAATGGGTCAGTGCGATTGTTTAATTTATACAATATATAAAATTAGATTAAACTGGCTTGATCATTGGAAGGGAATATTCTATAGATTTTACAAGTCATACTTTTTAATCATTATACGTGATTTAATATGTACATAGACAGCTATGGATTTATTTTTAGAACAATGTCTTTGAATAATAGATAGCTGGATTTGCTCTATGGCTGAGCTCTCGTTTATTTTCTGTTTTAATCTAATTGCAGCGAGTTGTAAATAAAAACTGGATTTTTCAAGAAATGTCTGATAATCGTAAGCAGAGCGCGCGATTTTTAATACTTTGCAATACAAGCATAAAAAGGACTATAAATCTGGTTATTTAATACGAGATTACAAAATTTTAGTGTAAATAAATAAATAAAAAAGAAATTATCTCGTTTATTTTGTAATATTTGGATTTAAAATCTAATAAACTTTATTTCACAACCTAATAAATAATGGAACACAACGACAATTTAAATTAACCTCCGATTTACAAAGACCATATACGCATTGCATAATTGCAAGCCAGCCTATATTACTGCCATGGACGGTACATGAGTTTTGCAGTCCGACAGGGAGTAACAATTTAGTTGCTTTTGTTAAAAGTAATGGAATCGACTAAATGAGAAATAACGAAATCCGGCTAACAAGCAAAGTGTGTGCATCCAGCTGTTACTACGATTTTTTGGTTCATATACTTTCGGAGACTAACTCAACAACGCTGCGATGTAATGTGTTCAATTTTAAGAAAAGCCTAATTTAGCTAAAAAGACCATTATTCGTATTGCTGTCTGGCAATGCTCGTCTTTTCAGATTAGGTTGAAATTTTTGTTTTTTCCATGATGTTTAAACTTTTATCACCATAGATTTTATTTTTATTTTGATAAAAGCTTTGCCAAATAAAAAGCAAAAATTTTGAACAGTAAAAATGTTCTTTGATTTAAAGTAAACAAATGACGCAAAAGAAAACATCCGATTTTTATTCAAGTTAAACAAACAGAATCCTAAATTGCAGTTTCCCCACAATTACAAAAAATGTCTTATTTCAAAGTCGTTAATCTCCAAAAATCACCGCGTCTATACAATTGACGCACTGTTTATTTTCATTTAATTAAGAAATTGATTTCATGGAACAAAGGATCTGAAAGTGGTCTGAAGAAAGAATAATTCAAACCTATTTATCTAAAATTAATGCATAACTAGGCTAGGTGAGTAAACTTACTTACATGACGCGAAGAAGCTATTTACTGTGCACCAGCCACGGACTTTATATAAACCGTCCAACCGAGTTACAGAATATTTACTGCCGTGCAAGCTAATTTACTTAATTGTTGCTAATTTTTTTGATTTTGTCAGTGGTTCTGGTTTAATTTTCATTCACACATATCAGAAATCATTCTATAAGCTTAAACCTGAATTAGAAGACCAGCCACTATCGTACTGGCCATTCAGATATCTGCTTCATATGTATAACTCGGGCTTAAGGAAATTATATTTTGCATGAACTCCGACATTAACATATCAACTATTTAAACTGTTCTTTGCCAGTACGTTCCTATCCAATGAGATAGATCAAGGACGAAAAAATTAAAACAATTGATTCATTATTGTATATTAACTTGCGCTATTTTTCAACGACCGCTCGCCTGTTTAAATAGGTACTCGACTCGAATTTAAAAGACATTAGAATGCATAATCTGGCATCAACTTTCTTTGACTTATCTTCGTAACTATTAACGCCAAAGTTAAATGTGTTCAATAATTTGAAGTTAACTATCGTGATCTCTTAAGGTTCTCCCCTTAAGGTTCTAATTAATTTGGCCCATGAACAGAGTGGTCAAAAGAAGTTCAAATCATTACTAGCAAATTACTCTGGCTCCTACTTCGAATGTTGATTTATTATTATACGGAATAGTCGATTATTTTTCTATGGATCACTGATGAACGTGTCACTTGTTAGCGCACCAAAATGAGAAGCCTCTCAAGTAAACGGAAAGGAAATTTGACTGTTTGTAGTTCAGCTAAATATGATCCCTTCAAATTATAGCACAATTGGCTGGTCAATTATAGGTCTACAACGGATAATATAAATAAGTAGCTACCTGACTACTAATAAGTAATTAAACCAAAACATATTACGTTTATTTATAATCCACGTATCATAAACCCAGAACCAAAAAAAAACAACAAATATTCAACCGCTATTGCGTATTAATTTATTAAAAAGCTAAAATGTAGACAAACATGCATTTTATAGAAATCAAGTTATTAATTTAATACGGCACTCACCCTCCAGCAATTAGATGTATTATAGTGTCACGTTCACGATTTGACATCTCCTTTAATTCACTGTTTTACAAGTTAATAATTGATAAATTTACTAATTTTTCCACTACAGACCAATATTTAAATATTTTTATCAAATATCAAGCTTTCTTATTGCAGCAAAGTAGAAAATAAAAAATATTCAAAATGTGATTACGTAAAAAGCTGAAAATCACACACAGTATGTCGTGTTTTGTATTACAAAGTAAATTCTACAGTAAAGTAATTGAATATTATCATATTTCATAAATCATTCAAGAAAACTGATTTTTAACCATACACAGAAATATTCACTTATTTCACACAAAATAAGTTGGTGTTTTTATAAAACTCAGCAATTTTTTTTCGTTTTTTTTCTATTTATAGATAGGAATTTTTGTCGTACTTTTCAACAACACAATATTTATATAAATTCTTAGAGGTTAGATTTTTCACTTCTATTTTGTCTTTAAAAAACACACACTAATTTAATCAATTCGAAATATGAATTATTTATTACGAATAATTAAGTTCAGTTTATAATAATTTATTTATTTATAATTAAATGAAGACTTTTGGAAATTTATTACTTTCGACTCACTGTTCAACTACAATCTGATTTTGTTCTGACGAAACGACTCCGTCAGTGACAGAACGAAGCAAAATTGTTTTTATTTTGATTAAAAACTATTATTCAAGTCGTCTCTTTTCTGCTAACGTTTAACTTATAAAATAAACATGCCGTCTCGTTTTATTTACGCTCAATGAACTTATTTTTGATGCATGGAAAACTGTTTGTTTTGGTCTAAAATTAAAAAAATTGTGCAATACTTATTAGAACTATCCCTTTTTCAACCAAAAAAGAAAAAAAATTGTGTCATAAAGTCCAAACCACACAAATGTGTGAGTAAAAACCCATAGTATGTAATGGCGTTTTTGATTAAAAATTTCGCTTGAATTGAAGTACAACTAACACAATTGTGTGTATTAATTATAGTGTTTTTTCGGATGAAAATAAGTTTGACAGGAATTCACAAATGTGTAAGTTGATTCAGAAAACACGCAAAGATAAATTTTTGACATGGTCTTTTGCCAAACCCACACAATTGAGTTAATGGGCAGCAAAAAAGCTATGAAAACAACCGAAATATATGCGCATTATTTTTTGGATACATATCCCATTATCTGCCAGCCCACACAATTGTGAGGATAAGGGAAAGGAATCGTCAAAAATTTATTTTTGTATGTGTTTTGAACCAACTTAAATTTTTGCATTCCTTTTAATCTTATTTCCGTCCGAAAAAAAACTAAAACAGTACACACAATTGTGTTGGTTGTACTTCAAATCAAGCGAAATTTTTTATCAACAACGCCATTACATACTATGATTTTTTACTCACACATTTATGTGGATTGGACTTTAATTAAACCAATTTTTTTTCTTTTTTGGTAGAAAGAGGAATGTAACTACAAGTGTGGCCTTTCCACACTTGTATTAAAGAATCAAATTTTTTCCTCGTTTCTTTCCCTCTACACAAACTAACGTCGCAGAATATATATATTCTGTGCTAACGTGGAGATCGTATCAAAAAATAACGAAGTTCTTTCGACAAAAAAAATATTTGATGTAAATCAAAAATATTTGTTCGAAATCAATTTTTTACGTTAAATGCGACACAAAAATGACAGATAGATTTGACTTAAATCAAATTATAATATTTTGAAAGATTTGATTTATGGCGAGTTTTTTCGTACCAAAAAATAAATCAAATTTTTCCAGTTGCCAAAGTACGTAGAAATTTTTGCTTTTGTTGTCAGTACGTAATAGCGCGTAAGCGACAATCTTTTGTTGTTTGTTTTTTATGCATGCATAGATCAAGTTTTGACAATTCTCAAAGCACGTGAGGCAATATATCCCTTTTGTAATTTACTAACACAATAGTGCGGGTAGGGCAAAAGTACCATGTCAAAAATTTAGTTTTATATGTTTTTTGAACCAACTTACACATTTGTGAATTCCTTTTTAACTTATTTTCGTCCGAAAAAAACACTATATCTGTACATACAATTGTGTTGGTTTTACTTCAAATCAAGCGAAATCTTATCAACAACGACATTACATACTATGATTTTTTAGTTACACATTTGTGTGGGTTGGACTAAAATTGAGCCAATTTTGTTATTTACTTGGTTGAAAAAGGGATATTTTGTTTACATGCATTTGTGCAACACAGGCAACAACCTCAGTATAAATTTACAGTCAAAATATTGCTACAAGTATAAAATACAATAAATTTCCATTCAATTCTATTCCCAGTTAATTCTTTCCTAAAATAGGTATGGAAAATAAACGTTAAAACTGCTATAATAGGGAATAATTTTTTCCCAAAAAATTTTTTCCCCAAAAGCCAGAATACACTTTTGGGGAAAAGGGAATAAAACTGCTACAAAATTTAAAATTTCCATTCCCCGGGAATTACCAGAATAGGGCCACTGGGCCGCTATTCTTGAAATCGGTAAATATGGATTATAATTTGCATTAAAATTCTTAAATTCATATTATTCGATTTTTTCGACGACTACTTTAATCATTTTTTAAAGGTGATGGTTTATGTAGAAATTTTGTCTCACCGTCATAAATAATAATCGCCCTGATTGGTAAATATTTTTTTGTCTTATACGATAAAAACCATTTTGCGATTCACACTTGAGCGATACATGTACAAAATGTTGTCGTATGGCTATTTTTGACATTTTATGAAGCAAGCAACCTAAAAAGTGATTTATTTTTGTTCTTTTTGAATTTTTATGTTTTATTTTTGAGTATGTATTCTTTTGTTCTCACTGCCGTCATATCTTATACAAAATTGAGCAATGTTCAATTTTTAATTTTTGTCGTACGATAAAAAAATATGGCCGACATTCAACCAATCTGAGAGATTATTATTTATGTCTGTCAAACAAAATTTATACATGAATCACCGCCTTTATTTGGGGCTATAACTCCGCATTGATTTACCCAGACGGAAATTTCCACCGATTTTTTTTAATAGTGAAATAAATAATAGAAAACTTGCAAGCAAATTTAAAAAAAGTATTAAAGTAGCCGGCGAAAAATTCGAATAACAAATCGTTAGGTTTGCCTTGTTTGTCTTGTGAACAAATACATACCTACAATTTTTATATTACTTGTCAATATTTAAAAATAAAAGTATTCAATAAAACTGTTATGGTGGTGAACATACTGCATGTAGAGTGGTGTTATTGCAGTGTGGACTTATACCAGCAAAAAAGTTTTTTGAAAACTATTCCACTTTGGAATAAAATTTATGGGATTGTTGTAAATTTACCAAAATAAAGGGCCAACCATAAAAAAATTATAAAATTAAAAAAAATTAAAAATTTTGACGACACTAATTTTTAACGACATTCCAGCCATACTAGACGTAACGAGTATGCCGTAAATATTGTAGAATATTGAATGACAACTATTTATTTATTTATAAACTATTTGTTATAGTGACAGCTGTTTATTGTTTGTTGTTTTTTTTAGGTAGCACGATACAAATATTAATTTTTTTTACGTTTGAACGCAAAATTTCGCTCCAATAATTTTTATTAAGTGACAATTCATATTTAACGAAGCTTCGTTAAATTTTTTAATTTAAATTAATTTTTCCATGGGCGAAAGCACAGAAACGGCATTTAACGCAAACATAATTTTTTTAAAGTTACGTTTATAATTTTTTTTAATTTTTCTATGGTTACCCCTTAAGACGCTTATTATGGCACTGGCTATTTTTCCAACTTTTTCAAGTCCGGTTTATGCTATGGATAAAATCGCATATCCGGGATTTTAAAATTTTCTTGTAACTCTTGTATACGCTTTGTTATAGGTTAACACGAGGGGATAAAGGATTGGAAAAATATTTTTATATCATTTATGCCTGGGAACAAAATATTTTGTTTTTTATTTATTTACAATGCAATCTGTTTTGGGACTCAAGGCTCATCCTGCTCTTTTGTGGTTATGCTTTTTACGTCCTTACCTTACGCCTACTCAGCCAACTCGAGGATGTACAGCTATATAGGACCGATTTAAGACCATTTGCACATTGCAAGCTCCATGGTAGCATATACTGGCATGGAATGTGGGTCGGCATTCGATACCGGGATTCGAACCCGGTACCTCCCGATCCAAACGCCAAAGCTTTAACCACTGTGCCATTTGATCAGTACGAACATATTAACAGAAAGTTTCCGATTCTAATGAAGTGACATATGGCATTTACAGCAGTTTGTAGTAGTTATAATTTCGTTGATAATTTGTTAAATTATTTCTCTAAACTCATAACTATTATTTAAAAAACGGTAAAGAAACTGCTAATTTCCAATAATTCGTTATTCAAAAATTCGCATTATTAAGTAGTTGCAATTAACATTGCACTCACACTCATTTTATAAGAAAATTTAAAGTCACCGAATATTAAAAAGGCGACAAGGCGCTAAACAAGGTGAACCGTTTACCATTAACGAAGACTAAATCCGCAAACAAATTATTTTTGCGGATCAAAAACGAACCGTAGTCTGGTATTAGACATTTAGGTATGCAGATCGGGCAGATCCTCAAAATGAAAATTCAGATCACTCTTGGAGGTATGTATTTTGAAATGTCGATTGATAAAATCCACCGGCGAACATTGATCAAGTTACGTCATTTCAATCAAACATCTAAATTGCTATATTCTTGACATTTGTGGTACAAACATTTCGTTCCACATATTTATTTATTTAAAGAAATCTATTCTGTGATTTACATGTATAATTTCAGATTATTTAGTTTAACCCTTTCAAGTCAAGATTTTTTTTTTTCATTTTGTTTCATTGAAGTTTACGTACACAACTGTGTATACATGCAGGAAAAAAGTTAAAATGTGCTGTGAAACATTATTGTAACGTAACGCAAAACCGGAAAATATAAATTTAAATTACGTACCGTAACGAAAAACTGAAACAAAAACTCACTTCCAATTCTAACGAAAAACTTACGATTTTTTTTTTAAGTTATTACACTAAATATTTATTTTTTATACTTACTAATTTTATAAAATAACAGGAGGAGTTATTGATACGTTGTTATTACTGGGTTGTTCGTACAATCCATTAGTGTAATGCTTGGATTATAGACTGTTTGAAAAACGACGTGAACATATAGCTATATCTTTGGAGTTTGAGGAACTGGTTTTGACATACGTCGAAAAGTATGTAGTTGGAATCAAACGAGAGGTAGATCTGACCGCCAATGAGGAAGGTTGTTTCTATCCTAAGTTCAACTTATGTTGTAAAAAAAAAAATTAGTTTCGTTCAGCTATCCGACTATCCGAGTTTGATGTTCACGTTGTAAGATCCTCACAATCACGAATGATTACCAAAGTTTTTCACGAACATCTAGGCTGAATACGCCTTAGAAAAAAATTTCGACTTCGCTAGTGCAACTACGCCGAACAAGCTCTACGCATAATATGGGTTAGAAACTGTAGCGTGAATGCGATGAATCACGACAGATGGAGAGCCATGGTATAGGCAACAAATTCCTTAATGGACTATGACAAATAAATAACGAGCGAGAGAGAGAGAGATAGTACCTATGTTTTGAAAAGGATAATGCTTTTCAGGTTGGGATCAGTGGTTTCCCATTGTAGAACATATAGATACATATATAATACTTTTGACAGATACAACAACTATCGCAATTGCACGCTAAATAAATAAAATCACACAAACACGATTATGTAACTCTCTTAAACGTTTATGAAACGTTCTGATTTTGAATTATGTAATAATCTAAAAAATTTAGAACAAAACGACATTTATATTACCCCCACTACAATTCTACTGATTTTTCGTGTATTTCACATTTATCTTGTTTTCACAAACAGACTGGTTATAATCGCGTTTTATAAATTTAATAATCTGTTTTTACAAAAGTCGTGAAATGGCATAGGAAAAATATCGTTAAGAATCAAAAATTCACGATTATCTTCTATACCACGCGCTTTTTACGCTTGAGATAATTATTCTTCATATGCTTCCAATAAATAAATAATGAAAGTGATACAGATACAGTTATGACGAATAATAAACAAACATCTTTTATTCTTATCAATTACTCACTAATTGTTTTATAAAAGCATTATATTTTTGGTGATTCTAAAGTACGCATAGATCTTTTGCATATAAAATGTAATATGTATATGTATTATGCAAATTACCTATGTTAATTGCTTAAAGCGCAATGTGAGTCAAAAAGAATTTCTGTCTGGTAAATCTATGTATACGTTTATGAATGGTACCACACATATTTGTGAATAAAATGTTTTGAGCAAAGCTGTTTTTGACGGTTAAAAAATCGATGAGGTCAGCTCGTTAGAGAAGGAAAAAAACCAAAAAGATTAAACCAGAGACGACGAACACAAAATTATATTTATTGTGCTTGTAATAAACACACTCCTCTTTGCTTAATGCTCGAACACCAATGGCGCAACCAAACAATAAAAAATACACAAAAAACAATTTTTATTATTTTGAATAGTAAATTATCAGTTTCAAGTTCAGTATAGTTTTTATAAGCTAGCAAACACAATACAAAGTTTAATATACAAAATATTTATGTCATAATTAAAAAAAAGTTGTTCGTTTTCTTGCGTTTTTCATAAGCATGCGTAGTGTGGTTCGCCGACCTAATTTTATTTGACGGATTATCCATTTTTCATCGATTTTTCACAACATTTTGGTTATGCTGTATAATAACGTACATAAACACTAAAATTATTTTAAATATATTGTATAGTGATTTATTTAAAGTGTGAGTCATTATTATAAACATCAGTTGTATAAACATGAATACTAAACGTAAGAAATATCTGTAAGATGTTTGCGACCTTTGAATGTGATATAATTTCTAAGTAATACTGTAGTATAATTATACATATTATTGTTGCAATATGGGGAACAACAATTCCAATTTATTATCAACATCGCAATCTGAGAAGCACACGATTGGAAAAAGCCCGATAAATAAACGGCGAAGCTTCATGAGATTTGGTGCTAAGAAATCCAAAGGTGATTTTTCAAATGTGCTTAACGACAGCAAGTTAAGTTATGATGTTAAAATCGCCGATGAAAGTGTAAATCTTGAAGACGTTGTTGGCATTCAAGGATATGGCAATAGCAGAAAACACCTTACAACATATCAAGAAGGCGGTAAGAATAAAAATTAGTGTTGTGCATTGTTTTAGGAACATTCGATTATTTTTTTGAAAAAAATGTCACAATAGTTGGATGTAAAATTTGCGGTCATAATTTATCTCAAACCCAAAATTTAGTTCAAAATTATAAAAATATTATGAATTTATTCGAATTCACCATTTCTTATATTTTAAATAAATTATTGGCGAATTTAATAATGGTCATACCCAAAAAATGTTTTAGTGCATCAAAATTTATATGGAAATCAATCTGTAAGTAATAAATAGTGCGTTTTTTTAAGTTTGGGTTATGTTATGAGTATGAATTTAATTACGTAATCGTTAATGCTTACCACAGTAAAATACGTTTCTATGGTTTCTATAAGAAAACCAGTGTTTTGTATTTTAAAATTTACTTGCAATAAATTACACAAATCAATCTAAAATGTATTGTATTAAAGTAGTATAGCTATACAAAACTTGAGTAACATTTTTTACACTAATAACATGTTATTGGAAATGTTTCAATAATTCCACCAGTTTTTTACCTTTGGGTTTTGGCCGCGCCAATTTTATATCTATGATTCCAGATAATTTGCTTATAATTCAAGAAGCAACATTAACGCCACTTTATAGCCTGTACAGACTGAGGATTAGTTAAACTGGTTTAGCAAAATTCGGTCAAGTACTCTAAGTAATAAAATTCAATTGAGTTCAACATACTACGAAAAATTAAAAAATCTACCAAGTTTCAGTTTTTTCATGGGATACTCGATTTAATTTTGCTAAACCAGTTTAGGTAATCCTCAGTCTGTACAGGCTAAAATAGGAACGCGCATGTGTAACGTAAATAAAGGAAGTGAAATTGTATATTCGTACTGTTCAAATTAAATTGATAAAGCTAGACATATAGAAATGTATAAAATACTATTGACATTGTTGTACGATAACTATATATCTTGTTTTCGGACTGGTAATTTAAACCTAAATTGATTAAAATAATTTCAATAATTATATTTTAAGTAACAGTAGCTGAATTAGACCCGTTTAGCTTTCTTTCAACACATTGTTAGTCCGTCCTTTGAGTATCTCGCGCTAGAAAATAACCAATCAACCAACCACAAGAAAAATATTTAACCTTTATGTTTACAACCAGCATACCCGGGTATGTCCATAATTCCATACATTTAGTATTGAATGATAATTTGTAATTTTATTTTAAATTGATAAATACATTTTGGCAAAATGTAATCTAAAACAAATAATTGTTATTAACAAATAATAATTACTAAAGATTTCCAGCTGATAAGTCACCTAAATCCAAAAAATTTTGGGTAATAAAACACGAAAATTACCCAGGTAAGCGGTTGTAAACATAAGGGTTAAGGAGGTAGGTCTTACCGATATTGCATAAAGAAAGTTAAGTGGGACTTAATTTAGCAATTGACGTTTTGATCGTGGAACATTATATAAACATGTTTTACTGTACTTTATTAAAAATACATATTTAGTTTCCAAAGAACGTAAAGATTTATATATTTTTGTTTTGTATTTTATATATTGTTAGGAATGTAAGGGTTTTTTTATGCCGTCTAGAAAGGGTTTCATTAAAATTAAATAACCCTGTTTTCGGAAAGTAAATACACTTGATTTATTTATTTATTTAAATATTAAAGGAAATCGATTCAGTACATTGCAATTATGATTTCAAATTAAAAAAAGTAAAATATAAAATTAATTAACAAACACTTGAATCCCGATTATCCGGGATGAGTGGGACGTCCCGGATAATAAAAAATCCCGGTTAATCGAACTATTTTTATTACAACTAAGAAAAATCCCGGTTAATCAGATGAAATTCAGATTAACAAAGAAACTAAAAAATCCAGGATAATCGAGGTTTACTGATAACCGTATCCCGGATAACCGAGATTCAAGTGTAGTTTCGTATAAGCCGCAGATAACGACTAAAATAGAAATGTTGAATTATAGTACTATAAGTGAACAAGTTTTCTTCCAACAAGGGGAGAGATTTCACAATTAAAATGACGTTAATGCTTTTCACAGGTAAGTTAATTATAGACAGAATTTTTAATTAGCTTTCTGATCCAATGTAACTGTATTTTTACTCCAATAGCTTAAAATGGACAACTTTAAGCTATAAAAACGATAACTAGAGAAAGTATTTAAATTAAAATAAAAAAAACCATTAACATAATAAGTATGAAGGATTCATACATTCATTCAGAACTAGCGAATGATAAAATTCGAATTTGTAAAAGTTTTATTACTAATTCAAATTTTACCGAAACACTAGTTATCAAATTCTTTATACTAATTTTAATGATTTTTACTATTTTGATGTATCTTTCCCCGGTTGAAGTGTTTATAGCTTAAAGTTGGCAATTTACAAGAAACTTAATTTGAAAATTATGTATAAAATTGATTTGCCCGTTCGGTTTTGGATGAGTACTTATCTCGATCTTACTTTTCTTAAAAATAAATTATTTTTGTTATTCAAAAAGTATCGAGCTTCAAACTTATTTGATAATTTTTTATTAAACTTGAGCAATTTTCTCCAAATTTGGTTTTATTATTGTTATATCAAGAGCTGTTCTAGTCCTCAGAGAAGCGAATCAAGAAGTAATACCGATTTCAGGTTAGCGAAAACGGCACGGCATATGTATGTGGCAATAATAAATTAATATTTCGTACTACTATTCCCTAAACCGTTTTATAGATCTACTCTACTAGCTTAAATACTGTCTTACTTGCATATTATGTACATAACTTTAGCTTAATAATCCAGTCAATTTATGACATTTGTATATTAATTATTTTTGTTGCGCTGATTATAAGAAAATAGGTTTCGTAATCCCTAACAGTTAGGATCACCAAATATAGATAAAAATGGAAGGTTAAAGTCCAGGTGCCAGAACAATTTTTCTTAATCAAAAGTTCATTAATACATTGTAACTTAATAGTTATATAAACTCTCCTCATGAACTGTTTGTGTAACTTGTCTTCAAAATCCAACTGAAATTTTCAATTTATTTTTTGATTTTAAAGCGGCATAGCTCTTAAATGAATGGGGGTTATATAAGATAACCATTTAGATCTAAAATAATGTCAAAGAAATTATCTGTTAAATAAGTCTTGGTTGTCCTACGTTAAATATTTACGAAGTTATAATTTAATACAATAATTGTGGGCATGGCTCTTCGGAACATAATTTTTTTTAAAACTCTGCAACTCAGAAGGTATCAAAAAATGAATACTCCCAAGTTTGATCGAAGAATGAGCCAAGGAATCAACTAGTAACGGATTACATCCCAAATCCGGACACCATGTATGGTTCTATTTAATGTTTAGTTTTCGTTCATGATAACGACAGACTGCAACCAACTATTAGGCATATTTTACTGTCTAAAGTTCTTTGTTACCTAAAAATAGATAATTCATAAACGTGGGTAAGCTTCTTTGTCTGCACAACTGTGGATGAAGGAATGCCTCAATTTAATTTATAATGAATTATAAGTCGGTAATTATTTAACTGTTGTCGTTTGGTGGTTAAATATCATAATAACATAATTGATGTTTCATAAAAGTGATCGAATTTTTTGATTCACACAGAGAGATTTAATGAATAAAAACAGCCAGGCCAATTATAACTATGGCAGATTCTCTGCCATAAAAATCTGGTTAATACCAAAATGTGGTAAAAACCACTCCTATTCTGATTCTATGGGTTCAATAGTTTCGTTTTAAAATTTTGATACTGTCTATTTTATGAAGATTCTGTTTCAGATTTACTTTTTCGTTGAAATAAGATTATTGGTAAACTCGATGTTTCGTACTCAGTTTTTTTGGGCCTATTATCTTTTTAAAAAACTAACTCTTGACTATAAAGATCACACTTTTCTTCGAATAAATCTTTCGTTTATTAATACCATCCTTACCATAATTTAATACTATGTTCGGACTTTAGATTAGAAATCTAGATTCGTGAAATAGTCCAGATTTTCTTGTAGTCTGAACAAATTGGGATACGCTAATCCGTGATAGTTAAAAGCTTAGCCTAATCCTTCAAAAATTTAGAGATTCCGTTTTCGTCCGAAAACGATTAAGAGAAATCGTTTTCGTCCGAAAAATAACACTAGATGCTGCGGTTACATTTGATGCGAATTCGTAAGAAACTTTGTTCGTCCGAATTCGCACGAATTTGTTCTATTTCATCAGAAGTAAACAAATCTATTTGGGTTTATACGTACGGTTACACTACTTACGCTTATTTCGTACGAATATTCACCAATTCTTACGGTATTTAAATGCGAACAAAATAGTTTGTTTTTTATCAGTTGTACGTACGTACCAATACAAAAATTAATTTTTTACTAATTTTTTTTTTTTTTTTTGTTTTTTTTTTGTTTAAAAAGGAAGTATTAACTGTCCAGTGGATTTAATGTCCTTTGAAGGTCAATTAATACCCCCCTTTCATTCACGTACAGACCACCCATTCACACAATTACAGTATACCACCTGCACATTGCAAGCTCCATGTCAACCTGTAAACTGACATGGACGGTGGGTCGGCGCTGAATTCTGTACTCCAACAGAGGGTCTTAGTTGTGTTTATTAACATTACCGATCGTAATCGATGACGAAAATTCGCTTTGTATCCAGCCTCTGATGGGATTCGAACTCAGTACCTCCCGGTCCACGTGCCGAAGCTTTAACTAATTGACAGCATTATGCTTGTTTTTGTACTACAATTTTGCAAACAAAGTAAACACTTTAACTTATGAATTTGTCCGACTATGCCCGGTTGCACAGAAAATGAGTTAACAATTAGTTACCAACCTGATTGATAAGACCTCTAGTTAAAATTTGATTTCGTTTCACAAACAATTTTGCATCGTTAGTTTACAAACATGTCGATATTGACGATATAATAATATTTTACTCAACCCTACCAACTAAAAAAAAATAATAAACAAAAAATTTAAACAGTTTGTCGTTTTCAGTCAGAAAATTATATGGCTGTAATTTATGTTTTTTCGTTAAATAGATATTAAATATAATTATAATATATATATATATATATATATATATATATATATATATATATATATATATATATATATATATACATATATATATATATATATATATATATATATATATATATATATATATATATATATATATATATATATATATATATATATATATATATATATAAATAGACTGTCGACTTGTGTCAATTAAACAGGTCACCGCATGTGATTTAGAAACAACCCGTAGCCAAAAATCTGAATTTAAAATTAAATAATTATATATTAAATATATAGAACTAACAATAATACTAACCTAAGTGCAACACATATTTGATTAATTGCCGAAATCGATTTGCACGTATTTGTTCTTGGTGATAAATAAGGATCGAGAATTTCAACTATTCTGGATACAGACAGTTTCTTTTGAAAATCTAAATATTTCTCTAAAATTCACTTTCTCTATATTTAAATAAAACTTTCGGACGATCTGGATATTGCCTTAGTTTTGGGATGTGAGCAGCTAATGCAAGGTAAAATTCATCATCGTCCGTATCACTGCCACTATTTAGTTGATATTAAAGGTAAAAACATACTTTGAGATTTCAATTAGTTTGTGGTTTCAAAAAGAAGATTACGATTATTTCGGAATTAATTATTTATTTAATAACATTTATTTATTTTTTATATTGCATTTTGAAATAATTAAATTAATTAAATAAATAATATTTATCTTATTTATTTGTTTAATGTATTACATATTTAAAAAAATCGCCGTTTTTTATTGTCGTGTCGATATCTGTCAGGAAGTTTATTAAATCATCGTCATTTGTTGACTATAACAATTAAGTTCACAATTAGAAATTATTGAGTAGTACATATTTGAATCTTACAAAATTACTAAACCGGACTTTATTGAGCTTTTAGTGTGACAATACTAGTGAGTAGTGATATCGATATACGAAATTCATATACAGGGAGAATGTTTGTGAGACATTTTCTGGTAAAATGGGGAGTACAGTTTTCGTTCAACATTATAAATGCGGAAGATTACGGAACATTTTTCTCAATATCATGACAAACATCGAATGGAAGTCTTTCTACCAATCATAACCAATTTTTTAAATAGAACATTAAAATAAACATTATAAAGTTTTCTGTATCGTAAAATTAACACCTTGAACTGCAGCATCCTATATAGCCTGCGCTATTTAGTTGTTAAACTCTGATGTGAAAATTCGCATTCTCTTGTCTTATTTTACAAAAATAAAGTTCTTTCATTTTTATATAAACAATTCTTTTTATGTAATACTATATTTGGTAATACGTTTGTATTAAATAAATCGTTTTATTATGTTCTTACAGATCTATAGTAATATTAGTTTATTTTCTTACTACAATTTTCAGTTTCACAAACACAACCGAATTCATTGAAGTCTGATGGTATTCAACAAGTTGTTGGTAATGAAACACCGCCAATTACAGATATAACAATATCGAAAACATTATCAACAACAGAAAGAAACCTAACAAATACAACAAATGGGAGCGCAAACAATAATAAAATTAATGATGAAATAGAAAATAGAAAATTCAACAGTGACGAAGGAGATAAAATGATAACAAAGTCATTAAACTTTATATCAAACACACCAACACCACTAATAACTATGGCTATGAATATTATGACGACGCCGCCAATACCAACATCAAATGCTATTGCTTTATACTATAATAAGCAGAGTAATACCGTAATAAAAACTTCACCATCGCTAACAACATTTAATGTAGAAAAAAAACCAATCGACGAGAATGGTTTTAGTTTTAATTTAAGTGTGGATGATACAAGTGAAACAAAGTTAAGTGATTTAAGTGAAACACTTGTGAAACAACAACAAAGGAGTGATGTGCTTTCAAATGATTCTTTCCACACCGTAGAATATTGTTCGTCGAATCGTAATTCCGTGTTAAGCGATTATTTTCAAACAGCACAAAACTCTAACTCATCAAACAAAATACCTCAAGATAGTTCTTATAATAAAAATATAAATGGTGATGATAATATTAGTAATAGTAATAAAAAATCACCATCAGTCGAAGCCGCAACCATATCTAGTTCAGAATCTGATTCAATTTTTACAGATCCACATTCTCCGTCAACTGGATTTTCAGCCGAGTTGAATCAATGCTATTTAAGTGAAGAAAATATTTGTGATAAAGTAAATGATAATAGTAATGGTGTTAGTTTATCAAACAATAACATAAACCTTTATAATAACGACGCTGATGCAGTGAATACTAAGATACCAAAAGTACACGCAAAAGTAGGAACTAGAAATTGTTCGGGAATATTAGTAACCCGATCATCGAGTGATGGAATTCAACTGCAAAACTTAAAATTAAAATTAGATAAATTATCAATATCGAAAATTGATTATTTTAGTAATAATATTGGTGATAATGATAAATTGGTAACGAGCACATCTGTTCTAGTTGATAATGATAAAACAAATAATGAAATTTATCAAAGTAGTGATGTGACGACAGCTAATCAAATTTCGTATTCTGATATTAACAACGTAAAAATAAATTCGACAGAAGCTGAAACCCAAACTGATGATATGTCATCGAATATTACTACTAACGTGGAGTTGTTTAACGTATCGAAAATTAAAAAAGTTGATTTACCTGAAATTATCCCTAAAACACGTGATGGTAAGTACTCGTAGATACATAGGACATTGTTTTTTGTAATACCTATAAACACGAATTGTTCAGAGAGAACTATTAAAAATTGCGTACACAAAACGTCACATTACTGATAACATTTCTCTCTAAAGTCCGCCTAATTTACGAGATGGTTTTTTAGACCGGGTACGTAACTTGCATGTTAATGCAATTTTGAGTTGTTTTTCTGAATTTATAAAATAGTTCTATTAAAGGTTTGGTTCACTTAAGAAGTCATTTAAATGTACGTGTGCGCCATATGATACAATGTAAGCTAACATTTTTGCTATTTTTAATTCAGCAGCAATTTCACACTTAAGTGTCACCTATGTTACGTTAAATGTACTCTTAGTTTATCGTATAAAGAATGATGAAATTAGCAGAAAAATAATTAGGACAATACTAATTTTTGTTACGTAACTCTTTTTTTAATCCTTTACTGATTTGATTGATTTATTGGGAGTACATGACCGAGCTTTGCACCCTTTTTACATTTAACAAAACCGAAGAATAGGAAATGTGGGTTAGTTATGGCAGACTTGGCGCGGTTACCGATACCTAATAAAGTCAATAGTTAATATTTATTTACACAAGACAGCATAACTTAGTTTCAATTTAATTATAACTAGAAATAAAACCGTTTCTAGTGCATATTTATGTAAATAAAGATAAATGAGTTAACCAGCTAATCTAGATCTAAAAATGATGATTAAGTAAAACAGCCACTCTGGAATCTGTAAGACGATAGATTTAAAAATGAGAAGTAGCACATCTCTAGAACCCTTAATAGTTAAATAATCCATTTAAATAAATATTTAGCACAACCTTTAACATTTATGAACAACCTATTAAATCATGTACTTCATGAAAATAGTTAAAATGAATAAATGATAATTATTGATATGATCAAATTGTTCCGGAAATCATCACAAAAACAATTGTAAGTCGAATATTTTTAAATATATTAATTGCGTTAAAAATTCTAATCTTGTCACTAATCATAGCGCGTTTGAGGAATGCACAAAGATTCGATTTAGAGAGCACAATGAATGGTTTATTGAAGAGAAATCAAATAAAATCAAATCATCAAATCAATCATCTCACCATTTAAATCTAAACTTATGTTAACAAGAGGCGTAAATAACAACCACCATGAAGATTATATTAACGGGTACGAGTTTGTTAAAAATATTCCATCTCAAAAATTCCTGCTTGCTGAACCTCAGATTTCAACCTGGATAAATGGTAAACACTTAGTAACTTCATCTATTATAATTTGTGTTGCCTTAGATGCAAAATTGGAAAATTGTAATCTTAAAAAACACCTGTCGTGGAACGGACTTAAACTACAAAACTTATAAATCAAATCCATCACTGCAGTTACAAAAGTTTAGAAAATTGAGAATAGATACGTTATTTTACTACTCATCAATCGAAAAGTAATTACAGGGATGTAATCTACGCTCTAGAAACTTGAACATACTTCTTGCAACAACGAAAACATGAGCCTTTACGATCACTTTGGATGTTAACCACCATGTCAACAACCTTATGTCGCTGTTGGATTATATTACAATCTATCCATCGAACAACATCAAATGGGTTTTACATATTCCATTCAATATGTCAACTCAGTATGAAAGAGTGCTATCTTCCCTTTGGATTACTGGTGATCCTCCAAAGTTTTCACGTAGTGACTATGGATTTTCCAAGTACATCTCCGACATTTTACAAAGTATTGTCTGCAGAGTCCAGTTACAAAAATTCGATCATGGAAATAATGTTTTACATTAAACAGTCAAACAGCCTAATTAAAAGCCACTTAAAGGACCACTACATCAGGAACACCCATCTACTACCTTTTTTCGCTTTTTTCGTTACAACAATTGAACATATTTGTATTTGATAACGTTACCAAACTATATCTTGAAGAACCCATCACAAAACATCAGTCTGGTTTTGATGGGAATAATCTGGTACAACTGTGTGAAGACACTAATTCATTTATTACCCCTAACAGATATATTTTTTGTTCATCGGGTACGTAAATGTTAGATTACCAGACATACAACTCGTTAAATAATATGTATCTTAAAGAAAACATAAAGATGCCGAACATTTCAAATATTCAAGGTGTACCTGGATGTGATAAATCAAGCTGGATTATAAATAATCATAAACTTGGCAGTGATCTGGTTTTATGTGCTACAAAAGAAGGACTTGCTGATATTAAATTAACGGTAGCATCTCGTTGCAAACACGAAAACACTACGTCAAATTAAACTACAAAACTATTGCCTCGTATCTAATCAATGGTAATCGGACTTATTTTATTTATTTATTTATTTAAAGAAATCTATTTTGTAATATACATGTATGATTTCAGATTATTTACAGTTATAGTTAAAATTATATTACAACAAAAAACTTTAGAACAGAAAAAGAAAAATATAAACCAAATTTTGGTTTAAACAATTAAAAATTTAGAAAAAAGTCTTTAAGGATATTTTTAAAGTTGTCCTTTGATAAGTTGAAGTCAAATACATCGTCGATTAAGTTGAAAGATTTAGACATCCTATTAATGGGGTTGTTTTCTCCATAGTTGGTGGAATGGTGTTCAAGTGCTAAAAATTCATAGTTTCGAAATGTTCTGCATGGCACGTGAATTGATATGTTTTCCAAGATGTAAGCTGAATCAACGTGACCAAGCAAAACGTTACCAATAAAAGCCGCGCCCAAAAGAAGTCGTCTATTTTCGAGCGTGCATATTTTGTAATCCATGTTATGACACAGCTTTTATTGATGAGTACATGATGGTGCATGCTGGTTATATAGGACTCGTGATTATCATTAGTAAATGTTCCAAAATATATCTTCTGGGTGATAAAAACCAAATACCATATATTGACGGATTAGATCATGTCAACATGCAATTTTCTGATGCAAGCGTGTTCGTAACAAAGACGGAATACCTGAATATAACGTATAGATGCCCAGCTGATGTTACTTCTGATTTAACGGAATACTACTCTAACATTAGTAGTATGAATACCGTGAATAATTCAACCGAATTCATTAATCTGCCGTCAATATTGTCGTCGATACCTATGTTGGATAAGGCATTCTATCTAACTTTTACCAAAGCTGATAAACAACTAATATCCCAGCTGAAGATATCAGAATCCATTAAAGTCATGACAATCCACGAAGCACACGGATTAACCTCACCGAATGTGATATGTGTTAGAATCAATTCTCAATCAGTTCGATAGTGTACCGCGTAGTTGCAATTTCAAGGTACACACAGTCATTTAAGAATTTTTCACCAGTAGCTAATGATAGACTACACTCACTTTTAATAAAAGCTCTAGCCTATACTAATACTAAAAAAGTAAATCAACCCATAGAACCTAAGAAAAGATCGATTTATGAAAAATGTGCAAGTTACTATCAAAACGTAAACAAAAAAGCATCAAAAGCATCTAAGTTCTATAAATTCGTTTTAACTACCTCATTTATGTATTTTGTAAAACATCAATAAAATCCGGCATAATGAACAGCGATTTTTTGGCCATGATTACGTTGTTTACAGATGCGATCGATCTCTCGAAACTAGCTCAAAGAAATCGGGTGGCGGCGCTGATAGCAGTACATTCTAAACTCTGGAGTGCTCCGGTAACCTTAGCTCAATCGAGAGTCGAACAAATTGGTATAATCATCAAAATCAATCAAACCAATTTAATAATCTACTCAGCATATATACCACCTCAATCAAATAGTGATCATTACGCAACTTGCATCGATGCTATTGATGAAGTTATTAATACAACAAACTCGTCAGATTTAGTACTTGTGCTTGATGATTTTAATTTTCCAAATATAACTTGGAATTTAGACCCGGAACTAAATTGTATTTTACCATGCAATATAACAACAGATGCGGAATCTTTATTTGTGGATGGCATGCTCGGTTATAATTTGAACCAAATAAATGCAATTGCTAATAATTGTGATAGATTATTAGATCTTATCTTCAGCAACGACATTGATACTTTCAAAATTTCATAATCCGTGTTTGCTTTTATCATAAACGATATCAATCACAAATCTTTGGATATTGCATTTGACTTAACTAAAATAGCGAGTTCGGAACACTTACACCCAATGAAATACAACTTCAAAAAAAACACCGTATATGGGGCTACAAAATTACCTAGAATCCATCAACTGGCAAATAACTCTCAATTCCAATGATGCAAACGAAAATGTGGACAAATTTAATGACATTATGCTGCAAGGCTTCGAGCTTCGATGGTTGACTAGTTAGCTTAAAAAATGGGAAGTCGAAAGCGTACGCCAAAATGTTAAAAAGCGGGTTAGAAGCGGGCAAAACTACGTTTCTACAACATAGTAACGAATTTGAAATTTATTTCAAATCAAAATACAGGTCGTATCTCGATCAAATTCAAGAAAAAATCTAAGTAAATCCAAAACAGTTTTGAAAATACTTTAGGAATAAACGCGAAATTGAAGGATACCCTGCTAATATGACCTACAATAATACCTGCTCATCAAACGCCAAAGATATAGTTGACATGTTCGCGCCATTTTTTCAATCAGTTTATAGATCAAGCGTTACTAGTGGATTGTATGAATAACCCAGTAATAACAACGTATCAATAACTCCTGTTATCTTTGAAGATAACATTTTATCGGCTTTAAAGGAAATTAGAGATGGTTGTGGTCTTGACAATATACCCGCTTCTATTCTGAAGTAGTACGCTGATATTTTAGCAATTCCATTATGTTACCTATTCAACCTCTCCTTAAACACCAATTTTTAAATCGGTTAAACGAGACGACGTTACATGCTACAGAGGAATATCAACTACATCATCAATTCCAAAATAGTTTGAATTAGTAATATGCAACAACTTTAAATCGACAATTGCACGTCATATATCAATAAACCAGCATGGGTTTATCCCTGGCCGATCCACATCAACTAATCTGGTGGAATTCACCAGTAAAATAATTAACGACATATAAAAACACCACCAAGTAGATGTAGCGTACACGAATTTCAATGAAGCATTTGATTCCATCTGCCTTTTCATCTCTACACCTCGAATTGAGAAATTAATAAGGCGAAAAGCATTGTTTAATTATCCATGCAGAACCCCGACAATGAACTTATATAAATCAACGAATAAGTTTAATCTAAATAAAATTATTTATATGGAACGAGCTAATATATTTGTACAAAATAATCCATGGAGACATAATGTTACACTTTATACTGGATTAATTCTTCACTCACATAATCCAGAAGTCAAAATAATTACAGAATAAATAAACCTCGAACTGATCAAATAGGAAGTCCTTTAAATTGCGCAATTAATATATTTAATAATCTTCCACAGCATATAACAAATATAGATGATTATAAGACGTTTAAGAATGCTATGAAACAACACATTCTGAAATTATATTTGGCAGCACTCAACATTTAATTTAAATTGAAACAAGTACTTTTAATTTTTAATTTTATTTCATAAAATACCTATAATATTATTTATAAATTAATGGTCAACACATCCTTATACCAACTATTAGTTGATTGATTATGTCATGACATATACCTTAGCTGTGAGAGGCAACAATATATAGTGATCCGCAACACAGCAAAAGTGGCAACAGATTGGTTTCAAAAAAAAAAATATTAATGCTATTCAGCGGCAAGATTAACTACCAGATTGGATATAGTTTATCAAGCTAAATTTCATATGTTGTATTACTTATGATTACTAAAAATATTCATTTATTTGCATTTTAGAAATTGGGCGTCGTAATCTGAATCTGTTCCGTTCATAATAGAATAAGATATTATGCCAGTTCATAATAGAATGAGATATTAGGCAAGTCCAACTTCAACATGCTCGTTATAGCCGCATCTGAATTTATTTGTATGATATATTAGAGTACGATAATGTAACACGCCTACCTGTTTATTGTGAATTTTATAGGATATTCTACCCCTTTGTTGTGACATAATCGGGTAGATACTCGACTGGTTAGCAAGCAAGCAATTTGCTACCCGAAATCCTGATAACTCAATAAATTCAATTTTACCAAGGTTTAAATTTCTAATTATATTTTCAATAGGTTTTTTTTACGATTGCATAGTAGAACAACACAGAAATTTGCTGTTTAATTTTTGAAGCTGTAAATTTTACTGTACATCGCAAAAATAAACAAATTTTATGAAAAATGTATTTTGTAATTTAAAATCCTTGGTATAATTGATTAAGTAGTCAGGATTTCGGCTAGCAAATTGCTTGCTTGCCAGCCGATAGATACTCGACCCCAATATTTAAAGTTCACTTTTTTTAGCAAATGTAACCAGTATTTCCTTTTTTATTGCTTAATTATGAAGTAAAGACATTTCTCAAAAATTCTATGTTGACTGCTGGACGATCTAAAAGTTGTAAAGCCGTTTACGAGTTTCGATTGTGTGCTGCGCGTTATATTTCAATATATTTGCAAAAACAATAAAGCTTCTGTCAAAGCTGTCGCCACTGGTGACAAAACCTGTTGAAAATCAACCAAACCAGTTGTAAACCATGTTTTTCGGATATAGCGAATTACTACATAAATGAAAGTGAAACTCTTTCAACTTAACTTAAAATCCAAAAATTTGTTGCAATAATAGCCGAGTTCCATTGGCGTTAGCAAAGTACTCGTAAGTACTTATAGCTACTCAAAACTACTCAATCAAAAATTTTGTTTTCTTATGTTTTACTTCTAAGGCTGTGTCCCAACTTATTACAGACTTATTTTCAAATTTGACGCCATTTTGAATAAGTCGGTCAAGTCGTTCCAATTCATTATACCAACCTATTTGTGACGTAATATCAAAAAAAATGCAATTTCTGTTATATGGAAGAAAAAATTTCCTTGACATGTTGGTCGTTGCCACTAGATTTGAAAAAAAAAATTGTTTTCCGTTCACCACGTAAGACAGAGGCCTCTTTCTGGGTTACAGAGCTCTCACAATAGAAAAAAAATTTGCCTTTACCTTTTGCCTTAAACCTTTACCTTAAGAGTATCTCTCACAATGAGAAAAAAAAAATTAATTGAAACCAACTTATTTATCTTCATACTAATAATATTTTTAAAATTGTATTTTATATTATTAATTATAATGTTAAGATATATTAAACCGATAAATTAGAACTTATTTGCATTGTAACCATGTTTTGGTTGGAAAATGACAACAAAAACCCTGATTTTGAAATTTAGCTAACTTTATTAGTCTTTTCTTAAGGCAAAAGTTTAGAGTTTGCTAACTTTTTCCTTAAGGTAAAAACGAAATTTTTTTTTTTTTGCAAGTTTTATTTTCAAACAAACTTGTAAGGCAAAAGTAAAAGTTTTTCTATTGTGAGAGCTCTGTTAATCATTAAATAAAAGAAAAATCTTCAAAATTAGCATTATGCTTTTTTAGCGATACTTCCATCCACTATATCTCTAAAAGTGCTTATTGTACAGCGTAGTATATTTGGCCTTATTGTTTTTAACTATTTTTCCTACCGATTAGTTTTTATTTGAGCCATCTTGTCTGTACAGATTATATTTGATTGTCCTAGTACCGCGGGTAAGGTTATACATTGAGTTTACGAACTGTTCCTAAATTTTTCGATTAAATAACTTTTAAATTCTTACATTTGGATACGTTAGTTTTTAATTATTGGTTCGTTAATGAATTAATTTAGTTATACAAATTAATATTTCATTTTCAGTACAAAAATATATAGAGGAAGGGATATCATCCCCCTCACTTTCTTCAGCGTCGCTTAATTTAGTGTTACCAAAACGAAGTCCTAGTACACCGTCACCATCGTCGGACCAAGGATATGTGTTGAAAAAGGTAGCAACATTTTCTGTCGAGAGTTCAAAATGTGTGGGTGATAGTAAAATACTGCGCCCAACGTTAGTGCCGGAGAAGCTAGAATTTTCCGCTTATGAAAAATTTGAAGGTAAGCTATCTATCATAAAATAAGTAAGTTCGTTTGTATTTTATAATACAGTAAATTATTTGAGCATAAACCAGTAATTCTTAAATTAGTTTTAAAGTGATTTGGACTGACACATCACGTTAAAACTAATTTAAGAATTGATGGTTTATGCTCAAATAATTTACTGTTATCAGATTAGGCAATAAATTGCAAAAACAAATATGTAAAACCATGTGATAAGATAAGTATTTTAACCCAAGATATGAATTTTATTATCAGTTTCGTAAGTAATTTCGACCTTCTAACATTGCACAGTCAAACACTAAAAATGGAGATTGAATTTAAATTAAAAGACGCCAATTTGAATCGGTTAATTAAGTATTACAAATTAAACAAATTTTTTAAGTTGCATACAATTTCTAACAGACTTGCCATAAATTGGTTGAACGAGTTTTTGATGAAATATATTTTCTCGCTCACTCAGAAGCGAATTAAGTGGTCGAATAAAGAATTCTTGTGCTGGAAAGAATATAGAGTACCAAAAATGAAATTTAAAGTGATCGTCGTTATTAATCTAAATTATTTAGGAAATTTTCAACTTGATGATTTGTTGTTAACTTTATACAAACCGCAAATATTTGTGATAAAATTAAAAAAAATATTTACATTTTTAATGGATTATGATAAGCAACTTAATTATTTTAAACGTAAACTTTTGTGAATTTCTGATTGTTTTTGTATGTTACTAGTTTATATTTTGTTTATTTTTATTTCTAGGTCAAATGTTGTTGAATTGGTTGACGAGTTCGTTTGAAGCAACGCAGCTATGTTTAATATCAGAGCAGGAATTAAACTTTCTAACCTTGCAGTACTGCACTAATTTATTGGTTGCCGGTGTAATAAAGCAAATTCCAGACAAATTAGCTCCGGTCCTGGGAACATTTAGAGTAAGTAAACAAATTTTTCTTTTTCTGATACGCCCCTCTATAGTGGCTTATAAATAACTGGATAAAAGGTTATTCATTTGAAACAAGAATTATTAAAATCATTAAGTATTTGACTTTGAAGGTCTTGAATGTTAATAATTGGTAATTATTAAACTTGACCTTACTCAACTGCAAATACATATGTTATCCACAATTTAAAAATGTAAATTGCGTAATTATTTTGTGACACCCTGTTTACAATTATTCACGAAAATGATCTCATTTTAATTACAAAAGCAAAATAAAATAAATTACGATTGAAACTCGATATATTTAACCGTTTGAGCCCCAAGCAGCGCGATCGCGCTGTTGAGATTTTATGTCGAGAAAACCCAGCATATTTCGAACATTGTCGACAAAGCGCTACCGATTGTCGAAGCCGCGCGCTCAGATTTACTGAAGCAAGCACATCACACAGCTCCTTTTAATGTAAATAGTACATTTTACAATAGGTTTGTCTCAATTGATTGCCTTTTCATCTCATTCATTTCATCTTTCTCTCTCGTTTAGAAAAAGCGCGGTTGCGCTGTTTGGGATTCTTCGACAGTGTGTTTTTCAATACCTCCTGGGGCTCAAACGGTTAAGTATAACAATCACAATCTTTTAATTTTTATTTTTTTATTTTGCAGCCAAACCTCATGTATCAATGGAGTCATACAGAAGCATCACCGGCCACTCCCATTACGCCTGGAAAATTAGAACCAAATTTAGTTTGGCCACATGCCTCCAAACGTTCACCGGAAACACTAAATAAAAACAAATCTTTAAACATCAATGGAACTTCAATAAATAAAAATAGTAACCAAACAACTTCAAATAGTGATAAAATCGATTATATCCGATCAAAATTAGAGACTTTAATGGTAAATAGTGAGTTAAGTGATAATTTAAAATTGATTCTAAGTGATATTGATACCCAATTGTGCGATGTAAAATTAATAAACGCAGTGCCACATTCTAATGAGGTGACGCCGAGTGGAAAAACATCCCCTCAACCATCACGTATTCCGATTCCTCCGCCTAGCGATGAAAAAAATCGCCATAAATTTAAACGAAATTTATCAATGGATACAAAATTAGCAGACATTCAATCGCAATCTACAGTAGATAAATATTTGTGCCACGAGTGCTTAAAGAGAATTGACCATTTGAAAGATGCGAAGGAGACTCCACCCAAGAAACCGTTTTTTAGACATTCTTCATTATCAGACGGAAAATTTGTACAAACTGGAAAAATAAATATAAAGAGGAATTCATTGGGCGAGGAATTAAAGGACGGTATACCAAAGCGGTTAACGATTGTGTCGAAGAAGTTGGAATTTACGCCTGACGCTAAATCTACGGATAGGAAGGTTAAAAGTGAAACCAAGCCATTAAGTAATGGTATTTTTAGAAACAAGGGGGTGATTGAAAATGGAACAAGAAATAATTCGCAGACAAAACCTAGCAGTCCAACAAAATTAATTCCTCAACCACCTCCATTACCACCTCCCATAGAGGCTCATTTTCAACCTGCGTTGAAATCTAATATAAGAGGTTTCGAGCCTCCTCCTCCTCCTCCACCAATGCCAAATGTACAAAGTAGTGCACTAGTCCCTCCACCACTACCTCCCCCTCCACCACCAATGCCTAACATTTCTACTGGACAGCCACCTCCACCTCCTCCTCCATTACCTCCAACTATGAATGGACCTCCCCCTCCACCACCACCACCAATGATGCTTGCATTTCCTCCTCCGCCTCCTCCATTGATGAGTGGAGCACCATCATCAGGATTATCTTTAGGAGCTGGTACAGTAACTCAAACAGCGAATACACCTTTAACGCCGCGATCTTCTCGTACTGCAACATCCAATCCTCCACCGCTCCCCTTGTACAGCCGTGCTCAAATATCATTGCGCAAAAAACCTTTGAATCCACCGAAGCCTATGAAACCACTGTATTGGACTCGAATTGTCACTTCATTATCCCCTACCACTCAAGTAGATTCAATTCGACCGTTAGTAGAAACTGTGAATACGGTCAAGGATGAAATATGGCGAGAAATCGATGAGGCAAATATCGACAATATGGATGAATTTACAGAATTGTTTTCACGACAAGCGATTGCACCAAAAGTAAAGGCCGAAGTTGTCAAACCCGTCAAAGTGAAAGCTGTTAAAATCCTTGATAGTAAACGCTCACAAAATGTAGGAATATTTGCTAGAAGCTTACACGTCGACTTTTCGGAAATAGAGCACGCCATTTATCATATAGATACCTCCATTATTAGTTTGGAATCGTTACAGTACATAATGGATATTAGGGCGACATCCGACGAGCTGGAGCTAATTAAAGAGGTAGCTAAGCGGAATGAAATACTAGATAATCCAGAACAGTTTTTATTAAAAATTTCTAATATTTCGTCATCTTCTGAGCGAATATCATGTATCGTGTTCCAAGCCGAATTTGAAGAAGGTTTTACGTTGGTCACCCGAAAATTGGAAACTCTTTTACATTTGTGCGAATTTTTAATGGATAGCGAAGAATTAAAACATCTTTTCTCAATAATATTAACACTAGGAAACTATATGAATGGTGGTAATATGGCGCGAGGACAGGCTGATGGGTTTGGTTTGGAAATTTTAGCAAAACTTAAAGATGTCAAATCGAAAGATTCAAAAGTTACTTTATTGCATTTTATCGTTAAGACTTACATACAAAATGGTCGAAAGAACGGAACTCCTTTAACCGATATCAAACTACCAATTCCGGATCCACTTGATGTGGATAAATCGATGACTATGGATTTTGAAGAATGCACACAGCAATTAAATCAATTAAACACAAAATTGGAACGTAAGTTGTACTACATTATATACCTACGTATATTAAATTTTTGCAAGTATTCGTACTCGTGTTGCGATAAGTTCGGTAATTCTTTATGAAATAACGGTAATATAATTTTAAAAATAATCGCGGAACCGCAAAGTTTGGAATTACTGTCAGGTGCTACTCGTACCACCTGACAGTAATTTCGAATCACAAGTTCGCTTTAAAATCACAGCACTATTTCAATATTTTCGACTTATAAATTTTCAAAATATGTGTTATTAAATCACTCACAGACACGCATTAAATTACTACCTACATGCACAACTAACTGCTAAGATGTAATTTTCTTGATTAAAATTTATTTCTATTTTTAGCCATAGCCTTTTTAGGCTGACTACCAATCCAAGGGTAAATCGTTTACTAAAATTTGTTTTGAATATTTTGTGACAAATAATCATTAACGTTTATTTATAGTTTATTTATTATTATTTGACTTGAAACATATTAATTTGAGAATATAAAATATAAAATAAAATAAATCCGCAATCGATTTGAAAATTTGAAATATAAAAGTAAAGTAACAAGTAAAAAATCACTGAGAGGCATACAATTGCCTTAATCTAGTTTTAAAATTATCTTTAGTTAAACAAAAATCAAATAAATAGTTAATTCTATTGAAACTTTTACACATCATCTTCACTAGTTCATTATCGCCATAGTTGGCTCTGTGTCTATTTAAGTGAAGGAAGCCATGATCTCTTAGTTGTCTACCAGGAACCTTTATTTTAATCGACTTTAGCACCTCCGATGCATCGATTAAACGTACTAGGAGATTACCAATAAAAGTACTATGTAGCAATTCGCGTCTATTTTCAAGAGTTGTCAAGTTGTATGACTTGCACTCGGTTAAATATGGTGGTTGTCGCTGCATGTTTACGTGGTATGGTAGATCATGATCATAAACCCATCCGTCTTTCCAGATCAAGTAGCGTATACACTTCTTCTGAATTTTCACAATACTCTGGATATGAGCTTCGAAGAACGGACACCACACATTTACAGCATATTCCAGCTGGGATCGAACGTAGGCACAATACAGGATCGTAATTGTTTCCACATCAAAATTATCACCCGCCCAACGTTTGATAAAACCGAGCATGGAGTTCGCGCGAGCGATGCACAGCTCAATGTGCTTAGTAAAGCTCATGTTTTCAACGAAAGTAACCCCTAGGTTTTTAGTCTCAAGTACTACCTGAAGGAGTACACCATTTATCTTGTAGCCTTGTGTAACAGGGTTGGTTTTTCGGTGAAATGATAGAGATTTGCACTTTTCAATATTGAGACTCAGAGAATTAAACTCGCACCATAACGATAGGTTGTCAATATCTTCCTGTAGTTTATTGGGATCGTCGACTGACTCGATTGCTTTGTGGATTTTGAGGTCATCTGCGAACATCAGGATATTGGAATGCTTTATTACTTCGGTAACACCATTTATGAAGATTGTGAAAATCCATGGGCTAACGTGAGAGCCTTGTGGTACACCAGATGTTGCTTGTATTGTATTTGACGTTTTATTTCAATATATGGGATTCGATTACTCAAATGAGATTTGAACCAGGCTACGAACTGGCTGGAAAATCCGAACGTTCAGTTTGCTCATAGACGGGAACGAATAAATCGAGTTCTTTAAATAGATGTGTGTAAAATTTGTTCACGTTTACATCTATGTCACCGCTGTTAAATTCGGCATTCCAATTTATTTGCTCAAAATATTGTTGTAAGTTATTCGAATTGGCCTTTCTGAAGTTGTAATATAGTTTCCGGTTTTGGTAATTTTTGAACCTTTTATTCACTTTCATTTCCAATATTATTTCTGTTGTTTTATGGTGAATATCAATAATTACGAAAGGTGTTGGTGATTCTTTTGTTTTTAATAAAACTGGTTCATTAGTAAAAATAAGGTCCAAGGTTCGGTCTCGTCCATTATTAATTCCCAGATTTGACTCAAGTTTGAGTCAAATATGGTGTCGACGAATAGGTACTCAACTCGTTATCCGAATTCACATTTACAGGCATAATCTCGTTGGTTTTTTCCCCATAAGTCCAACTAACATTTGAGAGATAAGAATCCCGAGTTATTAAAATTATGTCTGATTGATCGGCAGTATTGGTAATTTCCATAATTGTGTCGCAGCACTTGGTATCCGATGATGTAGGCGAATCAGGTGGAATATATGCCACGTAAATTCGTACTTTTTTATTATTGATGACAATTTTAACACATAATTGCTGGATGGATTCGTTAAATCTACCAATTCATTAGGTAGTGATGTATCGATAGCTATGAGTACTCCGCCACCGGATATTTTTTATGCTTGTTTGTGGTGAGCGATCACATCTATAAACCACTTATTGACTAGGGAAGAATTCCGATCTCAAAATTTTATCGTTGAATGAAATTTCACAGATGATATAAACCGAGAGTGTTTTTAATACAAAATTATGAAATTGAGGAGCCTTTGAAGACATTTTATTTACATTTTGAAAGGAAAATGTCTGTTTAATAGTTTGTTATGTATTTGACAAGGTTGGAGTGTCTTGATTACATTCCGAATTTGTGGCACTTTTCCCCAGCAATACAATTAGCTACTGGATTTGGTAGCGAATATGAGTTGGCCATAAAACGCCTTTCTTTGACCCCAATCAAATTCTTTGACAAACATTCTTGCTGGCTACAGAGTAGAGTTGATGGTGCTTTGAAAAACTTCACCTGGAAGATTGATTTTATATGATACGTAATCATAGTTCATTCCAAAGCTTGCTTTCGGCACCATGCGTTAGGCAAACAATGTCAGTATTCGCGATCTTTGTCACTAGTTTGTGGAACAGTTCATCCGGCACTGAATTATGTATTCGGCTAACGAAAAGCCACTTTCTGGGTTGTGCCACTCGAATCGAGAACTCATCCATTAATTCAACGCCATTGGCAGTTGTTTTAATATTAGGGACAGGTATAGTCGATTGTGATGCTCCAGGTAGATTATTACTTTGTGTTGGCCTTAAATGATCTATAATTTGTCGGTTTTGGATGGCTTACGGTGATGTTAGTGATGATATCGTATGGTTATTGTTCATTAGACTTGGTGTTTCGGTCTGGCTTGAGGCTTCGGACATGGATCATGTGATCCGACTTTCTTCTGGTTGAACAGCAGAATGGGACAAGGCAGATACCACTGTTGTTAATATCTCTTCTAATTGATTCATTCTTTTGAGAACATTATCGATTATGTTGTCCTCTGATTTTTCACATTTACTACAGAACCACCGCAAACCAGGCACATCGTCCTTCACTAATTTCATACCTTTCCGTAAATCATTTGGAAATTTTTTCAGCTATTTAGTTGCGCTACTAGTCGCACATCTGTAGTCTATTACGTTATTACATAAGTAACCGCTGCATGAAAAAAATCACCTCATCAACGATTAATGTTTAAAACATAACCACAAACAATTATCCTATTTTAATGGCATAATGCCAATTTATGAAGAAAATAAAAAATACAATTTTATTTTTACTGTTTGACCTACCTGTTCAACTGCCAAATTGTTATTTTGACGTTAAAGGACAATGGTTCATTGACAACTGTTTGGATGTTGGATCTTATACCGTAGACAGGCTCAACATTTATCGTTATTATCGCTAATTGCAGTGTTTACCCCAAACAGCGATTTAAACGCTATGGTGACCAACTAACACAAACAACATCCTGCTTCGCTCGTTTAGCAAACTCATTCTTATACAAATCAATCATTAAGACCTAAACTTAGACTCAACAATATGTATTTCGCGAGTGGCAAAACTCTCGAGCAAAACTCTCTGCTAGGTAAAAAATATGCAAACCAAATATGGTTTGCATATTTTTTACCTAGCAGAGAGTTTTGTTGGATCTTATATTTTAAGATATATTGTAATCTTTGCGGTTGCACCGTTTTAGATGCCCAGTAAAAGTAATGTTCTGTAACGTTTTTTTCTTTTTATCTATTTCCAGAATGCAAAATTACAATCGAAAAAGTAATATCAGAGTCATCCGAAGAAAATATGCAACCATTTAAGGATAAAATGAAACATTTTATTAGTGATGCCACAACTCGAATTGAGAAAAAATTCTCTAAACTGAACGAGTGCAAGAGTGTATTTATTAAGACAATAAAATTCTATAAATTTATACCCAAGTCAGGTACTCTGGAAGATGTAACACCGCAGCAGTTCCTCGAAATGTGGTCTCCATTTGTAAGTGATTTTCGTGATATTTGGAAAAAGGAGATGACTTATCTATCGAATCAGTTGTACGTACTACCATATCCGTATTATGTATAACTATGTAAATTATTTTATTTTCTATTATTATTTTAGAATGAAAAAAGTTAATCAAAGAGTCATAACGAATACGTCAAATTTTAAAGAGCAACCCGGTAAAAAATCAACAATTTCACTGAAGGAGCGTCTAAAGCGATTAAATACTCAACAACAATAAAAATGAATTCTTCTTGTACATTTTTTTTATTTAAAATATTTTATTTATAATAATATTATTTTTATAAAAAAACAAGAGAAACAATATATGCTACAATCAAACAATTTTTGTTATTAGTTATGATAGGAACTAGCTAACAGCTTTAAAAGCCCTGTGATTTAAATTTTGTAACCTATATCTATGTCAGAGAAGTTTGAATTGGAATGCCTTATAAGTTAAAACTATATTTTTGTGTTATAATATTTTTATTAATTTACTTAAAAGTATTCAATTTAAATTTATACAAAAGATAGATTATATAGAATAGATAGTATGGCAAATGATTGGTACCTAGAATGAGTGTTGAATGATTATTTTTTTAGATTTGCCATTATTGTATATTTTTATTAGTAAACATCTTATAAATTTATTTTTAAAATTTTTTATTTTTATAAATAAATATTAGCATATTTAAATTTTCATAATTTATTTATAAAACCGTTTTTTATTCAATGAAGCTGTTGAAAAAATCTGAGGTTTTTATGCCTAATGGAAGTATTTTTTTTTGTGGTTGTTGTTCTTCATTTATATTGCTTCCATATGTGCTTTTCCTTTACCAAAATTGTAATGTCAATGAACAAATAAATAAATAAATAAAGATATTAAATATATAGGGTCGTATCGACAGTCGAAGCTAAAATCGCAACTGCGACTAAAGCCACTTTTTCATAATATTTAGACTAGGCTAAAACGTCAAAATGAAGCCGGGATTTAATAAGTAGCCGGGGTTAAATTTGTGGCTATCGATGGTTTTAACCGCGGTTACAACTGACGTTTGACACCGAATTTTCCATTCCGAATTTCGATCAAAATTTTTTAATACATACATATAAAACACAACATTATCAATTGTCAAATACGTAATTTATTTATTGTGTTTCATTTGAAAAGCTATGATTTCCTTCACATCACAATACTAGTGTTATTTTAATTAAAAATAAAGAAATTTATAGCATTTTTATTTTACTGCAAACTTTGTGATCTACTATCAATATCTACTCGTATATCCCGTTTTTTCATGATTCTGTTTCGAACACGATTTTTATGTACACAGTTGTGATCGCCGGTGGCAAAGTTGTCAGCATGCTTGCTCCAGTGACCGGAGGTCCCGGGTTCGATTCTCGGTGGTGATGACAAGGAAACAATTTCACCGCTGGTTTAGGATCAATGAATTAATCACTCATTCTCCGAAATGAAAATATGATTATGAAACCTCATTTGAGGCGGCCAAAAGGGACATTGTATTTTATTTTTTTAAAATCAATATGGAATTTCCGTTTTCATCATCATCGTCGTCTGATGACTCAGATTTTTTAGAAAACATAAAACAGAGCGCAGTTTTCAGGCAAGGTTTGACGAAAATTATTACTCTGAAGAAGAGTTTCGTAAACGTTTCCGTTTTTCCAAACAAAACAGTTGACAATCGGTGGCTTCCACTAACAGTGATGCAGAAAATAATGGTAGCATTACGTTATTATGCTTCAGGTTGTATTCAAATGATTTCTGTCGACCTAATTGGAGTAACACAGGCTACTGCATGAATTAGATGTATCGACGGATGCCATATACCAATTAAATCGCCTTAATAAAAAATGGTATTTCCCCACAAATAGTACTTGTATTTCTATAGAAAACTTAATTGAATCTAAATAATTGGTTTTATTTTGGCAGATAATTGGATTTATGTTTTTATTATGTTGGTTTCTTATTTTCGAAAAGTTGTACTTTTAGCTTCGTTTAAAAAAAAACAAATTCGCGAATTAATTTGCGATTTTAGCCGCGTTTAAAAATACAGTCTCTGAACATCATTTTCGAAAAATTCGCGTCTCGGCTTAAAGTCGTGGTCACGTCTGTCAATACGACCCGTAAAGAATTGTAGTGAGGCTAAAAATTCTAGTCTACTAAATACATACTACGTAGATATTTAGCGGTTTCAAGTTATTAACAACCTCTATTCGCTAGATGTATCCATTGTTATAAATTTTCCCTTTGTTGCATCCTTTATAGCACCCTTTGCACAGTATAGTATACAGTATTAAAAAATTGTTATCCGGTACCAATGTTTATCGTTAAATTTGGCCTCCAGATTTGCGATAACATTCACGTCATTTGCCAATTATTTGCCTTCTACTCGTAATGAATGGATTATACTATAAGTTTATAGATACAAATGTGATTGAATGAAAATTGAAAGCCTATTTAATCATACCAAAGAACAATTGAGAACAAATGTGAAGGAAAAACGACTATGGTCCAACTATGTTCCAAACATTGTGAAAATTCGAGTTCCACAGACTATTAGTACTGAAAAGAAGTTTTTATCGAATGAAGGAAAAAAATGTTTAATGTCATACTGTCATGTCTAATTTAAATAAATTTTGGCTTCAAACCAATATGCAATATGGAATTAAAAAGGGTTGGAATGGAAGTAAACATTCCAGAAATTACCTGCAATTATAATTTTCAGAGTGCAATGTCCATACTGTGAAAAATTTCAATATGCTTAATTAACTGTTTTCTTCGTATAGTGGCCTTTGGGTCATGAAATGTTGATATTAACGGGTCGTTATCCTCCTTTTTCGATTAAAATAATTTTTATGATATTTATCTTGATGCCATCAATGAGGTATTTCATTCGGAATCACAGTTAGTATATATCTAGGTCATTATAGAAAAATGTAAATATTCTTTAACTTCTTTCAATTCTTTAAATCATAGTGTACTCATTGTGAGTTTATAGTTTTTTCCAAAGACAACTTTTGAGCAGAAGACTTGTGATTTAAAAATAAATGAATTCGGAGGAAGAGTTGATCTGATTGAACGCACTCATTGATTTTTCGAGAGATCGTTGTAGCATGAGAGTTCTTTGAGAAGCTGATCCAGATTCTAATGACCTCAAAAGCATCTCGAAGCGTATGACTGATTAGTATCGGGTGCTCAGAAAACAGTTTAGATTTACCATTATCCAAAAATATAAGAGCCTAATTTATTATTAATCTAACGAATAATTGTGCCACGGATATAGAGAATCTTAAATAACTGAAAAATTGCATATCAAAAAAATAGTTTCGTTAAAGATTCAAAACCACTCGAACATTTTGGTTTACAACTAATTTCAGGTTCTAAAAGCCAATTTTTATCGAATACAAATGAGGCTTAAATTTAATAGGTATATATTATAGAAATAATAAAACGTTTCGGTCAGTTAAGAGATGCATTCGATTTAAGTGAAGCGCACAGTGTTCACTTAAACAATAATTGAGTTACTCTTCACTAAACTAAATTAATGAGGTACAGAGGATATTCGATTGCCAAAAATTCAAACAAACCGCTCATCAGAAATAACCGACGAACAAAGTACCTCCTCAGTTAATTCAGTTGTTCAATTTTTCGCTGAAGTGAAGAGTTGGACATCGATTAGTCATTTCATCTCAGTTAATTCAGAGATAGTTACTAATTCAAATACACCAGGTAACAGGTTGTGTTCCTGTCCGCACTACTGAACAACCGAAATATTTCTTTCAAATAGATAAAAGGCTCGCAAAAAATTCTATATATTTAAGCTTCGTGAGCTTCTAGAGTAACTAATTATTGCTGCTATTATTTATTATTTATATTGACTAGCAATAACTGACTAGCAATAATTTGGTGAAACGAGAAGTCGTTTTAATTTCGTGATACATGTAAGTTTTATTATTTTATGACTAGAGAATTTCGATGCAAATCATGTAAATTTATGACTGGCTTTTGATCTTTGGCAGAGATTGGGTTTTGTTAAGCAACTTGTGTGACAAGAGGTTTCGTGATATAACGGGTGATTTTTTAAGAGCTTGAGAACTTTTTTTAAAAAAAAAACGCATAAAATTTGCAAAATCTCATCGGTTCTTTATTTGAAACGTTAGATTGGTCCATGACATTTACTTTTTGAAGATAATTTCATTTAAATGTTGACCGCGGCTGCGTCTTAGGTGGTCCATTCGGAAAGTCCAATTTTGGGCAACTTTTTCGAGCATTTCGGCCGGAATAGCCCGAATTTCTTCGGAAATGTTGTCTTCCAAAACTGGAATAGTTGCTGGCTTATTTCTGTAGACTTTAGACTTGACGTAGCCCCACAAAAAATTGTCTAAAGGCGTCAAATCGCATGATCTTGGTGGCCAACTTACCGGGCCATTTCTTGAGATGAATTGTTCTCCGAAGTTTTCCCTCAAAATGCCCATAGAATCGCGAGCTGTGTGGCATGTAGCGCCATCTTGTTGAAACCACATGTCAACTAAGTTCAGTTCTTCCATTTTTGGCAACAAAAAGTTTGTTAGCATCGAACGATAGCGATCGCCATTCACCGTAACGTTGCGTCCAACAGCATCTTTGAAAAAATACGGTCCAATGATTCCACCAGCGTACAAACCACACCAAACAGTGCATTTTTCGGGATGCATGGGCAGTTCTTGAACGGCTTCTGGTTGCTCTTCACTCCAAATGCGGCAATTTTGCTTATTTACGTAGCCATTCAACCAGAAATGAGCCTCATCGCTGAACAAAATTTGTCGATAAAAAAGCGGATTTTCTGCCAACTTTTCTAGGGCCCATTCACTGAAAATTCGACGTTGTGGCAGATCGTTCGGCTTCAGTTCTTGCAGGAGCTGTATTTTATACGGTTTTACACCAAGATCTTTGCGTAAAATCTTCCATGTCGTCGAATAACACAAACCCAATTGCTGCGAACGGCGACGAATCGACATTTCACGGTCTTCAGCAACACTCTCAGAAACAGACGCAATATTCTCTTCTGTACGCACTGTACGCATTCGTGTGGTTGGTTTAATGTCCAATAAAGTAAACTGAGTGCGAAACTTGGTCACAATCGCATTAATTGTTTGCTCACTTGGTCGATTATGTAGACCATAAATCGGACGTAAATCGCGAAACACTTTTCGAACCGAACACTGATTTTTGTAATATAATTCAATTATTTGCAAGCGTTGCTCGTTAGTAAGTCTATTCATTATGAAATGTCAAAGCATACTGAGCATCTTTCTCTTTGACACCTTGTCTGAAATCCCGCGTGATCTGTCAAATACTAATGCATGAAAATCCTAACCACAAAAAAATCACCCTTTAGAAATAATTTTTAAGAGCGGATCCTTTTATTTTAACTTTTTCTAGATTTACGGGTTGTATATACATAATACTTACTGTCTATTTGTATATTTACTATTTGTCTTCTTTGCTGATAAACACGAAATGTGTTACGAATTTTTTTGGTTCTTTACTATTACATTTACATTTTGGTATTAGTCTAAAGTTTAATCAATACAATGTTTTGCCATTTAATATGGAAACAAAATATTTATGTTAGATATTTTGTGGATTAATAAAACTAAATTAATTTTTTCATATATAAATCAAATGTTATAATTGTGATTTTTTCCAACAAGGGTAAAGTACAATATATAGAACCAAATATCAACAATAATTTTTATAGTTTTCGGTTTATAATTTTTGTAACGAACATTGATTGAACTTGAAGATGTGATTGTGTTTATGATTTTTTTGTTACAGAGACGCACGTACGCCAATCATTTCATAACCGTTGTTGTAAGTTTGGAAGAGTCACAAATATCAATTAGTATCGAACCTCTGAAGTGCTCGACATACGGTTAAAATACTTCCTTTTTTAGTAACAAAATTAGTAAGTATTTCGTTTACCACAATGACTACAGATTATTCACTACAGACTCAGCTAGGCCACCTGGATATAAAGTAAGTAATCAGGTTTTTCCAAATTTACTCGTTTAATTTGTTAATTGTTACTAAAAACAACAAATACTGCTTCTAGTAAAACGCAGTTGTAGGACACCATTAATTAGGCAGGATTCTCAAGCATTATTTTGCTCTTCAAATAAAAAAAACATTCAAATCCGATTAATGACCTAAGAGAACAAGGGGTTTAAGGTTAGTTGCCCGCGCATTAGTTTGTTTGTAATGAAATAAGTTACAATAAATGTAAGCGCCAACGCGTTTAATCTTTAGTAACATGTCGATAAGTAATATTGCAAGTTTTTGATTGTTTTTGTTCAGATAAAATAATAATTATTTTGATCAGAGAAAAATAGCTTGTTAAGTCATTGTCCCACTTTAATTGGATTTTACTTTTTTTTTTTTTTTTTTTTTTTTTTTTGTCCATGCCATCTGTTTTGGGGCCGAAGCACTCCCTGCTCTTTCGCTGTTTATTTTTCCGTCTTACTTTACGCATAATTTGCCAAATCGAAGACGTACGGCTATAGGTCCGATTTTTATAACCATCTGCACATTGCATCCAAGCCAGCCTATACTGGCATGGAAGATGGGTCGGCCCATGAGTTTTGCACTCCGACAGGGGGTCATAGATGTGTTCCATTTCATCACAGATCGTAATCTGTAGATGAAAATTCCCTTTGCATCCTGCCCTTATCGGGATTCGAACCCGGTACCTCCCGATCCAAACGCCAAAGCTTTAACCACTGTGCCATTTGGTCGGTGATTACTTTGATGAGAAAATTTTTTGTGAAAAGCCGACTCTAGTTTTGGCCAAACATTTAAACTTTCCAATTTTTTACTGTTCCAAGACGGCAAATTGATTAATAATTCCCCGATTCTGATTGGTGGTCATAAATTTACGTCATACTTAATGGATCAGATTTGAAGTATTGAAAATTAAGAAAAAATTAATTTTATTTACAAGTACAACGAACAATATAGTAAAGGAAAGTAATTGAATCAGACAAAATTTAGTTCGTCACATTTATTAAAACAAATCATTAGTTAGGCATTTACATAAGGTTAACAAAAATAAATTTTCCCCGGAGATCACTAGGATCCAACTTTATTATTGGTGGTGACTTTAATGCAAAAAATACTTATTTTGGATCAAGACTTACAAATAGGGCTCGTAAAATACCCGAACACTAAATACCCGGGTATAGGGTAGTAATTTAGTCAAATACCCGGGTACCCGAGGTACCCGAAAAAACATAAAACAAAACATTTGTGAGAAGTGAATCGTACAAATCATCCAGCATTTGGTTCCGCTTACTTCCATTTCTCCATAAATCGGAATGCTTGTTCAACGTTTAAAGTTTTCCATTTTATCATTAGCATTTTTTCTGATAAGTGACGTAAGGCACTTTTGAAGTTCATTATATTCGGTTATTTGCTCCAACTCTTCTTCAGAAGAACTTAAACGTTGATCAATAATTCTTATATTATTATTATTTGAATGCAGACGTAATAATGGTCGAAACAAGCTGTTTCGTAGAAAATTTAGTTTCGCAGCTTAAAAATTCACTTCGTTTAGGATGAATGCCATGATGCAAATATAACAGTAATGTTATTAATTTATTTTATCGCCGCCCATCAACTTCGCTTTTTAAATTACAAAATAGTTCTTGGAAAAGTGGTGTGTTAATTTCCTTTTTTTTAGTACGTAGAAAAGAGTACCTTCAGCTGTTATAAGTGTGGTGCTCTTTTTACTAAGCTCTTGTACTGCTAGCATAAGCGGTTCAAGAATAAATGAAATTTTTTTTCAAATGTCTTATGTACTTATATTTTATTGTTGTCGTACACTACCTTCATCAAGTGGTGTATAAACCTATTGTGTGTGTATAGTAGAAGAAAGTAGAAAAACATACATTTATGATACTAACACCCCGATTCTGACGGGCATTCACTGACTGAAAATGGTCTTAGACCTTTTGTTTGTTAGACCTTTGTTTTTGTTTTGAGTTTACTCTTAATTATGAGAAATGTCGTATTCCGCGCATAGTATATGTGACCAATAAGACCACCAAATTTGTGTGTCTTACGCAACACTTTTTTTTTAAGACCAATGGCAACTAAGATTATGCGCAGAATAAGTAAAGAAGTATCGTAATTAAGACATAACTCAAAACCAAGACAAAAAGTCTTACCTAAGTCCATTTTTCAGTCAGCAACTATATGCTTCAGAATCGGAGTGTAAATATAATTGTAAAATGTAAGAAAACGTTCTAGATCAAATGAAGCATCATTTATAGTGATATGTAGAAACTGTATTATAATTTATAAACGATAAAAAAGCAGAAATTTTTTAATAATTTTATCTATTACCCGAACCTATTACCCGGGTATTCAGTTAATTAAAATGTTGGTGAAATACCCGAGTACCCGGGTACCCGATACCCGAGAATACGAGCCCTACTTACAAACCGTAATGGATAAGAGCTTTTCGAAGCAGGTTTGGCCAATATGTTGGTTTGGCCTGCTGATATAAATAAAATACCATAGGGCTCACTGATTTCTATGTAACAAAAGGGATTACCGAGGCCTACATGTGCCTCGAAAATAGCGAGAGGTTATATTCTGACCATTCACCTGTTATCATGACACTCAGCACAATGATAATTAACAAGGATAAGTTGACTGGGACCTATTCCACGAACTAATAGCAGAACAAATAGACCTTCAAGTGTCAATTAAAACAGCGGTACAATTGGAAGACGAACTGCAGGTACTTATTATTCAACAAACAGCATGAAAAGTTCTCCTACTAATCATACCGAATCCATAAAGAGGTCTCACCGAACATAAAGACACTGATTACTCTCTTTGGAAAGAACAAAGAGATTAGAAAGGACCAAAATGCATGTGGCGCCTAAATGAGGAAGGAACCCGGGCCAAACGTGACAAGCAAAAAGCTACTTTATTTGCGGCTCACTTGGAAGAACCTTTCAACCGTTACCCAGGCAAATAACAACATAACAATAGTTAGCAAATTTGATGACCATAATATACGATCTGTAACACTACAGGAATTGAAAGAGGAGATCAAGTACTATTAAAATGCGAAAAAAGCTCCAGGTTATAATCTAATTACTGGTCAAGTCGTAAAAGCCATTCCCGAGAAGGGATTACGAAAATTGATTCAAATAATCAATGCAGCCTTCAGACTAAAATATGTCGCACGGCAATGGCAGGTTGCTGAAGTAATTATGATTCCTAAACCAGGCAAACCAGCAAACGGCAAAAAGTCGTACAGGACGATTTCATTACTTCCTGTCATTTTAAAACTATTTGAAAAATTACTGCTCAAGAGGCTCAAGCCAATAACAGAATAACGAAATTTAACTCCACTCCACCAATTTGGATTTAGGGAAAATCACTCTACTACAGAACAAGTTCACAGAATAACGGATAGAAGATGTACTTGTGAAAAAGAAAATATGTTCCAGTATCTTCTTAGATGTAGCACATGCTTTCGACAAAGATTGGCACCAAGGACTTGAATTTAAATTGCATCGAGATCTACCTAAAGAGTTCTTACAAATTCTTAAATTGTACATCTCAGATCGGCATTTCCGTGTAAGAGAGTAGTCAGAACTAAAGAAAGTTAACTGGATTTCAGTGGAACTCAATTCAAGGCAGGTTCTAAATGCAAATACAGCCAAATAACCTCCGTATGACTCTCTATTGCAAGCTTAGATGGAAAGGGCATGTTAAAAAAAGAAGAATTTAACATCAAATATAGGAAAATGTATTGGCTAATGTAAAAATTCTGAGCTTAGAATACACAATAAATTGCTATTATATCGGTAAACACTTATACCAGTATGGACCTATGGTATTCAACTTTGGGGTTGTACCAAGAAAACAAATACACAAATGATACAATGTTTTTAAAACAAAGTGCTGCGTGGCATTGTCAACTCACCATGGTACATCAGAAATGATAACCTACATAGGGACTTAAACATGGAATATGTCAGTGAAGAGATATAAAATCATCCAAAGAAACATATTCAGCGGATATCTCGGCACAAAAATACGAAGTTTGTTGGACACCACCAATGCAGTAAGAAGACTCCAAAGGCAGAAACCGTTAGAACTAGGCAAACTAGGAAATTATGTAAATTCAAACGGGAGTAACCGTTGGGTTACTTGACTGGTTTAGTCTTGGATATTGGCCATGCTAAATATATAACTCGAAGTTTGTATAATAATCCATCATACCTACTATTTTGGTAGATGCTAGCCGAACTTATCCTACCTTCACAATATTTAACGATTAATAATAATTTTAAGGTCGACCGTGTCAAGTTTATACCGCATATTTTCTTACTAAAGCGTATCGGGAAATTTTCAACAAAAGGATGATAAAAACCTAAAAACACCTTCCTAATAAAATTGTTTATTAATTACACTTTCAAGTTGAAAACTCCACGGGAAATCAAAAATCGATTATCATATTTATTTGTACGAACAAAATACAAAATGAAAAACTTAAATGAATTTTTTGATTAAACATAGCTTAAAGCAGCATTTCCACACAAAACATAGATATAAAAATATGTAAATAGGCAGAAGAGTTTAGAACTTACATAATCGCGAAACATAAACAATAAAATATTAGGTATTAGTTATAAAAGTATTTTTTATTGTCTCATGAATATTATTACGTACACAGTTTTTTTCAAAATTTTCGACATTTTATGCAAATCATATTTGGTATTCATATAAAATGTGTGAAACGTTAACTGATTTTGGAAGTTTTCTAAAAAAAGCTCTTTATGTAAATGTTATCGTGTTTCGATGTACATACTCGTATATACACAAAATGTATGTACATATGAACACCGAATAGTATATGATTATTTTGAATAATAATAGACATAGGGAAAATGAAAAAGCTTTTATGAGCTTTATTAGGTTGAGTGGAAAAATTCTGTGTCACTTGCATACTTTACAGTTTGGACGAATTTACGCACCAATCTAAATTTCGAAAATATACATATTGTTATTCGCGAGCTTTTCTTATTTTGTGTATTCCGTGGGTTTTTAGTTTTAGTGTGGAAATTATGTTTGAGTTGAAATGAAGTGGATGAAGAATTAGTTTTTTTTTGTTATACTCGCATAGTGAAAAGTATTTTAGTGGTTTTTCTTCTATAAAGAATCATAGTTTTATTAGAAATTTTTTCAATATTACCGTTCATAAAGGATATGAATAGATTTAACAAAAAATAAGTGATGGCAGCTTGGGGTGCTTTGAAATTAAATCGGTATTAGCTATTGTGAATAATTATAATTTTTTTAAAACATTTTATGATATAAAATTTGTTTTATCACTTGATTAGACGCAGTTGAGTTTTCACATTAAAATGTAAATACATTTGTGGTGTTTTACCAAAGAAAAATAATTTACAGTGAGAAGAAAGTGGAATTAGTAATCAGTAACAATAAAATGAACATTAATTCTGTATTTTGTTGAAAAATCCATTGAATAAGCCCAAATAGTTTATAAATTTCAGAAAAATTGATTGCAATGAAAATTATGCCAAAATTGTTGCATTGGACTGTTGGTGCTGGATGACGAGTCCAAGTTATTTTTTTTTCGTTTAACAATCAACTCAATGTTTATTAATTCTTTCAGATTACACTCCCACCACAAAGGTACCAACAAAATAATTAGGTTTAGATTTTTGTGAAATTCATGAATTGTGTGGACTGTTTTGATGGAATTTTTTAACAGAATAATGCAGCCTTTGGTCTTGTTGTTCAACCTTGAATTTTGTCAGAATTAATGCTACTGGACCGCACTGTCATTGGATTGAACAAGCGTTTGTGCAATTTTCTAAAAGATCGAATTTTTGAAGTAATTTCAAGTTTATCGGGAAATTAACAATAAAGTAAAACTATTCAAATAATTATAAAAATTACTAATATTTTTTTTGGACAAATACTAGAAAATACCGTACATTTTAATTAAGAAATGTAAGTGCGTTTGACCATGGGAACCGCAGTGTATATATGTACATAGTTATTCCTTTCGTTTTTAAATTTGATTTTGGTTAATACTCGTTCAGTGTTATATTAATCACTTTCCGTAATTCACTGCAATGAAATTTAATTTTTTTCACTTAATTTTTTCCAGACAACCAAGTAAGGGGCCAACAAAAATTACTCTTCTATCGTTAAATGCAAACCGGAAGAAGAGCGGAAATAAACTACTGAAAGACAACAATGAAACTCTGGCGCAAAGCTTACAAAATCACATGAGCACAAATCCATACGAGGTCAACCAATCCACCATAAACATTGATATACCAAAACAGGTGTTTCAAATTGATCATGTACGCAAAATAATTGAAGATACAGTAGGTGAACAAATGGCAAAATCGATCGAGAATCGTCGTTTTAATAACATCAAAAGTTTAAAATTATGCCAAGAGTTGGCAATTGATATACGAAATAAAGTGAAAGAATTCGAATATTCAAACTATCGATATTTGGTATTTTTGTCCATCATTGAGAAGAATCATCAAAGCTTCTGTTACCGGATGAAACATTTTTTCGACATACGGATGGATAATTTCACTAAATATCATTATGAGAATTCGAATATTTTTATTGTTGCTGTTGTATTTTTAATTCATAAAAAATAGAAATTTATTGCTTTTTAAATAAATTTTATGTATGTATATAGTAGTTGTAAAGCTTGTTTTATTAATTTTAATTTAAGTTAAGTACAACTGACCGAGCGGGCAACTGACTCAAAGGTTAGTAGCTAGCTTAGTGACACTCTGGTTTGGTACGTAGTGTAAGAAATCTTTTATCTATTTCTAATTAAACATTTAATTTTTTAATCCTTTTACTTTAATTTAAATCCGTCGCTCAAACAAGCAGTGTTGTTAAGGGAAATGCGTTATTAAATATTATATTTTGTTGTGAAGTGTATAAATAACGTAATATATGAAAGGAAACATTTAGTTTTGCAATTAACGGGTGATTCGTTTTGGCGATTTTTTGAAATAACAACGATTATCTCTATTAAATTTGTACAACAACGCAACATAATTTGGAAATATAATAGTTCTCGTGGCCAAGTTTTACAATTATGTACCTCTAAATGTCATAAGTGGTTTAATAAATTAAAAAGAGCGTGGAAGACCACCAAAAAAGTTTGAAGACGGTGAATTGCAAGCATTTTTGGATGAGAATGACCCTCAAACGCAAGAACAACTCGCAGATCAATTGAATGTGTCACGAGAAGCCGTTCCATACGTTAAAAGTCATGGAAAAGATCCAAAAGATGAAAAATGGGTTCCGCATAAACTGAATAAAAAGCAACAGGAAAATAGAAAAAACAATTGCGAAATGTTGCTCGCCAGATACAAAGTCATTCTCATAATGCACTATCACACAAAGCAAAACGGGTCGTGGAAACGTTGAAAGAACTCAATTTGGAAATACTTTCACATGCGGCTTACTCGCCAGACTTGGCTCCGCCCGATTATCACTGATTTGCATCGTTGGTGTACGAGAGAGAATTTCACTTGTTTGCCTCAAAAGAAGAATATTTTTTTTAGTGTGGGATCCACGCATAGCCAGAAAGATGGGAAAAGTGTGTAACTAATAATGGGCAATACTTTGAATAAAATAATCTTAATCATTATGATACGATGAATGTGTAATTTTTACTAAAAAAAATCCGGTTTCATATTTACGCATCTGGTATTTCTACTACTAAAATGTAAATATGTTATTTTTATATGTATAGACAACGCATTATGTGGTCCAATCAAAAACACCTATTTCATGTTACCGAATTTGTGTCAGGATGTTTAGAAACGTCGAACTATTTAAAAAAAAAATTGGTATGTCGCTGTCATTGCCAGATTCGATGTGGAATGAAAATTCAAATATGTGGAAAAATTGATTTGTGATAAACAAAAACATCAAAGGTTCTACGAGTATAATTTGTACAATACATTTCTACATTTGCCTCTCACTTCATTAAAGAGAACGGAAACAAGATTAAATTTCGATCAAAAACCAGCAAAAATCTCTAACAATAGAACGAAAACCTGATTATTTGAGAAGCGTTTTTTCGTTTCATTATTAGGTTGCTAATGTCTTATAAGATAAAAACCGTATTCAGTTTCTTCTAAGTATATGCATAGGAGAACGACTGTAGTCAATGAAGTTCTATGAAATTTCATAAACCATACAATTTAGTATAGGCATATGTTATTTGCGTAATCAAGATTATTGAGTTTGTCCGTTAATCCCCAGTGGATGCCGTTGGGGAGGCACGATTTTATTTTCTCATGACACTCTTTAAGACTACTAGGAGCAGTAGTAGCGAGTGTACGCATCGTTTTCTTACTCCTTAGCTATTGATCCCTGGCAACCCTGTAGATGTTTCCTGAAGTGGCTTGCACATTACGTTTCTGTTTATCGAGTCGAATGCATGTTCGAAGTCGAGGAAGAGTAGGTAAATAGTGGTGAATTCTATTCGTTAGACTGCTCAATCATGATGTGCGTTGGGTTGTTGCCAGCTTGCTCGTTTCTTAATTTCGAGTTTATTGTCTCTGAATATCTATTCAAGATAATCATTGCAAATATCTTTATGGTTGTGTTGAGGAGGGATATACCTCGCCAATTTTCGCATTCTGTCAGGTCACATTTCTTAGGAATCGTTATATTCAAGCTTTCCTTCTATTTTCGCGATATTCTCTCGGAAATTCATACTTGTTTTCTGAGTCGCAACTAATTTTTTTACTGGAAATTTTCGATGTTTCCCAATTTGTCGTGAATTTTCCAGCTTTGTCAATTTTTAAATCGTAGTTCTTGTGAGGTTTCAGGAGAATTTCTGATAGTTAGCTCTAAAGTCATTGTTTTAATGAAATATAGCAATAGCTTGACGATTTATTTGTGTTTACAGTAACATGATAAAAGTTGGTTGCCAGAAACTTCGCTGTTTCGTACCATGTACGGCCAAATCAAATTAGATTGTTTGTAGACTATTTAGACAATCAATTTAAACATTTATTTTACATATTGCATGCGACCTTTTTCAGAAAATACGTGCAGCTGCACACAGAAGTTGTTGAGGCAATGAAACAATATGCTTTATGCATAATTAAAGTTCACATTTTTACTGCGAAATAATTAACTATTTTCATGTAGTAAACGAATACATTTAATTAGTTTATATAAAATTGTATTTTTATGTACGAGTGTATTTCTGTTTTCACTTATTAATGTTGTTTTATGCGATTTAAGATTTGTTTTCAAAATGCTGATACAAATTTTCAATTAATTGCTTTTTGCTTGGTACGAGTATTAATATATTGAAATCATTCATATAATAATTATGACAAAGGCGACGAAATCAAAAATTTGGAATTAAATTTTTATTGTTAAAATTCTATATAACTTTTAAAATCCTCAAACAACATTTCAATGTTTGAAACGAGTATTTTTGTGGTAATATTCGCCTTAATTTTATTTATTTATGCAGAGCAGAGCCTACAACTATGGCTTGAGATATTTGAAAAAGACACGTTAAAAACACCCAGTCGTAACTTTCTGTCTGGTCACCACCAGGATTGAACTCGGGACCCTCGTTTAATAGGTAAGTGCTCTACTTACCCGACTGTCGAGCGCCACTACTTTGAGTAGACCAATGTTTTAAAAAATTGCTGTCCAGTAAACTAAAAGACTTTTGATTTAAATGGTATGCATTATCTCAATGCATAAATTCAATATAAATTTAGAGCACACAAATGGTGTGTTATACATGACATTTCGCGCGTGAATTTTATGTAAAATATTTATTACAAATTAAATTTCTTTATTCATTCTCACGAAATAAATTTATATTTATACTTGTATACGAGTACATGCAGGAAATAAGTCATAAAACAATATTAAAAATATAACACTAAAAACGGTAGTTTAGCTTGTATAAAATGAGAATAAATAGAAACTGGAATAATATTCCAATTTCAATATAAATGTATATCCGAATTTTAAGATTAATGTACTTCCAGTTTATGATCGAAGGTGTATTTATGATGCCCGGTGCTGATTTAAATATATACGTATGGATATAATGTGATTGATAATTCGAGGACCATTAAAAATATTACGTAGGAGTACGTTAAAATACGTGTGATTTCCAGAATTAAATATTTTCAATGAAATTTTAAGTACATTTTATCAACACCAAGCAACTAATCAAAGTGTATATTCATTTATTATATAGAATCAGAAATAAAATCAAAAATTTCTTATATTTAACTATCTAACAATATGAGTTTCACCAATAAATCATTATCTGCCGTACAACAACTATGTAGTATTTTGGCAATAACAATTTCCAACGAATTTCCAAATGGGTTATAAAGAAAATCAAGAAAATATGATAGCTAGCATTGCGGTTTCAAATTTACACTGTACGATTGATTTTCGGGACAAGTTAATTTCTTGAAAACAAACTGTAGTTTAACAATGATTGCTTGCTTTTTATAATTTTTTCTGATCAAACTTCATCGATGCCCTAATGAATATATCATAACCTAAACATTTTATGTTAAACTACCGTAACATTACCGCTTATCGGTAGAAAAGTGAATTCACCTATCAAAACCAACTAGAAAAATTATCCGGACAACATTATATTTCATTTCGCTACAGAATTATTTTACAATAAAATTATTTGTTTAATATATTTGTAATTTAGAAATTTGTAGTATTTTATCATTGTATTATTATCTACTGTGTAATCCATTTTTATCCAGCACAGAATGTAATCTACGTGGCATAGAGGTCACCAAATTTTGTAAAAATCCAGTGTCAATGTTTTTCCATTTGTGCACAATTGCTGATTTTAATGAGGATTTTTGTTATTACCTAGTAATATTTTACCCAAGATGATGATGATTGAGATCCGGCCTTTGTTGAGGAGTTTCCAAAATACGTGGGCGATAATTTAATAATATGTGCTTTGCGAGTTGAACTTGAATATATAAACACCAATAATAAACAATAAATAGCATTTTTTTTTTACTTTAGGTTTTTCGATAGTAATTGTGTTTGCGATTGCTCTGTATATGGTCTATATTCAGCACTCACGAATTAAATACACAACCGTAGGAAATCCTTCCATTTAGCGTCAATCTGTATGACAACAACTAGACTATGTTAATCGACACTTACTTATACACAATCTACTTCCCAACAACCCCATACTTTTCTTTCCATTAACGCTGGATCGCGGATAAATTTGAATTTTTTGATTTTATAGATGGAAAATGAACGAACGGATAAGATTACTGGTTTGAAAAAATCAGCCTTCTCATCAGGTCGCGACTACTGAAGTTGTATTAATTACATTGGAATATTGTCTATATATGAGGCGTTGAGAAGCAAAGTGGTCCAACTCACAAAATTTTAATTTTGATAATATTCAACTATATTTAGTTAGTTAGTTTACTCATTTTAAAAGGAAGTTTTAGTTAAGTTGTTGTTGTTGCTATACAAATATTATTCTTTACTTTCTCTTAAATTATAAGGGAAACAACTGCGGCCACCAGCTCAAACTAAAATTTTCTAAAATTTTGAAATTAATATTCTGTAAAAGTTAAATGTTGCGGTTGGACCACTTTGCTTCTCAACGCCTCATATATAGAGCAATACCATGTAGTTGTACTACTAGCAAATTACTGCGTAGCGTACAAAATTCGATTTTTTTACATTTATTTAAGAATTGAATTTCGTACGCTACGCAGTAATTCGCTAGGAGTACACCAACATGGTATTGCTATATATATATACACAATATTCCAATGTAAATAATACAACTTCAGTCGTCGCGACCTGATGAGAAGGCTGATTTTTTTCAAATCAGTAATCTTATCCGTCCGAAAGTGATTGTTGTGTTTCTTACACATTTTCTATCTATAAGCCAAAAATTCAAAAGAATTTTTTCTATCTATTGTCTATCGGAGGTTTCCTCTGCGGAAGCATGATCGTTTACGAATGAAATGGTTAAATGACTCCATTGAAATTTGAGAAAACCGATTGTATTATTGACAGATATGAAGTATGAATGACAAATTGACGATATCGGTTTCTTATAAAAATCCAAATTCAAATTTATGTTCCGTGCGATGAACAGTTGATCAATGGTGATTGCAATCAACGATGTTAATGCCGATGAATAGTTCTGCGTGTGATTTAAAATGTATACATTCCATTTTTCGAGTTTTAAAACGTTGTGCTTAATTTGTGTTGTGTTTAAGGTTGAGATTCTAAATTTATCCGAGGTTTATACAAAGGTATTATATCAATCAACAAGTTTTGTTGTTAGCCGTTCGCAATAAAAACAATTATCATAATTTGATATTTAAATTATTAGTGAAACGGAAGATTGATACTAATAAATTCTCATTGTAGTAATGTTTACCAAAATTAACCGCCAGTTATGATTTAACACAAGTATGAAGTTTTGTTTAGAATAGTCAATCCGCCTGGACTGAAGAGAAGCCGATTTATGATGAAATAAAGTTTCTTTTTTATAAACACTAGTCAATTACGATATTTTTTTTTAACGAGGTTGAGTATTTCGTCGAAACGTAATAATTCAGCGCTAAACTCAAACTCCTTGCTAACTCTTGCTCATGTTTAATGCAATACATGCATACATAAGTACAACCAAGAGGGGATAATTTTACTGTTAGGTAAATCAGGCATGAGGAATAACCTCGTCATTGTAGATCAGAATCAAATTCTTATGCATGTGACGGAAAGAAAACCAGTTACGTAAGGAGGAATTACTCATAGTTATATTGCCTCAGACCGAGGTAACAAATGTTGACATTCTATTCGTAACAGCTAAACTAATTGAAAAAAAATGTTTCGTGATAGGAATTTATTGAATTGGCAAAGAATGTTAGTCCCAATTTTAAATCAACAAGCTTTGTAACAATTGAAAAGCAAATTACTAAAACATGCATGTTCCAATTTGCTTATTAAGAAAATCATTTGTCCGATATTAACAAATTCCTGTGCCAAACGCTACAAATTTTCCCTGCTGAGACCATAAAAAATTATGTACATGCATAATCAGTTCAATGCAGAATTATTTTTATGGGGAAAATAAGATTGGCGACTTATAAAATTATTTATTTTATTAGTTACTTGCATGATGTGAATTTCAATAACAGAAAGCATGCTATGGTTATGACACTTTCCCGACAGAATTTATCTAAACTTCAAATATGATGCATTTGCACATAAATAGATTTTATTGGATTATATAATTTACCAAATATAATAATTGTTTTTCAAAGATAATAAACCAAATATATTAATGCTATTAAAATTTTCTGCAGTTCCACATCATCTTCAAATATACAAAATAAATTATCCAATTTTCAATCAAATCCATCATATTATGCAGTAAATTGTTATTAAATAATTACAGATTACAACCCCTTATTTTCAATGTATTGCTTTTATGCCGGGCAGATCCCAAACAACATATGCACAAACAAAGGGCCATAAAAGTCATAAGTAAATTGATATTGTTTTGTGTTGTATATACATATATGAAAATAAAACATCCCTTATTTTTTTTGGCAGTTTGGGCAAAATGAAATTTTATTGGATGGACGACCATTTGAAAATATCTGTATATAACCTCGTGGATGTATTACATATTTAATGCATTCAAACAAAGATTAAATTAATAAATCAAATTGCTTTAGTAAATCGTAAACCTTTACAGATTTTTTTTTAATAATGTAAAAGCCTCTCTTTATATTGGAAACCCATTTTATTATAAAATCTCGCTTAATATTTTATTTGTTCTATTAATTATCAAACATTAAATTAAATTTCTTAAATTTCAACTATGCGTCTGATTTGTAATGCATTATAATTTTATAAACTTACATACCCATATCATTATAAAAACACACAACATGTTATTGTTGACTAAACTAAGCAATTTATGTGCTAGGATCACCCTTTAGTTATTCATATTTTATACATTTCATAAATATAAATTTATAAATCACTATAATCTGAAACAATTAATTATTCAATTAAAAAATTTATAAATATTTTAGTTGATTTTAGAATTAGAGTTGTGTAGTTAAGAGGATTATAGAAAATATAACGCATTAAAATAAATTGATGTTTGTTGATGCTTCAGACTTAATGGAATGTGGAGGTGGATCGTCGCAAATTGTACGGAAACCTTTAATGTGAAGAATCACTTTAAGATTCCATAAGGTGATTAACAATAATCACTTATCAATTTTACGAAAATGGAATTAGAAACTTGCATGCATTTTGTGCATGACACACAAAATTTAATTTATTTATTTTTAAATTAATAAAGTTTATAATAATTTAGCAGTACATATTCAAATAATACATTTTAAAGTACATAAATCTTTTAAATTCAAATCATATTTTAGTGGATATAGAAAACTAATATATTTTGAAGCGGCGGACATCATCAAAGAGATATGCATGTCTCTAAACAACACAATCGGGTTAACTAAAATTTTTAAAAAGTACTAAAAATAAATATTTTTAGTACTTTTTAGCATAACTAATCACTATTTACAATCACCAAAATTAAAATTACCCATGAGACCTCAGTATAAGTAAGATATATTCGTTTGTTTAAAGAGTTATAAAATCACATGTATGTTGATTTGCAATATATTTTTTCCTCTTGGTATTATTTTAATTTTCGATTTTTAGTCAGTAGTTCCGATTCTGTGTGTTATACAATTACTTTATAAATTTTCGGTCGTTGTCGAAAAATTAAGGATTTGTCGACCATGTAGTTATAACAAAATATATTTAGAACTGAATGTGTTTTTGCTCGTAATTGAAAGATAACACCACCTGTTTAAAAGTGAAAGCCAACTCAAATTTTACTATAAAATAATGCTTAACGTGCTGTAATTAATGATGTTGATAAGTTTAGGAAGTTTTATAGATGATGCTAAGTTAATACTTAATCGTAAAAATTGTTATGGGTCATGGTTAAATGTATAACAGAATGAAAAATTAAATGAAATGAATATAAACATGAAAAACAATGTATACGATACTTCATATCACCCACATATAAAATTACTGTTATGATAAACGTTTTTCAATTTCTTATTTTGAAATTATGTTAGATTGTAATTTTTACATATGTTAAACATAACCATGACATGTTATCCATAACTATGTATACATAAGGTTTCTTTTAGTTACTTGGATATCAATTACTTGTGCATATCTATGTACAGTCAAAAAATATTTTATTATTTTAAGTATGTGGAATGGGTTTGATTTTGCGAAACTGTTCGACCTAACGAGTTTAAGTAATTTATAAAATTACCCAATACATTTTGTAATCAGCAATTAGCATTATTTCAACAAAGCTTACCACCAATTAAAATTATTGTTAATTATTTATTTAAACCCATTCCGAAAGACTTTGTGTGATGTGATGTGTTTCCATGAAAAAATCAATTCTCAGTCCGAAAAAATAAGAAAAAAGTAGAAAATAAACATTCATCCTGACATTTTCCCTCCATAAATTATAATTAGGTTTCATCCAGAAAATTGTTGAAATTGAACCTGTGGATTTGATAAACCACACAACAACAACTCTAATTCTCCAATAAAATTGGAAGGGGACTTTGCTCAAAATCCTAAGAAGTATTTTTAAAGATCCAAAAATTTCTTTTTGATATTTATGCTTTAACGGAGGCTAATTTCAATGTGTAACTTAATGCAGGGACTTGTACATCGGATTTTTATGTAAAAGTAAAGATGGATCTACTCTCGAATCGAACTCAATCGGCATAGGAGTACTATTCCCAATACTGACGCCAAATTGATATTTACCAGATTTTAATAAACACTGTCGAATCCGAAAGAAACACTATTTCCTGATAGTTTCGTCAGCGATATCAAAAATAACTTGCACAGGTAATTAGATCTAGGTTTTTCGTCTAATATCAGTGGTACAGTATGTAGTTATGGAATTCATCGAGCTCCCTCTACGGTTACCCTATCATCCACCGATTTGTATTACAACGGAGATAATATTAATGTAGGTTTTGAATGGTCACACCGTTTTACATCGCAAAGCCTATTTAGTTAAATTTAATGAATTACTATGAATAAATTAATGTTTTGAGCAACGTATGTCCTATCACAGAGTTTTCATGCGGTTTGCCTTAATTCGGTTCTTAAAAAAATAAACTAGATCTTTGGACCTGCCTCTTACTGTACTTTTTAAGAATTCGTTCTTGCAAATTCTCTCTATTTGGAAAAATTCTTTCATAGTCTAGATTCACTAAAAGGGTAGTGAGTCGGACATATCGAATTATAAGCCAATTGCAAACTTTATGCATTCGTTGCGTCAGGTATTGTATATAATTGCTTATTCTTTCAGAATGGTTTTATAAAGTGTCATTCTGCTACCACTAACTTAACCGAATTAGAGTCATACACCTTAACGCTAGAATCATAAAAGGAGAAATGTGATTGAAGTGATTGCTGACTTTAGTGAACCGTTAGACATGGACTCTCGAAAATCATCTCATTAAAGCTCGATATCCTTGGTTCCCCACTCTATTACATGATTTGGATGAACTCTTTCTTTAAAACGTTGACGGCCATAGGACGCATATGTGCGTCCTGCGGTTTATACAAAGAATTTTTTTTTCTATATAACCGAAGATCGTATGATAAGTATCAGATTATTTTGAGCTCCTCAACACCAATATCTAGTTTATCCCGAATACTTACTTGGTGTACCCAGTCAATTGGATTCATATTTTTTTAGTTTGTTTAATGATGTGGAATATGTAAACAAAAATTCGGCACGAGCAACACGAACATTTTTCTGTACTTCTACAAAACAACCTAAACGGATTCTATGTTTGGTGTAAAAAGAACAACATTGAATTGAATGATAGCAAACGCTAGTCCATCACCTACTCTCGCTAGTGCAAATATTCCGAGCCTAACGTGTACCTCATTATCGGCGCTTTCGTGTTGAGAACGAACTCCATCCGGCTCCTAAACCACTAATTCAACTATTAATTTCTAGAAGCAATGAGTAAACCTCAATGCCAACATATAAATTGAAAAAAAATTCGGAACAATCTCTTGCGAATTTAGAAGTTTCTTCAAGAAACTGTCCTCCGTTTACGTAAGGCACATGACCCATTTGATTAGATAGCATAGATCATATTCGCAACATACACTGTGATTTTTGTTGTTTATAACCTTAAAATAAATACCCAAACAAGTTCAATTCTACGTTTATTAAACAAATTGTAAGAAATCTCTTCTTAATACTTTCCAGTTGAAAAATTAAACCCCCAACTAAGTGACGAATTCATCGAAATAATAAAAAGTTTGGTCGAATATTTAAGCATTTATAAAAATCCATCCGACATAAAGATGAAACAATCCATAAGTGTTTCGATTTACCTTTCTTTAAGAAATATTTTGAGTTAAAATCATGTTTATATTTTTGGAATGGGAAATTTTTGTTCCAAAAAATTTTCGTTGGGAACAATAATTTCCCTTGCAACTTTGTTTCGAAAATAATTACACTAAACTGATACATCAGTAGGCCAGAAAAATACAACTCAAACTAAAATGGTTAGAAAACATTTTTCAAATTCCCTATTGCCAGGTACAGCCAGAATACTGGTACACAGCGATGAATGTTAACTGTGGTAAAAGTAAACTGTAAATGTCCTAGTTCAAATTCGCAAAAATTGGAGATAGAAACCTATATTTTAACTACACAAAACCCAAAATCAGGAGTATGTCAAGGATCCTCTCACCCAAATAATTTTTAATTTATTTTTAGAATGTGACTCCAGGGAGTCAATTCGTGTTCCGGGAAATAATGAAAATGAAAAGTTTTTTTCATTAGCAATCGAGTAGGTTTGCATTCCTCATAAGAAATTTTGATTTCACACAGTAAAATTTAAAATTACGTGCGAATAATTCAAACTACTAGATTGCCAATGTAAAAAACTTTTCATTTTCATTATTTCACGGAACGCGAATTGACCTCCTGATTGCGAATGAAAAATTAGATACGGAATTATCTCGAAAAATAAATGTAATAGAATTCATCAAATCATCTAAACTGAGATGGCTAGGACATGTTCTACGAACACCAAACCAGATCACTAAGCACACCCACGAGTCGGCACCAACGAAAGTAGGTCCTTATGCAAGACTATCTATTCGATGGATGGCGGCTACGAAAATGACTTGCACACACTCGGTCACCGCGTCTGGCGTGGCGTCCACTTGTTGCGAACTTTAATATCTGGAGACATATCGGTGGGATGGGATGTAGCGCCAGCAGTAACTATCGTACTGTAGGGCTAGATCAAGTTAAATATTAAATTCATTAAAACAAAACTTTAGAACATATTTTGAAATCTTGTTGACTATTGTTGGCTATGACTGAACTGAATTCATAAATATTTGATTAAAGCAGTTCCATAAAAATAAAAATAGACAATTAATCTTTTTGTTTAATTTAATAGAAATAGAATTTTTAATTCATCTTGTTGTTGATAATTAAAAAAAACAGATGATGCATCTCGAAATAGTATATTTTTTTCTATTTGTTAGTGTTAGTCGAGTTCACAAATTTTTGATTTATTCGTGTGGTACTTTTCGTTCGCTGCCGTGCAATTATTTTATATTTTTGTGTATTCGAGTATTATTTAGTTGTTCTCTATTTAAAAAAAATTAAAATATTGGGTACGCTTACAAAAAAGTTAAAATTTCGCGGGTGCCATGGAAGATACACTTTTACAGTTCATGTACTATTTATTGGAGTGTAAATTTTGTAACAAACTGGTCCACCTCGACTGACCTGGGATTTTTAAAACAAGATTTTATAACAATTGAACGATTTCTTGCGTATTTTTAGTAAAGGCTACGGAAACCACCAAAACGTCTGGTTCCGTTTTGGTGATATTTTTATTTAAGTCAAATTTATAAAAAATCAATCAAATCAAGATCTGTTTACATAATAAATTTGAATGTAAAGTTTGAAATAAGTGTTTCCAACACATTGAGTCCAACATTTGAAATTGACCAACCCCGTAAGAAACAGTTTTTTAAACAGTTTGTTTAATAAATTAAATTGTTTTATGAGCTTATAAGTTTACAAAATTAAAATAATTAAAATAATGGCCAAATGTATAAACAAACAACATTTTTTGCTGAATTGCCGAAAAGAAAAAGTATTTTCGAAGACCAAGTCATTAAAAAACGTGTCCAATATAAATCATGAAGTTTTCCTTCGTCTTCAAAATAAATTCATTTTTGGTATTATGAACCAGGAAATTAAAGAAACCATTAAAACGGTAGAAGAAACAAAAAATTATTTGAATTCACTCCGTCAACAAATTGAAGATGTTCTTCCTGTGTACGAGTTTGGCGTGTTTTATATTAAGGCGAATGAATATTTCGTTTACCATTTTAATGAAATCAAGGTAAGGCAAAAAATCAAATTTGATAAAATTTTAGTAGATAGTTTAAATGAATTGTCTGGAAATTTAGTGAACACTGTTGATAAATGGTTAGTGAACATCTCCAATATAGATCTTCCTTTTCATGTCAAAATTATTTTAAGTTTGGGAAACAAATTTTGTCCTCCTTCAATTGGCCATTCAGTTCCGTATTTCAAAATTATTTCGGATGTCGAAAGTGCAATTTTTCATTTGAACGATAATGATCGTTATACTATTCGGAACCGTTTTATAAATATTTTGACAAATTTTAAATATAAATCTAATTCAAATATATTAACTCCTTTTGAAAATCGTATTTTAAGTTATGTTAAACAATCAAAATCATTTTTGAAAGCTAATCCAAATATTGTGGTAACTCGTGCGGACAAAGGTAACGTAACTGTTATAACATCACGAATTGAATATGTTACAAAAATGGAAAATTTACTCAACGATAACACAACATATGTAGAATTACCAAAAGATAATACAGTTCCGATACAGAAGTCAATTAACACAATGGTTAAAGATTGGAAAAATGCCGGTAATGTGGATGAAAAAACTAGAAAAATGTTAACCAAATATAATTCGGTAATTCCAAAATTATATGGATTACCAAAAATCCACAAACCTGGTTTTCCATATAGACCAATAATCAGTTCAATTAATGGTCCAACACATAGTTTATCGTCTTTTTTGGGTAATATTTTAAAATTTAGTATTGGTAATACAAATTCAAATATTCTAAATTCGGAAGATTTCAAACAAAATATTCAGAATGTTACTCTTCCTCAAAATTACCTTTTAGTTTCTTTGGATGTTACGTCTTTGTTCACTAATGTTGATAATAGACGTGTGACTAACATTATTAAAGATAACTGGAGGAGTATTAAACAAAATTCAAAAACTAAATTGACTAAAGTCCAATTTATGGCGGCATTGCAAATAGTTTTGAATAATTCTGATTTTTCTTTTGGCAATAAAATTTACAAACAAACTTTTGGTTCTCCAATGGGTTCTCCTATTAGTCCCATAATCGCAAATTTAATGATGGAATTTTTGGAAAAAATGGGATTAAACTCTTTGGATTTTCAACCTTTATTTTATTTTCGTTATGTAGATGATATTATAACGGCAATCCCTGAAGACAAAATTGAAATTTTTCTGGATGTATTTAACTCTTTGGATAATAGAATCTATTATATTAATACGCTTAATTTTTTCAAACTCAACGCAAAAATGACCCCTAAACATGATCCGATCCGTTTAAATTTTTCAAGGTAGGTTGACATAAATATAGCGGTGTGCCTTTGCTAGAAAAATCGGAAAAATTCCACCGGGAAGTACCTGAAACGGATACCTCAGGTGTTTTCAGCAAAATTTTGTCACGACGCCAGAATGCCATGACAAAATATGTTTATATTGAATCTATGATCATGCGCATTACACCGTGACAATGACAAAATTTATTAAAATTGCCGATGTTTTTGTGATGACACACTGTGATGACAAAATGAGTAGAAAATTTGTAATTGAATCTCAATTAAACAAAACAGAGAACATAAAATGATTTTACATACATTTTGGTGTTAATAGTTGTGAGTGTAAAAATACAATTTTGTCATGACACTCTATTTATTTAATATTTAAAAATTAACCGCGTATATGAATCTACTTTATTTTTGATAAAAGTGTATCAAATTTACATTTTAAAAATCTTCTTAATTATTTCTTAACCAAAAATTCAATAAAATATATTCACGTGACTGATTATTCAGTCGAAGGTCAGCTTCTATCTATCTTCTATCTATCTATTATATTAATATTCTTAATTTTTTCATACTCAACCCTAAAATGACCCCTAAACATGATCCGATCCGTTAGATTTTTTCAGGGTAGGTCGACATAAATATTGCGCTGTGCGTGGGCTAGAAAATTCGGAAAAATTCCACCGGAAAGTAACCGAAATGGGTACCTCAGGTGGTTTCAGAAAATTTCCAAGTTTTTGTGCGCGTGAAATCTTGCAACATTTGAGAATTTTATGGGATGACCAAAAAGCAAATATTTTTGTTCAAATTAGTGGCGCGCGATTCAAATTCAAAGTTGTAAAACAGTTGGTACGCGATTCAGATTCGAAATTGCAACACTGTCGGCGCGCGAATCAATTTCAAAGTTGCTTAATGGTTAACGCGCGATTTAAATTAATAAAGTGAATCATGCCAGGAGCAGAGCTCACAATCATAGACGAGTAGTGCGTGTTCCATTAGCTGGGAAAATCATCCTCATGTGTGGTGACTACCTGAAGGCGGGGCGCGCGCAAACTTGCGAATCAACCATCAAGTATAACCCGCTTTGGAAATTGGTAAATAAGTTTACACTCACCAAGAACATGCGCGTCGATGAAGGTGAGGACGAGTTTGCGCAATATTTGCTTTCTATTGGAAACGGCAAAGCTCGAACCGACTCGATCACACTTTCGGCAGACATCCTAAAAGTGTGATCGATTTCGTATATGGTGACAACAACACATCACCAGCCGAGGGAACCATCGAGGAGCGCACCATCCTTGCACCCAATATGGATGATTGCGCGCTTACCAATCAGTAGGTTCTTGACCTCCTGCCCGACGAACAAGAAGTGAAACATAGTGCTGATAAACTTGAGAGTGACGACATGCATGAGAAACTCCGCCTACACGTCAAGTTTCTCAATAAAATTGAAGGGTCGGGATTACCGCGCCATGCCATCCCACTAAAGGTAAACGCGATCGTTCGTTTGATGAGGAATCTAAACACTAGCAATGGTTGAATCAATGAAACACGCATGCGCGTCGCAAAAATAAACCGCTACATTCTGGAATGTGAGGTGCTGACTGGCTTCTCAAAAGGCGAGCGCGTTCTCATCCCACGCATTAAGCTCTCACCCTTGGAAGGCATCTTCTCATTTAAAATGTCTCGCCTTCAATTTCTGGTTCAGCTCGCGTTCGCTATAACCATCAACAAGAGTCAGGGTTAAAGCATGAAGAAGGTAGTGTACTTGCCGGGACCCGTATTTACGAATGATCAGATGTATGTGGCCTAATCACGATTTCGCTCATTTGACGGACTCAAAGTGTTTATCGCTGAGACAAGCGATCAATCAGCTGATCGAAATGGGCGCATCACAACAAAGAATGTATTTTTTGAAGAGATTCTGTGCATGTAAATTGTAATGTATTTTACTATTTTATTATCTACCTTCTACTACTATTTTATTATCCTTTTGTACATTTCTTATGAAATATTTAGATTATAGTTTGCCTCAGCAATTGTGTGCTTTTCCCTTTTGAGATTTTAATATTTAGTTTGGGTGCGTAAGTGATCATGTGATCCCGAGCGCGCGCTTCCTGTTTGAGATATGAATATTTGACTTGACACGTAAGTCATACTGTGTACATTTGAGCGCGTGCTTGCCGTTTAAGATTTAAAACTTAACCACGTATATGAATTTACTTTATTTTGATAAAAGTGCATCAAATTTACATCTTAAAAAATCTTCTTAATCATTTCTTAACCAAAAATTCAACAAAATGTATTCACATGACTGATTATTCAGTCACAGGTCAGCTAGTAAAATTTACTGTTGAAAAGAAATTGACCACAAAATTTCATTTTTAGATCTACTTTTAATTCATGAACCGGATGGTAAAATTTACCATTTACCATTTTTCAATACCTGGTCTGGTCGTTATCTAAATTTTATTTCTTGGCTTCCTATTTCTTACAAAATTAATACAATAAAAATTTTAACTCAAAAAATTCTAAAATTGTCCGATACTAAATTTCATTACAACAATTTCAAACTTTTGGAAAACACTTTGGTAAATAATCAGTATCCTAAAAAATTAATTAATAAAGTGATTTGGAAACAAAGAAGTTATCAAAATTGTACATTAAATCCTGAAATTGAAAGTACAAATTATTTATCTTTACCTTACATAAAGAATCTTTTCGAAAAATTAAAACATTTATTTAAAAATTATAATTTCAAAATTATTGGTCGTTCAGCTATGAGTTTAAATGATATTTTGTTTTCAAAATTAAAAGATCCGATACCATTAAAGAAAGAATCTAATCTGGTCTATAGGATTAAATGTAACGATTGTAACCTAATTTATACCGGACAAACTAAACAGTTTTTGCGGGAGCGGTTCTTTCAACATTTACGTGGTGCTTCGGGAAATTCAAATTCAAATCAAATAAGTGCACTTTCGGAACATATTAGAGATACCAACCATAAAATTATTTTTGAAGATGTAGAAATTTTGGAAAAACAATCAAATTACAGGAAACGATCTATTTTGGAAATGTTACATATAAAATCTAGTTCAAATTCTCTAAACAAAATTAACGATTTTGCATACATTGGCAATTCATATAATCTATTTTTATAATTTGATTTTTTGCTTTTACACAATTCATATTTTACTTAAGATGGATAAAATTGTTTTCAATTTATGTTTTTAGTCAAATTTTATTTTGTAAAGTGTTTTCCTGTAGATATCAATTTTTGTTGCTTTGCTAAAATAAAGAATATATTTTTTCTAGTAGCGAGCGATATCTACAGGAAAATAGCTACGTTTTAGTTAGCCTTGATTTCGATTTTATTTTGTATAAAAAATTTTTTTGTTAAATTGATTTACATACTTTTGAGAATGGAACCGAAATGGTTCCGAAAGCTTAAGTACTAATAAATAAAAACAATAAAAGAGCTAAATAACTGTTATTTTAAGTTTGTTTAATGTAAAATTTCAAAATTGTTTTGGCCATATAATTACAGTTTATTACTTTATTGATATTGTCAATATCGAATGAGAAAATGGGGTGTTCACATATCCAATTATCGATATAATTATACGATTGAATATACTTTCCGTAAATCAAAAAGCAATAAATCTACAACATGTCTTCTGGAGGATCCGGGACGTATTGATGGCTATATAACGTAGATAACCAAAAAACCATTTTTCACTAGTACAAAAACGAAATGTTACGTTTATAAGATATTGTAAACGGCTGTTGGCTTATGCAAAATTCAAGTTGATAATGACACGTGACTTTGTGTTGCTCGTCTTACTGTGTAAATAGAAGGGAGACAACTTTCGCTCTGCTACAGAAAGACGGAAAGTAAACGTAACAAATTTTATTCGTCTAAAACATGATAAACAAATTGTATTAATATTGGAAAATTAGGGGTTGTTGGTAGTTGTTTTTATTTTTTTAACGAGTACAGTTTATAAACTTGCGAGTATTGTTAAATATTAGCTACATAATTTAATTTAGAATATTGTTGCAAGTTGCAAGTGACTTTAAACAAATATTTATAGAAATAATATTATATTTTCTAAAAGGGGATGTCTAAATTTAAGTACCAGTGTAAATTTGCCGTGCAAATCTGTATATTTGATGAAACATTTGTTATTGACGGTTATATAAAATTATCAGTAAACAAATATTGTATTATTTTCCTAAATTAATGAGTTTCGATTTTTCAATTGTAAATTTTCTGTAAGCTATATTGACATAAACCGTTTGACAAAATTTTAGAAAATCATTTTCCATTCTCCATTTCAGAAATTCGATTTTTTTTATTTTATTGTAAACCATACAGACAAATTACGTTATGTGTATTTTGATGTTTCCGTTTATGATTGTTGGTTCAAATATTTTTTCAATTTCCATATGGAATGCATAATACTCACATAGATTTAATGATTTTGTGGAGACAATAGAGTCTGCTGAAACATTTCAAATTAAATATTACAAATAACTCAGAAATGACAAATCCTGTAGTTATATAAATTCCAATATAAGGATGAAAAATATGTATTTAGTTCCTCCTATAGTTAAAGCAACATAGAAAGCACATCTCAACAGAAAAAAAAACTTTTGTCTTTAACGATTAATAATATACTTCTTGGTTATTTTAATTTCTTAAAACACATAAAAAGTATAAAATTATAAGATTATTATTAATGTTTTTGTCCGTTTGATAATTAATATAAATATTATTTATATTCATAAACATAACACAACTTTTTATATCTTCAGCGTTTTTATTGTCTAGTCAAATAGGGATTTGGAATATATTACGAAAATGTTGAATGATGAAACGATTTTTATTGTTGTTTAGGTACAGTTACAGAGCAAATGAAAATTTTAGATACGCTGACATTATGAAAATCTTCGTCAAAGCATCATATGTTAATTATGTCATAGCGTACATTTTGTGTAAAAGCATATCGGTCTAAAAACTTTTGTTTGAGTACCGTTAATAAAAAATACCTTTAACAACTAATAAAAGTTAAGCATTATAAAAGTTTTTGTAAATAAGTCAAAAATTGTAAAACAAATGTTGATAATTTTATTTAAATGAAACTATAGGATTCGGCCTGATTATCTAGACTCCAGACTAAACAATCGATGATACTAATAATATAATTGTTTTTTGCACTTGCTTCTTCGTATTCTGAATGTTAACTCTAGTTTTGTTATGATTAAAAATATCATAATGGAGAAGCTAAGAAATTGTTAAAATGAAATTCTCGCGTGCATTCCTTCTTTCATCAGATTCTGTTAGTATTTTCCATTCAATTATTTCATTCGGTTTGAAGCGTACATCTTTAATATTTATTTAATCGTCATCATTATACATATATACATACATACATATATACATCTAAGAGAGTTTAGCATTATTTAGAGATTAATATTTATTTTTCTTTTAAGATTCAGATTTCTTACCGGTTGTTTACATTCGAATATAAAAAAAAAAAAATTATATTATAATATCCATACGTATACTCATTTCTGCATAAAAGAGATCCGAAAAACAATTTTATTTTCTTAAGATTATCATCAATTAACATTTTTATGGATAGCGCAAGCGATATACTTAATTTACGGACTTAACACACACATTTTATTCACAAACATTAAATCGCATTTATGCAAAATATTTTTTATAGGGCTTCCCCCAAACCGGTAGCCCATTCCTATAGGTTTTATTGTAGACTTTTAAATAAGTTAGTCTCCACAAAATAAGTTACTAGTTCGGCCACAGTCTAAAAAATGTTTAATAGATAAACATTTAGTAGATAGTTACATATATGCTGTGTGCCTCACGCCGATTTTTTTGTCTAAATTTCCAACTAACTAAATTGATGGTTAGTTCATACCAATCTTTCAAAGATAGCACAAAACAAACCGCATCTGATGTTTAATTAAAATCTGCTATAAAACTTAAATTTAACATTCTACGAAACATTCTAATCGGTAATTGATAAATTAGAACTAAGTTTGCACTTTAGAACTAAATATCAGATAGATTTTGGTTTATAAAAATTAGAGACATCTAACAATAGTTGGGTGAACTAACGATCAATTTAGTTAGTCGGAAATTTAAACAAAAAAATCGGCGTCAGGCACACAGCAATAAATGTAATGGCCTAAGTAGCGCTGAAGGAAAATTATCTGTCCGAAATTCCGCTACTAGCCGTACGGAACCATTTATATTAAAAATAAATTCATGCATAAAAACAAATTTTTAATGACCAGGAATGTACCAATTGACATTAATTTTCACATGACGTTATAAACAAAAATACATCTTGCTGCCTTTGTCATAGTTTAAGGGGTGTGGAAAACAAAAACCTTATAAATTTCCCATTGAAATGAATAGCGGCGCCAGATAAATAGGTAGATCAAAATATGTATTTTTACATCGATTTTTAACTAAAAAGTTGAAAGAAAAATATTATTTTGGAGGTAAATAAATTAATTTTATGCAAAAATTGCACACTAAATATAAGTTTTGACTTTTGACAAAATTGGGTAGAGCACCCAAAGCGGATACAATCTATGTGCGGGCGCTGATTACCTAAGACTTAAGCGAGCGGGCAGTGTAATTATTACTCATTCTGCCCTGTACAACTTTTGCTCGGTGTACAATACCCGGAGTAAACTTCCTTGCTCGAGTTGAATTAGACAAAAGTATTTAATAGTTACATCTGAAAACGATTTTTTTTATTAGTATATGTAGTTATTCGAATTAGTGTGTTGCAATTCATAGTAACAATTGCTACAATTTAAATTGCGTTTTGTGTCACTGATATCGATGACAATCAAATAAAAAATGTTCAATTGGTTCTGATGGTTAATGATATTATTAAGGACCAAAATATTTTCTCCAAAACAAATTATCAAAAATAAAACGTAAATGTCAAAATAATCCGATGAATCATTGTACGGGAGTAAATACAAGTTGTCCAAACCATCGAAAATGAAGGGTGACATTCAATGAAATTCTTGGTCTGCTAAATATGGGTTGTATGTGTTTCTTCCACAATGAATTGCATCATTTTATTGTTAAATAATGGGGAAATGAATGGTTTGGAATGATAAGACTACGATTCAATTGAATAACTATATATTTCTAAGTTTAAACGGTTATTAATTCTAATGTTATTGATAATTTTTTTTAATGCCAGCCGAGTTCGGGAGCATTTAAAATTCGCAAATCATATTCAAGAAGCCAATATTTTACATAAAATTACTATAAAAGATAAATTAATAAACCGCACAAAACATAAGTAGATAAAATACTGACGGAATTAAATATTAATAAATTTTTTATAATTGAATGCATCATTCATTATGTAAATTAATCCAATCCCCAAAATTCATACAGAATATTAAATAGTTTTGCTGAATAAAATATGATTTAGGTATTTTGGGCGTTTTTATTTGAAATCTCGTATATTTAATGATGGTTCATGGTAGCATACGAATTGTAATGCAAACCAACAGGCGTTTGTCATCCCATCGAGTTGAAAATTCCGCTTCTGCCGATAATGTATAACTTATAACATACTTTTACGTGTACAAAAGTCAGGTGCTGGTTATTAACAGAAAATCCCTAAATTTTTTATTAAATATTCGCTGAAATTAAAATTTTTTACGTGATAATTGTATTTCTTTATATGCAGTAAAATAAATATGCATTCATACATACATATGTACATTAACGTTTATGTACTGCAAAATAAGAGAAGAGATAAAAATGTACAAACCTAATTTTTAAGAATATACACAATCACAATTCACATGTGTATCGACATACATACATAGGTATTCTATATCAGCTGGTTTATCTCTTTTATACACATACATCGATAAAAAACACAGCTTATGCCCCCCTCATTCATTTTAGAATCATTCTGATCATCATCATCACATCATCTTCAAAGCAGCATCCGAAGCAATTTTATGTAGACGTCGACGTCGTACAGAGAAGAAAACAAAATAGAAAAACAAAAAAAAAAAAATGAAAATGTATGCATTTTCAAAAGAGATTTTGTTTTGTTTCATTCAATTCTGAATTTAATCAAAAAGCTAAATCAGTCTTCGATGAACTTTGAAACCGTAAAGTAATGCGTAATGTAGTGTTATATTATAAGTTGTTGAAAAACGCGCGTTAGTAATACTCGTGATCGGAAAATTATTATTTATTGTTTGTTTGTTTAGTGAAAATGTGAATATACCTATTTCTTTAAGTTTGATTAGGAATGTGCTCAATACCACCAGGTTTTTGTGTGTGAAATATTATTCTGTTTTGATAATATTATTTGTTGAAAAATTCGAAATGTATGGCTTCAATTTTTGTGTTTTATGTTTTTAATTTAATTAACGTATTACTATGGGTATTGGATACAGATAATATCAAACTACCTGCATAGTTTCGTTAACCAGATAAAGTGAACTTCAGGACACTCATTGATCGTTATAAAAGGTAATGTTTTTGTTTTTATAATTTTTTTTTTATATTTCATGTACCTTTTGTAGTAGTACATAAATCAATGAACTCAGTGATGTGTAATCAAATTTTTAGTTTGATATAAGTTCCAGTTGATCTAGAATGTTCGTGAATCGGGAAGTTAAGTTTGGTTATTCGAAATTTCCGGAGGTGGTCTTGAATTTTTAAATTGACATGATGATAATATTTTTGTGGTTACAATAAAAATTAAGCGCCAAGAAATTCTATAATGGAATAGAATGTAGTTTAACATGAATTTTATCGTTTAAGAATTATAATATAAAATGTATTTTATGCTAGATTTCTCCTCATTGCATAAAAATTTAAAAGTGTATTTTAGACGTTTTCCATCAAAATTTCTTTATCGCGATATTTAATGATTTACTTTGAACAAATGTATTTCTTGATATACTGTACTGAGTATATCAAATGTAAGAAAAACATATTTAGGAGTTCTTGTACATGTTCTTATACTGAGAGTATTCTTTCCGCTTTGGTTCAAAATCGTTTTACCATGCTTAAGTAAATAATGTATTTGACTTAACTTCGATAATTTTTGTTTTTAATGCCTAAGTGGCTCTTGTAGAGAAGGAAAACGTGTACGATTTCTTGGTATCACAAAGTACCATTACCGGCAGGACATAAAATATATTAATATATTAAATGTTATACATTGATCATAGGGGTAAAACTGAATTAAATCAATTTTATGGTCTATAATATTTGCTAAACTTGATTCTGCACTAGATAACGGTAAACGTACCTCTTAGTTATAAATTTAATAAAAATTTAATAAAATAAAAATAAATGAACGGGAAAAGTTGGACCATTGTTTGTAAACTTCCAAAATTTTAAAATTTGCTAAATCTGGGGATTACATGGCTACGAACTTTAATCCAGTATGGCAAAGTGATTGGTTAAATAAAATAAAACTTCAGCTTTCAAAAGGTTCTCAAGGAAAACAGTACTCGTACATCCTCAATCATGCTTACGCAAATCATATTCGGGCGCCTTTAAAGTTAGCAATGTTTGTAGTCGTACTGAAGGAACTTAACGTTAATATCAGTTTAGAAGCAAAAACTGTTATTTTAACTCGTTTCCTGACGCGTGGGGCGTATACGCCGTTGAAGCCATTTTTTATTTGTTAAACTATGCATTTTAAACTGTACACCCTTCCTTTATAAGTATAAGTTTTCCACTATTTTAATCATTGTAAGGCATATGCCGGAGAAAACAAACAATACAACTGTAAAGCGTGGGCGCATGCTTTGATATAACTTTGACGCTATGTAAGCCAAATACAAATTAAATTTGTGTCCATTGCCACTGTTATCAATCGGTGAAATATCGACCGAAAGTGACTTTAACATAACGACCGATATTTCGTAATAGTTTTGGACGAAGACCCGGGTGCGTCAAAATTATCTTACCAAAACATAGGACAAAGCACTTTTATAGTGCGTTCATGACATAGTGAGCTATTTCGGAAAAAATTCTATGGAAACACACAAAATGTATTAAAACAACAACAAAGATAAAACAATTTCAACTCGAGTTCGGAACTAGTAGGCGTAATACAAAGCATTTCAAATAATTTGATTGGTTTTGAGTTCGTTAGCGAGTATAGAAATATTTGTTTCCGATGTCATGTACGCGACATTAATGCTATATTGTGCTATACAACTTTTGAATATTATACCCAGTGTTCCCCTAGACTGGGATCTCCAAACTAACCTCCAATTAATCTCCAGATAAACTTAAGTATGAAGTTTCGCCCGATCAATCAATCCATACAGGGATCAAATCTTTACCGAAAAATAGTTTTTTTTTGACAAAAATCGTCTTTTCCCCTTAAATTTTGGAAAACTGATCTGGACCGGTATTGTTGCAAATTTAATTTAGAATCTTTTAGTTCATAATCGTTTTTATCGTAAATCATATACTTTTCAAAATATTGAAAATAAAAAGTAAAAAGCTGCTATGGAAGCTGCCACATCGGTCCACCGATTTGAATTAAAAATCATTGAGATCTCCCAATTTAGGAGAAAAATTTAAGTATGAAAGTTCATCCCAATCAATCAAAACATTTTTTTGTCAAAAATTGTCATTTCAGGTTAAATTTTGGAGAAATGAGCTGGGCCAGTATTGTTGCAAATTTAATATATATGTTTTAGTTCATAATCGTTTTTCGGTCGGAAAGCATAAGTATAAAATTACATCCCGATCACCAATCCGTCCGGGCTGTAGAGAACCAACAGATATTTAGTCTGCCCTACATACATACGCACAGAGTTTTTGTATAAATAGTTTCGGCTATATAGCAAACGGTAAATCTGAAAAAACCCCTCCAACTTTAAGCAATTTTTGAAATATAATCGTAGAAGTTTTGGTCTAACAAACGTAAACGTTTGTTAATACGTAATACGTTATTAATTAACTTAACCTGTCTTTCTGCTTAAATTGTATGGAATTTCAAAATTTGTATAGTCTTATGATACTTTAATTCATATCCCCTATGTAAATAACGATCATGAATCCACAAAATTTAATTATTTATAACCTTGCTCAACCATTTTTTGGATCACCCTCTTATTTTTAAATTAAATTTGAAGTAAAAAAATTCTCGTTATTTTCTACGTCAATATTTTCTAAATAAAATTGAGGGTGCTAAATCGGATTGATTTTAATGCTTGGGTTTTTCTATTTAACACGTCGTGTTCTAGTCCGAAAATTCTATTAAATGTTGGCTGCTCTGGCTGGCAGTTCTTATTGTATTTCTAAGTATAAAATGTGTAGCCGAAATCTACATTGATTAGAATATTTTTTTTGCTTCAGTCAATCTATTATTTTGCTATCCTATCACATTCATTCCGTGTGATTTGGACACAGAATGTTTATTTTGTTTCATCCCATTGTCGCAATAATCAACACTACTAAATACCATTTTGCTAATTCAAACAGTTTGTATTTATTTATTTAACAATTTGAACAATAGAGCAAAGAATTTAATTAAAAATTAGATTTGTGTCTGTATATACGAGTAAGCGTGTATACACTTTGTTCCCGTCAAGAATGACCTAAATATGTTAAGACTATATACATACATATAATATGTAATTAACTTGAAATAAATAAACTTGCAAATAGAAATGGAGTATGTTTATGTATGTATATGCATGCAAATACATTCAATGTTTCGATAAATAAATACATTTTTATATTATAGTTATTACACTATTGGGAATCATAAATCTCGTTCACATACCATTCAGCAGCGGTTATAGTTTGCTTCCCAAACTTGTGTAATATACATATTTGTCATGTTTCCTCTTATGCATGTTATCATCTAACTTAGTTCTTATCTCAACATGAACAAGATTTCTGAACACCGGTCTGCTAATCCGCATTAGCGTGAACTGAAATAATTATTCTGTCATCAGGGTGTGAGACTGTTGATATTACGTATGTTATTTCAAATTTCAAATTAATTTTGACAAAACACAAAGATTTAACTTTATGATTTGCAAATAATTTATGGGTTAGTTTTTGAGTATATAAAAATATCCGGTAGACGGAGTAAATTGTAAGATTTGGCGACAATTTTCTGTGGAATGAATATGTCTGCGATGTTTGGTTTGCTGTATAATGAATCAAATGTAAATAAATTAAGAATGTATGACCGTTTGTTTTTGCCAAGATTTTTAAGAATTTAGAAATGTCAGTTTAACGATAAGCGAATATTTATCTAGGGATCAATGCTTTTGGTTAGAAAATTACAAGATTTTTAAAATGTGCCAGACTTATTAGAAATGTTTATTATTTTCCGGAAGAACGTATGCGCAAAGTCTTAACGATTGTAAACATGAATTATCGACCGATTCGTGGTATTCTTTGTCTTTAATTAGTAGAATTTTACGCAATAACTTACAAATGAAGCGAATTCTATTGTTTTTTTTTTCAAATTTAAAACACAAACACTAACTCGCGCATACATATCTCAACAAGTCTTTCGCATCACATCATTCAGTCGAGGCATGCGAATATTATTTCTTAAGGTTGAATTATGTCATATACGATTTTTGCTTTTCAATTTCACACAACATATAATTTATGATATCACATTTAAACAGCAAACCGAATTATAAAATTGGAAAGGAGAACGGAGAGCAAATTTTGTTCCCAAATAATTCAACCAAACACGTTTTTACCCTTATCTCACATACTTATCAGCATTTAGTTTGTAAAAATGTGAATATAGAAAATGGAAAATCCCAACAATGTATGTTTTTATACAGGAATTTTCTTGCATCGAAGCTTTTTACCTCAATGAAAATTTTCTGTATACACCAATTGAAGTGTAATGGTTTTTCACATTTTTAAGTGGCTTTTATGAAATATTTCAATGTAAATGTATATGCATATAGCGGCAAATTAATAATGCAAATGATTTTACTATGACGGTGTAGATTGTCACAATTATAAGGTGGAAATATGTATAAGCAACAATAACAGTAAAGCAAACGCGAACACTTGCTTGGAAATTTATTTTCAAAGGTAAATATAATCGTAAAGTGCTAAACTATGAACGAATGATTATTGAAAATGGAGTATCGAATACTCTTAGTTTTAGGTATTCTATAAAAACTAGCTGACCTGTGACTGAATAATCAGTCACGTGAATACATTTTGTTGAATTTTTGGTTAAGAAATGATTAAGAAGATTTTTTAAGATGTAAATTTGATGCACTTTTATCAAAAATAAAGTAAATTCATATACGCGGTTAATTTTTAAATCTTAAACGGCAAGCACGCGCTCAAATGTACACAGTATGACTTACGTGTCACATGATCACTTATGCACCCAAACTAAATATTAAAATTTCAAAAGGGAAAAGCACACAATTGCTGAGGCAAACTTTAATCTAAATATTTCATAAGAAATGTACAAAAGGATAATAAAATAGTAGTAAAAGATAATAAAATAGTAAAGTATATTACAATTTACATGCACAGAATCTCTTCAAAAATACATTCTTTGTTGTGATGCGCCCATTCTGATCATCTGATTGATCGCTTGTCTCAACAATAAACACCTTGAGTCCGACCAATGAGCGGCATCGTGAAATGGCCACGTACATTTGATCATGCGTAAATACGGGGGCCGGCAAGTACACTCCTACCTTCTTCAAGCTTTAACCCTGACTCTTGTTGATGGTTATGGCGAACGCGAGCTGAACCGGAAATTGAAGGCGAGACATTTTCAATGAGAAGATGCCTTCCGACGGTGACAGCTTAATGCGTGGGATGAGAACGCGCTCGCCTTTTGAGAAGCCAGTCAGCACCTCACATTCCAGAATATAGCGGTTTATTTTCGCGACGCGCATGCGTGTTTCATTGATTCGACCCTTGCTAGTGTTTAGATTTCTCATCAAACGAACGATTGCGTTTACCTTTAGCGGGATGGCATGGCGCGGCAATCCGGACCCTTCAATCTTGTTGAGAAGCTCCTCGTTCCTCATGCATGTCGTCACTCTCAAGTTTATCAGCACAATGTTTGACTTCTTGTTCGTCGGGCTGATTGGTTAGCGCGCAATCATCATTCTTGGGTGTAAGGATGATGCGCTCCTCGATGGTTCCCTCGGCTGGTGTTGTGTTGATGTCACCATACACGTAATCGATCACACTTTGAGGAAATCTGCCGGAAGTGTGATCGAGTCGGTTCGAGCATTGCCATTTCCAACAGAAAGCAAATATTGCGCAAACTCATCCTCGTTCTTGTTGAGTGTAAACTTATTTACCAATTTCCAAAGCGGGTTCAACTTGATGGTCGACTCGCAAGTTCGCGCGCGTCCCGCCTTTAGGTAGTCACCACACATGAGGATGATTTTCCCACCTAATGGAACACCCACTACCCGTCTATGATTGTGAGCTCTGCTCCTGGCATTATTAACTTTGAATTTAAACCGCGCGTTAATCATTAAGCAACTTTGAAATTGATTCGCGCGCCGACAGTGTTGCAATTTCGAATCTGAATCGCGTGCCAACTGTTTTACAACTTTGAATTTGAATCGCGCGCCACTAATTTGAACAAAAATATTTGCTTTTTGGTCGTCCCATAAAATTTTCTCAAATGTTGCAAGATTTCACGCGCACAAAAACTGGGAAATTTTCTGAAACCACCTGAGGTACCCATTTCGGGTACTTTCCGTGGAATTTTTCTGATTTTTCTAGCCCACGCACAGCGCAATATTTATGTCGCCATACCCTGAAAAACTCTAACGGATCGGATCATGTTTAGGGGTCATTTTAGGGTTGAGTATGAAAAAATTAAGAATATTAATATAATAGATAGATAGAAGATAGATAGAAGCTGACCTTCGACTGAATAATTAGTCACGTGAATACATTTTGTTGAATTTTTGGTTAAGAAATGATTAAGAAGATTTTTTAAGATGTAAATTTGATGCACTTTTATCAAAAATAAAGTAAATTCATATACGCGGTTAATTTTTAAATTTTAAATATGTAGATAGAGTGTCATGACAAAATTGTATTTTTACACTCACAACTATTAACACCAAAATGTGTGTAAAATCATTTTATGTTCTCTGTTTTGTTTAATTGAGATTCAATTACAAATTTTCTACTCATTTTGTCATCACAGTGTGTCATCACAAAAACATCGGCAATTTTAATAAATTTTTTCATGTCACGGTGTAATGCGCATGATTTCAGATTCAATATAAACATATTTTGTCATGGCATTCTGGCGTCGAGACAAAATTTTGCTGAGAACACCTGAGGTACCCGTTTCAAGTACTTCCTGGTGGAATTTTTCAGATTTTTCTAGCAAAGGCACACCGCTATATTTATGACGACCAACCCTGAAAAATTTAAACGGATCGGATCATGTTTAGGGGTCATTTTAGCGTTGAGTTTGAAAAAATTAAGCGTATTAATATAATAGATAAAAGCTTGAATAGGGCAAAGAAATTGAGATATTTTGTGTTTAGTTTTTTTAGGTCCATTTTAGATTTTAGTATGACTTCCAAATAACAGCAGTCTTCAAAAAAGTCAAACAAAATAGTAATGTGAATATTAGAAAATAGAACTAACAAGTCAAATAGTGAGCTCATTCGGTCCGCCAACTGTGTAGATATATAGAAATCATGGCTCAACATTTTGCCAACGGTTGGGATTGCCGAACTCATATTCTTAAATCCGCTGAAACTAAACAAAATAAAGTAATAATAAATCCTCAGCAAGAAGAACAGTAGAAACTAAGGTAAAGTACGAAATTAATCTAAAGGGTTTTTGAATAAGAGCGAGTCAATGTTGAAATAAAATAAAACAAGCTGTGTGTGAGCTGTGAGGTATTAACGAAATACTTTTTTTATTTGATCGTTAGTATTGGTTATGTCGGTCGACTGCGCCTTATTGGCTTAGACCTGCTACTTGAGGAAACCCCACAAGAAAAAGTCTATCGGGGTTAAATGATCTTGGCGGCCAATTCACGTCACCTCTGCGAGAAATAACCCTACCCTCAAATCGTTCATCCAGATTGTCCATCGTTGCGTCTGCTGTGTAGCACGTAGTCCCGTCCTACGGGAAACACATGTCGTCTACCTCCATAACGTTCAAATCGGGCCAAAAGAAATTGGCTAGCATCGTTACGTAGCGCTTACCTTTGACGGTGATGGCCTCACCAACGTCATTTTCAAAAAGAACGGACCAATGATGCCGGCGGGACAAAATCCGCACCAAACAGTAACTCTTTGTAGATGTATTGCCACCTGATGAACTTCGATTGGGTTGGCGATGGAAATGTTGCTTGTTAACATAGTCATTCATCCAAAAATGCACCTGATCGCTAAAGAAGATTTTTGATTTTAAAGATGATTTTTAATTTGAACGTGCTGCTCAATCGTATAACTTGTGATGGTGATTTCGCATCAGTGACTGAAAAAAAAAAAATATTAGACAGGCGCCACCAAAACAACATGGCCGCCACAGACTGCCAACATCGACTCGCTCTTATTGAAAAACCCTTTACGTTAAATGTCATTATTGTAGAGCTAAATTTGGCGATACTCTTTACGATCTATTGGACGCCAGTCCAACTATCAATAATTGTGGCTTTCAATCAGTTATAATTATCAATAATTGTGGCGGCCATCACAACAAAAGATTAAACCGTTTTACTTGAAAACAAGTCTAACGATTTTGTTTATAAGATCGTTAAGTATAAGAGTTGTGTAATACATGCTACACTTATAAAGTTAGCGACCTTAGCCTTCAACTAAAGGCTTTAAATATTTGGTAAAGGTATTTGAAATTAAGACATGCAAAATGACCCTTCGACTCTTCATACTTTCAAAGGAAAATGTTTATTGCATCATTGCATGCGTTATGATCACTAAGCGCAAAATATAATTCATACCGCAATATTAAGAATTTACGAGTATGACCCACAATTGTTATATATAATATAAATATATTATACATAATTATAAATTAAAGCGTTAAAAAATTTCAATATAAACATAAACTTTGGAAAGCATCGTAATAATGATATAGTACGAGTATCAAGAAAAGCAGTAAAATTTTGATATAATTTTCTGCAATTAAAGTTTTGATTTAAAATTTAAAAAACACTGAACATATGTGAGATTAATTCCACATATAAAATAAAACGTCGCCTCTATAAACAATTCACTAATCGTATTTAAATTATATTTTTTATAATTTGTCAGTTAGCATTCAGATAACATTAATCGAGATTATTTTATTTTTATACACATTTGACCCATTAAATTTTTCGCCTCTATTCCAATTTATGGTACACTTTCCTTTAAAAAACTAAATATTTGTTGGTGATAGTTCATAAATTAGATCGAAAAATATATGTCTGTTTTGTATGAGAGATTAGAGTTGTTTTTTTTATAAAAAAATGTAATAAAAATCAATATAGTCAGGTCCGAACGGTTTATATTTAGAAATATTAAAACATGCTCGAAATTTCATACATTTTGCTGATAGTGTTTCGATGTATGTCATGTCATCATAACCAGTTTTCTGCTGTATGTCAACTTTTAGGATAACCCAAAAACGTATCCAGCAAACTCAGCAGAAGTTAAATTTTTATTAATTCTAGTTGTGAGATATATGAGATATACAGAAGAGGGTTGATTGTTTTATGTAGTGTGTGAGTAGTGCGACGATATATTTTTATAGTTGGTATTGTGTGAAGAGTTTGTTTTATTACTATACCGACGTTTAATTTCGTGATTTATGCAGTTAAAACTTTCTGTATTTTAAAAGGTTCCCGATTGCCATTTACTTTCATATATACATTAATTATCTGTTCGATTAACGCTTATACATATTTTTTTATTAATTTATCGAAACAAATTAATTACCAACATTTTGATATACGATTAATTTCATATTGCAAGTCGACGGTCCCAATTACATACTTGGTTTTGAGGCATTTTATGTACATATATGGTAAGCTTAACTTAAACTTGAACAGAACATATTATGTTGTTGCATTTATTACTGCAATATGTATTGCATTGTAAGATCACTGTAAAATTTGTTTATAGGCGGATACCAACATAACATAAACGATGTGTTACGAAAATTGGGGATAAATACGATAACCATCTTTATTTTCGTTTGAAGACTTATGATTGATGATTCCCAATGCGGTTTTTATTGGTTTAATAACTTTGTGTCACAACAGTAATATAGAAACTAACTAGCTACTTACGACAAAGCAATATTTGTTTAATTAAATAAAAATTTGTAAGTAGAGTATTGATATGCAAACGAAACAAGGGTCTGCCAAGAATTAGTTATTATGAACCACATCTGTCACAAAAATTAGATTAGCCGTAGTTTCAGAGTCATATAATTTCCATGATTAAAATTGTACAGGTATAAGGCAACACCATACCGATGTTTGTTCATATCTGAAGTCATTTAACAATTAAAGAGAATATCCCGTCCCGTTGTCCTTTTGTAGGATTTTGGCAAAAAATGATTTTGCATAACTCTTAAAACTAATATTTTGATTTGACTTATAAATAGCTTCTCGAATTATTTCCAATGTCATAATCAAAAATTATTATTTGCTTTTATATTTATTTGAAATATAATTAATAGTACTGGCAGCCAGCCAAAGAAATAGATAAAGGCTCTCCGTCCCTATTTAGCCTTTTAAGATATCCTTCAAAAGAAAGAATCAGATAAAAAAAATCTTATTTATAAGTAACACATACTGCCAAAATTCCGCTGTACCCCGAGGTGCCGGGGTCTGACATGACTTCAACCAATTTATGTTACCGAATGAATACTCAAATGCAAATAAACTCTGAAGTGATTTATAATGACAGATCGAATGCGTTACTGAAATTCGTGTACTCTACATCAACTTGTAGTGTTTTTCTATCTCGCTCGTTAATTACTTTACTAGTCAATTCCATCGCAGGTTAGTAGATATAGATCGGTCAAGCATACTTATATCCGTGCTGCTGATTTAAAGTTGTTGCTATGTTATCAGGACCACAACCATTTCAAAAATACTTTAAGGCAGTTAAAATATTTTCTTCACACATAACAAGAGGAATGATTGATACGTTGTTGTTGCTGGGTTACTCGAATAATGTACTAGTAACCCTTGGTCTATATAGACTGATTGAAAAAATGGCGCAAACATGTCAACTATGTCTTTGTTAGCTGATATTGTTGTAGGTGGCTTTGCTGTCAGCTGATATTGTTGTAGGTGGCACAGCAGGGTTTTCTTCAATTTTGCGTTTGTTCCGAGAAATTTCCCAAAATTGTTTTGGATTTACTTTGATTAGTTCTTGAATTTGATCTAGTTAGAACCTGTAAAAACATATTACAAACAAAATGTTTAATTCGCGTTTTAACATTTTTTCCGAAATTTAAAGCTAACGAGCCTATCATTAAACCAAAACCAGAGAGAGTGAAGTTTGAAGCCTTATTTACAAACACACCGAATTAATTCTTAAAATAGAACACCCGCACATAATTTTTCATTGATGCTGCTGTTGATACAGTTCGATTTAATAAAATAATAGATGTGTTTTCATGTTCAAGAGTAGCAAACTAAGATTAAATGGAACATCTTAGTGGAAAATTAGCGGTTTCACAAATATTATTTGGACACTGACCGCTGTTTCTCGCTTGAAATATTCATAACAACACAATGTCATATTCCGTGAAAACTTATTTCTAATGTGAATCAGAGCCCAAATAGGGCGAAACAAACAAAATTGTCGAATTGTTTGGGAAAATCTGTACTTAATCGTAGAGAAATATAACGTATAATGCATCCTCAGCGAGTAACAGTTTGATGTATTCTGTGAGTAGCGGCTTCATTTTTTGTTGATAATGCAACAATTGAATAATTGCACAACCTTTGGTTTAGCAGGAGAGCATGGTAGATGGTCAGGATTCCGATTTGACGCAGTTTTATTTATATATAACATAGATCTTTGACGGCACCCACAGAAAGAAGTCTAACTTGTCTGTTTAGAGGGACCATCCAAAAACGATTCAGGCCCTTAAGCACAACATTGCTGGAGTTAATCACGAAATAGAGCCCAAAACCATCGAAAATGTACTGAAAAATTGGGTTTACAGGGTGAGCTATTTACTCTCAAGGTAGCCCGGGCCAGCCACTTGAAGTTGTATTTCATCAAAAATCGGAAGGCTTGCTTTTGCCAATAAAGCAATAACATTTGGTAAATTATTGATTTGTGTTTATTTTATAACATTTTTAAAATGAATCCGCTAAATGGGCCACCTCTTATTTTAGTGTAAATTGGAAAAATCCGAAAGTGTTTAATGAGTTCCTAATTTTTTCCTTTGCGCCATTCTTAAAATGATTAAATCGGTCTTTTACTCTTTCATCATACAATATAATTCATTGATCTTTGTTTTGTTTTTACGTAAAATTAGGAATTATTATAATCAAAGTGAAAATAGTTATTCGTTGGAATAATTTGATTTTACATAAAGATTTAATATTTGGTGATGTACCCATTATTTTTAAGCACCACACTACATCGCCTCCTCATAGAATCTACCAGTGATTGACATCTTTCAACTGGGATACTCCATCAACCGCTTTGAACGTTTTCTCAAAATTCATTTATAATTTTTGGCCTCGGCAATTTACTTAAACCACGTTTTACCACACCCCCCAGATGTTCTATCAGGGGACTGGGCTGGCCATTTCATTACATTAATTTTAAGTGCAGTAAACCAGGCTTTTACCACATTTGCCGTGTGCTTTGGATCATTGTCCTATGCTAAAACACCCGGCGGATGGGCATGTTTGCATCAGCATATGAAAGCATGGTATCTCTTAAATGTCCTCCATATAAATTTTTTTATGAAGATTTGCGTGGACCTATCATTTAGGCCCTACATCACTATACGAGAAACACCCCCATAGCATAATGTTTCCTCCGCCATGTTTGACAGTTTTTACTGTATAGCGCGGGTCGAACTTTTTTAGTTTTGTGTCGTCGGACATATTGTTTGGTGCAATGTGATTCGAAAAAAATAATTTTTATTTTATCGGACCATAACACGTTCCACCATTTTGTTATGTGCTAATCCAAATGGTCTTGTATGGTGTTGTAGGGTCTATATGCTGGGTATACGGAAAGCTTGGTAAAAAATGTTATATGGAGGACTTAAGGGATACCATGCTTTCGTATGCTGATGAAAACATGCCCTTCCGCTGGGTGTTTGAGCAGGACAATGATCCGAAGCACATGGCGAATGTGGTAAAAGACTGGTTTACTGCACATAAAATTAATATAATGAAATGGCCAGCCCAGTCTCCCGATCTAAACCCAATAGAAACCCTCTGAGCTGAGTTAAAATGTGGTTGAAGTAAATTGCCGAGGCCAAAAACTATAAATGAATTTTGAGAAAACGTTCAAAACGGTTGATGCTGATGAAAACATGCCCTTCCGCTGGGTGTTTGAGCAGGACAATGATCCGAAGCACATGGCGAATGTGGTAAAAGACTGGTTTACTGCACATAAAATTAATATAATGAAATGGCCAGCCCAGTCTCCCGATCTAAACCCAATAGAAACCCTCTGAGCTGAGTTAAAATGTGGTTGAAGTAAATTGCCGAGGCCAAAAACTATAAATGAATTTTGAGAAAACGTTCAAAACGGTTGATGGAGTATCCCAGTTGAAAGATGTCAATCACTGGTAGATTCTATGAGGAGGCGATATAATATTTTGCTTAAAAATAACGAGTACATCACGAAATATTAAATCTTTATGTAAAAAACAAATTACTCCAACGAATAACTATTTTCTAACAAGATTGCTTAAATTTCCCTATTAATTTGCACAGATGGCGTAAATGAATTAAAATTGAATACGATATAGTTCGATCTGTGATCACAATAAAGTGATAATGGTGATAATAGTTAAATGTTTTGTTTTCTACAAGAGACTGTCAATTAAAAAAAACATGTTTCAATTTTTGATATTGATGATTTTGTTAAAAAAAAATGTACAATATTATTTAAAAATTTCATAGAATTACCTATTATACTACACCACTGTACGTATACATTCTTGAACTGGTTAATAAAAGAAAAAGACGTTTTTCAATTTTTGTATTAAAATGAAACTTTACACATACCCGTAAATAAATTAATAGTTAAAGGAAAATATATTTTATTTTCTTTGTAAAAGTGTGTGTCATAGTTTTCAAGGCTAGAGAGATGTGGTTGAGTATCGTTTTCAGAGTTTGTCTATAAAGAATTTTTGTTGTGCCTTTTTAAATTTTATATACATATGTACTTACGAATATGTACGTACATATAGGGGTAACATAAATTTATGAGCAAGGATTTATTTTTATAAAAAAAATTGTTTTGAGGGTGAATGTTATATAAAACGATGCTTGCTTGTTCTAAACTTTGGAAGAAAATATGTAGTTATTTTGTTTAGTAAAATTTTATTGTCACAGATCAGTTATTAGACTATATTAGTCTCATATCAAAAGAGGGGATGTGACAAAGGACACTTGAAATACGAATGTATAAATATTGCGATTAATTTGAAAATACCTTTTCCGTGCATAAGGGTGGGATGTAATATTTTTAATTAAATCAATCTTATTCAGTATTTGTAGTATGACTTGCTTATGATGTATAAACTTGTACAATGCATGTGAGTAGACTTGAGTACACATTTCTTCCACATGGAAAATTATGTTTGATATAGAGGTTGCTTCAAGTTTTAAATCCCAAGGTAATACACAATTTGCTGATATGGTAATCATCTTAATTACGATGGATCCTAAAAATTTAAAATTTTTGTAGATTTTCATTAATTTGCTAAACAACGTGCGTAAAATTTCATTCATGATTTTTCGAATTATTACTAACACCGCAAACTGTTACACTTTGTAAAATAAAATCTTACACGAAACACCTAAGTATGTCTATCTAGTTCTAGATATAAATTATTTGTTTCTTGCTTACATTAAATAAGAAAGAATAACTTTGAAATAGTTTTTTGTTTCTGTTTATTGTTATGTATGTAAGTAAAATTACGACAGTTTTATAATTAAAGAAACACATGATATGTGTAATATGTAACGTTTGCAAGTATGTATATTTATTATGTGCACGTACAGTAAATATGCGGTAAAAGAAAAAAGCGAATGTTAAACTAAATGTGTTTTCAATTTAAAATTCATAGATGCAAACATGAAGTTCAATGGATCCTTATATATTACTCATATCTCTTGCATAGAGACGAAACGAGTTAGTAAAGGAATAAATTGATTTTAAGAGGCAACAATATGGAAACTGTAGTACAATGATCACAACCTCTGCCAAATCGAGTAAACCGCTCCAAAGATCGCGTTATTTTAGAGAATTATCTTTATGATAATGTTGAAAGAGATTTCACTTAATGTTTGGTTAAGGGATCCACCTATTTCATTTGAATTACAACTATATGTGGTGTCTCCAAATTGTTTAGATTGTTTTCCTCACATTCAAAATTGTATCGATTTTAAAACGATTATATTTTTTTTACTCACTTACAACAAAAATGTGTTACTTATCTCGGTTTCATAGATCTAAATATAAATTAAGATACATAAGTACGTCTGTAATTTAACGATGCGGCAAAATGGAAATGCAATTTATTTCATATTTTCCTTTTTAAAACTCAAGATGCTGTTGTATGCATATTTAATTTTACCCAGTGAAAATTACATAAATTATGTCTATCTATATAGACATCTTAAAGTATATTAAATTATCTGAATTTGTTTATCAATAGCATGGTAAATTTGTATGTTCATATTAAATACAGTTAGTAAAGTATACGTATATTACACTCATATCGGGACTCATGACCTACGAAGGTTGCTACTAAAACACTGGCTTCATTTAATTTATAATTTAATATGTTTTATAGATTTTTTATTCCACTATGGAAAATAAGTTAAGAACGATTTTATTAAAACAATGTTGTTATGTACGAAGTACGAATACCGTTAAAAAGTTCGCGACACTCAACAAAAGATTAACATTTATAATTTGTGATAATTTTTACTTTTATTGATAATTTATTAGTTGTCGTCATCATAAAGTTTCGGTGTTTAGTGAAACTGGAAAGTGTAAAAGAAATTTGCAAAATTTAATACATTACGTTCGATTCGAATCCGGATTTAATATTTCTGCCTCCCAATACTCATTCGAAGATTTGTAATTTTATTTGTGCTCTGAGTAGTAGGTGAGTGTATCCCGATATTTAATGAATAGTGAAAGTTGTACCAGTAACTAAAATTCGTGATAAAAATCTTATTTCTAACTACATATATGCCTATTTCAATCTTGTCTGCTCTCGATGAAATCTTTGAAACAGCTTTATATACTCGAATAAGGATTTATTTAATAAAGTCCAGGTTTTTCTATGCGAAAGAATATTCAATTTTTTAATCTATATAAAGCAAAATAAATAGCCTGCATTTTTTGTTGAACTTTCAACAAAACATAACACGACGATAACATAACGTAACACGACATTTATCTTCAACTCCAAGAAAAATATCCAGTTTGCAAGATATCTATAAACTTCATTATATTTCAATATCAAAGATACGGCGCTTTCGTTATTGACGTTTTGTTAGTTACAGGCGTTGGAAGGTAAACAATTTCTAGAATCAGTCGTGGAACTGGAGGTGTTATCATCTTAAAACATGGTACAAGGATAACCATTGTTAACTAGGGTGCGACTGTCGTAGACAGGACAACCTTAGCTACATTTATTGTTGCCACTATCCTTTTAACTGTACCCCGTAGGCGGCATTAACCCGCTAGCTCAGCGGTAAAGGTTAATTGGCCGTGGGGATGGGGATACAAAGATAGCGGCCTAGATTACCGCCGGAGGTAACAAAATAAGACGGGTATGGATGGGAGAGGGCATCGGGCCCTTAAATAATGAATTGGGCCATCAGCCCATTGCAGAGAAAGCCGGTCAGACGCTGACCGTGGTTGTATTTAAAAAGAACTATTCTAGCATGCTAAGGATTCAGAGGCCTCTCGGGCCTGAATCCTTAAGGGAATCCCAAAAAAAAATGTTAAGCGTATAATTAGCAGTGGTATGCCACAGTGCTCGCTAGGAAGAGGAAAAGATCCAACTCGTGTCACCAATTTCCCTCCCAACAAACCCCGTGCCAACCCACTACTGTTATTTAGTTTGTTAGTCACAATATAAATATTACCTACCTTAAATCCTGTTGATACGCTTTCCTTTTTTATATTTATTATTTTTTTTTTTTTTTTATATCTGAAGCACACAACTTTATATTTTATATGTAAAAAAAAATGAACACAATTATTTTCCTTGAGTATTTATAAGCAAACCAATTTTTTTTTTTTTTATTTATATTTCTAAATGAACACAATTATGTAACTTATAAAAAAAACTCATTTTTCTTCTACAACTTATTTTGCTTTTTCTTAATTAAATGTAATTATTTTTTTTCATTCACGCACAACACAACTCTAAAGATAAATAGAATAATCAAAATTAATTAATTGAAACAAAATTAAAATACTATCACACTACTATTCAAAATAAATATATAAACAAAAAAATATTTCTTTACTTTACTCGAAAAATTAAATTTCAGAAACCAAATTAAACCGCCTATAAATAATTAAACGAAAAAATTAAGTTTTTTTCTCTCATCAAAATAAAATTAAAAATTATATTTAAGGTTTACTGCTAAAAACGCAGTAATACGTCTTTACATAACGACCGTTCGACTAAAACTCTCCACAGTAAAAGTATAAATCCGCGTTCGTTTCTTTATCATCCAACGTTCACCCCCTGGTCTATCTATCGACCGCCCGTCCACCAGAAAAAAACCAAAAACGCGGTTAATTTTTCTAATTTTTCATTAGTTGGTTGAGAGGGGGAAAAAAGTGTTTTCGTAATTAAATTGAAAACCTCAACCAATTTACGAAATCAAATTACCGCGCAAAGTAAAGAAACATTTTTGCATACTCGGGTAATTTGGCACAACTCCGGATGCAGTCTTTCTTTTATTGCATCGGTTATGCCATTTACCTATGCACAAGTATATGAAAAAAAATTACATTCCCATATGTGCACAAAAGACGTAATCCAATTACGTTCATGAACATATTTTTAGCTCGTTTAACCTTGGTACATAAAAATTCTAACGTGAATGAATTATGTATGTCGGTTAAATGAAACCTAAGAGGAAATGTAACAACTTCAAAACATGACGGTCACGTTGAATTGGAAACAGGTGAAGATATCGTCTTCGAAGTCATGTTATTATGGGATAGATGGATTGGGATTGGTCGGTAACAGAATTAGATATAATTCCGTTACACCATATACAATTCGTTTCAAAATAATGAAATACCAGAAATTTTTGGGATTGTAAACCTCCATTTTATTTTATAAACCTGTCAAAGTTTACAGGAGGACGAAGTTTTATTTTTGTAAGCATCTGAAAGTTTTTTCGAGCTGTCTGAAATCAATCATTTATAAAGTGCGACCTTCATTTTAGCCTTAAAGAGCCTGTTTAGCCATTCTATTTGCAGATTTCTGTTTTTTTGTCCAAACATAGAGGTTTGTCCACACAAAGAAATCACTGGACAAAACTAAACCCAGCTAAATGTATATTATAATATATAAAAATAAATTATATTATGTATAGAGAAGAATCTATATGTAGACAGATTTGACGAAGGGGGGAATATAGTACACCCCAATAGCAAATCTCGATGATTTTTTTTGAAATTTCAACCCAGAATAATTCACAACTAAATGTATAAACAAATTGAATCTATAAACTATGCAGTTTAGTATTTATTGCAATTAAGATACCATTATCTGGAGAAAATCCTCTAACAAATTTATAAACCACATAATCAGCACCAAAGAGTTCACAATTCATAAAAACCGCATTGAGCCATATTTTCGGTAAAACGATAACAATAAAACGACTTTCCTCTACATTCAAATGAAAGTTAATAATCTTGGTACGTAAACCGAGCACATTTTGTTAATAACAAATTTCATTAATCGAATTACGAGGGGGTTCAAAAGAAGCGGTAAATCTAGATGAAGATGAAATAACAGTATTAGACATTTTTTATTTAGTTTTTTAATCCTTATTTATTCTACTGACAAAAGGATAACATGTAAATACTGTTTCGTTTAGTTTCTGTGAGTGATTTTATGAAAATGTGTTTCGAAAATTTAAAAAATCGAAAATATCGTACATTGTGCTTTATTTAAATGCCTTGAAAAAAATAATTTTCCTTGAAAAATATTCTAAAGATATCGAAAGACGAATGCAAAATATTTACGGAGAATCGAATCAGCAATATCAAAGTAGGCCTCTCTATTCAAACAAGATGAAAGAGTCACTGGAAGAAGATCCTCGCTCTGGAAAACCAGCAGACGCTATTTGTCACAAAATGGTCATTTTAACCGAGGATCTTATATTGGAAGACGGATGATTCATCATTTAAAAATTGAGTATGATATTGGGACTATTAGCATCATGATTATCTAAAGACAATCATCTTTAATTATTGCTATAAAAGTTAATGCGTAATGAGTTCTCCGAAAGTTGATAGGAAATAAAAATATAGCGAGTTTACACTTCTAAGATAATTTTAGAAATGATTGATCACGATCCGGTTAATCACCACCGACGATAAGCGCCCAAAAAGCCGAAAAAATCTAATAAAAATTTTAATTAAACATTTTTTTTTTAAATCTTTAAAAAATCACTCGATCGATTTCGACTTGTTAGGTAATCCATCATCAGAAGTATCTACTCTGATGATGACCTAACAAGTCGAAATAGATCGAGTGATTTTTTAAGCTTTCTGAAAAAAAAAAATTTAATTAAAATATTCAAAATTTAATTTTTGCGAAATAAAAACAAGTGTTACTAAAAATGTGTTTTTTAAGTGTTAGTGTGTTTCGCTATGTGCCTATACGGCAAATAGTGTTAAAAGTATAGAAGAGTATTTTGAAGAACAGGAAAAATAATTTGATTTTGATGGTTTAGATTTACCAAACTTATTGAATACTTCTTCTAGGTTTTATAAAAAAAAAATATGAAAAAGACTACCTAATATCCAAGTTACTGACAAAATTATTTAAAATCTATTGAGTTTTTAGAACGACTAACAAACTTATCTACTAATACTCCAGTTGGTCAAATATCAGGTTTATGAAGTTTATTCCATGCCAACCTTAAAACGTATGAAATTAAGCCGGTTTCATCTTGATTGGCTGAGACAAGCAATTTGTAATCAAGAACATATTTAGTCACACTGTATTTAATCACAATTGGTTTTCATTTAAGAATTTTTGACTGCTTTAGTAGTGGTTGTACTTTCAATAATACACGCTAACTGAGGTGACTGGGGTCGATGAGGAACAGAAACAAATCGAACTCCTGTCTGTTCAACTCTGATTCGTAATATTGTTTAATGTGGGCAGCATTTTCAGTACCGCTGGAGTTTAGTAACTCAATTTTCCAGTTAATTTCACTTTTAATCTTTTAAGACCTTCAATGACTTTGTTAGCTAAAGGAGTCACTGAAAGTGCGACGCTACAGCACACTGTTCTTTTGAATGAACAACTTCTCCTGAAAGATATTTGCAATCGGAACAAACAAACTTAGCCAAATGCCAATCCTTAAAAAATTAGAATGACTTTTAGCTGTGTGCATAGTACTATAAGGGTTTTCGAGAACTTGGCTTGATCCATATTTTGATTTATGTACTTCATAACGTATTTCAAATTATTTTGTACTCGTGCTCTTGTATTAACTTTCGCACAATAGAGATGTAATTTTATAAAAAGCTGTATTATAGTTTTTTTAATCAAAAAGAAATTTAACTTATTTATATCAGAATCAAATTTATCATTTTCCAAAAATTTTTATATTGAACAACTAAATTTTTTAAAATTTTACCTTAACATTAAACTTAACTTTTGCTGAGAGGAAATGTTATATGTTAGCCCGTTAGCCATACAATTCCCCCTACATATCAGAATTTGTATGTATGATTTAGTTTACATAAAATCAGAATCATCAACTACATACTTTAAATAACCTAGAACAAAATGTCAAGCTTAATACAATATTATAATAATTTTTTTATGTCTCGACATGTAATTGTTTTGAGTTTTCAAAACCTAAAAAATCTAAAATAGTTGTTTTCTATTCAAGCAATGGAACAATACACGTACTTCATCATTTTATGTACAGAATATTGGTATATAGAGAACTGAACGCGCTCGAAAATATAAGGTGTGATTCATCCCCCAATACAATTTAATTGAAAAGTTAACTGGAAACACAGCTGTACGGTAATATCAATATTTTATTAATTCCATTTTATTATTTGATAAATTAAAAATAAAATTTCCATTCAACTGAAGTCAATCAACTCTTTTGTTGGGTTGTCGAGTAAAGATCAACAATGAATTCACCATATGCCGAGAAAATAGTAAGCGAATTTTTGGCAGTAATTTATTATAATTTCTCTTTCGTCGTGATATCTTTACGAGGCAAGATTATTTTTAATCCAACTCTTTACAGGCATACGTACATATTCGATTAAATTAAAATGCCTCAACAACTAATCACAACTAAGCAGAAATTAGAAGTAAACAACAAACAATACAGAACTACAAAAAACATATGACTGGCATGACATGGGTGACTATATCCATGTTGGTAAATAATTAATCCAACTTTATAATCTCGTTTCGTGAAGACACAATCAGCTAATAAATCAGTATTGTCAACTATATGGAAATATATTAACATATCTTTTAGAAAAGCAACTCTGGTGATTTGCAGTGTTCGTTAAAACTTTATTCTTATTTTGAATTTAAGACAAATAAAATCACAGCCAAATCAGAATCTAAAAAATTCTAAAGATAAGCTAAAATCAACTAGTCCTAAGCCAATTTATTTAAATTATGTGTGAGATTTAAGGGCAAGCTGGCGCCTCATCAAACAAATTTTGTAAAATAAAAGTTGGTTTAATTGTTCACTATTTGATCAACGACAAGAATTTTTTAAAATCGTTAAAATTTTCTAAAGGTCATCTATATTTTAGCACCCCAAGCAAGGAAAACCACAGAAAAATATGATTTCATTCGATTAAGCTCGAAACACTGGTGTTCTAAATCTAATAATAAGTCAGGCCTGCGAATATATAGTAAAACAGTTAAAAAAGCTATAAAACTTAGAACTAGAAATGCGAATGCAACATATATTAAATTCACAGGTGAATCGAGATTTCAATTTTTTATACTAATTTGAAATATTTGTTAGATTATATTAAAAGAACGTATTGCACCGATAATAAGAATGATCAGTTAAAATGAATAAAGGGTCTCCAAGTTTTATACGTGCACCGTCATATACAATTATTTTTTAACAGCTGTTCGAGCATGCAAGACCTTTTATCCATTTTAACACGCCCATCTCCATGCATATTACAAAAACCTGTGACATTTTATCAAAACCACACATATGCGCGCAGCTTTATAAATAAATCTTTTCTAACTCTCTTTTCGATCTGAATCGAATGTCATCATTTTTTGATTGCTTCTCTTTAGCTGGGGATGCTCAAGATTTTAGATGCCGTTACATTTTTTAAAACGATATTAAAAAATTCCTAACTACTGAAACCAACTGACCAATAGTGACAAAATAGTTTAATTTTGCACCAAACTTTTGTTTTTATAAAATTCGCACAAATGGAGGTAAAGAGCTGATCATAAAATGCTCAACAACCTTTTGTCGTTTGCGATCTATATAGATGGTAACCCTAAGAAATTATATTTTATGGCGTTTGGGATGGAGCCAAAATTTGTTGAAGTAAGTTTAACCGTTGCTGGTAAACATCTGCCATGTATAATTTAGTTTTAATATTAGCTAAATACATATCTTTAGCTATTCGGAACTATTTGTCTATTATAGTATCTATAAAAAACATAAAGATAAGCAAAATTTTATAATACCTTAAAATGAATAAAAAGTTAAATCCAAAAATTTTAATGGAGTGCTAGAAATCATAGCTCTAAAAATAAGTTATGAACACAAAGATGTATTTATTGCACATCTCTTGCTCCTAATTTACAAATTACATAAAATATCTTAATATTTTATAACAGACTGTCACACGCGGCTGAACCAAATAAGAAGCAAATACATTGATGTCGTAAATTAAATCCATTTAAGACAACGACATCCAAATAATAAATAAAATTAGAATTTGACATCACATAAATAAATAACACATAATATGTAACTTGTTAATTCTATGTCTTCATCGGTTGACAAATACTAACAAAAGTAACAATTAAATTAGTGACAATTTAAGCGATATTTGTTTTTTATTTGTATAATGAGACTTACTTATTATAATGTTTATTATATTTGATGTGGTCAAACCGAAATGTATGCTTACTTAATACATAATTATGAGTCGAATACATACTCGGACAGAGGAAGTAACTGATAACCAAAAAATGTTTACGATGATTTAATGATTTTTGTTTATTAATAACAGAACTGAAATTAAATTTATTGCTATTTTATTGTTATTTACTCATAAAACATGAAAATTCATGTTTAAATGTTACATAATTAACGACATTTTGACGTAAAAATCAATATTTTCACTAGCAATATTTTGGTGTGCTTTATTGTCATTCATTGTCCGGATAGGATGCCTGTTTATTTTGTAGTTGATGGCGGGTTCTAATGGGCACCGTTGTTTTGTATTTCCAAAATTTAATTGGAAATTGTGGATAAAAATAGAATTCCATATGCTCGTAATTCATATACATATTTATAAGAAATGAAACTTTAATTATTTAAATATACATTTAGAATCAAATTAGTACATCAGAATATTAATATGATGGTGTTAGTAAGTTGGCCAGTTCTTTTCGCCATTATTGATACTTTTTTATTTTACAATAATATTTGTAGTATACTAATGACAATTACAAATTCTTCCCATTCGACGACGTGTAATATATTTGTATATGGTATACTTGGTTAGTATAAACCCTTGAGTGACATTAAAATGCTCTTATCATATGTTAAATAATGCGTTATTGAAAGAGCCAAGATAAACTGTAAAAATAATGTTAAATAATTTTTTTATGACATTCTAGAAATATCAGACAGAAAAATAAATAAGTGTGGATGATTTTTCATCTTTAATTCTCGAATGCCGTTCGAAACGCGTTTTCTCTTTAGTCAATCGTTAAGCACGGATATTCTACTATAGTTTTCTCACCCGACGTAGTGTTATTAAGTTGTATAAAACATATAACATCAAAGAACAGAAACTGGGGCGTCTGTTTTATATTACATTTTAGAAACTTAATAAAATCTGATCATAACAAAAAATAGTAATAATATTGAGTTAGACATGTACTCGTACATAGGCAATGCAGGATTTAATCATGTTTTATGGTGTTTATAAGTATTTCTATGTATAACATAATCGTACTTATGTTCTACACATGTTTTTCAATTAAAAAATTAAAATTGTTCGTGTATAAAACTGATAATATTTCGGGCCTTGCTTGATATCTCATCACGTCTAGCTTTCTCTTTATATTTCAAATTCGTATTTTTTACAGTATACAAATAATACAGCTTAGCACATTTGAATCATGAGAAATAACAGTCCAGTGGCAGTCTCACTGCGCATCAACAGACAAGACAACTAATTAGTAATCGAATATTTTAATTAACTGGTTGCAATTAAATTATGAACTTTTTAAAATAACTCGAAAAATACAGATCCTTTTCAAAAAAGATCCAAGAAATCATTCATTGGTTCCAAGGGGAAATAACATGGATTTATGTATTTTTGATTTAGTGAACATTTTCAAGGTCATTTTGAGTTTCAACGTGTTATGCGTTTTTTATCTTGAATGTGAAGCATGGTACATGACTTAACCGATAGATTTACTGACCGTCAATATTCTTTATCTTTCATAATTGTAGACCAACATAGTTGCAGTGTGCTGCAATATTTGTGTTAGTTGCAATGTAACTTTAAATTAGAAATAATCTGTTATCTGACTGGAGTTCCTTCAGTATAGGTACTTGATCGTGGATTCCTGAAAAGTTGTGTATTGACCACCATCATCTTAAAAAGTACTAAGTACTTCAAAATTTTTAAGTTTTGCTGTGCTGTGTGTGGATACGACGAAGCCCCGGTGCTCTACATTAGCATGCTTCGTATAAAGAATGTCTGCACTTAGACGCAATTAAGCTTTTAACATAATGATTAGAGCGCGCTACAAAGCAACACTTCTTTCGTACACACATCTAAGAATCTGTTCCTTTTTGGTAAAACTTGCAAAGCTTTGTTTCCAAAGCAATCAACCGTAATGATTCCAATATCAGTTGTGTCACATTTAGCTTTGGGTCGCCTAAATACTGAAAAATGATACTAATAAGATAAAAGTTATCTATTTTTGATCTAATTTCGAATAATATATGTCGCCGAGCTATGATATTTTCTGCGACTTATATCACAATGTAGACTATGCGATTTTGGATTATAGGATGTCGTGCAGCTGGTGTGACTTCTATTACCTAATTGATTTTCCTAGCATCTCTTAGCCATTTTTTTAAACTAAGTATGTATTAAATACTCAAGTGTTATTGTATTAAATTGATTTGGTTAACAATCATCGCTTTCAAGTAGTCGGAAGCTATTCCCTAGGTGAGGTGTTGTTCCCACTAAACCAACTTCAGGCAAGTCTTTACTATCCATAAAGAATTTTATAGCTGTTTAATTCACTGTTTATTAGAATATCACTTCTATTAGATGTTTACGAAAGTCGCTCATTGTATCAGGTTACCGTCCCTTGTATTTACACTGTACTTTTATCAGTTAGCAATGGTAGGTCCTTTGATGCTTCACGGTTGCCACTGAGGTTTTGGGATGTTTTGTACCTGATTAATCGCTGTTGCTTCAGTTTGTCTTGATCATATAGTTTCTCTAGATATATGTAATCTTGTTTTTCGTACTGCTAGAAGTAACTTTGTTTATTTTTTAAAGGTCCTTATATATGTAATAAGTTTATTATTGCTCTGTGTTTATAGCTGCAGAGGGTGTTTGATTTTTGTTACCATCTTTAGATTGAATTTTTTTCGATCGGAATTCGAAAAGTCGTTAGAAGCTAATGAATGTCAAAAGTCTGTCTGCTTCCCTCTGCTTCCGTCTGTCTGCGCCGTAGTTGAATTTTTGGTGACCAACAACGTGCATTTGATAGATTCATTTGGATTTTTTAAGTAAATGTATATAGCTTAACTAAAAGTGGGATTGTATAATAATGAAAAAGTGTCAATCTTCGAAAAAAGTTCATAAACAATTTATTAAGTGCAAGTATTTTCCAAAATAATTCTACTTATTTTTTATTTTGTTGGCGCTACATCCCATGTTGGGGTTTGGTCGCCTCATGACTGAGTTTGCATAATCAAATTATTTTGGGATTAAGGTCGATATCACCGATGAATCAGAGCCAGGCGCCAGAGCAGCTTAAAGGTCGCAATCTAACTCATTCCAAGCAAGGGATCTCTTGGTTTTCCCACTAAAAGGAAAATTTTAAGTCGGTATATTGCGCTTTTATAAAGGAAAGCCAGCAATATTTTTTAAAATTATGATGTTATTTTTAAACTTTTCTATGCAGCTTTGACTCTGGAATGAAATCAACAATAAGGCAACAAGTATAAAATTTTATTTGAAATTTTATCAAAATAACTGTTGTACAACGAAAGCATTCTCAGACTATTTTGGCCAAGTAGATTAAATCTTGTGTACAAATTCATGAACCTCCCCTCCACATACCTCATTTCCATTGCTTCAACGTCATGGACATTGAATCCCCTGAACCAATTAGGGCTTATTTACCTTGTTTGCATTCCGAAACATTTTTTAATGAATTCAGCAAAAATAGATTCGCCTAAATGATTGCGGTTCCTAGGAACACATGTTTTAATCGCTCCTTTCTGAAATAAATAAAAAGTTCAATAATTGCGCGCGCCAAAAATGTATTCATTGATCGTCAACGGATTACAGTAAGATAATTTATTATTAATCCTAAAATAAAGCAATTTCTACAATGTTCAAACATATTAGAAGTGTTTTAATGTTTTTCAAATATTTCTCTCGGTTATGTTAAGGGATTCTCAGTGTTCTCACATTATTTCGGGTTTGCATTATTTCGAAAGTATACTAATTGACTCTTTATCAGGTAACTGAAGGAGCTTTACTTACTCGTTCCATCTAATCGTTGTAGCTTATTCGAGAGTTACTCTGAACTAATTTCTCCTATGGCTACTAGTTCGTAGGTTCCTCTAAGACTGTTTAATTTTTTATATCACAGAACCATGGTAATTACAAAGAGAACAATATTTTATTCATTGAAATACCGCATACATCAAACTCTGGTCATTAATTTCCGTTACTTGGCTGACATAGTTTAACAAAAAACCACTTCAATTTAAAAATAAACTGTATAATAAATAATTGATTTTTGTTATTATAATAATCAGCATTATAAATTTATTCATATTTGGTTTTTATCCAGCACACACCACAATAAGTTATTTATAAGTGAAGAATGAGAAAGAACAAACAAAAAAATGTTGACAGTGATTTTCAATTGATGACAATAAAAATAAATCTTAATCATAATTTTAAATTACAGCATGGATGAATTACATATTTTTGAGCTGGGTAACTTATATGAATGAACTAAAAATATAACACATACATACACAATACATATGCTGCTGATTAATGTGACTTGCAATTATTTATGTTTAACCCTTGTACTCGTATGATTGAAAATTTGAGATCATGTTTTAGATAAAAAAAGTATCGCATATACTTAATTAGTATATTTTGAATTAAGTAGCATTTATCACCAACTGTTGTGATTTTTGATGTAAGAGTTAAGACAAACAAATAACACATTTCGTTAATGGTTGTATTTCGAAATAGGTTAATAATATTTTAAAAAATCTAGCTTGTAATTTAATTATAATTTATTATTTTAGTAAACAATAAATAATTTTTCTTTGTTTACGCAATTTAATATCAAAAAGAGATTTTTTCAATATTTATAATTGATGGTTATCAATGATTTATCGGTTTTTGCAATAACTTGCAAGTAATAATATTAAGTGAAAATTCTCTGGAAATTATATATTGTTTTACTCGACTATCCCAAGATATCTGAACTCGTATTATATGTGTGTGGTGCCGCTTACAAATTTTAAAATTGTCTTTTTTAAGCAAACAGCAATTTTTTATTCCGTCTTTTTGAATGAAATAAAATTGTTACTTGTTTGTTACTATTATCAAGATCTTAATTGCTTAAGAGAGATGGGGAAATGTCTCTAGTAAATAATTTATTTAAGTTCTTTGAAAGTTGCATATGAAATTTGTAAGAGTTGTACTTCTTTTCCTTAGCCCGATTTGGTAAGCCACGCAACTTCATCAGAATATGACCGCAATTCTCAATTTCTTAGCGGGTATTGTAACAAAAATCACATATTAAATATAAAATCAGGAAACATCTCATCTCATTTCAAATTCCTGTTCAAAATCAGAAAATCCGGCTGTTTCTTTTCAAATTTGAGCCTCATAAATAGCTCAGAAAACAATGCGGCAATCCTGGTTTTTAATTAATATGCGAATTTTTTTTCAAATTTAAAATTTCTTGATTCGGAACCATAATTTTGCCAATTTTTGTCCAATTTTCCAGACTTTCAAATAGTTCGTTATGACTGCACAAAATATATAGTCGGCTAGTTTTGTTGCATTGTATTGATTTTTTTCTAGTTTCATATATACATATCGTGATATTATTTAAAAATATTGTTAAAACTACATTATTGCCATCTATCTACATCTTCCGAGACTAGTATGTTGGTCCGTTTTCTTTAGAAATTTTATTTATATTTTATATATGTATGTATATAATTTAATTACAAGTGAATTCGAAGGGTATGCTACTAGAGGAGTTCTTCCAACAAGTTTTACATCAGGATTTGAGATATATTTCCCTTTATTTTTTGTAAGGCCATGTATTAGGTTATACGTTTAATGTACTAACTTTTGAATTATCGTAATTGCAAGATCATATATCATCTTTAATTAAATCCTTAATACAGTATGTATTAAAAAATTGATTTTTTGCGGGCACAAGTAAAATTCATACAGATAACATTTAAATTTTAACTAAAACTACAAACCTAAAGTTTAAATTTCCTAAATTTAAAAATATATTAGATCTCCAGCAACTACAACGGAATACAGAGAAAAAAATCAAGCATCACGAATTGTTTCGGATCGTTTAAAAAATCTTATAGTTTTTAAATTTCTTATTCTCACCGAACACTGAAATAGTGCCACAAGTCACTTGACACCAGTCATACAATGACTTTGCACAGCCTATTTGTAAGAAAAGTTATCGAAATATAAAAACGTACGGAAGTAAACTGAAATTTCTTGAATTGAATAAAATCTTATTACAATTAGGAATTACTTAAATGCATCCTGAAAATAAATATTTAATTTTCCAACCAAAAGTGTTTATCTGTCAATAACATGGTAAACATTTATCTAAATTTATTTAGCAGAGTATCATAAAATATAGTGGTCAATCTGACGCTGTACTCATCTTCAAAATAAAATAAATATTCAATAACAAAATCATAACAATAAAATAAATTTTATGAGCAGTTCTTAAAAGCATCCCAGCCATAAAATATAAAATCGCGTACATGTTCATATTGAAAATAGATGTGATCGATTATTACTATACAAAGCGACCCTCAGCTATTTAATGTATTCGCATATTTTATTGCTATTTATAAAATTTTATAGCATAACACTCTTCTGTATAAATATTTATTATTGTACATTTTATCCTTAAAGCTTAACTGCAAAGCAACAACAAACATCTGGCAATCTTAAAAATAAATAAATTTTCTTTCACTCCGAACAAACCAGTCTAAAAGATGGAAGAAGAAAACATTTTTTTGTAACATTACAACAATTTCTTTTGTAGCAACATTAAATTTACTTGATAAGTCAAGTAATATGTGTTAACACATTCCACATAAGAAATCAAAATAAAATCATAAATTTAAATGACCAAAACCTTTTTATCTTATATTCAACCAAAGTATTCTTGTAAAACTTAACAAAAATATAAGCAATTTATTTTCTATTAATTCAAGACAATTTACTTCTAATACCTCAATGTAATACACTTAGGGATAAATGATAGTGGTTATTTAAACCTCATCCAAAAATATATAGAGGGAAAAATTTCCAACATATTACTCATCATCATATTTCAAATGGTAATCCAATTGAGTGCCTGAGTGCATATATTTAAATTTTATAGTTCCACGAACAAAATATGATTGCTGGTTAAAAATGAATATTTTTTTATATATATATACATAAATAATTCCTTAAAAACTATCGATATGTTAATCAATAAATTGGAAGTAATAAGTTAATGCATTAAAATATAGTTTTTTATTATTTCTGAAAATTAAATATATAGTTTTAATCGGATGATGAGGATAAGGCATTAATCGAGAAAATTTTGTATCCGAATAATGACATGTTTTTTTTATTAGAAGAAAGATAAGATAAGCTTTTGAATCCTATAATATCGTGAAAAATATTGAAACAAAAAAAGTTTTCTGATGGCTTTGACAAAATAGTCTGTCTGCTTCAATGTAATAAAAATGTACACCATAGTTTCAAAATAATTTCGCCAAACCACATCTTATTCCTCATAATGATTAAAAAAGTCTAATGCGCTTTTAATTTTTTTTCAAAACGATCAGTTAAAAAAGTTCCTTTCACGTAGTAAAATAAAGTATAGTAATCATGAAAATTTTCGACCTCGACATTTTTGGGAAAATTAATGGAAATCTGTGTGCCGGAAGTGGCAGATTTTATGGGAGCTTTTACGATTTTTGCATTGCTGTTGAAAAGAGTAGCATGTACAAAAATCGACAAAGAATTAAAAGATTCAAATAAATTTAAACATCAAATTTTCAATAAGGGTTGACCTTAATTTTTCGCTTTAGAATTTAAGTTTGAACCCGGTGGGCTTTGCCATAAGCTTAAAAAAATTTGAACTTAAATTGTTTAATAAAAATGACAAACCTTATTAATGAAAGGGTTAGATTTGTACGGCTTTTTGTACGGCTTTTGGGATCATATCTACGCGCTCGAATCGATAATATAAATTACTCTCGTTTTATGTATAGAACGTATTTATTCTATGAATAAAAAGTAGTTTTTCACCTGTAATATTTAAAGTCGCATACGATTAGATACAAACTATTAATTTGGAAGTTACCCAGATAACTCCTGTCGTCAGGCTTACGCCACTTTGATTTGTTTTTATTTTGTAGAGCTAATTTTCCGCAGGTGTCGCGGGCTTAAAACACTAATCTTTAAATGTTTAGTTATTAAAATACGATTATTTCGGTTTTGAATAACCCAGAACTGTACATCATAAATATTGAATTTAAACAAGTCATTAAATTTTTTATTTTGACAAACCTCTATAAACAACACCAAACAGAACAGAGAAATAATAATACAACAATTTCATACGAGAAACAGAAAATTAAATTGTCGCCAAGATTTGATTACATAAAATAACAGCATGAGATCTGATCTACCATACAGAGACTAATGTAACGCAATATAAGGCACAAAATGATAATAAAAAGGAAATTCTTTTCGTATTTTATGATAATGGTTTTCATCAAATACTTGCTTATAAAGAGATGGTGGACAAAATTATCACTTTGTGTTATCTATAAAATGTGTGTATATATTCCAGTAAATTATATTTTATGATTTGATTATAACATGATGATCGTTTGTATGAATATTTTATGTATCTCGTACCACGAATTATGCCTGTTTTCTATGATTATACATACTTTATGTTGCTACTGGTATTTTCTAAAAATTAATGACACTGATTAAGGTTGAGATTACACTGGAAAACTTAATTGTGTTTTCTAATTCTAAACTACGATGTAGTGTAGGGTGTTTTGTTATCCAGAGAAGAGATCGATTAGAGGGAATATTTTATATTTTAATTTTATTTTTTATTTTCATTGCAGTTTAAGATCATCGACGCAATGCATGGAGAAGAAATTAAATGGCTGTAAGTATAATATACATGTAATATAATTATATGTCAAATATAACTGTAGAATAATAATAATTCATTGAAAATAAAACGTGCGGTTCATTTCTTTGTACAAGATTATAAAATAATTACTTTTAATTTAAATAATTTCGTTTTATTGTAATGATTTTATTATGTTCAGATGCGAAATATAATCCACGATTTTAGTTTTGTTTATACGCAGACGGCAATTATTGATAAGTCATTCAGTTTATTTACAATAACAAAATCACATTTTTTGACGAATTAATTTTTATCATACGTGAATGGAAAAGGAGAATTAAATATGTACAATTGTTAAATTTAAAGAGTTTTTGTTCGCTTGTGGCGTCAAAGTATAAGAGATTATATGTAAGAAATCACGTTAAATACATGCATCAATTAATTAAACTCGGTTTTATTTCATAAATATGAACACTTAATGGAATGCTAAAACTTTGTAATGATGCTAGAAAAATTATAAAGTGTAAGTGATTCCAAAAGTGGCAATACCTTTGGGAAGGAAGACGTGAAAACCACACCATAAATACGTTAATTGAACATTTTTTTTTTCTATTTTTGGAGTTGGCATATGCGTTGTAAACCGTTACCTTTATATTAAAAGACGAATTGTGGAACATAAAATCCTGCATAATAAAGAGTAACTAGGCTTCTAAAATGTTGCAGTTGAATTTGTTTTATTGTGGATAATTTCATTTTTAACAATGTATAGGCACAATTTATAATTTAAAGACAATTGAAGGCAGGTTCACGTATGCGATCAAAAAATGATTCACGAATCAAAAGCCAATCAAATCATTGGAAACATATACAAATTTCCCCGCCCGAGATGAAATAATTTTAACTTTAGGCAAATTTTGATCGCAAGTATCCAACTTAATAGAAAAAAACAAATTATTAGCAATAAAGACGCTCATTGATTGGCTTGATTCGCGAATCATTTTTGATCGCATACGTGAACCGACCTTAAAAATAAACTTAGCAAATCGGTCAAAATAAGCAATTTTATAGCCGTAATTTCAAATGATCTGCCTTAACTATTCTGCCTATAACTACTACAATGTGCCTCTTTTCATCAAGAGTCCATGAGATCATAACAATATCTCCGCGAAAGCTCTTCTGGTTATTTTGTATGAAGCTTCTATTGCACTCAGAAAAAAATATGATAAATACATGATTACATTTACCATATTATGATAACACTTAATCATTGTTATTATTAATGTCATCATTGTGTGTTAAATACAATCATTTAAATGATTTATTTTATCATACTATTATATTCTTGATCATTTTCTTGATCTTCTCCATCATAAGAATGATGATCACAAGTGGTCACAAGTGATCATCATTCTTATGATGGAGAAGATCAAGAAAATGATAAAGAATATAATAGTATGATAAAACCAATCATTTAAATGATTATATTTAACACACAATGATGACATTAATAATAACAATGATTAAGTGTTATCATAATATGGTAAATGTAATCATGTATTTATCATATTTTTTTTTCTGAGTGTGAACTGTGTTTGTTTAATACTAATTTTATGAGTATTTTCTACTTTGTAGTAATGTGAGTTTTATAAAGTGTTCTGCCAACATTGCTCGCTAGGCCATTTTAGTTTATAAAACTGTTTAACATATACGTGTATAACATCCATTTTCAGGCAAATTCAAATTTTTTAAGTAATTCGACTTGCACCATAGTAATTGATTGCGCTATTGGTACATAATGTATACTAGAAAATTTTTGACATTCGTCAACTCTGAAATCTTTACATATTTTTGGAAAAAAAAAATAAAATAATACTCCCAATAAACTTTGAAATTTTGCAAAATTATTTACCGCGACCTGAAACTTAACTTCTATCCAATTATTAATACACAGTCATTGAGTCAAAACTTTCGAATTTAACTTCAAATTCAACATCAAAATTTACTTTTCCTTAAGAAATTAATTAATTCATTTGATTATTTTTTATGGTAGAAAGGGTGAAAAACTACAAAAAATAAAAATACAAGTAATAATTAGCTAAGGCATTGTTTATATTTTGAATATGTGTTTTTATTTCGCAAAAACTAAATTTTTTGAATATTTTAATTAAAAAATTTGTCCAATAAAGATTAAAAGATCACTCAAAGAATTTTGGCTTATTAGGTCATCAGGAGTTTGGTCACTGCAGTCTGATGAGACAACCTAGTTTTTTAATTTAAAGAATTCATGTTTCACTAGTGTAGAAACCAAACTTCCAAAAGCCTTAATAATCTCATTACCTCGATGTAGAAAATACAATCTCTGCTGATGCTTTTTACAGTTTTTTGCGATATCATATATGTACAGACGATGGATTTCAAATGTAAAACCGGTGTAAAAACTAATTAGTCTTTTAGAGCCAGGTTTCACGTTCATTGGTTTCACGAATATTACACATATAATTCGTCCCCTCTTTTAGAATGTACGAGTAATGATACATATTTTATTTATTAATTAATTTTCATATCGTTTATAGGATGTATGTATAGTGTACCCAACACAAGATGCAATCACATTTAATGAGGAACCAACATTTTGTAAACGTCCACGGATTCATATTTAAATAATTTTACAGCCTTATTTTTTTAATATCATTTGGAATAATAATTTTTGAATAATTTATTTTTAATTAATTTAAAATTATTATTTCGTCTGCTATTTTTAATTGCATTGTTAATCCAATTACGTTTTTGGTGTTATGTTCGCAACTTTATTTTTAATGATCGAGATAAGTATTTGTCATTTTCTGCACTGCGACTTTCTTTATATAAAAACGAAAAGGTCATTGTTGATTAAAATTTCTAAATGCTATTACATAATGACGTAATCAATTAATAATTTAGGTATTCTGTGATAAATTTAATAAAAGCTTAATTTGTAATCATAAACCGCTGTTCTATGACCATTTTACGGTTTATTAAATCAGCAGGAGTTTTTTTTTATTTTAACACGGTAATCTTTTAACACTATAATATCCGTATTTATTTAACCAATACACTCGCAATTTAATCTTATACCTTACATACCTATATACTCGTATATAAGATTGTTCAAGATTTAACTGATTATAAAATATTATAATATTCGAAAGATAATTTAATATTTGAAAGAGAAGAACTGATTGATAAACAATTTAAAACATGTTTTACGAAATAATAATCAGGCACCAATCATTTCAACCATCTTAAATTTATCAATCGAACAAAAGCATCATTGGTAAAAAGATATAATATTACAACATATATGACTTTTGAAACGATTTAATTGGACATAATTTTTCATTTCATTAAATTATTTTATCTTTAAATGAAAATCTTCTACAATGTGTAACAGACTCGTAGAATGGCGAAAGTTGTAAGTAAATACGGAAGACTTAAAAGAATTAATTGAAAATTATCAAGTTATTGTAAAAATTAATTGATTTTATCTTGTTAAAATTATAATAGTTCCAACACAGAATTTAGTATTGGAAGGTAGCAATTTTCATATATTGAAAGGTGGTAAATTTTATTTTTTGCTGCAGTTTTACAATTATCTTTACATGTTTATGTAAATTTCTATTGTGCAACAGCCTTATTAAATACGATGAATTTAATCATTGTTTATGTTTGATAAGCTATAATAGCATTTATGCCAATATTGCAATTTTAGAAAGTTTATAGAAGAAACATCGAAGGGCTTGTTATTCGTTATTTGCAATTTTTTATTGATTCTATTTAAAACAAATAAAATACATTTATATTTGAAAAACATTTTCCAAATGATGAACAAATGATGTTATTGTAAATATAAGTCCTTGATGAAAAATCTCTAAAGCGGTTTAATTAGTTTTAAGGGCAAACGAGTTTTTTAAAATTGTTTTTTTTTTCTTAACTATATTTCCCAGATCTCGCTCGGGCTAATAAAATATCGTAAATTTTAATTTTAATTTGTTTGCCGAATAATCAGCTTAAGATTAAACCGTCATGCGACTATAGCAAATATTTGTTGATGGTTGTTAAACATCTTACAAAAATCTAAAGTAATCAGATGGGTTTTTTTCTAATTTGAAAGGAAAAAAAATATACGGCCTATCAACATTGTACATAGAAATTAAAGTAAATGGGATGGTTGGAAATTATCGCCACAATTAAAATTAAATATGAAAACTCAACCTTATGTCACATTTTAGAAGGGAGCTGTCCGTGGATCTATCATGACGGAAACTTAAGTTTCTCTTAACTTACAGGTATCGAATGTGCCTAAAATTTGCCTCAAAATTTGATTTTTTTGGCAAAAACTATTGTAAGTCTCGACTAATACTAAAATTTGTTTAGCGCAACTATTTAGTTCATGAGGTCTTATGAAACTGCTTGTTAAACATCAGTTTTGAATGCACAAAAATAATTTGGAATGTTTTATGAATTTTAATTTTTGTTGTAAACTAAAGATCTAAGCAAGTGCTAAGTTTAAGGCATTTGTTGCAAATGGTTCACACAATACCAATTTGATCCTAACAAGCCAATCATAATATCTACTGATGCCAGCCTTTTCGGAATCGGTGCTAGGCTGTGCCATTATTATAATAGAGAAGAAAGACCAGTTCCGTTTCTTTATGTTTTAGACCTAACTGCTCTCAAAATCACAGAGAAGCATTGGCTGTCGTATATGCAGTAAAAATGTTTCACGAATGTATTCACGGCACGCAGTTTCCATACCCATCACCCATAACTAAAGAGAAATATTTAATGCCAGTTGGGCGATTTTTTTTCTTGATATATATATATATATATATATATATATATATATATATATATATATATATATATATATATATATATATATATACAATATATATATATATATATATATATATATATATATATATATATATATATATATATATATATATATTATGATTGTTTCTCACAATTTCCAACTCAAAATTGTACAAATATTAAACACATTACAATAAATTCAATTAATATTTCTTTTATCATGCCAATACCTGCGCCACTGCACCGGTCAATTTGCGAATTGAATTGAAATCATGAAATCGTTGAAATGAGAGTCTTACACTTTTGTGTTACCGTTTACATTTCTTATCATTGCATTATTTGAAGAAACATTTAAGATCCAAAGACAAAGTTATTAAAGTTGAACCCAACCTCGTAATATAATTCTTATACTATAATCATGATGATAAATAAAAGATATCAACCTAAATTAGACTTTTTATAATGAATAACAATACACTAATAGAATTTTAATTGGAAATTAAAGTTGGAAATCTGAAAAAATTTAAAAGAACCTTTTATGTTCTTCATTATAAGTTTTAAATTAAAACGTTTAACTTTAAGTAATGTCTTATCAACCCGAAACAATCAAATCACGTTTATTTCAAAGTGTTTTTACATTTTCTTCTTCCTTAGCATTTTTTTCATAATTTAACAACTTTTTTAAAGTTTTAATTTCAATTAAGATGTACTACTATTTTATACAGTTAACCTTTGAGGACTATGATAGTACGGCAGTAGTTATACGAGTATTTATTTCGAGTTTAGATATTTATCAATAATTATGGTATCTAACATTATTACTGATTAAATTAGCAAATTTTAGATTTAGAAATTGTTATATATTTTACAATGATGCTTCTTCGTTACACGAGTATGCATGATGTTTGTTTTGCTTGAGAAATTTCTTATTTTCGTTGATTTCGTTTTGTTCGTCTAGAATCTAGAGACAACCTATTTATCTTCTTATATAGTATACAATAAACTATTTTATTTTGGATTTTCAATTTAAAAAATCGGTTTCGAATTAAAAATTGATTAACGTTTTAAAACATATTATTATATTTACAATTTCTTGTATCGAATGATTCTTCAATACGTCAACTGTAGCTTTTTTGAAGTGACTTTAGGTAATGGATATTCGAGTAAAAAACAAATCAAATTAATTACTAACATTAGTTTTTTGGTAATTTATCACATTACTAAATAAATTATATTCTTCTTCTTCTTAATTCTATGAGGGAGAATTAGCCAACAAATGCCAAATTGCAGACGCAACTATAGTTCGTCGACGTCTAAGTCGTCACCGAATCCAAGTTGCCTTCACCCACAATACCGCGGACAACCACAATCCCGATCTTTTATATTTCGTATAGGGATATACCGCCCGCCAAATTAATATTCATACCACTAGTTCTAGCGCCTGTTGTCGATTTCGACATCCTATAATTTGCAGGTTTATGGCGATGATCGATGTAGCCCGTATCATTATAACATATTTTTAATCATCCATATTGTAATCAGCTTCTTCGGTGTGATCCAACTACATAAGTTGATTGAACTAAAGAATCTAATCACAACGCACACTCAGAGGTTAGTTGATTTCGTGGAACATTTGAGCGCAATATTTATATCTCTCATAATTAATTGGATTACAGATTATTCTGATGCGATCCTCCTCAAAAATGGCTATATGTAGCCAAGTAGCTTCTGAAAGTTAGCATTGGTCGTATTAGTGCCTTTTTCGAAGCCACAATCAAAACAATTATTTTAATCGCAGATTCTCTACAATTTAAACATCACGGGCAACTCACCGTCGAACGATTTCCAACACGGACGGATAAAATATAAAAACAATGTCACACAATTTGCTTGCAGAAAACTCACATCTTACTGTAAAAAAGGTGGATTTATTTAATCTTAAATCAGAAAATATCGAAATATAGAATCAGAAAATATGGAAATCAAAATTCTAAAAATAGCATACTGACGAATGCCAAAACATAAGAAAACAAAAGAAAACATAAGAAAACAAAAATTTTGTATGAGTAGTTATGAGTAGCTAGAATAAGAGCTAGAGAAGTACTTGCGAGTACTTTACTAACGGCAATGGAACGCGCTAATAGTAGATCTAGTAATTTGTTAAATCTTTTTGTGAATTTTTGCGGGTTGTTCTAGTAGAGATAATTTCCTAAACGCAACAATTATGACAAATATTGGGAAGAACAGCCCCAATTATTATTGGAAATTCCTTTATAAGTATACTGTCTCGTCATCTGTCCAAAAGCATTCTGATTTATTTCAGATGTGTGTCACCAAATTAGTTAATATTAAAAAAAAAAAAAAAAAACTCGAACGCAACTTTTTTTAATTAATTCAATAAATTTAACATGTTATTATTTGTGGCATATGTGGTGCATAAACTCGTATATACAAACATATTTCAACGATGACAATTTACAAAAAGAATATAAAAAATTATGATCTTAACTACCCGAGAAAAATACCAAAACGAAACTAAATTAATAAAATTGTTTAGCATAATGTATTACATAAGTGTAAGAAGATCCGATACATATCTTTTTCATATGCATACTCGTACATACATATGTATGTAGATCATGAATGAAAGAATCGAAGACCAAAGCTAAAGCATTATACTCGCATGCAGAAGATGGAATACATATTTAATGTTTGTCAGTGTCACGCATCTGTAAACCAAAAATAATCATGTTTCTGTTATAAATTAACATGATTTGGTTGGAGTATTTGTCATACTTTATTAGATATTTGACATGTTATAAATTAAAGAATTCTCGCGCTTCTCTGGTTTTCATTTAGTAAGTTTTAGTTTGGTGATGTTTATTAATGGAATTTGATTTCCGGTGAGAAATAGTACATTGAATTAAAATTAAAATTTGTTGATGAAGCGATTTGTAAACTACCTACCGGCCCTTTTGTGTTTTTTATTATTTGTATGGTATAGTATGTATAGTCATAGGTGAAAACAAGTTACTAAAAGTAGTTAATTCAAGTTTCAAAAGCAATGCTAGCAATGAATGCTAGAATTGAATTTTTCGTTTTCTTGGTATCCTTAGCATTTACGTGGGTATCTATTTTATCAATGGAAAACTCAGTGGTGTGTTCACTCCGACCAAAATGATAGAAATTATCATAATATTTTTTATGAACATAATATCACTCTGTTTAGTTTTATGTCAAAACCGAGTGAAGAACCCAAATCGAAACAAAACTATAAATTAGTATTTTACGTCAATATACGCTTGTGATGTCATAACAAAAAATTTAATACCAATTTCTAATGGCAATCATCATGATATAATTTACATCATTGTACATATATCACGTATTACAAATTTAGTGCATCTCTAGTACCTTAACCTTCTATGAAAGGATGTCCTAGCACTATTAATCGGCAAAAAATCCAAAGATTAACACTGAATTATTTATAATTGTATTTAATAACCACACAAAAAAAAGTTACAATTTTTATTTGCTCTATGCAAATGCAAGGCGCAGATCAGAAACGTTTCGTTATAAATATAAAATTAATTTTATTGTTAACAAACTCTTTTCTAAAATCATAAAAAAAATTTCAAAATAAGTACAGTATTGTGCGAATTAATGCGAACACAGGAAATTATTGAGACAAATTATTTATTATTAATTTTTTTTATTGAAATGAATATTAATAATATATGTGTCCACCTTTGGCCTTAATGACATCTTACACATGGTTAGGCATTGCATTAATTAAATTTTGACAATTTCCTGTTATTTGTGGATCCGGGAGCCAAACCTCGATAACAGCTTCCTCCATTTTTTTATTGTTATACAGCCTTGTTTCCGAACTCTAACCTTACAAATGGCCCATAAATTGTCTATCGGATTCAAGTCCGTTAAATTGTCAGCCCAATCGAGGAATTAAATATTCTTCTGTTCAAGGTAACTTGGTACCAGCTTTGATTTATAGCTTGGCGATGAATCATGTTGAAAAATAAAATTTTCGCCAACATCGACTTTTTTCTAATTACGGTGTAATTTCCGCACCAGCATAGCTTTATACTTCAAGCCGTTCATCATGCCTTCCACGGGAGATAGATTGTGTACCCTTATATGAAAAACATCCCCAAAACATCTTTTTGGTGGATTTTTGACTGTTTGTTCGAAATGTTTGGTGTCAATTTTTCCCCTGCACATTTTCGTACGGACCGTGAACGCTGTCCCTGCACGACAAAACGCATTTCGTCCGAGAACAAAACTTTTCTCTAGTCCTGAGTTGGTCAATTAGCATGTTCACTCTCTCTATATGTAATCGGATAGATATTTTATGGTCCATATGTAAGGTTAGAGTCGGAAACAAGACCGTACAACAATAAAAAAAGGTGGTGGAAACTGTTATCGAGGTTTGGTTCCCGGATCAACCAATAACAGAAAATTGTAAAAATTTAATTAATGCAATGCCTAACCATATGTAAGATGTCATTAAGGCCAAAGGTGGACACATATATTATTAATATTCATTTCAATAAAAAAAATTAATAATAAATAATTTGTCTCAATAATTTCCCGTGTTCGCATTAATTCGCACAATACTGTAGGCACAAAAATTTTGACAGGTAGATATAGTCAAAAAAAGACGAAAGGAAAAAATAAATAAATGGAAATAATAAAAAATGTAAGGTTAGAACTAGGAATTGCACGAATTTTATTAAGAGGAAATTTTGAATTTCCAATATTTGAAATTTCCAATTCTGAAATTTCGAAATTCTGAATTTTTTTAAATCTAAAAATTTAAAAATGGATATGCATGTTTATTTTTTATTTCTTTTATTTCAATACATTATGTTTAAAAATATTCAAAACCCAAAATGCTCATTTTTTTCAATATCCCTACTTCACTACTCTCAGAGTTTTCCAAAGTATTGCGATTATTACCAAAATTCTATTCCATTGTAAGTTGACCCAAGAATGCTATAACTGTTTTAGCTATTATTACTTTTGCTGGGCGATTAAAATTTCGAAAATGTTGCTTTGACCTCCGTGTTATAAAGTATTAGATTGTTCCCACCTGCGACGATTCTTAATTCGTTTTACCAAAGGACCATAAATGTTAATATAACATCGGCAATAACAAGCTATTGGACCCGCACGGCATGAAGTTTCTATAAAAGCTTCTTTAAGAAACGAAATATTCACTTATTCCGCTTTACGAAATCGTGCGGAATTCTGGAATTTCGAAAACCGAAAATGCAAGCTCTAGTTACTTAAAATGGATTTTGAAAAACTTGTAAATTTAAAAATTATTGTATTTGTTTTTTCAATTATTGTATATTTACTTGTGCTAATATGTTAGAATACTTTCATATTGTTACGAATGTCCAATGTCAAATCCGGTTCGTAACACTGTTAGAAATTTGATGGTTTACGATAACAATTCTTATAATTTACCCCGCTTCTAGAATTTTCTTGAAAATCCTAAAAATTATCTTATAATTTTCATTATTATTCATTATTAATTCACTTTCTCCACAATTTACAATAGATCACACAATTAATATTTCTTACTGTTCCATTTCGCTTTTAAACTATCGTGTACCGAATCTCCTGGATGAGTGACTCTTGTGCTCATGGCACTCGTATTTGTATACCGCGCGAAATATTCCAGAGTGCTCGCAAACCATAGGAATGATCCTGTTCTAGACTAATCAGCTCGAGATCGTTACAATATTTTGTAAAATATGAGCTCGCCTAAATTGGCGTATACTTTTTACTTTACAACATAAACATAATAGTAAAAATTAAAGACAAAAGACCGTTAAAAAAATTATAAATTACGACTACTAGAAGGTGAATAACACAGTATTTTTAGATACTCCAACCGCCAAGTAAATATTTATAAGATAAAATCTCGACTAATAAACAAAACATAACATTTTTGTTATCTTCTATTCTAGAGAACGTTTATAAAATAATCAAAGTGTTAAAAGAAAATTGTTTTTCGAATAAACAAGGCGGACAAACCGTGATTGTTCGGTTTTCCTTTCAAATTAATTCGTCTTTCATGTGAATTACATATGAATTTTAATGCTTGATATGATTTATAACTATAAAATCAAATATTAATCGTACAGTGCCATAAAGCTTTGTTTATCACTGATAGTGGTCAATCAACAGTCACCCTTTAATTTTCTAAAATTTATGAAGTTTAATCCTTGGGCTATATTTTGATGTAATGTTTACGAGCAACATATACATTTTTTAATTGAATTTAATTTTGGAAAATATAATATATACATTTACAAGTGACAGGATACATGGTGTGCTAAATCAGCAGGAATTAATTTAATTGGAAATTATTTCACGGTTGTGATTAATAATTTTAATTCGGTTTTGTACAAAAGAAGATTATAAAATTGAATATTTTATCGATTCAATTTAAGTAAGGTGCTTTCAAATATAAATAAAATTTTAAACCAATCACTTCCGATTTGCTACAGCATCCTTATGTAATTTAGTCAATTTGTTAAAGTCAATTCATCATCGTTAACCGTATATTTAACGTAACAATAGAACACAAAGCAATTGTATAACTAGCTAGTACAATGGGCATCTTCAAACAATACAACCAATTATATTCCAATTCTTTTTATATACGAGAAAGAAAATGAGGATGTACATTGTATGAGTACATGAGTATTTATATTTTATAGTCACCCATTTTCATTTTAACTATTTTGTTCTTAAGAAATTAAAGAAATACCACTTTTGAAGAAAATATTTAATTTTGTCTCTTTACTACTACTGCCACTTTTTCATGTTTTATTCGTCTTAGATGAAAATCAATCTCAATCTTTACGTTATCAATAATTTTTTTTTCTTTCTTCTATACGTTTGATTATTGTAAGGGTTTTCCTATTGTTCAACATAATTCATAACCATATTTTGTCTTTCTGGATTAAAAAATGAGTTCTTATGTGTTCCATTGTTGTGTTCATTTGTATATTGCATACCAATTAATTCAATATAATTTTAATTTTGAAAAATATTAAAATTCTGATTAGGAATACCGATGTGTGAATTTATCATAAATTAACATTATATTTATCATTAATGGACAGATTCTGAAAATATAAAAATTCTGTAGCTGTAACCTTACAGAAATTGCTTACGAAAGGGTACAGTGTTCTATGAAATGATATTCACAAACTGTAGACTTTTCACCATAAAAGTGCATTTAAGTGCAATTAGAACAGTAGAATTTTATCACTACACGATATTCAAACTTTTTCATTGTAAAAAAATGCTATAACACGTCAATATACAGAATTTTGAAAAAAATTTACGAAATATAAAGATTATAGAATTTATTTTGCAGTTTTTTATTAGATTAAATAATTTTACAAATTAATAAATCCAAAAATAGGTGAAATGAATTGATTTTTTTAAACCATATAAATAAATTATGTTTCATAATTGTTTGAATATCGAGTTGGTCCTCCTTTATTTTTTATAACCCCGTTCAGTCTTTTAGGCATTGATTCTACCAACTTCTTGGTAACTCCCGGTGAAGTTTTATCCCATTCTTTCATTATTGTTTCTTGCAAAGCTTTTTTGGTGGTAGTCCTGTATTTTCTAATTTGGTGTTCCAGGTGATCCCATAAATGTACAATGCGGTTCAGGTCAGGCGATTGGGGTGGCGAATGTAACTGGTTTAGTACGTTATATCCATTTTTTTACAATGTGTACCGTGTGTTTAGTATCGTTGTGTTGCTAGAAGATCCATCCTGTTCCTCGGATGGTTTCAAATTGTCCTTTGCAATACCCAGATATTTCAGCGATCCATATTTTATAAAAACATTTATAAAAACAAATTTACCCACTCCACTCGCAGACATTGAATCCCATACCATAACTGAACCATCACCATGTTTAATAGTTGGGACGATGTATTTTCGCTTCAGCGCTGCAGTAGGTTTTCTTCAAATTATTGGTCTTTTGTTTTTAATTTTTTCGCAAATTCAATACTTTTTTTGGAATTGGCATCAGCAATTAATGGCTTCTGGCGTAGCACATGACCATGATATCCATGTTTTCGGAAAGCCCTTCTTATATTTTGGGGATGAATAGCTCATTAAGTATCTTTTTGATTTCTGAAGCTAATTTTGGAGCGCTTGTTTTTGGATTTTCTCTTTCCAAATCCAAAAACTTTCGCTCGTTCCGATTATAAAATGATACTTTTCGCCCAACTGACATGGCGCCAATGACAATGATTTTCCAGTACATTTCATATTAATTACACTGTGCTTGAATCGCAAATTTTTTTTGTGACAAGCTGGGCACCCAGAGGGTAAACCTAATTCGAGCACGCTGAATTTAATGGTGCTAGTCCCATTTCAAAGTTAGTCCCCATTTTTGAGATATCGCTTTCGACATGTTTTGGCTCTGAGTCAAAAATTTGTTAAAATATACACTCATATTCACGTTGATAGCTCCTGAACCATTAAGATTTTCGTTATGCTTTCTTCAGCAAAGTTGTTGCGCAAACCAAGACAAACAACTTTGTCGAACATATCAAGACCGAAAAACGACATCTACATTCACATTTTTTGTGTTATTTTTTTTGCTTTTCATTTCGACGAAAAACACGGTATCATTTTTTGTCCATTTATGAACTTTAATCGATCGAATAAGGATCGCATCGACAAATATAGATACAACAGAAATTATTTAAAAGAAAATTAAATCGATTCAGTTGATTCATTCGTGTCGTCTTCAGGATCTTCTTCCTCCTGCAAATTCTAACAAATGCCACCCAAGAGTGCATCTAGCTTTTTGCCGCTGTACCAATGTTCGAGCCTTGCCGTTACTTGGTGAAAACGCTCGCCGTGCTCGTCGGATTCGGCTGGTGATTCTTCGGTGAATTTTTCCGCATCACAATGCAAAAAATGTATTTTCAATGAAATTCGAACGTTTATATTATGAAAATCGGTCAGCATATTTTCAATATATTGGCGCCAACCATCGGATCGATTAATTCCGAGAATATTCTTAATAACTTCTTTTACACATTTCCGTGCCACAAGCTCGCGTTCACTGACAGCATTTTCAAATGCATCATCGTTCATCAAACGATGAATATCTGGTCCATTAAGTATTCCTGTAATAAAAACAAAATGCGAGATGAAATTTAATTCGAATAGATTCAAACACCAACCTTCTTTTATTTTCATTGCACTTAACCGTGAAAAAATACGACGAAATTCGACGAACGTATTTCCATCTAGATTCAGCGCTTTTATAAATTTTTTAACTACTCCAAGCTTGATATGAAGTGGTGGAAGCAATATTTTTTCAATTGACACAAGTAGAACGATGCTGTCATATGACAATCTAATGTTTTCATGTAAAGCCCAGTTCCGTTCGTTGTATTGGTCGCCTTTAAAACGTGTATTCCATTAGCACATAACACATGATTTTAGTGTAACCCAATTGCATGCCTCTTAAGAGAGTTATCACTTTTAAATCTGCACAAACTTTCCATTGATGGTCATTGTACTTAATCAAATCAATGATTTTTTTCATTGATGCATAGGTTTCCTTTGTGTTTGTGTTGAGTGCAATTGGAATGGAATTCTTTGAGTTGGTAATGTGAAGGAGAACTGCCTTCAAGCTGCTTTTAGAGGAATCGATAAACATTCGTTAATCTTCGGGATTATATGCATTGTGCATTGTGGATATCAAACCTCGGATATCAGTGCAACACGCGAGTGAATTATTGTCAATTGATTTGAAAAAAATCGTAAAATGACGATGACGATTTATTGCTCCATATATCCGAACATTTGGAGCCAAAATGTTCACTTGTTTTAAATCCTTTGACAAAAGAATGGCTTACCGCTGCAAAGTTTCAGCCATCGTATCATAATATCCAAACGGTTTTGTGAGATTTCAATGTGATTGCATGGCGCAGTGACATTTGATGGTAGATATATTGATGTAGATGTTTCTTCGGTTGCATGTGATTCAAATGTTGGTGGTAAATATTCCTCAGTTGGGTTTGATCTTTCCGGAACAGGAATTTCATGTGAATGCAAGAGCGGTAGTTGAGCATTTGTCGTTGCAGTGTATGTCAAAGAACTATTTTGGTTTCTGTTTGTACCGAGAATATAATTCATGCACTCATAATATTGAACTGCATCATGTCCTTGTGGATCGATCCATATCATTAGGGCACCAAATGGCATTGCGGCTCCAGTGTATTGCCATCTATGCAGATGGAAAATACATGTTGTACAAACAAAAGACGGTGTTCAATTTACACCACTAATAACATTTTGTTAAAAGTATCGTCGGTATAAATCAGTGCGGGCGGGTTCATCACTTATTTTGTGACGATTGCTCATAATTGTAAATTTTCCACACACATAACAAAAGCAATTGAGTTTAAAACACCTATCCACATTATTTCACCAGATTTCATAAGCCTATTTTCACTTTATTTTTTGTGTTCTTTTGTCACTTTATATATTTAGATGAATAACTTTTTATTTTTAATTTTATATTACAGTTTTAAGTTCTTACTTATTGTGTCAATTTTTTAACTGTTTAGAAATATCGATTTCGAGAATAATCTCTTCTTCGGTTTATTTTTTACTGCTGTTACAAAATTTATTTTGAAGCTCTTTATATACTGTAGCTATAGGCCCTGCTGTTTGGTACCTCCTTTGTTTTTCATTAGTGTTTTTAATTATGGATAGTAGTTCGTATATTTTATTGGTTTTTATGTTGATTTTGTCGCTAAATAAATTGTTGGTGTTTTTGTTTTTGTATATTTTCAGGGTGTGGATTTTGGCCGTAACTCATGACTCATAAGAAATTTGTAGAAGTACAGTATACAAATGTCTCATGACTCATGAGTCAAATTGTACGCAAAATTTATACCCTTGGTATTGGTATACTGTCTAATTTCAGTCCTTTTTTGACTTTTATGGCCAACCTTTCAGATCTTGTTGATTGTCGAGTTCGTGGTATTTTGCGCTACTTACGTAGCTCCGAATCGTTTTGAACAAGGGTAAAGGGAAAATAGGTTCCTGTGGTATCACAACGTGCCACTACTGGTCTACGTATGTGGAAGCAGCCACTCCAACCTAACCTTTGCCTAAGTAAAACACACATATATCGTGGATGTGGTTTTTCGGTCTTGTTATATTCGGCAAAGTTGTTGGCCTTGACTTGCGCAACAACTTTGCTGAAAAAAGCAAAACGAAAATCTTAATGGTTCAGGAGCTATCAACGTGAAAATGTGGGTATATTTTGACTCAGAGCCAAAACAGGTCGAAAGCGATATCTCAAAAATGGGGACTAACTTTGAAATGGGACTAGCATTATTGAATTCAGCGTACTCGAATTAGAGTACCTCCTGGGTGCCCAGCTTGTGACATTTTTCAACTAGCACAGTGATATTATTTTGCGTTCGGTAGTTTCCTTTCTAATAGAGGCCTTTTTTTGAATAAAGTTAGTATTGTAAAACCACCGAAATATTAATATGTAAGAGGCAAGTTCTTTATAATGTGCAATGGAAAAAAACTTTTCATTTTGTTGGGTTTTGTTTTAGTGAATGATCATCAAGTTCGTTGCAAAAATTCTTGATTTTTTAATTTTTTTTATTATAAACGGTAAATGAATTTCTATTTTCTATTTTTGGATTTATTAATTTGTAAAATTATTTAATCTAATAAAAAACTGCAAAATCATTTTCGTTACATAGTGTACGAATGGTTAGTAGTACACACGCCAATAATTGATATGTAAACTGCTTATCATGTCACTCACTACTCAGGCGTCACATATAGCGGTCTTACTCTATCTAGTCTGCCCTAAACTAATTGAGATTCATAACATCCACAATTTGTTATATCACAAGCCGCGCTTGTTGTAACTTATAATTTTATTAAGATGTAAAATAGTCGCCACTATATATTTATATAAAATACTTGAAATTGTATATTTGTATTGTATGTATATTTAGCTACATTTCCGTCTTGAAATTATTAAAAAATTAATAAACCATAAAATTATTCAATTTATAGCATAAACAAAACATTAATTTGTTTTTATGTGTTTTTTAGTTATTATGTCGAATTCAATTCAATCAAATTTCGATTAACGTTACACATACTAAATATTTATTTGGGCAATATTGATTCAATGTGGGGGAAGCGATCTATTTTTTAAGTTTTTTAACCATGTGTAGGTACGGGTACAAGAACTACATGTTAATTACTACTGTTATAAAGAAATAAAGACCATATAGCTATAATTAAGGTGACTATAATTGTTTACAAAGAAAAGAGTACAGTTGGAAATTATTTAGGGCCGATATTTTTTTGAGCTGAAAAAGGAAGGAGGAGTACAAGTTAAATTTTAATAAAACAGACAGAAAAAAATTCAATAAGTAATTCAGTTTTATTTTACTTTAAATGTCGATAGTCGATTTTTGCCAGAAACAGGGTTTGCGTGAAGTTGTACTAATTACTTTTTTGCTGAAGAAAGTGCAGCGAAAACAAATCGTCGTGCAACACGTAAAGGGGTGGTCTCAACGATTCAAAGTTTTTGGTCGATTTTATCTGTATTTAACAAACCAAATAGATTTGTTAAATTTAGATAAAATCGACATATTTTTAATATTCGAAAGCTACTTGTTAAATCTCTATTTGTTAAAATCAGGAGTAATAACTTATATCAATCCATTCGGGTTCCATTTGAAACGCGATATTTTAAAACGAGATATGACAAAACGTGATATTTCAAAACGCGATAATTCAAAACGCGATACGGTACAAAGCGCGATATGGAACAAAACGCGACATTTCAAAATGCGATATTTCAAAACGCGATAAAGTACAGAACGCGATATGGTACAAAACGCGATATTTCAAAACGTGATATTTCAAAATGCGATACGGTACAAAACGCAATACGGTACAAAACGCGATATTTCAAAACACGATATTTCAAAACACGATATGGTACAAAACGCGATATGGTACAAAACGGGAGTTTAGGATCGGGTTATATCAGGCGGGTGAAGGGGAAATTTAATTTCAGTTTATAGGAATTTAAAAATCGATAGGGTCGAGAGTATATAGAACCGGTATCAATCGGGTCGCTGCGCTCCCGTCGCTTCGCAATGGACATTCTGTACCATAACGCGTTTTGAAATATCGCGTTTTGAAATATCTCGTTTTGTACCATATCGCATTTGAAAATATCGCATTTTGAAATATCTCATTTTGTACCATATCTCGTTTTGTACCATATCGCGTTTTGAAATATCACGTTTTGAAATATCGCATTTTGTACCATATCGCGTTTTGTACCATATCGCGTTTTGAAATATCGCATTTTGAAATATTGCGTTTTGTACCATATCTCGTTTTGTCATATCTCGTTTTGAGATATCGCATTTTGAAATATCGCGTTTCGAGCGGATCCCAATCCATTCATATACAGTGTAAAGAGCAAGGTGAATCAACTTTGCTAATAAAGAAAAATATTAAACAACAAGAAGAAACGGTGGAAGCCACTACTGAAAGGGTCAATATTAAATACAAATTACTTATTGTTTCTGCAATATATATATGCCCCACGGCGTAGTGTGAAAATGAAAATGTATATTAAAGTGTTTAAATCGCTAGGATGTGATTTTGTGATCGGAGGTGGCTGTTATGCAATAAATACATATTGGAAATTTTAGACAATTGCAGTTAACATTTTTAGTTTTAACAAGACCACCGGGATCCCACAGTGATTGATTCGATGATCAGTACCGCCTGGCCGTCGAAATTATACAAAAGTTTCGTGATAAATGGTTAGCTCGAACACTAGAAACACTCTAACAGAATATTTCCGTGCGAGCAAACTACCATTAAATATCGTAGACAAAAGAAGCGTAAACATATGGCATTTGAAATATCAGCTTCCAAACGGAAACAGAAAATTCAAGACACTATTTTACTAACGCCAGAAATTTTGCTAAAGACTTCCATCCAATGAAGCCGCCTCAATGAAGTTACATCAATCATGTGATTTTTGGATTAACGTGAGATTCGTTCATTAAATCTTAGTCAGATTCCCAGGGCTGCTAGAACAGGTAGACTGCTACTGAATGTGTCATACTGGCGTGCCAGGGGATGATTTCGTTTCTATCGATTTTTATAATTATTTTTATGCTGTTTCCATGAAGTCACCTAAATTTGTACTAACATAAGCAACGTTTGTTTGACGAGGATGGTGCGTAGTTGTTGTGGAATTATCTCGCATTAGTATATTGAAAATGGAAATGCGCCCGGTATCTATGCTAATGAAGCACTGCCTATAAAGTATTAGCTATTGTTGTACTTTCTAGACTCATCCCTTTCGCTGAAAATATTATAGGCGAATATCAACGTCGTTTTGGTCCCGACCAAATATATGGAGTGTTCCATCTGGTAGTTTTTTTATATTAAAAAAACACATAATGAAAACTCAAAGTTTCTCATCAAAATTTTTGATCGCATTGTGAAGATTGTAAAAGCAGTTCAATAAAAGCAGTTCAATTGCCTTCATTCCAGCTCGAATGATGTTCTTTCGTATGGATCATCGCTATACACTTTACTTAAAAAGAAACACCAAAGAAAGTATTCTAACGATGTCAAATCGTGTGATCTTGGTGGCCAATTGATCTCAGAATTTCTTGAAATTATGTGATCATCAAATTTGGTTGCCAATAAGTCGAGTGTTTCACGATTTGTATGATGTCGTCTTGTTGAAACCAAAGATCATCTAAGTTAATTTCATCTTATTATGGGTGGTTAACGACAAGTTTAATTGTTGTGAACGACGCCTCAACTCAAAGCGATGCTTGGCTTTTTACGAATATTTTCACTTACAGCTGTTGCTGTTTCAAGAGTACGAACTACGACCTGTAACTGATCAACTTTTCAACGTTGAACAATTTTGTTGCAAATTCCAGGCTTTGCAGGACGTCCATGTTGACGAAAATCATCACGTATTTTACGAAATGTTTTTTTTTTCTCAGAACGAGCATAGCTTTGACTTTTCATTTGTCAAAAAGTTATCGGGTTGCCGCCGCACAATAAATATTTGTTTTACCTTAGAAAAACCAACGAAGGAATACCCTTTAATTCTGGTACAATGCTTTGAGTACAATATAATGATACATCAATTATAAACTTCCGGCCTGCATATGATAGTATCCACCGCGAGAATCTGAGGGCCGCGTTAATATATTGTGTAAGTTATTAACGTCTGGATCTAGAGTCGTTATTCGAAGGATCTGTATCGTAATAATTTTGATAGCGTAGAAAACTTTAAATATTTCGGGTCAAGCATAACATCGTCAAATTATGTGCAGGCAGAAATAATAGGCCGAATTGCTGCCGGGCGCTTCTTTCGCAGTCGTGCAAGCTCGCATTTTAGAGTACATAGTTTGCAATAAATACTTAAGCAACTTAATGAATGAAACCAAAATTAAAAAATTAGTTATGAAATTTAATGTAAACTCGCAGGCCTTTTTAATTTGTCGAATAATCTATCAATAAATATATTTCACTCCATTATACAGTTATTACATCACCGAGCCCCACTTACGGCTCAATTTTTTCCTAAGTGGATTTGGAGTTATTCCTGACAGTATCAAAAAACTTTGTTTATGCATATGTAACGGTTAAAGTGCGAAATAAGTAAATGTATTCAATCTAATGTAAGTTTCCAAGGCCACTCTTTCAATTAAAGCATTTAGTGAAAGTTTATTTGGCCTAACTAATAAACATTTTAAACAAGTAAAGATCTCATGAACATTTATTTTAAAACTTTTGAAACTAGAAAGAGAGCCTAGACTCTTAGATAACGTTCTAATTTATCTAGTCATATATTATATGCTAGATAAATAAGAACGTTATATGCTGGTATTGTTCTAAAATCAATAACTTTGTATTTTCGCAAAGATAAAAACAATAATGTATTTTTAAGAAAAGGTTTGACGGTAAGTTTGAGTGTTTGGCTCGACAATTACTTTCTACACCAAACCGTTATTGTCTAAACCAATTGAGGTATGACATAAGGTGAGTCTATATGTAAATGTATAAGGTGATAACTGAAAATGATGAACTTTCTGACAAAGCCCATTAATTTTCAGGCGTAAGCCTGCAAGAATCAACAACTGCAACTTGCAATGACTATTGAGTTACTAAAATTAACAACACACATAATGACAGGCATAACTATCCGACTGAAAATTGAGTCACAATTTCACATTAGAACTCTGTCGGTTACTTATCGGATCAACATGTACCTCAGTATGTGTTAGAAACCACAGCGGCTCAAAAATCTACTATACTTATTTATTTTTTTTTAACTTTAAAAATGAGAATAAGTTTGTTTAGAGCTTAGGTGGTGGCGTGCCATACTTAAAATAAATGCGAAAAACTGTATTCGATATCAAATTTTGAGCAACCGATGAGAATTTCTTTTAAGTATCTTAAGCGTAAACCACTGGACGTGGTTTGCCCAAAAGGTAAAACATTTTGTAATGTTTACTTTTCCCTGTAACACACTGATTGATAGGTCTTGATGTATGCCAGATACAACATGAACTACACCACATCAAATATACATAAAATTATAACAACAAAATCAACAAAAATTAGATCAAGTTTTTTATTTTTTAATTATTTTTTATGACTGACGATATATCTGTGCGTATGTATGTAGGTACATATGTGTAAATACATACCTTCTGTGTGTGGTCTTACTTATGCCGACTAATTTTCATTAAATTTTTCCTAATTGTTTAGATTAATGTTAATTTATTTTCTCTTTTTTTGAACCAAATAGACTTTGTTGATTGAAGCGGATTAGTTGCACAACCAACAACTATGGAACGAAATAAAATTCGGTTGCAAGCGACACCAAGGCGGCGACAAGCGAAACCTCCAATTGGAGCTACAATGCACGGTGCAGCCGAGACGCAACATAAATATATTTCGAGGTGAATATAATTTATTTACCATTTTAGTACTCAAGTGAATAAATTTATTTACTCTTTTTATTAGTACTTTTTATTGTGATGACGCTGCTCTGTAGTAGGCACCGCCATCTCGTATTAAATAGATAGATTTTTGTATTGATTGAATCTGATAGGGTGTTTCATACATACAAAAAAATAAAAAATTTAAAACATTAAATTTATTTTCATAAAACGTGACTTGAATTTTTAACAGATTTTTTTTAATTTTAACACTTTTATTAGATTTTTGTAGTTCTGTTGTTATAAAAATTCAAAATTAATAAAACGTGAATGCAAAAATTAATTTAAAATTTTTGGGGAAAGTTCTTTTTGTATAAAATTATAATTGAATTAATTTTCAACTGTGTAATTGATCAATTTATGCATTTACTCGTATCATTTCAGTTCTAATGGAGCCGTTATTGGGAATGTGCCAAAGATGACTACAAATCAACAATTTGTAAGTATATTTTTATTGTTGGGGAAACTAAATAAAAATAAAATCACACGGCAAGATAAAATCTTTATTCGGACTGAACCTATAAATTATATTTTTTAAATGACCATATAAACCACATTTGCAGTAATATATAAAAAAAAATCGTCGATTTGGCAACATTTTGAATGAATTACTTTCTTTATGTTATGATTCAACTTAACCACAAATATATATGTTAAATTGGAGTAGCGATTTATGTTTTCTAAATTTCATGGTATACAATTCTTAAAATTATTGAGAGACTTCATTATTTTAATTGTAGTTAAATTAAAAGCGGAAGTGTCACGGATATAGGTCAAAGTGCATTCCATCTAATTAAAAATGTTAACTAGGCCATGTGACAAACGCTTTTTAATAAACATAATTGGCAAATAGGCTGTACAAAAATCATATTTTGTCACTTCTTAAATCAAAATTCTCTTAAATAATAAAAGCAGAACCAAATAAATTCATTTAATTTTAATGTTTTTCCTAAATATATTAGAGCATCAGTAACAATGAAACGAGATGATTTTTCGAGATAATTTTCACAAACAAAAAAATTTAATTCAATTTTTGTTCGTTGCGAAAATATTACTACGGTAAAAACTTCTCGTTTCGTCTTTATTATGATCATTTTAAGGAAAATTTGTCCTTTTATTTTTCTTTTCCTAAAGAAAAATGACTTCCGGTTTATCTCAGTCTCGTTTCCTTCTATTTCCGTTTTATATTTTTTATTCTGAAACCCGCCAAAAAGTATAAATATTGTTTGAGAAAGAAATAATTCCAACCCTCCAAACCACTCGCCGCATTTTACTTTGTGTTCTGTTCATCCCATATATAGCCCAAATACACACAGAAGTATACGGTTACTAAATAGAAAAAGGGTGATCTGGATGTTGATAAGAATTTATATTTTTCCTGTTTTTCTTGTCGCTATCGTGTTTTTGTACCTTGTGATTTCTAAATTTTTTTGCGATGCTTGGTAATGGCTACAGAAAATAATTGAAATATGTCACTGAAAGTATAAACGAAATGTAATTTATCGAGAAGCTTCCGATTTCTCGTCGATTGTTATTTTTGAGTTGTTTTGTTGGGATATAAGTTAAAGATGTATTGCTTCAGGGTTAATTGGAGTCGAATATGTTATTTATTGGAGACCAATTTATATAAAAGGAAGTCACCTTTTGCCATATAGAAGTTTACAGTTTAAATTAAGAGTATATCTAATTTACTAGGTGTGTTAATATGAAATCGGAATTTACTAATAAATGACGCTACCTTTAATGTATCTTTCGACTACCACGTCATCGGCACCATTGCTTCCTTTTGCATTTGTCAACAACATCCAATTCATAACCCTACAAGTTTCATACAATAACGCAAAATTTTTACGTGTTGAAAATGTCGAGTTTTGTGCCTACATCATTGATCTTTTGTTATCATTTGATGTTATTTGAAGAAAACTGCTGCAGAATCACATCAAATGCTTGTCAAAAGTTACGGTCAGCATGCTCTTGGTAAATCACAATGCTATGAGTGGTTTAACCAATTTTTATTCCAACGAAGAACATGGAAGACCACCAAAAAAGTTTGAATACAGTGAATTGCACACATTGTTGGATGAGGATGACGCTCAAACACGAGGAGCCGTCTCCATACGTTTAAAAGCCATGGGAAGATCCAGAAGCTAGGAAAATGAGTTCCGCATAAACTGAATGGAAGGCAACAGGAAAATATAAAAACCATTTGTGAAATGTTGCTCGCCAGATAAAAAGAAAGTCATTCTCCATCGAATTGTGACTGGCGATGAAAAATGGATCTGTTTTGAGAATCCAAGCGCAAAAGGTCTTGGGTTGGATGGTATTTGGTAGGACGAAACCGTAAATACTGAATGCTATCAACAACAAATGATCAATTTGAATCGAGGTTTGTATGAAAACGACAAGAATATGATAAAAGGCAACACAAAGTAATTTTGCCTCATGATAATACGCCATCACACAAGGCAAAACCCGTCATGGAAACGTTGGAAGCACTTAATTGGGAAATACTTTCACGGGACACGGGTTTGCTGCGGAGCACTGCACTTCCTACGAAAATTACTCGATTACTGGTTTGTCTCAAAAGAAGAACAGTTTTTGGCGTGGCATCCACACTTTGCCAGAAAAATGGAAAAATGTATAACTAATAATGGGAAATATTTTGAATAAAATACTCTTAATCATTATCATACGATGAACGTGTACCTTCTACTAAATCATTCCTGTTTCATATTTGCATACCTGGTAGTCAAAAACTTAATTATTATTCATTTTTACTGAATTTAACAATTAAAATCCAATGAAATAATAATATTAATATCAAGATTTATAGGATTCTGGGCTAAATTGCCTGCCAAATCGAGGACGTACGGCTGGTTGGACATACGAACCACCTGTACGATGCACAGCCGGAGGGGGGAGGGAGGGAGAGGCATGCGTGGGTCGGCCCATGAGTTATGCACTCCGACAGGAGTTAATTGTGTTCATTCCATCATCATAATCATAATCAGATGATGAAAAATCACTTTTGCATCCGCCCCTACCGGGTTCAAAATCAACAAATTTAGCTAAAATAACGGTATACGCTCGTACCATAATAAATCGCTATAAAATTGGTCTCATGCGCGGAGCTGCTGACAAAAATGCATAACATTTAATGCAACCCGCCCCTTGTTAAAATGAGTAAGTACGAGTTCAGATAGGTCATAAAGCTTCGAGTTATTGAAAAGCCAAATCGTTCAGATAAACAGAATTTGTCCGGTACTAAACAAAATTTAATGGATGCTTTTTGATGGACGGATAAACTTATATAAAATTGGAATAAATTAAAATTCAAAAATGTTTATCTTGCTTAGAACCGTGGTACTGTTCCGACTCAATGTAAGCACTTTAGTTTGGATAGCGAATTGAAGTTATATAACCGAGAATTTGTATTACATTCTCCACAATGATATCGAATTATACATATGTCGGCTTCAGCAGTAAAATTTTGCGACAATTTGCCTGGATCATTTGCTCTAAAGATGCAATTAATTGATACGAGACTAATCTAATGAATGTAATCTTAAAGAGACTGAACCTAGCGAATTGTTCACACTTTCAGCCAACTAATTCCAATTCGAACGTTTAGTAAAACAAATATTTTTTGACAGGAATCATTCCTTATGTACAGAAATTTGTGTTTTACATTGAACCAGTCAAAATTGAACAAATTTATACAAAATAAATTAAAGAATAACTATAGCCATGAAATGTTTATATAGTACTATGTTACTATGGAATAGTCAAGAAACTGCGGAACACGGAATAAAAGTGACGAGAACATTCAAACGATCCAACAGACCGTGATGGTGAAGAAAGTGATCACGTGGTCGTAAACTACCAGCGTGGCAAAAACATTAAAGCACAACAGAAACTCTGCAGTTTATACACGTGCAGTTAATTTCCCGTGAAAAAACATAGCCGAGACCACCATCCGTTGTATAAGGTGAATTTATTCTGAACGCTTTCGAATCGGTTTAAATCCGAAGAATGGGCCCTACACTGAGCAGGGATATTTTAGGATTGATTGAACACAGGTGATGTACAGTGATTTCAGTATGAGTGGATCGCTAAAATCTCTGCCGTCGATGAAACTCAGACACGCCACTTCGACATGTGGCGAAACCGCGAGAAAACGTCCAAATTCGAATCAATTTTGATCTGTAATATAATCAATTATGATCTGCACCTGATTTCAATAAGACATGATGTTTACTATCGAAAATTAAATTCACAATATCATCGGTATGTCGAGATTGGTTATACGATCCTGCGATATATTTCTACTTATATATCAAACGAGATCGGTCATGATACTTGAGGCTCCAACAACTCATTTAAATTTGATGTATATTGATTTATTAGATTAGGCACTTCAGGATCCTACAACACTAATTTCAACATACGGATCGTTTATGTTTTATTTCCTGTAGTGTACTAATTTTAAATTTTTTTATTAACTTGTTTTCTTATCAGCTTTCTTATAGTGGACAGTTAAATTTATTTAAATTTAGTTAAGCAATTTTGATTGATTCATCAATAATTATACACCTTTGGGATTATCCCTTTATTAAACATTTCATTAAATTATTCAAAATTATGTATGAGACATTTTAATTATAAAATTCTCTTATAAATTAAATTTATCGCTTAAGATAAATTGTCAACCTTAAACTATAGTACATCGTGGCGTTTTGAAATGATAAACAGCAAGCAAACGCTTTATTTTTAAATTTAAGTCTTCAAGAGAATCGACAAACTGGATGTTAAGTCTAATCCAGAGAACTAAAACCACCATATATTTCTTGGCAGATTTTATTCAGGTTTTAAAAAATTATTGTCGATAAATTAATTAATTTTCCCAATGGGGTAAATTCTCATTGATTAAATCAGAGGAGCAATTACAATTTTAGAAGGAACGTAGTAAAATTCGTATACAACACAGACTGATTTGTATACAACAAAGACCCATAGTTTATGATGTAGATTAATGGTATGTTATAAAATTCTATTATTAACTTCTTGGTGATCTTGACCAACTTGAACAGTAATTAAATTAAGATCGAACGAATTGTATCGTATTTTCCAAAATTATATTTTAAACTGCTTCTGGGTATGATTCATTTGCATTTTCGCTGCGAAAAAAATCTTTGAAATCCTCCTATGATCTTAATATTGCTGTTACGCTATTGACGACCACTCAATACTCTGCAATCACCTCTCTCTAAAATTATGGTGACGTTGTATCAGTTCTGGGTGACGATTGTAAATTTAATTTAATTTGTATACAATTTAAACGTTTATTTGCAGGGCATCCAGAATATTTTAAGAATAATGAATAAATTTTGACCTTCTAGATATTTAGCAATTGAAATAAAGCTGAGATTGAAAGTTTCATCAAATCTTTCTTTAACGGATTTTTTTTTAATTATGGAAATAAGAACAATTATTTTTATTACTCGTATTACCAAATTTTTACGTCCGAATTCAAAAATCAATGCCATTCTATTCTATAGTCTGTTATTACAAATAAGATAATTATTTAGTTTGTTTAGCCCAAATGCTGTCGGTAAAGAAAGTATAAGACGTTGAACTAATTATTTATGTTAATTTATTTACATAGCATTACAATCTACCTCTAGCTAGATCTCGTCTAGACTAAAACGAAATTTTTTCCATGATACGAGTATAAGATAAAATAGTCACTAATATACACGACATCGTTGTTAATTAAGCTTAAGTTGATATAAAGAAAAATTATATGACTTCTTTGTCTTGTTGTGATTCTTTTATCTTATTGTTGGTAGTCCAATGATTTAAATGAGGCAGGAAAATCGTATAATTTATAAAAGACATCATAATCATCATTATACTGTGTAATAAAATTTAATCATAAGTCATCATAATACAAATTCAACAGGACATTGGGATAAATTTAGTTTCTTTTGGTTTCCTCCTTTTCCAATTTTGTTGTTATTCTGTTGTGTTAAATTAAAAGGAAAAATGTCAAAAGTTTTTTTTGTTGATTTAATGATGAAAAATCTACAGAATAATATTAAAATCGTAATAATTTTTCTTTATTATAAATTAACAAATTTTCCAAAAGTTTTTCCATTTCCTTCGTCGGTCGGTTTTATTGGTTAGTTATGTTTTTTACAAGAAGAATGTTATTTACGGGATAAGCAACGAAATATTGAAAAATGGTTTAAGGATAAATTGTATTATGATAAATTTGTTATAATTTTTTAAAATTTATTATATAAGTCTCTTCGTAATCGTTGTGCTTAGTATCGCGTCAATGATTAAGGAAAAAAATTGGAGAATTTATGTTTTGTGCGGTGTTAGAAAGCATTGGTTGTAATTTGTCAAATTTTTATTTTTTTGTGATTTCAGTTACATCATCGTCCCCAGCAACCGAAGCCAAATTACAATGATAATACAACAAATGGATATAATTTAGATAATCATTATCAGTTTGTACAATTCACGAATAATAGTATCATTAATAAAGGTGGAAAAACTATTGAAAATAATAAAATATTTTCACAACAGCAACAACAATATCCCCAGTATCAGAATAATGAAAATAATCTGCCACCCTATCCTAATCCACCACTCCCACCTAATAACACGCGACAATATAATCCAAATAATCAGTTTTTTCAAATTCAGCAACAAAATCATAAAAATAAAATCATTATGGGCACAATGGTAACAACAATTGTTGGTGGTGGGAGTGGTGGTATACCAGCACAACATCAACAAAAGAGTCGAATACCAATCACTAAACAAGGTATAAATGAAATCTATGAAAAACATTTGTTGAATCAAACAAAATTTGGCACTTCTGCAAGAGATATTTATGAGAACATAGACAATTCACGACCAGTCGATAGAAATATGTTAAAAATATCGAATACTCCGCTGGTGCTGCATAATCAAACGCAAAATCGGAATAATCTGCCCGAGTATGTAATTCAAACGATAAACGGTGAAACTGTAGGATTAATGGGACGGCGGGAAAATCCTATCGGTGGTAATAACACGGATTATAATGAATTTAGTGAGTCGGAAAAAAATGTCAGTGTTGAGTTCGGCTATCCAAATAGAAATAGTAAAATCAATTTAATGTTAGAAACAGCACAAGCAATTGCAGCAGCCGCATATTACGCAAGGTAAGTGAATATATCGTGTCTAGAGACATTTATCGCATGAATATTATATTTCGTTTACAAGTGTAACGCACAAAATATTAACGACATGGTCAACAGTACCCTTTCATAAAAAGACATCCTTAATAAATTTATGTTTCATTTAATCTATTTTTAAGTGTTTTTATTGTACACGAACATAACATTTTCTATAAGCTATTTATATATTATTTTTATAGCAATTTTTATTGTATTTGTATAGGTATAGGTACAGCATCCTACCCTATATACCACATAAGTCGAAGAAAATTTTTCGACATTTGAATTGCGAAAAGCATATTTTATTGTTTTTCTTGAAAAGATATTACATATCGCATTTTGGGGCTCATATCAATGTGTGTACCACATTTTACATTAACTACATACATATCGTGCTACACTGACTTTTGTACAGGAAAAGTTTCCTTTTTATGGCCCAGAATATAAAAACAGATTTTATGGTCAATAAAAAATGAACGAATAAAATTAAAATAAAGAACATTTTTTCAACGAAACGTACACTTTTCTTCAAATGGTAACAACCACTTATCGTATTCGACTACAAATAGCAAATTCTGTTTCTATAAAACCTTTTAATTTCCAATTAATAATCAATAAAGGACAAAAATTGTTTTTCTGAACGGCGTGATATTTTCCTAGTTTGTCAATTAAATCACAGTATGAGGTCAAATGACAATATACATATATATTTTATTGCTTCGGGACCATGAGACATTTTAGTATGCTAAAATGGAAAATCAATTTTTTACGGTTATACGCATATACTGTACTTAAATATACTAAAATAATAAACTCCTAATGAAAAATCGTAAATCATAATAAAATCGAACGAAGAAACACAAAGCAGAGAAAGCTTAGTGCTTTTATTGCGAGTTTTTACTGATTTTATTTCAATTCGTATCAAGCTTTATTTTTAAGTGACTTGGAATTTATGTTATTTGTTTTTATGTGTTAAGGGTGTGTGGGTGAATATAAGTATATTTTAGGGAAAGAGAGTGTATGAAACCGTCATCTTACCGCAGCGATTACAATAGTTTTCGATTACCTGACACATTACACTTATCATATGTACAATTATTTAAAAATTATATTAAAATTAGAATAATTCGATTACCGAACTATTTAGGTGACATGACGCAGATAAAAGGGAACAACTAACGCGAAATTGACGCAACGAGTTTTTTACTTTTAACAGTTTTTTTCTGGATAACTTGTTTTCACACGTAAGTGCGCCCTTTTCATACACCAGTGGCCCTATTCTGGTAATTCCCTAAGAATAGAGAACTGTGGCACTATTCTGGTAACTCCCCGGGAATAGGGAACTGGAGAAAGATTTTATATAGCTTTTATCGATAAATCAGTTTTTCTGGTCTACTGAAAAAAAAGTTTGATGTAAATATTTGTAAATTGGGAATAATTTTCCCATAGCGAAATTACCAGGGAAAGTTATTCCCAATTTTATTTTGTGTTCAAAAAAATTGCCAGTAACTTTCTACCTCAGTATGCCAGAAAAAAATGTATATGTAAACTCTTTCCCAAGTTCCCTATTCCCGGGGAATTGCCAGAATAGTGCCACTGGAGAAAGATTTTACATATAAATTCTATTTAAATAATTTTTTTCTGGCATACTAAGGTAAAAAGTCAGTAGTAATTTTTTTGAAAACTAATAAAATTGGGAATAACTTTCCCTCATATTTTGATATGGAAAAATTATTCCCAATTTATAAATATTTACGTCAAACTTATTTTCTCAGTAGGCCAGAAAAAACTGATTTATAGATAAAACCTATGTAAAATCTTCCCCCAGTTCGCCATTCCCAGGGAATTACCAGAATAGGGTCACAGGTCACATAATATATATGTTATGCAAAATGAGCCTACTTTTCATCTAAAATTCGGCCAAAGGTTAAAGTATACATATATGTTTCAAAAAATTAGTCAAAAAACTAGAACCTCTCACTTGTTGGGTATGGCGTACTAAAAATGGTAATCTTGATTCTACAAAAAGTACCTGCATTTAAAGGCCTAGGAGTTACTTTTGTTCACAATTTGAGTTACGTCAAACTCAATGATTGAGCAGTGCATATAGCTAGGCGCTTACTCTATGCTATTCTTTATTAAGGGGCGGGCTAGGAATATTGAGACGTTAAAGATATATTATTTCACCTACGCTAGATCCCAATATGCTGCTAATATCTGGTGTCTTTTTTACAACGAACTTATTCGTAACATAGCACTTGGAAGGATGGCTGGAATTATGACAAAGAGTTGCCATATCACGCATACCTACAAGAACTATCATGTAGCTTCCTGGATGTAGAACCTACAATCCTAGAAAATATACGGGAGTTTTTGAAGTGTTCATTGGGAACGTTGTTCTAGATCAAATCAAGACATCGTCAATACTTGAGTCTATTGGAATAAAAGTATCGAGCAGGGGCTTCAGAAATTCTTATAGTTATTTTTTTTTAATTATTTGCAACCCTATTTTAGTTTTTTCCCGAATAAATAGTTTTTTAGTCAAATTTTTCTCAAGTCAAATTTGTAGATTTTTCTAATAATAAATCAATCAATAAATAAATTAAAGACCTTCTGTCAATTGAATCAAAATCTATACTAATTCAGACATTAGTATTTTCAATTATGGTGCTGAGTTGCATTCTAGCACTAGCATAAGTAATCTTTAACGCCTAAAGAAATATATGCATGGAATTCTAATTAAACATTATAAGTGAAACAAGTTGTGTTATCCAGAAATTTTTTAGAAATAGTATCATAATCTTAGCTTTAGACTGTTGATGACGGGGATACTATTATAAATAGTTTGGGTTGCGATGGGATCCAGAACGATGTTTTTGCGTATCAAATCAAACTGGCTCAACCAAGTTACACGAATAGGGAAAGCTATTAGAGAGCAGCAATTTGTTTTAATTCGCATCGCTAAGTAAGAATAGTATATCAATAGAAGTAACTCGACTGTACGGACTGACCCTACTAGTGTGATGGAATAGCAGAGCGATCACCGAAAGTTTAGATTACTTTAGGCGCCAATGGCGACATATTACTAAATCCTGCATTCAGCGGTTTTTTCTACACGACTAGCGAACATTTTAGTTTGTTGATGGATCTGAATTTTAGAAGAAATCAGCGGTAGAATCGGAGGTGCGTGGTAGAGAGATAATGCAACAACAACTTTACTTTACTTAGTATAAATTTGCATCATTCTTCTGAATTTTTTGTGAACAACACAGAAGAAATTTTAAAATGAAGAAATGCCTCTTCCCTCAGCATGTTATTATGCGTTATCCAGCTGCCCTGAGATGTTGGTACAATTAAATGGATCAAACAATCATTAATCCGAATATAACTTGATTGTGTAATTCAGAAAAAGGATGGCTGAACCTCTCTAAGGGATGTAACATCACAGTGAAATTATAAAATGCAGCGAACACAATGGTGATTAGGAAACTGTAAAGAAACCATATGATGGAATCGTAACGTCTACATTAGTGGAGACGGCAAGTACAGTTTATGACGAGAATTCGGGCCGATATTCAAACAGGAATCGATGGTATACTATGTTTATTTGTATGTTTCGGTACAAAAGCTGAACGTCGTTTCGTATTGTGGAATAATATATAGTGATGAATTACTTGGCATTGCAACCCGCTGCATGCCCCAATTTTTCGAGGATTATGGAAGGCGGCTTGAAGTTTTTTAAAAGAAAGTTAAAACAAGATTTGTACAAACTGTTTTTAGATTAAAAGAACTACAAACATTATTGTTTAAGACAGAAGGTACTTTTAACTCGAGTGATTATCGTACCAGGTGACAAGTTAATCATATTGTCGCTTGAACATTTATTAATTAGGTATCCACAGGTTAGTTTCAAGGAGCCGATATTACTGATGTTCCATAAATCAAATAATCTCGACACCAAAAATCATCTTTGGTACTCGTATCATATGTACTGGTAACGTAACTTGAAGATTTTAAAATGTTTGCAATATTTCACTCAAAAAGTCTGTATATTTCAAATATACAGACACAGACATTATATTAAGCTGCACATTCTTGATTTGGACAGAAATGTACTTGCAATTCATATTACAAATTTTCTTTTGCATAATTCCTTTTGTACAACTATATTTTGATTGTATAATACATTATATCCATCTGTATGAATTCAAATAAGAAAATGATAAATTATTATTAATATCCTTTTTTATGGATTCTTCTAGATTCGTATACACAAAAATATCAAAACTTCGTATCTTCAAGGAATTAGTTTTTCTTCTACCATTTTTCTTAATTTTATTGTTATTCCTTCAAAATAAATGTAAGCAGAATAATGGATTTAGTCGTTATTGAAAATGATATTTTAAAGTAAATTTGACTGTTGGCTCGAAAACAGTTTCAGAAATTCAGCTAGACCGTAGTTTAAATTATTCATAACATTAATTAATCAAATTTTCAGCATTAAGATAAAATTTTATGATTCACGCCGACCAGACGTTTGACTCAAATTATTCCAGCTGCGTTATTATGGTTTCATTAAAAACCATATAAATTTAATTTTAGTGCGCAAACAAACTTTTTGGGGAAAAGTTAATTAAATTATGTAATTTCTTGTGTAGCAAAGCTGGTAGTTTTGTCGAAAAATTATTAAATTACCAGTTGTATTCATTTGGCCAAACAAAATTACATATACAACAATTTAGTTTACAACAAAATATACGAAGCATTGAATTATATGCATGGAAATGATTCTGTGAAAATGCTTTTCATCTTTGATGTTTGTATTTTGTTTTATTATGATGTTCAAACGAAATTATTATTATTGTTTATACTCGAACTGGTATATACATGTAATACTCGTATGTATATTTATAAATGGGTAGGGGTTTTACATACACCGCCGATTTGCCGCAATTTCTCGATTGAGTATCCAATTACATGTTTAAATTTGATGGGTTGGTTTTTTCATAATAATTTTAAAGTGTAGTTAAATAGTTTGTCGAATTAAAGTTTATATAAAATTTTGTTAACCACAAACCATTTCCAATTCCCGAATCAAATTAAATTTTTTTTCATTTTCGAGAATAATTTAACATCTTCACAAATTTGTTGCGAGATATAAATTATCACTTAGGTAACACAACGGTAACATTATTTTTTGTCAAAAGCAATTAAACACGTTTCTGTCATCAAAAAATATATTTTTTGGAAGTTTTGGACCTTTTTTTTATTATTTATGTATTTTCTACTGTTTGCTATAAATTTTCTTATTTTTTCATTTTTTACGATGATGATGATGAAGATGGGAAATATAGAATGTTTTAAGATTAAAATGAACTTGTTGTGCTGCTTTACTTATCTGTAGTATTCATTGGAATATAAAGAATTATCTTTTTTTAATTATCTCATTTTCAAGGATCCAACATAAAAACACTGAGAGAATTAAATTTGATTTTGAAATAAAAAATACCTTATACCAAAAAAAAAAACTTTATTAGTTTTATTCAGCAACGTGATGAAAACGGTCTAAGCATTAATTATAAATTTAGATTGTTTCTTTGTTAAGAGGTTGTTTGGAAAATGTGATCATCACTAGAGACACCTTACCATACCGTGCCACCAACACTTGTATTTTGATTTCATAAAATACTTAGTAGTTAGTACAAAACCTGACTAGTGGAATTTTCATATTGTTAAAAATGCAACACAATTTTAAATCAACCCAATATTATTTTTTAATGTAAATTCAAAATGAAAATATTTCTAAAAGAAACTGTTAACGTTAATTAGAAATTTAAATACCTCCTCATGGTATTTCATTATTTCTGTATTTTGTTATATTTATTAAAATGTGGTGTGGTTTAAAAAGTTTAATTACATCGAACAAAACCCTTCTGATTTTATCGTGTGTACTCACTATTAACTGGGAAGCACTCAAAAATTTTAGTAAGTGTGTTGTAAGTGTTTCGTACTAAAATGATTTTGAGTTAAATGAAAAACAACAAAATATATATTTTCACTACATGCACCTTTCTTTTGTAAATAATTCACCGCGAAGCAGCTTCACCGGAACAATTATATAACTTGATTCTTCATCAGTATGTGCGTTTGTCTCTTCGGAGCAGAAGATTGAACATTTTCACAAATAAACCACCAAACGCATACCTTATAGAAAATAATATGTATATCATTTCAACAGAGTTATATGAAATTCCGTGAAATTATTTATTTTGGTATGTTTGGTTTTGTGACCACAAAACAAGGTACTACGTAAAAAAGGAACGTATATTGGATGCTGTGTAGTTTTCCGATAAATTTAGAAAATTATAATTATCACTTAAAAAGGAATTTTTAATGTGGAAAGTTTTTAAAAATTAAACAAAAACGTGTTTTAGTTTTTATGTGAACGTAAATTTAAATTAAAAAGTTGTGTTTTTGTTAATAAATTAAAAAAATGATATGGCCACAGCGTTTTTATGCTATAGCCATATCACTTTTTTTATGTAATTAATAGTTTATGTAATTTTTCAAATAAACAACCCCAGTTGAACCAATACCGCTTAGGTGGGCCTTTTTTAACTTATATTGTGTTAAATTAGTAAATTTTAATTCCAATCCTATTAGTAAGTTGGTATACAAAACAGTATAACGAAATAACCCACTAGTACAATGTAGCGCTTAATCTGCCCGTAAATTTTATATATAGTAAATAAAGTACTAAATTTTCTCTTCAAATTAATGCACCTAATTCCATTGTATTCGTATTGGTATCCAGCGGTTTGTTGTTTGTTGTGATTGAAATCCGAAGACTGTTGGCGACTTTATTAACCTGAAACAAAAATTTCCGAAAATATTAGCTGCTTTTGTTGACACTTGAAATAATGTAAAGCCCGTCGCTAGATTTCAAATCAAAATTTGCGAGCTATAAACAAACATGAATCAAGTTTTCGCGGGCCAAAAGAGGGCAAAAATTAAGGTATTTTATACAATAAAAAATTAATTTTTGTATAATTTATTAATATAATGATTGTACAAAAGCATAACTTGGGTAAATCAACCGAAAGAAAATCCATTTTAACTATTAAAAAACTTCCTCTATATAGTTTGTTTGTTCCCTTTCCAAATAAGACGTTTTTATTTCGAGTCAATATTTTGAAAAATATTCTAAATGAACCTAGTAAATAAGAGATTAGGTGGGTTGAAATGTAGCGTATTAAAGAATCTAGTTAAATATTAGTATTCTCGTACCGACATGTGCAAGTGTTGTAATCAAATCATTCTGCTATCTGCGTTTGTACTACTGGAAATACTGGTTATATTAACGACTGGTAATGTATAGAGAAAATGCTATATCCACGGAATAAAATAAAGCTCTAATTCCATGCAAAAAATGGTCACTCACGATACTGCTAAAATTGGTGAAGCGATAAATTTTAAAAGTTGTGATTTCATGCAAAAAATTGTCTAAAACTATGGCTCCAATCGTCAATATACGAATCGGTAAACTTTTGACGTTTCGAAGTGTCATTTTTATGGCTCTTAATATAGCGATGAATAATACATTTTTTTTGTAAAATGCATTGCTTTGCAATAGAAAATAAAGTAGGTTTCAGTGGTTGACACTTAGGCCATTTTTGGCCCATTGTGATACCACACATTCACGCCACATCATAAACCCATTCACATATTCGCCTACTCATTCAACTATAGTATACCAACTGCATATTGCAAGCTCCCGTCAACCTGTACATTGGCATGGAAGGTGGATTGGCGCTGAATTCTGCACTCCATCAGAGGGTCTTAGTTGTGTTTATTAACATCACCGATTGTAATCGATGATGAAAATTTGATTTGCATCTAACCTCTGATGGGATTTGAACCCAGTACCTTCCGGTCCCCGTGCCGAAGCTTTAACCACTGCGCCACTTATCCGGTAAAATAAAGTAATTTAAATCGATTTAAAACTCTGAATTACAACTGTGTCAAAATTTGTTAATCCCACTTTCAAAAGTCAACCCATAGACAAACCACCATTTTGTATCTATTCATCTATACATATAAATCAAGTGAGTGTGTCTGTCTGTAATTTTGTAAATAAAGGACTGTTTTTGAACTAATTCTCAACTATTTTTAAAACTTTTGTCTATATCTGTCTGTCCGTTCGTGCCCGTTTCGTGGTCCGGCTTTCACACAAAAACAACTGCACCGATTTTGGTGTAGCTTAAATTGATTTGCAGCTGTCAAACATGAGATCAACCTGCGTTTTATCCCGATACATTAATCTCCTTTAAAGTTATAAGATAAAACATTAATAGGTCAGTAATGCTAATGGCCAATAAAAACGTTTTCTCAGTTAATTTTTGCTTTCCAATTTTTTTTTTCAAGGAAAAACAAAATAATAATTTCAAGCACAAGTTTGCCAAGATAGGCCTATAATGATACATACACAAATGGCATGTTTTTTTTTTAAATTTAAAATCGGGATTTTGAAAACCGGGATTTCGTTACACACCCGTTATTAATGTCTTTACTAATTGAATTTGTTTTGTGATTTTGTAGTTTGCACTAATGTTGAAATTATGGTTGACGTAATTTTTTGTGATTGTTCATTAAATTGGAATTGTCAACGATATGTTCCACCTTGTTTTCTGTAAAACCGAAATTAACACTTTAATTGGCGAAAGTTTATAAGAAATAAAATGATATAAACTTATTGCCCGCTGTATTAAAGTTTGAAGCATTCTGCAGCGTGACAGTAAGCATTTGTCTGTCAGTCTGTGTCCACGATAACTTGAGAACGGTAGGAGATATCAACTTAATTTCTTCACTCAAGCAATTCATGGGATAGAGCCTTATTGATTTTGACATTTCCATGTTTAGGGTGTTCGGAGATATGTAGAGTTTTGTTAACTCCCTCCTCCTTAAAATTGATAGAATTTTTTTTATTTTCTATTCTATTATGGTTTAATAGAGCATGTGAATGTGGAATAAAAATATATTTCGTGTGGATGTGGGTTTTTCGCTCGTCAGAGAAAATGACCTAGTTCTAGTTATTTGTCCAGGAACACTTAAGTGGCGCTAATTTATGGTTTAGTTTCAAGGCAGGTATTCTTTTGATTTTCTTCCTCTGTATATATTCAGCAGACTTTAGAAACTTTTGAACGCTCTTTACAGACTTTCAATCCTTCAGTAAGTTCAAATAATTCTTAATTGTTGCAGCAGAATTCATAGGATTAGAAGCCGATCGTAATAGCGACCGTTTAACTTGTGGAGTGATAGCACCATTTCTTTCAACTTTCGGTTTCTCGTAATTTTATCTAATTAATATCGTGCTGTTTGAAATATCTATAAACTGTTGATAATCCTTTGCCTAGTGCTTTACAAATATCAGCTGCTCTCCAATTTTTCCACTGAAATTCGACAATTTTATCCACTTCAACTTTGGAAAAATATGTTCCTCTTGGCATCGTAAAGAATATTTTTTTTTTCTAAAAATTAATCGCAATAACTTTCTAGAAGTAAATTTATTTAAAAGAAATAAAAAAAAATACAACTTACCATTACAAAATTCAACGCAAACTGAGTTTTTTTAAATACTGTTACTAATAAATTAACCAATCAAATTTAATTATTTTTTTCACGTGCGTAAAGGGTACTAGTACCTACTAATAGTCTACCAACTATATTAGTGTTATAATCCAAAATACAATGCTGTTTAATTTTTTCAATTAATAATTAAATTCTCTTTGTTTTGTCGCAGAGCATAATAGCGTTACAAGGTCATTGATAAATAAAAGCTTTTTAAGTATACTCAATTATCCAACCTGTACGATTTTAACATCCAGAGGGTATATACATGTTAAGGTTTGGTGTTAATTTTAATCTGCGAATAATAAACATGCGATATATGCTTCCGCTGTTAATCGAATTCAATTTTGTTCTCTCGCGTGTCGCGTGATCAGACCTGTAACGATATTGTTTCTTAAAACCTGATTCATCTGAAACATGAATAAATTTATCATGCAAACCAAATTTTTTTCAATGGATAACCTTCTAGGAGATCTAAACATTTAAAATTAAATATTACCCTTTTAAAATATCGTATGGATGATCTATCATGTCATAGACTTCTTCTGTTTAGAATGGTTTTTATCTAATGGCTAATTCTACGATAACTTAAATCGAGCATGACCCCTTCAAGGCACACTACGTGATATTTAGACGACGAAAATCGTACTAAAATATTTAGAAAGTATACATTTTCCAATTAAATTTTCCGGACAAATCGAAATAATTTGCTTGTTTTGTAATTAAGTCAGGGACGGACAATGTTTCGATTCACAAATTCCTATATAGCTAAAAGCTAAAACAATTACATCACATCTCGGAAAAATTAAAAAGAAACCGATTGTTTTTGCTTTTACTGAAAACATAGCTTTATTCATATTTCGCATTGGAGAAAATTCATAAAATAACAACAATACATATTTTAGTTTAGTTGATGATGAAAATTCTAAAACCATTTCAAATGGAAAATGTATAAAATGATTTATTTCTGATGTTTTCTGTTTTTCGAAACGAATTGAATGAATGGATGGACCTTTTCGAATATGTACTATATATATATGTTTATGCTACATGAAATGAATAATATCGTTATGTTCGTTCATACAGCATACCGATAGCTTATACAGCATATATAGAAAACCTAAACCAAACCAAATAAATAAATAATTCAAATCAACAATTTTTTTAAAAATATTTATACTTTGTTTTTGGTTGAATTAGTTTCTCGAAAATGATTTATTTATGCTGATGAATGAGTGCCCTAGAATTATATTTTTTCATGTTGAAAAATGGGAGAAATTCTTTGATGATGAGCGCACGGTGTTAGCATTGTTTAGTACTTCTGTATTAAGATTATATACAAGTGATACTTCCATCTAATTTTACGTTGTCGACTTGAAATGTTTATAGCCAACTAATATCCTTCTTTGAGTTCGATTTTTTATCAAATCAATTGCATCAAGGCTTCTTGCTTCCGAAAAATAGTCTAGTATCTACTTAGTAAAGCCAAATATTCCAAGTTTGTTTTACATATGTATTTGCCATTAAGATCGTTAGCTTTGATGCTGCTACATGATTTTTTGATAAGTGTTATTTTGGAAAAAGATATTTGTTAACTCTCTTGTTCTAGTAAATTGGTTCTAGTAAAATTTAATGCTAGAACTCATTTTTATATATGGTACATACATCGTACTTGTACATTTATACCACCGATTATTGTAAAGTAAGATTTATTTATTACTGCAAAATATTTTACTATGTGGTTTTTGCTTTCAAGTAAATACAAATAATAAACAATTTGTTGTGTGGTAAATGTTTCGTAGTGGTACTATGGTGGCTTGAAGTATTTTACTAATGATTTTACAACATGTAAATACGATATTCAACACCAAAAATATATATCTTTTCCACTAAGTAATTAATATTAATGTTATATATTTTGCTTCTCCGGTTTCTGTAAAATAAACTATAAAATTACATTACTAAAATCTATAGTTTTCCAATTTGTACATACATAATTTCCAAATTTACATGACAAAGCGAAAAAAGAGTAATAACCTTTAACAATTCCTTGTTGAACAAGTATACATGCGAGTGTAAGTATAGTTCTTATCCAGCGAGGGTCAACCCGCGGCCCACGTATTAAAAATCCGTCTGTCATTAATTAGAACACGTATATACAGCATTGTGAGTAGTAGTATAAAACCAAATTTAACAGACAACTACCAAAATTACAGCTCGCCTTTAAACTGTAAACGTTCCCAGTTATTGAAAACTTGAACACAATGTTAAGTTGTCGCTTAGTTTTAAATGGAGTAGTTTGGGTTAGCCGCCCCTTTAGATTTTTTTAAGTATTCCATTATAATTGATATTTATGATTTACATAATTTTTTGAATATAAATAGAAATTGAACCCAAATAATAACGATACTAAGGGGTTTCGTGTTCCTTTGCTTAGTTAGATAAATCAAATTAGAAAATTAGAAAAACAGCAATAAAAATAATTAACACATAATGTTATTATATACTTCTACTATACATAGAAATTTATATACATATACATAATAAATAATTTAATTGTTAAAATTTATTGTTCACTTTTCGTAAACTCTGTGATCTTTTAGTATTTTAGGTTCCTTATGTTGTCTAACGTTCTACATGGTGCTTGTGCTGCTGCCATATACCATATATGAGTACAAAGTGATAATTTGTTTAATATTTTTGTTTTCTTTTGAAAATTGACATAAAAATATGTTGTAACATAAATTTGGAATTTTGTTGTTTATTTTTTTATGTTACATGTTCAAGAATGTGGAACTAATTTGTACCGAAATGAGATACATTTATATAACACTAAGGGTTTTTTATGATTATTCTTTCTCGTTTTCCAAAATTAGATATAATTCATTTTAATTGAGAATACAAATTGGTATTGTATAGTTTGAAAATGTTTTGAATTTAGGATGTAACCTGGCAAAGTAGCATTCACAAATTGTTTGTTTTAGGCTGCTTTTTCGAGATTCTCATACAAAATTTGGCTAATCCATTTCTGAGTATAAGGATGTAAAAAAATGACTGTAAAACCATATCGGGATGTTCGGTGTTTTTTGTTGTTGATAAATGGGTATGGCAGGATCCCAAATTCCTTTGACATACAGGTACCAAAACCTTTCCAGTTCTCTGAATTAAACATAAAAGAAGAATGGCGCAAACAAACTGAAAATCGTACAAGCCATTCTTGAGATACCATCGGTGCAGACATCTATAGACATTCAACCGGACGTGGAAGTTTCTTTTTCATTTGGGGATTAGGGACTTTCAAAACTTCGGGAAAATGGGTTTGGATCTAGGCCATTTTTTATCATTTTTATTAGGATTTCAATACCTTGCTCCTACAGACCCTAGTTAAACCACGTCACCAATAAATTTGATTCAATTTAAGAATTACGCACCGGTGCGAAATGTTTGAATTATCATTATTAGTTTAATTTTGTTAATTTAAATTGGATCAACGCATTTAATAATGTTTAACATTAACTGTCAAATACATTAGGATTATAATCACATATCGCTTCGGTTGAAGCGTGATAAAAGTAAAGAACTAAAAACAGCGGACTTAAATAGCACTCCATTGAGTGTTCTATAATCCTAATTTTTAGTACAAATTTTATCCAGATATATAGATTTAGATTAAGAAATTAACCGTCGTTCAGTAGTATAAAATGCTGATAAATCCAGCATTGCGACATGGAAATGAAAGTCTTGCGTTCTTTAATCAAATCCAAATAGCTTTAAGTTCGCATTTGGATAAAAAAACAGATTTTTTATTTAATTTGGCAGACCTCTACATATTGATGATGGGGATAACCTCTGCACGTAAATCTAGACGTGGCCACAAAACACCGTTTTTCAGAGCCATTTTAGTTTTTGCTATTATTTAACTAACACTAGTTCAATCTACAGGTTTAAAATCTAAACGCATCGCAAACACAGTTCACAATTTTGTTCGCATGGATATGATTTTATGTAGCAAATTAGTGCCGTAACGGGGTACCGAATTAAAAAAGTCTGAATTAAAAAGGTTCTTTAAAAATGAATTAAAAAAGTTGATTTTTGTATGAACATCTGCGACTTTTAATTTATTTTAACTTAAAATTATGAATTAAAAAAAGCGATTTAGAAAAATGAAAAAACTCAAAAATGAATTAACAAAGGCTTATAATATTTCATTTTTAAAACACATACCTTAATTCATTTTCAAAATGTATTATAAAAGGCACATTTTATTTCATTTTATAAATTAAAAAATCAAATAAATTAAAATATGGAATTAATATTATATATATATATATATATATATATATATATATATATATATATATATATATATATATTTATATTTATATATATATATATATATATATATATATATATATATATATATATATATATATATATATATATATATATATATATACGTGTCTAACTTGACTGACAATGATGATTCATTAGTCTTCCTCGAATGATTTTACTGCTGGAAGGCTACAATCTGCTGGCACGAACGCAAGTAGTCTGTCTGTCTGTCTCTGTGGCACTATATCCCATCAAGGGATTTGGCCGCCTCAAATGAGGTTTCATAATCATATTTTTATTTCGGATAATGAGTGATTAATCCATTGATCCTAAACCAGACGTGAAATTTCTTCTTTGTAACCATCGGGAATCGAACCCGGGACCTTCGGTCGCTGGAGCAAGCATGCTGACCACTTTGCCACAGAAGCGGCAACGCAAGTAGTGCAACAACAATTTTGAGCAATAACACGCACTATGTGCTTTGCTTCGGGAAATTAGTTGAAAGGGAAGCAATTTCAATATTAACAAAATTTGAATTTATTGAAATTGTATATTAGCACACTTTGAGCGGGTAGCCAAATAGACCAAACTGATATGCGTAGCGGGCTTTCTATGATACTGCCTGAATGAATTTTTGATATCATCCGAACGGGGAAAGAAGTCTTTATCACTTTCACACTCGCTATCAAATTCAGCAATATCGACATCACTTGAAATTTGCGATAAAGTATCTACATAAACTTCACTATCACTATCAGAAGCCATTATTATTATAATAAAAAAAATTAAAAAAAGAAATGTTAAACCATCTAAAGCTAACTAAATACTGAATTATTTTTAAGAATATATGTTTAACACCCTTTCTACTAAACTCTGAATATTTATTTAAAAAAAATCCTTGAAAGATTCGAGTTTGCTTTGTATTTAAGTATATACATTTAAATGATGAGTGGTCTGCATAAAAACAACTTGAAGGCGAAACACATTTATGGCTCCGTATATTTATTATGTAAACAAACGTTGAAAAAGTAAAGTTGTTGAATCTAAACAAAAAATAGAAGCTAACTCTTTCAGTTCCGTATGTAAACCGATGAGTAAAAATACATTGCCCCGCTTTTAAAGTAAGTGCATTCAAAAAGGTAAAAATACCCGGCCCGCTTTTAAACAACAGTTCTCGAGACAGGTATTTTTACTTGCCCCGCTTATAGTGTGTTAGTAGAGTAATACATTACATCAATAAGCAGATCTAGAATCGAGTATTTTTAACTTCTAATAAATTGTATCAAAAATAGCGAACTAATAGCGAACTTTTTTACCTATTCGAAAATTACTTGTCATTTCAATATAAAGATCAGCGCCACCCCAATAGCTCAACCTAATCTGTATTTTCGAACTAAGTGTAAGCCATGTAATTCGCATCTAGATTATAGTTATTTTTAACTTTGAACCAGGTTTCAGATTTGGCAATCAAATCAACCACTTTGTCGCCCCGGTGGCAAAGTGGCTAACAAGCTTGCTCTAGTGACCGGCGGTCCCGGGTTCGATTCACGGTGGTGACAAGGAAAAAATTTCACCGCTGGTTTAGGATCAATGAATTAATCACACATTATCCGAAATGAAAATATAATTATGAAACCTCATGTGAGGCGGCCAAATTCCTTGATGGGATATAGTGCCAGAGAGAGAGAGAGAGAGAGAGAGAGAGAATCAAATCAAATGGTATATGTTTAATAAAACATTTAAAGTCCAACTCTAACAAGTTTGATAGTACGCTAGCGATAACAAAATATCATTGACTAATACTTCCAGAAAACAAACAAGCTCAGATATCGAAACTAGTTACCACTACATGAATTAAAAAAGTCTGAATTAAAAAAGTTTTTTTTGCTGAATTAAACTAAGTGTTTTTAATTCATTTTAAAATTGAATTAAAATCAGAGTTGAAAAAGAAATAAAAAAGTTCGATAAAATGAATTTAAAAAGGCATTTCTTAATTCATTTTTAAAATGAATTAATATAAATGTTTATAAAATGAAACAATATAAGCCTTTTTTATTTATATTTATATTTTATATCTAATAAATATAAGTCCTTGCAACTACTATTTTCATTAATGAAAATTTTTTGGAATTTAAATTTTAATTTAGCACGTAAAAATTTGGATAATTTTGGATTTGTATTTTCATTAATTAAAAAGCGAATAAAACTGGAAATCAAATGAGACATTTTCATTACTGAAAATGAGACATTAGAATATCATATTTTCATTAATGAATACCTTTAACTAAAATTAATTAAATAATAAATAAACGAGGCAACAATTATAAAAATAAAAATCTATATAGAAAAGAAATATATTACATTTAAATTTTTTTTTACTTAAAACTAAAAAGTATATATATATATATATATATATATATATATATATATATATATATATATATATATATATATATATAATATATATATATATATATATATATATATATATATATATATATATATATATATATATATATATATATAAACGAGGCACGTATATAGAATTTTATTAAATAATGGCGCAAATTTTCATGTGGGACATGTCCGATAATATTATTTTTTGATTCGCCATTATTGACAAAAATGCGATAAAAGACGCTTGACTACCACAATTCATTGGGAATCGTGATTGGCATGTCTGGAATGTTTACTACTAGTTTTGTTATTGAATGGCTCTAGATAGATTAAACGAAAATAATATTAACAATTTATTTGCTGTTAAAAGAATTTTTGTATGAAATTGCGAATTAAAAATAATGGGTTGTATTATGACGATATGACGATTGGTAGCAGACTGTAGCTGACTATAGCAACTTCCAAATGATTTTAATCGAGATATTCCTTCAAGAATTTGACATATTCTATCCATCGATTTTCATGTCGTTTCTCCGTTGTTAGTAGTGTTGTGAATTTTCAAAAGTGGTTTCATTTGGAATGAGCCAGGGAATGGAAATTCAACGATGAATCTGCTACTCAATGGCCTTTTATCTTCCTGTACAATTGTGCACATGCTTTATCATCCGTTGAGTGCGCCAATGGGGGAAGCTCTTCAATTTACAAGAACGATTTCATTTGATTTGAAATGTTGATGCATGAATCAAAGTTCAAAACACCATCTAAATGATCTATCTTCATTTGAAGCATATTTCAACACAAAACAAAACCGAGTGTTTTGTTTTGCGCTGAAATAGGAACGTTTGGGCGTTTAGACATAAAATAGAAATACGCGGCCGTACTGCTTCTGTAACCGTCTTCGTCAGAAGTTGTGTCGTATAATAGTTTTTAACAGAAATGCGTTCGTTGTAATTTTAACGACAGTCTCTCATATGGATTTTATGCAAGGGTTTTTTCATAATAGGTGTATTGCTCTTTCCAAATACACATCTTAATCTATCAGTATAAATCCAGCGCGAGTACAGAATTTTATTTTTTATTCTGGTTACGAGTTTAAGGTGTCCTCGCGATAGATTAATTTTGGAAGTTTTCCTGAAATTGTATTTGTGGAATTGTATTTCCAAACAAAACATTTCATGTCATCCACTGCTTTTAATTATAAGAAAGTATCGTTATTCAACAAATAGTCTGAACAAATTTAATTAACAATCTCCCCCTTCATGAAGGGATTTAGACGCCCCAAAAATGATCTTCCAATTAACTCGATCCGTAACAAGAGGACATGAGTAATTACATTTAAACCGATCTCTCGTTTTTGTAGCGGATAATTAGAATTATTTTCCACTATTCTGCGAACGAAATCGTTAAGCTTAAGTTAATTGTTGTCGTCTCCACATTTGTGTGTAATTATTAATGATTTAATATTTTCTTCTATCTGCAAAGAAGTGAACAGTGCGCGTTCGTTCTATGATTTTTCGCGGCAAATATATTTGATAAAATTTGGGAATTTTGCAGCACACTAAATCTTCTATAGTTTTTAGGTAAAACCATTAGTTAAATAAATAAGTAGCATTTGATTGAAATTAATGTAAGGAAAGCGCATAAATTACATTTTCACAGGCGTTAAGATGATAATAAAAATTTGTTCGTTAAAATACTATGGACATGTTTATTTAGCATCCATATTTTGTATCAAAGAAATTTGCTTTTTAAACGAAGTTCTGATTTCGAACCACTACGGCCTATATTGGGAATGCTTAGTTATTAATGGTTATTAATTTATCAAAGATTCCAACATTTCGTTCACCACCGCATTACAAATTATTATTTTATTCGAAATTAAAAATCGATGAACTATGCGTTTCCCAAACGACTCTAACCACAATTTATTAATAACCACATTTTTTATGTTTAATTATGCATTTCTAAATTAAAATTATAATTAATTACATAATTATGCATGTAGACAAAAATTAAATATGTCTCATGAGCCTAAAACGATCACCAAATGTATTTATAGTTGAACACACAGAGCCAAAACTATCATGTAAAGTAGACGTACCAACAGCACAACAAATTTATTTGTTTATAATAAAAATAAAATTTGATATTTTTTTGTTGTATAATAATTAAATTTAATTTTTCCCAAAGCGAAAACTATATAGTTTTTAATATTTTTGTTGGATTTTGAGTGTTTAATTTAATATTCATTTATTTTGAAATTTGTGCACGTTAAAATTACAAAAAAGTCAACTCAAAATATAATCAATTCTCTATTTGAACGAAAAATGCGCGTGATTAAGAGTTTGTTATCTCACGGGACTAAAATTATTAAATTTAAATTTTCTTCATTTCACTTAAATCGACCTATTTCGATTCGTAGAAAACGATTTATTGAAGCAATAAAATTTCTAAAAATAACAATTTGGAACCCAGATACATAATGTCACGATATCGCTCGTAGTAGTTGCATTTTTTTTATTAAACCTCAAGTTATAAACGAGGCGCCGAATAGTCTGCTAATTAGTGATAAAATCTTTAAAAACAAATACATATTGTGAAAATTTCCAAAGATTATATTCATTTATTTTATATAAACATCTTACTTGCGCGTTCTTTATGTCATAACATTAAATAAAAACAAAATGATAATGGACTACGAGTAGTATCATTCCAATCTTTCGAGTTAAATACAAATCGTGTATTAAAATAGAAAATCAAGTAAATTATTGTTTTTGTTATCCCTCCCGCAACATTAATTCTAAAAGTTTATCGGATTTCATTGGTCATATCACTATAAACCATGCTAATAACCATTATGTTGCAATACTTATGTACGATTTATTTATTATTATGTTTAACCTTCAAAATATTACATAAATGTTTCGTATTCGAAATAGATTTTCAGATGGAATTTTAAACATGTGGGATCTTAAATGAAATGATATGCATAGAGTTATCGATATCTGTCCGCAATCGAATTATTAGATTAGCAGGCTCTAAATTACAGAATTTAATTTATTAATACAATTAAATTAAAATTTGTTTACTTTCTGCTAGTTTTATGCTATTATTAATTAAATAATATAATAACTGGGGTTAACATTTAAAATAATAGTAATAACACGATACACAATCCAGCTTTCTACGATCAATTTTATTACGTAGATATTATAACGAACCGTTTACTTAAATTATTTTTAACCCAATAAACCAATAAACAATATACGTTTATCGATAAATAAAAATTCAGATTAACTGGCCACCCTAAAAATTATATTTTATGTCGACATTAAAGTTCATAAATCTCCAAATTATAACTTCGATTTACTTTAACAATCTAACAATAATGATTTACCAATACGCAAACTTGTAGACAATAAAAAGACAATCCTCTTTTAAATTAAGTGAAATTACCAAACCGCAAAACGCCGGGTTTTTGTATATTCTTTCAATAAATTCTAATTATAATCATATATCTCACTCGACAACTACTTAATAGAAACAAATGTATGTTATTATTTGGATTTAGTTTGAGAGGAAATTCTGTTGGAAGAAATACCAAAATAAATTTTTATTTCCCCTCAATTACTTATATATAGATGACGAGGGAGAACATATCGATGGAACAATCAAACTATGGTATATGCTCGACCTTTTCACAATACAATTTTTTTTTTCTAAATCTGTCAACACAAATTTCCTATATTTCAACAGATTAATTGTTTTTCTTGTTCTTCTTCTTACAACAAAGAAAAATTCTTTTTGATGAAAATTCATTAAGATTGTATAAAAAATATTCAATTAAAACTAATTTTTAAAACCGACATGCTTTTTATACTTTATTTTAAACATTCGAAACTGATGATTGTTTGATATAATTTGTGTTGATCTGTATTTTGAAATGAACGACATGAAAGCAAGATGATTGCTGCCGTATATATATGCTCTTTACAAATTTACCAGTCAAATATGCCAAATTACATGGTTGAAGTCAAATATTTATTTAATATTTTAAAAACGAGCCAATTTGTCACATTTACTATTTAAATTTACTTTTTATTGTGTATTTAAAATGATGATTATTCCATTGTTATTTAATTAAACAAAAAATTATGATGATAAAGCTTTTTTAATTAGAAGAGCAAACAATGCATAAAAAACCTTACTCACTTATGATGATGATGTGCTTTTTCAGACTGATTATTTATTTATATTTATAAAAATACCATAGGAGTAAAAGTTACATTTTATATAAACTTGGTAAAACTGAATACCAAAATTATTATTTTTTAGTTCCAGGAGGAAAGAGTTATAATATCGAATGCGTTTCATAAATACAAAAATACACAAGCATAAAGAGGAATTATATATCCTGCTTTGCGCACAAGACATTATATTTCCCTTCCTTATGTGGCATAATTATTAAATATTATAAACATTTCGTTATGTGGCAAAGGAAGTAAAGTATGGCTGTGGGATGCCTCTCACACCATAAAGATACGATATAAACCTAATACGAACAAACATAAAAGAGACTGGTTTTGATCATCTGTGCTTGTTTCGAAATTGACAGTTCTGATCCAATATTATCATAACATGCAGTACAATCGATTAATGTTTTGATTTTATGAAGTACGGTAATTTTACGTTTTTGGAACTGAATCGGAACCGAACCCGATAACACAATCGAAGAACCGTACGATTCGAGGAATTTACCCTGTTTAAAGTTTTTGGTATTAGAGGTTCATATTTTCCATCAAATGCTGTATATGTTTTACTTTTACTTGAGGGTGGATTGATAAATCTTTAAGAGGCAACAGTCAACATAAATTTAAGTAAAATTTATTTCATTTTTCAACATATGTAGTCTCTTTTTAGCTTAGTACACTTATTCCAACCAGCTCTTCATGGCTGAAATACGAAAAGAAGAAGCTAGGTGAATATGCTGGATGTGGAAGCAATTCGAATGCCAATTGTTGTGATGGAAAAGCAATTTTTTTTTCTTCAAATGTTTTTTCATTCACTGTGCAAAAATTCAGTTGGATTACACTGAAACTTCTGTAAAGATTGCTTAGGGATGGAATTTGATTCATCTTTTGAACATTTGTTAACAAACGCGGCACCCAACTTACTGACAGCTTTTTCATATGCAATTCCTCGTGTATGTTGTATACACATTCATATGAAATGTTTACAATGTTAACAATCTCGCGAAACTTTTAGTTGATGTTACTTTTTTTGGTCTTGTGCTGCATCACTGCTGCATCATGTGTTTGTGCGACAACGTTACTTATATTCATTACAGTACGATTACGCTCGAAATACTTTTATAGGGTAGATGATAAACATTCACTGCAATTGAAACACAATCGGCATAAACATTTTGTGAAAACTATTCCATAGACTATTTGAGTGAAATACGCATCGTTTTTGCAACAAAGGCACTAGGTATGGTTTGACGTTTCTTTTGAAAGAGTAACCCTCACAATTTAATTTCATATACGTATGTTACTCCCCAGTAGAATCTCTGTAATATGTTCTATATATTATTAACACACTAAAACCTTAAAATCCTCATACATAATCTATGGAACTCGATTTTCCAACGCATCCACAAACAGGAAAATCTCTTAGTTTATTGTTGTCTAATGCCATTATTTGTGTATCATGACATTACCCGTCGAATATTACCTTGGACAATTAATAAAGTCAATAAAAACGTCAAATTAACACGAGAAAATAATAAAATTTTGGAACTGAAATATTGATTAAAATTATTTTATGAAATGTTTGAACTATTGGCCTGAAATGAACTTCAATCATTAGACACTATATATTACCATTTTATAGTTTTAGTTCTAACCTTTTTCTCGTATAACTCAGATATTCTTTAACCCCATTTTCCAAAACCACTATACCATTGTACGCAAAATTGAAATACCTTTTAAATGTGCTATTTGAAAAAAATATTGGTCGTCAATGATTTGCATATCAGAAATTACTCCTCTCCGAAATGAAGTTGGAGTATTTAGCTTTTTTCTTGAAATGAATGTTTTGAAAGTTACTCAAGATGTTTTAATTTAAATGGAACACTCTGTGGCTTATACCGAGTTAATCATGATTTAGAATAGAGAAATATATGCGAAATCTGGAAAAAATATTATTATTGAACGTAGTCATTTTTTGAACAAAATATTGACAGATTTAGAAAAGTACGTTTCATATTGTATGGCTTTACGCAGTTCAATTATAACAAAAAAACAAAAATTGATTAATGATGTTTTATGATATAAAACTAGCTTACGGAAAAATACGAAAAAATTTGCGATGGTAGTCGGGCAGCAAAATTGTGAAAACTTGACTATAAAGAACTTAACAGTTTGAGGAGCTTTTTTTAGGTGTGACTTTAACGCAGGAGGAATGATGTATTGGCAATATTTATTTAATTGAACTGTCTTGAATGGGTAAAATAGATTCTTGAACCATTTCTTTAATTATTAATTCTATCACAACAGAAGAGGTAATGGAGCTGTTAAAATTCACCGCTAGGAAATCCTGCCAAACGAAGATGGCAAACACCATCCAACACCGCTGGCTCGTTATGGACCAATCAAAACAAGGAAAGTAATCTAGGAAAACCATCTGTAGATTAAAAGACTCCAAATTTAATGCATCCAGTGGTTTATCTGCTTTGGGAGAAATGTAAGACTCATCCGAAAAACGAATTAGAAAATCAGAGTTTTTATTAGAGCTAAAGAAGACAGGAAACCAAAAAATTATCATGGAATAATAAGCTAAGCTTGAGATCACAATTGGCTAGGTAGCTAATAAAAGGCCATCTACTCATAAACGTCTGGTCGAAATCAAAGAAAACAACAGCGCGATATTGTGGGAACCAAGTGACTGCAGTAAAATTACAAAAAAAAAACGAGATTGGACAGGTTTCCTGTACATTTAGGAGAAGTTAGTCCTCACAAAATTTACTAGTGGAAAATAATTATTTTTCGATTGATTAGAGTTTTCAGCAGTAAGACACGAACTCGAGAAACATATTGAATGACGTACGCATTGTAAGAAGGGGCACATAATATATGAAACCTCGATATCAAAAAATTACGTGATTCTTATGTTTACTTTGGTAAAAGAAAGAAAACCAATAAAATCTGAGCAAAACATCATCTAAATTCTAATCTATCCAACATATTTAATGAGAAGCTTTAACATTTTTAGGAATTTTTTTTATAATATAAACCATATTTCCCCCATATATTCAATCACAAAACCCAGATGGTCATAATTTAAAATAAAGTTTTTTTTTAAATTTTCTTCTAATAAGAATTTTCTAATTTAGTCATATGACATATTTTGTTTGTGGTTAAATTTTAAGGTTAACCATAAATATGAAAGAGGTTTAAACACAACAATTAAATTAATATCTGTATGTGCCTGTTTTTCTCAAGATAATCTTACATTTAGTTTCGGAAATAGTATACGAGAGTATATGGGGTAAATTATGACAGATAGTTTTGGGGTTTGTTAATTTTAATATAGAGAATTACATAAATATTACTCTTGTTTTGGGGATAATTTTTGACCCTTATTTAAAAAATTTTAAATCATTAAAGTGTCACTCTTAAACTTTTATGTTCTTTTCTATCAATCACATGGCTTTAAGGAAAAATCCACCACACTCTAAATAAGTTGTTTACCTCTCATAAATAATAATGTTAACACAATCTGAAATAATCATAATCCCTTGCACTGTTTTACAATGGGCAAATCTTTTCAAGAACATTACTTTGTTATGTTGTGAATCCCCCCCACTTGTGAAATCGAATAAATCATAATTTTTTGATATTTGGTGTAGGAATTACGAATGTCATTGCTAGTAACTTTAGAGAAACTTTTCAATTAAATTTATGATCAACTATAGGGGTGGAATCAATTTTACAATAGCATTAATTTTTTAACAATTTTATCGGGTATGGGAATTTTAACCACATCTGTTAGGTTTAAGCTGAAAATATTAGTTACACAACGAAGAGGATATCGTACAATTTCTTGAATTTGGAATTTTGGAGTTTAATTGTTTGCCATAACACGAGGCCACATTTATTGTGTCAATGCATTCCGTTAAGAAAAAAGTGCTCATATATTAATAGTGCTCTGAGAAATATTTTTTTTGATGCGAGTATTGGATATATTAAAGCTCATACATATAGTTATTGATTATGTATTCCCATGTAGTCAAAATGTTGATCTTCAACAATCTACATTTCACTTTTGTTGAGACAGAAAAGGTTCTATTCCCTATATAAAATATATACATAGCGAAAAACGGATGGAAATGCATTCCTCTCTGAATGATACACAAGAATTTATATTTATTTTTCTAGTCAGTTTTCATTTTTATATATTGCTCATTTTAAAATTTTCATATAACAACTATTTTTGTAATGAAAATATTTACACATTTTAAGTTATGTTTGTTTTTATTGTTGATGTAAATGGATGTATTAAAAGCTGTGGAATATTTGTAAATATATACATATATAGTTCTATGAAAATTTTAAATAATTTTATGGAAAGTCTCATAGCAAAAGGAGCCTAAACATGAATAATTTAATATTATGGCTAGTTAAATTATTTGGGATAAAATGTTTTCTAACCTTCTCTCCAACCAATTTAAAATGCGCAAGTATTAAATAAACTGTAAATCAATGCTTTTAAGCTAGACTAAATTATTTTAGAAATAGGGGAAAAATGGAATACCGTTCACATTTTTTTCAAGCCTTTTGTCTGAATAATATCTGTATTAAATGAAAAACCCTTTCGCATCTTCAAGAAAATTAAATAATTAAAAGTACCTTAGGCATATCGATATTTCGAAATATTCTATAAGTACATATACAATTAAAACTTTTTTTATCGGGATCTTTATCTCTAAATTTACAACATTCTCAAATCCCATACTTTTATTGTTGATCCACTTAAATCCCTTCAATTAAAAAAAAATCTGGTTAAACAGACGACATACGAAAATGTTTTAAAAAGCATAATACATTGCACCTCTTTAAAAGGATTACACATTTAATTATCGTTCAAAAATGAAATTAAGTTAGATTTTAATCCTGTTTTTATCTGAAGATATTCCATATCTATAAAAAAAATCCCATCCCATACCCCGTTGAGACATAAGTTCTTTCCATATGGTAGATGTATCGTACATTAAGAAATTTATTGCTTAATTTACATTTTTGATAAGAATTTGCAAAGTAGATGTAAATATATATATATATATATATATATATATATATATATATATATATATCCCTTTAGTGATTTACTAACACAATTGTGCGGGTACGGCAAAAGTACCATGTCAAAAATTTAGTTTTGTATGTTTTTTGAACCAACTTACACATTTGTGAATTCCTTTTTAACTTATTTTCGTCCGAAAAAAACACTATATCGTTACACACAATTGTGTTGGTTTTACTACAAATAAAGCGCAATTTTTTATCAACAACGCCATTACATACTATAGTTTTTCACTCACACATTTGTGTGGGTTGGACTAAAACTGATCCAATTTTTTTGTTTTCTTGGTTGAAAAAGGGATATATATATATATATATATATATATATATATATATACATATAAATATATATATATATATATATATATATATATATATATATATATATATATATATATATATATATATATATATATATATATATATATATATATATATATATATATGTATGATACAGCATAATGATGCATACACGTATATAAAGGAAAATACACAAACAATTTTTCAATTTTGTGATACTTACCAGTATTCTTCTATCCATAAAGCAGTTAATTTTTCTCGTTTTAAGGTATTTTCTATGTAAGCTTGGGTTGAGTTTCTCACGTGCGGTGCTTTTTTAAGTTTAAAAAATGTAAAATCCACTACCAAATCCAAATTTCCACAATTTCCCCTTATTTGCTCAGAGAATTTTTGCTCATTTTTCTTATCGATATAAAAGTCTCTGTTTTTATTTTTTCCCACTTTGCGCTGTAGTATTTTATTTTCGGTACTAACATCCATTTTACTATCTCATTCACGTACGAAAAAAAAAATTTCCACAACATTGTTCATAGAAAATTTTACTTAGTTTAGTTACTGCTTTTCCATGGACGCATATAGAACTTTGTCGGCGGTTTTCCGTAGTGTAATTGTTGTTTTTGTTAAATTCTGTAGTAAAAAATAGTTTTAATTAGTTTAAAATTTTGTTTAGTTGAGTAAAACAATTGTTAGTGAAGTTGACAACGTTTTGTTTTTGTTTACGTGCTAAATAAATTTTGAGTGGAAAATATAATTTATGTTTAATGAAAAAAAGTGAAAAGATGGTGTGATACTTTTATTTAAGTGAAATCAATTTTATTTGATTTTGTGGTTGTTGAAATATTTTTATAAAATATTGATTTAGAAATTGAGTAAAAGAAGAAGGTTTCTGGTTGATTTATATGTTATAAGAAATATATAAAATTGGAAGGAAATGGTAATTTTATATTTTTTTTTATTTTAAAATGTGTTGAGTACATTTCAATACATGTATGTGAATTGATTGTAATATTTATTTTTTATCAGTAAGTGAATTGTAATGGGTGTGAGCCAGAAGTTGTTTAGGTATAGGTGCATAATTTTTAGGTGATGTGTCGAAATGTGATTTGAATATTAGGGTGCAGAATTCGTTATACTATTTTAATTATTGTAGTTAGAAAGGTGAACTAATATTTTAACACCAAGCCTTAGTTTAGTTTTTTATATTTTAAAATAGCCTACGGTTGGGTATGCAATTTTAATATCGGGTCCTCAATGAATCAAAACTCAATCAAAATTTTAGAAGTCATATTCTTTAATGCATTCTGAAAATTATAGTTCATCACACACAGTTCATCTCATTACAAAAATCAAATAAAATCTGTAAGATATATTGAGATACAAATGTTGCGGCACTTATATGGAAGCTGTTCGTAAATTGTGATTAATACACAAAGTGCCAATTCTCAAATAAAAAAATGAATTATATAATAATCAGTGTCTATCCCCTACCTACGTAAATTTTAGGGAAAATAATAATTTACCACAGAATTTAAAGTAAAAATTAACTCTAACCCGAGACTTGGCAGACAGCCAAGGTAATAATTGTTTATTATAGTGAATCAATTATTCATTATACTGCTTTCGTACAGCTTTAGTACTACTCAGTAAATAACTATATGGTTGATGGAGAGCAGGAAATCTGAATTCGATCTCAGCACTTCTACTAAATGAGCTGTATAACCCATCACTCTTGCGATTTTCATCGATTTTCTCGATTTAAACAAAATGAAATCTCACAAACAACTATGAACAATAACTTGCCACCTGTCTGTATAGCATGCCTTTTAGTTAATGTTTTTTAATTTTTTGTATTTTCATAATATTTGTGAAGAATTTTTCGAATAAAATGATGATATTTGGCGCAGGCTCTCATCGGGTGATTGTTTCTAAGTAAGATTAGGAGTAGGGTTAGTAGTTAGTACTATATGATATATTAAAATTTTCCAATTGTGTTTTTTTACTATAAAAATATAGGCCAAGCTTAGACAGTGCGTTGCTTCACAGTTTACCCAGGATCTATTTATTAAAACACCTAGTATTCGGACAGTGAAATTAAAAGAGATTGGGGAGAGGAAGTAGAACTTCTTCGATATCAATAATTACAAATAACATCAATAATTACAACAAAACAATTTAAAACAACTGTTTGGTCCGGTTTTTTGGAGCGTTTTCATCATTTTCAAATCAACAATTATATTGATTCTTAGATAGACCGCGTGGTACCTCTCAAGGCCACCCGGGCCATTATTGTGTTAAATTCAAAAGTTCCGGCACCTTACCCGTGCGAACAAATTTGTTAATATGTCTGTACCAGATTTTTTGTCAGCATTATGAAATACACTGCAGTTCGATTCTATCAACTCTGTTTCTGAAATGGTCTACAAGCTGACAATTTGTTATAATAAGGAGCTTTAACGGAAGGTTATTTTGAAATAATATTGTAAATAACTAAATAAGTAAATTAAAAAAACCTCTTCATGCAGATAATTTTTGTGAGAAATTGATGAGTCGAAAACTTACAACAATTGAGAACCGTGATTTTTTTTGGCATCTTGATTACGTACCTTAAATAAAAACACTGCTTAACTTAAATACAATCTAGTAACATCGATAGAAATAAATTCAAATTCTTTCTCAAGATCAATGAACTTATTTTGCGATGTATGGTGATTGTGTGATATTTGTACATATATACATTTATTATGATATAATTCAAACGTATTCGTATCTACAAGCAATTGACGTTTTATTTACACACACGAAGGGGGCATAAATAAATTGCAATGAACTTTATGTACATGATTACATGTAATAGATAACGTTCTATAAATATGTCAACTATATTTAGCATCAATTTATTGAGTATGCTAACGCCACATTTGACCCATAGCACAACCTTTACAGCCGGACCAATCAATTTTCCCAGCAAAAAAAACTTTTTCAATTTTTTGCTGCTATCCCTTTTTGTATGTGCATAATATTTGTTTTCCTCCCGAATATTATATTTATTTAGGGTATCCCCAGTTTTATAGTTTTATTAATTCATGTACAGTGTGGATGAATAGAACAAACCAATATTAATCGCTTCATAAAATAAATTTTTATAGATATTTTGTTGAAAATTGCACCGTGGAAAACTGAAACAATAAAGTCCATAAAACTTTCAAGTAGATACATGACGCAAACAAGCTTCATAATTGCAAATACTCTTTTGTAAAGAGTCGTTCATTGTCAATGTTAACTGTGTACATGTAGAAAATTATGTGCATACATAGTGTCACATTTTAGTAAATACATAAAAGCATAAAAAATATTTTATACAGCCTAGTCATGTTGTCTTTGTATTCCCATGACTGGGATATAACATCGCACGAAATAACCTGGAAGACTATGTACTACTATATATTATTCCTCTTATTGCATATCTGGGACGCAGACCAATAATAAAATTCTAGAAGGCAAAATAAATTAATTTTACTTGGTCGAGTCGAGAAGGTAACAATTCTATGAATATAAATTATGAGCTAAAAATAATTAAACGAATAAAATATCATTCGGATTGGTATACGTGGTGCGGTGGCTGTATATATACAAATATAAAGAAATATTATGAAAAATTTCTCCTTGCCAACATGAAGCTTTTTCACATTTTTATAAACTTACCAAAAACAAACAATGCATAAGGGTGTAGGATACATATGAAATATTCAGGTTTTGTTATGCAAAACTACTGTGCATATAATTTTAATAGATTTTTAGACAAAAGTAATGAAATAGCAGATTGGTGTTTTAAATTAGATTTTAGTTTTTTATTGCTTGCATGTTTTAGTAATAAAAGGTTAGGTTTTTTTTAGTAATAAAATAAATACTAAATATAATTAACAGTCGGTTTCACCCTTCAATTTTTTCGTTTCTTAATAAACATTTATTAAAAATTATATCAATAAAGTAATTGAGTTTGAGCTTTATGCTTTCTACAATTATTTATTTTAACGATAATAAATAAACTAATTAATTTAAAGCATTACTATTATTTTATTGCGGATAGTTAGAATCGATTATCAAGGATATTTTTATGTTGAACTTAAGCGGCGGAAAAATGAAATTTAGTTAATGTAGGATAGAAAATAATACTGCTTAATCATATGTATTGCAAGTCGTTTTCTAAAAGTATACGTATTTCGAATGTGTGAAAGTTTTTAAGGATTGCAAATCCGAAAACGTTCAAATTGACTGTGGCATGTACTGTAGCGTTGTTCTTAGGTTAGTTTGGAAAACCAATGTAACAATATAGTCATGATTACAATTCATTTTTGTCTTTGGTCAAAATTAGATGATATTCAGTTTGACCTGACCTCACTTTTTTAAGTGATGCATTGGTTAAAGCTTTGACACTTACGGGGTTCGAATCCCCCTAGAGGCAGGATGTAAAATGGAATTGAAACAAAGATGAAAATAAATAAAATAAGAATTAAATTACAATAAAATTGTTCTACATGACCTTCAGTAAGGTTTTCTCAAAAGTTATCAAAAGTTAGTATTATAGTCGAGATACGGACTAACAACATTTGATTTCTAACCTAGTTTGCTACTATGTTACATATTTAGGATGTCTACATGGGTTTCTTCTAGATTCTACCTTGTGCTAGCTATAAAGCCAATCAAACGGTTTTACCACAATCCCTCAATGCATTGGATAATCTTTGGATAATGATCAGCTAATTCGGTTTCGTTACAACCTTACAGCTTAATACATGTCCTTCCCAAAAGTACATTTTTATGTATTTCAGTTTGAGCTCTTCCCATTTGTTTTAGACATGCATCTTACATTGCAGTTTGGGTTCAAAGTCCATACCTAGGTATTTTGCTGAGTTAGCATGTGTCAATGGGACATTATTTAGTACCACAAGCAATTGGTTTACTTTTCTGTTGGTGTGTGTTGGCTACACCGATAGAAAAGTAAACCAATTGCGTGTGGCTTTAATTTTTTTGGTCCGTACGTTAACTATGTCTAAAACACTGAAGTTTATTAGTTGCTTCCTCTATCGTGCTACCTAATAGCAGTGTTATCCATAAACGAATACTCATTGTTGAATTATCAGTTAGTGGAATATCGCTTGTGAATACAAGGTATAGTACTTGCCCCAGGACACTCGGACCCAGGATACGTGCCAGACTTTGTCAAAAGCCCGAGCCATGTCAAGAAAAACCGCAGAGCAAATCTTATTTTCTTTAAACGCTTTTCCTATTAAATTTGATCTATTGTGGAATGTCTACCTTGAAATCCATATTGATGTACACTGGATGTATGGATGAAACCGCTAATTGCAAGTAAAAGAACTCATCCTTATACATTGTATAAGGATGAGTTCTTTTCTTGCAACTAGCGGTTTTATTCGATTTTATAGAAGCCTTTCAAATAATTTTGACATATGTAATTGTTAGTGGCGATATTGCCCTATGAGACGTTATTTTATTGGTGGTAAATATTTCCTAATGCCGATTTTGGAAAGCTGTTTATGAACTTTTCCTTTTGTCAAGTCGAAGCCTGATGTGTTCCAGGGTCATTACTTGATCATTAGTTTTGCAATTTCTTGAATTTGCTTGCTCTCCTGTACCTCATTAGGCTAAAATATACGCCCTTTAGGTGATCAGAAACTGCTTCTGCTTTTTGTTCGTTGCTTCTTTAAATTTTTACATTCTTTATTTTTTTCTATTCGTTGGGTCAAATTATTCATTATTTTGTAACCGTGGGCTCCTAGTATACTTTTCAGTAATTTTTAATAACCTTTTGATTTCGCATGCATTATTCCTTGCTGACTGTTGTATGTCTATTGTGAACTTTTAAATTTCTTCAACTAAATGCTCGTTCTTTTTTAGAGGTACATTCTATTACTTAGTTTTCTTTGTATCTGTACATGTATTTGTCAGGGTATTGTTTGGTTTGGATATTGCTATTATTTTTTCACTGAGAGCCTTCCTTCTTCGATACTGACACGTAAGTTATCGGTAATTTCCTAGTTATAAAGAAATCGAGTAGATCGGTTATTTTATTTACATCTATGGGTCAAAAAGTTGGTTTTTCATCAGCGTGTCAATTACAACCACATTTTGCCATTGCTCTGAGGAGCAAATGTCTTGATTGAGATCAAGTGATAGGGATGAGTATGTTTGCATTGGAGTCCTCTACAACAAAGAATTTTTGGTCTAAACTTTTTAGGAACTATATAAAGTCATCTTGCAAGTCATGTTGCTGAAACGGTTAGTGAATAATTTTCTGGTTTTATGCTGATACTTTTTAATTGTATTTCTTTTGTTTCATATTTTTGCGCTTCATAATGGTAAATGTCGTTTTGTACTATTATAGCACTTCCTTCTCTTGCAGTGTTATCTGGACGAATTGTGTGACTTACTTCATATCCTGTAAATTTTATATATGATTGTGTTATGAAGTGTGTTTTGGATATGAGACAAACAACAATATTTTGCATGTTAAAAACCATTTCAAATTTTTGCTGAAGTTGCAACAGCCCATTAGAATTCCATGCTAATATTCTAATGCCATTCATTTTTAGGCTTTTATTGCAGCTATCCTGACGCTTTTCTTTAGTTTTGTGAGTCCTTGGATAATTGATCCAATAACTTTGTTTTGTTTCTGCTCTTGTTCATCCATTCTGTCTAAAATTGTTTGCAACATTTGAACATAGCGGGCAGAGTCGTTATTTATTTATGTTCTACTTTTGGCAACTTCCGAATATTGGAAGCCTGCACTTCTTTGTTATGTTGGTTTGACTTCTGTTTCCTTTAAGTTTCTTGGCTCTATACGTTAATATTTTACTATTTCCATCTTATTTCGCAACTCTTGTTGTTCTTTGGCAACTGCACAATCTCTGTAGCTTGCAGGATGATTGCCACAGTTCACACACTTTCGCAATCCACCGCGACTTTCTTATGGCTTCAATCTCTATCTTCATTATCATAGTTCCTCTTTATCGAACGTTAGCATAAACAAAGGAAGGGGGGGTCGTTTTCTTCTCAATTTGGGTAACTTCTTTAATTTTCAGATTTTGACTATACATTTTGTGGATCGAAACTACTTGTTCTCGTACGAGTGCCATATATTCTCAATAAGAGACAAAGTAGTTTTCTGTAGTTATCTACGTCTTGAACATTTATTTTGAGGTTTACACTGTTGGATGATATTGTATCTGATTTGAATCGAGCTTTCTTCTATCCTGGTAGTTTTCAACTTTATTTAGAATTACAAGAGTTGGTTATGGTTATGGTGTCGTTTTACTTTCATTAGTGTTTTCGTGAGTTTTATCATATTGTTGATACTTCTCTTTTGTGGGCTATGTTCAGGATATACGATTGGATCTACATTTATCATGAGTGTGTTAAATTTTGACAATTATTATTGTAAACGTTTTAAATTTTATTTTGAGAATGAGAGAATGCAAAAGCAGCAAAATAGATTTACAAGTTTACAAATTATCTTAAAGAATTACTACAAGATTGTGACGTATAGGAAATCTTTATTTAAATTCATCCAGCTTGCACACAAATTTCGTAACAAACTCTAAAAATAATGCCTAGCTTATGTGCCATTGTTGGAAAAATTAATTGACTTTGTTAACCCATTTTTAGGTTTACAACTTACACCAAGTACAGATTTGGTTCGAAAACTGAGACTTGAGAGTTGGGAGTTTTGCTACTCTAACCAACTAGACGCATAACATTAATATTAATGATGATCGCTGTAAATAATAATTAAATTTTATTTACATCTATAGTGTGCTTATGAAACAACAGAAAAAATTCCAACTCTCAAGTCGCGGTTTTCGAACAAAATTCGTATACAGATATTTTCTCAAAACTCACGAAAATATTTTATGGTTGAAATTAGCATTTTAACGAACAATACAGATACGAAAATTATTAGCAACAGAATTTTTCAACCAAATTTGAGGAATTTTTTAGTAATCATTTATTCACTCCTTAACGGATTAGCAATCCAAATTCGAACACGATAGCTAGCTAAATTGACTAACTTGATTTGCTTGTTTTATGATCTATCGAAAACTTTCCAATGTAATTCATCACAATTCATCCGAATGAAGTTTTTTTTTCATTTCTGATGCTGCTTGCGATTATTTTCAATATTATTTCGTTGAAGATTTATTTACAACTCTCTGCTGTAAAAAGAGATTTTACTTGGATAAATTCAAATACCGCAAATTTTTGTAGCCTAATATTAACTAAATGTAAAACTGACGATTTTATTCTATGGAAAAACCTCAACACTTTTCGTGACCCAGAACAGAACCGAAGAAATATTATTTTTAATAACGTGTTAAGCTCATCAATAAAGTTACACACCATTTATACCCAAATAACCCACAAAATTGCATATTTCTTTACATACCTTGATTTTACGTCAAATTAATATTATATTATTATATATTTTGTAGTTTTTCATTAAAGGAAAATCCAATTTCACTACCCTATATACTTGTATAACTGAAATAAATTATTTTTTGTTTTTTTTTACTCGGGAGTTGATTTTCGGTTCGAAGTCACGCAAAATTATATATATGTATTTGAAAAAATGCTATATTTATTTTATTGTAGAACGGTATATAACTACAATATACATATATGCATAAAATTTAGTTTACTCATGTATATTCAAGACGAGAGGTATAGCACTTTTCCGAGAAAATGTGATTTGGTTGCGTATCAAAATTCAAAAGCCCTAGTTGATGGAAAATCTAATAATATTCACCGAATGAATAACAAATATTAAAATTTATTCAAAAACAGTTTTTTAAGTTTTTGTTTTTGGTTCTAGTATTAGAAATTAGAATTAGGTCAAATCCTGTGTGAATTAATTTCTATTTAGATTATTTTTATTTATTTTGAAGTCTGAACGACTTAAAGCTCAGGGGATAATTAGACAGACCATATTGTTGCTTTAGTTATGTATAAAAATGTTTGAAATTTGTAAATTATAGGCAGAATATAAGATGAGTAATGAGCTTGCTACGTTCATATTACAACAGCCACAAAACTAAACTTGTCAATTATTTGCAACCAAAAAATATAAAATGAAAAAATGAAAACTTAATTAATCCAAAACTAATTAAATTATAGATATGTTAATCAAAAATAATTAAATTGAGTGCGCGCACAATGAATAAAACTAGAGTGAAAATTAAATGAAGTGAATTTATATTTGGCTCGATACAGCCGAAGTGATTTATTTATATGGCAATATAACAGTTTCTTTATTTGTTGTTATTCCGATAAAGAAACAGCGTGTTTATATTCATTATATTTGGTTGTGTGTGGACGTTATGGTGTAATATACTATTCATAAAATATGAGTACTACAAATGCTAAAAGGTGAGTGCAAACATGTACATAAATTAGTTTTACCTGTGCCAGTCTATCAAATTGGGATATCATTCGAGTAAACGAGTATAGTGATCAAAGTGTCCATACGGTTAAATATTCTTAACTAAATCTGGGTTACGATTAACTCTTATCTATTTTCTTTTAACTGAGCCCGATGTCCAAGTTGTGGTTTGTGTGATTAATGCCAGATTGCCCAAAAGAGTGACTGGTTGTTAGTTATCCGTGCTGTAGCTAAAATTTAATTCGTTTCACGGACAGAAAAAACTCAGACTAAAAGTCTACTAGATACAATTTCAAATGTGAAAATAAACAAAATTGTGTACAACTGCACGTGTATCATTTTCAATAATTAAAATGAAGCATCAAATATTTAATAGTCGTGGTCAAAGTATCGTATCTACTCGTCTTCGGCCAAAAAGAAATTACATATAAATTCTTTCCCTAGTCCAGTCATTTGTCGTTAGATCTCCTATTTGTATAGGAAAGAACCGATTTTGAGTCGTGTGAAATTTGAGGTTACTGGAAATAACTTAAAATGCCGTTTGCCAATTGAATTGACTACGATTATAAGCATATTATATATTTTGAAAAGATAGCCCGCTATGGTTTCATAGCAAATGAGTCATTTGACATTTGAAGACGACTGTTTGAGTGCGAATATTTAGAATCACACTTTTCCACCGATTTATTAGACACAATGTAGCTCATAATTTTATTCTTTTTTTATGATTAGGTTGGTCGTTAGGCTTTTTATTATAGTGCTAGATATTACATTCGCTACTTTACCAATGCCACTATTCTGGTTTTCCCCGGCAATAATTCTTTATTCCCCCCGGGGGACTGATATATTTTCACTTACTATTTACTTCGGCATGCCAGAAAAAAATTATTTATATAAAAATGTTATGTAAATATTTTTCCCATTTCGCTCGACATGTTCATCATTTTCTTCGCTTCGACTCAAACTCCGTACTGGTTTTCTGAAAATTTTAAAACTTACATCATTGGAATATATTTTTACTTCTAAAACCCGTCGAAGCGAAAATGTGATAGTTACAACAAGTCGGTCGGTTCAGAATAGTGCCACAGTTGTCAATTGTTGTGCTTGAAATTCAATTCGGGCTATTTCGATTTCGTTAATATTAATAAAGAATAAAGATTTGTACAAATTAACTAAAGCAACAAAAAATATATTTAATCAAAATTAGCTGTTTAAATATGTTGTATACGCCAGTTAAACATTTCCATGAAACAAAATAATTTTAATCAAAGTTGTTTTAAAATTTTTCTTATTACAAATTCAATTTTCATATAAAACATTTATCTAGCGCACAACTATTATCATATATTAGCCATTTTTATGTGCAATCGTTAATATGGGTGGCATTTAATGATGGGGTAACTAGCAAGTAATTTGCTTGGCTGCTCAACTAAACAATTTGTTAAAATTCATTGAGTAATCCCTAAATCTGGTTTTGCAGAACAAATAGTATTGAGATATTCTCTGCCAAAAGTATGCTTTTATGTTGTGTTTCTGTCGACTAATACCATCCATGTAATATTGCTATTTCAACTTCTTGAGTCTGATCTTATGAGGCTTGAAAAGTTTGATTTTTACCGTTATGTTTCGTCTTCAATTTTACGCCTTTTTTAAAGGTTTTTAATTCCTGTTAAGTTTTAGCATCTATCGTTTCTATTTCAAACCAATGCTATTTTCTCGATTTTATAGGGACCCCACTTTTGGGTGTTCAACGAGTCTGCTTATAGTAATACGCAGACTACGAGTATTTTCTAATTTAAAACAATTTTATTTATGATATACAGTACGTTTTAATGTTTTTTTCTCTGTAGTGCTTTGTTAGTTGGGGAACCAATCAACTCAGAAAATTAGACATTACATACTTCGTATGGGCTGCATGTTACAGTTGCCTATGAAAATATGTCATCTTTCTATTTGCTGAAAACATTTCTTGTAGTTTGTGTTGGAATGTTTTGGATTCAATTTTAATACTTTTAAAAATACAATGTTTTCTCGTTTCTAAAATAGATTTAATATCACTTCAATATTTTTTAAATTCACTCCAAAAATATGGAACTGTCACTTTAAGTTTAGTAAGATATCTAAGTTATAAAACCAAACTTGTTTTTTTTATTTCGCAAAAATTTTGCCAATTGTTGCGAATAAAAAAAAACAAGTATTTTAATAAAATGTGTTTATTAAGTGTAAGTGTGTTTCGCCAAGCGCCTACGGCAAATAGTGTAAAAAGTTATAAAACCAAAACTTAAATTCAGATGTTTCATCCGTTTTAAGTAAAATTGTCATCAGTTAATCTACATTTGGCATTTGTAAAATAACTGCTTTGCTTATTATATTTGTTTAATTTAGGCTGTCTATCAAATCTTCACATTTTTGATCTTTTACTTTCTTTAACGAAGTAAAATCTTGAAAAAATTTGATCTCGATATTTTTGCAGATTGGCCATTCGCCAAAGGCAAAACACTAAATGTTGCTAGTTCGCTACAGTCTAGACATATTAACTGATAGGGGCGAAACTACATCTTAAGCTTAACCATAGAAGCTTTTTCGTGTTTTGCAAATATTTTGAAAAGTATATTATTTACGAGAAAAACGACCAAGAACTGAAAGATTCAAAATTAAATATGCAATAATACCGGACGAAATCAGTTGTCCAAAATTTAAGCGGAAATAACGATTTTTCGCAAAAATCTGATTTTCATCGGCGGCAGTACAGCCCAAATGAATTGATTTATCGGGATGACACTTCATACTAAACCTTTTTCGACAAATTGGGTCGTTGGCAACAAATTGATTTGTTTAAAACATTTAAGTTCATCTGAAAGCACGGAAAATGTGAGGCTAAACATGAGTTTTACATATATCTCGAAATCATGCTACAACCGCCAAAACAAAAAAAAAAAAAGATAAGAGTAGATTATTTTGAAACGAATCAAAGAACACATCACATTTTTTTGTACATTGAAGATATCGCAAGCAAGATTTGTAAATTATTCTAGCTTTATTAGGACGTTTATAGACTGAGATCTCTTAGCTTGTATACCAAAAAGGAATAATCTATAACTCGTTTTAATATCGGCTGTTTTTTATAGAACTACAAATTTAGATATAATTTACGTCTTTAGAGTTTAAATTTGTTTTTGACCATTTTTGGAGCAACTGGGATAGTATATAGACGAACGATGGCTTCCAAGAAGTCCTTCGTCTGGTACTGGTGTATCAGCGGAATCTACTGACGTCTTATATCATTCAAAGGTTTTAAATCCTGAACGTAGGTCGTCCTCAAGACTAAAACTGCCATCACGAAATCTTGCAAATCACTTTTGTTACTGTTGAATGACTCGCAGAATGTTTACTCAAATGTGAATTAATCAATTCCATAGCTTGAGCAAGCATTTTTTTTCATTTGAAATCGGATTAGAATGCAATGACGTAAAACTTGCTTATCGACTTATGATTCATCTTTTAAAATTGATGCACACAGAAATCGACGAATCGAAACAAATCGACGAAACAATAACGGTAACGAAATTATCGTTACCGTTATTGTTTCGTCGATTTGTTTTTGTTACTTTTTCCGTTACGTTCTGTTACGTTTCGAATACAGTTAAAATTTGGTTACCTATCTCATAAATCATTACTGGGCAATAAATTATAATCATTCAAAATAAATTCAGTATTGTATTGTTGGTTTATAAAATAAATAATAAATAAAACATACATATTAAATCTTTTAAGTCTGTATTGGAATAATTTTTTTTTTTCAAGTAAAGAAAGAGCCAATATAATTCAAGAATAAATAATAAATATGTAACTAAGAGCGTGTTTCAATTGGTTTAAATGCCGCATAAAAAGTTAAAAATTGTGGTGAATAAAAATGTCAAACTTTTTATCCGCTTCAAGAGCTGATAAAATTTTTATATAGAAAACATTTGGCTGACAAAAATATTTGTTTGTGAACAAAAATTTTCCATGTAACAATTTTGAGAAAAATTGCAATGATATATGTGTAAACTGACCATAATTGAATAATATATACATATTTAAAAAGTATTTATTTTACATTTTTTCATATTTAAATTTGCTATATATGTTCGCATATAAAATAAGCAACCATGTTATTGTCAAAAATTTTAATCAGTTGAAACAGATAAAAAGTTAAAAAGTTAAAAAAAAATTACCACAAATAAATTTTTAACTTTTTAACTTTTTATGCGGTATTTAAACCAATTGAAACACGACCTTAGTAGCTTTAAAAATAATTCGGGTTTTTGTTAAGTTTTTCGTTAGAGTTGAAATAAATTTTCCGTTCCGGTTTTTCGTTACATTACAAAAATTAAATTCCTGTTTTCCGGTTTTGCGTTACGTTACAATAACGTTTCACAGCCCTGCTTTAAATTATAAAATTCGTTAATCATGTGGGCATGTGTTGTTTGAGTTGATTTACAAATTTCAGGTTCTGTTTCACCGAGAACTGAGAATTCCCAGAAAATAAAACATTCTGTGCATATAGTGTTATCCGTAGGCATGATGTATTAAAGAGGCCACCGAAAGAGTAAGGAATACTTGAGAATTAACATTCACTTGCAGAGTCTATAAAACTCAAATGATACTACCGAATTGCTATATAGATAATCATTTATGTATATGTATATATAATTAAGTATAATGTATAAAAACCATTTAAATTAATATTATTGTATATCATATACACAAGTATGATATACATACAGTCATAAGTATGTACGATGTGTGTTTAAAATAATTTTTGACAGGCGGAACTAAAATGGATAATAAATGAATTGAAACAAATTTTTCCAAATATGTATACACTACATACAGTGTTACTCTATAGTTTAAAATATTTTTATATTTTATGCTATGTTGTGTATATTGAGAGTATGGGACGAACTCTATATTTTCCGCTTGGAAAATATACCGTTCGAATATGTTTTCTGTTTATGCTGGACAGGTCATAAATATCATATATGTTCGTATACAATACTAGTATGTATATCGGTATATCGTATAAGTACATAAAATACTCGTATGTCTCGATTTAGATGTTTCTGTCGCTGACCATTAATATGATCTGGATATTTGACTTTATGAATTAACAACCATTTCAAAACATAACGAATTTATGTGTATAGTTTCAAATAATCCGAATGAAAGTAATAATTGTAGCGATTATTCTGCGGTCTTTAGTTTGGATATCCTAAAATCAAAAGTAATTTATAGCATTCAATTTTGTTGGTATGTATAGTCTATCTGGAACTGAAAGAACAAATTTTTACCTTTTAGAATTTGAATTTTATACAGCTATATACCTTGGCATGACCCTCGATGATAAAAGCTGGAAAGAGCACATCAAGATTAAAAAAGAAAATGGTACATATAGAAAAAAGGAACTGGCTGATGGGTAGAAAATCTTAGCTTTCAATGCCTGACAAATTGCTGTTTCCAAACGTCACCGTTTAAATATAGAAACCAGCAATGAAACACGTACAGCGTTTAAATCGGCATGAAAATACAGACATACCTTGTACGTTGGACACCACCAAAGGAGTGAAAAACTTCAAAGACGGAAACCGCTGGAACTGAGCAATTCTAATGAAAATAAGAAATTATAGTAAAAGGAGTTCGCGGTTCGTTTTTCACTTCCTATAGGTCCCATTTTTGTAGAACTATCTGCCCATTCAGAGCTTCATATCAGTACTAGCATGGAAGATGGGTCGGTCTATGAGTTTTGCACTCCGACAAAAGGTCATAGTTGTGTTCACTTCCATCATCGATGATGAAAAAAATACTTTTGCATCTAATGGCATTGGAAACCGGTACCTCCTGACCCAAACGCCAGAGCTTTAACCTGTGTCGTTTAGTCGGTAGATAAATTATTATAAAAATAAAATTGATTTATTTAAAAAATAAAAAATGTCCAACAAGCATTAGCTGTACATTAAGTTTCTAATCACGATAGAAAAAAAATGACTTGTCGTAAAACAATCCATTCAACTGATTTCTTTAGTATCCAGTATTATAATATTTTGTAAACTTCCAACTAATCAAATTACATATGTCAAAATAACGTACAACCAATTTTCTATTCAAATAACCAACTCATCATTATCCTTCCGTTTCATAACATAAAAATACTCAGCTATACTATGTGTTGCATTAATATTTGTGCTCATGAAAAAATTATTTTAGTTATGTTTCCTAGATTATAAAACTCATGTAATTTTTTTTCGAAAATATTTATTTTTTTTCCAAATTATTTGACAGCATACCCAGAAGACTAAATGAGGTCATATTATATAACGGTGGGCAGATTAAATATTAAATTTAAATAAAATCAACAACATAATATAAATTAGTAACGTTTTTTATTAAAACTGTCCCAACACAAATACTTTTGCAACAATAATTTGTAACACAATTACTTTTGCAACAGAGTAAATTCGTTTTTTATACGTAAATCCTGATAATTTTTTTAGAAATTATATGCCAAATGAAACGTAATTTAATAATTAATTACATTGTGATAAAAAATTTAAAAAAAAAAAATTACATTAGTTTTATAATCTAGGAAACATAACTAAAATAATTTTTTCATGAGCACAAATATTAATGCAACACATAGTATATTAAAACAACATGCAAAATTATTTTATTTCCTGTTTCTCATGTGCAATATAAACAGGAACGTTGTGCGCTAGGTATTTATATATAAAGAACAGAATTACGTCCTTGACAAAGAAAATATAGAATCTATTTTCCATTTTCGTCTTGTTATCCATTTCTATCCTTTTGGCTTGGTTATCATTTAATTTCATTTTTTTTTTCTATCGTTCGTTCGCTCCTGGTTTAAAATAAATTCTACGTCGTATAAATATATTCTGTGCAGATGCTCATCCCCATGTACACAATCAAAATGAGAAATACTCTAGGAAATATTCAAATTAGGATCCTTTTTTGTTATTTAAATTGAATTCTGTCATCAGAATTTTTTATAAATGTGTTTTGTACTATAGGACTGTAAATAGAAAATTTAAAGAAAAACAACGAGCCAAGTGTGGAAAGATTTCGAGGTGTCTTTTTCTGTTGAGAAAATAAATAAAACTAGAGCCAAAAAAAATCTGTTAAGCAAGCAATAAAAATAATAATCACAGCAATGAATTTGAATATGTTTATATCTGTTCTTGTTTGTGAAATTTTTCTCTTCCACTGTGTGCCATTATACAACACCCACACACATTTTATACAAGCTTTTTAATTCAGAACATTGTTGTTTTATAATTAACATCAAGATCTTTTTGTCTGTTATTTTCTTGCTCGTTGTTTTGTAAAGTTAATCGAGCTTTTTCTGATATTTTTCAGAATGCTAAACATATACGAATGTTTAACATGGTTGTGGGTTTTAATTTGTGCGACAGTTTACGCTACCTGGTTGAGCACGGAATCAGCCCATCTATGAAATTCGTTTATTCGGTATAATCTGTCAAAGTGGAAGAGTCCCACCCAAACTTACCAGAATCCAAATTTTAAGATCCGCTCCTAAATAAATACACAATAAAAAATCAAAATCAATTTAATATTCATGTCACATAATACACATTTTGCTTATATTGTACAAATTTCCTTCCAAAAACAACACAAACAATCTTTTTATATTAAGAGGTATTGGTTAATATGTACCCTTCTTCAATTCATATAAAATCATAACGATCATCTTAAATTATATCTATATATACATAGTTTGATATATAGTTAAATTATAAAAAATATATCTACAGATCCAGCAAGAAAGGTGGATACCAAAAAAATCACATTTCCAATATTTGTATCAAACATAAAATCACGGGTTCGTGTGATATAATATCATAACATCTGAAATATGAAAATGCAACATTTTAAGGTATAGAGTTGAGGGTAAGATTTTTTTACTGAAGTATCAGATGGTTAAATTCCATTTCAATTACTTTATTGTATTCTGTGTGCGATGCTGTCGTTTACTATCGAATATAATTTGTTATTTGATCCATGCCATAGCAATTGATATAATAAGAAGGGAATAGGGCTAATAGACACCCAAATTTATTTTGTGAATTCAACGAACTGTGTTAAAGATTTTGAGTGGAAATTTGATACTGAGTTGAATTTGTAACTTCTTTCTAAAGGTACCCAATCCAAACACTGTATATAATTCCGAATTGTTATCTTCTCACGTTTAGTTCTTGGAAAAACAAAACGAAATCCGAAAATGAAAATCTTAAATTTGCAAAACAAAAAATTATCATATTTTCTTTTATATTTTAGGTACGAGTATATAGGCTTTCCGAGTTAGATATATGGTTTAAATCGATTCGCAGTGAATACAAAGTGTATAAAGAATGATAAATGGAATACAGCACCTGACCATAGGATTAGAATAACAATGATGAGATTTTTGTGTATATGTATGCTCGTTGACTACGAAAAGAAAGTGAATTTTCTCTTTTTAACGATATTATATTACCTGAGATGATTATTAAATACGAATTTGGAGTAATCATACTACATACATATACATACAGGTTATATAATTACGGTTTCGAAATCATAAAAATGATAATTCAATGTCAATTGAAATGTAAAACTGTTTACGATAATGATAATGATTATCATCATCATTTCAAAGAATGCGAGCTTTTTGTAATTTTGTAACTTAAGAACAAACCTAAACTAATACGCATAACATTTCAATGTAGGATGGTTTTATCTTCAGTATTTCATATTTCAGGCTCTAGTGTTACAAAGTAAGAAGTAATTATAAATAAACTATTCTTAAAACAACTTTATATACTGTTATTAGTACTTTTTTTCGGTTTCCACGCTAATTTTTTAAACTTAGGTTAGCGTACATCTCTCATTCACTAAAATAGTTATTTTTAATATATTTATTTCTTAAAACGACTTACAGGATTGTCTGGAGCACACAAAAATTCTTAGAAAGATACTCTGCTTACATTTAATCCACATCGATTTCTAAAACTTGTGACATTAATTCGTTGCGACATAGAGTTTTTATCATTTTGTTGGGTTTTTTATACAAAGATCTTTTTTAAAAATATATTGCTCGTCTCATCTTATTTATAAAAAAGAAATGAAAACGGAATCGAAAGAAGTAAAATGTCTACAAAATAACCTATGTTTGTGCTACTCTGGAAGTATAAAGCACGTGATAAGGTTTTTATATAGATATTTAAAAAAAACCAAGAAAATGGAAACTTTTTTTGCCTTAATATTTCCTTATCGCGCTGAATAATTCTGTGTATAAACCTGTAAGTTATATTATACCGAAAGAAAAATTGTAAATTTTTTTATTTAAGCTTTTTCAAACTTTCTTTTTATATTTTCATTTCGTTTTTCGACGAATACTGAATTTGTGTTCCACATAAATAAAATATAAACTTTTTCTCTGAATATTTTAAATAAATTAAAAATTAAAATTAAATTCACAATTTTGCTTTTCGCTTTGAATGACAAGCGGACCAATTTTTTTACTGGGGAACTTTCACAATTTTTTTACAAAATTTGTTAATTTAATATAAAATTTGTTAATTTCATTTAGGCCTAATTTGGTTGAAGAATTCAAGATGCCAACAGCGACCAAACTCAAATTGATATTGATGTAATAGTGATGTTGATGTTGACTATTCTTATAAATAATTTTAAATTTGATCATTTACATATTGGATAAATGTTGTAACAAAACAAATGGATTGTGGTGAAAATCAATTGAATGTATTGCAACAATTTTACACCCATACCAGATAGTATAGTAGTCATAACAAAATGGAAATTAAAATTGTTTTGTATAACCAATGCGGAATATAAATATAAAACTATATAAAAATGCAAACAATAATAGGATTTTTATAGTTTTCACAATAACAATTAAAAATATTTATTCTTTTTATGCAAATTGATAGATTAAAAGTTAACTTTACTTTTGTAAAATGAGTTTTTAACCGTTTTGGGATTATAAAATTTGATTTAGCTCGTGTTGAATTTGAATATTTTTATAAAATTTCAAAATTTTCTTAACCGTATATTATGCATAAATTTAATATTTCACTTTTCAATCTTTAATCCCCTTATTTCTATAAACTACCAGTCGATTATTTGCATAAACTTAGGATAGGGAAATTTTCAAGCAGGATAGAAATTTTATCGCTGGCTTTACAGCAATATACAAAAATGTGACTAGCTTTAAAAAAAATGTTCCTGTATTTTAAAGAAAAAAATAAGAATAGATGAATTGGAATATGCTGAAATGAAATTGCTCGAGCAATTTTACCAAACCATTTTATATTTTCCTTTATGAGAATGTCGAAGTTTATAGAAACAAAAGCAAACAATTTTTGCTGTCAGTAGCCAGAATAAAGACTAACTGACTCAACGTACATTTTCTTATTAAATTTCCATGATATAGAAATAATGAATTTGGCAAGCAGATTTACAAAATTTATCAAGTGTAAGATTTTGGCGCAAATTTGTTTAAACCTACAAGAATATGAAAATTAACCATGGGTATTTTTCGTTAGTGCAACAACTACAGGAAAGAAATCTTGTTTTAAATGAAAAGCTTTTCATTTTTATCAAAACTTTTAAGATAAGATTATGAAAACAATTCAGTCCCCTCATTAGGTCATGCCTATTAAACCCAGTGATCACAATTCAAGTGAATTATACATTAATCCACTAAATTTATTGATTCGTCTCAATCGCATTGGTTCGACTCTTCGGCAAGAACTTTGATGTTAACTAACCAACACTTATTGATGTTGGTACTGCACTACCAACCTTTATTTAGTTTATCAGATAAATAGTATTTGTATGATGCAAAATAATAAATAATAAATAATACGTATAAAATTAAGTTGACTCGAGATTATTGTAATGAAAGGTCAGACCTGCCTATAAAATATCGAGGTAAGTTATACGGCAAATTGTTTCCGCAGTAAGACAGAAAAAAGAATTGAGACAAAAATGTGGTACTCGATACTGCGATTAATTAAAAATCACTTTTTTAAAATCTATCAAATCCTTAATGATGTGCTTTTATTACTTATAGCAATTCTAAGACACCTTTACACTACATTATTAGAAATATAATTAATTTAAATTAAAATATCTTATATAATAATAACAATAATTAATCTTTTTGTAAATCTGCAGAATAATTAAAAATCATATTAACAAATTATTGCTATAAATGCAGCAAAATTATATATTCAAACCACATATGCATTATAATTATAATACCCACGTTGAACGAGTATAATAAATCTACATTATTGCATCGTATCCAAAATAATTATTTTTTTTTTTCAAAATTACAACAAAATAAAATTTTAATTAAAAATGGCGTTTAAAACTATCCTGAAACATAAAACACTACAATCCCGGGGTACTATTTAGGTTCGTACTTTTATGTATATACACTTAGGTACAAGTGTTTACTTTAAAGATGAAGAGCTACAGTGTGATACAAAAGAATCGTAACTAGGACGTTGTATTTAAATCTGAACCCACAAAGCTTATGATGAATCATACAGCTATATAATATTTTAATGTTATAGCATGTATATTCTTTTCATTATTGAAATAAGATATTAAGTGTATTTTATTCCTTCTACTCCTCATCGTATTCTTCAATATTTAACTTGAAGATTTCTTTAAACATTTAATTTTGTTCATTTTTAATTTTCCCTCAAAAAAGTAAATATTTGTACTGTGTGTAGAAATCTGAAATATAATAAACGATACTTTTTCCAACGATGGATGGGTGAAAGAAAGACAAGGCAGGTTTACTATGCATTTGGATGGGGGATAGGGTAGGTTTCATAGTTTTCGTTTCGGGTTGTTTAATTAAACATAATTTAATTTTATTTTCTTTTGTATAAATAATATGTTTATAAAATTATACATAAACAAGAAGAAAACCAATAAAAAATTAAGACGATAAAATTGAAAATGGTATATAAATTTTCCATTCAATTATTCCAGACAGCTTTATGAATGTTGTGTTATATACATATATGTGTATACAGAGAATAATGAAGGTGGTACAGGCAAGAAAATTTTCCATATCTCTGACGATTGTTTTCAATTAACATTACAATAAGAACGATGTGGTACTTACGAGTTTGTACAATATGCAAGTTGTTAAATTTGGGTAGGAATTTCGAATATTGATATGTACATTAAATCGGAACGATATATGTTTGATATTTTTCATACTCATACTACATAACTAGAGATGTAATAATATAGCAGTACAAAGCAAATCATTTAACAAAATGTAAGTGTACCATGTGCCGAATGCAGGACGAAATATAATTACTTTATATGCCATGCTACTTAGCTACGACGAATGATTGGTGACAGCAATATCTTCTCTCGATCTACTTGCCCACATTCTAAAATCGTGTGAGCGCTAAAATTAGATTTACAAAATGCTAGTGCTAACTCCAACTAGCACCAAAAGTTACTGAAGATCGCGCTCCAATTCCATCAATTCCATTTATTCGTATATTTCCTCTTTCAAAATCCGTTCGTACAGCAGTTAAATAATATTTGGGCACATATGTACGGATTATACGGAGAGAGGAATAACTATTTTGCTAAACATGAAAAATATTATAAGGCAACGTAATAGTAAAAAAAGATTTAGATCATTGATTGATAATATTCAATTTTAACACTAGAACTACGAACCGGTCAAAAGGACCGGTTGCATCATTTATTTAACCTCTTTGTCTTATTTAATATTTTACGATAATGTCAAGATTTTTATTAAAGAGCAAATTTTATAAGTAAATGATGCAACCGGTCATTTGACCGGTTTGTAGTTCTAGGGTTAAAGAATCGGGAACAATGGATATGAAAATTAATGTAGAATGCAAAAAAGTTGTTTCATTTCTTATAAGAAATATACCCATTATAGTAACACTCTTTAGGATGGCAAGAATAGGTGTTTTGAATCGATCGATTGGTTTTTTGGCGATTTTAGTTACAATATCTCTTAGAATTTAGTCATCCCATGTTTTATTTCGTAATCTTACTTATGTTACCAATATTATTTCTGAACTTGTCAAATTAAAATATGTATGAAATTCATCTTCTATAAGTTACCATCCAGAGAGCAAAGTTGAAAGTTGTGGCGTTTCTATCGGGAAGTACTGGGTTTAATTTTCGAAAGGTGTTACAGAAAGAAGTTTGCATAATCTGATTGACTGGTGGTGTTAATATACACAATTATGGCCACGTGGCGGTGTGCATGTCTTAGAGAAAGATCCATCTACCATGTCAGTATTATATGCCTTTGCTATATGCAGATGGTCTACGGAAATCTAAATATTTATATAAAGAGGAAACTGTTGAAAGTTGGTCTTCAATGCTCTAAAAACCACTGGGCCCATTTAAACGAGATTTGTTTTGTTTTCTCTCATTTAATAACGGTAATGTTATAGACTAAGATAAATTATGAAGGGGCTGAGTAAGTAAGGACCACGTTTTTTCCAAACTCATGAAATGTCAACATAGCAATTTAATACATTATGACGTGAAACTACGCAAAATACGTAAATATTTACATCTACAAACATTTGGAATGAAAAAATGGTTTTTGGTATGATTGATGTAGATGGAAAAATTCCACCAAAAGGCTTTTTGAACTTTAGAAGAAGTTCTGAATTGTGATAAACTTTGACGGAATTAAGCCATTTTTTACCCAATAATAGTGAAATTAGGTTTAAATGGATGAGTGGCAATGGCATTCTAAAATCATTTTGAATGAAATTGTAGAAAATGATAATCTGGGAGGAAATTCTAGAAAGAAGAAATCTGTAAGGAATTTGCAGTATGGCCATCTGGGGTAAACATAGTTGATTTTCAAAGAAATTGCTATGTATAGAATCAAGACATTTCTACTGATAATGATGAAATTGGGTATGGTGGATGAAAATGGAATTCTAAAATAATTTTTGGAAGAAGTTCTGGAATATGGCCACCTGGAATGGAACTATGCCACTTCTTAACCACTTATGATGAATGTTACGACTAGAAACGGAATTTTTAAATCATTTATCGGATTAATTCTGGAATAATGCTATCTGGAACGGAACTAAGTAGATTTTGAACCAACTATGATGAAATTGGATATGGTGGATCAAAATGGAATTTTAAAATGATTTTTGAAGAAGTTCTGAATGATGACAACTGGATTGTAATCAAATCATATCTTAACCGATCGTAACGTAATTGTGTATGGTAGATGGAAATGGGATCCTCAAATTTGAGTTGTATTTTAAAACCGATTTGTTGAATTACTTAATTATTTAGTAATACACTATCGAGGCGCTAGAATTTTAAATATCTATACATTGTTGATTTAGCTGGAACGACATAAGATTAAGCGTAAAGGAATAACCGAATATGATCGGTTTCAAAACATAGAACAAAAAGTAAAATAATTATATAATTGTTCAAAACTGAAATCAATCATTAACATGAATCGTAAATATTCGTGTGAAAGCATTGTTAGGAGCTATTGGGATCTTTTATAACCTTGTTTATTTAAGAAAAAAATCTAAATTCTACATTATTTGTTAAACAAAACATTTAATAAACTGAACATCACGTCTTCCAAAGTTGTGAAAATAAACACTACATGCTATATTGTTCGGTGAGGTCTTAGGTCTGTAACACGTGAAGCATGCGTTCAGGCTGCTCACAATATTCAATCATTAATTCGGAACAATATCAATGATGTGTTAGGTTATAATACGGCTATAAAATTGTTGCCAATTATTAAATTTCATCATGTATTTTCCCAGAAGATAAGACGTTTAAAAAATTCTGTCATAAATTCCAAAAATAACCTGAAACCAAATATTAAATTATAAATTTATTTCACTAATAAAATTTTTTTATCGACATCATTGAAATTTTCCAAAAAAAATAAAAATAAAATAATTCAATAATTTCCCGTCTCTATACACAGTGTGTATGTTTTTATTAAACCCCATGGGATCGGTTGTCATGTATAGAAAACATCAGTCCAATGTTTTCGATGTTGTTTTTATTTTGGTTTCGACTGATTTGGTACGAGTTTCCCAAACCCATCAAGAGACTGAAATTTAATGATGAAATTTTTTTTTTCGTCTGATAAATTTTTGTTTTTTATTAGAATTTTTAGTGTTCAAGTATTAATACTATGTTGTAGATTGATAGCATTGGTACCGTAAGTAAAAATTACTAAAGTATACACAACATAATATAATAAGACAAATAAAAATAGATTTCAAACGTAAGAAATGTAATTTCTTGGTTTTGTTGGCTTGATATACGAGTAGAATAAACAAGAAATAAACAAGACTTGAAACTATGGTCATGCACTAATAATCAATATACACGTAATAAGGATGAAACAAAAGACAATACAATTAAGTTTACCTGAAGATAAAAATATTATTGTTTATTGGCTCTAAGGTTATTGATTTATTTTCTTACAGAGTGACTTTCATCTAAGAACACTAAATTTGGGCATGGTTAGATCGTATGAATTGGAGTATATTACGTATCTATTATCTAATCGATCATAACGAAATGGAGGTTTTATTACAAAATTCTATAATTTCAAATTTTACTTATAATTTGAAATTTATAGTAAATTTCCCAAATTAATGTTTTTCGCCCAAAACTGAATACGCTTTGGCGTTACGGGGTGATTGGTTAATTCTGAGTAACAAATCAAATGGGAAGGATGGTGGGAATAGATTTTTATATCATCTGAGTTACAGTGTATTGAAAAAATGTTGTTTATAAAAAATCTTACTTTTTTGTGATGTTTGATTTTAATTTGCCATAATATTCTCTACGAAACCGGCGAATCACACAAATTTTTAATTTTATTTATTCAAGAAATTATTTTATACATAAATAAGTATTTATTTTAAAAAATATTTTAACCCATTCCCGCAAATGACGGCTATAGCCGTCAAATTTTTGTTGATATATATATGCAAATGACGGCTATAACCGTCCTGCATATTTTAATTAATAAAAAAAAACATCATTCACACGAAGTGTACTAATGCATTATTTTGTTAATTATTCAGTAATACATCAAAGAAAAAAGGATGTAACATTCTAGATAACATATCAATTGTTTTTTTGTGCGATTTTTCATGATTAGCAATTCGATATATTTCCGCCTACAGAAACAAATGACGGCTATAGCCGTCGAGAGTTTTCATGGGAAAACTGTGAGAAAATGTGATAATTTTCACTTCCAAACATATAAAGAATGCTCAATTTCATATGGCAGTCATAATCAATTGAAAAAAGTGTGTTTCTGAGCATGGTCATCGATATAAAAGTGTGCGGGAATGGGTTAATAAAGTAGAAAATTTTAGCTAGACAACTCATTGAGTTTTATCACAAATATATCAATTGGAACTGTGTCTTACTAAAATTTGTGATAAGACTATATAGTACCGAACCTTTGGTCTGATTGACACTTGGCCGCATTTTTTAAATTTCAAAATAGTTAGTAATCACTTGGAGAGTTCGAGTATAATTAAGTGTAATTGTGCATGTTTGAAATGGTATGAATTATGATTAGGAATTATTTCCTACACTAAGTGGGGTCTTTTTTATTTAAGTTTATCACTTAGTTTTGCTGCCGTAGATTTGCGTTGTACTCTTTTTTTAATTATTTAACTTTTTTGGAGATAGTCAAAACACGATACCGCGAGAATCCCTTAAAGCGAGTGTTTGTAAAGACAAAGCTAAGAAATTTCCATTTAGTTGAACTTTTCTCTGTACTCGGTAAACGCTGTACCGATCTAGCGGACAGTTTCGAAATATCTTCGGTATGCGTTATATATATCGCGCACCTTCATTTGTCGTTTCCCCACTACCAGTTTACACTAATAAACCTCCTTTTAGCAATTTCTAGACTCTCTCTCTCTCTCTCTCTGGCTTTCACATCCCATGAAGGGATTTCGCCGCCTTCACTAAGGCCCTCCATCCATCTCGATCCACCGCTCTCGTCCTCCAGTTTCGACATCCTAGTGTTCGTAGATCTTGGTCGATGTCGTCACGCCAGCGCAGTCGGGGTCTTCCTCTACGACGTACTCCGGCTGGTTGTTGGTGGAACACTTTGTTTATCATCCGTTGTTGTGGAGACCTTGTAACGTGGCCGAGCCATCTCACTCGATTGGATTTGATGAATCCGATGATATCGCTACCTCCGAGGAGTTGCTTTATTTCGTGATTCATGCGAATCCGATATTCGTTGTTCGCAACTTCAATTGGACCAAAGATTGAAAGGAGAACCTTCCTTTCGGAGGTAGATAATAATGTACAATCGTTAGAGGTCATGGTCCAGCTCTCTCTTCCGAAAGCCAGCACAGGTCTTATGAGTGCTTTATAAAGTGCGAGCTTGCACGACTGCGATAGATGTTTTGATCGCAACAATCTTGATTTGGCGTAGAAAACTCGTTGTCCGGCAGCAATTCGGGCTTTTATTTCTGCCTGCATATCATTCGACGATGTTATAACTGACCCGAGGTATTTAAAGTTTTCGATGCTATCAAAATTGTGGTCGCCAATTCCGAGATTTGCCGTAGAGATGTTCCTAGGTGTTGCTAAATATTTGGTTTTACTGCTGTTCACCTCCAAACCAAGTCTTCTTGCGCAGCGATCGAGCGGTATGAAACTGTCTTTGATATCGCTAGGTCTTCGGCCAAGAAGCACGATGTCATCTGCATATCCAAGAATTTGGCCTGACTTATTAAATATACAGCGCGAAGTTTCGATATTGCTTTTCCTCACTACATACTCAAGCGCCAGATTGAACAGCAAAGGCGCGAGTGCATCACCCTGTCGAACACCAGATGTTATTTCAAAGGGGTCTAACACAGATCCTTCAATTATATGATTCTACATACAGACCCGGACGTTGTTAATTTACACAGAGAAACGAGTTTCTCTGGGATTCCCAGGCATATGAGCGCGGCCCATAGTTTGTCGCGGTTTATACTGTCATACGCCTGTCTGAAGTCTATATATAGCTGATGTATGGTTATGTTGTACTGCCAACATTTTTCCAAGATCATCCTTATGGTGAAACACTGGTCAGTGGTCGATCGGTTGGGACAAAAACCACACTGATAGTCGCCAATGAGGTTTTCGGCGAAAAGGATGAGTCTGGCAAGTACAACATTAGCCAACACTTTGTAAGCAGTGTTCAATAGAGCTATGCCACGAAAGTTTTCACATTTCACAAGACGGTCGCCTTTTTTATGCAACGGACATATGAGTGCGGTCTTCCAATTCTCCGGCAACTCTTCTTGGTCCCAAATACAAACGACGAGATCGTAGAGACTTGTTGCAAGTGTAGCGCCTCCGAGTTTAATCAATCCTGCGGGGATTCCATCGAGACCGGGTGCCTTGCCGTTCTTCAATCGACCAATAGCTGCGTCTACTTCCTCTACTGTGGGATATTCGACAAAGATCTCTTTACCTGGTTGAGCTATTGCTCTAATGGGGGTCACTTCGCCATTCCGATTTAGCAGATTTTGAAAGTAGGTTTGCCATACTGAGAGAACATCGTTTGTTCTCAGCTCTCCATTCCCGTCTTTTATGGCTGTACTTCTTGGGTGGAAACCTTTAGTGAGATTCCTGGCGTTAGCAAAACAGTCCCTTGAGTTTCCTAGTTCCGCTTGGAAGCTGATGTTTTCGATGCATAATCTCATATGTTCGCGCTTCTTTTGTCGAAGGAATTTAGTCGTGGCTTTCCTAGCGCGGAGATATTCTGCTAGAGTGCTTCTGGTGTTGCAAGCCAACCATTTTTCACGAAGCGTTCGTTTATTTTCGACGACCCTTCGGCATTGATCATCGAACCAATCATTGCGGGGTCTCGGAGGTCTTCTTCCGATGGTATTTTGCGCCGCGGTGGTTATGGCTGACTGTATAGCGTGCCACTGCTCCTGGATGTTAGGAGGAGCTTCTTCGATGTTATGGGGCCGGTCTTAATAATTAGTGACAGCTGATTAGTAACTCTGCAGTGACGCTTGGTCTTTTAGAGCATCGATATTCCATCGAACGGTCGTTTGTGCTTGTCTGTTAAACGTAGGTGACAGTTTGCACTTATACTTAAATATGACAAGCACATGATCGCTGTCCATATCTGCACCTCTGTAGGATCTCACGTCAGATATGCTGGTGTAGTGTCTCTTAGACACCATGATGTGATCGATTTGGTTTTCCGTTCTTCCATCATTCGATCTCCACGTTACTTTGTGGATTCTCTTATGTGGGAAAAACGTACTTGATCCAACTAAGTTGTATGTTATTGCCTGGTCGGTGATTCGTTGGCCGTTGTTATTACTAGTTAGGTGCCGGCTGTTGGGACCGATGTGCGATGAATTTTCTGCACTCCTACCGATTTTTGCATTAAAGTCGCCCACGATGATTTTAATGTCGTGGTGCGGTATGTTGTTCATGACTTCCTCGAGTTTGACAAAGAAGAGATCTTTGATGTCGTCTGATTTATCTTCGGTGGGTGCATGCACATTAACGATCGTGATGTTAAATTTCTTAGTGCGAAGTCTGACCGTGCATATCCGCATGTTGATAGGGCGGAAATCGATGATATGGTGCTTCACGCGCCGATGGATGAGGAAGCCAACTCCAAATTCTCCTCCGTTCTGATGGCCGCTGTAATGAAGAGTGTAACCATTGGCGGTGTCATGGATCCCACTCCCAGACCATCTAAGCTCTTGTAGTGCAAGTATGCCTAATGTGTAACTCGTTGCTTGGTTCGAAAGGTTCCGGAGATCTCTAGGTCTTAAGATGCTAAGCACGTTCCATGTTCCGATTTTTAAAGCGTTGTCCGTGTACAATTTCCGAGGTCGAGTTTGTGGTGAATCCGATATGGTAATCCGAGGCCTTTGTTTAGGGTTCATAACTTAAATGTTTTTTTTTGAGGGAAGGTTGTTGGCCTGCCGCTCAACCCGCTTATTACGTGTGTGGGTCACGTACTGGTGAGAATCTTAAGGCATCCAGTCCTACCTTGAAACACATTTATATAGCGAGCCGCTTGATACAAGACAGACGCCCGCTTCAGCCACACCTAACCTGGAGAACAGACGCTGGTTTGGTATTGGTTATGAGGCGCCAATGGGCTGCCTTGACATGTGTCCATGACTATAAACAGGATTTCCCCTGCTCGTCTCCACTACACCGCCTGATTCATTTAGCGTTACCCAGGGAGCCCCGGCGAGGAGGTATGAATCTAGGACTTTGCCCCCAAATTTCTAGACTGGTCAGATTTAAAATTAACCCACCCAACGTTTGATAGTTGCTAACGATAGAGAAAAAGCGCCAAGTGGAATTCATTTCAGATTTAAAATCAGTAATGCATGGCCTTCAAGAAATATTTTATCACCACCCTCGAGTTTCGATTTCTTCCATTTTCGTAAAAATGGTTGTTATGGTAAATATGGTAACAATAAAAATGTCAAAGTGTATAATTTACTTAACTAGCGTACATTGTACTCGTACTAATTTTTTATGTACTACGTGAACACATATTTGCGGGAAGAATGTGTTCTCGTGTTGAAAATAATGTTGCCTCGTTATGACATTGCGATTGTTTTATCAATTTTAGCTGAATTACCTTTTATGAGCAAATCCTTCATGATACAGGATTATCTCGAGAACGGTTTGTAACGTCAAACGATGCATGCTTTGATCCAGCTATAGTATGTCAATGCATTTAGCTTTGTCAACAAGTTTTATTCCAATTTTTGACTCACATGTTGTCAAGATTATTTTTGTCGTCCGGACGAAGTAAAGTTGATTCATGTCCGAATTGGTATGCCACTTTTATGCATCTTTGGTAATCTTTTGAGTTTTGGTGCTGAAGATTTTATGATTTTACTTCATTATGTTTGGTACCTATTTAAGATGCTTCTGGATTTATTGATTTCTTTCTGAAATCCTACTAGAACAAAGGGCAAACAAGTTTCAACAAATTTTAGTATAATTTAGTTTAGTATTATTTAAGGTGATAATTGCAAACAGTAATAGCAGATTATTCGTATTAAATTGAACTTTTTTGTTCTATATGTTTCATTTCCTCGTTTAGCTAATTCCACATAACATAAAATATAAATAATATATAAATCCCCTTATAAATATTATATGTTGTCAAAATATTAATTACCCTTAATATTAAACACCTTACCTCGCATATTCACATCCTTCTTAATTAAATTTTGCCAGCATATATAATTCTTATCTTAAATACATATTTTCGTTTGTTTTAAGATGTTGTTTTCAAAGCATATTTCATTTATTGAAACCTCCCTGGAGAAAACATATTATATATAGGCAAGCAGAGAACTTCTCTAACTTAATCTAATTCGTCTGTTAGTTTATTTCAGAAAGATTTATTTCCCCTTTGTTATAAAGAATACCTGCCCTAAGATTAACTTGAGATATAAAATAATTTCTTTTATACGCCAATTGAGTGCTAATTTGGTAATTTAAAATGCAATAAATTGTAAGAGATATTTTTTTGTGCTTTTCATACTGTACTCCGAACATCTGTCTGTTTGTATATATATAGATAGATAATAAGGGATTTGAATTATTAATTTAAATGTTAAACTTTTTATTTTACAGTGACAGACTTAAATAGTGTCTGACACATTTTTTAATTGAAGTTTTGAAATTCTCTCTGTTTCATGGCGAATTAAAAATTCATCAGCTCGACGTTTTGTAAAATATAGTATGTGGATAAGGATTACATAGGTAGAATTTGCTTTCAAAATGTGTTCGTCTTGTCGACCGAAAAATTAAATCCAAAAATTGTAAAGAAATAATTAAAATTGCTCCAAAATGTCTTAATAAAAAAAAATGTGTTTCTTGTGTATTAAATAATTGAAATTTTTTTGGAATTTATTATTAAAATTTTCTCTTAAAAGTGTTTTAAATTTTGAATTTTGTCTAAATATAGAAAAGAAAGGCAAGAAGAAATGAAAATTTATAGGAATTTTTATGGATTAGTTGGTAAAATTTTGGTGTGAGTATTATTGAAAATCTCAGGTATGTTAATCGTACTCGCACGTTCGCACTGGAATGAATCATGAATCATATCAGATAGAAAATATTATTTGTTTTTCATGCATGTGGAAAACTAAAAAGTTTTTATTTTTATCAAAAAGGTGTTGGCGTGATGAATGTGATTTTTATTCATATTTTTTTTTGTAACATTCTCTAAGGATAATATGCATGAAAAGTTAAATTTATGAAAAATAAAAAACTTATGTTTTAAGTCCTTTTTACTAGTTTGCAACCCCTATACTTGAAATTTTTTTGATTTTTCCTATATACGATATATTTAAGAGTTGTACTAGGGTTAGACAGATAAATTTGATTTATTTTAAGTCGATTCATAAACACTTCAGAATTTGAATATGTATAGAAAAATATACGAAGCAAAATATTTTACAGATGGCCTCATTTATACGTCAGACTTATTTTATGTAAAATATTGAACAACTGAACTGCATTGCATACTTTAAAAATTTCCATCAAAATGGAAAATAAAAGAACCCAATATTTTTCCATCTAAAGAGGTATAAACTTTAAAACAAGAAATATGTTATTCTTAAATCATAAGATTTGTCTCTTACACAAACAAGATTTGGTACAGCAAGAAAAACCATAAAATAAACATTTAATTTTATTGCAGCCATTTTTATTTAGCTGGGTTATAAATTATCGAATTTTCATGTTCTGTCAACTTTGGAGTCGACAATTATAATCGAATGCTAATTAAATGTAAATATGTGGATGGATGATCGAAAAGTAACGGTGATATTAAGCAAATGTTAACCGAAATGAAACAGTAGATTCAAGTTAGATTTCTTAAAAAATTCTATCTAACATTTTACAATGTAATTATAAAAAATTAAAATTTCAGAAATGACTTTCAGAAACCGAAAATCTCTCCGGATTTGATTTCCTAAGATATTCTTAGTTCTAACAAATTACTTATATGGTCTTGTTGTTAAATTATGTTGTTAAATTATTCCATGTCCAAAGATTTTTTTCCAGGAAATTGCTGTCGATTTTATTCGAGGTTGAGTGGCGAAGTTTATTCTTAAATTGTTCTTAATGAAAAAAGGAACTGTTTCAGATTTTGCAGGAGTTCTTCTTGTTAAACAGTAAAATATTTAGCCATTATTTGGTATAGTTTAACATTTTAGAAATAGTAAGAAGCTGGTAACTTAAAATAAGAAGCAGCTAGAAAATTCTTTTAACGTTGTTTTTCAGATTTAGATCTTTTGGTTATATTAAATAAATGTATCTAGTATTAAGTAACATTTCAAGCTACAGATGTTCAAGGACCTGGCTATAGACCTTTTTCTCTCTGTCCTTCAACACCAAATCATTTTATAAATCAAGGCAAAAAGAATTTTATTCAATTTATATTTTTAAGAAAGCGAATTCCATAATCACCCAGACATAAATTTCTAAAAAAAACATAATTTTTTGTCACTTAAATTTTAAAAAATTTCAATACGAAGTGTGGCATATTACTTACAGCAGAATGTGGTAAATTTTTAATGGGGTGAAATTGCCATTAAAATCGCAATCACCCTTGTATTTATTGTAGAGTTATCTAATTTATTATGTATTACTATATTATATATGGGGATGTGATTTAAGGTAAAATTGTGAATGTGTTAATGTGTATGGGTGCACGCTAAGTTAAAATAATAAAAATAGGATAAATAGGATAAAAATAGGATAATAAAAATATAATAAATTTTCTACGTTAAGAAAATTGATTGTTTTACTACATGGGGGGATTTAAATTTTGTGGAAGCAGATCAAATAATATAAAATTCCTGCTATCAAAAAACTTTTTTAATTATAACAAATCAAATCTATCATCTAAACACAACCCTCCGAAAAAAAAATCAAATAAAATGTGTAATTTACCCAAAAACCAACTCCTTCTGCGGTTTTGTTCCCCGCCCCACCGACAATCACATTCTCCATTTAACATTTAAAAAAATGTTGTAATTCATTCCGTTCCGTCTATTATTAAAATAATATTAAAAATTAAGTTAAAAATCAAAATAAATATCGCACAAAGTTATTTTTTAATTAAAAACGAAATAAATGAATGTGATGGGCGAAAATGATTTTTGGAATTTAATTAAATTTAAATAAAATTTAAATTTTGTTTTGCGTTATATTTTAGGTACGAGTATATAAAAACAACTTTATGTGAAACTTTTAAATTATCGATAATGTTGCAACGCGCTTTGTGATTTGGTTTAAAATCGCTAATTCGTATGCGATAATATATTTTTTTCACAGCTTTCCACATACATTTTCTTTTTAAGGTTCAAAATATTTTGTTTTCAAACTTTATGCTGTTATAACCCGTAATCACTACAATAAATATTCAAATAAAAATCCATTAATTTGGCTTAAACCTTTCAATATTTATTTTAGGTTTTTATGCAGCTTTTTTACTGTGTGCTATCCCATGATCACACAGAAACGCAACAACACTGAATAACGAGAGTTAAAGATTCACTTTAAATTTTAATGCATAAAATTATCATAAAATGTATGTACTCGTATACATATATGCACACCACGTACCGAGTACATTACAGCACTGTACATAAGCCAAACGGATGCCGATTCACCCGGTGAAAATAGCTTTTATACGTTTGTTCTCTAGAAATTTAAATAGCATGACGACATTAAATTTTCAATAAATTTAATGCTGCCAATATAAAAAAAATGTGACTATAAATATTACATTATATCGGTTAAAAGTCCATTGATGAACACAAAAAACTATGCTAGTTGCAGAGTAATATATAGTTATAACGCTTTTTTACAATTGGATGCGGATCGAAGAAGATAAAATATTTAATGGATTGGAATTTATTATTGGAAATAAATATTATATTTTATTGTTAGATATATAGATTCCACAAGCTTTGCATTTCTCATTTAATTAATATTACTGGGTGAAATATAAATCGTAAATATATAAAGATATAAAATTGTCAAGCTGCGAGAAGATGAATCTATTCTTTTCGTTTCTGTGTATAGTGCCGAGATTTATTTTCGGTTTTAATTTGATTTATTGGAAAACTTTTTATGAAAAAGGGGAAAAGTTTAAGTGATGTCATAATTTTTGTTGATATTCATTGCTTTAACTAAGAGGGTTGGGTCAGTTGGGCTTTCCATTGACAATAGTAGTTTAGTTCGTTGTTTGATTGATATAAATTTGTAGTAATATTATACATACATCTATAAATGACAACGTATGGCTTTATGAATTAAATGAATAACTACAACAAATTTTATTAAATACTAATTATTATTTAAAACAAGCAAAAATGTCCACACTCGCTAAAAGCATTTTCAATTATAGAGAGAGGTGTATATTTTGAACCAATAACCGGCTTTCTCTTATCACGAATGTACGAAAATTTTGAATGCACCATATTTGATTTCGATACTTTGTCAAATTTTCTTAAAAATATTCATTTTTATCAAAAATCATATATGTCAAATAAATTTCGGTAAACCAACATAGACTACTTTTATTCATGAACTTGCACAATATAGTATTCTAAATTGCCCTTTAGGCGAATTTGTAGACTATGTGATCTTTCCCCGGGAATTGGGAAAAATTTCATAAAATTTTCATTGAATTTATGTTCAAACTATATTTTTCTGGCGTTCTGACCTACTGATACGAGAATGAAAGTCTCCCAATTAACTTTGTTTAAGAAATATTTACACTAAACTGTTGCAAAAATTCTGGAAAGTATGTACCTATATCTTTTATGAGAAAAACAAATTGTAAATAAATTTTGCAACAATGTCGATTCAGATCATTTTTCCAAAATTTAAGCGGAAATGACGATTTTGGATAAAAAAAACTGTATTTTAGCACAAAATCGGTCCCAGCACAGCCCCGATAACAGTTGATTGATTGGAATGAAACTACATACTTCATGAGCATTTCGGATTTTGCAAATATTTTTAAAATTCTAAGCATTTACGAAAAACCGGTTAAAACTAAATATTTTAAATGAAATTTCAAACAAAATAAGTTCAGATCATTTTTAAAATTTTACCAGAATTTGTACTTTTTCTATTAAATGAGATACTTGCGAAATTTAAATTTTTTGCAAATCTGTTTACCAGAAGTGGCAGTTTCTTTTAAATTTTTGCAATGATGTTGAAAAGTTTAGCATTTACGAAAAATTGCCAATAAATTAAAAATTTATGATTAAATTTTCAACCAACATTATCATTGACCGACCTTGTTGGTTTTTTGAAATTTGTGCAGGGATAATGTTTATAAAGACAGGTAATTTTAATTTTTCGCTTTAGAAAGAAAGTCGGGTGTAGGCCGCTATATAATCATCACTCCATTTTTTTAAATTCGTTTTGGGATTATAAATCAGTTTTTGTTAAAGTTCTTGACCCAAAATGAACTAATAATCAAACGTGTATCTACACAAATGGGCGAAAAATGTAACTGTTAAAAAATGGGCGTTGCAAAGTGTAAACAATATAATAGGCCTACAAATATATTTATTTCAAATGAACGGGGTCCTCCAATGAGAATTTATTTCGTTAAATTTGAAATTTAACACACGTTTTGTTAAAAATATAGGTCATTCTTTGTTGTAATTTAGTGTTGACACATTCTCACGAATGACATATTCGAAATTAGTTTTGAGACCTTCGATTAATTGTGGGTTATTTTTGTAAACCTTATCCTTCACACAGTCCTACAAAAAAAAAAAATCTAACGGTGTCAGATCATATGTCCTTGGTGGCCAACTAACATTCCCCCTTCGCGAAATTAGACATTCATCAAATAAATTCGTCCATTAAACCGATAGTTTCACTGGCTTTCACAAGTCGTTAATATTCATATCATAAAATATCGACCCTAAAAAATTTGTTCTCATGTCTCTGTAGCGAACATCTTTGACTATGCCATAAATGGTTCTCTGAAACATTTTCTAACACTGTAACAATATTTTCAGTTGAACGATCTGAACGAGCACGCGAACACGTGAGCACGTGTCACTGTCGGTATGTTTGTTACTGAATCAGTGAATTCAAATTTTTCCAATAACTCGAATGCTACGAAATGTAGATCCATCATTTTTGTAACGTATTTTAATATTTTTAATACAATTTTGAAGCGAAATTGAATCATTTTACCATTTAACCATGTACTGTTAATTTGTGAAAAAAAACTGAATAATGGAATTTTTAAAATATGTAGTTACTTTATACTCTGTTGCAAAAAATTCTCATTGGAAGACCATGTAAATTAAACACAAATATTGGTTTTAAATATTGTCAAAACCGTACTACTCATTCATAATCTTCGGTTTGTTCAAAACAATTTTAATAACTAAATTTTTTAAATAACTTATTTTACTCTATTTTCTTACTCAAAATATGCGCCTGCTCGGAGATGTTACCAAACGTGGCCATTCATCAGGTGGTTTGCTTTAATTAACAGGAAGTATTTTTTGTAAAAGACAAGGTTTTTTAGAAAAAAAATTATGCTTTATACACAAAAATAATTTCTGAAGAAGTCGTTTCGATAATTTTTTATTTTATTTTTTTTTTTTTATTTATTTAAATAGTACAATCTTATCATATGATAATTTATTACTAATGATGATAACGCACTTATTTGAAACTATAATAAGTGGAGCGAATGTGGGTTTACAAGAAATCAATATTCTGCTCCCAATAATGAATCTTTATATATTAGATGACTAGCTCATGCGGCTTAATTCTTTTAAGGCGTCTCAGTTTTTGTGTTATGTCAAGAAGTTGTATTGCTTCACTGTAGTAACTGCAGTAACTTTCTTTCATGTTTGATGGAAAATTCCTGGATCACTTCATCAATCCATTTAACATTTAGGTAATTGTGTAATTCCTCGTTGGTTACGTAGCGGTAAGCATTCGTTATTGCATGTAGAAATTTGTTTTGACAACGTTGAATAATTAAACGATTTGATTGTTTAGTGTTTTGAATATGAACAAGTGTTTTTTATAGATTATAAAGCTTCCGGCGCTCCCAATTTAACTAGAATTAATAATGTTTCTGTTAAAATCATCCCAAATTCTTACGTGAACAGAAATATTATAGATTTAAAAATCGACCGAAAATTTAGAAGATTTGGCATTAGAATGCTAATTCAAATTATCATTTTTGACGTTTCCATATAGTTTTATTCATGGCAAGTTGTGCAACTGGGAAAATTGGCCAAAATTGGCTTGTTGAATACATCAACAGCGAAAACTGCCGAATTAGATACGGATTGCAAAAAAATAAAGTTCCTCATATCTTTAAATCATTTGGCCAAGATAAAATCAAAAACAGCTGTTTTTATTTATTAACCTAGTTGCTTAAGAAGAGCGGAATAATTATTCAATTTGTGAAATTTGTGTCAGCCATTTTTTCGATAATCACATGTAACTTAAATATTAAGCTGGATTTTTTTTTTGATGCATTGATATATAAAAAATTCAAAATTCTAAAGTTATACATAGTTCCTTGTTAGTAAATATGCTTACGTTAAATATTTATTCAAAATTAAACAGTTTATTTATTTATTTATTTCTAGAACTGCCCAAAAAATGACATCGAGCGCAAGTAGCACAAATAAAAATTATCGTTCTACAGATGTTGGCAATTGTGAACGAGGAGGCTATTGTGGTACGATTCAGCGTGCTCCACCACCAATGCCACCTGTTTTAGCTAGGCGATTAGCAAATAAAGAAAATCCTGGTCTCGGAAAGGTAAGGTTTTATTCAATTTGGTTTTTTGATAACTAAACATCCAATAAGCAATAACAATGTTCCTTTATTTTCAATATAACTCACTGATATTATTTTACACAGAAAAGACGGAAAAATTTCATTTTTTTTTATCATTGTTGAACGCCTTTGGGCAAAATACGATAATATAAATAAAGGAACACAACAACAAAGTTGGGGAACTTTGGAAACTTTTGTGCTAGAGTAAATTTATTTCAAAAATAAATATTTTTTGCCTTAAAATAATAAAATAAGAATGAAAACTTTGGAATATAAATCGGAATGAAAGCTTAATGTTTTTGCTAATTTTTTGTAACTTTATTTGGAAGTAACTTTATTCTTGTCGAACACACGACGATGGTCATGCAACACCGTAAAAAATGTTCTGGTGGATTTACAGTCATTTTTATTTAAGCAGTTTTTGTAAGCACACACCATTTTATCACGCAAATTCACAAAAGTTTTTAATACACAAATTTTCAAAATGAACTTTTAATAACGTTTAAAAATAAGAAAACACAAAGCTACATGCGTTACGATTAGACGACAAGCAATACAATTTTAAACGAACAAATTTACGAAATTAACTTGCAAACAATTTTTAAATCTTTGTAGTGTGTAGATGTATGATTTCCTTTTACATAATATTGAATTGCTATGTGTGTGCGTGTAAATAAGTATGTATATCATCGGTGGTCTATCTATATAGTTATCGAAACGAAAACCAAATAATGTATATGTGTTGTACCTACAAAATCATTTAAAATAATCTTTAATTGGATTTAAATGTAGATCGTTTTTATGGACAATCTTCAATTATTTTAGCTTTTTATAATTTTCAACGAATATTTTAACGTTCAAAATTATTTGTCTATAATTTAGAAAACATTGTTGCAATTCAAAACAAAACCAACTTAGTTGCGATCGGTATTTTCTCTCCATCATCTTTGTTACATTTTCTATTTACTTTTGAGCGTAAAAACTGTTTTGACTTATAATGAAGCGTCATTATATGAGTAATACAATGCGATTCATTACTATTTATGATAAGAAAAAAATTTAGTTCCCATTTCTGTTTGTTTTCATATAAAATTATTATTTTTATTACTATTTTATTTGTTAATTATGTATTTGTTAATTATTATTATATATGTTATTTTATTTGTCAATTTGATATGAAAAGAAACAGAAATGGGAACTAAATTTTTTTCGTATCATAAATAGTAATGAATCGCATTGTAAGTATATGTATAGAATTTTTTTTTGTTTTCTGCATGTTGCATTATAAAATATTCTAGCTACATTTAGGAGAAGGTTATGCTATTTAGGCGGATAGGTAATTGCAGAAATTCTTTAAAAAGTTTAAAACGATACCAGTAGTGGTATCTAACATTTCACTCACGAACCTACCATTACATTACTATATAATGATTATACAATGATATATCTTAAAGTTCCAGAAAGTGTAACAGATTGCCATACGAATACTATCCATATAAAACTTAACCAACTTATCAAATAATATAATTACCGTTGTCTGTTTGTCTGTATGGATATAACGCTATGACGCTATCGACATCGTTCTCGAGGATTGCTATGATGTTTTGTTTTTTATATAAACTATACCGTTTATACCGTTTATACCGTTGTCTGTTTCTCGATGCTTACTAAGATGTTTTTTTTTATATAAACTATCAACATAATATATAATTATAGTACGACCGTTGTCTGTTAACGTTATGAAACTTCAAAAATTTACTTTTTTACTTAAAGTTTACTATAATACTATTAGATTGATTGCGTCTATTTTTTCTCTTGAACAATTAATTTTTATTTAAATTTAAAAGTCAATCTTTATATTCCTTATTTCAAAGTAAGTTTGTAAATATTCAAATGTGTAAAAGATTTATAAAAAGATTGATTGATATTTTAGACTTAATTATTATCGTTTCTTTGAACGAACTTGGAATTATCATCATCACCATTATCAAAAAGCACAATACTATAAGTGAGTATAGTAAAAAAACTATTTACGAAAATTTTATCACAGAATGAATAGTGAAAGTCGAGAAGAACGTAAATTGCGTATGAATCGTGAGCGACAGCAAAGATGGAGAGATCGTCAAAGTCAAGATACGCTACAGCGCTTGGCACAACGGAATACAAAATACAAACATCAGCGGCGTGCACATGAGGACCCTGAAGAAGCTAAAGAACGTAGAGCGCAAATTACTGATCAAGTTCGACTGTCAAGATCGATTCAAAGAGCTAAAGAATCGGAGGAGCAGACTGCAGCACGTCTCTTTCAAGCTTCTCAACAGAGGCAGCAATCAAGAACCAGACAACAAGCCGAAGAATCTGAAGAGCAGGCTGCAGCACGTCGTCAGCAAGCAGTTGACCAAGTTCATCAATCAAGAGCCACGCGACAAGCTCAAGAATCTGAAGAGCAGGCGGCAGCACGTCGTCAACTTTCATCTATACAAAGGCAACGATTGAGAAATCAACGATTTCCAGTGGTTCCTACTCATGCCACATTCAATGAAAGTGAAGTGACTATTCACAGTTGTGGCTCTATGGACCAAGAATGCATTCATTGTCTATCTCTGAATTTTCTCGCGGAAAAGTCAACAGACGGTACATTTAAATACTGCTGCCACAAAGGTACGGTTTTGTTAGAATCAGATGGACAGCAAGGATGTATGTTTCCGTCATATCTCCAGGAGCTTTTAAGTAATCCAGCACATCCTCAGTATCGCAATTTTCAAGAAAATATCCGCTCATATAATTCAGCCGTAGCTTTTGCATCCATGGGCGCACAAATCGATAACTTAGTTGGACGTGGTCCATATGTATTTCGTGTGCACGGACAAATTTATCATCGCACTGGACACATGCATCCTGAAGATGGTGCAAAGCGTCAATACGCTCAATTTTACGTCGTCGATTCCGCAATGGCAAATGTTGATCGGATGCAACATCCGGCAAATCAACGACTTAACGTCAGTATTGTTCAGAATTTAGACCGCTTAATTCGACAACACAACGTTTACGCAAAAGCTTATCGCATGCTTGGTGAAGTAGAACAAGAGGAGCAACACCGAGCTGCTACTAATAATCATTCGACACCAGTTGTAAATATGGTATTTCGACGTGATCGCAACACTGACAGACGACGTTACAATTTACCAACCGTCGATGAAGTCGCAATGATCTTTCGCTCTGCTGATGGTGAACCTCCTTTTCAGCGAGATTTTCGAGTATATCCACGAGATGCAGCACAACCGTTGATCAATTTAAATATTATGAGCCCTCACTTAGATCCCATGATATATGTTCTATTTTATCCTTACGGTGAAGCAGGTTGGCAACCGAAAATGCAAATTAATCTCGACAATCGTCCTGGTAGAGTGAGAACACAAATAACGCTTCTGCAGTGGAAAGTCGCTCAAATAGCTGTCAGAGTTGGTCGCTTCAATCCGATATTACATGGTGGAAAATTATTTCAACAATGGGCTGTTGATTCACACCTTCAAGTCGAGGCGAATAATCTTAATTTCGTTCGGAATCAGCAGGGACGTTTGCGTGTAGAACAGTACCGAGGACTAATGGATCATTTGAACGACGCAGCTATTAGACTAGGAAAAACTGTTGGTCGCTCAGTTATTCTTCCATCATCTTTTCAAGGTTCACCACGAAACATGAGAGAGAAGTACCACGATGCAATGGCGATTGTGGCTAAATTTGGAAAACCTGACCTTTTTATTACAATGACTTGCAATCCAAATTGGCCTGAAATTCGCGATAATCTTTTTGAAGCCCAACAACCAAGTGACAGACCGGATCTAATAGCGCGTGTATTCAGCATCAAGTTAAAAGCACTTATTGAAGATATCACCAAAAAGGGAGTTTTTGGAATTGTAAAAGCATTTGTTTACACAATAGAATTTCAAAAACGTGGACTACCACACGCACATCTGCTTTTCATTCTAACTGATGAATGTAAGATTGATACAGCTGAAAAGATTGACCGCTTTATCTGCGCTGAGATTCCTGATCATCATCGTGAGCCAGAATTGCATGAAACAGTCGTTCGTACAATGATTCATGGTCCGTGCTGTGATCAAAATCCTAATGCACCATGTATGGAAAATAATGAATGCACCAAAAAATTTCCTAAGCAATTTTCTCACCATACTGTCACAGAAGTAAATGGCTATCCTATTTATCGAAGACTTCAAGATGTAGAAGTTCAATTGGGAGATCGGATTGTCGACAATCGATTCGTTGTGCCATACAACAAATTTCTTACACGCAAATACAACTGCCATATCAACGTAGAATCATGTCAATCAGTTAAGGCCATAAAGTATATTTTCAAATACATCTACAAAGGTTATGACTGCGCTTCAATGGAATTAAATTCAAGTGATGGCACAATTGTTCACAATGAAATCAGACAATTTCTTGATGCACGATACGTTTGCGCTCCAGAAGCAATTTGGCGGCTTCTTGAGAATCCGATGCACGATCGCTCACACACCGTTTATCGCCTTGCAGTTCACCTTCCTGATGAGCAGATGGTATATTTTCAAGACGGACAAGAGCAACAAGCAATTGAGAGAGCTGAGAATCGTTTGACACATTTGACAGCATGGTTCAAATTAAATAAGACTGATGAAAATGCAAGGCGATATTTGTACTCAGAAATTCCTGAATATTTTGTGTTTGATAAAACACGTAGTATTTGGAAAGTTCGACAAAGAGGAGGAGACAAAGTCATCACCCGTTATTATGCCGTCAGTCCCAAAGACCAAGAACGTTTCTATCTTAGATTACTGTTGCAACATATTCGAGGTGCGCAAAGCTTTGCTGATCTAAAAAAAGTTAACGGAATTGTGGAAGAATCATTTAAAGGTGCGGCTATAAAGTTAAATCTACTTGAAGATGATTCGGAATGGGAGAGGTGCTTGGATGAAGCTTGCAGTGTTTGTATGCCACCACAAATTCGTTTGACATTTGCACTGATATGCGTTTTCAATTCGCCGCAACATCCAGTTGATCTATTTGACAAGTATAAGGAGTTCTTACTGGCCGATTACATCCGAAACTATGATGGTTTTATAGCAGAAAAGAAAGCACTGCAAGATATTGAAGCAGTGCTGCGAATGCATGGCATGAAATGTAGTGACTTCAATTTGCCTGAACCCGGTCCGATCCACAATGTCGAACATGTTTTCGATATTGCTGAACAAGCAGAGAGAGCCAATCGTCTAATCGCTACACTCAATCCTTTACAGCATCAAATATTTGATGAGATATCAGCTTCGTTTGATGATTTAAATGCTGAATCACGCTTCTTTTTTATTGATGGCCCCGGAGGCGCAGGCAAAACATACCTTTACAATACACTAATGTGCTATGTAAGAGGAAAAGGACAAAAAGTTCAAGCATTCGCCACCACAGGAATTGCAGCGGATTTGTTGGCAGGCGGTCGGACAGCACATAGTGGATTCAAAATTCCACTCTCGGCAAATGAAACATCAGTTTCAAACATGAAAATTCCATCACTTGAGTCTAACAAATTAAAGAAAGCGTCTCTGCTGATAATCGACGAAGCATCTATGCTTTCCACTCATTCGCTTCGAGTAATAGACCTGTTACTTAGAGAAATTATGAACGACGTTCGACCATTTGGAGGAAAAGTACTGATATTGGGAGGTGACTTTCGTCAAACATCAAATGTAGTGCCAAGAGGTACTGTAACTGACATCATTGAATTGTGCGTCAAAAATTCTCCACTGTGGCGTCACGTCAAACAACGCAGTTTAATTACCAACATGCGCTCAGCAGGACAACATGAATTTAATAAATGGGTGTTGCGTTTAGGTGATGGTAACTTAACAAACGATTGTGACGATTTGGATCCAGAATTGGTTGAAATACCTGATGCAATGGTGGAAAAGGAACAAATTATTAGCTCAATATTTGGCAGTTCAATAAGAACATCGAGTCCTGATGAAGTTGCTGAAACTGCCAACAAAGTCATTCTCACACCAAAAAACATCGATGCCACAGCACTCAATTTCAAAATGCTGGAACTTATTGCAGGAAATGAAACTGTCTATATGAGCATTGATTCTATGATTTCAGACGATCCAAATGATTCCATTGATTTCCCCGTTGAATTTTTACACGGACAATGTCCATCGGGAATGCCGCCACATATCCTGAAATTAAAAGTTGGTGCATTTATCATGCTTCTTCGAAATCTAAACCCAAAAAAGGGTTTGTTGAATGGAACTCGATTAATAGTCAGGAGTCTTCATCGAAACTGCATAAAAGCAGAAATTATCACAGGAAGTAATAAAGGAGAAGAAATTTGCATTCCTAGAATTGATTTGGAGCCGAGCGAGAATACTTTGCCATTCAGAATGAAGCGTCGCCAATTTCCATTGATGTTGGCTTTTGCTATAACAATCAACAAGAGTCAAGGCCAGTCTTTTGATCATGTCGGTGTATATCTTCCTGAGTCAGTTTTCGCTCATGGACAGTTATATGTCGCTTTAACTCGAGGAAGATATCATGAAAATTTAAAAGTGTTAGTTAAAAATACCGATTATCAAGGAGATTTACTTAAGAACTCGAGAATATTTACAAGAAACATTGTTATTAAAGAAATCCTGAACTAAATAAATAAATATGCCTATTTTTTGAAATTACTCTTATCCTAAACAAATATTTATTTTTCTTTAAAATTTTTCAAAGCGGTAATTAGGTATTGGGAGTCAAGCGAAAAAAGTTAATTCCGTCAGTTTTGACGGGTTCCCACTAGTAGATACATAATCCATATAAAACTAACATTCGATACATATTTTTTATTTTATTTATTAATCATCTAACATTCAATTGTAATTATAATAATGAATTTAAATTTAACGTAGTGCGAATTTGTGAACAATATTTTTTGTCAAACTGTCTTTTGCCAATATGAATAGAGATTCGATGGTTTACCCACACGTGAGCATGAAACATATAACACAAACGGACATTGTTTGCCCTAAAGATTTGCTGATTGTTATAACGAATGCCAAACGAATCGGAATAATTTACTGCGTCATTTTTATCAACGACAATAATAATTATTCAGATTGTTCGGGATGACATTCTCAATTAATTCGTGGCATTGTCTGGCAATTTGATGCATTGTGTATTTAGATGCATTTCCGTTTTGTAAACCCCTGAAACCATTAGAAACTAAATCTTACAATAAAAATTTAAAACACAGCAAAATGAATTCTTGTTTATAACGTCATGTCAAAATAAATGTCAATTAATATATTTCAGGTGATAAATGTTTGTTTTATTGATGAATTTAGTTTTAATTTTTATAGTACAGCGACACCAGTGAATAATAGCTGCAGTTTCAATAGAAAATTGCCATTTGGCTCCGGATAGTGCTCCAATATTAAAACACAGCAGTTGTGTTTTTTTATTAGCTTCCGATAGCTGTATCCGGAGCAGCCAATTTTCTATGTGAAAACTTATATTTAGCGCGCTATTATTGCATTTAATTAATTTATTTAACTCTAAACTAAGATTTTTCATTCAACTTTTTAATTAAAAATCAATAAAAAAATATCTTGGCTCACTTATTTATCGGGAGCCGCTATCGGGAGCGCTATCCATTTCAATGGGAAATTTTGAAAAGGCTTTTATTTTGTAAACCCCTGAAACCATTAGAAACTAAATCTTACAATAAAAATTTAAAACGCAGCAAAATGAATTTTTGTTTATAACGTCATGTCAAAATAAATGTCAATTAATATATTTCAGGTGATAAATGTTTGTTTTATTGATGAATTTAGTTTTAATTTTTATAGTACAGCGACACCAGTGAATAATAGTTGCAGTTTCAATAGAAAATTGCCATTTGGCTCCGGATAGTGCTCCAATAAAAAAACACGCTAAGAGTTATTCTGCCGTGGGTATGTTCACGATATTTACATTGTTACATTATTGTTAACAATGACAGCTCAACACCGTTCATGAAACTACATTGTAACAATGAACACGTGCCTTTTTCGTTCACGAACTCTCCATTGTTACAAACGTCATTCTCAACCCAACTCGAGACTGCCTCTACAAATGTCATTTTTAATTGTGTAGGTATCAGAAGCAACATGATGATTGTGTAGGTTTGAAAAATAAAGAACAAAATTCAATTTTTAATATATTTATTTTAAATAAATTTGTGTTTTACGGATACACTGATTATTTTGATGCTCCATAATACTATGATCAGTTCGTACTATTGGTTTATTTTTTAGTTACGATTCGTACTTTATGGAAAAAAATTGTCCTCTAGGCAAATCGAACTTTACAAAATTATAAAACGTGCACAATAGATCGTTAGGAATCTTAAGAAGTCTAATAGTATCTTGAACGAATGCCGCATCATCTTCTGTGATGTCACAGTATTAAACTGCGACACGAGATTTTTTGGCAGCTGCCTCGGCTGCTTGATATTCTTCAATCTATAAATACAATTTTTATTCTAGTTTTGTATTTTATAAAGGCCGCTCGGTCTTACCGGTTTGGTGAGTTTGCGGTCACGTCGTCTCTCACCACGGATTATGCCAACTGTAACAAGTGATTTGCCACCATCGACATTAGTAGCAAGATCGGATAGCGTAGCGTAGACCAAAGCAGCAATTTTAAACTCAACATTTAAGTTTAATGTCTTGTTTACAACCTCTTGGGCAAACGAACGACATGCCTTAGTCTTGTCGTCTGCATCGGCTGGGAGTACGGCTAATGCAAGAACATATTCCTGTGCATATGGTTTGTCAGATGATAAGACAGGTGGTAAATGAGCTAAACGGCTGGCGGGTAATGTCTGAAAAACAATATTTAAAGTTAGTCTCCAGTTTCGATTCCCTCGAGATTAATCTAATTAAATATTACTAATTTTTTAAAAATATTGCAATTCAAAATAATAATTAATAGAATCTGCCCCAGAATTGCTTCTCCGTTTGAAACTTATATTGAAAATTAACAACAAACTCATTCGTACCACAATAAAACATTGCATTGTCAGAAAGTTCATAATTTATTTTGTCTACGCAAATCTAACAAATTTTACTGCAATCTCAGTTTTAACAATAAATTTTTTTATCTTAATTCTGTGGTTATGTTCTTAACAATGTTTTGACACTTGGGACAATCTCATAGTTAACTATTACGTCATTTCTACAATGACAGTTGTTACGATATTGTAACAATGTAAATATCGTGAACACAACCCGGGTTTAGCTTTCAGGGTAAAAAAAATTACACGGGTTGAGCTGTCAGGGTAACATTTTGACATAACACGTTCATTTACAAAAAAAAACTTACCCGGATTAGTTACCCGGGTTAACTTTAAAAAATCGCGATTTTTTGTCAGATTTTTACGCATACATATACGTATTTTGTATACGTATATACAAAAGTAAACGTCACAACATAAATATCAAAACAAAAACACCGCGCCATTTGTACAATTTAATTTCGAATTAATTTTAATATTTAATAGATGTATTAAAATTGTGAGGACAATTTGTAGTTTTGTGCGACGTATTTTCCAAATATCTTGTGTACTAAATGTTGTGTAATTACGGATTTATTACATTGAATAAAATTCGGAAATGGGACAGCCGATGCGATCATCTTACCATTTCAAGCGATTCTGTGCCACATCGCTAATATTACAGTAAAACAGGATAATCATAAACGTAAATTAGATGTGCTTGAAAACTTAATTTTAAATAAGTGTTTGACGGCTGTAGTCATGTGAGTAGCTCGTTTGTTTAAATCACTAAATTATCTCCATTTAATTTTTGAATGAATATTACAGCAATAATTTAAGCGATTTGGACGTACTACTAATGGATTCGAAAGGTGCAAATATAGGCGACCAGCTGGTACAAATGAATTTAGTAACCACCGTAAAATGATCACACCGATGCACGGCGCAAATTGTAATCCCTTACCACAATAAGCTGAAGTGTGAAGGGTAGAGTAATAAATAATTGGATTGGCTAGATCGGACAAGACTGAATTACATCAAATTTTTTTTTCCATTTTTGTCTTTATTTTATGAAAAATAAAATACATATTTTATTTTGTATTTATACTATCGCATATTGTTCGTATAATAATTTTACGCCCATTCAAACCGTTTTCTATTAAATCGCGAGCAAAAGTCCCAGGCGCGGACGATTCGTTAGAATAATACTGTTGTTAGAATTTGAAGCTCATTGTACAAACAAATCACGTGCGTATCCACTTATCGGAGCTAACACGACCTTTGGGCTCGGAACTTTACTTAAATCCGCCAAATTGTGACACAACTGCAAATATCGAAATTGAAACGGATTGTTACGGGCACCTTCAAAACTTTTCATCAATTTATCACTCATTCATTCGATTTGTGATTTAGCAAACTCAACAACATTTCTTTTATGTGCGAAATTATATAATTTCTTATATTATTAATTAAAAATTATTGGTATTGAGTAATAAATAAATTATTAAAATTGAAATACGGAAGACAGTATTGAATATTTTAATAGTATGTAGTTTGCTTTATAATAATTATATACCGATGCTAACAAGTTGAAATGTCTGACATTTTTAACAATAACCAATTTTTTGTGTTTCTTTTCACCAATACTACTACAAAAGTCGGGTAATATTTTTCGTGTTCATTTACATAAAACCCGGGAAACTTTTTGTTGTAATTCCGAATGAACTTGCTATTAGAATATTTTTTATTTGTATTCGAGTTTAAAATTCCGGCGTATAGCTAGCGCCAATTTTTATATGAGAGAATTTTTACATGGAAAAATCCTCAAAACTAAATTTGTTTTGTATATTTTTTATATAGAAATAACGAAATTTAATAAAATAATTACATGTAACTCAATTATAAATGTAAACTTACTTTATTTCGATAATTTTTCTTAATTTATTTCAATATGTTTTCGGTTTTCCCGTTTAAAACACCGCCGTATAGATAGCGCCAGTATTTATATAAGAGAAAATTGATATTCGTAAATAGGGGAAAACCATATGAGTAGTCAAATACATATTATTTTTTGTATATTTTTTATATAGAAATAACGAAATTTAATAAAATAATTACATGTAACTCAATTATAAATGTAAACTTACTTTATTTCGATAATTTTTCTTTATTTATTTCAATATGTTTTCGGTTATCCCTTTAAAAAACACCGCCGTATAGATAGCGCCAGTATTTATATAAGAGAAAATTGATATTCGTAAATAGGGGAAAACCATATGAGTAGTCAAATACATATTATTTTTTGTATATTTTTTATATAGAAATAACGAAATTTAATAAAATAATTATATAAAAGACAATTATAAATGTAAACTTAGTTTATTTCAATAATTTTTTTTAAACTAATGTAAATAAATAAGTAAATATTGAATAAAAGACAGCAATTTGATTCGCATTGAATGCATTTTGTGCATGTATATGTGAGCCATGTAATAGTTATTATTTTTTGTATATTTTTATATAAAATCAACGAAATTTAATAAAATAATTATATATAAGACAATTATAAATGTAAATTTAATTTATTTCAATAATTATTATTGAAATTTATATAAATAAATAACTAAACATGGAATAACTGAAAAAAATTCAAATCGCTCAGTAGTAGTAAAATTTGTGTACATATACATAATTTTGTGGTTAAATATTTAACAAGAGATGGCAGCACATAATATTATGTATGTGGTTTTTTCAAATTTTTTACTATATAAGGACAGCATATTTTGTGTAATTTTCACTTGCAATCGGATAAATCAAGTGGTAAGTAATAATTAATATTAACTTCTAGTGGTTGTTAAGTAATGGTCAAGCCCTCACCAGTGGACAGCGCATTACTTAACACGGTAGTTGCGGAAACTCGGAAGTTGCGTAAGCACGCGGGTTTCCTTTCTGCTGTGGTATTCCTTTACATTCACAGTTCTCACTATTCTATAATTGTTGAATATTGAAAAGTGTAGAAACTTTTTCCGTGTGTGTGTCGCTGCGTCATGCCTTACTGGCATGACTGACCAGATACATTGTTGGGTTGCACACACACGGAAAAGGTTTCGTAATTGTTGAGTTGCAGTGCTGGATCCTCGTCTGATTAGTTCATTTGTGGCATGTCCCAACTCGCACTCCGGGGAATGAACTAATTATTCGTGGTAGCACCTGGAATTCGATGACTCATTTTTGTTATATTTAATTACAGAGTCTTAAAAATGTCTCAAAAATTATATTTCTAATTTTTTTTTTTTTTTATAGTACGAAACTATGTGCAAAGTGTAATAGCCAGCATCACGTCTCTGTTTCCACATAGGTATCAATTTTGCCCAAAATGTGGTATCAAATGGAACAGTGACGTGAATGCTGGCAAACAAACTGCTGAACAAATCAATCAACAAATCAATTATCAAAAAACGGATACAAAAATGGATACATACCATCTCCAATCTTGAAATCTTCTGATATAAAGGTAAATATTAAATGAGCAAAATACCGAATTTAAATTGCAAAATATACAAACATATACAGTACATATAATTAATTCAATATTTTTTTTTTTTTGTATAATTTTAAATAGAGTCTAATCAGTGTACAATCGAAAGCTGCAACAGGAGGAACCACAACACTTAGTAGTACAACACAGTCAACAACAAACGGTGGCACTAGAATACCAGGAACTACACGTACAAGTGTTACAAAAGATGATGGGCCTTATAAAAAACTTTCAATAACAAAAGAAAAAATGTAAACTATAAATACAAATATGTATATTCTCAAAGTAAAATTTATTACTTTGGGATGATTTTCTATTTATGAATAAATAGAATATTTAACGTCTTGTTAAGTTAACATAATGTTAATCTATTATTTGATTAACATTATGTTAACTTAACATTTTGTTGATATATTTTATTTATTCATAAATAGAAAATTTAATTAAAGATGATTATAAACAAGCTTGGCAAGATTAAAGATTATTTAATTTTTTTTAACTCTATTGTATTTTTTATATTTATAATGAAATGTATCCTTGTTTTTGTTGTGCTGAAAGCTTTATTCCATGATATAGGTATACATTTATTTATATTTATAATTATGTATATATGGTAATGTAGGATCTATCCTCCGAATATCTCATTCCGAGCAACAGACATCATCAGTCTACGGTTAGTTAAACATTTATAATTTGGCTTATTTCCAATATATCTTTAGTACTCCCATCTAATTAAGACAAGACGTTTTTCATAGAAAAATATTTATTCTCTGATTTTCCTTCTTTCCGTTTTTGCTTTTCTTGTCTTTCTAATTTTCTGTCATACACAACCGAATTATTTATCTTTTTATTTATTTTCTTGATTTCACAGATCATGTGTCACATTCAAAATATTATTATCTAAATTTTGTTTTGTTATATAATCGTCCTCTATTCCACTATATCATGTGGGAGTAGCGTACTTACAAAATAAACATTCTCGTACATACATATATGATAATACCAATGTAGAATGTGCTATCCTGTCTAACCAACAGTTGAAATTACAATATGTGTGTGTGCGTGTTTGTGGGTTTTCTTTCCGTTATTCTGTGTTTTCTGTATAAATGCTTTAAACTTAATGCTTTTTTTATTTTCTATCATGGTAACTTAACAACAATAGGATTTGCTATGTTTGTGTTACTGGAATTTTTGTTTTTGTTACGTTTTGTATATGAAATAAAATTGAGTAAAATCATCGAGCATTCAATTATCCATCCAAGAGTGATGCTGCTTACTGGTAGCCTATGTTTTATGTACTGTACACATGTGTATTATACAATAAGGATGATGACAATATATGTTTTTGTTATGTTTTGTATTTTTTTTATTCATATTAGAGAAATAAGCTGGGTATTGTTTTTTTTAATACAATGAAAAATCGGAAAGGATCTGGCACAGTAAACAAAAAATTCGCAGAAATACGTTTAAAGATACTTTGGACGAATTTAAAAATAAGTTTGTAATATTGTGTATATAAGATAATAAACTTCATGCGTAAAGCATACAAAGTATATTGTACTTTGAATTTTTGACTTATAGGTTGAAAATTTGTTAGAATCACAACAATCATTTTCCAACGGATGAGATTATTGATTTGAAAAAATCAATCTTCACATTAGGTTGGGACGACTGACGTTGTATATTTACATTGGAATTGTCCATACATATACATATATAGAACAACACCATGTAATTGTGGTACTAGCGAATTACTGCTTAGTCTACGAAATTCGATTCTTTCAAATTTCTCATCTATATTCATTTTACAATTAACTTTTCGTGTTTACGAATTATTTATATTTTTACGTTGTTATTTTATTTTAATTGTTGTATTGTGATTGTTCCGTGTATAACAATGTTTATTTTGTATTAGAATAAAAACACAAAACGTTTTTATTATTGCATTATGTTACGTGCCTCAATGTTCGGCCAACACGATTCAAATCGGGTAGGCTACAGTGGTCTGTAGGGGGGTTCTTCGCCGACATTTTTTTATAAGAGACACTACAAACGAATATCGTGTTGAATAATATTGAATTCAAATGATCCTTGCACCGACAAATTCATCACCAACAAAATTAACACCAATTATCTCATGATTTATATTTTATATATTCTTACAATAAAATGTTCGGTACATAATGTTTAAATATTTTTTTTTTACATAAGAAAATGGAAATTGAATCGTTTTGTTTTTTTTTTTTTAAATGATATATTTGTATGGGTATGTAATAAAAGCAACCGTTTTTTATAAGAAAATATATGTTAATGAAAAACTCACCTGTAGGTCTCCGACGAGCGCTCGTTGTCTCCTACGGCTAGATTATACCAAAAAGAAAGGAAGATGTTTGCCTATACACGCCCACACTATCACAAAACCACGACGATTCACTTAATTATTATTAAATTTTTTTAACTTATCAAATGAAATACTAATTATAACTTTATCACAGAAGTAAATAGAAATTAATGAAATAAATTAAACTTAAATTAAACAAATAGAAAACATAATTTAACAATCGTTTAACACTTATCACCACGCGAGTTATAAGGAAATCCTTGCATAGGTAACGGTATCATTTCGTAGATTCCTATGAGGCGCTATACTAGCGTTTTATATGTAAACAGCAGTGTGGTAGTTCGGTAATAAGCAATCCGTTGGTATACAATAAATTCGCTCTGCTTACGATTAATTTTATTTTTTCCACAAGAAATGAGCGCTATTTTAAAAGAGGCCCTATTGAATTTAAAATAAATTCCAAGTTATAGATTGCACAACACTAAACTTTGCGATTTTGCTTACCCGCTTCTAGATACTGAGTATACGTAAGAGTTTACTCTTCAAAACGTTTCTCAATAGAAGATATTCCAAATCTATTGCAAAAGGCCAGTTGACCAGGTACTTTATTCACTAGATACAGAAATATTAAAAGATAAACACTAATGCTACGCGAACCAAATAATTTACGGCCCTTACCCATAAACGGTCAAACAAATTAATATTTTATTTTATCCTGATTAAGTGTACATCTATCTGCGGCGGCCTCTCGTTAACTTTTGTCTTACAAATTGAATAAAACCTAGAATTTTTGCTAAGCTATTGTCATTTGCTACGGCACCTATATGTCCGCTTATTTAGTGCAATTGTGTAAATAGCAATACTGGTTCGATGGCACACATACTTTTGGACCTATTATATCGCGACAATGACCATTTACCTATTTTACCTATTTCCTACCGACCACTACAAAAACACATCATCTATGGACCAAAAGAGAATCGAAATAAATAAATGCATACAAAAGAAAATCTACCAATTAACGCCATATATATCTAGTCGTAATAATTGTTTATGTACAATATAATCTTGCTCGCAAGCGCCAACAACAACAAAAGAAAATTATAAAATTTCGTATAGTAAATACAAATTAGAAGGCAAAGCTTATGCCACAGCAATGCATCGAATGGTCCATGAACGAGGAAAAATAAGAAATCCAATATACAACTGTAACAATTATTTTGGTTATAACAGGCGACGGCTATAATAACAATTCTCAAGCGTGGTGTATTATCAGAGCCACCTTAATATAAGAGCCGTAAGATTCCGCCATTTTTTCCCATGAGCTTTCCATAGAGGGGAAGCTTTTTGTACTTTTTCATACCAATCGGTGTATTTTAATATTTTTTTTAGAATCTTTTTTGTATATAAAAACATTAATGCTTCGTTTCAATTTTTAATTTGAATGGTTAGTTCAATATTCAGGAAAAGCATATTTTAAAATTGAGTCATATTATGTCGAATTAACGCAAAAATATTCAAATTAGTCTACCACAAAATTTTTTTTTATTGTAGAAATAAGAATTTGTTTATATGTGTATGTAAAAAATTAGTATAGAGTGTTCCATCAAAAATTTCAGCATTTCTTTCCCAAAACAAACGTTCGTTAAAAATGCTTTTTGAGTAGCTATGTAATATGGGGGTTATTATGTTCTGCATTCTATTACAGCATTGTTGATGAACAATCTTCGAAAACTGTTTTTTCGTTATTTGTTAAAAATTGCATCGCAACAAATTCGCAGCCTATACTGTTTCATCCTGTAGTATAAACAAACCGGAGCAAATGAATAAAAACATTATATTATAGAGCTTTTCGCAATTAATAAACCAATCAAAAGATGTCGCTAAGTATAAATTAAAGTTAAATATTAAAACCTAAATGTTTGTTAACTAAAATTTAACAATTTATTATGTATACTTTCTGGTTCAATAGATTATTGAGATCTCTTGGAACTGAAAATAACCGAATACGAACGAATTGAAAAAAGAAAAGAAAAAATTTGGAAAAATATGACATTTTTCTATTATTGTTTTTCACCGCGCAGCAACTACGATGATAAATATTTTGCGATGAAAAGCTTTATTTATGCCAACCGAACAATAAAAAAAATTTATAATTGTTTTGAGTTTTATTAATTATGTTAAATTATTGTATTAAAGATTTCGCGCTTAACTTACAATAATAATGGTTTATTTTCGTAAATAGTTATTTAATTATTTTACGCTTTTCGGTAATTTCAAGTAAATTTATTACAGAGACATCTGTAAACGGATTTTCAAATTACAGAAAGCTCAGTTTTGCAATCGGATAAAATTGAAGTTATTTTCGTTGTCATGACATCGTTGATTTTTTGTATACAAAAATAATTTTCGTAAATAGATTTTGATGTACAAATTTTATTATATGAATAATATTATTGTTTCTACATGGTGATTCATAAAATTACGTTTCAGCTCACGTTTTCTCTTTAATTTTGTTATAAATCGGCAATGTTTATATTGCTGTTAAGTGCATCGTTCATCTCAAAAATTCTGATGTGCATGTGACCATAATTTACCAAATAAGTTAAATTTTTATAAAACTAAATTTTAAATTTGATGTAAGTGGAATCCGCGGCAGCACCCTTTATTATCTTACTTTATAAACCTACACAACTAAACGGAAAGCTCATTTTTATAGAAAATTAATAAATTTATGCTCCGCTTTAGTTTAAATTTACCAAATAAATACTACATTATGATGGCCGATTTTCAAATATGTGTTCTTTGAATAGATTATTAAAAATATAAAATTAAAATTTAGATGATTTGTTTAATTTTTTATTCATAAATTCATGTTCAAAAATTTTCCAATTACCACGGTTTCTTATAGTAATTCAATAAAAGCTTCCCCTCTACTGAAAGCTCTCTTTTTAATATTACGGCTCTTCAAAATCATACAATAGATGGCTCTGGTATTATATAATTATTTCAACTCGTTAAATGTGTGTGCTTTGGAAAAAATTACTCTTATTATTAATGAAATTAGCTTTCGAATATATATAACATTTACGAAAATACAACCTTCGTTAATGCTACACTTATTAGCCCTAATGTGAGTGACGTGGGTACCGGGTACCTTTTGCATTTTTAAACGTTTATTTTTGTATGTTTTACTCCCAAAAAAAACTAATTTTTATGAGAACTTCTAGTTCAATTGGTAGATTACGATCATACTTAAAAATGAGAAATGTTACAACTTGGACGAACGTGGAAAAAATAAGTTTCCATACAAAATGCATTTAGGTACTAACCATTTAAATTAAGATATTTTCGCTTCACTCACATGAGGGTTAAAATAGTTGTCAAAATCTATCTAAATTAAATATGTCACCAAAAATATTTGGTGACATATTTAATTTAGAATATTTTATATTTATCGCAAAATGCTATACTTTTCATAATATTTGAAAATGCTCCTATAGCTACTACCTTTCGTCCACTTCTGGTTTATCGAGCTTAAGTATTTAGTTTCTTTACGATCAGTCAATCCAATAGGGCTGTACATAGGTGAAATTTTCCTTCGGGACAAGGATTTTTTTTATCAGAAACAGTAATTTTCGCATATAAGTTTACGGAAACTGATCTGTGGCCCTATTCTGGTAATTCCCGGGGAATGAAAATTTTAAATTTGTAGTAGTTTTATTCCCTTTTCCCCAAAAGTGTATTCTGGCTTTTGGAGGAAAATTTTTTTGGGAAAAAAATAATCTTCATTATAGCAGATTTGACGTTTATTATTCCATACCTATTTTAGGAAAAAATTAACTGGGAATAGAATTTAACGAAAATTTATGGTATTTTATACTTATAGCAACATTATGGCTGTAAATTTATACTGAAAATTGGTAATATAAATTTTAAATATCAATATCGAACTTTTTTACTTTAATAAACAAAATTATATTTTAAGTAAAATTGATTAAAATATCAACAAAAACCAATTAAACGTCGTAAAGTATTTATAGACTTTTATTTTCTTGTTTTATTGCAATCGCGTATCGACCGCAAATAATTAAATTATTTTCCCGTAAATTTATTCCCCAATCGCCAGAATTAACTTTTGGAAATCGGGGAATTGGGAAAAATGTCTGGGGAATAGCTGCTACAAAAAGTAATGATTCCCTATTCCCGGGGAATTACCAGAATAGGGCCACTGGTTGTAAATCTCAAATCTTTTTTGTTCTAAATCGTTTTTCTCCTAATTACAAGGCGTTTCAAAATATTTAAAGAAATCCAAGAACCTTACATGGAAGCCGAACCAATGAACCGATTTGTATAAAAAATTACTGGGACTTTTAACTTATGTAAAAAACTTAAATATGAAGTGTTTCAAATATATTACTTAACTGGTTTGCGTTGTGGAGAGACAACATACAAATATAGGCACATATCTACTGACACACAATTACAGAGATTTTTTTAATATCATTTTTTCACTTATTTATGAAAGCAATGGATTGAGATGAGAAGTATACTATTCTAGTCAGAGCGACAAGTTTATAATCCGAGACACGGAGCGTCGATCGTTATAACAGGCGAGGGCTATGATAGTAGTTCTCAAGCGTGCTGTATATACTATTTTTCCACCACTATAAATATCACCTCAGTGGGGTTTTATTTTGATTTGATTTTGATTTGATTGAAATGTACGGCCAAGTCATTTGACAAGTAATCCCAGATATGGCCGGGGCCCACCGTACACCTGTATTACATATAACAAAATAGGAAGGATAGGAATGGTTATGTTAGTAAGGATAGACACGACCCGGTTACAGACACCTAAGTAGTCGATAGTTAGTAACACAATGACACAATTCTAACTACGAAATAATTATTAATCATGTAACTGAAAAACTTCCAGTCATCTGAAAATTAAAAATAGTTATTTAACTCTGCAAACTTATCTTCTTGAATTTTCGTTAATACCTATTTTTAATAAAATCTAAAAAAAGATCTAAAATAATAAAAAATTAAAATTAATAATTATTATTAAATACCGCCCACTGGATGCAATACTAATAATTAAAAAAATTCTTACTAAAACGGCTAACTAAAAAAGGAGCCAAGCCACTGGAAAAACAGAGGTCTCTATACTACAAAATAGTCCAATAAATGGTTTTAACTGCTTCTGAAATCGGAATCTAATTTTTAATCATAACAGCATATCTATCGTGTAGCTAATTCCAAATGGTTTCAAAAAAAGCTAATCTGCAATATAAGATCAATAATGGATGTTTGGCACAGCTCCAGAACCCCAACACCTAAACAAATTAAATAAAACTTTTAAAGCAATCACGAATCTGTAAGATGATAGAATTAATAATAAGTAGCTAACACAACTGTATGATCCTTCATCGTATCGTATCACCTAATCGTATTAAATAAATCATAAAATCAACAACCAGCGATAATTATTTATCCAACCCAGAACAATATAATCAATACCTTCCCCAATTTACAGTCTCCCGAAACAACCTAGAAAACCATTTAATTAAAGCATATATTTTTACATATGATGAACTAAAAATTATACTAAATTGCATGGATTAATTGCATGGATTTACATTGATTAGTTATTTATAGCATATAAATATAAATAAAAAAAGGCTTATATTATTTCACTCTATAAACATTTAAATTAATTCATTTTAAAAATGAATCAAGAAATGCCCCGCCCAAATTCACCTTATCGAACTCTTTCATTTCTTCTTCAACTCCGATTTTAATTCATCCCCAAAGCAAATCAAAAACACTTATTTTAATTCAGAAAAAACCCTTCAATTCAGACCCCTTTAATTCATGCAGCCCCTGATAAACCTTGATAACTCTAAATTGCTCATCATATAAAACATAATAAATATTACAATTTAATACTCAAACGGTGAATAATTGGAGGTAGGAATTAGTAAAATTAGTTAATTTCTGAAACCAAAATGTGGAAAGAACCATTTTCATAAATAATCTTAGTAAAATGTACCAAGAAAAATATGTAATGTAGATCCAGGAGCGCTCGCTACCCGCTTCTCTAGAATAAAAAAACAAAAACCAACACTGCAACCCATAAAGTTATTTCCCAATCCCAATAGATAATCCCACTTTTAACAGGAACCGTAGGGCGATTGAAGTTAAAAGCGTGATTTAATTCTGTATAGTTCACTTTAAATATTTTCACTCAAATATTTCCGGAATCTATACATAACAATGGAGTAAATAAATAAACAATGTCGTGTTCGTTCGCATACGCACAATACTTTTAAACAGAAGTGAAAAAAACGTTATACATATATATTCTGCTACAACACGGCTTATAGAATACGACCGTGCTCAGTCCTAGTATAACAAATATGATGATAAAAGTATACCCCACATATACGTGAACATATTAATAAGGACTAGAAGGAAACTGCATAAAGCCATATTATTTGTATCACCCTGATAAAACTAAATTTTATTTTTATTAATTTTATCTTTATTTATTATTATTTATTTATTTAAACAAGTATAATATCTTCTGCTTCATCTTCATAATCAATACAATCACTAGAATCAGACTCTTCCAAATTGTATATTTCCTCAGCTGCCTTTCGTAATTCATTCCGACAAGGTAACAGTGCCAACCATGTACGAAAAAGTTTATCATAATAGTTAAGATCTTGCTTGAGCGTATCGTTCCATGTAAAACACGGGCGACCTAACTTTTTCAGGCCTGCAACATAAGTCGTTGCCGTATTTAATATATGATTCGGTCCATGACGATAAATGTGTCCCCAATAGCTAATCCGATGAACCTTAACTTTTTTAGTGATTGTTTTGCCATTTAATAACTCCTTCACCCTCTTTACTTTTGGTTTTTGGATACTAAATTCCATTAGTTTTCTTAATGAAAACAGTTCGTATTTTCTCAAACGGCGTCTATTCGCGGCGGTAAACCTCAGTGGGGTTTTATTGATAAGAAAATCAATTTGATAAGCAAAATACTTGTTTTTAATAAAAATTAGTTAATATCGAGGTAGCCCCAATTTCAAACACAAGTAATTTGTATTATTTTGGTGAGATACATATAATGACGAAAATTTGTTCGCATTCCATATGTTGGACAAAATTATATTTTGAATGCTTTCATCTTAACTATATTTAATCATATTACATCGAGTTTTTACGAAAATCTGTAGCAATATTTTAAGAATTCCTGAATTGATTGATTGATTGATTGATTGATTCTGAATGTACGACCAAGGTCTTACACAGGAGCTCCCGGGTGACGCCGGGCCCACCGTACACTCTTTTTTACATATAACAAAACCGAAGGATTGGATAGGTATGTTAAGTGGGACAGAATCGGCCCGGTTACAGACACCTAGGTATAGCCGATAGTTAGTAACACAAAGACAGCACAAAACTAATCTACTTGGGGAAGGATAAAGGTTTAATAGGTTAAATGGATAATGATGGTATTGGTCATCAACAATTGCTTCTTTAATTCAGCAACCTAAGAAAAAATGTTATTATTTCACATGTATCTGGAAATTACCTGAAAATGAATATTATATTAATACTTTTCGATTTCCTAAACAAAACTGATGGATTGAATCGGCCCGATTATTTACACCTAGGTAGAGACGATATAGTTAGTAACACAAAGACAATACAACTCTAAACTACACAATCAGCAACTAATGTTATAAAGAAATATTTTTTATAAACAATATGTATAATTCCTGAAAATTAATACTAAATTAATATATTGCTTCTTACCTAAATAATATGAACATTTATTAATTTAAAAAAAAAAAACAAAAACAAAAAAAATAGAATTATAAAATAAATAATAATACTATTTAAGGGAAACGAAGCGTTTATTACTTCATTTCTACCGCGGTGCTGGTTTATAAATTTTGAAAAGGTAAGATATCTTAGGATGAATTATAAAAATTAAATGAGATAACCGCAGTGTTTAAAATTCTACTCTGATAAAAATGGGCGGTTTAAAGAAGTTTTGGTGTATTTGTTGAGGACCATGTCAGTTAGGAAAACTAATCAGGGCCTCCCATCGAGGGGTGGGGACAATTTATAGGATTTTGTATTCTGACCAAATAGATTAATAGAATCCTTCTTGGCCAATTAAGATATCCCTAGAAGTCCATACACAACCTCAGATGGAGGGACAGGGAAGGTGAATTAATTATTATGGAAATTGACCTGGTTTCAGACACCTTTAGTAGTCAATACTTAGTTAATTGTTAGTTGAACTGTAATGTAACACGGTTAGCACAAGACAACATAATTATTTAATATATTATGGTATAATACCCAGCAATCAGAATCCTAAAAATATATTAAATTATCTGCAATATAAATATACTATTTCCAGTGGTCGTTTTTACTATTAGGAGAACTAATATTTTAAGAATTCCTGAATTGGTTCATTATTCACCAGTGGTTAATAATAAAATATTATTCTAGCCGAGAAACAAAATATTTCAGTCAGCGTACTAAGGCATTCAAAAATGATATATTATAGTGATATTCAATAAATGTTTCTTCAAATGTTTCTTCCCTAGTGTGGAATATCATTTTAAATGATATTCCACACTAGGGAAGAAACATTTTAAATCTCAAAGCTCCCCTGTTTGTTACGTAAAATGACTTTTTTATTAAAAGTATTAAGGGACTGAAATCTACTATTAATATGCTTATTCAATTTTTACGAGAAAAATTACGAATTCTTAATTAATTAGATTATTTGTGTCGAAATATCTAAACATCTATTGCAGAAGTAGTTGGCCACTTCACGAATTTTCACGAACAATTTTTTTTAATGTATACTTTGTAACACTTTTTTGTATTCAAAATTATATCTTGTTGCCATGTTTAAATTTTGGAGCACGTCGCAAATAGAAATAATTCGACAATAGCTTCCCCAGAATAAATGATTGGTCCAATGAATTCCAACCAGACCCCAGCGCTACTGAATGAGGCAAACTGACTTGCCGCACTGAAGGTGTTCGTATTTCCTTACATTTTACATTATCTTCTGTGCGCTGTTCCCATGGGGTCACCAAAATCTGTACCAATCCAAGCAACGGCTGCGTTACATTGATGATTTTTTTTTTAATTGATATGCCAAAACTATATGGAATTTCGTAATAATATATTAAAATATAATTTTATTTCTATCGATTTTTAACAAAATAAAAACAAGAACCATTACTTTTCGCTTAAAAAATAATCAAATGCACCATTTCCGTTTGTTAAATGCCAAAGCACATTTTTGCTTGTGACGTAAGTAAAACATTATCACGACTAGCATGAAACAAAGCAAAAATAAATATTTTAAGTCTTCTTTTTTATATACTTTCTTAAGTTTTCTTCCCTGTCTGTATGTTATTGTACTTTCGAACTTACACAATGAAATAAAATGAACAAATAGAAATAATAATATCAATAATAAAAAGCTTTTCTTATAAAGTTATATATTTTTATATTCAAATTTGTTGTTGTTTTGCTTTATGTAAAAGCTCCTAGAAATACTTTGTAGCAATGCGTTTTGTATACACATTTCGTTGTATTGTGTCCAACTTCAACGAGAAGTTTTATTTCAATTAAAAATATAATAATATTCAACGAGTAGCAGAAAAATCTTTGTTCGTTTCGAAATTATTTGTAACGAACTATTGATGATTGAGCTCTATTGTTACGAGGAGCTTACAGGGATTAATTAAAAGATGTACACGCTTGTATTTTATTCAATTTGGAAAGGGGGAAAACATATTGTACTTATATAGTATATTCAGTTTCTTGCAAATTTGAGTTTTATACAATATTTATATGCTTCTTAAAATTTTGACACCAGCCAATTAAATAAGATAAACGAGCTTTTTTCACTTACAATATTTGTTTACGGTCAAATAAGATAAAAACAATTCTTTTGTCACTTCCCTTGTTATGTAAGACGACAAAAAATGTAAATAATTTGTTTTCTCTTTGTTTAATTACTTTAAATTTATTCCATAAAACAGCTAAAGTTTGAATAAATCAATAGTAGGGTAGTATAGTTTTTATATAGATTTTTTTAATGGTGCTAGAAGAGAATAACAAAAACATAAAATCATGAATGATATATGGATAGACTACTATCGGATCACGACACAGCAAAAATATTTTTCCAATGAAAATTTCAACCTCGGAGGCAATTCAATTTTAAATAAAATATTAGGAAACTTGTATGTGGGACGAAACAGCAATCGATGGTATTAAGATGTAAATTATGTAAAGGTATTTTTTGACGAATGTTGTCTAAAATCTCGACTTTTATTACTGCAAAATGAAACATTTATTTCTAGTCGCTTTTTTTTTGTATGATGATAACTCGTATACTTTTAATGTAATGTTCTTTGTTGCCACCAGAGAATTAAGATTAAAAAGAAAAGCATGTCACATGCACATCACAGCAAGATTTTAACATTATATATTTAATTTTGTTGAGATTTATTAGGAATATTGGTAGAAACTTTAGTAGCGGCAATGGATAAAATACATTTTTTGTGCAGTGGAGGGGTGTCATTTAGGTTTCGGGTTCAATTTTTGTGAAGTATCAAATGAAGGCCTATATTTACAATTTATTATGGAGTTCAAAAATATCGCAAACTTTTTTATTGCTTGTAGATACCGAAGCATTCAACGATGGCTGTTGTGTCATATACATATATTGTTACCAATTTCAGGCGTTCAATAAATACACAGCGTTTACAAAGTTTATTTACCAAAGCCGTTAACTTCTTGAACAAATTCATTGTTTATCACTATTTCGTTTTTATGGTTCACTTTTACTTTCACACTGTTTACGTCTTACTTCTTCACTTATTCTGTTCACTATATAATTTAAACTGTGTCTGCGTCCCGAATTGCTAGCGTTTATATAAAAAAAAACAATAATGGGAAAAGCAAATATAAATTAAGAGGTCTGATACGGGCAGGATGAAATTTATAAAATCTATTTTTCGTATTTCTGGAATTTGTTTGGATGGTCATGATCTATGTATATTACGTCTTTTTAAACTACCTCAACTCAACAATATCAAATGTTTTAATATTTAATATTTCTCTTAAAACATTTACTAATAAACTTTAGATGGTACGTAATTCAAAACCTCATGAAATATTTTTAATTATATTTCCTGCTCTGAACTAAATATTTAATTAGGGTTATTTTCAGTAGACCAACTTAACAAGTAATTTTAGAGGACCACAACGATGACCATATAAAAAAGGATGTAGAATTATATACATACTAAAACATAATTATATTTGCATATGTAATAAATAACATCTTTGCTTTTCAAGTTGAATATGAATGAAGTAGGTTCTCGCATGTCGGTATAGTCACATTTTCGTTTTTACAAAGCTTTCATTGTACATTCATTCAAAACCAAAATATCCATACTACATAATACTACTAACATAAAACATATAAATACAAAGCATGTACATGCAATTTTAAACTTTAATATTTTTTGACATGATTTTGTTAATTTTCCCATTTTTTATGTTTATGCTGTTTTTGTTATTATTAGTACTAGTATTGTTATTGTTATGATTATTATTATTCGAGAAATGTTTTGTACATTTCCTAGTTTTACACAATATAGCATAAACAACAACTTTATTAGCATTGTACATTTTATTCCTTTTTGCACTATGGAGCAGCAAATAATTCTACGACGGTACATACAACATATAAAAAACAGTTGCATTAAAAATACCATGAAAAAATTGTTTGTTATTTAACAACAACAACAACAACTGCATGACGTTGGGTTGTTTAATTTTCTACTATTGCTATAGTTTTTTAGAATAGATATTTTCCGACTTTTGTGTGCTTTTTTGTACGCTTTTGTTTAGAGAAATCCACTTATTTATGTTTTTCGGTTGATTCTCCTCGAAGTTCATTTTAGTTGTGTTTAGTTTTGTAAAATTATTTATTATTTTAAACTAAACTGGTAGATCCGGTGGAATGAAAAGCTTTTTGTTTCTTTGTTTTGCTATTAACTACATTATATGTATGTATTATTATTTGTTAAATAATTTTGTGCAAGAAGTAAATGCAGAAACTAGCGATCTAAATGGGGCATTCAAAGTCGAATTAAAAGTTTCATGGCCAGATAACCTTCGTGACCTACCTTACCTTAATATTTGTAGTAATACATTTGGCGAGGCAATTTTTTCTGTTCAAAGTTGAATCGGCACGACTGGGGGCTCTAGAGGCCACAGGATGTGCAAGCAACATGTTTTCGAAAAATTGTGTAAAAGTGACATTATTACAGTGCTGCGTTTTTCTGAGAAACAACCGGGTTGAATTGTCCAATTTAAAACTAAAAATTTAACTCTTTTTAAATTAAGTAACTTAGATTTAACAGTAATCAAAGTGCATATAATAAAAAAGAATGCATCATGAAAGTTGTATAGTTTTCTTGTAATATCAATGTTCTGTGTAGTTCTGAACTGCTCCGATATTATACAGAACTATACAGCAATTCAACTTTTATGATGGATTTTTTGAATACTGTTAAATCTAAGTTATTTAATTTAAAAAAAAATTAAATTTTAAATTTTAAATTGGACAAATTAAGCTATCGAGAACTCAACCCGATTATTTTTCAGAAAAACGAAGCCAGCCCACATCAGGAAATAGTTGCAGGTTTAAATGTGTTTTTTTTTTCAAAATTAGCCAGATCTCTAAAATGTACTACTTAGTACCTCTGATCTTACTAAAAATAAAGTTGTTAACAAGATTCCGTTTACTATTAGTAATAAATTTTTCTATCTGCCAGACCGTGCATTGTGAATAAATTTATTCCTAAAATAAAATTCACTAATGAAATTTACAATTTCGTTGATATGTTTTATATCACTTATTTTAGTTTAAGCAAACATGAGATGTGAAGAGGTTGAGTATTTTACGCGTTCAACTTCCAGTAGTCGTCTTGCAAAATAAAAGTTATATTTCAGGATAGTAGGAATTTTGTAAAGCATTTTTTTGGTAAATAAGCTTCCTCTATATATTTCGATTGTACCTCTTTGAATTAATATATGTTTAATTCGAGTCAAATTTTAGCTCAGAGATGCCAATATCGTTCATCTTGCTGTAAGTTTCCGTATTGCATCTCAGATAAATGTCCTGAATTTTTAACCGCAGATGCTCTTGCAGTCGATACTTTTTGGATATCTACTCACGGAAATTAAACTCAAGTTTTTAATAGATGGTGCGCCCGTTACGAAAATCTTATTGATAAAAGAAGAAACGTTATGGAAAAGTGCCTCTGTCTTCCTTAGTATTTTCTATAAGGCCAAAAGATCGTGGTTAATTTCGAATAACAGGCAGCAGCAAAAACTGAGCAAATTTTCTTTCAAGTCATCTCTTAAAAACATGCAATAGTGGTTAACTATAAGTCTGAACTTCATGCACAAATAATACCTTAGAAATTATACGATTACACTGAATTACACCTGGCAAACTTTACATATTTTGTATTGTGTATTTTGTATTATTATAAAATTCTTTTGTATTGGCGTCTTTTAAATTTGTTCTGTTAATCTTCAAAAACGGCAATCGCAATAATTCGCATTTGCTTAGTCGTTCAACTTGTACTCGTATTTGCTTACATGTTTCATGTTTAAAACAATCAGCTGAAATTTAGTTACGCCTAAATTAGTTTTTATTGTATTCTATTTCTTAATTAGAATTTGAAATTTTAACTCACCCTTTAAAACACTTTTTCCGTAAATAAACTATTATACCTGTAGTAATAAAAAATCAATGTTTACGACAACCATCATAAGGTACATATAATTAAAAACCACAAAATTTAAAATGTTCATACTAGTACATAATTATAAAACTTTTACTATGGCCTAACTAATATAAATTTTAATTCAATATTCATTGTGTTTTGTATGCATAGTAGTTAGTTAATAACGTATTAATCTTTTCAGCAAATATGAGAGGGCACCCACATGATTTACATGAGTACTATTACTATACTAATATTGAATATACATAAATATTAAATTCTATCAAATTCAAATTTATCATCCGGATTACATTTTGTATAAATATGAAGTCAACCTAACGTAATCTGTCTGATAAATCGGATTGGACAATTAACATTGTAATAATGAAAATAAATTCCGAAAAAGCTGAACGTCGAAAGGATCGGAAAATGTTAAAAAATCCTCTTTCGTCTTGTTTTGTTTTTCAGTATACAAAACGTGCCCGCGTCCATGATACAGAATAGTGTTTCGAGTCGTATGTATTTTAGTTTTCGATTAACCCTTATGCATTTTGAAGGGTGGTGGATTTTAAAATTTTAAATTTATTGAGATACTAAAGTGGAAAGGATATAATGTTTCATTGTTATTACATGGAGATGGTATTAATGGGACTGATGATAATGATAATATTGTAATTAAACTTTTGTTTCTGTGACTATAGGTTGATAAGGTGGAAACGTGATGGTGATATTAATAAATGATAAAATTTTTGTATTATTTTCCATATTATTAAATATGTATACTGTATATGTACGTATTTATTCCATATGCATATTGTATACCGTTCAATATTGAACTATGTGATATGGTAAAATATGAACGATACAATTTTAAAATTGAAGTACATTATGTACATGTTTCGAATTAGATCAACTCTGTTTTATTAAATTTGAATATTTAAAATAACCAATCCAATGTCATATGGAAAACTCGCATTTGCGTAAACTGGTGATCTAATTCTAATATAACTTAAGGCTGTCATTCTTTCTTCTAATATAACTTTAGATAGCCACAAAACGTGTTTAAGGTGTTATCCAAGAAATCCAAGTTTCATTTCATTTCTAGTAGTTGATACTAATTGATACAGAAATTTAAAATGCAGATCTCATGATTATCATCAATCATTTAACGAAAGTAAAGTTTGCCTGGACTTATAGGCAATACATATGTATATTATATATATATATTATATGCACTAGGTATAGGAATTCATTATATGCCTCTAATGCATCGAAATTTTATTTTTTATATTTAATAAACTTTAATAGAGGCTAATGAACTTCAGTTTAAATGAAATGCTCAAGATTATTTTGTGTTGAACACGTAGTGCGGCTGTAGTTTTTAAATCAATAATCCCAACACCCATTAAAAATGCCGCCTGCATTGTTGACCTCGCGCATTCTTCTTGTTCCAAGGTTTTTAGCCTGGTTTTAGCCTACAACTAATTTTTCAAATTTGGTAAAATGAATTTTGGTTGACGTTCTGGACTAAGCAAATAAACATCAGTTTGGCTGTGGAATCGAAATTTGTGAAACGAATAATAGATATGTTCCAGAAGACGTATTGATTAGACAATTTATTTAACCAATTGGACTGCAGGACCAAGAACTTAGCAAGAGTACCTTACGTGAGTTTGAATGATTTTGATTTCTTTATTGAATCGATCGAATCGATATCTTAAATCGATAAACTTAATCGATACACGGTGAGTTAAGTTAGGATAACACCTTAGGCATAATGCTCCTCTTCTCCCACAATATGTTTTAGTATTTCGTCTTTTAGCTTTTGAATTAATAAGCCAGCAATTATTAGTTTTGACCTTATTTTTGAGATAACTCCAAATAAAGAAGTTTAATGGTGTAAAAGCGCATGATCTTATTGGCTAAATTACTTCGCAAGATAATACATCTGGCGTTTGGAATACTCTTAGTCTAGAGGCTTCAATTCCTGCATTAACTGAATTTTGTAACCGGGCATAGTCAAATCTTTTGATATGTTTTTTAAGAGGTTTAAATATTGCGCACGATCACGAGTTGTTGGTTGGCTCATGACTGCACTTTCACATACGGTAGTAATGTTTTTGGCTGGTCAATTATTAACAATAAATAAATCAGTTAATTAGGCTATATGAATTCCTATTTGAAAGATAATGTTCATAATAGGCTTTGTTAGTTACGCGTTCATAACTGTAGATGATAGTTATTTGTTCAAAACATAATAAGGTATCTCTAAGAAAAAAATAACGTTTTCAAATATTTAGATAGCAGAGAAAAAATTCGATAACCACTTCATCGCCATCTCGAACGTTAAGTAACCACTGCTTGAGTTAATGGCTGCGGCCCAGAGACGACAACTTAATTTTGAATTATGATTTAGCTGCGAAAACCTTTTCCGAAAACTGAGAAAGCTCGTGGTGAGAGAGAAATCTTTAAACTCAAAATCTTAATTGAGCTGGTTTGATCGAAAATTATTATACCCTGAAAGCGTCGGTTGGAAAATAACTACAAAAGCAATGGTAGGTTGGAAAATAACTTCTACGTGACAAAATTAAATTGCCTTAATCGGGAACCTAAAATTTGGAAAATTTGGAAAATTGGCAGAAGAAGATAGAATAAAACATCAACTACTGTCGCTCGAGTTATTTTGTTTAAAAATTTTTGTAAATTCTATGTATATTGCAATATTCTTCCAAAAAAAAGCGCAAAACGGAGGTAGTTTATGTAGTGCGGGTTTGCGCAACTTCAATAGAATAATAATTTTGACTGGGTGAAACAGACTGAGTCCGGCCACAATATAGGCTAATGATATATTCGACACAGTACAGGTTGTTTTTAGCAGTCGTGAGGTTGGTCCCAGAGATATTTTTTGATATTGTAAGAAGCATTGTTTTCATTTTATTTACTCTCAAATCAAGTCGCCTGACGCGGTTTAGTCCAATGGTACAAAACTATCCGTAATATCAATCGGTCTTACGTCAAGAAGCACGATATCATCTGCTATCCAAGAATTTGGCTCATATTATTTAGTTTGTAGTTCGATATTCGACAATAAAAGTCCCGTCAAATAAAAGTCCCGTCAATCCGTTAGGGATGGTCCATTCAATTGCAATTCTTTAAACAAATCCTGATGTTGATAGTTTACGCAGAGAGATTCTGAAATTTCAGACATACAAGCGACGGCCACAAGCCCTTCGATTAATGCTGCCATCTGCTATATAGTTCAAAATCGATGTATAGTGTATGTACGTTGGTATTGTAGTAACGCTTTCCCAGAATCATCCTCATAGTAAAACATTGAATTGTAAATAGTCTTTATACATGAAGGCTACTATGAATTCTCGACTAAATAGCCACATTTATCTTTTTCAAATAGTATATTGTAAAATTAGTGATAAAATCGGAGGATAGCACTGCGAATGTAAAAATTGCAGCAAGAGCGAAGCTATGTGGTTAAACTCACATGAGTGTTGCAAAAGAAGTCAATAATTACCGCATTTAATGACACCCGTTGATCTAGATTAGTTTAAATTTTATGTGAATAACTTGGACCAAATTTTGCTTTAGATCACACATTTGATTTGAAATCAAGTTAGTCTAATTGTGATGTTTCATTAAACTTGAACTGAATCAGATCAAATGTTGCATCAAAAAATATAGCTAATGATCTATATGAGTCCGTAGGGACTAAAGTAAATGGATTACTAGATATCTAACTAGAAAAATCGAACAATTTTCATTCAAAATTGATTTTTACTTTTGGATATCTCGAATACAGCATACTTGAATTTTAACTTTAAAAATTGCACTCATCGGACTTTCACTAAAACTGTCTTGTATACATTTGAACCATTTTATTCTTTTTCGTTTTTTGCAAATGCTAAACTTTTCAACATCCTTGCAATAATTGGAAAAGCACCCATAAGTGGAAGGGTTACCAGCTTAAGCTACTTCCGGTATGCAAATTTTCACGAAATTTTCCAATGATCTGCTATTAATGGAAAAGTTTAAGTTGAAGTTTTATTCCGAATAGTCAATCCACCTGGACTGTAGAGCTGCTAAATTTTGATGCAATTAAATATACTTTATCAAATCTCATAATTTCTCGAAAAGAATCCTATTAATCCTATTTGTCTAATTGTAAGAACCATTTCCATCTACTCCAATAGGAGTACAAAAATCGAAACTACAAATTTTAAAGTAAACACAGTAATCCATATCCGCATCTTCTCGCTAGCTTCTTTTCTATTGATTTTAATTTTATAGAAAGATGCCAGAAAGAAGAGTTTTAGAATAAGCAGTGACATTTGGTTAGCCGATAATATACAATATCTGGAAGCTCGATTTATTTTCTAAACCAGGGGCATAAACTGTTCCCGAATAATTTATAAAGCAAATGGGCGTCTACGTCTAATTTCTATCATTAATATCGGGCTTTCGAATAAAACCCAAGATATGCGTCAAAATAAATCTCACGCTGTGAGACGTGTGTGAGCTATTCACTCCATTTTGGCGCGTTCACAAACAAATTTAATAATAATTATTTAATTAAATAAATACAAAAAATTCATATAATTGAATACAAAAGATGAGAAAATTAAATTTCCATATAATTATAATATATTAATTTAGAGAAAATAAAGGAAATCTATTTATGCGGAAGAGGAACGCAAAATCTGAGATAAAATATTCTCAATTTTCCCAGAAATATAAATTTTCACTTCTTCTCCATGTTAATTATTAAAATGAAAATATGACTTGAATTTTAAAAAATCTAAATGAAAAACGAAAAGCTTGTTCTTTTCATAACACTGGCTGCTTATTATGATTGCTGTTATTATTAACATTATTGTTGTTATTCTTTGTAATTTAATTATAAATAAAATCCAATTTGTTATTCTTGTTGTTATGTTCTATTCGCTTGGTCTTAGTACTGATGAAAAATTGTGAAATTATTAGAAAGATGAAAATTTGTGGTGGTTTTGTGTTATTCGATAACTTTGTGAAAATAAATTTGTGTGTGAAATATTTAACTTATCTGGGGGATATTTTTAAGGGGTGGGAAAAATAGATAAAATATTAATTTTCAACGGCGGCTGTAAAATATAGAAAATTAATTTTAAATTTTCTTATTTAATTATAATTTTTTGTCTGTTTTTAATTAATTTTGCTATTAAATTTCGTTTCTTCCAGATTTGATAGCAAAAATTGTCTATATGCATAACCTTAGCGTGTAACAGCTGTGATGAAATTACAAATCGAAAATTGCTCCACCCAAATTCTGCAGTTGTTTGTAAGCGAATTTAAAACCTTTCACAAAAGATTTACTATTTTAATTATCACTTGATCCATCAAAGTTCTGTATAATGAGGTGGGACAAATATCAAATTAAACAAAAAATATGTTATAACTGAATATGTATCAAGTTATATATATATATATATATATATATATATATATATATATATATATATATATATATATATATATATATATATATATATATATATATATATATATATATTACTAATATGAGATTATTGCATGAGTGAAGAAATTATCAAACGGGGGCAACAAGAGCAATAAATAATCAACGTTTACATATTACGATGTTTTTTCTACGATTTTATTTTTAATAAAAATGTTATGTTTTTATCAAGAAGTTTGTAATAAATGCATTTTCTTAAATGTACCGACGAGAAATTTCTATATTGCTATCGAGTTTTGATTTAAAATTGGTTTTAAAAAAAAATATTTTTGTATTAAAATTATTTGATTTTTCTAATTACATATCTACTTTAGTCTTTAGGGAGAACATACATCATTATTTACTTGTATTACTACTTTCGATTTTTAAACAAATAAGGTGCAGCTTTTGGAAAAGAAGAAAAAGAGCCTTTTATTGCTCCTTCTATGTTACTTACAAATTAAGATAAGCCCTTACTATGAACCCCATTAAAGGTATGAACAGTATTTTAAATTTCTGATAAGCTTTATTGGCATTTTTGAATTCCTATTTCTAGACTGACGCTATAACTCTTGAAAATTAAAATAGAAAATGATTTAAATCAACAAAATACGCCAACCACAAAACACAAGAAAATCTTGATCTCTGTAAGTTTATATCGCATCTGCCACATCAAAAACATTAACTGATCAAACATTACTATTTTGTAAACTGATTTTTCAATCTATTGTTTATCTAAAGAGAGTTCTATATTCACATTTTCATTTACTTTTGAAATCTTTTTGTCGTGTTTTATGGAATGTACATCACATCACATAGGACATTTACAATCCAAACAATTTATTGGCAAATTTTATATCTACAAGTATAATGCAGACTGAGATTAACAAATCAATTAAATAACAACAACAACAATTATGATAATAATAATAATAATAATAATCAAATTACGTTGTTATTGTTGTATTTTTTTTAAACTGAAAATTGAAAATTAAATTGATGATGATGGTAGTCGATTTTTTCCACTTTTACGTTTTTATTGCGGGCTGTGATATTTGAATTCATTTCAGATTATTTTTGTTGTTAAATATATAAAAAAAAATTATTTTATTTATGAAATGATTGAAAAATCTATATAAAATAAACAAATAAATCAAGCCAAAATAATTATTGGTAAAATCAGTTTTCAATTGAAAACCAAATTTTTTCTGATACATATTACATAAAAATCTCATTATAAATATTTATTTATATTGCTTTTAAATTTATTTATTATGACTGAAAATTGATCTGCACGTGTGAAGTTTTAGAGAACCAGTGTCCTTGGGACTCTCGATACATGTACTATGTAATCGGAACAAAATAAATTCGTATGTTTCGGTATAGTAGTAACTAAGTTGTTTGATTAGAATACCTATAAAAGTTAAAATAATGCCATTTTTCTAATTAACCTCAAAAATAAAATGAATGAAGCACAAAGAAAATACTTTTAACTATACTCAACTGCTGAAAATATTTTTAAAGCTTTTTCATTTTCGTAAATTAAACTTTTGTTTTAGAGCAGCAGAAGTTTCTAAATAATAATTTTGTATAATAATCACTTAATATTAAATTTAACAAATACAGTCAAAATAATTACCAACCATAAGATAAAGTTAAACATAAAAAAGTTTATTTAAAGCTTTAAGCACAAAATTATTCATAATATTTATAAATGTGTGAGAATCATATAACTTAGAACACAAATTCTTTAAATTTACCAAAAATGCAGATAACAATACTTACATAACACATATGTATATACTTACACAACCCACCAATTTTCTATTTTGATGTCATGAACAAAAGTAATTTGAAGTGGAAAATGTTTGTGTTATGAGCTTATGTGTTACATTAAAATACATAAAAATAACTATCTAATAATATGTACAGGGTGAATCGGAACAATCTTTTACTTGCACTAATAATTATTACAAATAAATTACAATAACACTTAGATGAATTGAAACTAGCCTTAATACCATTTTTCTAAGTAATTTTGAGACTAATGAGATATACATTTCTTCCTAAAGATTAAAAAATTTACAAGCTTTTAAAAATATTATGGATAGGATGTAAAGTGAATTTTCTTCATCGATTACGATCGGTGATGTCAATTAACGCAACTAAGACCCACTGTTGGAGTGCAGAATTCCATGCAGTCATGGAGCTTACAACGTGCAGGTGGTACACTGTAATTGTGTTAGTAGACGAATAGGTGTGTGTGCGTGAATGAAAAGAGAATATTAATTGACCTTAAAAGGACAAAAAATCCATTGGTTCTTTCTTTAATAAAAAAAAAATCTCACCAGTTCCGCAACCACTTTGCCCATCAAGCTTCTGGTCAATCAAAAATTATCATTCAAGCTTAAATTTCAGAAAACAAAGCAGATCAACTTGAAAGTTTAATATTTACATTTATTTGAAACTTTTAATTCTTTTTCTTTTTTTTTATCTGCTAAACTTTTCACCAACATTGCAAGAATTTTAAAGCTCCCATGGAAGCTGCCACTTCCGGTTCACAGATTTCTAGCAAATTTCGCAAAGATATGGCAAAAGGTTAAATATGGTTAAAGGTTAAATCTTGTCATTTACGTAAAAGAAAGTCAAATTGTCGTTAGTATTGGAGGCAACTTCAGCAATGTATCTTTAGTTGTTCGGTTTACTTTGAGAAGAAGAAATAAATCTTATTTATCTATACATTTATTAAAATTTTGATTTGAAGTTGCATTTCATTTTCTGCTTAAAGCTCATTTGCAACATGATGCGAACTCTATAAAAATTTTCAGTATAATGTCCACCCTCTTCGTGTCAAAAGCCGTATCATATTTTTTATTTGCATCTGGCGGCATCAAAGCGTCACCAAACAACGAATTCGAAAAAACCGTGTATTCTTTCATTTCGAAAGCAACAAATGGTTTCTTGTTTTTCGTTAATAACATCTTTTGACGTTACTTTGGGCGAATTTGAACTGCATAAAAACAAATTCGTCATATGAATCGTAGCGGATCCTGCTAACTTTTTCAAACTATTAATTGAAATTTAAGGTTTGTTTAAGGGAAATTAAAAATAAATTATATTTATAATATTACATAATATTACAATTTATTGTACAAATTTTAACAAAAAACTATTAATGTAACAGAGATATTCTGAGAATTATTCTAACCTGAGATAATAACAGCATTTCATTATTACGCGATATATAGTAAATTAATTTATCATTCAAGGTTTATACGAAATTTGACAAATTCAACAATACAATACAGCCCAGTTTACACGAAATTAAAAGTTTAAGATGCACCCTGTTTACTATATGTTTACTACAAAAATATTCAACAGTTCCCTTGTGTGTTTATCCTATTTTTGTAAATGACATTTTAAGTATGAAATATGTGAAAATGAGTTTCGTATTTAGTCTTATTTTGTTGTATACAAACAAGACGCAAAAGCTGTTTCGCAAATGTCACTTCCCTCGTTTAACTAATCAAATTTTTTTTCTCACTCTGATTAAATTTCAAAAATTTCTTATTTTAGCTGCATGATTGATTTTTATGATTTTGACACTTTACAGACTCGTATCTGTGTCTTGCTGTGAATATAAATTCCAAATGAGCTTTTTGTTTGAACTTTTAAAATGTACGTGATTTAAATTTGCACATCAAGCTAAAAATTATTATAACAAGTACAAGATTAGTAGATGGTGTACAAGTACCTTGTTTGAATTTAAAATTAAAATTTAAAATATAAAAAAATGAAAGCTTGAAAGTTATTCAAGGGAAATTATTTATTTTTAGCGTGATTAAATATTTTATTTTATTAGATTGTGTTATATTTATGCATGTAGTTGTCATAATCAAAAAGGAAAATTGAACACGCAAGCAAAAATCCATTAACAAATAATCATTAATCATTCAATCACATTATTTTCAAATCAATCAATAAATTTTCTTCCACTTTTTCGCATGATAAAATTAATTATTATCGTAAGAAATTTCTAATTTCTGTTACTCGAAATACACAACTCTTCCAAAGTTCGTACCAATAAAAGATTCTGTGGGATGGAAATAAACGTTTTATGATTTGTCGCTTTCTTTTGTTATGTTATTTAACTTCATAAAGTAGACACCTCCTGTAGGGGTTATCTGTCTAAGACAAAATAAATTGTGTTTTAGTCATAAGTACGTTTTACCTGTACCTGTATATACATTTTAGAATACATTAATATTGATTTTCACCATTCCCGATTCGAATCGATCGGTTTCTCTTATTTTTTAGTATTTATTTCTCTTGTTCATAAATCAAGTATAAATTTGTTTATGTGTAATTATTTTCAAAATTTTATATGACTCGAATATGCATTATACCATAAACATAATGTCTCTATATCCTTTTATAAAAACAATGCATTCGATTAGGATATCCCATATTGTTTGTAAAAATTCTACAAATTTTAAATGGAATATTTATGATTATACATACTATGTATAATTATAATCCGTATACTGAACTGAAAACTTCAATGTGTATTCATTTACGATTGAATGAAATTCGTACTGCGGTAGCGGATATTTCCATGTCTTGTAAGACTCGAATATCACTAAGCATGACACTCATATCCTAACGGATGAAATAGAAATTATTTAAGAAAAATGATTTACCGGCCTATTGTAAAACGGCAGTTTTGGCGATTGGCGTATGTATTCCGCTATATTGAAATGTTAAATTCTTAACGTCCGATGACTAAAAATGTACGATAACTTCAATAATGGCAGTTTATTTTAAACTATTATAGAGCGAAATGTAAAGAATATCTTTATCTATAATCTTTAAAAAAAACACTTCCAACGAGACGCCTCCATTTAGAAATGTTTGGAAAATATTTAAATCAGTTCGTCCAGCCCAGCGTCTGATCATTTCACAGTTTTATTAAAAATTGTTATCATTGGAGATACTAATGTTCCATATAATCAAGTTTAAGAATAAGGCTCAAAATTTAATTACAAGTGTTGATCGCCACAAACAAACACACATTATATTACGCCGCTTAAGTTCTTCGAGTTATCTTCAAATTATGATAGCCTTTCTTTTTTAAATTTTATAATTTTTCCACTTTTTTGTCCTCATTTCATTGCCTTTTTCTCAATTTCTATTGTCTTATACACCACTTATATTTTATTTATTCCACATTTTTTTTTTTTTTTTTTTTTATTGGTAACTATGCGATCTGTTTTGGGGCTCAAGGCTCACCCTGCTCTTCCGCGGTTATGCTTTTAACGTCCTTACTTTACGCCTTGCGGCCAACTCGAGGACGTACGGCTATAGGACCGATTTAAGACCATCTGCACATTGCAAGCTCCATGCCAGCATATACCAGCATGGAAGATGGGTCGGCCCATGGGTTTTGCACACCGACAGGGGGTCATAGATGTGTTACATTTCACCACAGATCGAAATCTGTTGATGAAATTTCACTTTGCATCCTGCCCCTATCGGGATTCGAACCCGGTACCTCCCGATCCAAACGCCAAAGCTTTAACCACTGTTATTCCACATTAATTTTCCCTTTTTTAAATATAAAGAGAACTAATATTACTCGCTTGTTAGCATCTTGTTTGATGCCCTATTACGCTGGTTAGAAATGTCAGTGTATTGCGGAGACACTATGTACAGGAGTACTTGGAAGTATTTTGTCTACTTTGGTGTTGGAATCAGAGCGTTCATCGATAATTTTACTGTTTAAATCGTTGGGAAAATGCTCAGTTGGGTACCTGTTGACGTAATCACATTTCTCAACGATTTCTCTATTAATGACTGCCACATTTTTTCGATGTCACTGCGATTTACGGAAATTCAATTAAAACGTGATTTTTTAAAATCCACCTCTGTTTTGTATTATTGAGTGCTTCATAAGCAAGATTTGATACAGTAGGTTCGTTATTAGATGATCTTAGAAAAAATAATCGATCGTAGAACTTGTGTGAAAGCTCATCATTGCAATACTCATGTGAATGCAGCCCCGCTTTGCTTTGGCTGCAACTTTCACATTCGAAATGCAATTTTCTGCTGAATTTTTGACAAACATTACCATGCTTAACTATGCACTACTATTTGATTCTTTCGTAATGTATTAGAAATATTAAAGTAAATTATTTCAAAAGTATTACTTATACCCTCCCTGCCTGCTTTTGGTTTTATTTACATTTGATACACATATAAAAGCATTATTTTAATTTAAAAAAGAAATAACAAAGCTTTAACAATAAAAGGTTCAATGGATAATAATTATTCAAAAATGTTCTAAATTTTTTTTATATCTTTGTGGATACACTCAATGTAACATAGTATAGTAAAAAGAGCCACATACCAACCACACAGTACTTAAATTGTACATATTTTGTTCTGTTTTGTACATATGAACATAATAATCACATAAAAGGAATTTTGATATGGTATTCAAATCATACTGTTATGTATCATATGATAATAAGTGCTATGTTTTTAGAATATCAAAAGAATGATAATGATAATTAAAATCACAAACATACATAATAATGAAGCGAGATAGATGGGTAATGGGCCTCGTTTCATGTTAAAAAAATGTTATACAGCGTTTGATATAGAAAATTTAAAGGACTATGTTTCAAGCTTTGACTCAGATACAATTCAGTCAAAAAACACTCTCTTAAGAATGCAAAATGCAACCGAATGGATATTCAAATGTAGGATGACTATATGTAGCTGTATGAACAGGTTTTGATCTTAGTGTCCAAATAAACTTACAAATTTATTAAGTTTAAAAGACCAAAATGTTTTAGATGTGTTACAAACATCTTTATTTGAATTGAAAAATTAGTTGTATAATATATAACTTGCAACGATATATAAATGTCCACAAACCGTGAAATAATTTCCTATTTCAGATAATATTCATTGTATTCTCATTCTGAACCTTTAGAAATAATTGAAGTATCCCTGCCTGAAACTAACACTATTATATGTAATCTTAACTCAAAAGCAACTAACGGATACGATTCTATTTCTGTAAAATTTTTACAAATACACAAGCAGCATATATTTAATGATATTCTATATAATATAATAAATAGTTGCATTCATGGAGGGCCCTCTCTTCGTTCTCTTAAAATAGGTATTGTAACTCTGATTTGGAAGTCTGGTAATAAGCAAATATGCTCTAATTTTAAACAACTGGATGCTTCTGAGCAGCTATTATATATATAATAGAAAATTACTTAATCGATCGCAGAGAATACCAAAAATAATCAAATTTACCACGATTTACTTTTAATTAATAACTGCCTAACAGCGAACAGGTTATCTTTAAATCTAGACAAGACTTAATATTTAATGTTTGACAGTAAACCAAACCAAAGTAATGTTCTAATTTTTCCAAATTCCCAAAATATGGACCGATATAAAAAATTGGAAATTTATAGACATAGAGATAATCCGATGTTACTGAATGAAAAAATCAACACTAAAACAAACAGATTTTATGACCTTATTTTAAATCATTACCAACACCAACAAAGATAGAATTTGGTAGATATAGCGAAGTTACATACAAATTTGGTAATAGTTAAATAATATAGATTGACAAAGGAGTAAAAGTACTCCGAAACTAACTAATTAAAAAATATAAAAAATTTATAAATTAATTATCATATGAAAAGTTTTTTAACATAATTGTTGTTAAACTTTTTTATTTTTATTTATATTAAATAAATATTTTTAATAACTAAAAATCTGTCCAGGATTATTTGTTTGAACATTTTCAGCATTTATAATTTAATTTTGTTCCAATCCCACAGAAATTATTTAACTTAGGAAAATTTGTAACCTGTAAGTGTTTTCTAAATTGTAGAAGCATTCTCAACCAAACCAAAAATAGGCAATATCTCACTGAAATTTAATTTTCACTTCATTATTCTCATTTCATTACATATATGCATATACATATTTAAAAAAAATTAAAACATACAATTCTACTTAGAGGTATCAAGTGAGTATCACCATTATTTGTGATCGATTATTGTTTCCTTTCCTTCCTACAACTGTAAAATAAGTTGTTTACAAAAATACTCGCATTTTCACCTATATAAAATAATTTTTTAAATATCAATTACAATTACGTTGCTTAGCACAAAAAAATTTCAACCCATCCGAAAATAAGTTTAATTTATATTCATAGTCAATGAGATAAGATCAGATTAAACAACTTTTTTACAAAAACAAGTGTTTTCAGTCAACAAATTCATGAAACACCCTGATCTTATTAATTAATCATAATAAAAAATATTAACCCTTTAACTTGCTATATATTCACTACGTCAGTTATTCGTGCTCGTGGAGAACAATTTTCGTATTCATAAATTAACACTCAGGTCGCGCAATTTCATTCGCTATTATACTTATTATAGCACAAACCCCTTTTGTTTATCTTTATTTTGTTACGTTAAATTAATTTATTAAAACAATTTAATGATTAACGAAAAATATGAGGAGGGTTATCATAGTACATTTTCCTCCGCCTTTGTACTTTAAATTGATTGACGATGTTACATACTCGTGAAATATATGTACAATGTATCGCGCTATAATTGTCAAAATATAAAAAACAATCAATCAAATTTTAGTATTTCGGTGCCGAAAATTAATCAAATTTTGATGAATCGGGAATTTTTTAACATTAATTTCATTTCGCGAAAATTTTCTATTTCTATCCACTCCTTATTCATTTTGTACCGATTTGATTAATAGGGTTGTAAATATAACACGAGTGAGTATATGAGCAAGGTTGGGTTAATTTTAAAATGATAAATGTTAAATAATATAATATATTGAAAGAATGTGTCAGCACCGTCATCATCATCATCATGAAGTATATTGACGAAAAGTGAATGACAAACATCTTCGAAAATTACTATCAAAAGTACGTTACACGAAAATCACAGACGAGACAAAAAAAAATGTTGTCTTTTTCAAACTATCTCACAGTTTTTGGACTGTCATTGAACGGAACACATTATGTAATGTACATAATAAATTGATTTATTGTAGAACATGATGTCACGTTGTTATAAAAAAACGATTGAAATTACTTCATTGTGTGTTTTCAAAAGATTTTAATTTTTCATTTTATGGATATTTTGCAAATGGCAATCTACTATTGACTTTTTTGAATGATATATATCCAGTAAAACTTCTTTAAATTAAATACAATATCACACAATGCCTACTGCTATATTTGCTACTGCGGAATAATTTAGAATCATAAAAACTCACAAAATATTCGGGATATTTCGGGAGAATCATTAGCAAATGTTTTTGTCTGTCATGTGGCATTCGTGATAAGACTGCCATTACACCAGTTTCAGAGAACCAACCATCGTATTTTCATTTTAAATTATCTCGATAATCGGTGTTTAAGTTACAAGATAAAACATGAACTACTTGAACATGACTACTTCCATTTTCTATTTTTATAGATTTTTTTTTTAAATTTTATTTTTTATCTTTCTACAATTTAATAAGAAAATCCTGGAAGGTTACACTCAAAATGGTTTATGTTATACCATAGAAAAATAACTTTACCATAGATTTCTCCTTTTTATAAATCGAGAGGTAAAAATGAGTTGAGTAAAAAACTTCTAATAATTCCAATGTCATGATTGTATTTGTGACTTTACATTGCACACATTGTAAGTACCAGATTCAGAAGTTTTTTACTCAACTCATTTTTATCTCTCGATTTATTAAAAAGAGAAATCTATGGTAAACTTATTTTTCTATGGTTATAACGTAAAGTATTAGAGTAAATAAAGAACCTATTTTGCTTAGAAAAATCGACCAGATGACAAATTGTTAAACAGTAATATGAGCGATTGCCATCAGCTGCTAATATAAACTCTGATTTACGATTGGCTATGTCATAATCCCTAAAATAAGTTGGTATGCGAACATAGATTCCAAAGTTTAAGTTTCAACACAAATCAGTTCTAATGCTAAATGAATTATGAAAATAGTAATTTAATGTGATTCTTCAGTGTGCTTATTATAAAGTTTTCACAAACAAAATATTTTTAATAAATGGTGAATTCTTCTACTGGTACTTCATCTTGATTAGGCTGGCAGTGGGTAATGTGAATTTTGAATGCAAATAGTGATACGTATGTATATTGTCTTCTGACTCTCTGGAATTAATTAATTTAAATGAGAACTGTGGGCATCGTTAAAGAAATCCTCGATTGTGATTGCGTTATTTTAAGTGCAAAGTTTATTTCCGAAACTGGATGAAATCGAAATATTGTTGGATAAAGCGGATAAGGATGTCATCTGTGTCACGGAATAGTGGTTGAAACCCCTTGTTAGTAGTAATTGGCTGTAACTGAATAAGAATAACTTATACAGAAACAATCGAGTTACAATGGGAGGTTTAGGTGTTTTTGCATATATAAAGTTAGCTATAGTTTCAACAGAAATTCTTAAATTGACTAAGCAAAATATTGAAATCAGTCTTATTGAATTGAATGTTAAATTCACTAAAGTATTATTGGATATATTTTGTAAACCTCGTAGACAAATAAGTTTAAACGTTCTTCCAGAAACACTCTTTGTGGTGCAATGCCATCATATATTTTTTATTTTTAAATAAATAGTTTATTTCTCTAAAAAGTATACATACAAATTTTAACAGTACGATAAATATAAATTAAGAAAAAACTTGTCTAGTGAACTCCTGATTTTAAGTAAAATGTTTCGGAGTTACAATTCAATATTACAATATTTAAAAAAAAAAAAATTTAATAAATGTAAAGTTTTCAAACGACGAACATTATTTACAATTTGGTATAAGAAAGCAAACTATTAACATTATGGTATAGAACAATAAAAATTTAATTATTCAATTATAAAAACTTAATTATCTATTTAACACACAGGCTTAAATAACATAGCATGGCAAAATTCGAAGCACATCCAGTGATAACGTCATTTATCAAACGACCTTTTAGATTATAATTAGAACAAAAACTCGATATCCTCAACATCAAATAACCATTCTTTTAATAGACAGACAAATCCTTTCAGACTATTTGCTTTCATAATATCGGGTGGCAATTCACTATACCACTTAGGAGCGTTATAAGAAATTCTTTTTTAAAATGTTCTTTGTTTGGCTGCGGTATTTTTATTCTATTCTTATTTCGGAACATATAAGGCTCATCCCGGAAGTTATTAAGCAACCGATTTCCGCTCATAATAAAAAATGTTTTAAGTACTTTAAACACGTACAGATATCTGAGAGGTAATATACGATGTCTCAAAAATAATGGAAATGACGGAGTGGTTCTTGGCAGATAATACATTACTTTCAAAATCCCTTTTTGTAATGTCACTAACACTTTCATATTTGTCAGGTAAATACCTCCCCAGCATGTTAACCTATATTGAAGGTGGGAATCTACTAGGGCATAGTAAAGACTTTTTAAAAATTCTGGAGTACAAATGAAACGCAGGTAGAAAAATGATCTAAGTGTCTATGCCTAAGTATAACTTTTAAGTTGGCCACATGACCTTTAAAATTAAGCTGACTATCCAAAGTTACTCCTAAATATTTAAATGAATCCACTATTTCGATTGGTATACATAACGAATTACAATTGAATCTACATATCGCAATTTAGTAAATGATAGATGATAGGTGTAACATCATTGTTTATTGATTTCAAACTAAAGTGTATATTTTTAGATTTACAGCTGAAAATCATGTTATGCACATAAAACCATTTCTTAAGTAAACTCATATCTTCCAACATCGCACATTTCATGGAACTAGTACTGGAGTTTGCGTAAACCAACGCCATGTCATCTGCGAAGGCAACAATATTACCATGCATTGTAAGATCAAATATTGAGTTACAATAGATCAGAAAGAGCAATGGACCTAACACCAATCATTGATTTCCTTCCTACATTGATAACTTTTTCAACACTATAAATTTGATTAATACAGACACATTGATATGATACCGATCTCGTAAATATGTTTTAAATAAATTCAGTGCAGGGCCTCTAACACCTTTGTGGGACAGTTTTGCTAGTAATAATTTATGATCAGCAGTATCAAACGCTTTAGCTATATCAATAAATATAGCGCAAACTTTCAGATTGTCATTTAGATAGTCATGCACGGGTACTAAAAATGAAAGAAGGGCTTTTTCTGTTGGTGACTTTTTTATAAAACCAAACTGTCTTTTATCAAGAAAACCAACCTTGTTCAAATAATCAACCAACCTAGATTCTATAATTTTCTCAAATACTTTAGAAAAAGTATTTAAAATAGTTATAGATCGGTAGTTGTTAGGGTCTAGTTGTCAACCCTTTTTATGAAAAGGTTTAACAACGCCTTTTTTCAATTTTTCTGGAAACATTCCTTTCGAGACACCCAAATTAAATATAAACTCGAGAATGTATGCTATACTAAATACTATTTGTTTGACCATAATACTGGATATTCTATCTAATCCACAAGAATAACTGGATTTCAGTTCACTGACTACCGATATAATATTCACTTTGCTTATAGGAAAAAAGAAAAACTTTAAATTTACAGACCGAAAAAGAATCAAACTATCTGAAATGGCGCTATCAAAAAATGCATTTTCGCGATTTTCATTTAATAAATATAATGTATCGAATTTTAATAAAATGTTCATTGAAAGTATTGGCAAAAATTAAAGGATTTCAATTGTACTACGTTATTACCAATATCATAGCCTAGCTGGATTGATTGATCGGAATGAAACTTCATACTTAAGGTTTAACCACCGAATAAGGCTTTAAATAGAGAGAGAGTGTCATTGGTAAAACCATGTATGTATATGCATTAAAATTTGGAATAAGTTTTGGGATTTTAGTGCAAAGTTATGAAAGGTATGTATGTATACATTTGTTTTTTTCTGTTGTTTATGACTCCTGCTGTTTTGCGGTATCATAGGTAAACGGGGAAAGAATCGAAAATGAAGTTACTTCTTTGACATGCAGTTTGGAACGGCTGATTTAAATATTTAACAAATGTTTAGGTTTAGTTTCTACGTCAGTACACTCAATACACACCACGCAAACCGACGCAAAACTTACGCAATATGGTGCAATATCAAGAATTGGAAAAACTGAATGGCCAACGTAAATTAACTAATTAAATTTATCACATTCAATGATGTTCTAATTTGATTGAAATTTGGAAAGGACAAGAAGATTGTGTTAAATAAAAAGTTTTTTCATATACCGCATAAAAAAAATCGCACAAAAAACGACCGTATAAACAAAATCGCACAAAAAAACACAGCACGAAAAAGACCACAAGGTTTGAGTGTATTTATTTTGCTTCTTTCACCTTGCTAAAGGTGTTCGGCCTTTATTGACGTTGAACAGTTTATCCATTGTAGCAAATGTTCATATAAGGTTATTATTAGTGACGATGCTTTAGATAATCTAGAATTTTCTACGTGCGAGAAAAAATTAAAATCAATAAACCCTTCTAAACGAAAGTAATTCCACTGGGGAACCGATGCTTTATTAAATGGTTCTAAGCAGTTAAGTAACTGCACTGTAAATACTTAAGCTCTATGAACGATCGTTATACTAAATAAAAAACGCACAATCAAATGCTTTTTGTAAATTATTGAATGATATCAGTGTCGCTGATAAAGTGCTACTACTTGGTAAGAATCCTAATTGATTTGTACTTATTAAATCATTTTGGGTGAATGCTTTTAAAGGCGATATGAAAAGTAAAAAAACATTTTTTTGGATTATTGACAAGACTAAAATTTATTTATAATTTACATTTGATCTTTCCTCTGATTTAAACATTGGAGTAATCCGAGCTATCATTAATGAATTAGGAAATGTTGCATTAGTAATAGACACGTTTGTCCAAGTCGACAAAGAAACAGATAACTTATAACAATTATTATAACAGATTAAGTTAATGTTGCGTTGAAATCTATGTTAGTTGAATACTTGTTAAATAGTTGGGCATTCGGAATTTTTACTGTTCAATGGTTGAAAATTCTGGTACTTTTAAGTATTAAATTCTAGGTTTGCGAACACTTGTCACATTGATGAGACCAACTATATAATTATTTCAGATAATGTCTCGTATACTTAGTATACACGTACACTATTTTTCGCAGTCTAACTTAAAGAGACCTGAAAGTGTCATTTTTATTTGAGTTTAAGTAGAAGAATTTGTTTATTCAAAATTTATCCAAAAAGCATGAGTATACCTGCCTCTGTTCGTAAGGAATATTACACAATAACGCGGAGTTGAGTATAGCTGTAACACACAATCAATTTTTTTCATTTCGGTCGTCGACGTAAATCGGGATAAACAACTATGAAGTAACAGAACTTGATTATGGAAAAATGTCCCGCAGGTAGGCTTCCTTGCTATATGCAAATATTTTCAAACAAACAATATATATTAAATGAAAAAATATTTAATAAATTTTTTATATTTTAAAGCAATAAATAAATTCAATCATAGTATTTATGTATAGGTATTGTAGGTGAAACAACAATGTAAAGCAAAATTCAATCGTCTATATAGGACGCAGAGGTTATTAAACCATGACGATGATAGGTGAAAAAAATCCTTAATTTTTAAAACAGAAGCACCATACTACAATAATAATAATTAATCAAAAAACTGAACCTCTCTCTTTATGTCGTGCGTAAAATTAATAAAATGAAAACTAAAAATTGTTAATTCTTGAATACACCAACTACTATTTTTTATATAATCCATCAAGATATTGTATTTTAAGTGATTATAGTTAATATTAAAGAGGGTATTTTCGTCTATTAACTAGGGGATTTTTTTATAAAGGTGTGGTTGTTCAAAAATTCCATTAAAATCACTGACTATTTATATGTACAAAAGAATAAAGTTAACAAATAAATTCAATAGTAAACCTATGAAAATAAAAATTCAAAATTTGATATCTTAACTGGCATTAATGATAATAGTTAGCAGATAATTACCGTATATGAGTAAATACACACTCACCTGTTTTATCCAATATGTATATGCTAAGTCATTCTGCGCGCCGCTCCGGTTTATAACAATAGAGCACATTTTACTACATTTTTATTGTGAGGCCGTTCAACACTTTTCCAGTAATTAAATAATTAAAAATGCTTAACCATAAATCATAAATTACTTACAGAAAAATATTTTATATTACGTACGATTATAATTTCATTTTAATTATATTGCATAAAATAATTACGCTACCACAGCTTTGAAAATTATATTATGTAATTGAAAATAAAAAGCAATAAAAAATTATTTCAATTTATAGTGGTGTAGTGTAATGAATGGAAATAATTATATTTGTGAGCGCTAATAGAAAAATAGCGTGAGTGGAGCACGATGTTCAGGGCAAATAGAATTTCTTTTTTTTGCTGTGAAATTTATTATTTAAGATATACCCACTGCATGAATTTTCTAATTTCAAAAATAACTTAGGGCAAATTAGAAATGTGTAAGGATACAAAATCATAAAAATTTAACATTAAAGTATCTAATTTTATTTTTATGATTTTTCCCATCCGACTATAACAGCGAAAACATTGCGAGTATAAAAATTTGCGAAGAGAAATCCTTTTTCGTTTATTTCCATCATACTTAAAAATACCCAAAATACCCGCAAGTAAAATGTCGCAAAATATAATAAATTTTAATTTTTTCATTTTTTGATTAAATTTTTTTTATTGGTTCAGATTCTTCCCAGATTCAATTTAGGTTAAACAACATTTTTTGCTCTGCCTTAATTAAAAATCAATGTTAAGGGGTTGTGTACCAAAAAAAAAATCTAACCCTATATTTTGCCCTTAGTTTCAAATATTTAAGGATATGATATAGGTATCGACTCTGCGCATTTAATATTTTCCAAAAAAAAAAAAAAAATTAAGGAGCTTGTAAAATGTGTACATGTAAAATTTGTATTTGCAACGTGAATGTAAATTAACTTGGTTATCTTTACCGCGATCTTTGTTTACTATTTTTTTTAACTTGACTGTTGATGGTTTTTGGTATCTACGAGTACTTCGTTTATTTGGTGACAATTAAGATTACATAAATCTGATAATTCGCTGGTACTGTAATAACTTTGTAAACAGTAAACAGAGACGCTGTTAACGATTTTAGTACCGTTTTTGTACCGTAATATATTTTATAATTAAGTGAGTTTTTTTAAATGTAGAAATAATTATGATTTTAGATTTTTTAATCGAATTAAACACAACAAAACATTTATCCCACAAAAAATATGTTTATTAATAAATTTTAGTTATTATTTTATTTGAATTCTTTATTATATTACGATAAATAAGACAATTTTCACGTTCTTTACACTCAAACTAAACTAATTAGAATAAACTCCGGACGAGAGCATGTCAGATTCGAGCGTACTATAAAACAATATGAGTTGCCTGTAAAATATTAAATAGCACATATAAAAACGCTCAGAACACAATTATATTTTAAATTTAAAAATTAAACAGATGAAGGAAAGTAATTCCAATTAATTCAATTTCACTTCAATAAAATGCAAAATAAGAATATGTACTGAAGTCGCACGTGTTAATCAGAGCCTCCGTCCAAAAATCGAGAATCCTCCCTCCAGCAACATAGTGGTATTTATTTATTTATTACAGGTAAAATTTGTTTTCAGAAATCCACTCCATCCAACCTATTCCATTTTGAGCAATGTTTGCTCATTTACAATAGAGTAAGTAGTTGGTAGTGAACCGTATAATTTACATAATTAAAAAAAAAATATCTCATATTGTGTTTGTCCCATTTTTGTCAACGAATGAATTGGTTTGTTTTTAGACGTAGTACCCAAATATTTACTATCTGGCTCACAGTGACTCTCTTATTCGATGAGCTCGCTTTCTTCTTCATTCTTCTAATCCATCTCGAAACAAATTTGATCCACCACGTTATTTGTGTTCCTATATTTCACACGACTTTTATGCGACCGTCTCTTGGTTCAGGCATGCATTCCATGGTTGTGAAATCCTTATAAATTATATATGTAATTATAAAAACTCGTATATTATGAACAATTTGCACAATAATTTAAAATTTAAACGAAAAATATAAAAAGAAGAAATACGACCGTCTGACTCAAAAGTCAAGGCACGACCTAGTTCGAAATAGTATGGAGTTTCAGCTAAATTTGTAACATTTTTCTAGACTTTTCAATAACACGTGATACTTGCATATTATAAATGAAAACATGATCTTCGAGACCCTTGTATTAGGTGCTTCTTTCTGGGTTTCATTGCTGAACTTCTGGTTAAATTGATCGCGAGCATAACCTCTATCTGGTCAACGTCAATACGAATTGTATCAGTATTACTTATTGCCCGTGAGAACCATGACAAATACGAAGATTTGCAAAGTTTCAAAAGTTTCAACAACGCTTTCTGTTGGGTGTAATTTATTTAATTTTATTAATACTGATGGTTTGTTTAGTCGTTAGTGTTTAACATTACCCCAATTCCTCTTACTCCTCCTGCGCCAAACAATACAACAACAAGCCAACTACCCGAATTTATTTTTAAGATAACATCTTATTTGAAATATGTATATGCTTACTCGTATAATTTACTAAACGTATACATACAACTTATATATCTTGTTCAATCTTTTGTCTACTCACCTTTGTGCCTTATCAGAAGACTATACACCAAGAACTTTTGAAAAATATAATTGTACTACTATAAATAACTTAACCCCGCTGGTATAAATATAAACAGAATTACAAACAAACAGGTTAATTGCTCCAAATCGTCTGCATTTTGCGTAATACACGCCATAATACATAATGTGAAATGGAAGTAACAACATCATATAATTGCCTAAATCACGCCATTTCAGTTAAAAATACATTACATTTTTATACATACATATATACATATTTACCTGTGTTTCTGCCTAATTTGGTTAGTTTCGGAGTTAGCACGGGAATGAGTTAATTTTATTATTTATTTAGCGTTTTTATTTTGATTTTTTCGTTATCATTTTCTATTTATCTAAACTTAAATAAAACAAAATTATATTCCTTCATACAAGATATATTTTAAGTACATGAAAGACATTCCGGAGACTTTATAGCTTTAAATCAGCTACATGATAATTGACGTTGGGCATGATAAAAATTAAACTTTTATGGGTTAAAATATTTTTAAAGAACATTTTAAATAAAAGAGGAAATGACCGAGAGGGTTTCTCTTTAAAAGAGCGTGAAATTTATTAACAATATTAAATTTATATTATATACGCATACCCATTTTGCGGTCAGATGAAAAATCTTTGTGTGTAAAGATACAATGAAGTATCTATTATAATAAGCCGTCCTCAAACCATTTTGGAACAAAATTTTGTCTTGCTATTTTTATTTGTCTTCTTTTCCTTATTATTAGTTTTAACAATATTTGATGTTAAGTTATTTTGCCTTAAGGAATTTTACAATAATTTCCCACTTTCCGTTTCTGGATTCATGTTTATATGTGCGTCTGTGTGATACGATAGAATATTTTGTATTTTATTTTAATAGAATGGAAGAAAAATTATATATATGTGGCGGATACCATCAGTATACATATAGACTTATAAAGTAAAATGATACACTTGAAAATAGTACGAGAAAATTATATTTTTTTTTTCAAAAGTGCCTGAGGCGGTCGGGATTCTACGCCATGTACAAAAGATGAACATATTTTCGTATATCTGAATCAAGTGGTTTTGGGTTTTATATCGGGATTTGGGGTACCTTCCCTAAACTGGAATATTTATATACATATTGAGAAATATCGAAGGAAAGAAAATTGTATTACAATTTGTAGTTGTATTGGTAACATCACAAAAAGTTATACAATATTTTGAACTAAATCGTTGTTTTCTTCTATTTTTAGGTTAAGGTGATGCTGCGGGTATCAGATGATCCTCCTGACACTTCTACACCGAGTTATTTATCGATCGATAAAAAGAAGCGACAAGTAACTCTAAGCGATCCATCTTCAATCGCAGCACCGAATCCTGGAGGCGCAACTCAAGAACGTGGACCAATGGTAGCGGCACCAAAAATGTTTGCGTTTGATTCTCTGTTTACCTCAGATGATTCACAAGTAAGTAAGAATTTTTAAATCACAGTTATTAACCTATCTATAACTACATTTTGATTCCCTCCATATCATACTATATATTGTCTATAATGAAAATGAATAAAACCACCTGCATTTTTCACTTACTTACTTACTTTTTTCTAAATATATTGAATAAAAGCAACTATATTCTGACCTTTATTTCATTTGGATCACATTCGAAATAATTGAAAGTTGCCTGTATTTGTCGCGTTTTATGATTATTTCTGTCCAACAGATCATAATTTTTATGATGAATGATGGCATTACTCTTATGTTTCTAACAGGTTTGTGAATACATGTGAAATATATTTTGTGTTAGATATTTTTATTACAAATAAAAAACTCGTTCGAGCATAGTCCAGACATGATACATAAGACTAGTACAAGAGATTATAATATATGGAACAAAAAGAATTCCTATACGCAATGCGGTAATTTACAGTAGAATATAATAACACGGAAAAACGAAATGAATTTTCATATGTAAAAGAATTATACAATTTCCATATTTCCTTTTTTTCCCTTTACCATATCTCCGTGTTATACGAGTATGTCCTCATTTTTATGTATAAATTTCATATATCCTTTTAATTTTTCAATTCGTAAATAATTTTTCCTATATTTTGCTATTCTTTACATTGTGTGTAGTCTATGAATGGGAATACATACACATATTTGTCGTGTACCTTGTAAGAGCAGACAACAAATATGACCTCTTTGAAAAAATATGTGTACGAAAATAGGTTTCCAGGGAACAATTAGACCAGAAATAATATTATTTAAGGATACGCATTATACTCCTTCCTCTTATAATAAACATATAAAAGGGATTACTGTGGAATTGGTGCCATTTGATGTGGTGACTTAATTTGGGATCATTATAATACGCACAAATGTGGTGAATGAAAACGAAGAAAATTATTTATTATGTGAATATTCGTATTTAAATGGCTTTTGGGAGTGATTAGAATGTTTTCCGACACTCGTACACAGGGTTAAGATTTAATGAATACATATTTAAAATTGACTTTAGGGACATTAATTGCGGAAACACGAATTTCTTATGATTTATACTTTTACAGTTGTCAATGAGTGTTTTTATAACGAATTAGCGGAAAAAGTATGTTTTAAATACATATTTGGGCATGATTAAACAAAACGAACATCTTTGGATTTTCCACCTCACCCAACCAGCTTTTGGATACACTAAGATGTATATAATTTCGTTTTAAGTTCTTTATATTCAACATGAAATATTTTAAATTAACCACAAAAATATTTTATTCTAAAATCAATATGTGCTTTTTACGATGAAGAGAGCTTTTACATTTTAATGTTGAATATCTATAAAATAATAAATACTCGTTTAACTATTTAAGTGTAGTATAAAAGCTAAGTAAGGAAAGATTTTTTTATGTTCAGTTGAAAAACAATAAAATCTCATCATCGATTTTCCCTCAGTTGTTTATTGGCTTGCTGATTTTTTCGTTTCAATGGCGAATAGGTTTTCGAAAAAGTTTTGTCGATTTTCTTTTATTTTTAAGGAATTTCATCAGAGCCTCCTTAATATAAGAGCCGTAACATTCCGCCATTTTTTTCCATGAGCTTTCCATAGAGGGGAAGCTTTTTGTTCTTTTTCATACCAATCAGTGTATTTTAATATTTTTTTAGAAGCTTTTTTGTATATAAAAACATAATTGCTTCGTTTCAATTTTTGATTTGAATGGTTAGTTCAATATTCAGGAAAAGCATATTTTAAAATTGAGTCATATTATGTCGAATTAACGCAAAAATATTTAAATTAGTCTACCACAAATTTTTTTTTTATTGTAGAAATAAGAATTTATTTATATGTGTATGTAAGAAATTAATATAGAGTGTTCCATCAAAAATTTCAGCATTTCTTTCCCAAAACAAACGTTCGTTAAAAAATGCTTTTTGAGTAGCTATGTAATATGGGGTTTATTGTGTTCTGGATTCTATTACAACATTATTGATGAACAAACTTCGAACACTTTTTTTTCGTTATTTGTTAAAAATTTGATTTTTCATCGCAACAAATTCGCAGCCTACATTGTTTTATCCTGTAGTATAAACAAACCGGAGCTTCATAAAATAAAAACATATTATAGAGCTTTTCGCAATTAATAAACCAATCAAAAGATGTCGCTAAGTATAAATTAAAGCTAAATGTTAAAACCTAAACGTTTGTTAACTAAAATTTAACAATTTATTATGTATCCTGGTTCAATAGATTATTGAAATCTCCTGGAACTGAAAATAACCGAATACGAGCGAACTGAAATAAGAAAAGAAAAAATTTGGAAAAAATGTGACATTTTTCTATTATTGTTTTTCAGCGCGCAGCAACTACGATGATAAATATTTTGCGATGAAAAGCTTTATTTATGCCAACCGTTTTATAAATAAAAATTATAATTGTTTTGAGTTTTATTAATTATGTTAAATTATTATATTAAAGATTTCGCGCTTAACTTACAATAATAATGGTTTATTTTCGTAAATAGTTATTTAATTATTTTAGACTTTTCTGTAATTTCAAGTAAATTTATTATAGAGACATCTGTAAACGGATTTTCAAATTACAGAAAGCTCGGTTTTGCAATCGAATAAAATTGAAGTTTTTTACGTTTTGTTCTGTTTTGTAATAATATTTAATTAAGAAAACCATGACAACGTTGATTTTTTGTATACAAAAATAATAATAGATTTTTATGTAAAATTTTTTTTTATATGAATAATATTATTGTTTCTACATGGTGATTCATAAAATTTCGTTTCAGCTCACGTTTTCTCTTTAATTTTGTAATAAATGGAGAATGTTTAGATTGCTATTAAGTGCATCGTTCATCTCAAAAATTCTGAGGTGCATGTGACCAGAATTTACCAAATAAGTTACATTTTTATAAAACTAAATTTTAAATTGGATGTAATAGTAATCCGCGGCACCACCCTTTATTATCTTACTTTATAAACCTACACAACTAAACGGAAAGCTCATTTTTATAGAAAATTAATAAATTTATGCTCCGCTTTAGTTTAAATTTACCAAATAAATACTACATTATGATGGCTGATTTTCAAATATGTGTTCTTTGAATAGTTTATTAAAAATATAAAATTAAAATTTAGATGATTTGTTTAATTTTTTATTCATAAATTCATGTTCAAAAATTTTCCAATTACCACGGTTTCTTATAGTAATTCAATAAAAGCTTCCCCTCTACTGAAAGCTCTCTTTTTAATATTACGGCTCTTCAAAATCATAGATGGCTCTGATTTCATACAGATGGAAAATATATTATGTAATATGTACGTGTATTTCGAAAAATGAAAAACAAAATAAAAGTAAATGGTGAGTGAACAATTTTCGTTTTTTGTTTGTCCGTTTAGTTAGCAAAAATTTTTTGCTAATTAGTCGTAAATAGGATGTTTTTTGCTTAAATTTATTAAATGAACCAAATCTATTTAAATGTTTGCGAACTAAATGTTTCACCAAAAATTATTTAAAAAAGAAGTGATGATTGGCTGTGCTATCAAAGACATGATATTTATTAATGCAATACATTTTTTTAACAGAACAAATAATTGAAAATAATTACCGAAAATAATTGAACGTAGTATGTATAATAAACCCGATTATTAACCTTTATTCACACTATTTCCCCCCAAAATCCCAAACAACAATGAAAGGTAAATTTGAAAATCATGTACTTCCCATTTTATTTATTTATTATTTATTTAATTTACAATTTAAAACTACGGAACAATAATAAAAATCAATTTTGAAACAAAAACAAAAATTGCAGAATCATTGTCGTTCATCCCCATTTCATAAATCTTTCTCCCATTTTCCTATTATTATTAGATATTATTTTGGTATGTGTGTGAGTGTGTGTGTGTGCGGCGACTAAAAGTCGGTTTTGAATATGTATAATTTTATAATTTATTTATGAATCCCTGGATCCACATTTTTAATTTTTTCCTCGAAATGTAAAGGGATGAAAAGTCTGTATACATATGATGAAAATGAATTGAGTCATCTCTGTATCCATATTTATAATGGAAATCGTTAATCTTCTGCTTTTATTTTTGTTTAATGTTTGCATCCTGTACCGGATGTAACACAAATAATATGTAGCATCCACACCGTATCAGTGCAGGCAAATTAGTGTCAATTTGTTTTGTTTGTTGATTAGACATTTTTTATACTCGTGTATCAGACACAATTTTTCACAGTTCCATAGATTGATAGGTTTATTTATTGGCAACGATAAATTACACTAAAAAATCCTTTTTGTTGAGAACACTTTAAATAAATACCCCTACTTCCATGAAAGGATTTTCGAATAAATCTCCCTAAATCAAATTAATTTATTTCCACTTAGTCGACTTTGTAGTTCACCCTTGCTCTAAAATGGAAAATAATAACATTTTCTAGGAATCCAATCGCCACAAACATAAAATGGCAATAACTGTTTTTCCCCATGCCATATACACTTTCTCATGTGAATTAAATTCATATACGCTGGGCAGTCAAAACTCTCATAATCAGGTGATAGATTTCGTCTCGTCGTATTTCAACAGACGCCAACAACAAAAAATTTAGCTAATGGTTCACTTACGAGAGAGTACAAATACACACCGAATATTATCTAATGATTTATAACTTAAAATGAAACGAAAACAACAACAACAACCAAAGAAGAATAACTCCAGGAGGTTTTTTCAACTTTTATTTTTGTTTCTTCATTTCGATGTCGCTTGGGTTATAACTTTTGTTTTATTATCTTTTTAGGGTGAAATACATAAAAATACAACACACACATAATCACACATAAACTGTTATAGTTCCTATTATACAGTTTGCGAGAAAATTGAAAAATCGAGCAGAAAATGTCTGTAATTGAAAATTGAAAATAATTTGAACTTAGTGAAAATTAAAATTTTTTTGTTTGGGTTTTCTTCATAAATTTTTTATAAATGAATATTTTTGGGATTCACACGGAACCACAAATAATAAATGCTTCATGTTACGTAACTGTTTTTACTGTTTTTGGGTTACAGAGGAAGCTTATTTTTCTGATATTCGATTGAGCAGTTTTCTTTGCTGTATATGCTAATTTCTAATTGTAACCCTATCGAAGAACTGAAGGAAAATATCATTACCTTCAGCTTTTGTTAATTTGTTAATTACTATAAATTAGGAACATCCGAAGCTTATAATTGAAGATGACTATATGCGATTGTGGCACGCTTAGAGATTACATAAATAACTGCAATGAAATATGTAATAGTCTTTGAAATCGTACCAACTGAAGCTTCAAAAATGGAAAAGTTAACGAACCTTATACATTCCGTTTTTTTAGTGTAATAGCTGTGTTTATTAATATCACCGGTGGAATTCTGAAGAGTAAAATGTGTTTTAAGCTAGGCACTTTTCTGTTGAAGTGCCTCGGTTTTAACCGCTGTAACATTTGTTGTTAGTTCATTAAACTCCATTAAAAGATTACTTTATTTCGACGACATCGCTGACATCAAATGACTGGAGGATACCCCTACTTATGACAATGAATTACTTTGAAATGTAGCTAAAGCATATTAAGAAAATTGATGCTGTATAACTAAACACTTAGAATTGCATTGGAACGTACTCAAGATAGATTTCAATAATTAAACTTTTTAATTTAATGGAACACCCTGTCAGACCATTAAAAATTCATGTAACTGCTTAAGTACACTTATTTGAAGTAGCCTTAACAGCCTTTTTTTACTAACAATTGATTTTTTTAATCGAGTTTTCGTGGATGCTTCATAATTTTCAAAATATTTCCAAAAAATCGAAAAGCTCCTGTGGAATCTGTAACTTCCGGTGGACCGATTTCGGCCAAACATCATTATGATCTCTAAATTTATGAGAAAACTTACGTATGAAGTTTCATCCCTATTATTCAGTCAATCATTTAGACTACGCAATTTTTTAAAATTAATAATTTTGACTTTGGTGATATAGTTCTGAATGGCTGTCTCCAATTCTTCGAAAAAAAAAAAATTATGTCGATATCCTGGATTTACCGGAGATTTTCTACTTAAACCTTTTTTTAAATAAAAGAAAACTACACAGTTTAACTAGCTATAGCTTGAGTTTAATAAAACAATTAAAATTTTTATACTATTTATCGTAGGTACTTGACAAAACACACTAACACTTAATAAACACATTTTAAATTTGTCCAAAAAGTTTTCGATTCCGACTTGTTAGGTCATCATCAGGAGAGTAGATACTCTTGATGATGACCTAACAAGTCGAAATCGATCGATTGACTTTTTTAACTTTTTTGACAAATTTTTTAATTAAAATATTCAAAAATTTTATTTTTTGCGAAATAAAAAATCTAGTGTTTAATAAAATGTGTATTTATTTGTTTTAATATAAATACAAAAACCGACTTTGGCGGTTTAAAAAAATGGTTATCGAATCCAACAGGAAAATCGGGTTCTCACGAGCAGTTATTGTAAAGCGACAAGCGCTATATAGCACCAAACTAACTGCGAAAATAATTTTTTCAATTCAATATTTTATTACAGATTATTATGAAAAATTTCTATAAAGGAAAAACATATAATGAAAATTATTTGATAACAGAAATATTGATAATGATGTCACGATATACGTAAGATGGAAAACTTAGCTAATGAAATACGTGACAATTTTACAAAATGTGTATCGTAATATCGAAATTCATTACACACCACACGATTTATTTTTCACTACGGAGGAGATTATTTTTAATCTTTCATTCCCTGTGAACATGTACCCCCGTCAAGTTGGGTAATTGTAAAAACCTGTGCATTACCAACAACCAAATTATTCATATAATACAGGTTGTAATAAAAATATAAACTTTATACTCCACAACAGTTTTCATATGTACATATATCTTTTTTAAAGCATCTCTCTTTGCTGCTTACGTAGACAGTTTGTTTTGTCGATAATACCAAATACACATGAGGACGAAGCAAAAACTAAATTTTTCTTTCGCCTGTAGTTTACCTACAGTCAAATATTTTAGAAATTATTAACGAAATAACCTAAATGATAGATGTATATGAAAAACTAAAGCCAGACGTGAAAAATGATTTCTTATTTTTTTTGGAATTTCTTTTCAGACGGATGTTTGCAGTTCTGCACTGTCAGAGGTCATACCCGCTGTGTTGGAAGGGTCTGATGGATGTTTAATAACTTTAGGATATCCTGGTGCTGGTAAATATTATGATATCTTACAAAAATATAATTATTAACAATTCACAGAATTAAATTCCCTCAACAACGATGTTACTCGTATAACATTAGGAAAACAAATAAAATAATTTTCCCACTCCAGCCAGTCTATAGCAAAGTATAATTATTCAAATTAAACCATATAATCACAGGCAATTTTATGTAAATACTTCTTATTATTTGTTCTTTTAACAGTTTCCACTTTTCAATATCAATTTGTTTCTCCTCCTGATGATGATGATGAGTTTACGATGTTAATTAATCGGAATTACTATTTTCAGTTGTTGAAAAGTATAAGTTTCGTTCTATTTTAAAATAAAGTTGTAGTAAGAATACATAATTCAAAAAGTTTAAAGTTTAATAAAGTTAATGGAATATTTCAAGTTTCTGTTTTGTTTTACATTTAATATGTTTTGGGTAAACAAGGAATTAATATTTTGCACGGAACTATTCAATTTACTGATTTTGATTTATAAACTAAGCTATGTTGAATAAAGTTACTAAAGATACCAATTTAGATATCAATGACTATTTATTTAAAGTACAACAAAAATATATTTCATTATATTATCTTTAATTATCCTGTCGAAAAATTAGTCTACTTACATAAATCTCAATATTACTGTATTTTTACCCACCTGCACAAGCCACAGTTTCTTAGCACATTAAATGCATGCGTTGTATTATTGTTACATGCGATAGTTCTTGATAGATACACATTAAAAATTAATTATTTAATTTAGTTCTGTGATAATATTGCCTGCTTGTTCTAGATTTTAAACTTGTTTAATAAAATGGATTTGTATTGTATTGTTCAACAGAATTTATAAATGAAAGAATCTGTGCTCAACTTACGTATATACATACTATGATCTTCATTTTTATTTTGATTTTGTACGGATAAGACGTAAACTGAAAATTAACGAAATTTTTTTTATAAATATTTACATATTCTAGTGTCAGGAACGTGACGTATAGAAATTACTATCGATTATAAATTGTGTTAGACTTTCGGAAATTTTACATGGTTTTATTTAGTGTTATAATAGTAACTCTAAATAATAGCACACATACTTTAAAAAACGACCAAGAGAAGAATATTACTCGAGCGATATTATAATATTATGTGAGACCTCTAAAACTATCACGTCACATACCTAACTGTTGTATAATATACCGGTCAGGAATGCAACTTTACAACCTCGGAAAATGTACATTTCGTTTTCGTAGTGCTTGTATAATATTTTCCTCTAAATTTTAGTATATAAGAGTCACAATCAATGATTAATAAACGTCACAATCAGTAATTATTAAGAGTTACAACCAGTAACTATTGAGGATGACACACAATCAGTAGTAGGTAACTAACAAATACAATTAAAAATAAAATGTACAATAAATGTAAAATATCAACCTAATCCAATAAAAATGTCAACAAACTTATGAGTCGATTATTTTGAAAGTGGTTTAAGTTCATTTTCCAAAAAAAAAAAGTAGTTAATGGTAACACTAATCACACACAACTCTTATAATTCTTTTTATTTATAAACAATTTTAGTCTAGTATCATCAAAATCGCAATAATATTTTGTTCTTTGAAAATTAGCTAGTTAACGAAATGTAAAAAAAAAATTTATAGTAGTTTACATAAGTCCCCTTGAAAAAAATAACTTTGATGTGGAATGTTTTACGTAACAAAAATTGATAAAATGTATTAATAGAGTATGACATTGTAAATATTAAGCAGAAAATTATAAAAATGTACGTTCCTTTTCTACTTTTAAGTACAAAAACATGATGGAGTTATTAAAGTACATACCTCCTGTGCATCATGAATATTTTACAAACCTCACACCAAATACAAATGAGAAGAAAAAATAATATTAGATAATTTGATTTTTTTTTAATTTTCAGTATTCTAAGACAATGTTATTTTAATTTTGTAATAAATGAATTAATTTTACTATTAAATAAATTCATTTCTATTAAAAATCAGTATCAAGTTATAAAGCTGTTCTTTTTACTTTAAATTTTAAATTTACATCAAAAATAAAAAATTTACAATTTTTACTGTTTAATTTCTTTAAAATAATAATTCCAAGAAATTACATTTAAAAAATACTATTCAACGACTAAAAGAATTATATAACTAAACAATTATATTGGAGTTATATAAACATAATTGTGTAAATTTAAGTGAAAAAATCTTAAACAGTGGACTTATATATGCATTTTAAAAACAAAATGTACTTTTATTAATTTTGAAAATGGTTTAAGTCCATTGCAGGTTCATAAAATGTACACTATGTAATCCAACATGTTTAAGGTCACAAAAACACAAAAGCGACTTAATACCAGTTACCAATATTTGTAACTCAATTCAAACACAAACCCTTAAATATCTCAATATAAAAATAAATAGACTTAAACCACTTTCGAAAATAAACTGCTCATATAATAGTTAGAGTGAAGTGTTACTTTAAAATTTCTAATCTCCAAACTACTCTACACAACATAACTGCTAAAGCATCATTTTTATGCCAAATTCGAAATTTTGCATCAACCTAGATTCCTTCCAGTGGTACATTCATTCCAACGCTTCTCTTACATTTCGATCCCTTTTTTGTAGAACGTTTTATCTTTGGTATCAAAATAAGCTTTTGTTTGACACAAGCAGCGTTTTTCCTTTCTTAAGATAGTCGACGAATAAAATACCTTGCGCATTCCAAAATGTGGAGCGCATTCCGGATAATTCCGGAGTGTAGTGGTGGTTTTTAATTCGACGTGACCAGGTGACCACAGTGTGAGTAGATTACCAATGTGACACAGCTTTGTCATAGATAAATGTTCATGCAAAATAAATACTATTTTTTCTTAAGATGTTTTAAGCTTAAATTTTGAATGAACTTTTGTAACAGAAGTAATAACCAGTTTCGATCTGATAAGAGCTTGAAAAAATTCAATCATCTCATCAGGTCAAGGCGACTGAATATTACTACGTAACGATTACATTTTGTGTTCTATATATGTAGAGCAACCTTGTAATCGTAACTCTGAATTATATGACAACTCACTAAAGTTTATTCTTACAAACTTTTCACATCTCATTCACACTGGTTTTAATTCCAGTGCAATCGAAAATTTAAGCTTAAAATAACTTGTTTAAAAAGAAAAAATGTTTAAATAATTTAAAATTAAGATGTTTCTTAATATAAGTCAATATTTTTTTTGGAAATGTGTACGCCGAGAATGTCATTTGCAAAATTCCTTCATGAACCCTTTCCAACCGACCAAAACTAACTCTAACTGTATTTTGTAAAAAGATTAAGATAAAATTATAAAGAGGTCACAATAGAAATAAAAATATTATTAAATGTTAGTGCTGAAACTGGCGAGGGTTCATGTATAAACATGTTAGATTTGTGTCAGAGGAGGAAGGGGAGAACGGAAAAATCTTTAGCTCGTATTTTAATCCAAATTTCAACATACGTACAAATAGAATTTTATCCATTTTCGTTTGTCGCTTTAATCATACAAACCAAATGTCCATCAAAATGTTTCTCAATCGCTTGGTCTTACTCGGAAACCATTTCACCTAATTTTTGTAAACATCGTTTAAAATTAGAAGTATAAGAAAAAGACTCTTGCCCAACGACCAAAAATGTCCAAAAATAGAACTAATGAAAAACGCATTCGGATAGCAGCACTTATTATTATAATCACTTCTTGGCAAACCTTCCTTCCTAAAAGAAACAAACTCGAAACTCGTCTTCGCACCCAGGCGTAATAGCTGCGTCGACAAATTATTATGATACGTTTACGAGGACGATAAAAAGCAGCTAATTATTAGACAATCAGACCTTCTAGTTTTATTGTAAATAATTGTCGCATTTTTTGACACTTAATCCGAACCGGTTCGGATAGGCGGGATCTTATCGGTCCTATGACTCGCTACAAGGGCGATACTGCACTATAATGAATGTGAGCTTCCTGTTATGTTATTAAAGTTTTAACCTCTCCATTATTAACCATTGGGTAAAACCCACCTAGCAAACTTTTAAATAATGAAAACTAGTGGAAAATGAAATAGTACGAGATTAATAAAACGTATTTGACATTTCAAATTTTCATATTTGGCTTGCTGAAATAGTGTTTAGTTCGGTTTGTTAATCCGTTTAGACGGGGTCCTTTGTTTCCAAAAGGGTTAAACCGTATTTATCTATTTTTTCGTGGTATGTAATTCTTTTGTTTTCTTAAAACTATTGTGAGCACTTTTTTATGCAATTTTTTGAACAAACACAATTTATTTTTTCACCATAAGTTAATTAAAAAAATAATTATTAAACTTTTCTTATTTTTAAATAAATTATATTTTTAATTTTAAAATGCTTGTTTTTGATATTTTTGTAATATTTTATAGCCATAGATTTATGGCTTTTAAATATGGGTTGGTATTCTACTCATGGTTAGTACATAATTACGTATAAGTGTACATAGTAATGCAGGAATTCATTTTTGTACTTCGGAGGAATGTCACGCGGAACTGGGCCATTTGCCATCGAATTATAATGAAATTTTAATAAATAAATAATGGTTTTTTAGCTCTAATTTGATTTTTTGATTATTATTACTTTAGCTTTCAGAACCTTTAATTATATAAAGTATAATAAATCATTTTTTTTTACAAAAGAATAGCAAAGGATATCTACGTGAAAAAATGGCGTACATTTAGAAAGCCTTGATTTCTTTGTTAATTTTATAGCACAAAAAAGAACAAGAGCGAATTCGACGAGCGAATCAAAACACCGAAAACCTGCAATATAAACACAATTAAATTTAGAGTCGGCGAAACAATGTTGCCAACTGTTTTTTATATATATTTACGTTGGTAACGCCTCAACGTCATGTGTGAAAAACATAAAAGATAGACAACTTTTATAATTTTAAAAATTTTATTATTATTTTTATTATTCGAGTATGCTAACTTTTAGAATTCATTCTGACATAGATAAACTATGTCGTGATTATGTCGTTTGTGGTTGTTTTTTATCGCCATACGCCAAAGCTCTTGTTCTGTTAGCTACAGCGATACCGCGGGGATATATTTTTTGATTCGTCGACGCTCGTCGCTGTCACTCTTGTTCTGTTTCGAGCTTATAGAAAATGTTTTTTTGTAGTAAAGATGATTTATAATATTTTTGATAATGGATCCGAAAACGTTTCGAAAGCTAAAGTAATAATAATAAAAAACTGCATTAGAGCTAAAAACCATTATTTATTTATTTATCTAATAAATCTCAATAAAACAATTTAAATTATAATGAAATTTGATATGGTGATGATATTTCGAATTTATTTTAAATACTTAAAATTAAAAACAAAATATTAGTTTAAAATTTATAGCTATATATAAATTAATTTATTTTAAAAATAGTACTATTATGATTCCAGCAGATGTGTTGATAATCCAAATTGGTTAACTTTGCATTTTTACCGAATAGAAAAAAAATTTAAAAAAAAATGGTTAGGTATGTTAAAATTTTTCGACAAAAACAATTACAAACTGTTTACTTACCAATTCCACAAACAAAATGTTAACACCGTATACAAAAAATAAACTTAATATCAATGTCGTTGTCACAAAGCTCTAGAGAACATGAAATGAAATGCAAATTATTTCAATTCTCCAGATTGTTTACCTACGCTGAAGGCTTGTCACACATTTTACGCGTAAGAAAAAGAAAATTCTTTTCATGAAAGATGAAATGTATATGACATGTCTCACACTTGTCGTCGAACGTGTACTGCAATTGAATAAAACATTTGTTGAATTTATATGTCTTATCATTAATTAACCATTTAGTCAACATACCATCAAATTTCGACCAATTGTTTTCTATTTTATTTTAGGAAAAACGTATATCTTTGACAAACTTCTAACTGGAATATTTTAGTCGACCATCCAGTGAAATCAAAGGTCCATATTTTTGAAAAATTAGCCATTGCTTTTGTGTAATGCTATATAGGTATAAGGTACAAAGTGGTGTGTAATGTACTATTATGGTTTTATTTAGACATTGCAGGTATAGTAAATATGTATAAACGAAAGTTTCTTTATGATTTAAAATTTAAATTAATTGTAAAACCGTAATGAACAGTTTGTTAAGAATGGTTGGTATTTGGAGGACAAACATGGATCGATTTTCTATCTAAATAGGCCTTATCGCTATCCGGAAGAAACAACCCGAATAATTCTAGCTTTTACTAATGCATCTGCGATTTTTCGTCCCGAATCTTTCAGAATATTTTCGATTTAAATACAAAAGCAATAACAGCACCAACAACAAACAAAACATATCACAAACAATTGTAAATTGAATATCCTGTCGCAAAAAGCAAAAAAGGATATTGATGAAAATATCTCCATAAATATATCTATTTCAAAAACCATGATATTTCAATGCTGCGTTATTGAATGTTTAAAAATTCAAAAAATGTTCCTTTTTCTTTATCCTATCTTATCCTATCCTATCCTATACCTAGCAGATTTATAGAAACATATTCCTTTGGTATATCGCTCTAGTTAAATTCGAATAAAAACACAAAATAAAATTATCATCTACAACCCCCGAGGATAGATTGACACCCTTTATATATTTGATATGTTACACACAGAGGAGTAAAATAAGCATAATTTAAATCATGATAAAAATTAAAGACGAAGATAAAAAATTTACATATTTTTCATATGTGTCGATGTGTGTGTACACAATTTTTCTTCTGTTTATTTTTTTTAACCTAACGGAATATAATAATATCAGTTGAGTCTGAAGAAGGGAGGTTGAGGTAGCGGAAAGGTTTCTATTTCCAGCTATTCAACAAAACTTTGTAAATTTTCCATGTTTTTCTATTTTATTATATAAAACAAAAAGTTGTGCTTTTTAATGAGAAACCAACAGTTTAGTGTTGTTGTAATTCTGATTATGTATAAAACCGCACGGGATTAGGTTACTTTGAAGCTGTTCTATGTGTATCTAGTACTTAAAATAATAACATTTATTTTTATTTTTCTAGGGCAAACAAAAACAATGTTTGGATCAATCGCATCGGTCGCCAACGAATTAGGAGCCATACCGTGTGCCATTTCATGGTTGTATAAAGGTATAAATGAGAAACGTCAAAAATCTGGAGCACGATTTTCCGTTCGTGTCAGTGCTTTAGGTGTGAATGCAACCAAACCTGGTTCTACATCAAAAGACTTGTTAGCCGCACATGCGACAGGTAATTAAAATTTAAAATTCATATTATGTGCATAAAAAATATTTTGAAAGGTTTTTGACTGATCACTCTATTATGTGACCTTCCCCCATTTTTATTATATTTCTACATCAAAAATTCGGGCAGACACGTAATGCATCATTTAAATTTAATCTAATAAATAATTTTATGTTTTGTAATAGAACAGGTCGTAAAATAATTTAGGAGGGTAAAAATATATATAAAATTTGTGGGCGCACAAATGGACTACACGATGAGCTTTTAATTAATAGTATCCGTTTAAATAAAAAAGGCGTGTTGTTCGAATAAGTCCCCGGGATACGAAAATTGAATAGGCGTGAGAATTATCTACAACTACTGTATATTTATCCTATCTCATTAAAATAAATTGTCTAACATTAAAAATAGTTTGAATTGATTAAAGTATTGGCAATAATCATCATCAATCAAAAATCAATTATCCATATTATTATTGTATCGGAATGAATGATATTTGGTTATACACAAAAGTTAAACTTAGACAAAAATGTTTATAAATAATTAATAAGATACGGATTATGGGTAGACGAGTAACAAATAAATAAGTAAACATAATAAATAATATCCATTTACAATCCCTTGAATTACGGACAAATCAATCAATCAAAAATTAATCCGTAAGATCAAATTTTATAGAATTTAGAGAGGGAGGCCGCATTCAGTGTCGTTGTGAACCGGCAAATAGAAATTCTATTACTGTATATGTGGTTGCAATAGAAACCTCGCTAAAATCAAGGAAAACAAAAACAATCTTATTAATGGAATTTTGCAATGTTTAAATTCGATCAATAATTCAATTGTAATAGTTTTTTATTTTGAATTCAACATCACAGTGGAATGAAAGCTTTCGATTCGGTTTTTCTCAACATTAAAAATTTAAATCTATACGAGAAGTAAAAGTTATACATTTTATTCTTATATTGTTAATCTTCTTTCAGATAATTTATTTATTGAGTTTTCCTGTTAATAGATAACAGTATTATCTTAGTTAGTCTAATTCTATAATACTCCATAAAAAATCTATACAACCATATGTTATATGTATATGTACTACTCGTATACAGATACAAGCGTATAGGTACAATACATACCCTCATTTCTACCAATTCAAAGATTTAATAATTTATTTATTTTAAGTTCTAACTTGTATAAATTGTTTGTATTATTATGTGTACGTACTCGTGCACAACATAAAGTTTAGTTTTAATTTTCATCTCTATAAAATATTAAGAAAATTTTTAAATGAATTCTAAATTATTTTGTTCAAACCAAACATAAATTTTTAAATATGTATATAAAAAGCTTTTTACTGCTGTTTAAAAGTTGTTTAAAAATAATTTTGAGTTAATGAAAATGTGAACCAGAATATTTTGTTTTCGGCATAAAATTGATTTATTTGTTGGTAAAATATACAGCTACCAAACGTATTTGAGAAATTTGCTGTATTTTATGAAATCGATAATTAAAATTAAGAACTGGTTTGGGATCATAATTTATAGATATTTATGGTACTCGTATTATTTGTTTTACTTTTGTAGAAAAGGATAAGCCAAAATTTTACAAATTACATATGCAGTTCCAAATAGATTTTCAAGTGTATTTTATTTCCAATTTACAATAACGAAGTGGTACGGTTATGTGATCGTGTAAACAGTCAAAGTTAAGTTCTTTTGTCATGACTATTTGCTTGCAATTTATAATTGCTGCTTGGGAGGGTTTGTGTTTGTATCAAAAACACCCGTGTTTGTATCAAAAACATCGAGGGAATACAATGTAACTCGAAAACCTTTCCGTAGTTTCTTTATTTCTTTCTTCATTAGGGCCTTTGTTTTATAATGATATCTCGAAGTATCAATATTGCATTCATGGTTTTGCCTCTAGTGTTGCTTTTCAAATGAATTTGCAAGTTTTCAGTCGTCCTTGACAGAACTGATGGATCCGTTAATTATTTGTGTGCAAAATACATCGGCAGGAGTATTACCGTAAGCGTCACACGCCAATTTCGTTTCTTCTCTTAATAAACACATTTCACTGAACATTTGTTCTTTTATTTCGCAAAAAATTAAATTTGCCAAAATTTTAAAAAATCACTCGTTCGATTTCGACTTGTTAGATCATTATCAGAAGTATCTACTGAATTGTAAAAACAAAAATCTAATTATATTAGGAAAAGAAGGAGGAAAAAAAATTAAGCAATAAAAATTAATCTGTTGACCGGGACAACCATCTGTAGTTTTTACGGTTTTTTTTTTTTGATTTTTATAATAGGTTAGGTTAGGTTAGGTTAGAGTGGCTGCTATCGCACACTTAGGCCAGTAGTGGCCCATTGTGATACCACAGGATCCTATCTCCCCTTTACTCCCGTTGAAACCATCCAGAGCTACTTATGTAGCGTAAAATATCTCGCACTCTACAGCCCGCGAGTTCCGAAAGGCTGTCCATACTGTACACACCTAAGTACTTATGCCTTCTGCCTGATAGTGCTGGACACGAGCATAGGAAGTGATCCAACGTCCTCCTCCTCTTCGTCCAAACAGCTTCTACAAAAGTCATTAGTCTGTAGACCCATCCTTCTTGCATGTTCCCCAAAAAGGCAGTGTCCTGTCAGTATCCCTACGACCAATCCTAACTCTCGTTTTCCTAGGGATACTAGTGCCTTGGAGCGCCGCAGGTCCAGTTTTGGCCAAACCTGTTTTGCTACCCTGCACGTGAGAGAGTTGGTCCACCTCTCATTTGTCAAGGCAATTGCCTGCTTACTGAGCGCCAATTTGAGTGCTGCTATAGGCCTCCCCAGACCCGCCCTTCCCGGCTGTATCTGGAGAGTCGTGCCGTACCTAGCTAGTTCGTCCGCCCTGCAGTTTCCCGTGACGTCCGAGTGACCAGGGACCCAGACTATCTGGATACTGAAATACTCGCTCATCTCGTTAAGAGATGATCGGCAATCCAGCGCCACCCGTGACTTCAGACAAACCGCCTCCAGCGACCTGACCGCTGCTTGTCTGTCCACATAAATTGCGATATCCCTCACGGATACCACATTATGCTTCAACCATGTCACGACTTCCCCTATCGCCACCACTTCAGCCTGGTACACGCTGCAGTAGTCAGGGAGACGAACGGAAATATTAACGTTAAGCTTCTCACAGAAGACTCCGGCTCCTACCTTGCCGTCTAGCTTAGAGTCGTCCGTGAAAAATTGCAGTGCCTCGTTTTCCAGTATTGATCCGTTCCTCCAAGATTCTCTCGAAGGACAGATGGTCCGGAAACCTTTATCGAAGCACAACGTTGGCTTAATATAATCTAGATTCGCCAGTTCTTCCCTTAGCGATCTAGTTATCGTCGAGTGTCCCGCGTGAAGACACTTCCACTGAGAGACAGCCGAGAGTCTCGTAGCCACATTGGCTGCTATCTGTTTACCAAAAAATTTGATTGGAAGAAGGTGGAACATAACCTCCAAAGCGCGTGTAGGTGTTGACCTAAGCGCCCCGCTTATAAGCATGCAGGCCGTTCTTTGCACCTTTTCCATCATTTTTATATATGTTGCCTTCTCCAGAGCTGGCCACCACACGCCCACCCCGTACGTCAGCACTGGTCTTACCACTGCCGTATAGAGCCAGTGCACCAGCTCTGGTTTCAGACCCCATTTCTTACCTATGGCGTTCCTACACGAGTAAATGGCTACATTAGCCTTATTCACCCTTTCCACAATGTTAGGCTTCCAGCTGAGCTTACTATCCAAGATTATGCCCAGAAATCTTGCTCTGTCAGCAAAAGCCAGTCTAATGCCGTTCACGGTAGGAGGGCTAACTACCGGAATTTTATACTTCTTAGTAAATAGTATCAGCTCAGTCTTGGAAGGGTTGATCCCTAATCCACATTTGCTGGCCCATTTCGTAACGATCAGGAGCGCATTCTACATAACGTCCCTAATCGTACCCAGATATTTGCCAGAGACAGCCATCGCTACATCATCTGCATATGCTACAACCCCTATCCCCTCTCTCTCCAGTTCCAACAGCAAACCATTCATCACCACACTCCAAAGAAAGGGGGACATTACACCTCCTTGAGGGGTTCCTCTAACCACCCGCCTTCTAATGGTGGCCTCCCCCAGTATTTTTATAATAAATAAGCGGGGATTCCAGGTAGACAATTAGTCGAGAGAGAGAGAGAGAGAGAAACGTATCTCTCTCTTTTCGTTAAGGATATTTTGGTTAAGGAATATGGATTTACGAATTTCGTTCGTAAGATTCTAAGGTATCTAAACGTTTGCTTTTGGGTTGTATATGTAATACGTCTAAATTGTTTAAGCTAGCTGTATGATTTTCTAAAGTTAAATGATTATGGAAAGTTGATTGATTGCAACCAGATAAATGTTCTTTAGCTGTAACTCTAAAATTGCGCCCAGTCTGACCAATATAGGAGAAACTACAATCATTTCAATTAATGCTATAACCACCAGACTTGGAAAGGCCATCAATTCTAGGTTTATTGTTAGAAACGCTTTTCTTTGTTGTGTTATTTTTATAAAAAGCAACGCTAATACGAGGGTGGCCTTTTATATTTCGGGATTGGACAACCCTAGTGTTGCAATCTGGCAACTGACAGCTTTATCGTAAAGTTTGACATTTTTGAGATTATACGTACTCAGAACGTTTTGACATTCGAGCACTATTTGTGTTGTTGTTTACAGTACTCATTAACTCAACATCTCGACGAAAAAATGAAATTAAATCGTGAACATTTTCGTGCGATTATTTTTTACAACTTTCGACGTGGATTAAGGCAGCAAGAGTGCATGGATGAACTTAATTCAATTTTTGGCGATGAAGCTCCGTCAAGGACCAGTGTTTATCGATGGTATTAAGACGAATTTCGTGAAGGTCGTCCAGAATCAGTTGTTGTTCCGGAAACCATTGATGCTGTGCGCGAACTGATATTGCGTCATGTGACCTATCGTGAGATTGAGACAATCTTAGGCATTAATGGGACCAGCATACATTCAATATTGCATAAACATTTGAATGTCAAAAAAATTTGTTTGCGTTGGATGTCACACAATTTGTCAATCGCTCAAAAAAAGGCTCGTGTCGATTGGTCGAAAGAAAAGCTCAAAAAATACGATCGCGGTGCTTCAAAACACGTCTATGACATAGTGACAGGTGATGAATCGTGGATTTACGCGTATGAGCCCGAAAGTAAACAGCAGTCGACTGTATTAGTGTTTCAAGATGAGCCGAATCCAACAAAAGTTGTTCGCGCACGATGCACTTGCAAGCAAATGATCGCCTGTTTTTTCGGAAAAAATGGACATGTCGCAACCGTACCACTAGAACAACGCAGAACAGTCAATTCTGAGTGGTACACAACCATTTGTTTGCCAGCTGTCTTCCAAGAAATCAGGAAAACCAACTGCCGAAGACGGATCTCACTCTTCACCACGACAATGCGAGCTCTCACACATCGGCTCAAACAACTGCATTTTTGAGCACTCAAAACATCGATTTGATGAGTCATCCGCCGTATAGTCCTGACTTGTCACCAAATGACTTCTTTTTATTCCCGTAGATACCTCAATCAGAGTAGAAAAAGTGCTTCGACAATTGGTTCAAACGCATGCAAAAGTGTATAGATCTTCCTGGGGAATATTTTGAAAAACAATAAAGCGATTTTCGATGATTAATATTTGTTTTTGTTCTCTAATCCCGAAATATAAAAGGCAGCCCTCGTATTGGTATAATCAGACACGATCGTTCTGTGTCATAATATTCTAAATTAAATAAATTAAAATTAAATCCATATAAAGAAAACATAAAATTTGAGTGATTAGTTTAATTAATATCATTTATTCTAAAAGAAAAAGTTTAAACTACAATAATAATAATAATTAATAATAAATTTAATAATTAATAGAAATTTAAGTTTATTTTTGTTGACGTATTTTTTGGCGCGAATTCAACATGAGCTCTAATTGTGAGAAGTGTCTCAAGGGAATATCCAAAGCGCGGTTTCCTGGTGTTAAATGTGGAGTTTGTGCGAGTCTATTTCATATTAAATGTGCCGGCATATCTGACGAGGTGTTCAGAGAACTTAATTGTGGTTCTACTTCGTGGCTGTGCCCTGATTGTCGCAGCAAATCCAACAGTTCCATCTTGGATGATATTGGCGATGCCAGTCACAATCCAAATTTACTCAACAACGATACCCCAGCTTTAAGCGATGTGGTTATTATCCTGCAAGCAATGAAAAACCAGTTAGACGCGCTTGAAGCCTCAGTAAGTTTCTGCTGCAAAGCACTGGATGACGTAAAAATTTCAATTGAGAAGCTAACCAAGGAGAATGAAATTTTAACAAACAAATATCATCGCCTTGAAAACGAGTATAAAAAACAAGACATCCGTATCTGCGAACTGGAGTTTAAATGTGATGGTTTTCAGCAACGCGAATTGAATTCCAATGTGATTGTTGCTGGTCTTCCGGACAATTCGAGAGATCCAAAGGCTGTAGCTGAGGAGTTATTGAACCACTTACAATGCCAGGAATTAGTATTCAATATATCGAGTTGCGAATACATGTCGTCCAACAAATTTAATAGACAAAATTCACATAAAAGTAAATTTGGTGATGTCAAATTAATCATGAAATTTAAAGATCAAGTTTCCAAAACTAAGGCGATGCAACAAAAAAAGCGTTTAAAACCTACACTATATGCCAACGAAATTGGATTTAAATCGGAACAAAATATTCAGTTATATTTTCGCGACCATCTCACATCTTTACGTCACTCATTATTTCGCGAAGCACTTAAACTCAAAAAGTTATCAAAATATAAATACCTGTGGATTTCTGAGGGCAATATACTCATCCGTAAATCTGAAGGAGCTACCATCAACAGGATCCAGTCAAAAGCCGATATCCGTAAACTTGAAACATTACACCAGAACAGTGAGCAGGCCCTGGATTCCTGAAATTAATTATGAAGCACAAATAAGTATAACTCTATATTATTTATTAAGACCTGTTAACTTCCATTCTCTAGTCTCGCATAATTATAATACTAGTTTAAGCCCACAATTTTTCACAACAAACTACATTTTCTTCTTTTTATTCACCACTCTTTTGTTTTTAATCACCACAGTTTCATTTCATTGTACTTTCCACAATTTATCACAATTTATTATTAACACTTATATAGTTTTTAATCTTAAATTAGTGACACATCTGTTTTTATTAATGTTTTCATTTTTATTTTTGGTCACTGTCAAATTTTATTATATCAGATTTCATTTCGAATTTTATGTTAATCTTACATTTCATATACATTTTCATTGTAAAATTACTTTAAAACCCTACAAATGTTATTTTATTCACCTTAAGTTCTACAATATTAGTTTGAATCCTTGCTATTTTATTTTATATCGACCTAATTTTAAATATTTTTTATTGTTCTTACTACCATTATTATTAATGCTATTATTATTATTATTGTTTCATAAACTATTTCTTATTTTCATAAATATTACATTTCTACTTCATAACTCAGTAATTTTAAGTCTTTTTTTGTTAACACTTTTAGGACTTTTAGGCGCATCTAATATTCTATTAGTTAATTCAGACTGTTCTTTTTGTATGATACTTCCGTGTATTCATTTTGGAATATCTGCATTACCTTCGTGTGATGTAATAGCTTTGAATTCGATATATCAACAGATGAATATAACGTTAACTTTGCAAATTAATTGGCTGTCTGATCTTTATTTGTTACAATTATCTGCTTATTTAGACGTATTGATTGTATTTGTAATTTATTTTTCAGTACATTTCTCGCGATTCAATAACCTTTTCAGTTTTTATGGATAATTGTGATTTTGCGGATTTTTTAATTGTACATCAAAATGTTCGAAGTCTTCGAAGGAATTTTGACGTACTGGTTGCCAATATTAATGCATATAACACAAGGCCCTCGTTTATATTTTTAAGTGAAATTTGGATTCACACTAATGAATTGTCTTCATATAATTTAAATGGTTATACGTTGTTCGGTGCGTGCAATGATTCGTATAGAGCAGGTGGTGTTGCCGTCTTTTTTGACTCAAATTTAGATTGCTCAGTTAGTGCCCATAACTTACCATCAGCCGATATCATAAAGGTTGAGTGGAGATTTTCTTCTGATTTATATGTCTTTTTATGCATCTATCGACTTCAATCTACAGCTGTGAGTGTCTATGTTCGGGAAGTGGCCGAGGTTTTGGGCAGTATTAGGTCAAAAAATCTGTTTGTTTTTGGAGACATTAACATTGATATTCTTGGGTTTCCAAGCAACAGCATTGATTATCTAAACCTTATGTCATGTTTTGGGCTTGAGTCATTGATTTGTACTCCCACGCGGGTTACTGCTTCTTCTTCAACGTGTATTGACCACTTTTTTGCTAGACTTAGGTCTAATGATCTTTCAGGTATAAGAACATCGGCTGTGGACTTAAAAATTTCTGACCACCACTTGATTGAGATACGGTTTAAGGCTTCTCAGATACTGTTACCAAGGTCTAATTTGAACCAAAATTCCACGAGAAGTAGAAAGAAACTCAATCTGTTGTTGTTATATGAAAGGTTGAATCATATGGACTGGGGGTTCATTTTTAACATCGACAATCCATCTCTAGCTCTTGAGGTATTTTTGGATAATATTTTTATTATCTTGGAACGCTGCTACACTTATTGCTCGTCTAAAATTAAACGCCTGCAGCCTTGGATCTCCTTTGACCTTGCGCAACGTATTAATAAAAGGAATAAACTGCGGTCCAAGTTAAATAAGCGTCCTGATAATGCAGTACTTCGTGATAGCTATAACAGAATGTGCACCATAATTAATGTAGATATCAAAAATGAAAAGGAAACCTATTATTCTAAGCGTTTTTCTGCTAACCGCGGTGATATAAAAAAAAATTGGATTTTAGTGAACGAGATTCTGACTCGTAAACCTAAAACTTCACTAGTCAAATCTATTTTAGCACAGAACGGAGAACTTCTTACGAGTGATCTAGAAATTGCTAATGAGTTTAATTGTTATTTTTCTAGTGTTGCTAAAGATTTAGGTGCTAAATTTGACTCTGTCAACACGTCATCTAGTTTCAATTTGCCTTTTGATTTCGGTCCGACAACGTTTTTTATGACCCCAGTATCTAGTTATGAAGTTTTTTCAATCATTTGTGCTTTAGAACCTAAATACTCAATTCAAAATGTTGGCCTGAGTAATTATATATTAAAAGTCATTGCTGGGCATATTAGTCCCGTTCTTGCACACATTTTTAACCTTTCCTTTGAGTTGGGAGTTGTACCCGATCGACTGAAAACAGCAACTATAATTCCCCTTTTCAAGAATGGTAATCGCCTTGATAAAGTTAATTATAGACCTATTGCCTTGCAGCCAGTAATCCTAAAAGTTCTTGAAAAGGTAGTTAAAAATAGGGTTTCCAATTTTTTAGATAAAACGGGTGTGCTGAGTATCCATCAACATGGTTTTCGTCATGGTATGAGTACCGAATCGGCCTTGTTAGATTTTCTAAATACAATCAACACTGGTTTAAATAAAGGTAATAGCTGCGGTGCTTTATTTATTGATACAGCTAAAGCCTTTGATATGGTTGATCACAAGCTTCTGCTATCTATTATGTATGATATAGGGTTTAGAGGAGTGGCAAATAAGTGGTTAGCATCGTATTTAGATGGTAGATCGGTGAGAGTTAAGATAAATGATAATTTAAGCGATCCGAAATTTATTGACGTTGGTGTTCCCCAGGGTTCAGTATTAGGCCCTCTGCTGTTTCTCATTTATACAAACTCCGTATTTAAATTGAATCTTCATGGTTATTCAACCGGGTTTGCTGATGACATTGCTCTGGCTTACTGTGGGAATTCTCCCAGCAACGTTATTTCGATGATCAATTCTGATTTAAAAGTTTTACTCTCATGGTTCGACAAACATCGCCTGATCTTAAGCCGGAAAACTAAATTCATGTTGTTTAAATTGTCTGGTAGCTTTAATACGTCTATTTTGCCGCGGGTGACTAATCACAGCAGGTATGATTGTGCGTCTAGTGGTTGCCACTCTGAGTGCTTTGATATCGAACAAGTTGACTCGTTTAAATATCTTGGTGTTCACTTGGATACTTGCCTTAATTGGAAAACGCATGTTAATTCAGTCCACCAGTATCTGTCATCAACTGCTAGAATTTTCTACCTTCTTCGTGATTATTGTCCTCCGTCGGTTCTAAAAATAGCTTACCGTGCGCTAGTTATGGCTAAATTGGAATATGGATTGTCGTGCTGGGGTGGTTGTTATGCTGCAACTTCGTATCCTTTATATGTTCTACAGAAAATGATTTTGAGAATATATCTAAAGAAACCAAGAACTGAACCATCATGGAATTTATTCTTTACGACGAATATTTTGCCGTTGAAACATTTGTATGTTTATAAGGTATTGAGAGTTTTTTTTAATCGAAGTGGTCAACAAATAATGAGAAGCGATTTTCGTTACAATTTTCGCGGTAACCATCAATTTCTTTGTAACATCCCAAGATTCTTCAATGACCACTTCCGACGCTCTATTCTGGTCGCTGCACCAACCTTTTTTAATGCGCTACCAATTTACATTAGGAAGGACATTCATTTGAAGTCCTTTTTACCTAGAGTTAAACAATGGCTATTTGAAACTGTTGATATCTCCTATTTATTCAGGGTTATTACATAAAACTTGATGTATTTAGTCACATATTATGAAGTTGAAATTTAGTAGTAAAAGTAGTAGTAATGGTAATGGTAGTAATAGTATTAGTATCTTAGTCATTTTATTGTAAGCTTTTATCACATTTTATTCTAATTTTAATCATTTAATTTTGTAAATATTAGGATTATGTTGTATTTTTATGTATTACGCGAATTTGCTTCTGCCGTTTTTTCGGCACAAAATTCGTTATATTTTTTTGTTATAAATAAATAAAAAAATAAAAAATAAATGTTGCTAATTTGTTAGCCAGTTTTTCCTATATACCATGAGCGACGCCAATTTTCTCGCGTTGGAATATCCGGTGAATAAATACCCGTTAAAGTTTTACGCTTTAGCTTTTTATTTAATAACTTTAATAAAGTCTTAGTTGCATATCCGTTATTCGTTGCTATTTGTAGAATTATATTAAGCTCTATGTAATAATTTGAATTTGTCAAAGGGATGTTTATTAGTCTATCTATGAGTGAGTGGAAAGCTGACATTTTAATATAATGGGGATGGTTTGAAGAATTAGGGTTAACAGCGTCTGTATATGTTGGTTTCCAATACATTTTGAAAACTATAGTAGAATTAATCCTGGTTATTGTTATATCTAGAAAATTAATACATTTATTTTCTTCTTTTTCCGACGTAAAAATCAATGGTGGGATATGGAATTTTTTGCCTTTTCCTACTATATACTAACTAAATTTTTATTTTTACAAATCAGTAGGTACTCTTAACGATGATCTAACAAGTCGAAATCGATCAGGAGATTTTTAAATTTTTTGGACAAATTTATTAATTAAAATATTCAAAAATTTATTTTTTTGCGAAATAAAAGAAAGGTGTTTAATAAAATGTGTTTAGTGTGTTGCGCCAAGTGCCTACGGCAAATAGTGTTAAAAGTATTTGTTTCTTCTCTTTCTAGATATTGGAAACTCTGCCCATTTAGCTAATGCTTGTTTTAGAGTCATATTTTCCTAGAGAGACGCTAACCCTTTCCTAAGTTGTTTTCTGTTGGTGTGTTGCGCCAAGTACCTACGGCAAATAGTGTTAAAAGTATTTGTTTCTTCTCTTTCTAGATATTGGAAACTCTGCCCATTTAGCTAATGCTTGTTTTAGAGTCATATTTTCCTAGAGAGACGCTAACCCTTTCCTAAGTTGTTTTCTGTTGGTCAAGAGTAGGCGGCCGAAATAATATGGTTGTTTAGTTTGATCCACCGCTCGCTCCAGCCCCTCTCGTTTTAGCAGGACTTTCTATTCTTCAGTCGGTCATCCAGATGGTCCTGGCGTTGGTGTTAATTGACGCGATCTACGCCCTCCTGGTTAGAGATCTTACAAACAGTAACATTAGTAGTAATTTAATAACCACGATTTAAGACCATTGGCTAGGTTAGGTTTCAGTGGTTGATACCACTCAATCACGCCACATCATTACCCCTTCACCAATTCACCTACTCACACAATTACAGTATACCACCTGCACATTGCAAGCTCCATGCCAACCTGTGGCGCTGAATTCTGCACTCCATCAGAGGATCTCTGTTGTATTAATTAACGTCACCGATCGTAATCGATGGCGAAAATTCAATTTGCATCTAGCCTCTGATTGGATTCGAACCCAGTACCTCGCTTTCCAAGTACCGAAGCTTTAAACCACTGCACCACTTGTCCAGTAGACCATTGACTAAATAACGTGGACAATATTAGTATTAGTTTTTAGTAAATAATGTGCAAATGATATCTATCCATGACAATATTCAGATTTTATATTAAATGTATTCTATATATATTGGTATACACTACACATATATCATTTTTAAATATTTGCATAACATTACACATCAATTTAAAAGCGAAAATGATAAAATCGAAATTATATATCATCTGTTCAAGATAAATTATGTTAGTATTCACATGTATGTGCAAAACATTTTTGTAAGTACATATAACGTATACGTTAATCGAAATTTCAATACGAGTAGCGAGTACAATTGCTATTATTCTAACGACGAGTTTTTTTGCCACTTTATTTATTTATTTTCGATCCCGAAAAAAAATCTAAATATAAAACGGATATGTACTTTCAGGACAAAGCAAAAGTGTCCCAGCTTTTATAGACATGTTACTTTTCACACACAAACAAACATACACACAAACAAAAAATGTTTCTTCGTTTTTTGCTACTTTCTTTGAGGCAATAAAAAAAGAAATTCACGTATTTTTTTCTGTTTTCCTCATCGGCATCATCCCCCTATTCCAATTTTTATTTTACTGTGTGTCGAAAAATTCGTGTTAAATAAAATCATTTCGATGTTTCTTAAATCACAGATGTGCTTCACTCGTTCTCCCTGCTTAAACTAAGAGAAAATCGTATAAGAAAAATCTGGAAGACGCATTTAACTTTCGAATTTATGACACTTTTGTGTGATTGTCATAAGGCAATCGAGTTGGAAAATAAAGATTAACAGATGTATTTTCCTCTTTATTTGGGTGAAGAAAGTGTCGGTACTTTCCAAGATGTATAAAAAATAATACTAACAATGACCAATTAAAGGAAAGAAATCAGGTTTTATAGCTTTGTATTGGAAATAAGCAATAATCGTTTTCCAACTGAATCTTTTGAAAGGCAGGATGATGAATTGTTAATTATCAACAGATATTGGTATTGAATTGTAATTAGGTCAAATTTACTTTCAATGTAATTGTAACTGAACATCTAAAATATTTTTTTTTGCGTAAAAATTCAATTACTAATCTCCCATTTCGCGTAATTTTGTAGAGAGAATAAGTTCGTATTGTAATATTTTGTCGTGAATTAGGCAGTATGTATATGTTTATACATTGCCAATCATATCGATGACTTACGGCTGTATGTCCATAACGTAGACCATCTACGCGTTGCACAGCTTCTTGTCCTCATGTTGAACTTTACTTCAACAGTGGCTGCTACATAGTTGTGTTTAATTTTTATCACCGATCGTAATCAGATGGTGAACAATTTTTTTCAGTGTGCCATTGGCCAGCAACACGAAACTATTTTATATACTTAAAATAATTATTAGGGCCTAAATAATAATAGATAAGGAAATGGGCTCGTTTATTCAACGGAGAGTCACTATTGATGTTTTATTTTGAGCTGTGTTATTTTGAGAAATAAAATATTAAAAGTCAGTTTAGGATTCAGTTTTGTTCGTTTGCGAATTTTCCGTAGCAAAAACCAATGTTTCATCATATTTGTCATGTTTATCAGTGCTGATTTAAATCAAGTTGGCTTTATATAAATCTCAAAAATTGGAAGATTCATATAAATCACGTTTGGATTACAATTACTATTGACAAGTAAGCCACCTGTGATGAATAATTTCTTTTTGCACATACAAATACAGATAAATCCTAAATTGGCCACTAATATTTTATTTCTCAATTTTTTGGTTCTGTCGAATAAGTTTTTATCGTTTCCTCAGTATTCCTTTCAATTTATATGGAAAATAAAAAATGTTCCATCTGTGCTTCCATAGTACAATTAAATAACAGAATATAACATTTTTGGTCCAATAATTATCAGAGATGGCTCTGTTTGATTGTTATACAGGTGTTCTGAAGAGGGGTGATTATGGAGGCATTATGACTACTACTTACGAGTTTCGACTCAATCTAATTTTAAGAAACTTTCTATGAAAGCAAAAATTAGAAAACATTAGTTAACTAATGCGGTTTTGAGGATCGGATTGCACTATCTTTTGCAATTTCGTTTTGCTTAGTGGAACTTGTCACAAACTTTTAAATTCTGATAAATTTTAAACGATTTTTAGAATTTGTCCTTAATGAGTAGAACTCGATTATTTCTTAACTGACTTTGGCCAAATTCGGTGTGTAGGATAGGTTTGGTATTATAACATGAATTTTGAAAAGAGTTCTGGAATAACGCCATGCTGATTAGAATTTTTTAACCAATTTTGACCACATTTGGATACACAATAAAAAATAAAATCACAAAATAATCATAAATAAAACTTTATAGTATTAAGTATTGTGTTTCACGAGCCTCCGTTTTACAGTCACGTAAGAAAACGATATGACATTAGTCGTATAAAACGACAATAAGCGTAAGTAGTCGCACTATATGAGAATTGGAAAGCCGCACTATGAGAATTGGAAAATGTAAGCGATGTGACTATAGTCTTATTCATGACGTGACGCGACTTTGGTAATTGGGGTGGTAATCTAACGCAAATTCTCTTTTAAATGTTTTATTGTATCAGTCGCTTTGAATGTAAATCTAAAATTTCAATAATTTGTTGTTTATACTGAAGGATAATTTTATTCTAAATATTATGGGAGCCTGAGACCTTCATGGAATATAGTATCAGTGAAAAAATAAAACTGGAGCAGCTAGCGCTTGTAGAGTCTAGAACTAAGACAAAAGAAATATAATTGTATCAAACGAAAAAACATCTCCCTACTGTAAAGTAGACTAAAATTATATAATTTTGTTTACTGAACGACATTTTTTTCGGAGATTATATATCCGGCTAATTTAGAAACATTTAGTCTCCGGTTATCAAAATTCGGGACTTGGTTTGTTAAATTAATTAAGTTCAATGTGTTTGTCTATGAAAATAAAGTTAGCAAAATTTATAAAGAAAATGACCTTCTTGGAGAAAATCCAGAATCTATAATTCTGTAATCAATGGAGGATAAAAATAATCTTCAAGTGCCAATTAAAAATCCAACACAGCTCGAAGAAGAACTTTCTAGCTGTATAACATTTTTAATTGGCACCTGAAGATTAGTATTATCCTCAACTAGTTTCTGGATTTTCCGTATGTTTTGCACACATGTTAAGTATTGTCTTGACTCTTGATCTACTGGATCACATTATCATCCATTTTTTTTTATTAAAAGAACATAAATAGTGGAAGCTTTCTTTTGTTATAATTATAAGGTTTTTTATTAGTATATGGCACAGATATAAAATTAAAATAATTAATTGCTGAGCTTTTGATATCAATTCGACATCATTATCAAAGCTAATGAAATTTTATTAAACAAAATTTTTCCGTTACAAAATATACAGAGCCTATATACAGTAAATTTTATATAAATACAAAATGAATAGAAGGTATATTTAAAATTATATAAAATAAGATTTGAATTTATAAAATAAAAATGCAAATATTTAAAATAAATTTAGAATTTTTAAATTTAAACAACAATAAAGTAGACAAAAAAACCAAATTAGACAAACTAATCATAAACATTTCCGATATAAGCATAATCATTATTAATATTTATAGAATTTGTACTAGATTTAATATACAACATTTCCAAAATTGATCTCTTTCTAAAATTCCTTTCTTTATCAAGTATCTTGATATTATCTAAATTAATTGTATGATTTGTATTTTTCAGATGTGTTGTAAGAGCACTTGTGCTTTGTTCGTTATCGTTCTTTACGCCATTTTTATGTTGATACACACGTTTTTCTAAAAATTGTTTGGTTTGACCAATATAAACAAGATTCCAATCACATTTAATTTGATAATATAAATTGGCCTGTTTTTTAACGGTATTGGATCTTTAAGTTTTGAAAAAATGGAATCTTTTAAACTAAATGAGTTACCAACAATTTTGAAATTATAATTTTTAAACAGAAGTTTTATTTTTTCATAAAAATTTTTAATATATGGAATAGATAAATAATTTTGAACATCATTATTAAGCCGAATATGATGTTAAAAATTATTTATCTATTCCATATATTAAATATTTGTATATTAAATCTAGTACAAATTCTATAAATATTAATAATGATTATGCTTATATCGGAAATGTTTATGATTAGTTTGTCTAATTTGGTTTTTTTGTCTACTTTATTGTTGTTTAAATTTAAAAATTCTAAATTTATTTTAAATATTTGCATTTTTATTTTATAAATTCAAATCTTATTTTATATAATTTTAAATATACCTTCTATTCATTTTGTATTTATATAAAATTTACTGTATATAGGCTCTGTATATTTTGTAACGGAAAAATTTTGTTTAATAAAATTTCATTAGCTTTGATAATGATGTCGAATTGACATCGAAAGCTCAGCAATTAATTATTTTAATTTTATATCTGTGCCATATACTAATAAAAAACCTTATAATTACTATTATTGGCTCATAAAATATATTTTCAAATACTTTCTTTTGTTGATTTGAACTCCTGGAAAAATCAGTTTCAATTTCTTCTTTCTTTAAAATGTTTACAGTATTTTTTATCTGATGCGCCTTTTGCTTGACATCCTCAAGAAATTCTTCCTCGTAAATAAACCATCGGTGGCAATCGAAATCGCAATTAAGCTTTGTAGCCAAAGCTCTATAGATTTCAGAGTCTGCAACATTAATTTTCCAGGCGCCATTGTTTTGAGATACGAGTTTATACTCGGTTTATAATCGCTTTCATAATCGATTGTATAATGGAATAATTTGACAATCCAACGATGTTTATTGGTGGAGGAGATTTTTATTTTTGTTTAGCTGGTTGCTGTTCTAGAGCTAGTTGTTTCTTGACCGTCTTGCCACTTATTTTGGTTTAAGACTTAATTTGTTTCTCTCTCTTTATCATTTTTGTCTTCATCCGTTTGAAATGGATTAATATCACCATCTATTGCTGGTTAGATGTCGTCCCAAATGTTGCACGTGTTTGAACTGCGTTGTTGATTTCTTCACTTTCTTTCTTAAAATTATAAGTTCTTATAAATTCTTCATTCAACTTAGCTGTAAATTCCTCGTAAATAAACCATCGGTGGCATTCGAAATCGCAATTAAGCTTTGTAGCCAAAGCTCTATAGATTTCAGAGTCTGCAACATTAATTTTGCAGACGTCATTGTTTTGAGATACGAGTTTATACTCGGTTTATAATCGATTTCATAATCGATTGTATAATGGAATAATTTGATAATCCAACGATGTTTATTGGTGGAGGAGATTTTTATTTTTGTTTAGCTGGTTGCTGTTCTAGAGCTAGTTGTTTCTTGACCGTCTTGCCACTTATTTTGGTTTAAGACTTAATTTGTTTCTCTCTCTTTATCATTTTTGTCTTCATCCGTATGAAATGGATTAATATCACCATCTATTGCTGGTTAGATGTCGTCCCAAATGTTGCACGTGTTTGAACTGCGTTGTTGATTTCTTCACTTTCTTTCTTAAAATTATAAGTTCTTATAAATTCTTCTTTCAACTTAGCTGTAAATTCCCTTTTTCTCTTAATTGTTACTGAAAGATATTTTCAGTTGAAGATCTTTGTGATCTTCCAAATGGGTTATGCTTGCCACAGTACAGAATCCTTTTGAGCTAGCCTCTGAAGAGTATGGATTTGGCAGCATCTTTGCTGCTGTACCATCTGGGGTATTACATTCCGTAATTGTTGTACTCATTGCTTGTCCTTGCCAAGTTATACCACTGCGACATTTGGCAGTACTGGTAGTACTTGTTACTGAATTTATCCACTATTGAAAATCACATAAAGTATCCCGGCCCTTCTACCTCTTTATTGATAAACCTCATAAGATATAGAAAATAAACAATCGGATTTATGTAGATTGAAAGGGCTCATTCAAATACCAACCTATTTGTTAATTAAGTTTGGTATAAAGATGATATTTAGTGGAAACGTTCCGATGTACCATCCGCATTTTAAGCATAATATGCATTCCTCCCTAAATTTATTTTAAAATAAATAAATTAAACAAAATTTCTTCAGTTTAACTATTATTAATACTTTAATCAAATAAATGTAACAAAAATTATTGAAATGTAAAAAACGCGAAAATTAAATTTAAATACGAGGGGATTCTAATCTGCCAAGGATTAACATGCACTTTAATATTATAACTCAATTTTAATTTATTTAAGTTGATTTAAATATTTTTGTTTAAGTATAATTATCTTTAAAAATATTTTAAATAATTAAAAAGTTAGACTGTACTATTTTTCTCGTAATCGTCTTCGTAAAATATTGCGTGAAACATTTTAGAATATATATTTTCATTTCTCCCAAAATGTATTCACTCCACAAAAAATATAGAGGCACATGTACCCATACACTGTATAGAACTAATTCTGGCCTATGTACCCATACACTGTATAGAACAGTTTAGTATGCAGTTGCGAACATTTCACACAGCTTTTTTCGGTATATGGGGCCGTATTCAAATTCTTGAAATCGGCGGAAATTTCCCCAATCGGAATACAATTTACTTTGAAATTCTCTATACTATTTGAAATTTTCGCCGGCTACTTTAATCATTTTTTCAAATTTGCTTTCAAGTTTACTAATATTTGTGTTCCTACTAAGGGAATAATTTCGTATCGATTTACCCAGTCGGAATTTTCCCCTTAGTAGGGGAGAAAAGTTATGTTTCTTAATTTAAAGTAAGAAAAAAAATTATTAAAGTAGTCGGCGAAAATTTCGAATATAGAGAATTTCAAAGTAAATTATATCAAATAAAAAACCTCTTAACGAGGTAAATGTTCGAGTGACGAAAGCCGAATTCAATTCACAAAATTTCTGATATCAAATTTGTGCCGAAAAAAACAATTGCATTCGATTTGTCAACGATTTTTTGGAATGTTAGTACATTCAGCGCGTTGTTGTTGAACATTTTGAAAAATCGTTGGTAAGTTGTTGTTTTTGACAGCTAGAAAGAAAAATGTAAACAAACGCGCCGAATGCACTAACATTCCGAAAAATCGTTGACAAATCGAATGCAATTGTTTTTTTCGGCACAAATTTGATATCAGAAATTTTGTGAATTGAATTCGGCTTTCGTCACTCGAACATTTACCTCGTTAAGAGGTTTTTTATTTGATATCAATGATTTTGGCACGGCAAATTGAAAATGAATTGAATTGCGATTCGTTTTATTGTTGTCAGTCAAAACAGTTCACACACACTCGATAGCACACAATTGGCCGCTACGTGTTATTGTGGCTTAAGTCGTATTCATACGACAGATAAAAATCCGGGAGTTTTCTATTCAATCGTTTTAACCAATTACATCACGTAAATTATACAACAGACACGCTTTTTTCATACAAAAAGTTGAAAAAAAATCTGGGATAGAAAAATCTGAGATTTTTATCCGTCGTATGAATACGACTTCATACTCAGACGCGCGGCATTGAAATTACGAATAGCCAGAGGCGAAGAACGAATTACGCATACTTTCACACAGCTGTCGGCTGTATGTTACGGAGTGTGCATGATTCGTTCTTCTTCTCTCGATATTCGTCACTCCAGTGGCGTGCGTCTGTGTATGAGGTACAATGCTCTATTCCACACTTGATCTCACAGAAATTATAACTTTCTTCTATTCTTTCCCCGTGTATCTATGATACTGGTTTTAAATGCGACTGAAACAAATTTTCAGTGAAATCACACTAACACAAACATAAATGAAATAAAAAAGACGGGAAAGGTTCGGAACCGAACTGTATAAGCATTTTTGTTGCCTATATAGTATTAACAGTATTATTATTCCGTGTCTAAGAAAAAGAGGTTCTATGCAGTGTGGTTTGTGTATTTCAAATATCACAAACACCCACATCCACCCACACCCACCTAGCTCCATCTACACCCAGCCCAACCGACCCCAATCAATCGCAAACCACGCCTCCTAAACATTACTACCTTCCCGACCCACTATCTAATTTAAACACTCAAAACCCATCTCACCCGCATCACCCTACACCGCACTACCCATGTGGAAAAGTAGGAGGGTCAGGTCTCATCATTAGGTTCAGATAGGTATTTTTTTCATTATGTTCAGGATGATAGCCTACGTTCTGGTGTACTGTTTCTGGTGTGTGGTAGACGATTCTATTTCTTTATTTTGCATTCATTTTTTCAATCTTCATTTTGTAGTATTATAGTAGATATTATTTCAGAATCCTTTACCACATGCCACAAACAGGTTATACCGGGTGTGATCTTATTACACACCCGGTTCTCGTAGGCTATCGGCTGAACATTTGTAGTTTAGTTTTTAGTGCATGTTACAGAGTAGTAAAAATTTAGATCAGATGCATGTGTTTTTGGTAGAAATTCGATTGAGTAATTCAACAATTTTTTTGCATGTTTCTTGCTGTTTTGTCACTAACCGCATGCAGCTACCATTCATTTTTGATTCCTTAAACAATACAATAAAAAATTCTTATTTTAATGTGTTAGTTGGAAACAAAAATTAATGGTAGCTACCCTCTCGCTGATATTCCATCTTCATGGGAGGGGAGATAAGATCTGTTTTTTTAAAGAAATCATCTTAAAGATTAAAAAAGTATCGATTTAATGCAACGAGACTGTGAAATGTTCAATGTTTTTAGTGATTTTTTCGATCACATCAATTTGTCAGTTTTATAATTTTTTTTGTTATGAAAACAGGGTCACTGGTAAAAATTCTCTTAGCAATGATAATAATATGATGTATTTATATTTGTTTCATTGTAATACGTTAATTCACTATCATTATGAACCGCAACGGACCGATATTAGGGTGCATTTGAGCCAAAAAATGAAATTTTGCAAAAAATTAGGGTGGCTTTTAAGTTATGGAGGCCAATATCTAAAATATATGAGTTTTCTGGGACAAACGGTTGATGTCATATTGTAGGTGAGGTTTGTGGCTAATAATCCTGAAAATATGAACCAAAAGTCTTGGGCTCATTTTTAAGCAATTTGGCCGAATGTGGCCGGCAGATTTCGCATTTTTCAGTTTTTTGGCAAAAATGACCCTCCACCCTAATTTTTTGAATTTTTTTAATGCTATTTGATAGCTGGCGTCAATACCTATCCAACGATATGCATATGTCCAGGGTATGTCGAATAGGTTCAGCGCTGTGGGCGTGACAAAATGGCCAAAAATGGCCGTTCAGAGGCTGGCCGCGGCCAACATGGCGGTCAAATCAAAAAGTTGTAGAACAAAAGTTGCTTATTTTTTCAAGTACTACAAACCCTGAAAATATGAGATCAAATGAAAGAGGTACGGACAAACAAACAAACAAACAAACAAACAAACATATATACCAAAGCAAGATGAAATGGTGACGTCATAGAAAAATTTAAAAATGTCATAACTTTGGTTAAAATCATCCGTTTACGACGTTTGAGGTGTCGTTGAATTGGTATTGAGGTCTACAATCATAATTTGCTAGTTAACAAATAATTGGGGCACTTTTTGGGGCAGTTATACCCGAAAAACTGATTTTTTGGGGCAATTTTCGGAAGGTCATATCTCCACTCAATGTTGGAAGAAATTTATGTTTTTATACATTATTTGGGTTTATTTTTCAAGACCTTTCCAATGGTATATAACATGAGCCTGGCGGCTGCAAAGGGAAAAAGTTCGAAACTTGCTGTATATATATAACTTCGTTCGACTTCCAGCACAGTAGGTGCTTTCGTCACTCGTTTGGACTGCCGTCCAAAGTGATTCCGATTGGGGAAATTTCTACCGATTTCAAGAATACGGCCTCTGGTGCTTTCAACTTCGCAAATGATCGACTATTAGATTACCGTATTACGGTGCTTAATCCTTAAGTCATTTAATTCAGTTGGGGATTTAGGAACTAATCTTGAGGCAAAGGCACTTTGATCAACTTTACATAATCGAAATTTTTGGTCATTGGATGTACGACACTCTTAGTGTTTCTTATTTTATAGTTGTTGCTCCAAACATCTGGAAAATAATAGTTATAAACTAATAGTTAGAATATTTTTCATCGATCTCATTTTTACTTGATAATCTTATGTACGTGCAACACAAATCAAAAAAGCAAAAAATTATCCGAGCTTTCCTCAAACGAAGGGCTAATTAATTTTCCAATTAATTTTGGTCCAGAACGCATATTTAATCTTTAATGTATTTTTTCATTTTAAGGTATTAAAATAATTTAATTCTTCTCCACACAATTTTTAAAATTAATTTTCTTGTTCCAAAAAGATTAAAAATCCCAACAATTTTGATTGAAGATTTGAAAAGTCTTTAGTAAAATCGAGGACGTAAAGAAAATGGAAAATTTTCATTTATTGTTTTGTTCATTTTTACTTTTAATTCATTTCAGTTTATATTTTAGAAGAAAATGAAGGGTGAAAAATATAAATAATTTTTTGTAGGATTGATTTACATAAGCCAGAGATGTAATCATGAATTGTGTTGGATCATTGTGATTTCTTTCATTTTTTTTGTATAGAAGAAAAAGGAAAAGGATTAGATTGTATTGCTTAATTTTGGTTGATTAATTTGATTTTGTACAAGTTAGGCAATTTGTAAGGATTATAAATATATTTAATTGTAAGAAATTTTCTTATAACCGATCAACAGCGTCCGCTAATAAATACGTTTATTCCACGAGGTAGTTTATGTCGGCAAATGTATTCGGAAAATTTATTATTTTTTATTGTTGTTAGCTGTGCAATATAACCGAACAATACTTCGGTATACATAATTCCCATGACAATTTAGTATGATAGGCGATTTATTGAAAAAATAGGAAAACTAAACAAACGGAAAAACATTTTCACAAACGTGAGTGGAATAAAAAAAATAGTTGCCGAATTTTATTTTTTATTGATAATAAAGTTTGATTGTTTCGGAGAGACAATTTGGTATACAGTGCACAGATGTGAATATTCACAAATGAATGAAAAAATAAAATTACAAAATATAATTTTTATGTTTTTTACATTTTTGTTACAGAATCCGATGATTCACCGGGAGTTTATTTGCGGGATGATTTTTTGGGAGGACCTACAGAGTTACGAGCACCAACGCCTGAGCGAGCGGCGTTGTTTCTAGATGCTGCGTTGGCTGGACGGCCACAAGGCAGTTTAGATCCTGCGTTTATATTTACACTCCATGTATATCAATATAGTTTGGCGGGGAGGGGTGGGGGTAATAAAATACAACTTTATATTTTTAAGCAAACTTTAAATATCATGATTTTTAGTTGCCGGTGGTCGAAGTCGACTACATTTAATCGATTTAGGGGGTTGCGCAAATCGGTCAGGCGGCTTACCGTTATCTGGCATAGGAAACACATTTTTATCAATTTTAAGTGGGCAAAGACATCCGCCAAATAAAGATCATCCACTTACTCCACTACTAAAAGACTGCTTAGCTCCATTAACGTGCCATGTCGCTGTTATCGCACATGTCCTACACTCACAGGTAAACCACTAATAAACAATCATATCTTACAATCATTCATAATTAAAAAAAAAATATTTCCAATTGTTCCACAATCAGACTCATACCGATGCCCTTACAACAATTCAATTAGCTTCCCGAATCCATAGAATGCGTAGAAGGAAACATAGATTTCCACTTTCAGTAGATAAAACGTTGCAAAATGCTAATTCCAATCAACAATCAGGTGGTTCATCAGAGGGTCCGGATCCATCGAGCTCTGATTTTTCAGCCGACACAGTAATCTATATGGGGCCTTGTGATGATCAAACTGATGGTGAACATCCCCCGGTTTATTTGCCCTCTCTCGGTGTAGCTGAGGATAATAGATGTGCCATGAATAAAGTGTTGAAAGGATCTTGGGCAGAAAAACCAAGTAAAATTCCTTCAAAAACCAGTAGTCCTGCAAACTCGATAATTGCAACAGTAGGAAAACGTAAATTTTTTTGTTTTATTCTATAGAAAATTAAAACATTTTTTGAATAATTATATTTGTATTACAGCACACAGCCCAATTACTACAGTCTCAACAACCGCACAACGAACGGATAGCCCTAAACGAAATCAATCGTTAATTGCCCAACCATTAAACGGCGATGTTGCTTCCATTTCTAGTCCACTACCTAGTTCACCAAATCATATAAGTTCTTCCAATATATATGCTAGTCCACAAAAACTACAACCATCATCTCCCTTTAAATATTCGAATACATCGACCAGTAAAGGTTCCAACGTACCGACACCAAAAGGGTCACCACATCGTCGATCAAATGTAACAGGGAGTGCAGTGCCAGAAAATCTATCGAAATCACGAAAAAATGTTGAAGAGAAATGGATCGATGGTCCTCGGGTGTCTCGTGCTAAAGTTGCTGAGGCAAGACATTTACTTCGTGAAATAAACCATGTGAAGCAATGTGAAACATGGATCGACGGTCCTAATACAAAGCCCGCTAGGTCGTTAACTGCTAATTCCCTACCTGGCACAAATGCCAGTCAAGGTGGATATGGTTTCATGGATAGCCATAAAAAGACAATGATTCGACAATGGGTTGAAAATCAGACATCACAAATTTTGACATCACAAAGCCCATCGCCTATTCATCAAGCACCCATAGCAGGTGCGACTGCATCTCGTGCAATTTACGCAACCCCTCAACATAAATCAAGCCGTTCAGAATGTGATCAAACATCAGACAGTAAAACTAGCGATAAAATTATTGATCCTCTAGCTAGAGTCGCCAATTTACTGAGTAATGTTAACAAAAATAATTCCGAAAGTTGTTTAAAAACTGGATTGGCTCGGGATGAAAATGATGCTCATTCGGAAAAATCTGTTGAACTAAAGGTAACACTAGTTCCAAATAATGATTCCCAAGGTGAGGAAGAGGATCAGGATAGTGGTCCGTCTGAGGTTCCACCTGCGTTACCCTTAATAGAGCCACTTAGTTCGCGAGAAATTAGCCATGACAGCCTGCATCTTATATGTTCGCGGCATATGTCACGTGAAAGTGTTCACAGCCATTCAGTTCAGATGATGGATTGTGGACTTCAAGTAACCGAAGAGGAAATTGCAAGGACTATGGGGTGTGAACATCCGTTGAGCGCTCTAAGTAACGGTGAAATTTCAGTTGTGTCTAGTTTTAATGTTGGCGATGCATTTAGTGAATGCGGAGTTGGTGACAGAACCAGGTTGTTAATATTTTTAGATTGGGGACTGTTTCCTGATTTGGTATTTTATATTTGCAGACATCAATTTGATCAGTTAGCTCGTCTTCGGGAGATATTCACATCGCAACTGGCAATGGCTGAGGTAACGCCATCGTACAAAATTGGAGATGCTGGTAGTGTGTACAGTGAACCGGCATTTAGATATACGACTGGTGCTGGGAGTGTTTGTAGTGAACCGCCTTATCGACCACCAAGCCCTACAAGGTAAGTTCACCTTATATTACTTATCAAAATTATATTTAATGATAATTATTTTGAATATAGGTGTCGTAGTTGTCGTCCGTCCAATACACAGCTCTCTAGGACTCCAAGTCAAGCATCTCTTCCAAGTTTAAATGCCCTAATTCAATTTGGTGCAATGGAGCAGTATGCATCTCTGCGTCATCCAGATGGGGCATCCGATCCTAATATACAACAAAAGTCTGAAAAACCCTCCGATACAATATCCGAACTAAAACATGGGACTTCCCTGGAAAAAATTAGTTCCTTAGAGTTTGCTGACAAGAAATACATTTCTTCAGAAACTCCTCTTATAGCGCAAATACCTCAACTGCAACCCCTTTCTCTAGGTACACCGGAAGCTTATGATAGTGGTCACGATTCAACTCCACGTACTTCAAAACATTCAGGAATTTCCCGCCGAGCTGAAAGTGGTTATCATAGTGTCGCCACTGTTCGTGACAGTGACGAATCTAGTTTTGGATCGGGAGTTGGTTCTCGAGCGGCCCAAAAAATTACTGCGAAAAAGAAAAAACCGGACAAATCGTTGTGTCATTGGTTGCGAAATCCATTCACATGTACGTACCCAGATACCGAAGGAGAGGTAAGTGATTTCTAAGTAATTAACCATTGTTTAATTAATTTAAAATATTTTATAAATAAAAAATAATTTATGAAACTGTCAAAGACGGATACAATTTAAAATTATAATTAAATTATAAACTTAACAAACCAAGAAATTAATGTTTATCAAATTATCAAAAAAAAAAACTTAAAAAATAATTTGTGTCATCATGAATATAAATCTAAAAATGTGAAATGCTAAGAAACTGAAGAATTTGAAATTTTTATAATTATAAATAAAATAAAGTAAATATAAATAAATTATATATAATATGCAATTTGTACTATAAAAAAATGAAAATATAAAATAAAATTTTATAAAATTGAAAAAATTGTTGATTCCGTTTTAATATTACAGGAGATTGCATGAAAAGGTAAGATTGTAACTTATTTCCTTTAGATCGGGTTATACCTAGATTGGATTTGCACAACGCCGCGTCCCTGCAAAGAGCAAAACAGAGGAAACATTTTCACTAAATATCTCGTAAGTCACGCAATTTAAACAGGTTATGCAACACACACAATTGCATTTAGTATAATTTGTATGTTTTTCTATACGTTGCCAAGCTTGTGACGACATTAAGTTAAATATGGTTAGGTATGTGAACTGTATAACCCATTCAAACTGCGTAACCCATCAATTTGTTGATGAAATGATTTCCTCTGCATCGTTACTCTGTTTAACAATACATAATCTTTGCATAAATTTTATTATAAAAAAACTGAGAAGATTAACTTCGTATTCGGCATTAACAGTTGTCGATTGGGCAAGAAGGATTCGTATTTTATCGATGTCAAAATAAAACAGGGCGAGGCGATACTACTTTTTATTTTAGGTTAAAGGTATCTTAACGCTTTATGTCAATTATTGCGATTATTCTATACAAAGCGTACGTTTAACATGACCTATTACTTGTCAGAAGTATTCATCGATTTTAGTGCTGATTCTATTAATTACCGAAATTATTACGAGAAATATAACTAATTTGTTGATGCACAAAAGTTAGTGAAATTAATTATTTAAATTATGAAGATAATTAGGGTAATTTTTTAATTATAAGATTACAGTTTTTTCAGTTTTATATTTACTAAATCCAGTAAAATAAAATTTTACCCCAAATTAGATGTGAGGGCTTTCAGAAATAGAAATGTAAACAAAGAAAACCCTGTAGCGATAACAACATCAAATATTTGCGATATATGTATTAAGAAATAACGCAATCGCTTGTAGGTTGGTTTGTAAAATTTCGTTCGAGCGATACTTTCGCATCAGACTTTACCAGGATAAAAAAGGGAAATCCGAGCTTAGGAAGGGGATGTGAAGTAGGTAAAGTACGATAACCGAATAGCCGATTACCAATAATCGAGCTTGTTTCTAGCAACATAATGACAAACCTTAAGTCTCAAACCAAACTCTTGCGAAACTTTGGTAATTAAACTGGGATTTAATTAAGCACCCACCACTTTATATTCACTCAATATCTTTGGAACACACCTTGCACGGACACTGCTTCACTCAAGATGAGTAGTGTTGTTATTTGATCAGAAATGCACCAATTCCACCGAGAGAAATATTTGTTTGGTGGCTGATAGGGATTTTTAGCAGAACAATTGGACTGTGGCCCAGGAAATATGTTGTCGTCTCTTTTTCTACTGGCTACATAGAATTTGATATTTTAATGGATCGAATGCTATTTTTATGTATAGATAAATTATTATATGACGTTATAAAATGAGATAAGCTTTTATCAGAGGGGGAGATTTTACAATACTTTTTCTTTTCGAATAAACTAAGAGATGCAATACGGAAATTTCGTAAAGTATTTGTTATTTTTAATGTTTAAAATTGAGTTAAACATTGAAACTACTTGGAATATAATCATGTCACGTTAATCTTTTCAAATCTACAAACAACTAGAAAACAGAAATTTTACTTCCAAAATGTAAATAAAATATTTTCGAAGGCATATCTAATTCACAATTTCATTTTAAAAACAATAATTTGGACAAAGTTTTAAGTTCTGTACTCTTTCTTACTTAATTTGTGGTTTACAAATGTGATCGCTCGCCCCAAACATGCATAAAAAATCTGTTGAATTGGTTGAATTAACGAATCCATCGATTGGGCAATTGTGTGTTTCGGTAGCAATCAACAGATTTGTAGCCGATTACCGTCATCAACAGATTTGTAGCCGAACTGTGAGGTAATTATGGAAATTACAAATACGGATGATCTGGCAGATATAGTACTGGGAATTTGAACGAACCGAAAAATTATCCTATATATGGTATGACAACCAAATTATTAGTTTTAAAAACAAAAAGTCAAGGTTTATAAAGGAAATGTGAAATTCTGATTCCCAGGATACCAGACAGAAATTCCCTGGGTATAACCAAGAGCTAAAACACGAAAACTATTTTTCCAATTTAAATGTTTAAGTTAAAGGAGAACCCAAACATTTTTGGAGCTTTAAAAATCCAAAATGAAATTGATGATTGACCAGTCTGGATGAGATTAGAAGATCAAACGTGTTGTGATCCAAATGTCGTAACTAACGTGTATTCTGAATTTTGAACCCTATATACAGCTTTGTTTGAACCGTATACACAGATGAACCTAACACCAATAAATACATACGCGTTGAGTATAATAAGAACACAAGCAAAACGATGAAAAAATATCTAAATGATCGAAGTTGTATTGGACTAACTAGATGAACGTTTGAGAAACGGCTCAAGGAACATAAACTGATGAATTAGTCTACGCACGCAAACCCGAATATATATAACGTAAAATTACAAATCAGACAAATTAAATATCATACGGAGAGAGGTAACTATGGATCGTGAAGATGGGATGGAAATATAGAAACAGAGGAATATTCCGCTAATATATACGTATGTACATGACATAATAATTAACCATCATGGACGAATATAATATTAATTTTTATAAATCTCTATGATGAATTTAGTAATTAAAATTGAATTGAAAAAGGAGGAACTTCCGAAACTAGTTTTCAGATTGATAAAATAAGAGTATTACAATTATAGAGGGACATTTCAAGCATGCTTGTGTAAAATTTTCAAAGCATACTTTAATTAAATTAAATTAAAGGCACCCAAAAGGCCGCACAAACTAACTATGGCGCAAATGAATGGCCATGATAATCAATTTTACCATTTGTTTAATTTCAACGATTTTATTAATATTATTTTTTATATTTAACCTTTTTAAAACCAAAATGAATCAAGTTTCATGTCAAATTTTTAAACTTGGTGCAACGTCTTATATGGGTGATTTTCGGGTAAACAATTTTTTTATTAAATCTAGAATTTATTTAATTTGTGTAAAATATAATTTCTTGTAATTCTTTAATATTGAATTTCTGCATGCATAGGAAAAAATAAATATAAACAAAAGTAAAGCTTCATTAAAAATTATTTATATAAAGTCAAAGAAACACCAAACGTATATTCGAAGAGTTTGAAATTCTAAGTTTATTACTTAAGTCGTAAAACGAGTTTGACTTTTAGAGTTACCGTAAGAAAGTGGTTCAAAAATTTGGTTTGTAGCTTTACCTCTGTTTAAGAGAAGTGAAGATAAGAAGAAGGTGTCCAACTAAGGTTTGCATTATATTATGTTATTCAACATTTTCTTATTATTTGTATCTATATTTAATAAGAACAATTTAAGCATTATAACGAGAATTTCAGTCCTTTTTTTTATTTAATTAGACGTTATTTAGAAAACCCAATATAAATATGCTAAAGAGATAAAATTAAGTTTCTCGATCCCAGTCGAATAATTAATAATTAATTCTGTTTTATGTAGAAATACTCGTACAAGAGAGATCTAACTCGAACCAATTAATAATAACCCATGAGATTCTTTTAGTTGTTCAAATTTAAATTAAATATCAAATCGCAATCAAGTGATTAGCACTCATTAACCTTTTTAATACTATTGTTATAAAAAACATAATTAGATTATCTCATCAGAGTAATACGAAAGTATTCTAATCAATCATTCCTTGTAATTCCAGCAATAACCATGACAAAAAAACATTCCCAAACAAAACTTTTTATTTCCATCTTCGTTTTTTGTCTAGATTCTCATAAAATAGAGTATAAAAAACCAGCCAAAACTTTTCTTCTTATTTCTTTTACGTTAAAATACCTATATATAATAGCATGAATATAAGGAAAATAACACGTAATAGAACTAAGTAAAAAAGGTTCAAATTTTTGGGAGCGAACACAGCACACACACCTAAGAAAAGGATTTATTGATGCAGAGCAGTTTTTCGTGCTGGTGAATTAAACTGACAGCCGGAGTGAGTATTAAAAAAATATACTTTATGAAATAATAAATCAGTCTACAATCTGGTTATTTGCTCTCTAAGTACAAGTTTAAAGTTTGTTAGTTGGTGTAATTGTGTGTGTGTGTGTGTTTCTTAAGAAAGAAATTTTATTATTTCTTACTATATCCATATGTTTGAGCCACATCACAATGGAGATTACACTTAAGTTGGGTGTAATAAAATATGAATAAAACAAATCATTTCATAATTTTGTGCAATAAATAAAATTTTTAAAAAAATGCTACAAACGGTACACTGTGATACTCAGGTGATCAATCTGGTTAAGTAGTTGGCTATACTTGACGCATCTCAGCATAATTATCGTTTAAACCAAAGTAAACCATCTATCCTTAAAGCTCATGTTGAATTATTACAAAACGGATTTTCGACGCTAATGGTTTCCGGCATTCAACATTTTATGGCCACTTCACACAAAAAATTATCATTAAAAAACCTCTGTCGAATACGAGTACACCTACGACGCAACGAGTACCATAAAGTTAAAGATCAAATCTTCCAAATTTTATCGACAAAAAGTTTGGTGGTAAAGTGAGATAAAACAAACGAATGAAATAATATTTTGGAAACAAATAAAATGTTGATGAATTTTTCGCAACTTTTTTTATTTTGCGAATTTACCCATTTACATTTTCTGTTTTATGTTTTGTTGTTGATGATAATATAAAATAGGAAAAACAAAATTATCAATTTTCTCATAAAAATTATTACATAATAATAATAAAAATAACGAAAAATTTTGTGTTGCTACAACACATAAAAAACATAAATTTTATCTATCAAACCAACCAAAAAAATTTGAATTTTTTATTTACAAGAGCGTAACGGCACTGTTCTTGTAACATAAAAAAATAAAATTTTCCTCGAAACAAGAGTACGGAAATTTCATTACGATTTTCCAATCAGTTATTACCAAACAATGTATCAAATCATTTCGGCAGTGCATAAATATGAATACAATGCCCGCATTTTTAATAAACATACTCGTAGCTTGTTTTATTACAAAACGAAACCAAACAAAAATCTTAAGTACATACCAAAATTTTATTATAGAGAAAATCCAAGATTTTCTTTTCGATTACGGTGTTTATAGAGGAACAACATGTTTGATGTAAATATTTATGTATTCTATGATAATGCAATATCTTCCCAAAAAGTTTTAATTTAATTTGGTTGTTCCTTGCAGCTAACGATTGGTCATTTAAAAAGTTTTGTGGATTTCGCATACCGTTTACGTATATTCAGTTTGTACTCAGCTATTCAACGAAAACACTACTAGACGAAACACGCTCAGAATTTGTGATTTGACGAATAAATTTATCAATTATAAATTATACTAATACTCGTACCACAGACAATCAAATTAGATTTTTCATTTGAACCATCGAGCAATAAATATATAAGAGAAATCAAGTAGTGCAAATTTTATAGGCAGGTTTTTCCGAGGTTAATCTTATTTTATAGTTTTAATATATTTATATACATAACTTTAATTATTTTCCAATTTTAAATCATATATACGATTCTTATAAACATATCGGGATAGTTATTTTATAGTTCATTGTTCTTGTTGCGCTTACACAGATTGCCAAAAGTAAAACAGATTAACCTCGGACTCTCTACATGAGTTCTCTTATGTATATTTTGCTTTATGTTTGAACTAAAAAATGAAAACAAAACAAACTTCTGATAATTCCAATGTCATCGTTGCATCTGTGATTTTTCGTTAAACTGCGTATACGTATACACAAAAACACAAAATATGTTTGATTGTATGCGGCTATTTATAGAAAATGAATTCGCAGTTTATATTTTTAAGTTTACATAGGATGAAATATCTCTTTTAGGTTGTCTCTGCTCGTACCCACATTTAAGGTGTCTTTAAGAATTAGCAAAAAGGATGGATGTTTGCAAGTATGAATAGTCCTGCTCTGAAATTCGTCTTTCTTGATTCAATATAAGTTTTATTTAGTGCGTTTACCGATTTGCCTAATATTAACCAATATGGTATTTGACATATACATATGACATAATCATGAACGCCTCATTGAAATTTTAGACAGTTGCATAATTTTATATGAGAAACAACAACAATTGTATCGGTTTTGCTCCAGTGTTTCATAAAACAATACAAATAGCAAGTCATAAAAATTAAAATTAATTCGTCAGATCTGGGGCCGGATTTTACACACAGCGTGTCGCCATCTTTGAATGACTTTTATTCAAAAGCGAGAAATAATGATTTTGCATAATGTGAGTTGAGAATTGCACTCGCTTTTATTTCCGACTATGTATGGCGAGAAGAAGCTAGGTTCATTTTATGATAATTTAACAAAACAATATTTAAGATCATAAATTTAAAATTTATTCTTTATAATTTCTATTCTAAAGTTAATTTCTTGGATACATTATTTTAATTAAGATTCCAATCTCAAGTAACTTTATGTCAACAGCACTTGTTGTTTATGCCGGTCGGTTCGACAGACTTCTCGCGACCATGTAGTCGTTGTGCAACTGTTATGTTGGTTGATAGAGGTTGCAGGCTTCGAAGTTGTTCCGGGTAACTTGATTGGTCAATGCTTCAGTATCCCAATACGAGATTTATTTTAATTGGTTGTTATGCGTTATGCATAAACGGATGGCATATTTCGCAACAACCAAAAAGTGGTCAAAATCGATGTTGGGTTTGATCTTAATATCTTAATGCCATAAAAATGCCGTTGGGGCACGACCACGGATGTGGTCATTTTGATTGATCGTAACTTCATAATTTCCACGTGTTTTTATAATTTCGTTTTTGTGTGATTTGTGGGAAGTATATGCTTGCCACTACCATATTAAACAGCAGAGCCAGCTCAGTGCTGCGCACTCCTTTATTGTTAGATGATATATGTTCGGGAATTTTGTTAAAACCCCTGTGATGGCCTGTGGTTATGTATGTGGTTATATATGTAGGACTATTAGCGATACCATGTCCTTGACCCCGATCACCGCTATATTTTCATTCTGGAAACAGCTTCTTCCATTGTCTTCAGACTGACACGCGTTGGTGCATGAGCCCACTGGTTTATTGCAGAACACTATTAATTTTTAATTTATTTCGTTCGACTTTACCAGAATTGATCATCTATAATACATGTCGATGGTTTACCTATCGAGATAGCTATGAATGTTTCAATATTTTAATACCGCTCTCTGTGGCACTATTCTGGTTTTCCCTGGGAATAGGGAATTGGGAAAAATATTTTCATAGCATTTTGTTCTAAATTATATTTTTCTGGCCTACTGCTGGAATTAGTTTGGTGTAAATATTTTCGAAACAAAGTTGATTGGGAAACATTTGTTCCACAAAATTTTTATAGGGAAAAATAATTCCCAATATATCTTTGTTTCAAAAATATTTACACCCAACTAATCCCAGCAGTAGGCCAGAAAAATATAATTTAGAACAAAATGCTATGAAAATATTTTTCCCAATTCCGTATTCCCAGGGAAAACCAGAATAGTGCCACTGATGATACAATAAAGATGATAAAATATCACTTTTGCGTTCCGTTCCTATTAATATTCCAAAGCGTACAAGCGAAAAGCATAGAGTGTAAACAATGTATACCTATTTTTATAATAGCTGTGTTCCAATGGAAACAATTTGTTACTCACAAGTACTTGTGACTAAATAACCAAAGGAACGGGCAAAATTATGACAGCAACATATTTTGTTATACAAAATTAAATTTGTCTTAATATTTGCATGCAATTTGGTAATAATGTCAAAAATTGGACATACCATGAAGGCAAAGCCTTAATCTGTGCATACGTTGGTAAAACAGAGGAGTTTGAGGTGTTAATAGTAAAAATGTTAATAAAATTAATTTACGTATATTTATTATAAAAATCCACCGCTTTAGTAGTCGAATCAATTCCTTCCATCAGTTTAAAATTGTATATGTATATGTATAATTGGATCAATTTAATAATTGTAATTAGTAATTGTAATTTTACAAATTTTATTGTAATTTGGTAATCTATTTTCCAAAAAAATCCCTTATTGTCATTCAATCGAATATAGACAAACAAAAAATTGTAAAAAATCTGACATTTGAACATAACAAAACCATGACAAAGCCATCTCTTAGATTTTTTGAAACTAATATACCTACCGTCAAATTTATGCGTAACAGCTTTCAACGTCTACAGCATTAGCTGTGTTCCAATGGAAACAATTTGCTACTCACAAGTACTTGTGAGTAGATAACCAAAGGAACGGGCAAAATTATGACAGCAACATATTTTGTTGTACAAAATCAAATTTGTTTGAATATTTTCAGACAATTTGGTAATACATAATGTCAAAGATTGGACATACCATGAAGGCAAAGCCTTAATCTGTGCATACGCTGGCAGGAAAGAGGAGTATTGAGGTTCTAATAGTGAAAATGTAAATAAAATTAATTTATATATATTTATTATAAAAATCCACCGCTTTAATAGTCGAATCAATTCCATCAGTTTAATAATTTTAAATATATATATATTAGGATATTTATAATTGGATCAATTTAATAATTATAATTAGTAGCTAATTGTAATTTTACAAATTTTATTGCAATTTGATAAGTAATTTTCCACAAAAATCCCTTATTGTCAATCAATCGAATATAAACAAACAAAAAATTGTAATAAATCTGACATTTCAACATAATCAAACCATCACAAAGCCATCTGTTAGATTTTTTGAAACTAATATACCTACCGTCAAATTTATGCGTAACTACTTTCAACATCTACACCACCATTTGAGCATGGGTAGCTGCGAGTAGTTACAAGTATAGTCCTATTCAGATCTTAAAAAAATTTTTTTTTTAATTGTTCTGCGCAGCTTTCAGTGATGTAGAAAAAAAAATTATAAAAATTTTGATGGGTCGCATTTATCTTAGATAGTAAATCTAAATAAAATAATCAATAACCATTAAAAAGAATTATATTTCACTTTTAATACACAAAATATTCAAAATGATCATGTATTTATGTTATTACAATGATATTTCAAGTGAAAATTAATACATCTATAAAAAAATTGCACGCCTTTGGAAACAATGTCAACATTTAATTTTGGTACGAACTAGGGAAAATAAATAACCAAATGTCATTCATATCGAACAAAACCACAACAACATAAAAAAGCAAAATAGGTTTTCAATTTAATGGAATTATGAATTAATTCGTTGCTTATCGAATTAAATATTAATTTCAAAAGTGTCAGTGATTCTTACAAAGTTAATTTATACAGTTAAGTAATAAAAATACAACATAAAAATGTAAACAATAAACTGGTATTATTATACTTAATACATCACTGCGTATCCGCCATATTTTGCCTGCGCGAGAACTGTCAGAAATCCAGCGAGATTTGAATACTACTATACTTGTGAGTAGTTTGCTTTCTCCATTGGAACACAGCTATTGTTTGAGTATGAGTAGCTGCGAGTAGATACAAGTACTTGTGAGTAGTTTGCTTTCTCCATTGGAACACAGCTATTATCAGAGTTATAATTTAAAACCAGTTTTTGATTTGAAACCATTTTTGCCAGTTTTAACTTCTCCTAAATTTTAAAACTTAAAACTGACTGAACTAAATAAATCAGGTTGGTAAAACAAGATGATAATAAAACACTCGAGACCTTCAAAACTGCAATGTCGCTAATTTAAAATGATAAATACACAAGCACAGTAATACTGTAAACAAAAACATTAAAATACCAGAAATAAGGAATTTAATTTTCACGCCCTCTGATTTCTTATCTCGCATTAAAACCAACGAAATATGTTTTCCTTTCTATAATACAAAAGTAAATGCAACTAACAACATTCAGCACCATGACCCATTCCGCGCATCTTTACCGCACCACAAAAAACTTTTATTACACACGAATGTGAATGTTGTCAAATATTTTGTTGTCTGTAGATATTATTCGAGTACAAACACCCAACTTCGAAAGAAATATGTTTTGTTCGCATGGTAGAAATATGCAAAATATGGTGAATGACAATATTGCTTAGTGTTTGATATTTAAATGGAAAATCCCTTTTATTTAAAAAAAAAAAAGTTTAATTTTCCATTCAAATTCCGATGTTTTAATTTTGAAGGAAATCTCGCGAAAAGATAAAAGTAAAACGCTTTTTGTGTTATTTATAATAAGATGATTACTTTGGATTGTGGTGATGTACGAAAACTGTTGAGCTGTTTAGGAGGAAGGTGAACACGGGTTTCATTTGTACTGAAGCTCTGTTATATTCGTATGGGTTATCTATCAGATTGTATTACATGAATGTTAATGTCAAACTCGTTTATGGTTTAAATTACTGTTAATGTGATGTTTGCTAAGAAATTGATAAATAAAAATAAAATAATTTTTGTTTGCTTATAGCAGCAAACAAATTAAACCTCGTATTTGCATGGGAGTTGATAATCGTTAGTAAAATTCCCTTAATATATAATTAATAAATGCACGTAACGTAGTCCACTTCTCATGATCATTATCAAAATTTTATTTTGCACCATGAATCATTATAATTTTATCTCTCAATGATTTTCTAAAGTAGCAAATTCAAAGACAACAATCAGTCCCCCTAACTATTCAAATTACAATATTATTCAATAATCTAATTATCTACATTTACTACACAGATAATATGAAGTTGCGTACTTCATACGGTATGCTGTGGATACGGTAAAATGTCGGGTTTGATATTTTCAAAATGATCGATTGACCCCTATAATTTGTAAACAAAAGAACACAAAACATAAAAACAATTTTTCTAAACCATTCCCATGAGACAGATGGGAATTTCCATTTGTGTTATTTTTCATTTCTTATACGCGCAAGGATGCAAAATTCTTTATTCGTCCCATCTTTCGACAAAAAAACGGTACAGAAGTAGGGAGATGCAAAAAAAGGACACAAAAGGCAGCAAAATATTAGAAAAGGTCATTGGGTTTCGGTGTCTAATCTCTTTACGATATAGATTTGGGATGAATTTAATTTGCCTTTTATTGAATGAACTTGATAAAAATGTGATTTCCCGCCAGCCCGTGCAACAGACCCCGAATTATTAACATTATTTTATTTTCTTAAAAGTTTATTTTCGAATCGTTTCAATGCCTTGTTAGGTGTCTTATTTCGTCTCAGTTTTGTTGCTTCCCGTACATTAAGAAGATATACATATTGCAACAACAAAAAGTCCATAAATTGTTGCAAATCCTTGTAAATGAGATATTTACACCCTCTTGTACATTTTACTGGTCGCTAGTATTATCTTTATACATATTCTCATACTTACTCGTATATCAGTAGAAATATACAAGAAACTGATAAATTTGTTGACAAAAATAAAATCTGGTTTATTTTTACAAAATGTTGTATTAAGACATTTATTTACTTATGGTCATGCCATTTGTCTGTACTTCTCTGAGATTACACTATACGAAAAAATCAATAAAATAAATGAATTAAATAATTGGGCGGAAAAAGCGTATGTCATAATGTTGGCGGCAAAATGATTTATTGGGTTTGTAGCGGCTTGTCTCTTCATCTATAAGAAACACCGCACGATATAATTATTTCTCAAATAGATAATCATCCGTAAAAATAAATCAACGGATGATTCTTCGTATAAATAATTATTCCAATTATGTACAACAGCAACTTTGTACAAATTTTCATAATCTCTAAAAACAACATAAATTTATTTTACACTTCAGATCTAAGGCACAGTCACTGACTGAAAAATGGTCTTACGTAAGACCTTCGACTTTGTTTTGAGTTTTGTCTTAATCACGAAACTTTTTGTATTCTGCTCATATTCTTAGTTTTCATTGGTCTTGAAGAAAAATCTTGCTTAAGAGATACAAATTTAGGTGTTTTATTGATCACAGACTACGCGCAGAATACGAAAAGTCTCATAAGAGTAAACTCGAACAAAGTTACTTAATAAACACATTTTTTATTAATCACTTGTTTTTTGTTTCGCAGTTATTTTGAATAATTTTCAAAAGTTTAAAAAATCACTCGATCGATTTCGACTTGTTAGGTTGGCTGAAATTTTCATGAATTTCTTCGAACAAATGATCATATCAAATAACAATCCTTATTTTCGTCATATAATCTTTTGCTATAGATATGTTGATGACATATTATGTCTATGGAATGGAACTGATAGACTGTTAGACTCTTTCCTTACTTGGTTAAATTCTCAATATCCCACCATTGATTTTACGTTAGAAAAAGAAGAATATAAATGTATTAATTTTCTGTATATAACAATAACCAGGATTAATTCATCTTTAGACTTCAAAATTTATCGGAAACCCACGTATACAGACGCTGTTATGCCTAGTTCTTCAAACCATCCTCATAATATTAAAATGTCAGCTTTCCACTCACTCATAGGCAGACTAATAAACATCCCTTTGACAAATTTAAATTACAACACTGAGCTTAACATAATTCTTCAAATAGCAACGAATAACGGATATGCAACTAGGACTATATTAAAGTTATTAAATAAAAAGCTAAAGCGTAAAACTCTAACGGGTATTTATCCACCGGATAGTCCAACGCGGGAAAATTGGCGTCGCTTAGAGTATATAGGAAAAACGAGCCAACGGATTAGCAACATCGTGTCCAATTATACCAATATTAGTTTTGCTTTTTATAATAATAACACAATAAAGAAAATGATTTTTAACAATAAACCTAGAGTTGATCGCCTTTCCAAATCTGGTGTCTATAGGATCAATTGCAATGATTGTAGTTTCTCCTATATTGGTCAGACTGGGCGCAATTTTGGAGTTAGAGCTAAAGAACATTTATCTGGTTGCAATCAATCAACTTTCCATATCCATTTAACTTCATAAAATCATACAGCTAGCTTGAACAATTTAGACATATTACATATACAACCCAAAGGCAGACGTTTAGATACCTTAGAATCTTACGAAATTAGAAAATCAATATTTCTTAACCAAAATATCCTTAACGAACAGAGAGAAATCCGGTTCTCACCAATTACAGATCCCGCCCTTTTCTATTCTCACGTACGCAATAATTTGACTAATACGTCGGGTAATTAAATGTACCTTAATATACCTTGAATTTTGTTACTCAACCTATGACTCATCGCCTACCTGCGCGATCCGTAGATTATTTTTTATTGCTTATTTTTTGTCCCTCCTTCTTTTATTTATATTTTGCTTTTTTCTACTATATAACAAAATTTTTACTAATACAAATCAGTAGATACTCCTGATGATGATCTAACAAGTCGAAATCGATCGAGTGATTTTTTAAACCTTTTGAAAATTATTCAAAATAACTGCGAAACCAAAAACAAGTGATTAATAAAAAATGTGTTTATTAAGTATAAGTGTGTTTCGCCAAGTGCCTACGGCAAATAGCGTAAAAAGTACAAAAAGTTTAAGTAAGACTTTTCAGTCAGTGACTGTGCTTCAAAATTGGGGTGTTAGAGTGGATGATTAAACATCGTATTGATTTGGCAAAACAAAATCATGTAAAACGCATTTACACATGCAAATATGCAGTGTTATTGGACAAGGCACTCCGGCAACCTGATGATGAACAAATAAATTTTAAAAAAGGTGTGCACCGATGATGTAATGGCTCAGCCCGATATAATAAATAAAATGTGTTGACGATAGAAATAGAAAAATAAAATTTCGTCCGCAGCAGCCACCATATTAATTTAAAGATTTAATTTTTTTTAATAATCAAGTTTTTTATTAACTCTATAAAATTAACTTTAATTGTTTTGATTATTTTTACTTTCTTTTACGTAGTAAAATAAAGTACCATAATCATGCAAAATTTTGGCCTCGAGATTTTTGCAAATATACCATTCGCTATATCGCCGCAATCATAAAAGTGGCTTTTAAAAAAACTTCTGTGCGTAAAAAAATGTCAATGTGCATTTATGTGGTTCCGCGCAGACTATAAACATGTGTAGCTTCTCTACAGCCCATGATGGATTGAAAGATCGGAATAAAACTTCATACTAAAGCTTCTCTCTTAAAATCCCAATGATGTTTGGTGGAAATCAGTCCATCGAAAGTAACAGCTTCCATAGGAAGTTTTCGTTGGGCTATTTCATTAAAATGACGATCCCAATATTTATGGTCATCCTTGACGTACGATCTTATGGCCGCAAGAATAGATCGATTCACACGTTCTGAACAGTTGGACTGTGGAGCATATATAGCTGTAAACTCGTGTCTTACACCATACTTTTCTAGAAGATCTGCTAATAATAATGATTTAAATTGCGGTTCGTTGTCGGAAAATAAAACTTCTGGTACGCTAAAAAGCTGAAAAATCTTTCCTTCCAGAAATTTACACACTTTTACCGCTGAAGCTCATCTTAATGGCTCTAGTGTTATAAATCGAGTGTAATGATCTAAACTAATCATAATATGCGTGTAGCCATTAGCAGTACTTGGATATATGGACCTAAAAAGTCTATATATAGTCGTTGGAAGGGTCTAACTGCCCTAATCAGTAGGAAAGAACCAGCGAAAACAATATACCAAAAAACGCAAATATCCCCAAAGAAGATTTAAAAATATGTATATAACTGGAAAATGTCGTATCATGGTGATGGAAAGGATGAAATACCAATAGAAAGATTTGTATACCGAGTCCAGAGAATGGCATTGTAGAACGGACTTACCAAACAACGGTTACCATGTTAGACAAGCATAAGAAAGAAGAAAGAACCTACGAAAGAGCCTGTTCTGGATTTTTACCATGCGATTCGCAGCCAATTTATAAGTATTACGGACATGGTACATCAGTGTGTTGCGGTTGAAGATACATGGTCTAAGATAGACTGAATCCCAGAAATTTTTCATCAGTCGAAGCCAAGGCAAATCAATGAACTGGATGTGGTTGGTAATAACGGGGGAATGGATGGTGTCTTTCGACAAACAAATTCACCAAATTCTTGTTGGATCTGCTATGGAATTGGCCATATATTTACAGACTGTATGGTCCCAGTTAAACGTCACTTTTGTTTTGGATGCGGAGCTTCTGACACGTTGAAACCTCATTGTAAGAATTGTCGAAGCAAGCAAACGGGAAATGCAATGGAGGACTTCAGAAATACTGGGACTCTGAAATCCCGCACATCGACTACCAGACCACAGGGCTACTAGGCCCTTGCTGACAGAAGTGGCCACAAATACAGACCCAGAGTTATATCAAACGATTTTGCCAAACCATTCCACCGTTCGGAAAGCTTATGAAAAGATGTACATATGTACATGAGCCAGACAAAATTCGAAAATCTATAATTCACGATTGAATCGAGTAATTAGATATTTTAAACTACGGAAGCAGATACAGAAAATGGTAAACGAATCATCGGTTGCTTCATCTCAAGATAATAGGCCTTATGCTAGTGTACTAATTAATTAAATAACATCATTATGGACCACTAGGTGTCAGAAACAGAGGGTGCTTGGACATATTATAGCAAAACTTTCTTATGGTGACAAGAGTATGCGTATTCATATAGCTCCAGGACAAAGTCAAGCGTTATACTTAAGGATTGATTTTTGGGAGTTGTTTGGTCTTGTTCCAATGCTGATTCATGAATTGGAGACAATTCATGTGGAAACAACCAAATCAGCGCGATCGCGCTGTTGAGATTTTATGTCGAGAAAACCCAGCACATTTCGAACATAATCGACAACTGACTGATTTACTGAAGCAAGTACATTACACAGCTCCTTTTAATGTAAGTAGTACATTTTACAATAGGTCAATAGATCTCAATAAATTGTCTTTTCGTACTCATTTAAAGAAAGCGCGGTTGCGCTTTTGAATCACAAAAGTCATTGTTTTTTTCAATACCCCTGGGAATCAAACGGTTTAAGTAAAACATTCATACGCACGTCATTAACATAAACACAAATGCTACTCCTATATCTTTTCGGTTACACTCATGTCGTTTCACACATTTTGGAAATAAATTGATATAAAGGTTTAGTTAATTTATTTTATCTTTTTATTTCTGTATTGAAATATCCCTTTTTGTAATTTTTCTCGCTGGTGCGTGTACAGCAGGTTGTAAACCACTGTTTTGCTTATGTATATAGACAGAGTAGATCAACTTGGAGGCGCCTATAAAATTTCATTTTAGTTGATTCGATGGTTTAAATATTATATCGATTTTACGAATAAAGTGTATGGTTGCCATTTTTTGCATAATTCACCCAGGCTCCATACAACACAAAATTAAAATACATGCGGACTGTAATGTGTTACCATAGAAAAATAAGTTTAACAAACTTATTTTTCTATGGTGTTACTATCGATGTAAATATTTCATTTGCATGAAAATTTTTCTATATCGATGAAAAATACAATGCGACACATCCAATATTTAATTTTTTAATGTTATGTTTTTCCATTTTCTTCCACTCATGTACAAGAGAAATTGCTGACGTGTCTTAAATTCTATTTCACGGTTGTCTGAACAATAAACATGACCATTTTTGGGATCTGTATTCTTATTTCATATTGCTGGCTCGATTCCTCTGTATAGCTTTTTATATGTAATTTATTGTTCGCCAATTCTTTTATGCAGAAAATCTATCAAGAGTAATATCATGTTTTTCTATTTAGTATTTGTGCTTTCATCAATACAAACAACTATAAAACTAATTTCCTGACGACCTCAAAATACGATATGCTATCTTAGTTTTCCGTCACACCAATACTTTCTATATAAATACATAATAAAATCAAAGTGAAAAATGATAAAATGGGAACAAAACTTTGTTAAATCTAAATTATTTGTAAAAGTTTTCCAATTTAATACTTTTTTCTTTAGTTTTGAGAAAAATGTTTTATTGAACAAAATTTTTAATTCAAATGTTAACAACTGTACAAACACCAAATCTATTTTCAAGATTCATGTTTTTTGCTCACTCTTAAAGAGTTTTTCTTTTGATCATAAGGAAAATTTATGCAAGAAGTAGAAATACATTCAGTTTCGTGTTTTTATGTGAGTGAATACATAATGGAAAACCATCGGTGAAAACGATAAATTATCCATTTATAGTTTTACCGAAATTAATGAAACCGGTAATGATAAAATTTACACATAAATTAGTAAAACTAACAATGCACTTTATTTATTAGTTAAAATTCTTCATTAGTACGATTTACTATTTATGTATGTATATGAAACCAAATTATTTTTGTTTTCGGTACATCGACGGCACAAATATTAAGTGTTCGATGATCATTATTTTATAAATAATTCAATTCAATTATAAAAAAATTATAACAAATAAATTAAATTAAATGGAAATTCTCCAAACTGGCAGAAACTCATGTTAAAATGATATCATAATATGGTACTCAAACGTATATATTGATGAATCGATTTTCCCTTGTTTTTCCCTGTCTTATACCTTTTTTTATGCTGCGCACCATAAAAATCAAATCATCTATCATTTAATGGGAAAGCAACCTCAGAAAAATTATAATAGTGTTACGAAAAATGTACGTCTATGTATGAGAACAACCTAGGTATGCGTATACGAGTATAAATACATATATGTTTAGGGAAAGAGGAAGAAAACTGAAAAATCATGAATACAATTTTCATATATCAAGTCACGAAATACAATGCGACTTAGGATAAATGGAAAAAGTTGAAAGGAAACTGTAAAATTATCGCTTTTCCGAAAAAATGTATGCACAATTTTATTTGTGATTTGGAAAATGTTTATCGAGGAATATGAAAAGAATAACAATATATTTTTGTTATTTGTGGCGACCATCTTATAAGTATTGGTTAGGTATGCCATTTAATTTGTTTTCGAAAGCCAACTTTGGACTTAAATGTAATAAGTGGTACAAACTAATGTATAGTGTCGGCATAGCCTTATGCTGTATAAATATACAATTCATTCGGATCCGTTGCATACTCATTTACAAATCATGAACTACGAATACACGAATCTGAAAAACTCATAACTTTGCCCTGTGCTTTGACACTACTTAGGGCGATGATAAAATTAATTTTGATGTTGGCGATAATTGTAAAAATGTTAATTAATTTCATTTTTGAGTTTTTTTTTAAATTTTTTTTTATTTAAAAACACAGAAAGTATTAATTATCCAATGGATTTGATGTCCTTTAAAGATCAATCGACATTCCCCTTTTCATTCCGGCACACACCCACCCATATGCACCTACTCACACAACTATACATTATACCACCTGCATATTGCAAGCTTCATGTCAATCTGTACACTGACATGGACGGTGGGTCGGTTCTGATTTCTGTACTCCAACAGAGGATGTTAGTTGTGTTTATTAAATAAAACGTTTTACAAAAAAAAAAAAAAAAAAATGAGATTGAACTTTTGGGGAGTTTTCCCAAATAGTAAAAATATTGAAATTAGTTATAATAGTTTTGATGTATATAAATAAACAAAAATATAACAATAAAAATAATTACTAAAAACTATTGTTCATCTCGTTATAAAAACAAATAAAAAAATTAATTATATAATAAAAAGTTTATAAACCTTAAGAAAACGGTATATGTTTTGAGTGAAAGAAATCCATCGGTGGTTCATAAACCTCACAACCAGTAAAGTATAATGGAAAAAAATTGTGAATGTAGTGTTATTTAATAAAAATGTATAAAACAAATTAAAAAAAAGCAGAGAAACCCAAAAACATATTCGTGGGTTTACTAATATATAAAGAACTGGAGCACATTCACTTTGTGGTTACGAATTTTTAAGCTGCGAAAAAAAAGGTAATAAACATAAAACGTGGGGTGGAATCAACAGGATTATAACAGTTGGCGGATATTAACAATGGGCGTTGGTATTGGGCATATCTGCAATTGTGGCTCGTCATACCTATTATTACGTGGATTGACATGAAAATCGGCGGAACGTGTACTGCAATTACACAGCGTTGCCTTCGAACTAAAGAAAATTATCCCGACAAGGTCGTAATTTTAATCGCCGGTAGCTGAAGTCCGACGGAAGCAATGGCCGTATTATTCACGCATTTTTTAAATTTAAATACAATGCCACTTTTTTTGTGCAACGCTACTAATTTTGTGAATGCCAACTACTACCCGATGACATACTCCCCCTTGGTATTTTAAGAAAAGACTTCGTACCTCGAAATTTTCTGGTTGTTGGTGAAACACTTTATTTATTATCCTTTGTTGTGGGGACCTTGTAACGTGGCCAAACTATCTCACTCGATGGATGTAGCTATAACTTTAGAAAACAAAAATAAAATCTGTGATAGATTATTATGTTAGATTTCCAAATTCCTATGTGATTTTGTATATTATTATTTTATTTTAGTTAGATATTTTTTGGAATTACAATAAAATTGAATTCAACCAAATCAAACTGATTATTCTATTTCTAATTAAAATTGCTGGATAATTTGCATCTGTTCCAGGCTCATCAAGGGCCATTACTTCTATTAAAGTTACTCTATATTGAATTCAATTGCTGTGCCAAGCCTCACAAACGAGTTACTTGAGTTACTTTTCGGGCATATAATACAATTGCAGTGCGTGTAGCCGTGTACCACTGAAAAACCTCCTCTGAGCGTGCTATTATTATTATTATTATGTTTCGTCCTGTGGAATGGTTGTATTTATACCAACTTTCTGGCGTGTTTAGTGCTAATGCTAGTGTCATTAAATATGGCTGCAACGGGTACCCCACGGAACCTAATTACTAACCTAGCCTCGTTTTATATAATTAGCTGCATAGAGCCTGTGCATTATTTCTTTCAATGCAGAAAGATTCCATGCCATAATATCGTGTGATTTGACCGGAATATTTTGCATTCATATAACGTATCTTCATTTCACAAACCGGCAATAAAAACAAAAGAAAATTAAAATTGAATATTTAATCTTTTATCGTAATATTAACCGTGTTTTACAATATTATTCGAGCACTATCCGTCGCCGAATGGGAAATATCTACTGAAACTGCAGCTATTATTCACTAGTGTCGCTATACTATAAAAATGAAAAATAAATGCATTCATAAAACAAACATTTGTTATCTGAAATATACTAATTGACATTTATTTTGATATGACGTTATAAACAAGAATTCATCTTGCTCTGTTTTTTATTGTAAGATTAAGTTTCTAATGGTTTCAGGGGTTTACAAAATAAAGGCCTTTTCAAATGTCCCATTGAAATGGATAACGCTCCCAATAGCGGCTTTCGATAAATAGGTAAAGCAAAACATTTTTATTTCGATTTTTAACTAAAAAGTTGAATGAAAAATATTAGTTTGGAGTAAAGTAAATTAACTATATGCAAAATAGCGCGCTAAATATGTATAACTTTTGACATAGAAAATTGGGTGCTCCGGATACTATCAGGCGTTAATAAAAAACACGGCTATTAACAATTAGTGCATTAACGCAATGGAAACCTTTCCTATTATAATACAAATGTTGGAAATCTTGTTCATTAACACTAGAATGACGGAGCGAGTCAATTTGATTGATTTGCAACTTTGTTGCAATATATATGGAGAGATTTGGTTGGTTTTTTTAAACATCTGTTGGTTTTTAAAGTTGATCGTAAAATGACCAACTTTAAAAATCAACATTTGTTTTATAAATAAATTATTTAAATTTTTCTATGTGTATAGCGGTGGAATCGTGATTGAGTCAAATTAACTCTTAATCTGATGTGAGAGCCTGAGTTTTGAAAAAAATAATGTTTTGTCTTTATTTTTTGCGCTTCGGAATAATTACAAATTATTCATTTCGAGATTTACGTCTCAAATATGCCTGACCGCTTATTAACCAGCATAGAGAATGTTGATTGTGCTATTCCCACATTGGAATCGCATCCCGTTCCATGCCGATACCCATGTTCTGTCAAAAATCGTAGAGTTACCGCTAATTTTAAAATGTGACGGATTTTAAACTGTGATTTGATTTATCTCTTAACATTTTTTGATTCCGAGATAGTGAGGTCTGCCGATCCTATTCAACTTAAAAGAAACTCTTAATAAACCAATAATTTATTATTTAATTCAACAATTCCATAGTGTACCCTCCTTGCCAGGTTTAATGCAAACTCTTTACAGCTATGTCCGTTTATAGTGAAGAGGTTATCGATTACAATCGGTGATGTTAACAAACACAACTAAGACCCTCTGATGGAGTGCTGAATTCAGCACCGACCCACCATCCACGTCAATGTACAGGTTGACATGGAGCTTACAATATACAGGTGGTATACTGTAGTTGTGTGAGTAGGTGAATAGGTGAATGGGTTAATGATGTGGTGTGAATATGTGGTATCACAATAGGCCAAAAATGGCCTAAGTGTCAACCACTGAAACCTAAACTGTACGATCTGTTTTGAGGCTCAAGGCTCACACTGCTCTTTCGAGGTTCTGCTTTTTACATCCTTACTTTCCGCCTAACAGCCAACACGAGAACGTACGACTATAGGACCAACTTAAGATCATCTGCACATTGCATAGCTTTATGCTAGAATATACTGACATGGAAGATGAGTCGGCCCATGAGTTTTGCACACCGACAGAGGGTCATAGATGTGCTATACCTATCAGGATTCGAACCCGGTACCTCCCGATCCAAACGCCAAAGCTTTAACCACTGTTGTCATATGGTCGGTGATTAATAAAATTAATCCGTAATTATGAATAGTTTTAAATAAACCAGTTAAAATTCTATCACTAACAGTTTTCATAAAGCCTGTATATCGTACCTAATTTTAACATTATTATAATATGCAAAAAATTGAAAACTTTAAAAAACTTATCAAAACCTCCTTTACGTAACCAACATACAAAATAATTTTTAACAATTTATACTCAACTCATCGAGAAAAAGTTCTACGAATAAAGTTTTTTCGATTTAAATCGAAAATATATAGAAACTGCTATTAAAATTAAATTAATTTAGAAAACTGAAATAATACAAGTAATCCGAATGGCTTTCGAGAAATGAAAAATTTAAATTTACATCGAAAAAAACATGTTTTGAAAGATTTTATGTTACTTTACTTCAAGAAGGATAACATTGACTTAATTATTTGGAAAAATAGTTTAAGGAATTTTTAATTTGCTTCAATTTATAAATAAAATATGGAAATTGTTGATAGTATTTCAGTTTGTAATGGTTCTACTCGTACTCATGTTCTACTGAACATATTTTGATACAGTGTATTAATGATAAGGTAAAGGTAGGATATATACATTACACAAAACTTTTAGATACTCGTATTTATATGATGGATTAATATAAAACTTGAACACAATAATTTCCATTTTATTATTATATTTCCTTAGTAAACAAAGATTTAAAGTTTGTGCTTTCTTTTTTTAAATTTGACCATATATATTTATTTTCAATCTCAATATTCTGTATTTTAGATAATTTAATTTCAAAAACAATAAAAAAACTTTTTCCTAATAATAATTAATTTAAATAGGGTATGCAAAAAGGTTTAGTTTTTCATGAATTTATTTTATACATACTCGTATATATACTTCGTTTAGCGGATCCTTCGGTGGGCACATTGTTCCGTTAATTAATGTTCGTATTTCGGCCTAAACAATTTTGATGAGATCGTTGGTTGCAAGTGCTGATTTTCGAAAAGTTCTCTTTAAGTGCATCTGTTTACCTTTTTGAATTCTTTCTAAAGGTTGGATGGGATAACCGGTCTTTGATTGGTATAAAATCTGATATTCAAGATTTGTTGGTAAATTAAGAGTATCCAAGTGAATTAAATTTATTTAGAGTGGCACTCTTTGGTTTTTTGCAAATACATATTTTAAAAGTACAGCATTTATAAGTTAATTAAAAAAAATTAAAAGTACCTTTGCTGCAAAATTGATCCTTGGAACTGGTTTTGAAACTGATTTCAATAGTTTAAGCGGGGTTCGTTTAATTGATTTTGCTTATTTTCTCAAAGTGTCATGTTATGACGTAATTGATCGCTTATGTTAATCCTAGAACTTTCCGGTGAAAATCATCTAACCAAAACTGGCAGTTTAAACAGGTTATATAATTTTTAGATAATTTGGAAATTGTACAGTATATCTGAAGAGGCAGTACTAAGATGGTTTTTTCTAATATTTTACTTAGAACATGAGCACAAGCTTTTCGAAATGGAATTTGCACTGACTTCCCAAACATTTTGAATGTGGAAACTGATTAAACCGAAGGAGGCGGTATTCTTTTAAAACTTAAGGCTGAACCAGTTAGTCCGTAAGAACTTAAGTTGACCTCTATTTGGATCCTTTCCATTTCGATTTCTTGCCAACTAACTTTTGAAATCATCTTACCAACACTCAATAAACAAATTCTAAACTCTCGCTGTTTCGTTACTGTTATGCAAATAGTCAAAACTGTGCACAACTTAAGCTTTTACGGACTGACTGGTTCAGCCTTTACCATTTTATGGCTCTCCGATGAAAATCGATCAGCCAAACGACGTTTAACTTTTGCGAATTGTGAGCTTAAATGATAAATTGAAATCAGTTCATTGTGAGAGCTAATAAGTTGCTTGAATATATTTGAAGAGATGCGTAACTTCTAAGATAAGCTGAATCGACAATTTTTTTAGTAAAATTTCTATTCAAATTGCGGATACACGCAAACTATATTTCTCAGTTCGTGAAACTCCTGTATATCGATTTTGTCTTGTGAGGTACTCATATAAAATGAGTGAAGAAAAAATAATCGAATACGTATACAGTGCATTACACACAATTATGTCTTTGTATTTTCTTTTTCTTCGTATTTGGGTTATTTCTATGATGAACAGTACCAAAATAACGTGATCCGGGCGATGGTGCTTATGGTTATGGTGCTTATTTTCTTTGCTCAACACATTACGTCTGCTCTCGAGCTGTGGAGTGTCATTATTTAACATGCTAGTATATTTTATATATAATATTTTTTTTTTATCATAAATTAATTTTATATGTATTAATAAAATTTTAAAGTAAATTTACTTTAAATTTCATAAATTTTAAAAATAAAATATTAATTTACTAAATATAAAAAATCCGATGTAAATTATTTGAAAAGTAACACTGTCTTGTAAACAACACAAAAATATAGCGTTTACAATGGATAATAGTATCAACAAAAACAATGACACGTGACATGCATGTGTAGTAAAGTAAAACAAACATACGGGCGTCGCTATAAGAACACAAACACAAATATTACTACCATATTTTTCCGGTTACGCTCATTTCGTTTTACACATTTTGAGATAAAATCGTGATGTTGGGTAATATTGCGTAATTTGCTAGTTTGCACCAGGTTGCACCATGTGAAAACATTTTCCATTCATTTTATCATGTTGCGTCGGGTTGCCAAATTAATTTTCTGTTAATTAGAAATATGGTGTAATTCATCATATTTCATAATGTTTTGCCATGTTACAACAGTATTGATAACAAGTAGTTGACAAGTTGTTTTACATACATTATTCACCTATTACATTATTCATTCATCTAATTATTGTTGTTTCAGTAATTTTTCGATAAACTATATTTAAACATCATAAAATTGTATGTGTATGCCAGAAGTTTCGGGAGTTATGATTTTCGACTGCCAGGATCAAAACTGATGAGTCTAATTTGAAGAAAACTTTTTTTGGGGGTTCATCGGTGAGATGACTACAACTTCTAGTTCAAAAAGTCTCGACGGTTTCATTGGGTGAATCATAAAAAAGCAATGGTCAGTTAAAATACAGGGAACGTGATTAATTATTTAGCAATATGATAATTCTTTGTTCTCATTTGGTCTCTATAATTTGTAACAATATTTAATTTAATTTTAATGGAATAATGTCGACCACTATGGATTGATATATTTAGAAAACGTACAAGCAATTATGTTGTGGCCAACACTTGAATTACTTTTATCACAAATGTATACATAGCTTTCGAATACACAACCCTTGATTTCTAAAGCGCAAAATTAAACTCACCGGACTTTTGGTGAAACTGTCTTAAAGTTAATTGAATCTTTGAACTCTTTGTTAGTTTTTATAAATGCTAAACTTTTCAACATTTGCAAAAATTAAAGTAGCTCCCACTTCCGGTACACAGAATTGACCAAATTTCGTAAGGATCTCCAAATTAATGTAACAAATTTAAGTTTCAAGTTTCATTCCGAAAAGTAAACCCGTCTAGGCTGTAGAGATGCCGAATTTTGGTGAAATAAACTTTGGAAGCCAATTTTCTAGACTGAAGAAAGAACACAAATATTTAGTCTGCACGGAACCACACCGAGAAACTTGTTAAATACTACTGTTTTATTTTTCTAAAAATTTTTATACTTTTTTATGAACACTGTGTGAAGTTTCATGTAGATCTGTCAACTCATTCGTATATTAACAGCTGTTCAAAGTTGAGTTATTCTTTTACAATGGAAAAAGTTGAATATCGTGCAGTGATAAAATTTTACTGTTCTAACCAAAGATGAAGAGTCCATGAATTTGTTTTGGAGCTACAACTTCAATTAAAACAATAACATTTTATCACTGCACGATATTCAATTTTTTGCATTGAAAAAAAAAGTACTGTGACGCGTCAACTTTGAACAGCTCTCAATATACGAATGAGTTGACAGATATTCATGAAGCTTCACACGTGTTCTTAAAAAAGTAGTACAATTTTTAGAACAGTAAAACGACGAATCTAATAACGCTATATCTTATCGAACGACAAAACTTACTAAACAACCTAGTATTTGTAAAACATTTTTCTTCATACACTCAAACCTGTTTTTGTGCGGTCTTTTTTATGCGGTATATGAAAAAAAATTATTTAATACAATCTACTTGTTCTTTCAAATTTTCAATCAAATTAGAACATACTTGTATGTGATTAATCTACTTAGTTAATTTACGTTGGCCTTTAGATTTTTTGGTAAAGCACTGCGTCAGGTTGCGTAATGCGTTGAGTTATTTTCTACGAACAATATTTTTTATAGCTACTCGTGAAGTTTCCGAAGATTTTTTTATGTGGTCGTTATGATAGGGTCATACCGCACAAAAACAGGTTTGAGTGCATTTCTTACCAAATTTCAATCAAATCGGAATACTTTTAATTTTTTTTCTTCGCTGTGAATCACGAAATGTGTTAAAACTGGGCTGATTTTTACGATGACGATAAGCAATTTTTTTCAAAACCACTGATGATCATCTTTCATTGAAAGTATATTTTCCTGCGTGAATTTTCCGAGTTTGTAATTTTTCTGATTACATTTAATAACGAAAAATAGATTGCCAAGATTTGACCATGACAACTAAATATGTACTACATTATAAATATTAATAGAAGTAACTAAACAATAATTAGGTAATAAATGTGATATTTTAAGAAAGCAAGAAGCATTAGAACCCCACGTGGAAAGTACTTTATTTTCTTATATAAAATGTTTTCAGAATTTAAAGAATATAATATTGATGACTGATTTTTATTATTATTGCCAACGTAATAAAAATAAAAATTATCACCAATTTTTAAGATTTCAGTTTATACATTACACCATAAAATTCAAAGAAAGACACATTAAATGTTTGAGATGAAATCATTGTTCCCGCATAGAACATAAAACAATATTCATAAACATAAAAAATATTGTGTTACCTTCGTATTTGATTTAATGAACATTTCATTACTCCTATACAACTTACATTATGTACTCGTATGCTTTACAATATTTTCCATGGTACATAGGGAATTAGAGACTAGAAAATTTAAAGTTCAAATACCGTATTCATCATATAATACATACATACATTCATAGTTATAAACAAGTTGCACAATGCTATTAAAATTTTTATTTTATAGACTAAAAAATGGCGTTTGTCGTCTTTGCCATTTCGTTAAGAAAACTTCAGTACTCGTAACTAATGTACCCCTAGAGAGGTATCTTATTATAATTTTCATTCATATTCATTTCACCCACTCATTCCACATGTATTCTAAATTTAACTTTCTTTGTTTTTGCTTTCCACCGAAGTTATTATTATTATGTCTTATTTTAAGTTTCAGAAAATTCTTTCTTCATACATATTTGGAACCCTCGCCCAATTTTTTTTTTTTTAAATTATCTTAACTGCGTTTCTTAAGTTTATAAGGCAAAATAAAATCATTATTAAATTTTTAGGGGATGGATATTATTTTTATTTGGTTCTTTTAGGTATATATAAGATATAGTATATCTTTATTTAAAAGTTCCTAGATTTTTACCTTTAATTCGGAGATCATAAATAAAAAAGTCTTTATAAATCCTAAATCCATGACCATTTAATTTGTATTTAAATATTTTATTAAGGCAATTAAAAAGTTTGTTAGAGGGTGAAAAGAAAGCTTTGGATTCACGTTACATATAAAATAAGTATTATTTTAAAATAAAATATACTCGTACCTCTCTGAGAAGATACTGTTACTATTTAGTGTTACTTTCTCACACTTTTTATAATTTCATTTATTATAAATTTTGAATATTTTGTACTACTCTATTACAATTTTACCCAGTTCACTTTAAATGCTACAACGTTTTGCAGATGAAGAGGTACAAAAATATTGTTCTTAAACAAATAATTTGTATACCAATTAAAATATTAATAATTAATTAATCCACATCGTTTTTACTCACTTCAAAATTTAAAATATTTTTTTTAATTGAATTCACAAAAAATATATATTTAAAGGAAAAATATTAAACACACCAAATAAAATAACACAACACAATTGCTCTATTTCCTGAAAGATTATGTATTCTTTGTTTAATTATTGACAAAGCATTTATATTATATTCTATATAACTATAGTCTAATGGATATAAGACTCGCGACATAAAAATTTTAAAAACCTACTTTCAGATCCCGGAGTAGTCCCTATTATTTTCCGAAAGATTTCAAAGTTTAAAATAAATCAGAGAAATAAATTGTTATGTACTCGTACTTCAAGTTATACTAAAGCAGTATTTTAACCCTAATGTGAGTGACGTGTTACCCGAGTACCTTTTGCACTTTTAGATTTTTGTATGTTTTACTCCCAATAAAAACTTTAAATTTTATGAGAACTTTAGTTCAATTGGTAGATTACGATCATACTTTAAAATGAGAAATGTTACAACTTGGACGAACGTGAAAAAATAAGTTTCGATACAAAATGCATGCAGGTACTAATCACTCAAATTAAGATATTTTTTCTTCACTCACATGAGGGCTAAGATTACAAAATTAGTTCGTTTAGTTTTAGTTACAAAAGTTATTAAACGAATTATAATCAATTCATGATATTAAATTATTTAACCAGTTCATGGATAGGGTTATTATCACCGTAGTTAGTAAAATGTGATCACCTAGGCCCTAAAATTTAGTGTTTAAGCAGACTATTACTCGCAACACGAATCGAAATGTGTCCCAATAAAGCCAAGCAGTACACAAACAGTCAGTTTGGAATTTCAGTATTGTTTTAAGTACGCACTAGACGTTAGTTCGTTATTTTTTTTAAGATAAACAGGAGAACAATAGCCGATCGTATATCTGTTCAAAATATCTTTTTATAGTTACATGTTTTCTATAAAACTCAAGTTCGAGTTGAAATATCGAGATGCTTAATCATTTCAGTATATTTGAAGAGTACAAAATGAAATATTATAATCAAGTACTAAACTCAACGATTTCATAGATGTATCATACATTCTTCCTGGTTCCTTCCTGATTATGATCACAATTAAAATTGACAAATTATTGATCACAATTAAAAATTTAGTAAAACTGATGTTTTCATTTCGCGTTTTACACGTTTAGAGGTGCTATAGAATGAACGTCTCTTTAGATCGTTGTTAACGAAACCTTCAGTTTCTCTTACACGTAGGGGTATGCAAATGTAATTACGGCTTACGGTAATGAAGATGATTTGAAGAAAGCGTTAAAAATGCTGCTTGCCTAGTAATTTGTATAGAAGTAACGAGCAGGATTTGAGATATTATTCACTTCAAAATGATATGTTGTGAAATTTAAAACAAAAAGTAAAACCCAAAATATAAAAATAACAGGACCAAACTCAAGTTGAATCTATTGAGGATTTTAACGGATTCAAACATTTTTCCAAACATTCTCGACTAAAACTATTGTTTGCTATGCGGATGTGGTGTGAGGCATAAATTCAATTTCTATAATATTTTTAGAGCACTGACTAATCTTCTAGAATATTTTCGAAGTTCAATTTCTACCGGTAGAACATTTCCTTTTAAATCTGTTCGATAATGAAATGGTTGTCGAATACAATTTTGCCTTTAAACTTTCGCTTATTTGCAATTTCATTGTTGTATGAAGGCAAACTTTGACTGTTTTTTCAATTTGTTCATTGAAATTTTTTGAAACAATTGATTTATCAGGTCGGATTTCATGTGATCTCGCTCCAGTACAACAATATATTAACCGGCAACAAAATTTATAAAATGTCGGCATAATTAATGTGCAGCAGACAACCTGATTAGATTACTAATAAATTCGTAGCACTACTATAACTTTTAATAGATATTTATTACTTATTTTTATTGTAATAAAATTGTATTTTATTAACACTTATTACCACCACGACAACCTTCCTATAATGAATTACTTATAAATTTAACACTCCCAACTACCATAGTATCGCGTACGAATATCAGCGCTAATAACAAAACAGGCCAACCGACTTGTGTATTGGAAGGGTGGCCACTTATCATATACATTGTAACATATACATAAAATATACAAGTATAGCTACACACAATAATAAAAATGCTAACAGTTGGTATACGAAAACCTATTTTCAATGTGCTTTTGGGGAGAGCTTATACGCTCGGTTCATATTATAATGATGAACGTGTTCGTTATTAACCCAAAATATGATCATAAATCTGTTACGAATATTGTTCATATTCGTTTCGTTTCGAAAAAACATTCACTTAACGACATTTCGACATACTAAACGGTAATAACAATAAGTAAAAAAGTGGCTAAAACGTATTTTATGATATTTTCATTGGAAATTTATTATTTAACCTGGGCGGGCAGCAATAGTTTATTTTTCCTTTCAACGGGAAACGGAAAAATTAAGGGGTGTATAAATATTAATATGTATGCGAATGAAAAGAGATATTTCTTCACATAAATTGATAGTAGTGTACCCACGGTTACGAGTTAATAGAATTCAGTTGCGTTTTTATGTTTCATCTTGTCATTCGTAATTAATTTGCAGCTCGCAACAAAATTTAGTTACGACATAAAACTTTCCGAATTCATTAGGAATTTCAATTTTTATTTCATAGTTGTTCTTCTCCCATTTTGCCTGATTGAAGATAATTAGTCCTAATTTGGACGTTGTTATGTTGTGTTTCTTTATACACTCGTATACATTGTATATGTAACAATATGTCTTTAAGAAAAAACACAAAAACAACTTTCACAGTCAAACTTGAAATTTGTGCTTTCTTTCAAGAACGAGGGAAATTTAATAAAAACAAAACATAAAATAAAGAAAAATTAAGCTCAAGTCACGTGTTTCATGTACGAATTGAAAAACGAACACGTAACATAAGACATTGTGTTGTGAAGAAAAACGTGTGTGGGGAATTTTGTGTTGTGTGTAAGAAAATAATAGATTTTCTTTTGTTTGGTGCGTGTTATGTTTTTTAAACGAAAATACATATTTTCTTGGTTCGGTTTGATCACATTGAATGACGTGTAGTATGTTTTATCTTATACATATATTATATTCATATAAGCTTTTATTTTGGCATTTAAAGATAAACAGCGAGATATGAGATTAGGTTGTTTCAATACTCTTTCAATTTTTTTACTGTTTTTTCGATAAACGACAAAACTTGACTGATATTGATTCAGTAAGGAAATTTTGAAAAAACAAGTCTCATAAAATCAAATACCATGGTGATATTCCGTTTAATAGTCCTGAATCACAAGTTTTTATTTTAAAAAATATTTTAATCACCGATTTGTTTGTATATTCTAGGAGAATTTGTGATGATATTCAGATACAAAGTTACGCACTATTTAGTTATCGAAATAAGTCCGATAAAGCTGTTGTGATGAATTGAAGGCCTCTATAAATACTCGTACCGTACATCTTAGGCTGTTGTAGTTAATAGAAAATTGAAATGGCAATGAAAGGAAAACCAATCATTACCTTCCAATCTGTTCTGATTTTACAATGGGAAATGGTTAGCTCGTATCACTAGGAGGTCTCAGATGAGAAGTCACTGTGTTAGGAGAGCCACAACCAAATTCCTTCTAAACAGAAAAAGCGGTAAAATGGAAACCATTTTGCCAACGGCACGACATCCATCTTTCTAAAGAATTCTATCCAAGGTCGACAGCTATCAAAAACATGCATGCAAAACTGAGAACAAACGTGGCTGATGTTTTCTCATAGTATGGCAAAATGAATGAAGAATGTTTTATATATGACTTGGACTCTTTAGTATTAACATCCATATTTAGAGTAGCGTTCTCATTATTTTTTTCTACTTAAAAATATCGCCACTGCCTTTTGGTGTGGTATTCATAATCCAACCAATACAAGTCATCTTTGAGAGATCTCTCCTATTACTTTATCACATACTTTGCTGCAAATAAAACTTTAATGTTTACTCCATCGTCAAACTCATCGTTCGATCCCAGCTGGAATATGGTGTAAATGTGTGGCATCCTTTCTACGAAGCTCATATCCAGAGTATTGAGAAAATTCAAAAGAAGCTTATATGCTACTTGACCTGGAAAGACGGATGGGTTTATGCTCATGATCTACCCTACCACGTAAACATACAGCGACAACCACCATATTAAAAATAATAATAATCAGGAGACTGGCATTCACAAGCCATCGTCAAAAGGAATATATCAAAAAATTAAAACATTTGATCAAGATATGTTATCAATTCATAGCCACATTGAAAGTTTCCCATGTATCCACATTACGTACATGTTGACAGTCATAAACAATATTTGGAATCTGGACTTTCAACGGCGAAAATGTATCGATTATTTAAAATAGCAGAACAAAATAGTAAAGTAACGTATTCTGTTTGTCGGAAAATATTTAACACCGAATACTTGTCACATAAGCGAGCCGAGCGCTGACCAAATTTTAAAACAAGATAGGCACAAGGAATTAAATGAAAAAACAAAGGAGCGCCGATCTGTATAAATCATTGATCAACAACGAAATAGCAGCAATTTCGTATGATCTACAAAATGTTTTCTACTTGCCTCATGGAAACTCTCTCTCTCTCTCTGGCCTTCACATCCCATGAAGGGATTTCGCCGCCTGCACTAAGGCCCTCCATCCATCTCGATCCATCGCTCTCGTCCTCCAGTTTCGACATCCTAATGTTCGTAGATCTTGTTCGATGTCGTCGCGCCAGCGTAGTCGGGGTCTTCCTCTACGACGTACTCCGGCTGGTTGTTGGTGGAACACTTTATTTATCATCCGTTGTTGGGGAGACCTTGTAACGTGGCCGAGCCATCTCACTCGATTGGATTTGATGAATCCGATAATATCGCTGCCTCCGAGGAGTTGCTTTATTTCATGATTCATACGAATCCGATTCGTTGTTCGCAACTTTAATTGGACCAAAGATTGAACGGGCAACCCTCCTTTCGGAGGTAGATAATAATCTACAATCGTTAGTGGTCATGGTCCAGCTCTCGCCTCCGAAAGCCAGCACAGGTCTTATAAGTGCTTTATAAAGTGCGAGCTTGCACGACTGCGATAGATGTTTCGATCGCAATAATTTTGATTTGGCGTAGAAAACTCGTTGTCCGGCAACGATTCGGGCTTTTATTTCTGCCTGCATATCATTCGACGATGTTATAACTGACCCGAGGTATTTAAAGTTTTCGACGCTATCAAAGTTGTGGTCGCCAATTCCGAGATTTGCCGTAGAGATGTTCCTAGGTGTTACTAAATATTTGGTTTTACTGCTGTTCACCTCCAAACCAAGTCTTCTTGCGCAGCGATCGAGCGGTATGAAACTGTCCTTGATGTCGCTAGGTCTTCGGCCAAGAAGCACGATATCATCTGCATATCAAAGAATTTGGCCTGACTTATTAAATATACAGCGCGAGGTTTCGATGTTGCTTTTCCTCACTACATACTCAAGCGCCAGATTGAACAGCACAGGCGCGAGTGCATCGCCCTGTCGAACACCAGATGTTATTTCAAAGGGGTCTGACACAGATCCTTCAATTACGATTCTACATACAGATCCGGATGTTGTTAATTTACACAGAGAAACGAGTTTCTCTGAGATTCCCAGGCATATGAGCGCGGCCCATAGGTTGTCGCGGTTTATACTGTCATACGCCTGTCTGAAGTCTATATATAATTGATGTATGGTTATGTTGTACTCCCAACATTTTTCCAAGATCATCCTCATGGTGAAACACTGGTCAGTGGTCGATCGGTTGGGACGAAAACCACACTGATAGTCGCCAATGATGTTTTCGGCGAAAGGGATGAGTCCGGCAAGTACAACATTAGCCAACACTTTGTAAGCAGTGTTCAATAGAGCGATGCCACGAAAGTTTTCACATTTAAGACGGTCGCCTTTTTTATGCAACGGACATATGAGTGCGGTCTTCCAATTCTCCGGCAACTCTTCTTGGTCCCAAATACAAACGACGAGATCGTATAAACTTGTTGCAAGTGTAGCGCCTCCGAGTTTAATTAGTTCTGCGGGGATTCCATCGAGACCGGGTGCCTTGCCGTTTTTCAATCGACTAATAGCTGCGTCTACTTCCTCTACTGTGGGATATTCGACAAAGACCTCTTCACCTGGCGGAGCTATTGCTCTAATGGGGGTAACTTCGTCATTCCGATTTAGCAGATTTTGAAAGTAGGTTTGCCATACTGAGAGAACATCAGCCACGTTTGTTATCAGCTCTTCATTCCCGTCTTTGATGGCTGTACTTCTTGGATGGAAGTCTTTAGTGAGATTCCTGGCGTTGGCAAAACAGTCCCTTGAGTTTCCTACTTCCGCTTGGAAGCTGATGTTTTCGATGCATAATCTCATATGTTCGCGCTTCTTTTGTCGAAGGAATTTAATCGTGGCTTTCCTAGCGCGGAGATATTCTGCTAGAGTGCTTCTGGTATTGCGAGCCAACCATTTTTCACGAAGCGTTTATTTATTTTCGACGACCCTTCGGCATTGATCATCGAATCAATCGTTGCGGGGCCTCGGAGGTCTTCTTCCGATGGTGTTTTGCGCCGCGGTTGTTATGGCTGACTGTATAGCGTGCCACTGCTCCTGGATGTTAGGAGGAGCTTCTTCATTGTTATGGGGCCGGTCTAAATAATTAGTGACAGCTGATTGGTAACTCTGCAGTGACGCTTGGTCTTTTAGAGCATCGATATTCCATCGAACGGTCTTTTGTGCTTGTCTGTTAAACGTAGATGACAGTTTGCACTTATACTTAAATATGACAAGCATGTGATCGCTGTCCATGTCTGCACCTCTGTAGGATCTAACGTCAGATATGCTGGTGGAGTGTCTCTTGGACACCATGACGTGATCGATTTGGTTTTCCGTTCTTCCATCATTCGATCTCCACGTTACTTTGTGGATTCTCTTATGTGGGAAAAACGTACTTGATACAACTAAGTTGTACGTTATTGCCAGGTCGGTGACGCGTTGGCCGTTGTTGTTACTAGTTAGATGCAGGCTGTTGGGACCGATGTGCGATGTATTTTCTGCACTCCTACCGATTTTTGCATTAAAGTCGCCCACGATGATTTTAATGTCGTGGTGCGGTATGTTGTTGATGACTTCCTCGAGCTCGACAAAGAAGAGATCTTTGATGTCATCTGATTTATCTTCGGTGGGTGCATGCACATTAACGATCGTGATGTTAAATTTCTTAGTGCGAAGTCTGACCGTGCATATCCGCATGATGATAGGGCGGAAATTAATGATATGGTGCTTCACGCGCCGATGGATGAGGAAGCCAACTCCAAATTCTCCTCCGTTCTGATGGCCGCAGTAGTGAAGAGTGTAACCATTGGTGGTGTCATGGATCCCACTCCCAGACCATCTAAGCTCTTGTAATGCAAGTACGTCTAATGTGTAGCTCTTTGCTTGGTTCGAGAGGTTCCGGAGATCTCCAGGTCTTAAGATGCTAAGCACGTTCCATGTTCCCATTTTGAAAGTGTTGTCCGTGTAAAATTTCCGCGGTCGAGTTTGTGATGAATCCGATATGGTAATCCGAGGCCTTTGTTTAGGGTTCATAACTTAAATGTTTTTATGAGAGAAGGTTGCTGGCCTGCCGCTCAACCCGCTTATTACGTGTGTGGGTCACGTACTGGTGAGAATCTTAAGGCATCCAGTCCTACCTTGAAACACATTTATATAGCGAGCCGCTTGATACAAGACAGACGCCCACTTCAGCCGCTCCTAACCTGGAGATCAGACGCTGGTTTGGTATTGGTTTTGAGGCGCCAATGGCCCGCCTTGACATGTAGTGTCCATGACTATAAACAGGATTTAGTCTGCTCGTCTCCACTACACCGCCTGATTCATTTAGCGTTACCCAGGGAGCACCGGCGAGGAGGTATGAATCTAGGACTTTGCCCCCTCCCCGCTTCATGGAAACGCATCGAATTTTTATTACAAAAGAAAATTTAGTACCTACAATCTTACGGGGCTTTGTAATCTAAATGGAATAATCTATTGCGCAATTTGGTATGAAACACAAACAGGCAGGTCTGGCAATGATATCGCTAGTGCACTTGTAAAGATATGAAAAAATGTTGTAGCTGACAATCCAAATGTCAAAAACATAATTTTATTATCTGATGCTTGCGTTCCGCAAAATAGGAACAGAATCACTTCGCTTACATTACTCAATTTTCTAAAAAATTATAATGTGCGGTCAATTTCTCATTGTTATTCCGCTCCGGGGCATGCCAGAATTCAAGAATTAGCTATTCACGGCGATATCGAACGCCATCTTCGAAATATTGAGTACTTCAGCCCTGTTTCTTTGAATAGGAATTTAAAATCAATGGATAACAATAAAATTAAAATCAAAATTTTGCAATGCACGTCGGATGATTTTCTGAATTATAATACCGCAAGCTTCAAATTGAATTTTTGCAACCTGAAATATAGTTTAGCTATCGAAATACTATACAGCAAAAGCGATATATTTAATGTCAAGTATCGAACTAATTACGGAGAGTTGGAAGAACTTCTGGTAGTTCCCATCTTAAGAGGCAGTGCGGGAAATCCCAGTAATATAAATCATTCTCTTTTTCCAAAAATAATCACTTGTAAGTATTCGCCAATGAGGTCAAAGGAAAAAACTAAAGATATCATTTCTATGTTTGAATATATCCCCAATGATCATGTACAATTTTATGGACCTGTATTAACATTGAAATAGTTATAATTATTGTTTTAATAAAGTTGTCAATGGTTTAGAGCTCGTTTTTATTTTAAATAAAATAAAACAATTTATTCCTGAAAACAAAATTGATATATTTTTGAACAGTTTTAACAAAATTTTTGATCGAATAAAATTTACTTTGGAAAAAGAAGTTGACAACAAAATTCCATTTTTAGATTTACCTTTGATCTATGAGCCTGATGGCAAAATTTCTTCACAAAGATAATTTTTCTGGTAGATACTTAAATTTTCATTCTTGGCTTCCTACTTCCTATAAAATTAATACAGTAAACATTTTGGCTCAAAAAAATTTAAAACTTTCACATTTCAAATTTCACAATAAAACTTTTAACATATTAAAAGAAACATTCTTAACTAATCATTATCCCCCAAAAATTATAAATCAATGTATTTTGAAACAAAAAAATGTTATTAGAAGTTTTGAAATTCGGCCCATTAACAATGATAACAATTATTTTTCAATTCCTTATGTTAAACATTTATTGGAAAAAATAAAACACTTCTTCAAAAATTATAATTTCAAATTTGTCGGTAATTCTTCAATTTGTTTAAATGATTGTCTTTTTTCTAAACTTAAAGATCCTATACCACTCAATAAGTAGTCAAATTTAATTTATGAAGTTAAATGTGACTGTAATTTTGTTTATACGGGTGAAACGAAACAAGGATTTATCATCATAAAAATGGTATAAATAAAGATGAAGAACAAAGTACTAGTGCACTTATTACTCATTTAAAAAATTCTGGTCTCATAATTAATTAGCCTAAATAATGTTAAAATATTAGAAAAAGAACAAAATTTTAAGAAAAGATCAATTTTAGAGATGCTATATATTAAATCTAGCATTAACTCTATAGTTGGCAATTGCTACAATTATTTTGTCTAATTTCGTTTTTGTCTATCTTATTTCTTTGCTAAATTTATTTCATTGATTAATTTATATATACAATTTTCATTTATATTTTTTTAAATTATTTTAAAATCATATTCATATTTTCTATATTTGTTTGTAAAATTTACTTTGTATTTGCTATTTGGAAAAAATTATATTTACTGTATTTTTATATTTGTTTTTAAGAAATTTATATGAAAATTTTCATTAGCTTTGAAAATGATGTCGATGAGACATCGAAAGCTCAGTCAATAAATTGTTTTATTTTATTTAAAATAAAAACGAACCATTAACAACTTTATTAAAATAGTTATTATTAGCTCAATAAATAATTTTTAATTATAATTATTGTTATCAAAAGCAATATATAAGCAATATACACTGTAATGATTTTCACTCTAAAAATGGCTGTGAATTACTATAAATTTTTATATTTTTACCACTGAAAGTATGTAAGCTGTAAATTAAAATTTAAATAAACTTTATATTTTATTATATGAAATAAATAAACTTTATATTTTATTATATGAAATAAATAAACTTGGAAAACTGTAGTTTTTAATAATCAACGATTAAATTTAATTTTTTCTTTTAAAATTTTTGAGGTTTAACTTCTTTTAGAAATATATTGTCTTAAAAAAAATTTCTCCTTTTCGTAATATATGGTGAGTGTCCTATATCCTTTAGGGCGATTTTTTTTTTTTAAATTTTAGTTTCAGTTAAAATTTAACATATTTTGTTTATTTGATTGATTCGCATGAAAGTAAACTAATGAAAGTTTTACTGTTTTTTAGGTTTTCGATAGTAATGGTATCTGTGATTGTTCCGTATATTGGTCTATTTTCAGTATTCTCAAATTAATTACAAAACCGTAGGAAATTCTTCCATTTGCGTCAATCTGTATGACAACGACAATGATAATCGACACTTACTTATACACAATCAATTTCCCAACCACCCCATACTTTTCTTTCTATTAACGCTGGATCGCGAATAAATAAAACTGATCGAAACTGATTGTTGAGATTCTTACACATTTTCCATCTATAAATCAAAATTCAAATAATGAAAGTTTATTATAAACTAGAGAAACCTGCTCGATTTGCATTAGGAATAGTAACAATTTTAGTTTAAATATTAAAAATCGTCTCCTGTAAAATTCATTCTTTGGTTTATAGGACACTTAAGCATTCACCCGGCGATTTGTAAATGAGTCTCTCAGAAGTTAAACAAACTGGCTATAGACATGCAGCAGTATAGTGAGTGGTGAATCTGCCAAAAATGTAATGGTAGAATTTTTTCCATAATTGCCGTATGTACTCCCTTTTAATTTGTAAAAGGAAACAAATCATATAAACATGAAAATGAAAATTCATTTTTACAATCTATAAAAATCTTAATAAAAGATTTTTGTGTATCTGCGTGTTTTCCTACATGATGCATAGTATCGCCATATACACAATAATAAGACTCAAGAAAAAAAAAATTATAGAAGAAAATGTGATAACATCTGGGCCATATTTTACTTGTCACCAAGAATTATTAATACTTTTTTTCGGTATGATAAATTTTCTTTTCTCTTCTTCGAATCTCGATTCTTTTTATACAAACGACAGTAGTAACAACAACAACAACAACAAATAATAGCAATATAAGACTACACATATAGACGATAAGAAGTATATATGCGGCTTTATGTTTATGGGTAGTGAATTTAAAATACTTGCTGCAGGTGCTACCCCATGTGTGAATTGTTTGCAAAATTAAATTTGAATTCCTGAATATTGCAATTACTATCTCCTCGAGCAACCATTTATATTTGGTTGTAAGATTTTCTGAGGTGTCTGCAATTTGGTAACAGACTACAACTTAAGGAGCATCTTTATTATAGTAGTGGTTTATTAAAGAATTAATAAAAATAATAGAAATGCTAATTCTTGTAATATTTTCAGAATCCAACAGGAAAATTAAATTAGTTAATTAATCCATAAAAGTGTTATTGGCTGTACAAGTAACATTTACATATATAGCTTTTGTATTTCGAAACGAAAGTTTTTTAATTAGAATTAGTAAATTTTTTATTACCATATACGAATTTCAGGAGAAATTTGCCGGTTGATAAAATATTATTTCATATAATTGACTCTTTGTTAAAACCAAACACAAGTACGCAACATCTCAGTGTAGTCGCACATTTAAATTTAAAATTCGTGTCTAATTTCCATATTTTTGTAAAATAACTTTTGTTTCGGAAGACATAGTAACCCGTGAGACCGATCTAATTGCTTACCATTTAACACAAGTAGATCAGAACTAGAATAGAATAATATGTATCATAAGTCCTCTTAGGAAAATTTAATAGCGAAAATCTGAATTAGTATTGAAAAATCATTAAAATCTTTAAAGTTTTGATAAAAAGAAGAGTTATAAAAGAAGGCAACACTTATTTTAACCATATGGTTTGTTGGCAACGTGTTTATATATAGATTATTATTATTCGTTCGCATTACTTGCAAAAATGCGAGTACATTTCAACGGTAGTATTGGATTCACAACACGCTAGCCAAAAACAATTTTCTTTATCGTAGCAATTAAATTTCAATAGTTTATGATACTCGCAATGTGACTGACGATGTTTGTATGTATAGTTTAGTTTGCATAAATTATTTTTTTATCCAATCGATTAAACCCCTGTAGCAAGCGTATAAGAATTTTTTATAATCATTTTATTTTATTCAAATAGCACAAATACTGGATCTTCGCTAGCTTTCGTACAAATATCCAAAATACCAAAACATTTCACTGAAATTTCGTTTTTCCCCGTCTTACGTGTATTTTGTTATGTATACGGTACGAATCGAAATGAAAATTTGAAATGTGACATGAATAAATAAAGAAAACTAACAGAGAAAAGGTAAAAATTACCTTTCGTTTTCTTTGACTTTTGACATTGAAAGTGGTAGGGGCACGTCCCTGGCACCTACGATGAAAAATTTGATGGTATTAATATTTTGCTATATGATGCCATTCCCCTAAAAATCGGATTAGGTTATATAAATGGCTTAAGCGTAAACGTTATTGATGATTTAGGATACGTGATGAGATAGTCAATTTTTTGAACATCTAAATTTTTTATCTTAAACTGCTATATAATTTTGCTCGGTATTCTTAGTCCCTGGTTATAACAAAATGTTGTAAACAGTTATACCACAAAACCATGTTCAATTTATTAGAAAATAGAGAAAGAAAATAGAATAGAACTTTAAACAATTCGTAATTTTTATAAAACTTATATTTAACGACAAACAACGATAAGAACTAAAATTTAATACTTGACTAAACCGACTAAAGCCTACAGTAATTTGAAAGATAAATCGACCCAGTAAAATTTCTGAAATCGGGAAAATAAAGAAAGTAAAATTGCCTAACTTAAGTTTTATGACAACAGAAGCGGCCAAAACAATGTATCGTTTTGTTCTTGCAATATCCCTGCACTTAATTTTAACTAGCATGAAGTACATTGTAACGGAATTTATTCCGTTATCAATTCTAAAAAAACTCAACCCACACAATTTTCATGTGATTATAATAATAATTTTTTTTGAAGTAATTTCGCCATAACCTTGAAGAGATCATCTTCACTAAAATTCATCAAATATCTAGTCATGCCGAAATTACAAATATTCTCTGTGTTTGTTGTTGCAATACAGCAAACATAAAAATATTTCTTGTTTACGCGATCTAATTGCAAATAAATGTTTTGTAATTAGACTACGTATCCATATGTTGTTTATGTCCGCGATAAAAGCAAATGTTCTACTTTCCTACTTAAAAGTTATCGAACGACCTAAGTAGGAATTTAAAACGTTGCAGTTTTCACGGCATACATAAACTCCCCAAGTGATTATTTTATAACACTTTTTAAATGGGCGGTATTTATACATTTTGCCAATATGGCAGAAATTATTATATTTGGTTGAGAGAGTAGTACATTTTGTACTAAAAATTTTCCCCTCCCGCCTCAACCAAGTAATATGTATAAATACCGTACCAAAATTTTGGTAAGAGAGCAGTCAGTTTTTGTCAGTTTTTTGTTAGTTTTGGCCAGTTTTAGTGGTCAAGTTTTATTGTGGAGTTTTTAAAGAGGCGATCGTGTGGTGCAGTAAAAAGAAACAAACGTCGAGTTATATTTTGATTATTTATAGTTTGACTGTTTTTTGTAGTTTTTGTGAAAATTTATTCAGTGAAATTTGACAAAGATTGTCATCAATAAATTTTAAGTCGTGAACTAAGTATATAGTGTTTTATTTTGTGGCGGTTGATCGGGAGTATCAGTTAACCCATTTGTGTTTTCGATATTGTTTGTGGTGAAAATATTTGAACTTTTGGAAATCAGCAGTAGCAGCCCGGCTGTTTGGTAAGTATACAACATAATCATACTCGTCATACTAATCCAAGCGGTACCGATCCGCAGAGCATATGTTGGTTGTCCCTCTGGAAAAAGGGACGGGTGGTTCTTAAGCAACAGTGCCTCAGGCATTGCACACCCTTCTACCAGCAACGTTTTGCGGATCTTAATATTTACTAACCACTAGGGCCGTAAGCCAAAATAAGAAAAATCACGTCTAAAAATTTTTGTTGGGTAATAATGCTACCCTAAATTAATTTAACAATCACGGTTTAATAGCCTTAAACATCGGGGAGCATACTTCAACACCTATTGGGTCCGGGTCCCAATATCTCTTCCATATATCCACAATTTGATGGCATGCATTATGTTGTTTCTTTTCCCCCTTTTCATATTCAAAAAATGCGGTAATCTAGGCCGTAGTCTGAGTACCTCAAAACCCACACCGTTCCCCTCTGCCGGCTTGAGCTGCGGGAACCGACGCCGCATGGGGTACGTATCGGACGACGGCAAAATTCTAGGAATCAGAATTGTTTCTACGCAAGTAGAAGTTGTTTCGGTTTCAAGTGGCGCCCAAAATGGAGCACAACACCAGTTCCAAAATTTAAATATTTATATAGGCACCACTGTTTCAAGTGGCGCCCAAAACAAGGACAAAACAACTGTTCCAAATCTATTAAAGTTTCTATACGAGCTTCATTTTTTTCTGGAGTTATATACAACCAATCTAAATCATGTGTTCTATAATTGAACATGAAAAAGTGGAGAAACATTTTTGGTGTGAGTGTGGCTGCGGTCATGCCTTAGTGGCATGCCTGACCAGATGCGTTGTTGGGTCACACACACACGGAAAAAAGATTCGTATTGTCGAGTTCCAGTGCTGGATCCTCGTTTGATCAGTTCATTTGTGGCATTGTCCCAACCCGCACTCCGGGGAATGAACTGATATTCGTGGTAGCATCTGGAATTCGATGAGCCATTTTTACGATGCTTAATTTCAGAATACATATATTAACTATCAGATTGTACGGTTTTCGACACCGTGTACAATCAACAGTTTTGTTTTATTTTACCAGTAAGGGTGAATGGCGCGTTTCCCTGAGGTAATGGGCATATCTCTTTCCTGCCGAAAAGTTATCGGATGGTATAAAGGGCTGCTTATTTCTCCGGCTATCAAACGTGTTATTCCGTATCCTGGTTCATAAAGCGGAACCGCCCCTACAATTTAATTTTTCCTCAGTTCAATCTTTATGGCTATAGGTAAGAAATTACCACGAGCCGTAAGATAAATTTATTATTTGATAAAAAATTTTAATTTTCTACAATTGACATATAGTTAGGTTTTGCGTTTTTTTTTCCACTTCGTAATCAAATTTTATCTTACATCTTTCGGGATGAGGTTTGCAAGTCCACCCAGTTTAGTTTAGTCGCGTTCAGAATATTTTACACTTAGCTGTTCACCTCAGTTTTCTGCTAGTGAACGAGCATCGACCACGAGGTCGGACATAGGCTAATTGTAATTATATCATATGTCATGAAAATTCTCAACGATAGTCGGCGAATTATCGTTCCTAACTGATAAAAATAGTAGCTGTTGTTCGAGCGCTTAATCATTTAAAAGGCCTCGCTAACTTCGGTTCACTTACATTACAATGCGCTTGTCAACTCGCGCAATTGAGCTCCTCTGTTAATAGAGTAAGACTGCCAATTGCGATTAAGAGGGCAAGAACATGGTAATGATCAATTAGGTATCCTAAATGAATTCTGTTTTCATATTTACTACTGTAATGAGGATCACTCGTAGTGAGTTAAGAACCCATTGCGACATTGAAGATAATGAAACAGATTCATCAAAATTTAAAATACATTTTCCTTTCCCATCCTATTTTTGATTCAAATTGGTGAAAGTTATGCTTCACGTTCAAGGTGAAGAAACCGTGGTTGTTTTCTTTTAACTATTTATTCTAATTCTATAAATTTATTTTTAAGAAATTATCATTAATAATCAGTATTGACAAATATAAATTAAAAAAAAAAAAAAAATGAATATAGATCATTTAGATGTAGATGAGCTCTACGTTGAGTTCGAAGTCCGCGGCATGGGAGAAGCTGCCAAACAAGAAGTAAGCGAAGACCTCAAAAAAAGGCTACAAGCAAAGCTTAAAGAAGAAATGACGGGAGCTTGCTTTGCACCCCAGAAAGCTCACAATGCCGCACTCAAGCAGCCTCAAGCTGAAGCAGAGGTGTGCGTAAAAAAATTACAAGCAATACAAGGCGAGATGCTAGATCAGGGGTTAGGAGATAAACCTGATCTAGGGATACTTCCTCGCGTCATTGCCAAGTTGGACCATGTACAGGGTAGAATGTACCGTAGTGCAACGTCACCGACGTTCCAGGCGCAAGCTACAGGATGGTTGAAAAACCTCCGGAAATTGTTGACCATAGTAGCTCAATTGTCAAGCAAGCAACTGACCGTTGAGGCTGCCAAAGTGCAAGTAGAGCAGCTGGTGTTTGAACGGCCCAGGGCACTAGTGAGCCGCGCAAACACTAGACGCCGATTGACACGACAAGTCGAAGACTCATCTGAAGACGAAGACGAAGAAGAGGCCTTGAATCAAAGTCTTTTTAAGAGTAAGAAGGATTCTTTGCTCAAGTATCAAGATGGTGATTTCGTGCAGCAGGAGACAAGCTTTCATGTGGCATCTATTAGGCACTCATCTAAAATGTCATCCCCACAATTTGAGAATAACTCTCTAAAGGAAGGCAAAATGTCAGATGCAAAACTCCGTCGAGAAGTAGGCACCTGGAAAGTGAGATTTGAAGGAAATAGAGGTTCACTAACGGTCGAGCGTTTCCTGGTTAGAATGGAATGGCATGCGGCACGTGCCATGATCTCTTTAGATGATCTGGTGGGGGTTTCAGACCTATGCTTGGAAGGAGATGCGCTAGACTGGTTCTGGACGTCTGTGGATCGGAACCCGGAGATGACTTGGGAAATGTTTAGGCAAGAAATGCTGATAAGATTCGCATCAAGTAGAACTGATGATGATGTGAGACGCATGCTTAACAACCGCAAGCAGGCCTATCCCAGAGAATCTTTCCTAGAATTTTATCAGGCAATACACCGTATTACCTTACAAACAAATAAAGTAATTTCAGACGATACAATATACACCGTCCTAAGAAGGAATATGCGCCCAGGGCTTCAGATGGCTCTGCATAACGAGCGTAATTTCAGGAACTTAGGCGCGTTTGCACGTCGGTGTAGCTCTCTCGAAGACATGTGGAAACGTCTGGGGCATTATCCCGAGGCAGGATTAATGTCAACGCCCACAAATACAAACTCATTTCTTACTGGTCACCCACCCAGACAAATAGCTAGACCATCACGTAAGTTCGATATGTACCCTTCACGAGTACACGAGATGACGTATCAGGACAGTGAGGTAGAAGGAGAAAGTAACGGTTGGGATCATTTAGGTCCAACAGAACCACAAGACTATTTTACACAAGGCTGTGAAATCAATGAAAGGTTGAAACATCGTGTAACTTTTCAAGACCAAGGTCAAAATAAAAATAAAGCGTCATTGGGCAGGGCAGAAGAGGCTACTCAAAACAAAGCCCGACTCCAACAAGTTCGACAACTCAGGCCTATTGGTAACAATGAATCACCGGAAGTAAAGGGGTTCAGGTGCTGGAATTGTGAAGACACTTCACATTCTTACTTAGATTGTTATGATCCCATAACACGAATCTTCTGTTTTGGTTGTGGGCAGAAAGGGGTTCTCAAACCAAATTGTAATCACTGTAACCCTACGGGAAACTGGAGGTCCGAGATGGGGAGCAATCGGAGGACCCATCTCGAACACCACGAGCCGAGGAACCTCACGCGAACTCCGACGGAAGAAGCCGCCAGCAATACAGATCCGGAATTATACCGGAGGTGGCGCAGATAAAATCAAGTCAAACAAAAATTTGTCACTCAATTTCTTGCCAAACGGATAACAGGCAGCTTATTCGAGTGAGAAATTATTTCCGCCATCGCCATAATTGGCAGAGGCAAATCAATACAACAGTTATCCATTCTAGACCAGACAACAGGCCATATGCCAGGATTACAATTTGTGACCAAGAAATAGAGGGACTTTTGGATTCAGGGGCTAACATCAGCGTACTGGGACATGGGAGCAGAGAATTTTTACAGAATAGTAACTTAGCATACCACCCGATAACTGCAAAATTACACACTGCTACTGGTACCGCGGAAAGTATCATCGGCTACATCTATGTTTCGGTTTTGTTCAACGGTCAGACCAACACCTTAAAGTTATTTATAGCTCCATCATTGTCACAAAAACTGTATTTGGGAACAGATTTCTGGGATATTTTTAACCTGCAAATTTCCGTTTCGGAAATAACACAGACTGACCTGAGAGTACAGGAACAGGACGAGCATATCTTGACTAAAGAACAACAGAAGGTATTAGATGAGGTTAAATCCAAATTTCCATCATTCGGACAGCTAGGTTTAGGAAAAACCCATCTAGTCCTACATGAGATAGACACTGCTAATGCTAAACCTATCAAGCAACGGTATTATTCAATGTCCCCAGTTAAGCAAAGGGAGCTAGATAAAGAAATCGAGAGGATGTTATCCCTCGGTGTTATTGAAGAGTCTTCCAGCCCGTGGAGCTCACCTGTAACAATGGTTCCAAAGAGCAATGGGAAGCTTCGGCTATGCTTAGATGCTAGAAAATTAAATTCAGTAACGGTCAAAGAAGCCTACCCTCTCCCGATAATCGATGGTTTGCTCAGTCGTTTGGAAAACACCAAATATATTTCCAGTCTGGATCTGAAAGACGCTTTCTGGCAAATTCCCCTAGATCCATACTCTAAGTGCAAAACAGCCTTTACGGTACCTAACAGACCATTGTACCAGTTTACGGTGATGCCTTTTGGTTTGTGCAACGCCGCTCAGACTATGTGCAAGTTAATGCACAGGGTAATCCCTCACGAACTACACGAGCGTGTTTTTGTGTACATGGATGATCTGCTGATAACATCACCTACCTTTGAAGAACATATACAGCTGCTCAGGGTGGTTGCAAAATATCTCACGGACGCTAATCTTACAATCAATGTAGAGAAGTCTAAATTTCTCCTGAAACAACTAAAGTACTTAGGTCATATAGTTGGAGATGGTAGTGTGAGGGTAGATCCAGACAAAGTCGCCGCTGTCCAGAAATTCCCGATCCCGAAGACTGTCAAACATATTCGCCAATTCCTAGGAATGACCGGTTGGTATCGTAAGTTTATCCCAAACTACTCATCACTAGCCGCCCCCCTTACTGACCTTTTGAAATCCAAAACTGGTGTAGCATGGACTGAAACAACAAAGGCGGCGTTCGAAGAACTTAAGTCCTGTCTCTCCAAAGCACCGGTGCTCATCCACCCTGATTACACCAAAACATTTTACATCCAGGTAGATGCTTCTAAGGTAGGGGTGGGCAGTGTGCTCTTCCAGAAGGATGACAACGGTGGAGAGCATCCCATTGCTTTCTACTCCCATAAACTGAACGGGGCTCAAAAGAACTACAGTGTGACTGAATTGGAATGCCTAGCAGCGGTTCTTAGCGTTCGAAAGTTCCGCGCTTATGTGGAGGGTTATGAGTTTGTCCTTATAACGGATCATTCCAGTCTTCAGTGGCTGATGAACCAAACTGATCTGTCTGGACGCCTTGCAAGGTGGAGCCTTAAACTTCAGGGATATAATTTCAAGATTGAGTATCGAAAAGGCACACAAAATATCGTACCAGACTCACTATCTCGGATGTTTTCTGAAGAAGTGTCAGTACCAGATGTAGGTGGAAGCCTAATCCAACTAGATTTACAGGCTCCAGCTTTTAACGAGTCAGTTTACCAAGAAACTATAAACGCAATTAAGGACATGAAACCGGTGCCGGAGAACCTCAAGGTCATTGATGGCAAGTTATTGATTCACAAGCCGACTAAAGATCCAGACCTTAAAACAGATATCCCTGAGTGGAAACTATGGCTTCCAGACAGTCTAAAATACAATGTACTAGCTCAGTCACACGAACCACCTCATGCAGCTCACATGGGAACTGGTAAGATGATTGAATTTATACGTCGTCATTTCTATTGGCCAACACTAGTAACAGATATTAAGAGATATGTAAGACAGTGCCAGATGTGTAAGATGACAAAAGCAGCGAACTCAATTTTAAGGCCTAAAATGGGTAAATACCAAGAGTATGAGAGACCATTCCAAAAATTGTACTTAGACTTTCTGGGACCGTACCCCAGGTCCAAGAGTGGAAATACCCACATACTCATAGTCTTGGATCAATATTCAAAATTTGTCTTACTGAAACCCCTACGTGATGCGACGGCAGGCAGAGTAGTAGATTATTTGGAGAAAGAAGTGTTTCCAGTCTATTCAGTACCAGAAACGATTCATACTGATAACGGTAAGCAATTTAAATCGATCCTCTTCGGGAATTGCTTAGTAACCTGGGGCGTCAAACATATTTTTACTCCAGTGTACTCTCCGCAAGCCAATGCATCTGAGCGCGTTAATAGGTCTATACTAGCAGCGATCCGCGCTTATCTTAAGGAAGATCAGCGAACATGGGATGAACACCTTGCTCAGATTGCGAGTGCGTTACGTAATACATCCCACTCCTCTACGGAATTTGCTCCTTCTTACTTAGTGTTCGGACAACATACCATAAATCATGGGTCTCAATATGAGTTACTTAGATTACTGGGAGATCATGCGATTGGAACCTTCACGGTAAACACCAAGGACGACCGATTCCCAAGTAGCACAAATGGGTTGGGATAACGTCGTACCGCCGTTAGCTGAATGACTAGTGGTCGGCTAGCCGACGTTGGTACAACGGTATGGTAACGGTGCTACAACGGTATTGGGGAATAAATCTTAGGTTGTTATAACGTCGTAATAACCACTATTTGTCTTTTCAAATGACTGAAGTTTTAGTTAGATGGGAGTCGACGAACCTAATTTCGTCCGTCATTCGGATTATATTTTGTGGAGAGGGAACTTTTTTTTCAATATGTGTAAATAATCGTGCTGTCTTTTTCATAACATTATTTATTTCTTTTTCTTGTTTTATAAAAAAATACAAATGTCAAATGCTCCTATTTGAAAGGTTTTTTATAAATATTAAAATTTATAGAATCATTGTTAAACTAATAATTCAAATTTGGTGTTAATTACGGCTTATTTTTTCAAACAAATTTAGTTTTATAGTAAATATGTACCTGTCTCGCAACTCAAAACTTACGGGCTTCCTTAATTTCTTTATTTTAAAACATAAGTTGATATTTCAAAAAAATAAAAATAAATAAATATGATTAAATTACTCTAAAAGCAGAGAAAATCTGTTCAAAAACATCCCCGTCATTAAAATTATGATACTATATTGTCATATAGTCATGAAAATTATCAAAATAACAAATTTTGTTTTTCAGAAGTAAATAATTTTTAATGAAATCTAAAGAAAAAATGGCGAGTTTCATAATGTAAATGAAAATGACAAAAAAGTTATAATAAAGACTCAAAAAACACAAAAAAGTTATTTCAAAATCAAATAAACTATTTTCCCAACAAATTTGTCACTCTGGCAACAACTTGGTTAGTTTTTTAACTTAATTGTCAAAATTACTTTTTCTATTGACTTTCAGATTTAAGGGTTTGTTTAAGTAAAATTTCACTTGCCGGAAAAATAATGTCGAATGTTTAAATGGCTTCTTTTTTAATTTAAAATGATCCATATTTAATTATTTATAAATAATACATTTTTGTACATTTGACGTTTGTCGATATATAATATTCTCGATAAAATTGTCAAGCGAGTCAACAAAATTGTGATACGTGAAAAATGTTATTTCGTCGTCGTGCATATGTCAAATAATTTATTTTAGTTAGATTTCAGTTTTTAAATGACAATAAAGTCGCCAACTGGTCATTAAATATCGTGTAAAACGACCGGTAAACTAAAGAGTCGGCACGTGGGTAAATAATGACCATTAAGTTACAGTAGTCGGATAATAGTTAGAAAATGTCAAATAAGTTGGCCAACTCGATAAAAAATAACTTGATAATGACTGGTAAAAGATACCGTCGTATGGTGGTCGGACCGACCGATAGATAAGAAATTTTAGTTTTAAGTTCAAAATGTCTAATTTTTCATGTTTCTAGCGGTTGCACCGACGTCGGGATTTGGTCATAAAACTATAAAGTTATTTGGTGCTACTTGGGTTGGCTCTAGCAAGAGAGTTGGTTTTGCATAATCTTCGTCAAGCACATAACAAAGTGACTCATCGGTACAATTTGAGGTCCACTGACCGTATATTAAGTATAGATCAAAAGGTATACGTGCGTAATTTTGCCCAAAGTAATGCAGCCCAATACTACTCTGCAAAACTGGATAAGAAATTTATTCCAGCAAAAGTCCATAAGCGAGTAGGGCGGGTAGCATACGAGCTGGTGAATGAAAAAGGCAAAATATTAGGAGTTTTCCATGCTAAAGACATTGTCGAAGACCTAAAGTAAGCCCGACATATGAGGGCAGCGTTCAATAAAGAAAGATACGGATAGATATTCCACTTTCCCATTAGTCCATCAATATAAGTTCGGGCGTTTACATAGGTGAAGTAATGGGAAAGTGAAGGCTGGTAACCGCGCGCGATGTTATGAATTTACCAGCGACATTAGTTAAGGCAATAGATATAAGAATTAGGAAAGTTCAATAATAAGTTTAGTTAAAATAGAGGATGAGGTTGGCTCAATCCCATTTCTCGCACATGGTTCAGCAAAGTGGGATTAAGGTAGCGCCATCAATAATAAATAGTGGTAGGGTTAGGTTACCATAGATTCATATCGGCTTAAAAATGTAGTGGCAGTTTTGGTTATATTGTCAAGATGTAAATTATGTAATGAAAATAAAATAAAATTAAATTTGAATAAAGAGGAACCCATAATTTTTGATGAACTAAGAACAATATGAGGCACCGGTTAGTATCCAAACATAAGATCATGATGAAAGGATACCAGAAGTTATGTTATGGAGAGGTATTTTATACAGTCAGAGTTCGGTCAAAACTTTCCATCGAAGATGCGAACCATTAAGAGGGACCTAGTCTACGAAAAATGCAATATTTCCAAAAGGATACATGGAATGAAGATATGCAGCTATCCGGAACCATTGAGAAACTAAGAAGCACACGATTGGGAAAGTAAACAAGGTTTAACTACGGATTACTGTGGATATTTTACTGAGTTATGAGGATTGATAGCAAATCTAGTCGGACAAATGGTATCAATTTGTGACAATAAGCAGAACCTGCAACTGGCAATACTGTTACCTGGAAAAATACCGACACCAAGTCATCCAGCGCCATCAATCCAGCAGAAGGGATGAACCACATTTGAGCTGTTACCGTTTTTTTTTTTGAGGGGCGTTTCATGTTTTTGAACCAAGGGTACAAAACGTGTTAAAGGGATAACAACGTCATTGAATGTTAAGAATGTCATGTCATCAAAAAATGTCGAAAATGTATGTAAACTACGAGGAATTAAACCAAGGAGGCGTATCAACAAAAGTTTTGTCCTAACTACTGTCTGTAGAAATTCCAATCCAAACAGTAATAGTAACAAAGGAGCACCAAATAATGGATTCCACTTCAACAAAATCTTGGCTTTCAACGCACCTTATTTCATCATTCAAGGGATTCCGATGGTTTGAATGAGTTCTTCTACCTAGATACAATATTATGATTCATTTGACTTTAACGATTGTTTTATATAGGATGTAATTCAATATTTTTTTTATACCTATAATCTGTATAATGAACCTATGGTAAAATTTTATAGTAAAACATCCTTGAATAAGACTTAAGTAAAATATTAAATAAAACTATTCTTAAGCAAAATAATTTTAAAAGAATAATATGGACATTAATACAATGAGATCAAAATTAATCAGAGTTTAAATATCGTTTCTGTATTGATCCGTGCAGTCAATAATTACACATCAAATTGAATAATGAAAATTAATTAATAAAGTAGAATTAAATATCATAATTGCAGAAATAGCCAATTTTTTTTTAACTATACAAAATTTCCTAAAAACCTTTTTGTTGTGGGGTAAAAAAATTAAATTTAAAATGTTCTTATATATGTTCATATATATCTAAATATAACAGTTAGTTTGACAATGTTTAATTAGAGTAAGTAGGTTAAGTTGCCCGGCTGAGACTAACTCAGGGTGTGGGGGTTCCCCACGTTGAACTCACACTTAACTGTACCATTAAACCATGACCCTATTCCATCTGTCCTTTCCCAAATAGAGCAAGAAATCTCTTTTCATCTCAGGGATTGGGTTTTCCCCACGCTGTAACGGAATTTATTCCGTTATCAATTCTAAAAAAACTCAACCCACACAATTTTCATGTGATTATAATAATAATTTTTTTTGAAGTAATTTCGCCATAACCTTGAAGAGATCATCTTCACTAAAATTCATCAAATATCTAGTCATGCCGAAATTACAAATATTCTCTGTGTTTGTTGTTGCAATACAGCAAACATAAAAATATTTCTTGTTTACGCGATCTAATTGCAAATAAATGTTTTGTAATTAGACTACGTATCCATATGTTGTTTATGTCCGCGATAAAAGCAAATGTTCTACTTTCCTACTTAAAAGTTATCGAACGACCTAAGTAGGAATTTAAAACGTTGCAGTTTTCACGGCATACATAAACTCCCCAAGTGATTATTTTATAACACTTTTTAAATGGGCGGTATTTATACATTTTGCCAATATGGCAGAAATTATTATATTTGGTTGAGAGAGTAGTACATTTTGTACTAAAAATTTTCCCCTCCCGCCTCAACCAAGTAATATGTATAAATACCGTACCAAAATTTTGGTAAGAGAGCAGTCAGTTTTTGTCAGTTTTTTGTTAGTTTTGGCCAGTTTTAGTGGTCAAGTTTTATTGTGGAGTTTTTAAAGAGGCGATCGTGTGGTGCAGTAAAAAGAAACAAACGTCGAGTTATATTTTGATTATTTATAGTTTGACTGTTTTTTGTAGTTTTTGTGAAAATTTATTCAGTGAAATTTGACAAAGATTGTCATCAATAAATTTTAAGTCGTGAACTAAGTATATAGTGTTTTATTTTGTGGCGGTTGATCGGGAGTATCAGTTAACCCATTTGTGTTTTCGATATTGTTTGTGGTGAAAATATTTGAACTTTTGGAAATCAGCAGTAGCAGCCCGGCTGTTTGGTAAGTATACAACATAATCATACTCGTCATACTAATCCAAGCGGTACCGATCCGCAGAGCGTATGTTGGTTGTCCCTCTGGAAAAAGGGACGGGTGGTTCTTAAGCAACAGTGCCTCAGGCATTGCACACCCTTCTACCAGCAACGTTTTGCGGATCTTAATATTTACTAACCACTAGGGCCGTAAGCCAAAATAAGAAAAATCACGTCTAAAAATTTTTGTTGGGTAATAATGCTACCCTAAATTAATTTAACAATCACGGTTTAATAGCCTTAAACATCGGGGAGCATACTTCAACACCTATTGGGTCCGGGTCCCAATATCTCTTCCATATATCCACAATTTGATGGCATGCATTATGTTGTTTCTTTTCCCCCTTTTCATATTCAAAAAA